>OY740718.1:13473131-14780631 GCA_963513945.1 Hydrotaea diabolus | reverse complement strand
TATTAACTCTACCTTCTTCATTGTATGAACAATGCATTACAGTTTATTTTCTTTTTTTTAAATATTTTAATAATTTGATAGATTTCTGATTTTATTAATTGACAACTATATTTTTCATAATTTTTTTTGTTGCTTCTTTTTGTTTTAATTATTTTTAAAATGTTTTGTTTTTATTGAATAAATTGTTCTAATTTTAAAATTTCTTTTTTTTCTCATTCACAAGCAAAAGCTTAAGCTTCGATTTTTCGTTATCATCACAGCTGTGTTCTAAATCACCGAGTGGATCATTTGGCGCACCCCAAGCAGGGGAAACATATTGTTTTATATGACTTTTGAAAGAATAACAGGTGAGTGCAAAATAATTTAATAATAATAATTTTAAATTAAATTTTTCTTTAATCATAGATTTTTTAACAAGTTAATGTAATAGGCATTTCATGAAATGAAATTGAATTGTTTTGCTTTAAAAATGTTTCTATAAGATAAGCCATATTATATGGTATTTTATCTTTAATGTGACATTGTTTCCATAGTTATGCATGAAGTGATTGATTTCTCCATGGTTTTTCTAACACTCATGAGGAGACTTTTTTTTACCTTTACTGTTTGTATTCTAATGTTTTCCAGTAGTAATCCGTGCCTTGATCTTAACTAAAGGGTGTTTTTTTTGACGTGGTTTTCAAGAAGAAATAAAACGCATATAATTTTAAGTAATGGCCAAGAATTTGGCTTTATAAAAAAGATAAGGATTTGCCATTATGTTTCAAAAATGATTTCGGGTAAGTGGTCGCCGTGGCTGGCTCGAATAAATTCCATTCGAGAGGCACAATTTTAAAATGGAATTTTTAATTTTGAAATGGAAATTTTTAATTTTGAAACGAAATTTTCAATTTTAAGCCGAAAATTCTCAATTTTAATGGAAATTAGCATTTTCTTGTACGAGTATATGTATACTAAATTCGAAAGCTCTTTATTTCAATTTAAAAAAATTGAAGTCACGAAAAATCTTTTTCTCAATTTTAATTAAAATTCCCACTTACTAGATTCTCATATTTTCAATTGTAAATTTATCAATTTCAAATAGAAATTCCTATTTGGAAATGAAAATTTTCAATTTCCAATAGAAATTCCCATTTTAAAATGGAAATTTTTAATTTTGAAATAGAAATTTTCAATTTTGATATGGAAATTTCATTTCAAAGAGATAATTATAAAATTTTGAAACGGAAATTTTCATTTTTGAAATGGAAATCTTAAACTAAATGTAAAATTTAAAAAGCTTACATTTTAAAATGATTTTTTTAATTTAAATGGGATTTTTTTTTATTTTGAATCGTACATTTTCAACTTTAAAACCGAAATTTCCAATTTAAAAATGAAAATTTTTAATTTTAATTCTCTTTTAATGGAAGTGAACGTTTTCCATTTTAATTTTCATTTAGTTGAAATGAAAATTTTCAATTTTACGTGAATATTCTTTTATGTAACGCGTGATCCATTTCGAGGTTCCCTACTTTTTTAAAGAAAAAAAACACAGAAAATTTAAATGAATGGCGAATGTTTATTATCATTTGAAAGAACATTCTTTGGCATTTATTTTTGAAGATTATGTCTATCAAATGTTGGCCGCTGCTACGTCTCAGATGGTCCATCCGTTGAGTTTAATTTTCGATGACTCGTTCGAGCATTTCGACTGGTAACTGGCGAATGACACGCGTGATGTTTTGCTCCAAGGCCTGAATCGAAGCGGGTTTGTCCGCATAAACTTTAGACTTTACATATACTCAAAGGAAAAATTGTAACGGTGTGATATCACACGATCTTGGTGGCCAATCGACCGGCCCAAAACGTGAAATTATCTGCTCACCGAAGTGTTCTCTCAATAAATCCATTGATTGATGCGATGTGTGGGAAGTGGCACCGTTTTGTTGAAACCAAATGTCGTCGAGATCACGAGCTGCAATTTCAGGCATCAAATAGTCGGTTATTATGGCACGATAACGCCATTTACGGTTACGTTCTCACCGGCATCATTTTTGAAGAAACATGGACCGATGATTCCACAAACCACACCAAACCGTTGTTTTATCTGGATGTAGTGGCAGCTCATGAACCTCTTTTGGTTGCTCTTCGTCCCAAATGCAGCAATTTTGCTTGTTTACATACCCATTGAGCCAGAAAGTAGGCCAATTATGTTGACCATAAGTTGAACGAAGTGCACGAAACACATTCCTCACAGAACGTGAATTTTCGTAATAAAGTTGAACGATTTGTTAACGTTGTTCAGGCGCAAGTCTTTCCATGATGAAATCCATGGAATTCCAAACAATACTAAACAAGAACAACATGACACGACTCACACGTGATCTGTCAAAAAAAGCTATTGGAAAAAGTATCTCTACTTGGATCACCCATTTTTTTAATTCGGCCTTATATTTAGTTAAAAAAGTGTGTAGTTACAAAAAATCATTCAAAAGAATTTTGTATCGCCACCAACAGCAAGCGGATGGATGGTCCATATGACTAACGCAAGTCTTGCCATATAAGGCCCTACCGATGGCAATCTATCGTACAAGAGACCGTTAAGTGCGACAGCCAGTGTAGCTATGGAATGACGAAGATTGATACTCATACATCCCACAATTGCCGATTTTATGCACCGGATCGACCCAAAGCAAAAATTCTTCGGTCAAGAACTGACACACTGGCACTTTGTACCGCAACAACAAAATAGCCAAGCTAGAGCGGCAGCCATTGGTCGACATAGCTGCTAAGGAAAACTTTTAGTTGTTCAGCCATGGGCTGAGCAATATGAGCGCTAATTATCACTGACAACCAATTTTCTTACGGCGACATTCGATGCACGACAAGGACGTGGGTGAAATGTGCGTCCAACTGGGCGACTCTACGATCACATGTCGGATATCACAATGGGCACTCGCACGATTTTGGTAGTGGTTGTCATTTTGTTGGCCGTGATCGTCGTATAAATCTAGGAATGAAAGCACGACAGCGGACACTCAAATAGGTCCTGCCTCGTAATTTCAATAATAATCCTGGACCTGAAAATGACCGCTGTCGAGAGACATCGAAACAATTCCCATAGTTTTTTTTTGAATGAGTTTTTGGTGTTTACTTTTGTTTTACAAAAAGAAAACAATTCACCCTGAAAACAGATTCACAATGTGCGAATTGATGCTGCTGCTAATGAATTCTGCTGTTTTTAGCGTGCTCCGCTTTGTTCTGTTAAATTTTTCTTATCTTTTTTTTGCTGTCCCCTTTGTCTCTCTCTGTCGCTGTCCGCCCGACTTATTATAGGCAGACAACTGATTCTGTGTGTGAACAAATTCAAGGTTGGGGTTTTCATATGAAAACTACGTATGAATGGATAGTTTCAGAAATGATTTGTAGATAAAATTTCAAACATGCCATATCTCTGATATGAGCCATACAGAATCGTCATGCCATTCAATAAAATTAGGTGTGTTTTATTTGGCAATTTAACAATTTCGTTGATTCGAAAAGAAATGAAACTCAGTTAAAAGGCGAAAGTGGCAACTACTTTTTGTGGCTCGGCATCGGGAATAAGAAAACGGTTAAGAGATATTTATTCAGTTTTTAGGGGGTTGGGGACTATAAATTATTATACAGCTGTGCTCAAAACAATAGGAATACAACTATTTTATTTATTAATTCAGTAGTTTTGCTATGGTAACAACTTGCAAATCACGTTATAAGAGGGCGTATCAATAATTCCCTGACTTTTCGAATAAAACACTGTTCTTTTTTGAGAGAAAAAATAATAATAACAAATATTTTCCACACAATCTACTTTTAGCTCAATACACTTAGTCCAACGTTTCTCCAATTTTTGTAACCCTTCCAAAAAATACGATTTTTTGTGGTCATTTAACAGGCATTTTTTTGATCAACAATCATTTCGTTGGAACTGCATCTCTTTCCACCTTTGGAAATAGGAAATAGTCACTGGGGGCTAAATCCGCAGAATATGGCGGATGAGGTACCAATTCGTAACCCAATTCATGCAAATATTTTTTATTGACGTGTGCACCCCTGCATTATCTTAATGAAAAATAACTTTTTTCTTGGCCATATGGGGTTGTTTTTTTTACTGCTCGTAAAATCGATCCAATAGGTTGGCATAATATTCGTCGTTTATTGTTTTTCCTTTTTGGAGGTAATCGATGTAGATTATCCCACGTGCATCCCAAAAAACTGTTGTTATCACCTTATTGGCCGACAAAGTCACCTTGGTCTTCTTCAGCGCCGGTTCACCCGGAGAAACCCATTGTTTAGACTGCTGCTTGGTTTCCGGAGTTTTGTAATGGATCCATGTTTCATCTACAGTTACAAAATGTCGCGCAAAAACTCATTCGAATTTAGATTTAACAACTCCAAATAATCCTTTAAAGTTGTCAAACGATTACGTTTATGGTCAGTTGAGAGCAAACGCGGCAACGCGCTTTCATACATTTTTCTTAAACCCAACTGATCATTTAAAATTGAAACCACACTGGCCTATGAAATGCGTATGGCATCAACAATCTCAAGCACTTTTACTCTTCGATCGGCCATCACCAAATCGTGGATTTTTTCGACATTTTCGGGTGTAATGACCTCAATTGGCCGTTCAGAACGTTCAGGGTCTTTTGTACTTGTGCGACCACAACGAAAGTCAGTACACCAATTTTGTACTGTATTTAAATCGATGGAGCAGAGCCCTCATAGTATTTATCGAGCTTTTCCTTGATTTGATTGACGGTTTTTTTCCGCAAAAAATAATGTTTAATGAGCACTCGAAATTCATTTTTTCCATTTTTCACAAAATCCACGAGATTGTATTTTTTGAACAGCTGTTAAACACAAACTAACTGACGGAACTCTCTCAAAATTTGACAGTAGTCTATTAACAGATGGTACTTGGTGGAAGCAGTGTAGCACATCTTTTAACTTATAGTGCATTAAGAGTATCTTTTAACCTTTTGATATGGCTCCATACAAATTCCCATTTCGTTTTGAATTCCCTGCTAGGCAGGATACAAATACCACAATGTATGTGATATTGTAAGTCTTATTCGTTTATTGGGGATCTGCTTCGATTTTAAGGTGAAAGAAACACACTGTTCGAACTAGAGACCTGAGGTTCAGCTGAGTGGGCTTGGCCGGACAATTAAAGAGGTGCAGCACGTCATGTGGTCACTGATGGCTGGCGGGACAAATTTCCGGAACTTTACCTTCAATTCGCGCCCAATACAAATTAAGGCAGCTGCACCATCCAGATCTCAGCTAAGCCAGAGCTACGCGCATTTGCGAAGTAGCGTCTTCTCCTCTGCTGAAATCTCCAGGGGATTTTCCCCAAGCACTACAATCACGCTATAGCTGGCTACTTTTGCTTGCAACTTTATCAGCGTAAATGTCGTTCAGGCCAGCCTGATAGTTTCGATGATCTAAATGATTTTCTTTTATATCGCTGGAGCTCTATCTAGATCATGGAGATCGTACCTAATCAGCCTGGGTAGAGGCATCTTGTCCTTAAGAAGGTGTTTGGGATGACTACTGCAAAGACAGATACTGTTAAGACAACAGGAAATTGTGCCTGAGCGCGGTAAGGACGTTCGTCTTCTTACGGTCGTCAGAAGACATGTTGTCTGAATTTTTTCCACTGCGTTCTACGTATGTTCGCCGACCACACCGGCGCTGCGTAGTTCGCTACAGACCAAACTATCGCTTTGTAAGAGGTCAACAAGGTTTCTTTGTCGGCTCCCCAAGTGCTGCCGGCAAGTGACTTAGGGACCTTGTTCCTACTTTTGAGCTTATCGCAGATGGCTGTGTCGAAAGGATCTCAGCAGATAGCTGAGGATCGAAAAAGCCTGTCCAATGTGCCCCAAGGAGTTTGGGGTAGTTGTGTGTCGGGATGTTGATGTCATCGACTTTTACATTGAGTGACAACCGCACCTCTGCGGTCCATGCAGTAAACAGTGTGGCTGAAGATTTGAACTCGGATCTTATATTAATATTTATTGCTCGTACTGAAAAAAGCGTGCTAAGTCAGTCAGGTAAGAGTTTATTTTCTCTCGCATATGTCATCCACATTAGGTCCTGACGCCAGAATTGTGCAATCATCAGCATACGACACAATTTCAACTGACATTTTAGAGAGCTAGAGGTTAAACAGTGCCGGTGATAACACCCCACCCTGGGGAACACTGCCATTACGGGGTTTTGACTTCCCTTCAATAAATTCTGACTGGCGTGACTAATAACAAGTCCTAGTGAATTTGGACCGGATCGGTCGTATGTTTTCATATATCTCAAACTTACAATGTCCCGCCTGCTTTTGATGTCAGATATTAAATCCAAATTTACTTAAACTCTAAACAGAGACGGGGCTTCTTCTAAATAAAAGAGTCATGCAGCGTATCTCAAAGTCAGCCCTCCCGACATAAGTTTTTTTAACTTGTTGTTTATACTTTATTCTTGAATTGATTTTTTTTATTTATTTATTGAATATCTTTGCTGACTGTCTTTCTTCTTAAATATGGATTTTGTTCATATTTATCCTTAACAAATTATCCAATACTATCGGTAGTCGTGACGAAAACTATCGAATGGGGAGCGACTATCGATAGTTTGCCATCTATAGTGTTCGACACGCGACATATTCGGTTGCCTTCAAAACAAGTAATTAATTTCCCCATTTATTCCGTAATATTTTTTGCAGACTTGCAGCAATTTTTTTCCAATGCAGATCACGCAAAGTACAAACATCAAGACCGGTTTTCAGTTTTTGGTATAGACGAACGAACCATTACCATTAACCTGCAAAAAGAAACAAAACCACAAACAAATCATTTATCGGTTATAGTCTGTTTGGTTTGCGTTTTGCTGCTAAGGTGATGATGGCGTTTTAGATTTTTTCAGTTGTTTATTTTTTGCTTTTTGTTGCTGTTTTTTTTTTCTTTCTTTAGCTTTTTGTCTTCCCCAACCAAGACTAGTACACGAAATTCATTTTATTATCGCTCCGGATGGTGAAATATTAACATTTTTTCGTGTTTTTGTCATGCACACTGCAAAACAACAACAAACACCAGCGGCGTTATAAAAATGCTGTTGTTTTTATGGAATTGGAGTAGAAAGAGATGTGCCAAAAATCTTGTCATTGCTTGGCTTAATTTGGTTTATTTCCATTGTCTTGGCAATTTAGCACTTAAACAAAATGAACGAAAGACAAATTGTGTTTCTTCAAAAAGAACACAATTAAAATAGCTTTCCGCATTTTTATAAGAATTTGTTCGGCATCACAGAAATATGAAAGACGCACAATTATTTCCTTTATTGACTAAGAAGTGTGCAAATGTATAGGGTGGTTCAACTTGATTTTATTTAAAAAAAATAAAATACATAAAAAAGTTTTTAAAATCGACCAGGCCGTTTTATATACAGGGTGATTCACTCACGACTGGACAAATTTCACCAGCAAGGTGAAATTTGCCCGAAATGCAAGAGAGCGAAATCGCAGCGGTTTGAACAAGGTTTGGTCGGAGGGTACTAGGGTAAAATTGCTAAGTTTTGAACCAGTGGTCTCTCACGCACTTTTACTCTTCGATCGTTCAACACCATATCGTGGATTTTTTCGACTTTTTCGGCCGTCCAGAACGTTCAGCGTCATTTGTACTTGTGCGACCACAACGAAAGTCAGTAAACCACATTTTTTCCAATTGAAATTGATGGTGAAGAGTCCTAATAGTATTTATGAAGTTTTTCCTTGGTTCGATTGACAGTTTTTTTCGCAAAAAATAATGTTTAATGAGCAGTCGAAATTCACTTTTTTCCATATTTAACAAAATCCCCGATGTTGTATGTTTTAAACAGCTGTTAAACACAAACTAAATGACGGAACTCTTTCAAATTTTGACAGTAGTCTATTAACAGATGGTACTTGATGGAAGCAGTGTGGCATTTTATATAAGTACGAGGCAATTTGAAAAAGTCACGGAATTAATACTAAAGATTAATACTAAAGATTGACAAAAACATGTTATCACAGTAGATTTTTTCAAAAAGTGCTACAAAAGTATGTAAAAGTAGCACAAAATATTCAAAAAGTTCCACATTTAGTATCTCAATAAAAAGGGCTCTAAGGCGTTTTCAATTTCAAAAATCTACGCATTATCCTCTAATTTGTTTCTTCCACCGGAGTCTTCTTCTTCCATGTCTGCGCCTTCCGAGGAAATTTCAACTAACGACTTTCTGGCTAGAGCGTTTTCTTTCATTCAACCACTTTCATTCAACTTGTCAAAGCCTCAACACGTATCCCAAACGAAGTCGTCAAGGTTTCAAAAATGAATCTCTTATCAGAGTGTCGCATGTGCTTTCCCCGTTTCCAATTTACGCATTATTCTCCACTTTGTACCTTCCACTGGGGTCTTGATCTTCCCCGTCTGCGCCTTCCGCAGAAGTTTCGGCTAACGCCTAACTGGCTAGAGTGTTTCCTTTCATTCGACCAACCTGTCAAAGCCTCAACCCATATCCCAAACGCAGACATGTAGCATGTTGTCTCATGGTCAATGGATCCGTGGTAGGTATGGATTTTCTGCTCGTGGGTCTTTTTTAGGATTTGACGCCTTGGTTGACTTTTTCGGCCTGAACCACACTGATAAGGTTAGATTAGGTCAGCGATAGTATTTTTACGCAATGGATAGAAGTCCTATTCCGCGGTACTTGGTGCGAATGGTCTTCTCTCCCTTTTTGTAATTGAGCATAGTATGTTAAGGTTTCAATCATCGGGCATGCGTTCCGCCATCAATATAGTGCAAACTAGCTGATGCAAGCACCTTTTTAGCTCGTCTCTTCTGGTCGTATACAGCTCTGCTGGAATGCGGTTTTGTTGTTCTTGAGTCGGTTTATTTCTCTTTTCAGGGGCTGAACATCCAACCCCACCATCTGTAATTGGTAGCGTGTGGTTGTCATCGGCACGTACTGCCGCCGCTAATAAGTTGTAAATGTTTCTTTCACAAATTCTCAACAGACTCGACGTGTCAGTTACCAGATTCGCATTTCTATACTCGAATCTTCGCGAAACTATGCCAATATATGAGTCTTTGGTCTGGTGTTTGACATGTTGATACATTTTTAGACTTCTTTTCTGTTGTCGTCTATCCATTTGCCTCTTCTTTCCTTAGAATAGACGATTCTACTGCCTTATCAACTTCCGACATCACTTTAACACTGCTCGAGTTGACATAGGCGCGAGTGTTACCCTGTAAGCTAAACCCCCATTTACACGAGGCAACTTGCGGCAATTTTTTTGATTCCCTTTTGAACTTGCCTCTTGTGTTTACACAAGGCAATTTGGTTACGGCAATTTTTGTTTTCATTATTGCTTTTTTTGCATTCTGTAATTTATTCGTTCTGAATTTTGTGAGGAAAAATACTAAAATAACCTGCAGCTAACTTCACACTGCGAAAAACACAAAGGAGTTCACAGTACGGGCAAGCTTTTTTCCCCTTTACATTCCCCTTACCTCTCTCCCCTACAAACTGAGAGTAGCGGCACTGCACTCCTCATTGTGCTATTGGTTCCTTTTTATCGCTTTCGGTAATTAAATTCTTCTTTGGCGGTTTTTGGTGTGGAGTCTAGTATGTGTTGTTACTGTGCACTAAATTCGTCGGCACATAGACCCGGTGTAACAGACCTTGGTCGAAGCATTGCTACTCTGGGTCAATCTGGTACATAGAAGCGGCTGTCGTAGGATTGTGGCTGACTTTTCGTCAACATTTCTAGCGGGACACCATTACAAATCGGTGTATTAAGCTTTAAAGGAAATAATTTTGGTAAAAACAATTCTTTGCAGTATCTCTAAAAGGCCTTTAAATAATTTGGCCCAAACCTATCGTAATATTTTTTCCATTGGCCAAATCGGTCATATTTTACTCGGGCACATTCCGAGTTCTTCGCTAAACACCATGCGTGCAATTGGCGTATGGATGAGAGAATATTTTTGAGCTTGCCGCAAAAGAAGAGAACCTCCTCGCCGCCGCTCGTCAGTACGTGTTTATATGGATTTTGTCTTTATACTCGTACATACCTAGTGCATATGTGACTGCATTACAGGTCGCTGCTGGTCTCTTTTGGAGTTTGCGCAATCACACCTTAAGGGAGACCGACAGAGGTTTCCAGAAGTTTATTGGTTTTCGAAGAAAACATAAACAGGAAATGTGTAAAAATAATGAAGGAAGGAAAACGGATATGTCATTTGTTAGTGTAACTTTTATGGAAACCAATTTTTTCGATTTTTGTTAAGTATCCTCATAAATTCTACATTTAAGTAGGCATGAAAGCATCCCCTAATTATAAGGTTCATTAGGTTCGTGGTTAATTTCAAAAGTTTACCTGGTTTTTAATGAAACGTGTAAAAGTATCTAAAGGTGTAATAATAAAGGGGTTATTTTGGAAATGCATTCCTAAGGTAGAGTGCTTTGGAATCATGCAGGACATCCGAGCTAACCGGTCTCGAATACGATAGCAGAAGGACAAAATCTCTCATCTGCCCCAGAAAGGACATTTTAACAACGATGGCCGTTCTGACGGACACTGGCCAATTGAAGACCATGATCGACTATTAAAAATACCATTTAACCACACTCGCAGCTGTGGCTACAATAGTGAAAAGTAAGATACGGCTAAACACTTTCTCTGTGAATGGCCTTCTTTGACCTACCGTCGTCCCAATAGCCTGTAATCTTGATTTCTGGAGGACATATCGTGTTAATCTACAATGTAATCAAACGATTTTTTAGTTTTCACAACTTTATTAAATATAAACATAGACGATTGGTTTTCTGGCACTACTCAAAACAGTGTTCATAGCATTAATTGACGCTCTTTGGAGCGGCCACGTAAACCAAACAACCGTACCCAAGGGCCCTGAAAAAATGTCCTTAGGTTAAAACAATCGACAATAGTAAACATGAAGGTACATTTTTTGCGAATGCAAATATATACGGGTTGCTATTTATATTTCGGGTCCGGCAGCAAAAACACAATAATTAATCATTGGAAATGGTTTTATTCTTTTTCAAAATGTTCTCCCTTAAGATCAATACATTTTGCATGCGCACAAACCAATTTTCGAAGCACTTTTTCCACTCCGATTGAGACACCTCCAAAACATGATTTTTGAACGCTTCGTCAGCTGCTTCGGGCGTTGAAAAACGTTGACCACGCATATTTTTCTTGATGCTAGGGAATAAGAAGAAGTCATTGGGTGCCAAATCAGGGCTGTACGGCGGACGGCTCATCAATACGACATCTTGAGTGGTCAAATAGCTCATCATTTCAGCTGATGTGTGAGAGTTCGCATTGTCTTCTTATCTTCTCTTATTATGTTTTCTCATTTCTTCGAACACTGTTGGCAAACAGATATTTGTATGCCACTCAGAATTGACCGTTCTACGTTCCACTAAAGGCACTGTGACAACATGGCGTGTTATACCGAAAAAAACGCAATCATTTGCTTCGATGTACTTCTTACACGAACAACTTTTGTTGGATTTGGCTCGTCTTGAAAGACGATTGTTGTTTTGTTTCGGGTTCATATGCATAGATCCATGATTCGTCACCTGTGACAATGTTATACACTGCCTTTGAGCTACCGCAGTTATACTTTTCCAACATCCAAACGAGCCTTTTTTGAGCGTTTGTTATATTATGTGGGATCCAACGAGAACGAATTTTGTTCACAGCCAAATGAACATGCAATACCTTATTGATGCTTGTCATACTAATGCCCAAAGATGCCTCAATCTCACGGTATGTCACATGTCGGTCTTGCTTAATCAGTTCACGCACAGCATCGATGGCTTCTGGCAAAGTGACCGAAGTTGGACGTCCTTCACGAAATTTATCCTGGAGCGACGGCGTCCGAGACTGAACTCTTGGTACCAGCGATTCGATTAACAGTGGTTTTTGATGGGCTTCATCGCCAAAAGTCAAAACATGTATTTAAACACTCTTGTCTTGATAATCCACGCCGAAAATCGTAAAAAATCATCGCACGAAAAGGTTCACGGATTATTTCCAGTTTTTGACTGAGATAAATTTTTCAACACAGAATTAGTCCTCAAATGACAAAACGTTCTGAGTGAAGTTATGCTAAAAAATGTCAAAGTTTCTAATGGAAGTTCTAGGTTTCATCTCGGAACACTAGTATTGTCAGAACCCGAAATATAAATAGCAATCCTTGTATTAATTTAGAAGATCACCGGCAAGTCGTGCTTGTAACAAAGGGACGCAAAATCATCGGACCTTTTGGTGTGACAAGCGTCCGATAGTAGCGTCCAATATATGGACTTGTGAGAACCCAAATACAAGCCAGTTTCGTTACGAATCTTAATATGGATTTATTTTTAATGTTCTCTGAAAAGTCTGATTCGAACCAATATCTCCTAGATGTACAAAAATACTGTTACCAATAAAAAGAATGGACGTGTTAACCACAGTTAAATGATGATTGGTGTACATTACTAAATCAAGGTTTAAATACGAGCTTAAAAGTTCGAAGCCGGCATTAATTGTTTTTTATTTTTTTATAAATAGGGTAAAAAAGTAAAAACGACATTAATTTCGTTATCATATTTATGGCCCATATGAAGGCCGTATTATGAGGTCCCACGGGTCTATGAGACCGACACAAGTTTCAGTAAACTCTTAAAAAAAATCCATATTTGGATGCGAAATCAACTCTGCTTCAATTTCAAGTAATTACAATTGCTTGCTTGTATTGACTATAATGAATCCACGCAATGGTCCAAGAGTCTACATCCAAATTTTAGTTTTATTAAATAATAAATCCATATGTGGATTTATAGTAAAAACTGCTTTAATTTGAGAACCCTTGTTTATATGTGACCCGGCCTATGAAAAGGTGGAAGGTGGCTTATGGCTCAAAAAAAATGTTTCCACTTTTTTTTTTGGTTTCGATAGTTTTTGATCTTTAACAGCTGTTTCTCGCAATTTCTTTTTTGTGTCATAAGCCACTTTTTCATAGGCCGGGTCACATATATTTATAATTGGTAGTTTGTAGTAACATACTCGTAGCTTGAAACCTGAAAACCCATTTATATTTCGAATAATTACGAAATAAGATTATATTTGAGGCTCCATCAACCCATATTTATCATTTGCGCCATTGTAAAAACTAGTCAACAAGGAATTTGGACAAGTAATGCAAACAACAAATTGACGATTACGTCCAAAATCTACCCAAATCGTATCGGACCGAACATCCAACTAAATCTTAAATGTTATTCCTTCCGACCAAATTAGTTTGGAATATTACAAAACGGCTAAGCTGGCTGTAGGTAATTTTAGTCATCAAAAACACAAAGAAATGGCAGCCCTGCGTTTGGCATGTCCTTTACCCATTATCCTTGTCGTAGTGTTTGTACTGCAACCATATCCGTTGTACACCCAAAAATATGCCACACATCTTTGATTTCAATTTACTCTTATACCGCATAAGCTTTATTTGATTTCTTCAAACACTCTTCTGAGAGTTTTAGGGGAAACTAAAAGCAAGAACGAGAGAAGGAGAGTGTACAACTAAGAGAACGTCAGAATAACATGAGAGTAATTGAGTAGTAGTTAATGCACAAATTCTGCTTTAGACCCCCAAAACTATGCTACACCAGGATACATTAGTTCAGTCTTTTCAAAGAGCTTCTCGTGTGAAATCATTCCGTGCACAGCGAAAGAAAAATTCCACAATTTCCACAGCAGAAAGAAAAATATTTTATCCAAGTAGTATACACAAAAAAACAACAACAGCACAATCACAGCAGGCAGACAGAGTAGAGGAAAAATATTTAAAGAAAAGTCGGCTCCACTTTGTATTTTATAGAAATTTCAATAAAGTTCCTTTGAATTGTTTATTTCGTTTGTTTGAATTTTCACCAAACTTTCTCAAATTTCTATAAAATACCAGACAGACATAACGACGGACGTGGTGTGTTGTTGCTTGTGTGAAATATTGCGTGCGGGCGTGATTTGCAATGCGTGTCGTCTGATGTGCAAAAATTTTTTTATTCCAACGAAACCTTATCAAGTGTAAAGTTATTCGAGTGTCGTTTTCCTTTTTCCTGAATTGGTATTTTTTCCAGAGTTTTGAGTAATAAAAAAAATAGAAATCCGCCACTTCACTGAAAAGAAGCCAGACTTTTTTCGGTGTTTCGAAAGACAAAACGCAAAAAAAGTTTAATTTTTTTAAACAAACTTGTAACAATTTCATTGGACGCATTGAGGAATTTGGTTGCAAAAGCAGAGCATCATCATCTTATGGTGGGCTCTTTGTCGTTATTACAATTTTTGGTGTCCTACGCCTACCACAAGCCAAATACAAGTAAGTAAAACGGGTTGAGGGCGAAAAAAATCTTGAAAACATTTGAAACAAAATCAATATTTATTTTTAGGCCATGCCAGCAACCAACATCTCTGTTTTATTTTCAATTTTGGCAAGCTCTGATACAAATTTTTCTTTGGCCTAGACTTTTGTGTGTGTTCTCTGTTTTAACCGTCGCCAGTCCGACCGATGCTCATTCGTGTGTCTTTTATACAATTTTCCTTTATGCTCATTTCTGTCCAGCTTCCATCCTTCTTACATAGCAGCATCATTATATCAAAGGACACTTATGAAAATAACAATTATGTTGCAGGTCGCCGATACCGATATCAAACGTACCGAACTGACCTTACCAAACCATGCTCTCTTCAGATATACCTCCACTTTATTCCATTTCTTTTTAGTCGTGTTTTGCGCATACCTAGGTTCTATGTGTGCACTTTAATCATGTCGGTATCATCTTCCAGAGAAGTTCAACGACGTCTTTGCTTTGTAGATTTGGTTTTTTGGGAGAGATTTTGTTCAGCCCTTTTCTCGCGCATCGTCGGGTACGAGTATTTCGTTGCTGAGAACATTTTTTATACGCCTGGGAGTATGCTGTGAAAAGTTAGTTTTGGAGCAGCCGATAAAGTAGGCAAACCGGCATGCTTTCGATCGAGTAGAATTCAACTACATTCTTTGATATACTAAGCCCGATATAATTTTATACTCACCTACCTGGACCCCTCCTGCTGTCTAAGAATGACACCGATAAGAGATTTCTATCTGATTCGTCACTGCTGGCGTCTTTGCGAGAATCCCTATAAAATGCATTAGCAGTTCGGAGCCGGCATAAAACTTAGCCAACTGATTTGAGAGACGTTTTCTTAATGGAAAGAAAAAATACATTTTTTTAAAAAACAACTGTCAATATACGCCAGAGTTTTGCCCATTACATCAACAATTATGACGTTTCCAATATTAGTGAATCCATACGCTAGACATATGTGCAATTTTGCGCAAAATTTTAAAGCGAATCGGCGACTATATAAATTTAAAAAAAGTAAAAAAATTAAATTTTCTTAAAAAAAAACTGTCAATCTACGCCATTGTTTTGCCCATACCTTCAAAAATTATGGCGGACCCAAAATTACCGATTCCATTGGTAAGACTTGCGCGCAAATTCAGTAAAGTTTAAAATCGAAAGGGCGAAATAAAAATTTTCAAAAAATATATTTTTTTTTAAAAAAAAATAAAATAGTTTTATATATTTTTAAATTTAACTGCATATTATAAATCGTAGTGTTTTATTTCATATCACCCAAATTTCGTACAAATCGGTCTATCCTTTTTTGGAACAGCAAGATTTTTTAAGTAAAGCCCAGAAATCCATTTTTTGGCTTAAAATTTACCCCAGTTATAGCAGCCATTTATAGATCATAAAGATCTATTCCAACCACAAAAAAGTTAAGCAACCATGGATAGATTTTAAAGATGTGTTTCATTAACTTTTTGAGCAAAAAAATGTTGTTGCGTATTTAATATTCTGACCTTATAAGTACGTAAAGTTGTCTGCTACTCCAATGTTGAAAAACTCGCCACTGAAAAATTTCGAATACTTGAGCTAATGAGCCAAAAAAGTTATTTTATGTCTTAAAATGAAGGCAAATCGATTCTTTTCCTAAAACGATATTTAAAATCATTTAAATCCGAGTCCTCTGAACCTTTCGCCAATTTCTTTGGTTTTTATTTAACGAAAAACATAAATTCTGCTCTTGAATGTGATAAATGTGCATATAGGATCTCCGGGGTCACATGGGTTCTCCGATCAATATTTCTAAATGCTGCAAAAGGAATGACAAATTTAGTTCATACGCCATCCTAAAAACTAAGGCATAAAAGTTTTTAGGTGGCGTGTGAACCAAATTTGTCATTCCCTTTGCAGCATTTCGAAAATTTGATCGGAGAACCCATGTGACCCCGGAGATCCTATATGCACATTTATTATTTTTTTTGTTCGGGTAAAACCAACTGGAATAAGTTAGAACCCTTGAAGTTGTTCTCGCTTATATTCATAAGCTGCATGGTATTGTAAATGAGCTAAATCCGACTAGGGAAGCTAATTGTCGCCTTTAAGGAACTAAAAATGCCTCTAACAAAGGCATACCTTTTGGATATTTGCTCTTATTGAACAGGGATTAAACCGGCTCAAGACCTCTTGCTTCTATATTTAAATAGAAGACAAGTTTTTAACAAAATGGCAAAGTGACATTGATTTTCGTGGCTGCACACTACTTTTATCATGATTTCGGGTCCGTGACAACCCTCTTCAGAAACCCTTGCTGCAATTGTTGAAAGTAAATCCGAACTCTATAAGGCCAGGCTCTCCACAAACGAATGAGAACTACTGTTGTAAACCTTACTTTTCAAGTTTTCTTCACACAATTGCCCACGATAATACAACTCTTGCTATTTCGTGGGCAATTTGTGTGAAGAAAACTTGAAAAGTAAGGTAAGTAAAGGAATAAAAAAAGTACCTTTTAAGCCGAAAAGGTACAACATTTGTATGCCATACAACACTTTGTGGTAGGATATTAACTCCTGCATTAACTCCTCCCCAACTGCATTAACTCTGACGTAAATACACAAACTGCATTTAGGTATTTCAATCTGGCAACAGTGTCACAATTTATCAAAAATCAAATCAGCTGTTAAGTTGTCAATGGTTGATAGCAGGGCTGATACATGTGGATGGCGAATTGGTACAAAAAAGGAATAAAAAAGTCCCTTTTAAGCCGAAAAGGTACAACATTTGTATGCCATACACCACTTTGTGGTAGGATATTAACTCCTGCATTAACTCATCTCCAACTGCATTAACTCTGACGTAAATCCACAAACTCAAACTGCATTTAGGTAAAACAATCTGGCAACAGTGTCACAATTTATCAAAAATCAAATCAGCTGTTAAGTTGTTTATGGTTGATAGCAGGGCTGATACATGTGGATGGCGAATTGGTACAAAAAAGGAATAAAAAAGTTCCTTTTAAGCCGAAAAGGTACAACATTTGTATGCCATACACCACTTTGTGGTAGGATATTAACTCCTGCATTAACTCATCTCCAACTGCATTAACTCTGACGTAAATCCACAAACTCAAACTGCATTTAGGTAAAACAATCTGGCAACAGTGTCACAATTTATCAAAAATCAAATCAGCTGTTAAGTTGTTTATGGTTGATAGCAGGGATGATACATGTGGTTGGCGAATTGGTACAAAAAAGGAATAAAAAAGTTCCTTTTAAGCCGAAAAGGTACAACATTTGTATGCCATACACCACTTTGTGGTAGGATATTAACTCCTGCATTAACTCCTCCCCAACTGCATTAACTCTGACGTAAATCCACAAACTCAAACTGCATTTAGGAAAAACAATCTGGCAACAGTGTCACAATTTATCAAAAATCAAATCAGCTGTTAAGTTGTTTATGGTTGATAGCAGGGATGATACATGTGGTTGGCGAATTGGTACAAAAAATGAATAAAAAAAAGTACCTTTTAAGCCGAAAAGGTACAACATTTGTATGCCATACACCACTTTGTGGTAGGATATTAACTCCTGCATTACCTCAAACTCAAACTGCATTTAGGTATAACAATCTGGCGACAGTGTCATAATTTATCAAAAATCAAATCAGCTGTTAAGTTTTTTACGGTTGATAGCAGGGATGATGGCGAATTGGTACAAAAAAGAAATAAAAAGTACTTTTAAAGCCGGAAAAGTACAACATTTGTATACCCTACACCACTTTGTGTTAGGATATTATGGTGTGGTGTTTGTAATCCTAACATACAAGGAGATCGACCCGAATCGATTTAGAACCAATATTGAGCGAACCCTATTAAAATCGGTCAATGTAGGACCATGTATAAGGCCTTTCTGGCTTTAGTACAAAATCCGCAGTTAAAAAAGACACATGCCTTCAACTCTGACCAAAATTTGTACAAAACGTGACGAGTCAACAATAGTCCATGTCTTGGTATAGCTTTGAACAAAGGTTCGTACAGATTCGTGTTCTGTCAGAAAAACAATTGCAAATTGGGCGATATGATCCAACTTACCATGGATCATATCGCCCAATGTACCATGCAAAGGTCTCTCCAGATATGAGGTCTTGCCATACCACAAGCCACATTTAACATTCGATCTTCGTCATATTTTCTCGAAGTATAGTGCAATATGGAACATCTATTATCAATCTTAGTAATATTGGAAAATATTGGTTCACGTTTTCATGTAGCCCCCATATACATATAGTTAAATGCTACAAGTCCTATAATTCAAGAGCTTCAAAAGTACGAGGTTTGTTGACATAGACTTCTGATTTCACAAAACTTCGTAAAAAGAAGGCTAAATTAAACGATCTTGCAGGTCAGTAAATATCGCCAAAGCGATAAATAAAGCAACCGGTCAATGCAGCCTTCGAAATTTCGGCTGAGGCTGGTAGTTTAAGCGCTGTAAGGCCTGATGAGTCGATGTTATGTTTGTGGGTTTAAAACGTTTTATCAGTGCCCCAGAAGACGGAATTTTGCTTATTTACATATGCACTGAGACAGAAGTGGGGGACCCCAAGCTCATGATGATTTTTTGATGAAAAGTTGTCCATCAAAGAAATTTAAACAATTATTCAGCGCTCTTGAGGTGAGAAGCTATCCACCGTTTTTTTTTCATTTATCCCAGCGCAGCCGATCTTTTGTCGTCTCTCTTTGAAATGAATGCTTAAGAACGTGTGCAGATCGATTACATTTTTTTCCAGCCTGAGTTTCACAATTTTCACAACTAAGCCTTATTTGATTTTCGTAGAGGCCTTTCATTATTTCTCTACTTCTCTCGAATTAAAATGGAATTCATTATTGAATTGCATTATAAAAGAAGGTACACTAAGACGAAAGGGAATTTATCGTAGAAATATACGCCAGCTTGCACCACTTCGAAGTGACATAACTGAAATGAGGGACTCTCCAATGTTGATTTGTCCTATCGAAAAATCTCAAAAGTTTAAGTTTTCTAACATAGGTTTTTTTTAATAATAATGGTTTATTTCCATTGAATTACACAATTTTTAATATTTTTTCTAAATGTGAACCCTTAGTAATAATATCAATCAGTCCCATGGAAGTATACTCCTGCTTTTGAAACCAATACCATATTTAATTTGTCCGTATAGTGGTTGGTCATTTAATTATTATGTACTAGTATTTTACTATCAAGATTCAAAAGTAATACTATAATTTTCCATTTCGTTTTGTTTTCTCTCTTGCTTTTACAGAAACACCAGTATACCAGCAAACACCTCCATCTCCACCTCAACGGAGCAAGTTAGTTAGTTCGTGCATGAATTCACATCGGCGTTACTTAAGTCATAGGTATGTATTATAATTATATATGTGCATAATATGTACACTAGAGTGGCTCAAAATAAAAAAAGAGAATAATCTAGCCTCCTCGAAATGAAGATTGGTTTTCTTTAAAGCGAATTTTAAAGTTTACCGGCTCTAGTCGGCTTCATACGTAAGATGGAACAGTTTCAAAACACCTTTGACAATGTGAATTTTATTTCCTAATTCAATTTGCAAGTTTTTATTTATATCACAATTTTTATTTTAAACAGAATATATTCTTTAAATTGACTATTTTCATTTCAAATTTAAAAAAATAAATTAACGTTTAGACATTTCATTTTTTGATTTGAATTTCATTAATAGAGAATTTCCATTTGAATTCCCATTGAGCATTTCTATTTGAAATTGAAAATTTTCATTTAATATTGTGATTTTTAAAATACTATTTGACATTAAGAATTTTTGAAATGGAAAATACGTATTCATTTCAAATTGTGATTTTTAAAATTAACTATTCTCATTTAAAATTGAGAAAAATCCAATTAAATCTTAGATTTTTCATTTAAATTTAGAATTTTTTTTATTAAAATTTAGTATTTCCATTTCAATTTGATTAATAGAGATTTTCCATTTAAAATTCTGAATTTTTATTTGAAATTGTGATTTTTAAAATTGACTATATTATTTCAAATTGAGAAAAATCCACCTAAAATGTAGGCTTTTCATTTTCAATTGAAAACTTTTTTTTTTGAAGTTATGTGTTTCCATTTTAATTTGTTTTATAGAGAATTTTCATATAAAATTGAGAATTTTCATTGTTATTGTTTTATTTGAAATGGTGATTCCTTTTTAATATCGAGAAAATTCAATTAGAAATTAAGAAAATTCAATTTGATATTGAGATTTTTCATTAGGAATTGAACATTTCCATTTTATTTTCGATTAAATTTTATTTGAGAATTTCTATATGAAACTGATTTTTTATTTAAAATGGAAATTCGTTTTTAAAATGTAGAAAAATCAAAATAAAATTAAGAAGTTTCTAATGGAAATTTTTGTTTAAAGTTAACATCTTTCACTTGAAGTTGAGAAAATTTCAAAGAAAATTGAGCTGGAAAAATCCAATTAAAACTTAGACTTTTCATTTTAAATTGAAACTTTTTTATTGAAATTTTAATTTCCATTTCAGTTTGTTTAATAGAAAGTTTCCATTTTATATCTAATTAAGAATTTCCATTTGAAATTGAGAAATTTAATTTGAAATTGTGATTATATTTTATTTGAATTTGTTATTATTTCTTTTTAAAATTGAGAAAATTCAAATTGAACTTAAGACATTTCTATTTGATATTGAAACTTTCATTCGGAATTGAAAATTTCCATTTTATTTTGATTAAATTTCAATTTGATATTGAGAATTTTATCTGGAGACTATGATTTTTTTTTTAAAATGATGAAAAATCAAATTGAAATTAAGAAGTTTCTATTTGATATCGAGATTTTCCATTTGAAATTGAGAATTCTCTATTTGAAATTAAGAATTTACTTTTTTTGATGAGATTTCCATTTTAATTTTATTTTAAATTGAGTATTTCCCCTTGAAGTTGTGAAAACTCAAATTGATCTTAAGAAATTTCTTTGTGACATTAAGATTTTTCCTTCGGGATTAAATGTTTATATTTTAATGTGATTAAATTTCATTTGAAATTGAGAAAATTTAAAAGTTTTATATTGAAATTAAGAATTTCCATTTAATAATGAGATTTCCCTTTAAAGCTGTGGTCCAGTAGACGCTTACAAATTAGAACTCTCAGAAATTAGAACTTCCAGAAATTAGAACCAGCATTTTGATGCATTACCAATTCGGAAATTAGAACCAAAAGTGCTAATTACATGTTACGCAAAACTAAGAATGTTAAGATACACTGCCACCGCATTCCAGCAGTTGGATACCCAGTAAACCAAATTTGCCGACAATGTCTGATATCAGACAATTCTGAACAATATCTGAACTCTATCGACAATTCTTACCGAAATAGTTACAAATTCTGTTTGATTTGTCTGAGGATTTTTTTTATTTTTTATGTTAAGAAATATCTAAACGTATTCGGCCCGAATTCTGTTAGACTTGTCTGTGGGATTTTTATTAATTTTTGTTCAGACTTCTCTTATCGAACTCGCAACGAATTCTGAACTTTTTATCTGAGGTAGTCTATTATTTTAAAATTTTTGTTATTTGCTTCATATTTTACAGTTGTTGTTCTTGTGTTCAGACATGTCGGAACGAATTCTAAACTGTTTGCCTAAGGTATTTTTATATATCAAATTCAAATTCTGAACGTTTGGTTAGCATAGCTGTGCGAGGGATTTTTATTGTGTTTTGAGGAAAACTCGAATGCCGGCAGTTCTCGTTAAATGCAAAACTGGTTGCCCTTAATGTATAGCCACTAAACATAGTTACAGCATAATTATTGCTTGCGAAACTGCAGACACCCCTGCTTGTAACTGAAAGTCTTTCCGCACGCTTTTTGAAAATGTTTTACAACTTTTTTTTGTAGAACAAAAATATATTCTTTTTTTTTGATTGTTTACATTCAGAATTTACCATGACATAAGCTCAGAATTCGGTTCGTAATGTCGGTAAAAACATCAGAATTTAATAAGACTTAATGCCAAAATTCTGACCGAAGACGTTCAGAATTAGTTCAGATTTCGATACGACAAATCGAAATTTCCTTTCGAATTTCCCAGGACTACAGTTCAGAATTGGTCAGAAATCGGTCCGAAATGTCTGCAAAAACATCAGAATTCTCTCAGAGAAGTAGTTCAGAATTCGTGTCAACCCTCTCATATGTTTTTCGTTACGAACTCGCTAAGAATTCTGATCCGAAATCGGAACATTTTGCCGATTGTCGTACAGAATTTTGACCGAATTCTGAAGGTTTGGTTTGCTGGGTAGTAAAATTTTCCTTTACTTGAATGAGTCATTTTAAGTTTGAAACATTTATTTGACTGAAATGTTATTTTAGTTTTAAATAAAAAAACGTCCAGAAATTAGAACTTTACGGAAATTAGAACCAACCGAAAAATAAAATGGTTTTAATTTGTATTTGTAATTATGTACTTCCACTTGAAGTTGCGAAACTTTAAATTGAAATAAGTATTACTTTTAAAATTTTAATCAATTTAAATTGAGAATTTAATATTAAGAGAAAGAACTTAATTGAGATTAAGAATTTTTATTTTAAAGTGAGAATAGTTCATTTAACATTGAGAAATGCTAGTTAAATTTGAGAAATTTGCAAATAAAACTAGATTTTTTATATAAAATAGTGAAAAAAGTTAAATTACTGCACACTAATACTCTTCGTTACTAATGTACATATAAGTATTTTTATTGTGTACGTTATTTAATTCAAAATTCTTTTATACTCGTAGTATTATACTATTTTCATTTCAAACATTTTATTTTAAAAAGTCTTGAGGAAAGAGGAAACCCCATCAATTTCTCCAGCAGTGGAAAATTAAGCACCCCTAAATACAAAAAAAAAACCTAAACGCAACGAATTGAAACGCACTTCTTAACGTTTTCTTGTTAACATGTGTTGTTTGACGACAAAATGAGCCAAAAGTAGAAAAAATCAATAATGAAAATCATCACGTGTGGTTGAAAATGAACAGCCTGCGCCATGGTGTTTATAAAAACAATGTCGTTTTATTTAAACGAAAACGAGATGTTTATCCAGCTTTATTGGGGGTAATAACTTAGAGGGACATGGCACGTTTAATAAATACAATTTCGCTTTTTTAAAATTACCCAGACGGTAAAATGCAGACGACGATCCGTTGTATCAGCACCATAATATGTAGTTCCAAACTCCAATTTCTAAACATAAAGTAATGTGCCCTTGATCCGCTATATTTTAGAATAAAGCTGAGGACGTTGAAATTTTAGAAAGTAAAGTGCTTTGCCAGAATTCAAATGGAACAATGATTGGCACTGGGACGTCTTATTCAACAGAATCATTAGGCTTCAATAGGTTATAAGAAACAAGTAAAAACGTCGATAAGTTCGGCCAGGGCTCATTTTGTGAAAATATGTCCATAGACCACTGGTTCGGAACTTAGCAACAGAAGCATCAGGCTTCAAACGGTTATAAGAAACAAGTAAAAACGTTGTGAAGTTCGGCCAAATTTCAAAAACGTATTCATTGGCTCATTTTATGAAAATATGTCCATTGACCACTGGTTCGGAACTTAGCAACAGAAGCATCAGGCTTCAAAAGACATGGTCGTAGATGAAATTTTTTTCATGAAACGAGCCAATGAAATTCGTCTAGTCGTGAATAAATCACCCTGACCGAAATTAACGTCGTTTTTACTTGTTTCTGTAAAACAAGCATATTCTCCACCGTCCCTACGCTACTAAAGGGCACAGAAATCGTCAGTTTTTTTTATAGAAAGTAAAAGAGTCAAATGATACAATGATTGGTACTGTGTCGTCTTATTCAACAGTAACTTCGGGCTTCAATTTGTTATAAGAAAACAAGTAAACACGTCGTTAAGTTCGGCCAGGCCAAACCTTATATATTCTCTACTATACCTACGCTACTAAAGGGCAAACAAATGGTCTGTTTTTGGGCCCTTTCGGCTCATGCGTCCGACCATGATCTCAGCCCAACTAAAAATTACTACTAAAGGGTAATTAAATTTGAATGGCCCATGTTGATTTTGAATAAAACACAAATTACTGAGGAAATTATTGTCATTTCTTTTTATTATAATAATATTGGTATCGTTTAACTATGTATGGAACAAAATATCGGCCCAATGGCCGCCGCGACCTCGTCTGCACACCTCCATCCGATGGTTGTTGTTGTAACAACAATATATTTATTTTGAAGTTTTGTTCGTCTATGGGGGATCTGCTTCGATATCCAGGTAGAGGAAACGCGCCATTTGAACTGGCTGCGTCCACAGAGACCTGGGGCTCAGCTGAGTGGGCTTGGCCGGACAATTGAAAAGGTGCAGCACATCATGTGGTCCCTGATGGTAGGCGGGACAGATGGTCCAAATTTTCGATGACGCAGAGTCATAATTGAGTTTCTATGCCGTTAATGTGCCGAATTGTCTCATCCTTTAGCTCTTGAATTGCTGCTGGCTTAACGACGTACACCTTTTCTTTCAAATAACCCCAAAGAAAGAAGTCCAACGGTGTCAAATCACATGATCTTGTGACGTGAGATAACTCGGCGCAAACGAGTCATTATTTCGTTAGCTGTGTGGCAAGTGGCACCGCCGGTTGAAACCACATATCGTCCACATCCATATCTTCCAATTCGAGTCATAAAAATTTCGTTATCATCTCACGATAGCGAATAAAATTCACAGTAACCGCCTGACCGGCCTCATTTTGAAAAAAAATACGGTCCGATGATGTCGTCAGCCCATAAACCTTAGCAAACAATCACTCTTTGTGGGTGCATGGTTGTTTCGACAATCACTCTTGGATTATCATTCGCCCAAATGTGGCAATTCTGCATATTGACGATGACGAATCCACTGAGGTGAAAATGTGACTCATCACTGGAGATGATTTCCTTTTATATCTTCCAATTCGGGCCATAAAAAGTTCGTTATCATCTCACGATAGCGAAAACAATTCACAGTAACTGCCTGACCGACATCATTTTGAAAAAAATACGCTCCGTTGATGCCGCCAGCCCATAAACCTTACCAAACAATCACTCTTTGTGGGTGCATGGTTTTTTCGACAATCACTCTTGGATTATTATTCGCCCAAACGCGGCAATTCTGCTTATTGACGAATCCACTGAAGTGAAAACGTGTCTCATCACTGAAGATGATTTTCTTCAAAAAATGATAATCCACTGTTGCCCGAAGCCTGAATGACTTTAACGCGTTGTGTATCTTTCCATGTTACAAATTGAGTTAGTTTGAAATTGAGAAATTTCAAATGAAATGCAGAAAAAAACTTGACGTTTAGCTGTGGTTCACATTCAATATCGGCACTTAAAATTTAGCCACCCTTTAGAGCCCTAGGTTAAAATGGGTACTGTAAGTAAGAACACACTTAAAAAAGTGTCATAAATACGGAAATTGTTGTTGATTAGCCCAAAAACAGGCAAAGTTCATATTGCCTAGATACTCAAAAAAAAAAACAATTTTTCTACGAATACAGATAAAGAGTATTTTTGAAGTTATGGCTCAGTTTAGGTTCGGACGCATGGACCGTACCGCATGGACCCAAAAACGGATCTTTTTGCGCTTTGGTAGCGTATAAACGGTGCAGGGTATAAAAAGTTCGTCCTGGCCGAACTTAAGGATGTTTTTACTTGTTTAACTCTAAAACTAACACTTGGTTCTTTTCCAGAACTTTTGTTTGTTTTTTTACTATCTGCCCTTTTATTCCACGCCTCTGCAGTGTCATTTTTGTCATAGTTTTTAGTATGCATGTGTTAATGTCGGTTGCCGTGGTATATTTTTCGCCTGAAAGTGTGCTTTTTATATAGAACGAGTATGTCCACATGATATTTTCGTTTTTTCCTTTTCGATGTTTCGTTTCGCGCTTCGCTTAGTTGTTATTTTGCTGTTGAATTTTTAATTTATGACTTACTGAAGTCAACTTTTTTTCTCCACCTTCGAGTCCTTCCTTTTCCACCTTCCCCCACAAAAAATTCAAATATTTTTTTTTATTGTTATAAATTACTGCGAAGTGAGAGAATAAGTTTGTGTGTGTGCTATAAATGTTGAAAAAATGTAAATATTTTATTAAGGCAGCGGCATACATTTCATTTGAATTGGTTGTAGTGTATTTTACGCCGGTCAAGGTTAAATTTCACCTCCATCCATTACTCATACACCATTTGGCTTATAGAGGGGCGCCCGGATTTAATTGAAATTTGTTATAGGAATTGTACTTCTTTACGAAACGCTGATGGTGGTGGCGGTGAGGGGGCAATCAACCGATTTTCCAAATTGCTCACTTGTTTATAAAAATGCGATTTGTGTAAATGCGGTCTGTGTACAAAAATTGGCCAACAAATTCACCAATTGAATTTGTTGGAACAGAAACTTATTTTGCAATACACTGAAATAAAAGTCTATTTGGGGGTTGCTCTGAAAAGATGTACGAAAAAATTAAAAGTCATTAAAGCGAGGACTGTGGAGTCATAGTTGGAAGACGAAACTACAAGGGCACAACAATAAGTCCGTGTCTTTTCGTGTAAAACACAGTTTTATTTTGCAAAAAAAAAGAAATTGTTTTTCAACATAATCTCCTTTTAGTTCAATACAATTTTTTATCCCTTCAAAAAAAACGTATTTTTTGAGGTCCATAAAATATGCATTTGTTTGATCAAAAATGTTTTTCGTAGAAGCTGAATCTATTTCCACCGAGCCATTTCTTTAGGTTTGGAAAAAGGAAATAGTCACTGGGGGGCTAAGTCCGGAGAATATGGCGGATGAGGTATCAATCCGTAACCCAATTCATGCAATTTTGCCGTTGAGACTGCACACTTGTGCACCCGTGCATTATCTTCATAAAAAATAACTTTTTTTATGGGCCTTATGGGTCGTTTGTTTTTAATACTTGTTAAATCGGTCCAATACGAGTATTCGCCGTTTATTGTTTGATCAAAAATTCTTCGTTGGAGCTGAATCTCTTTCCACCTTTGGAAATAGTCACTGGGGGCTAAATCCGAAGAATTTGGCGGATGTGGTACCAATGCGTAACCCAATTCATGCAAATTTTTTTTAATTGACGTGTGCACCCTTGCATTATCTTAATGAAAAATAACTTTTTTTCTTGGCCATATGGGGTCCTTTTTTTAAATGCTCGTATAATCGGTCCAATAAGTTGGCATAGTATTCGCCATTTATTGCTTTTCTCTTTTGAAGGTAATCGATGAGGATTATCCCACGCGCATCCCAAAAACCTGTTGCCATCATCTTATTGGCCGACAAAGTCACCTTGTCCTTCTTCGGAGCCGTTTCACCCGGAAAACCCCCATTGTTTCGACTGCTACTTGGTCTACGGAGTGTTGTTATGGTTCCATGTTTCATCTACAGTTACAAAACGCCTTAAAAACTCATTTGAATTGCGGTTAAACTACTCCAAACAATCCTTTAAAGTTGTCACACGATTAAGTTTGTGGTCTATTGAGAGCAAACGCGGCAGACAGCTTTCTTAAACCCAACTGATCATGTAAAATCGAAACCACACTGCCATGTGAAATGCGTATGGCATCAACAATCTCACGCACTTTTACTCTTCGATCGGCCAACACCATTGCATTTTCCTCAATTGACCGCCCAGAAGGTTCAGCGTCATATGTAATTGAGGGTCCATAATGAAAGTCAGTTGAAATCACTTTTTTACCATTAAAATCGATGATGCAGAGTCCCCCCCCCCCCATAGTATTTATCAAACTTTTCCTTAATTTGATTGAGGTATTTTTAGCAAAAAATAATGTTTAATGAGCACTCGAAATTCACGTTTTCCAACTTTAACAAAATCCACGAGGTTGTATTTTTTGAACAGCTGTTAAACACAAACTAAATGACGGAACTCTCTCACAATTTGACAGTAGCCCATTAACAGATGGTACTTGATGGGAGCAGTGTTTCATTTCATATAACTACGTCTAAAGTCTGGTACTTAAATCGCCTTTCATGTGAAACTATCTCATCCTTTAGCTTAAATCGCCTTTCATGTGAAAATTTGTCAAAGAAAGTTGTAAAATTACAGTGAAAATTGTTTATGATGTATACAATTGTAAAGGGAGGTTACATTTTAAGGGCCGATGTTGATTTTGAATAAAACACAAATTATTTAGAAAATTATTGTTATTTCTTTTTATTATGGTAATACTGGTATGGTTCAATTATGTATGGAACACAATATCGGCCAAATGGCCGCCGCGACCTCGGCGGCACACCTCCATCCGATGGTCCCAATTTTCGATGACGCTGAAACATAATTGACGTTCTATGCCGTTAATGTGCCGAATTACCTCTTCCTTTAGCTCTTGAATTATTGCTGGTTTATCGACGTACACCTTTTCTTTCAAATAACCCCAAAGAAAGAAGTCCAACAATGTCAAATCACTGATCTTGGCAGCCAATTAACATCGCCAAGACGAGAGATAACACGGCCATTGAATTTGTCGCGCAAAACAGCCATTGTTTTGTTAGCTGTGTGGCAAGTGGCGCCGCCCTGTTGAAACCACATATCGTCCACATCCTTATCTTCCAATTCGGGTCATAAAAAGTTCGTTATCATCTTACGATAGCGAACGCCATTCACAGTAACTGCCTGACCGGCCTCATTTTGGAAAAATTATGGCCCATAAACCGCACCAACCAGTCACTCTATGTGGGTGCATTGTTCGACAATCACTCTTAGATTATCATTTGCCCAAATGCGGCAATTCTGCTTATTGACGAATCCACTTTGGTGGAAATGTGCCTCATCACTAAAGAAGATTTTCTTCGAAAATTGATTTTTCATTTTAATAACAAGCCTGAATAACATTAACGCGTTGCTCGCTTGTGTATCTTTCCATGGTTCAAATTGAGTTAGTCTGAAATTGAGAAATATCAATTGCAATGCTGAAAAAAACTTGACGTTTAGGTGTGGTTCACATTTAACATCGGCCCTTAAAATTTAACCACCCTTTACGTCTTTACGTACTTTTTTCCCAGGGAAAAGATTCCTATTTCCGAAGCTCGTTTAGTTAGAATAAGGGACAAGAGTTCTCTCCCGAGGAGATTTAATTTAGAATAGGGAAATAGGGAAACATTTCCCAAGGAATTGTTATTTGCAATCAGGGCGTATGTTTGCGTTTGTAGCTAAATTTGCTTCATGACCCATAAGTCCATATTTGACCAAGTGGGACGTCTTTTGAGCCGCTAAGCCAGGACTTCAAGCAATTATCCTTTTTTTGAGTTATTTATTGTGCCCCTACTAACACTACCTATTTTAACCATTTCCCGTCCACCAAAAAAGATTTCGCTTATTTACAATCCCCAACAGCTTAAGAACACAAGCCATCACCATGCATAATTTCAGGAACCTAGGGTGATTCTTTTCACAATATTAACTAGAGGGATGTTTAACAATACACGTATATATCTGAAGGGTGGCCAGATAGTGAGGATAGCTTTTCCAGTTACTCTATTTCAAAAGCTGTCTTCAAGATGTAAAAATATACTGCATGATTGAAATTTTATGGTGTATATTTCCAAGGCTTCCGACCGTTTGGCTATTATTAAAAATATTCTAAATTTTAAATACGGAACGAGATTTTCGCTGAGATCGCTTTTTATGGCTTAAGCCAGCAGGCAATGTGTCGCACCATGGAGAGTACACTTGTTTGAACATTTAGTCACTAACCGGATGAAGATGTGTAGACGCAAGAAAAGAACTAAGGGCGGTTGAGTATAATCAACGCTGCGCATTTGATAAATAATGGCATACCGACATCATCGCACCATATTTCTTTCAGAATTGCTTTGCAGACATTAATGAAGTCAATGGTCTTTGCTATCGAGCGATCTGCGATTGGCTTAAGTCCGATCTTCTCAGCATAGATCAATGGGGATGTGGTTCAAGCAAGAGTTGTTATATGCCACAGAAGTGAGGCAAGGCGGCTCGTAGTTGCAAAGGAAAATTTTGGCGATGGTTTATCTTACGACAAGCGTTTAGAAATATGACATTTTTCATTCAAAATTTAATTTATGTAGCTTCAAAATTAAGCTGGAATCATTCTGATATCCCATGACGTTCTTGTGCAAATTTGCTGCTCATTCTCTATCCTGTGACTCAATTTTCAGTCACGAAACCGCTCAACGCCTTGGGAAAAAATGGCAATTATTTTCGCACATTTCGAATGATGTTAATTTCAATTTGTGTAAATTTTATTTTAAATCTATTAATTTTTCTTACATCCGGCTAAATTGTTGGCTTCCTGGTTGGGAAGCCCTGATCTTTATAGTTTACATTGGCCTATATTTATCAGCTTTCTTATATATTTTTTTTCTCCCTTTCAGGACTTCAAAATTTTCTAGTAACAGACATCGGAAGCTGCAACCTTTTAGAGAAACGTGAGGCGCATTGGTCGTATATAAACAAAATAATTGCCCTCGTTTTTTCGAATTTTAAAATACTATTTTTTATAAACAATTCAACAACACAAGCATAAATGTAAAGAAAAAAATCCAAAAAAAAAAAATATAAAACAAAAAAATTCCAAAAAAAAAAGAACGCAACCAAATACATCCACTGGCAAAAGGAAGGACTGTGTTTTAGGTTGAAACGGCATTGAATAAAATTTCAAAAAATCGCTGCCCACAAAAGACGTAAGAAAGCAAGAAAGAAGGAAGTCTACCTACTCATTCGCACCACCCTTGAATAAATGAGAATAAAACAAAAGTAAAGAAAGCAAAAAACAGGAGAATTTGGAGCACACAACTTATTTTGCTCCTCTCAGATAATTTAAAATAGCAGCTGCAGAGTTTTCCAACGGGTTCACAGCCGTAAAAGATCTAAGAGAACACCACAACTCCAGTTCAGTTTGAGCCGGCCGCTACCAAGTCAGAAGGACACTTACAAAAAAAAACCCAACGCAAAAACAGCGCCCCATACAACAAAAGCAAACTTCATGAATTTAACAAATATTATAAAACCATATAATAAATCAAAAAATAAACATTTTAATCCTACTACTCAGCAGTTTATTCAGTTGTCAAACTGTTGGTCATCAGCGGGACAACAACAGCAGCAATTATCAGCCGCCAGTCAGTTTATTGAAAACCACGCTCGATCGATTCAACTGCTCCATGAACGAGATTTGAGTTAAAGAGTGCAACGTGACGGACATCTTGTGGGTTTCAAACGCCACGCCACGACACATCGAGCACAAACGGAAAAGTGTGAACATATTTTCGAGCGTACAGTCGTAATACCCCTCAAGCTGAAATTCGAAAGGCGTAGAACAGCAGTCAAGAAAAAACTTTGAAAAGAGATTTAGAGCGTATAACACTCCCCTTAAACAAAATGGGTTCCGTCAATGTTAATCGCAATGTCACCGACATTTTCTACCGCTACAAAATGCCACGGATCATGGCTAAGGTCGAGGGCAAAGGCAATGGCATTAAGACCGTCATTGTGAATATGGCCGAAGTCGCTAGGGCCATCGGTAGACCGGCCACCTATCCAACCAAGTATTTCGGCTGTGAACTAGGAGCTCAAACTCAATTTGATCATAAGGTAAATGACACAATTCGCCTTAATTCCCACCCAAACTAGTTTTAATTTGCTTTCTTGTCTTTTTCATTTAGAACGAACGTTTCATTGTGAATGGCTCCCATGATGCTGCCAAATTGCAAGACCTTCTAGACGGTTTCATTCGTAAATATGTCTTGTGTCCCGAATGTGATAATCCCGAAACGGATTTAAGCGTTTCGAATAAGAATCAAACCATTTCGCAGTCCTGCAAAGCGTGTGGTTTCCATGGTCTGTTGAAAGTCAACCACAAGGTGAATACATTTATTTTGAAAAATCCTCCCACCATCAATCCGGCCGCTCAGGGCTCATCATTGACCGAGGGCAAACGTTCGAAGCGTGGCAACAAAAAGAACGGCGAGAATGGTACAGATGGCAACAATTCAATGTCCAAGAATTCGGATGGTGAATCGGATGGCGGCAATCAGGCCAGCCAGACGGAAGCGGAAATCAGCGCTGCCTTGCCGGAGAAGAATGAAGACGATGAGGATGCCGAGTGGAGCGTGGATGTATCGAAGGTAAGTTCATTTGATTCAGATGATTCAATGCAACTTTTCAGATGTTATACTTTCCGTTAGAGTATGTCGCTAATGAAATTGGGCAAAATCGGTACACGTTCCAACTAACCTGATAGTGGCAATTATAATTTGATATCAATAAGTTTAGTTTTAGACGTTAGTTTATAGTTAGTAGGGACATAAATACTGTTACAACGTTGAACACACCCATTTCAATAGTAGAACTGAACATACCCCTTTAATGTCATATGGGTTTTGAAAGCTAACCTCAATAGCGTTAGTCTGTATCGGGATTTTAAAATTGTTTCAACTTTCATCATGGAGTGGTCAGATAATGAGAACCGTATCGCTGTAATAGCGCTTTTCAAGTGTGAAATGAAAAAAACGATATTTTCAAAACGCTCCGGCCTCTAGGGATTAGCCGCATGTTCGTCTACCGATGCATAAAACTGCTTGATGAGACTGGAGATGTAAAAGACCGCCACCGGCTCACGCTCTGTTTGAACACCGCATGTCATCAAAGCCGTTAAATCAAGAATTGACAGAAATCCGCTCCGAAAACAGAAAATCATGGCCCGTGAGATGAATATCTCGCAAAAGTCCAAGAGTCGAATCATTAAAAATCACTTGGGACTTGGGCCTTTCAAACGACGTACCGGACATTTATTGACTGCAGCTTTAGAGTGTATTCGCGGTCATCTAAGAAAGCATCTGAACTGATCCCAAGGGTGGTGGTCGGGTCACTGACCTGCATTTCTGCGAAGAAACCGTTTTGGAAGCTGTTGTGAAGCCTATTAACAATAATTTCGAATAAGTAGATTCTTTTTGGATACAATATACAAATATATTAAAAAATGTTTGGTCCAAAAACATTCAGTACTTTTTATTTTACAGCATAAAACATATGAGTCATTCCATGCCAAACGGTACGCATTTTTTACATCACAAGCTTGGATTGCTTAACTAGTTTGTGTATGCATTCTTCTCTTAAAAATATTATATACGTGTTTCAAGAAAAAAATTTTAAAATTTTTTTTTAAATGTTATGACCAATTGAACTTTGGTGAAATGAAGATTTTATCAAAGAGGTGTGTTCATTCAGTCGCATGTAACTCCGGAAATACTTGACCGATTTTACTCTGCTATACCATTTTTTTTATTTCTTTTTTTCTTTGTTTTTTTTGTTGTTGTTATATCTTGTGTCAATAAACTATTAAAAAATATTTTTTTTCTATATTATATTTTCTATATTCATCAAAGTGAAAAAGGTATAAGGTAAAAAAAAATTTTTAAAAATAGAACGCATTATTTCACCACTTTAAAACTTACACAGTCGGTAAAACAGACCTGTAAGAATACGCCTGCAAAATTTCAAAAATAAAAAAAGATGTAATCATTTTCAAAATCGAAATAAAAGGATTAAAATGATACAAACTTAAAAAATTCTATGGCGTTATGCCATACCGTTTCGTTATTTTAGAAGTGCTTAAAATTACCTTCAAAATAAGGTATAGCAGAGTAAAATCGGTCAAGTATTTCCGGAGTTACATGCGACTGAATGAACACACCTCCTTGATAAAATCTCCATTTTACCAAAGTTCAATTGGTCATAACTTTTGAAAAAAAAAATTATATTTTTTTTTTCTAATCGCAGATGAAATAGAATTGCTAGAGGACCAAATCTGCAAATTTTCATAAAAATCGGAATCATTGCGTTAAATTTTTGCCCAAAATCGTACCGTTTGGCATGGAATGACTCATATGTAACAGTATTTATGTCCCTACTAAGTATAGGGTGTTTTTTATTGGGGTATAGAACTTTAAGTTGGCATCACTTTTTTAACTGGCGGCCATTTTGTCAGCTGTCAAGTGATTAATATTTAGTTTGGTTTGCCATTTCATCATGAACAGGTTGACAAAAGAACAACGCTTGCAAATCGTGCAAATTTATTTCGAAAGTAATGGTTCAGTTCGCGAAGTTCACCGCAAGCTCCGTCCATTTTATGGTCGACATAATCGTCCATCAGAGCAATTAATTCGGTTAACCATGGATCGGTTAACATGGACCATTGGATTATTTTCTTTGGGGATATGTGAAGTCGCTCGTCTACGCCAACAAACCAGAAACACGTTAGGGGACTTGGAAGCCAACATTCGTGGCGTTATTGCCAACATACGGCCCCATATGCTCTAAAAAGTGGTTGAAAATTGGACCTGTAGAATTGGCTTTATTCGAGCCAGCCGCGGTGGCCACATGCCCGAAAAAAATTATCTTTATCCTTCCAATAAAGCCAAATTGATGGACATTAAAACGATTTTCTTGTGTTTTATTTCAATTCGAAGTTCTATACCTCAATAAAAAACACCCTTTATATAGGACATAGGACGTTGAAAATTGTCTAGATCGGTCCATGTTTTGAGAAAGCCCCCATATAATGAAACTATATATTTGCCTTATAATGGTAAGTTTTAGACAGTTTTAGACATTATTTTATATATAGGACATAGGACGTTGAATATTGTCTAGATCGGTCCGTGTTTTAAAAAGGCCTCCATATAAATGGAACTATTTGGTCCAATTTTTAAAGGTTCTAGTTCAAAATTGTATTTAAAATGTGACCTGTCGGTTGGCCCTGAAATCGCTAGGAGCCTTACATTTGACGCTAGAATTAAATAAGGGTTGATATAGTCGAGCTTCGGCTATATCAGAACAAACTGTGGATGCTTTGAGCAATTTTATTAATTTTAAGGTAAATCGGATAAGGATTTCTCAAGTTTATGCAGATTAATAAACAAAAAAGTCAGAATAATTTCATGTTCACAAAATCTCGAAAACTATACGTGGTGAGCAAAACAAACATTCAATTTGGATTCAGGAGATCATATTACATAAGGATCAGTTGGTTTTGTTTTAAGGAGGGCTCAAAAGTTTTTTGCAGAACACTGTTTTTAGTTGTTTCTAATATTCAATGCAAAATATAAGCTATGGTAGAGTCTATATGAGACTTCTAGAGTTAGTGGGTCAGAAATTGGAAAACATTTTTGTACTAAAGTTTCTTCCGAATTTTATATTTGCCCGATCGAAAACTCTGAACCTAAGACAAACAAATTCTGCAGATGCTTTTTACTCCTATAAATTACACCGATTATTCTACTCTTTACTCAACTCTTTACGACGTTTTTTTTTATTCTTTTTTGTTATTTTAACCAAAATATCCCTACGAATACGTCGTGTTCTATATTTCTTTCTTTCTCTTTTGTTTTTGTCCACAGGAAGCCATACGCGCTCGTTTGCAAGATTTAACCGATGGCGCCAAGAGCATGACCATTTCGGATGATTATGACAAAACCGAAAAGGAACGTATCGATATCTTCTACGAAATTGTCAAAAAGAAGCTGGACGGTGGCAAACTCGAAGCTGTTGCCGAGCACAAAGAGCTTTTAATCGAAGCCGAACGTTTGGACATTGTCCACAAAGCTCCCCTGGTCTTGGCCGAATTGCTCTTCTCCGACAATCTGACACAGGATGTGCGCAAAAATCGCGTTCTCTTGTTGCGTTTTACCCACAACAATCCGAAGGCGCAGCGCTATTTGATCGGTGGCATCGAGCAGGTTATTGCCCTGCACAAGGATAAACTAGTGCCCAAGGTGGCCGGCATTCTTAAGCTTTTCTACGATTCGGACATTTTGGAAGAGAATGTCATTTTGGATTGGTCACAGAAGGTGAGCAAGAAATATGTACCCATAGATGTGTCTACCGAGATACACGAGAAGGCCAAGCCCTTCATACAATGGCTGAAGGAAGCCGAAGAAGAGGACTCATCGGAAGAGGAAGATGAAGAGGATTCCGAAGTGGAAATTGAATACAATGACCGGGCTCGCGTGGAGCCTCTCAAGGCCGCTGTTGTAACACAAGCTAAAAGGGTTATCGAAGATGACGACGATGGTGACGAGATTGATATCGATGAAATCTAAAGTGAAAACAGCACATATGGGAAGAAGAAAAAGGCAGAGCGCTTTAAACCAGATGACTCTAGAGTTTGCACTTTTTCCAACCAAAGTAAAATACACGCATAGATACAATAAACCTCCAACCTCCTTCACTGCTGTAACCCAAACATTTATAACAATTTCCCTTACAAATTTCTTTTTAATTATTTCTTCTCCTCGTTTTCTGTCTTTGTCTTCTTTGTGCGTTTGGTTTAGAGGTTTAATAGTTTTTATTTTTTGATTAATTATAAAACAAAACCGCTGTTTTGTTTCCTCATTATTTTTTTTATATCAATTTTATGGTTAATTTGTTTCTTTCAATTTTCCTTAAGGCTTTCTTTACACCCTTTAATTTTTTAATAATGCAATATTAAAAACAGTAAAACTTAAAACTCTTCCCTGGCTATATTAAAGAAAATTACTTAATTTCTTCTTCTTTTACACATAATAATGGGTTTTTTGTATTTTCTCTTGAACAAGAACTACATTTTGTAATTTTTTGAAATTTTATTTTGCTTATACAAAAAAAAAATTGAAATAAAAAAAATAAAAAAAAATTCAAAAATATGGTATTTTTAGCCTTTTTCCAATTTGTTCCTTTTTTTGGGTTTTTCCCCATCCCTTTTACCCTTTTCCACACACACAAAATGGCTTTAAAGTACCATTACAAAAAAAAAATAATTGCATCTCTTCTAATGATAGTTTTTTTTATATATTATTACTCCCTTCATATATTATTCAAAACATTTTAGCTAAGCAAGCTTTTAATGTAGTTTTTTTAAATCATTGTACTGTTTCATATTGTTTTTATTACAATTTTTTCATTTATCTTTAAAAAAAATATATTCTATATTTTTATGCAATTTTCCCCTTCCAAAATAAAAAACAATTATTACTAAAAATAAATAATAAAAAAAAACTGGCGTTTTCATAACAAATAAAATGGCGACTTAGAAATTAACCCATCACTTTTTCGACTTTCACTTTGAGAAGGTTAATGGTTTTTGGGTGAATTCATGTTAATTAAATTTATTTAATTTGTGCTTAAGTTTTTCAATGCAAGGGTCTGTTTGGAAATTTGTCAAAGCAAATACAACTGTCAAACTTGTGATGTTCAACTATGCATTGCCCCTTTTAGGCGAGGGATTTTTAAAGCTTAAGCCTGGTCCTAAGATCGGATTTTTAAAGCTTAAGCCCGGTCCTAAGATCGACCTAAATTTTGTATAAATCTTGATTCGTTGGATTTTAATTACTTGATTTCACTTCTTTCGCTTTAAATAAATATGGATGTGCAGTTGCAGAAACTACTCGAAAGTTTAATTCTCTCCGAATATGAAATCGTAAAGTAAAACTTTCGGAACGAAGTAAAAATACTTCTTCCACATCATTGGTGCACTTTCGAATAATTTGATATAAAGCTGACTACACTTTTGTTAAAATTTAAATATTTTATTTTTATATTTCAACAAAAGTTTAGTCAGATTATATGTAGTATAGATATAAAGTATTTTTTTTAGAAAAATGAAAACAAAGGTGTTCCAAAAAGATTTTTATTTGGAATTTTTAAACTATAGCTTGCATTCGGACCATCCTGCAGAGTTAGCATCTTCTTTTGTGCTGCTCCCAACTTGTACTCATACCCAACTGAGATACACGGTATTATGACTTAGTCCGCCTGTCCACCTTTAGAACAGGTTGTAAATACAAAGCCATGACGTGCGGTTTTCAATTTGGCCACACTTTTTTCTGAGTTGGACTTTTTTGACAGCTGTCACAAGATTTGGTTTCCCATTTTATAGTGAATATACTTACTCTGAACAACTACACCCACTGAGGTGCACGGTATTATGACTAAGTCCACCTTAGTATACAACAGGTTGCAAATACAAAACCATTGCGACGTGCGGTTTTCAATCTGGCCACACTTTTTTCTGAGTTGGACTTTTTTGACAGCTGTCACTAGATTTATGCTCAATTCGGTTTGCCATTTCATAGTGAATAGACTTACTCCGGAGCAACGTTTGCAAGTAGTGGTAAAAGGGTCCAAAACGAGATCCTAATCTTTACAAGAACATTCTGTTTAGCGATAAAGCTCAATTTTGGTTGAATGGGTACGTTAAATCAAAACTTGTCGCATTTGAAGTAATTACAGTCCACAAACCATTGTTGAGACGCCCTTACATCCACCAAAAACTGTTTGGTGTGCTCTATGGGCAGAGAGAATCGTTGGTTTATATTTCTTTAAAAATAAAGCCGGTCATAATCTTACAGTCAACGGGGAACGCTATAGAACCACGATTTATGATTTTTTTCGTGCCTGAATTGAAGGATGTTGATGTAGAAGACCTTTGGTTCCAACAAGGGGGCGCCATATTTATTTTTAACACCGCTGGACTATTTTTTGTGGGGTCATGTGAAGTCGCTTGTCTCCGCAGATAAGCTCGACACAATCGACCCCTAGGAAGGGAATATTCGGCTCGTTATTGCTGACACACAGCCGCAAATGCTGCAAAAACTGGTCGAAAATTGGGCCCTTTGGGCTGGAATTTATTTGTTATGCCCAAAATCATTTTTAAAACATTTTTTATACAATAGCTTTATAATAAAGCTAAATTCTTGGCCATACAATTAAATTATATGCGTTTTCTTTCTTTTTGAAAACCATACGTCTGAAAGAACTCCATTTATTCTGTAGTTTGCAACACGATGACAACTGAGATCACAGCCTACTTGATTCGAATTTAAGAATTCCTAATTCAAGTGATTCGCAAAAAATTGGGTTATTTTTATGGAACCTTAAAAACATAATTTAATTCGTTTTTTTAATTAAATTAAATACACTATTTTAGGTGTTATTAGAGAAAATTTATATATTTCTCCCTTTCAACAAGAAAGGTAACATTCGACTGAAAATTGTCAAACTCGATTCCGTCCGTATTCACGTGAATCGCAGAAAATATTTAGGGTTTTGGCACTTCAAAAAAAACAAATTTTAAAAATCGAAAACTACAGGCATCCCGCAATAGGTTAATATATTATAAATGTGTCAGCAGGAGGTTATTTGATAACCTTTTTAACGACAGTACGAGGGCTGCTATATATATTTCTGGCCTAATAATGAAAATGCGAATATTTATCATTAGAAATGGTTTATTGTTTTTCAGAGTATTCTCCAGCATGATTTATACACTTTTGCATGCGCTCAAACCAATTGTCTAAACACTTTTTTCACTCCGATTGAGACACCTCCAAAACATGGTTTTTGAACGCTTTAACAGCATCTTCTGGCGACGAAAATCGTTGACCACGCATTTTTTTTCTTGATGTGCGGGAATAAAAAGATGTCATTGGGTTCAAAGTCAGGGCTGTACGGCGGATGAGTTATCAATTCGAAGTTTTGGCCGGTCAAAAAGACGCTGGTTTGGGCCGATGAGTGAGAGCTCGCTTTGTCATGGTGCACAATTATTCGTCTATTCTTGTTCGTTTTTCGAATTTCTCCGAAGATTTCAGGCCAACAAATTGCGGTGTAGCACTCAAAATTGGCCGTCCTACGTTGCTCAAGCGGAACAGTCGCCTCATGACCAGTTTTGCCGAAGAAACAGGCGACCATTTGCTTCGAAGTGTTTCTTCCACGAACAACTTTCGTTGGATTTGGCTCGTCTTCGAAGACCCACACGGTCGATTGCTGATTTATTTCGGGCTCATACGCATAGATCTATGATTCGATACCTGTGATGATCTTATAAACGTCTTTTGAAGTACCGTGATCGTATTTTTTTCAAAATTTCTTTGCACCAATCGACAGGAGACTTTTTTGAGCGATTTTCAAATTGTGCGGGATCCAACGAGAACAAACCTTTTTTACGGCCAGGTGTTCATGCAATATCGAATGTATGCTTGTGGAAGAAATGCCCAAGGATGCCTATATCTAACGGTATTTCACATGACGATCTTGCATTATCAGTTCACGCACGGCATAAATGTTCTCTGGCGCAACGGCCGTTTTTTGGACGACCTTCGTCTTTGGGCGAGCGTCGGACACGATTGAATTCATTAAACCAGTTTTTCACATCGCCATACAAAAATTTAAATTCATCGAAGCAAGATGCAAGATTTAAGTTGTCTGATAATCCACATCGATAGTTGTAAATAATGATCGCACGAAAATGTTCACGAGTTAAATCCATTGTTTTGCCAAATTGATTTTTTTTCAAGTCAATGTAAACAACACAAATGATGGTCGTACGTTAAAACGTTCATTTCTTTTCAATGGAAATGTCAGATGGCGCCAGAAGTATATATAGCAACCCTCGTATATGGCCCGGCGACAGCTTTTGTAATTTTTATTTTTTTGCTCTAAGAGTTTAGAGTCTAAACCATGGTACTATAAAGAAGGTAGAGTTATGCTAACAGCTGATTTGTAATCTTTCAAGTATGCAACGTAAAAATTCGGTAGCAAACATTCACAATTATCTTCAAGCATTCACAAAATTGTATTTTTGACATTCTCTTTCAAGTGACTTTGACAGTTAATGACAATACCTTGTTTATTGTACCATGATCTAAACAGTAAGTAGCGACCTACGTCGCTACTTAACTACGGAATCCAATCAATGCTAAAGGGTAAATTAAATTCGACCCAGCCTATGTTTTTAGTATTTATTTGATTGTATACCTAAACACTGAATCATGAGCAGTGAATCATCATCAGTGAACATGCATTGTGCATGAGCATGTGTTTAGTTCATATTTTGCACTCGTCGTGCGAAGACCCACCCGGAAGACCGTATAAATGTTGAAAATCGTCACACAGCCTAAAGTAAACAAGAGTTACTGGGATCTACATGGACGAATCTATGCCGAGCGGGGGGGAGACGACTATCCAACGCTGCGTTTAACCATATCCAAATCAAAGTACATCCCGGGAGCAGAATATCATATTTTATGTACTTTACATCCGTTCCGTGACACAGGTGATCGTGATAGTCTCCGGCTGAAGGCTGATAACAAAATACTGCCTTTATCTGTACATTTCATACAAAAAATGTCGGAGCCAGCAGAGGATGATAACGAATCGGATGTTAACTGCAATAGCAACCTTTTTGAGCTAATGGAATGGCAGAAGTCAATGAACAACGACAATCTGTTCTATAGATTTGAAATGAAGAATTGTCGTATAGTGTTGGTGGACTGCAATGGAAGCAACAACAACAACGCCGGTGGCAATAAGAATTGCAAATCGTTAGGCGATAGAAAAGCGCAAATAATTGATATGAATTTGGAGTTTCTTGATGAAAATGCCGGTAATGAATTCAAAGTATATACCGAGGTAAGGCTTAAAATTACTTAAGGGCTTACACAGGTCCGTTTTGTCTGAAAGTTTTAACTCGAACAGATCCGGGAACTTTTGATTTAAGGAAGTTTATGGAATACCCTGTTGTCTAAAACAAAAGGGTTCTCAAATTAAAGGAAATGTATTTCCATTTTCCGATCAAGTAGGGGAACCCCGTTTAGACAAAACATATTTAAGTAGGGGTCTAGTAACATATTTTAGCAGGGTACTAGTAACATACTTTAGTAGGGGTCTAGGAACATATTATAATCTCAATTTCAAATTCTGCAATTTTCACCAAAAATTGATAAAAAATCTTTCGAAAACAAGAAGATTTTTTAAATATTTAAATGAATAGAAAAATATTTTAAATATTTTTGATTTAATTATTAATTTTTTACTTTTAAAATTTTCTAAGTTCCACACAACTGCAAACATATAAAAAAAGATAAAGGCAAATTGGACTGGCTATAATACGAGTATATCCTGCTCTTCTGGATGTTTGGAAAAGCCGACTGAAAATAGAATTTTAACCCACTTGGGCGACCCCAAATTAACCAAGATTTTTAAGATAATTTCATTGTTTTCGATTAATCGCTTAAACATATATAGGACAGATAAGTATATCTTACTCTAAACCGATTTTCTATAATTTCAAGATGTGGCTTCTAGAGCTAGAAACGGATGAACATATGTGTGGAAGCTACTTATACATACATATATCTAATTCAGAACCGATTTTCTTCAATTTCAACAACATTCTTTCTTGGACCAAAAAACTTACTCGAGCTAAATTTGATTAAGATTGAATGAAATAAGTGTATTCTAGAGCAAAAAACATAGAAACCGGATGAACTCATATGTTGTATATATATATATATATATATATATATATATATGCATATATATATATATATATATATATATATATATATATATATATATATATATATATATATATATATATATATATATATATATATATATATATATATATATATATATATATATATATATATATATATATATATATATATATATATATATATATATATATATATATATATATATATATATATATATATATATATATATATATATATATATATATATATATATATATATATATATATATATCTGAATCGACTTTCTTCAATGTCATTAGCGCCCGTCCTTGGTGTAAAAAACATAATTCTGACAAATTTCCTGAAAATCGGACTGTAGTTTGCTTACAAGCAAATGCAGGAACGACTATGGGATATTAAAACCATTCTGTTGTTCAGAAGTTTTCGCGCCTCAGTGTGGCGGACCTTTGTATTGGGGCTATTCACTCCATGGTAAATTTCGTTGGAAGCATTTTAAAGCTGCAGTTCTAAAATCCGCACGGACTTTTGTATGAGGGCTTAACGAAAGTATGAGCCTATATGGTCCAGTTTCACTGGAGTAAATTATAGGCTTCTTTGGATGTACCATGCAAAATGTTAGCCGCTCGTGTTAAATATGGGGTGAGTAGATCTGCAGGGCCTAAAATCGGGAAGGAGCTATTTAAAATCATGGATCGATAGGGTCCAATGTTTTAGTTGCTTATAACGCTCTGTGCGAAATTTGCTCTGAATCGTGTGTAACATGTACATTTTAGAGCAGTAGATTCTGAAATCGAAATAAACCTTTGTAAGATATCAACATATATACATATGTGGACCAATTTCAATAGGGTTTCCTCCATGGCCCAAACTTGAAAAATAAACCAAGTTTCATCGAAGTCGGCTAATAACGGCGACCTAAATTTTGATTGCAAAGAAAGATGGACAGACCGACGGCCATCGCTCAATGGAACCAAATAGCGATTCTGAATCAATTGGTATACCGAGGCATTCCTTTAAGATGTTGCAAACATCAGCAACAACTTATAATACTCTATACTGCAGTGTAGTGTAGGGTATACAAAATCTAAACATTTTTAGAAGCACTCTTCTTCTAATTTTCATTAAATTGGTTCATCAATTGCTCAATCCCTAAAGTTTACTTATGTTAATGTCCTTTGTTTGCTTCTAACGCAGTAAAACGTTCCGAAAAATGTACGTTCCCATAAGAAAATCAGCTAAAATGTAAAAGGCCGTAGCCACACAATATGCTTTTGAATGAGTGAATGAGGAAAACATTATTAAATGTTAAATATTACAGAATGAAATAAGAAAATCTTCTTCTATACTTCATAAAGAAAAAAATCAAATATTTCAGGTTTTTTGATTGTACGTATTTTTGTGAAAAAATTATGTTTTATCATGAAATTTGTAGCTGATGTCCTCTGCGACGGCTAAGATGAAGCCGGGTGTTAAGACGGCAACGTAACTTTGTAAAAATTTGTCGGCTTTGGCACGCCGCTGATTTGCGGTGTGTCGACTCCATTTTCCGACTGTGATGCAGGTGTATTGTGGCTTTGTTTTCTAACATTCAAAAGAAAAAGGAAGTGCGAAGCACTTTTAAAAAGTTTTACCACCGTCTTAAAATCACTTTCAGGTCCGATTTGGACGAGTCCGCTGTGTCGATAAAACGTTGCCCTTTAATTCAGTGCCGGCCATGAGCAAAATGGGCGAAATCTGTGCTCATAAAATGTACATACCTGCCGATTGGGATTTTAACTGACCCAAAAAAGAGCGGCAAATTAAATTTAAAATTAAGGCATGCATTTAAGGCATCCTGATTCGTTTCTGTTTTCAAGAAGCACCCTGGATTTGGGCTCTAAACGACCGTGTTTGGAAATGGGCAAAATCGGTTTAAAGGACTTACAGTACCCCATAAAAGGTATGTACACTTATTTATTTATTATTTTTGAGTATTTCCTTTACAAAAAACGGTTCCTACAATCAGAGCAAGGGCAAAAGTGCTGTTAATGGGGCGCGACACGAAAAAAAGAAAAAACATGCAACGCCCCATGGAATGGGGCTGATATTTCGGAAAAAATCATGAACAAGCCCCTTGGGAAATGATATTCAAATTGCAACTTCCTTCTGAGCAATTAAGGAATTCGCGATTCATCGACTTCATCAGCGTTAATGTTGTTCAGACCTGCCTGATAGTTTCGATGATCTAAAGGCTCTCTCTTATGCCTCTGGACCTCTCTCTAGATCATAAAGATCGTACCTGATTTGCCTGGACGGTGGTATCCTGTCCAAGAGACTGTGGTTAGGATGATTACTGCAAAGACACCAAGTAAATATTGCTTAGACAACAGGAGATTCGTCTCCTCATGTAGATGGTTCTCAGAAGACATAAGGAGACACCCTGTTGATGTTCGGAGGACGGCATTCTGGCAAGTCTGAATTTTATTGCACTACGTCGTTGTTGCAACTGTGTGCCGGGGTGACAGCCCATGACCTAAGCATTGCTTCCTCAGGTCAATCCGGTCCATATAACCGGCTGTCGTGGGATTGTGCACTCACGTTCGCCGACCAAACTATCGCTTTGTAAGAGGTCAACAAGTTTTCCTTGTTGGCTTCCCAAGTACAGCCGACAAGTGACTTGAGGAACTTGTTCCTACTTGTAATCTTGTCGTAGATAGCTGTAGCTTGTGCAGAGGATCGACAAAGGCTGTCCAATGTGACCCCAAGAATTTTGGGATAGTTGGTAGTCAGGATAGACAATCGCACCTCTGCGGTCCATGCATTTAACAGTGTGGCTGCTGATTTGGAGGCGGATATTTCATATTCCTCGCCGGAATTTGGATACTATTCTGTAAGTCGAGGAAAACCAATATTATTTGGTTGAAACAATTTAAATTTTCTTTTGTTTCAGTAATTGCGGCTCTAAGCGATTTTACAGTGGAATTGACCCCAGCCTTTTTTCATGCAAACAATTCTTGTATAAAACCATAACATTCACGTATGCTGCTTTCTTTTAGGGCTGTAAGTGCCTGACGATCACTTAGTTTTTTTTTGTGTTTTTTTGTCATTTTGAGAATGAACATATGTGTGGGAGCTATATCTTAATTTGAAACGATTTTCTTTACTTAGAAGTATATAAAAGAAGGCAGTATAGTTTTCAAGGCGCTAAGGGCCCCATGGTTCAGAGCACACTTATTCATTATTTGGCATAACTATTTTGAGGGGTCACACTCTGATTTGACAAAACTTTTACAACAGGTAGAACTTTTATTAAGTTGGCTATATCTTTGCTGTATATTATCCGATCTAGACAAAACAAAATAGTTGGAAAGGTATCCCTCGAAATCCGCGGGCCGGTAGCTGATTTTATACATTTTCGAATTTCCCTAAAATTACAAAATATATTGTAACTAAGTCCTGTATTTTTGTAAAATTAATCGAAGAAGGCATCCCCAGCTTTCTTTTAAGTCCATATAGCTCTCCTAAAAATAATTGTAAAAATTTTCATAATTAAAATTTTTACTTCTAAACAGCCAAAGTCATTTAATTTCCCAGTCTTTTAAAATGAACAATAATATTTATAACTATTTTTAACAGAAGTTGCTTCGCCATTTAAAAAAAATTGTTTTCCTCGCATAAAAGAATTCTACTTAAGTTTCAGAGATAGTCCCCAGATTACGCCTTTCCATAACTGAAAGCCTTTAAGTTTGGCCATAGGCTGGCCACACAGAAGAAAGTTTCTATTAGAAAATATTTTATAGTTAGAAGTTGCAATTAGAAAATCTATTTCCACGCCCCCTGGGCCCGATCGAGACATTGTGTCTCTGTTTTTAGGAGATCTACAGTATTGGCCATAACAAAAGCACCCCCAGGTAGATTGTTTCATTTATAATTTTTTTTATAAAACGATGATATGTTTATATGTTTTGTTTATAAATTTTATTAACTTATATCGTTATTGTTTGTTAAATCTTCTTTTTTGGAATGAATCATTTTGTAAACAGTAAGTTAAAATTGAAATATAATTTAACTCCACAAAAACCAAACGGACAAAACAAAAGCACCCCTATGTAATTTTTGAAAATTCGACTTCGCTACTTAAATTGATGGTATTATTTAACGGTACTCTAAAAGAACACATGATAAATTTCACAAGAAAGAAGAATAAGATGAAACAGTGTGTATACAACTTAAGTCTTGTATAGTTTATGGTGAGCTGAGCACAATGGCAAGAAACCAATATTCAAGTGAATTTAAAACTAAATTAATTGATGACTGTAGGCTGGATTATCACAACATCAACTTAGTTGGCAAATATTCGATCACCCGATCAGTACTTTCTATTCTGATTACAAAGCTTTTGCAGGCAGTTCGCATATCTCCAGTACGTTCTGGAGGACGTCCTCGTAAATCTTTGAGGTATGAAGATTCCTTGATCAAAAGTACAATTCAAAGGTATTTTACTGCGTCTTCCGGTCAAGTAAAAAACCTTTTGAGCATGGACCTTTGTGAAAGAACGATCCGTAAAAGAGCTCTAGAGGATTATTGCGCCGACGCCCAACAAAAAAGCCTTTCATATCACCAAATAGGAAACCAAAGCCCACATCGACTGTTGTTTTGAAAAATGGAAAACTGTGTTGTTCTTCGTTGAATCCAAGTACAACGTAAAAGATTGAGATGCAATAAGACGTGTACGCAGACTTATAGGAGAAAGGTTAAATCCGCGGTATTGCCAAGGCACTGTGAAGCACGGAGGGGGCAACATAAAGGTCAGGGGTTGCTTCTCTGGCCAGGGAATTGGTCCACTTCATAAGATTGACGAAATTATGGATCGATTCATGTACCGTGGCATCTTGAAAGATGTGCTCAAGAAGAGATACCAAGATATTCCCACATAACGATCCCAAACACATATATAAAGTGTGTAAGGCCTGGATGCAGAGGATTGAAGTTCTAGGTTGGCCTGCTCAATTCCCCGATCTCAATTCTATTGAGAACTAGTGGCAGACCGTTAACACAAAAATCAATAGAGAAAGTTGCAGAAATAAGGAAGATCTGTTTCAAGCCGTAAAAATAGCCTGGAAGGGAACATCACAGCAGGCCTGGATGCAGAGGATTGAAGTTCTAGGTTGACCTGCTCAATCGCCATTTCTCAATCCCATTGAGAACTTGTGGCAGATCGTTAACACAAAAATCAATAGAAAAAAATTGCAAAAATATGGAAGATCTGTTTCAAGCCGTAAAAATAGCCTGGAAGGGAGTATCACAGCATACGATAAATAATTTAATGTCCTCAATACCTCAAAGATCCAGAACATAGGATATGCAACAAAATATTAATTTTAATATTTTTTTTTGTTTCCAACATAAGGGGTGTTTTAGTTTGGTTTATCCTCCGTCATCCAGAATAAAGGATATGCAGCAAAATATTAACTTTAATATTTTTTTTGTTCCCAACATAAGGGTTGCTTTAGTTTTGTCCATTTTATTTCTGGTCTGAAATGTTTCTTTTAATTTGAAATTATTAATTATTGAATGGTGAATTGCAAAAGGTTTTATTTATCATCAAAAAATACAGAAAAATATAAAGTTAATTTAATATTATCGTTTTCATAAAAAAATATATTTTTTTAAATATCTACAAAGGGGTGCTTTAGTTTTGGCCAATACTGTATATGTGACAGCGCATAGAGAAAGGGACCTAAGGAAAATCAATTTTAATTTTGTTTCTTTTTTTGATGTGGACAACATCTGAGCATCGAATGAGCCCGATCCCGAGCCTGAGCACGAGATATGCGCGTTTTATTAAAGTGAAGTCGACGATTCTAAGCGCAAATAGAAAGGGACCTAATCTTTAAAATGGCTCTCCTGAACAATACTGGTTTTTAGCCATAGGTCCCTTTCTATTTTGCGCGTCACATTTGTACATTTAATGGCTTAGCAGGAAGCTTTATAAGTCTTTTACGGTTAAGTGTACACAAATATATAAGTATACCTTAATTACAATATAGTTTGTAATATTGTGCATAATGCAAAAAAATACAGGTGGAAAATATATAATATCGGTCGCCGACCCGCAATGGGTTTACGGATGATTGATGATTTATTTATCGTTGAAAAGGACTTGTCGATATCTTTCTAACGATTAAAGCAAATTTTTTATACTAACTTTGGAGGCAGTCTGAATTTTGGTTTTCATCTCTTTTTATTGTCTATGGGCCCATTTTTTAGGTTGTGGTCTTAAAATAGTTTTCTTGCCACAATTTTTTTGAAAACACTCGCGCCAGTCTGAAGGCATAGCATAATTGGTTTTTCAAATTCCCGTCACGACCCATAAAATGCACTTCAGGCTTTGTGGACTGTAAACGACGTACTAAGAGAGGACAATTTAATCAGATTTCAATGAATCTTATACTTGGTCGAAAAAAAGATTTTTTAAAGGACTAACAGCACATCACACACTTATTTTCCTACGTAAGAAAAGGGACGTTACGGTCATTAACACATGAGTAGCCAATTTTCATAGTGAAACGAAACATGGAATTATTTTAAGCAATTGGCTGAGAATGGGGCTAGAACTCATTGGCAAAAACCGGCCCCTATGATCAAAACAAGTTGTTCTTAAAAATATATCCTAATTTGGATATATTTTTAAGAACAACCTCAATCTGGGGCTAGGACGTATTGACACTAAGACCCAAATCCGCATTTCTGCATAAAAAACAACCGTTAGTAAATAGGACCATATAAAAATTTCACTTCAAATCGAAATAAGATATTTTCAGATTGTATTTTATAAGGTAGTCCCTTAGGTCCATAAACTACCATTATGGTCAAAACAAGTATTGAAATTAAAGAAAATGTCGCCGCAACTACAAATATGGATATAATTTGAAGATCGTTACTTGAATTTGGGATAAGGGCTTAGAGTCGTTGACCCTGGGGGCCTTAAAGCGGCTCTCATGGTCAAAACAAACTACACATAGGAAATATTGAAATTTGGGTACTCAAATTGCTACAGACTCTAAATACGAACTTATTTCAAAGATTTGGATAGGCTTAGATCTCAGACTTAGGGACCCAAGGAGCCCCTTGAATAAATATATCTGTGGTCACAACCCATAACAGCCTAAGTCTGTTTTTCAATATTTTCAGTACAGGAGTTTAAAGTTTTGAATCTTCACTGAAAATCAGGAGAAGGTGTTTTTTGGAAAACTTTGCTACAGATTCCAAGGAAACGAATTTCTTTACTTAGTTGTTAACAAAAAATAGTCGTTTATTCTCGCAGTCAAAAGATATTATCGAAAAAGACACTTAGGCTCTTATGAATTGTTGAACGAAAGAAAGTCAAAAAGTTCAAGTTGAGTTAGGCTATTATTCCAGATTAAATAAAAAACTTTAAGTGCGCCTAAATTGACATAAATTATTATTCTATGTCAACATTTTTCAGATTCGATCTCTCATGTTGAGTTAGGTTGTTATTCCTATATAAGAATTCATAAAGTTTAAAGACTTAGGTTACATTTTTACTTTGAATTCGTTCAATGTTCCAAGAATTATACCAGTTATGTCTGGAGAATAAAAATATAATATAAATAAAAATAAATACAGAAAATTAAGTATTTTATTAAAGATATCCATTTTATTAAATTTTAAAAGTTTTTACAAGTATATTTAACTTTTATTTAAATATTTTGTTCACTGTCATGTTCTGTTAAATCAGGATGGGTATTTCGCTGTTCCGTACTTGTTGACAAATTGTCTAAAATGAATGAAATTGTGGGTTTATAAACTGTTTCAGGTCCATAAGATCTTTTTTCTTTTCGCAGGAAATGCATGGTAAATCCTCTATTATTTGTATTTGTGTTCCATTAAGCCCGTTTACACCTCTTTTGCCCACCTTTAAGATTTTAAAGGAGTCATTCTTATCTAAAGATGTTAAGTATTGTATTTCATTACAACTTTTTGTATAACGCAACCACCGAACTTTGTTCCATACAAATTTTTCGCCATCTCCATTTACACGTTTCCAAGAAAATTTTGACTTGGAAAAATCAGAAAAGTTATAAAAATCATTATTTTGCATTTCAACTGTTTGCATTTTATTTCCAATCGTATTGACAAACTGATACCAATCTCGTGGCGTTTCAATTTCAACATTTGTTTTCTTTTTCATTCGTTCAATAAGAGCGTGGTCGCTATCACACTCCATGTGAGTATGCCCTGGCTCAAGGAACTTGTGGTCGATGTAATCCAACATTTGAACATTTGAAATAAATAAAATAAACATTGCAGAAACAAAAGAGTTCTTATTCTGTCCTGAACATGAATCACTATAGAATGTTACAGTTTTTGTTTCCGCTGGCAACATTTTTAATAATTTATAGAGACATGATGCAATTTCATTGCCGCCACGCCGGGCCATAGCTTCGTGCCACATAAAGCATTTTGCATTATTGGTTGCAAGGTCATGGACTGTAAAGTTAAACGTCCAGAGCTGTCTTTTATAGAAGCTTATAGAGTTTCGAAGGAAAGGTGTTGGTAGGCATTGTTGTTAATCGAAGGCGAAACTCTTCATGGTTGTTGATGTCATTGAAACCTTTTTATCGTTTCGTTTTGACTCAAAAGCCATTTTAGCTGCAATTAAATGATTATTTTTTTGTTCAATTAATGCACATTTTTCTTCCTCTGTTTGAGCGATTTTCATTTTTGCAACGTAGGTATCACAAGTACTGCAAGTGTCTACGTTAGGTGCTTTGAATTTAAGGCCCATAGTCTTGAATATCTCACAGTACTTGGATTGGCTTACTGGTTTTTCGACCTTCAATTTGTAAAGTCGGTACATGACTGATAGATTCAGGCTGGAAGGCAAATATTTCTGAGTCGTATCACGTCGACTGTAGTGACTCTCATACGCAGGGAAACTTGAAATGTGCTTTTTAACTTCGTCTTCTACTTTAACATCTATTTTATTGGATGGAGTATGCTTTCCTCGAAGATTTTTGAATGGCATTGAGGGACAGCTAATTTTTCTACGAATGACTGTTTTTATAAAGCTATCAGTTTCATCAAAACACTGTGCAAAATGTTTTTTTGCATACTTGGATAGTATTACCCTCAATTTCTAAAGTATATTTTATTGTGTTTTCACGATTTCTCTTACGTTTTCCATTACAAAGGGTATCACACTTTTTATCCTCTTTGGATATCAATGACCCTATGTAAAGAATTCTTTGATCATAACTTCCTAATGACCAGTAATGCTTAAATAGTGATTTGACTTGTCCAATTCCAACTTTCTCATTGCATTTCGTTCTGCAAATATCAAATGGCGTATAAGCTCTAGCTCTTACAGTGTTCCCAGAGAGCGTTTGATAAGACTGGCCACTATTTCGAAGCTGATATCGCACTTTTTTGTTTATTGATTTCGGCTTTTGTGTCTCTAAAGATTCTTCAATATGAGATCCATGAGAAATTATTTCGTATTTGTACGAGAATCAATGGTAGTGGATGAACATAATGAATTAAAATCTGGGTCCTTTATCGAATCGTCTGAGTCAAACGCTCTGTTTTCAAGAAAAAATGTATCACCTGCTTTATTACTCTGTGGTTTTAGCGTTTGTGAACCTACATTTTAATTAATATTCCATTATTAAAGATTTATGTGATAAATTTAGTTTAATGTTAACTTATGCAAAAAAATATCACTTACTTCTGGGCAAGTCCATATCAAAGTTTATTCCAAGCACTGATGACCGGCTAACACGTCTGACTAGAGTAAAATTTGAAACAAAAGTATTAGGCTGTTAATATTGAGGAAAAAATGTGTTTCATATGACAATCTTGTATTACTTTAACAATACATATCAATAAACTAATTTGTATTTACTTACTTTTGCCCTTAGGACGTTCTGCCAGCATCGTGTCCAATTCCCACATATTTGGTGCTCTGTCAGACATTTTGCAAAAATTTTCACAACAATTTTTCAATGAACACTTATCATGTACAACTGCGCGCAACGGCCTAACTCAACTTAGTGACTCATTTTTTAAAAATTTTCAATGCTCATACTTTTGACATACAAACAAAAGTCTACTTAGACAACAGCTTTTTTCAAACTCAAATTTGTATTAAGAACTTAACTTGACATGATATTTTAAAACTTTTTTTTTTGTTTGGAGAAAGACCTTAACTCAATTTATGTTTATCAAAAAACGAAATTGTAATTCGGAATAAGAGCTTAACTCAAGTTAGGAAAATAAAATTGTTTCTTTGTTTTTTTGGATTAACGACTTAAGTTGATTTAGGCAATGATGAAAAAATAATGTTTATATTTGTTGTAATCCTAAATTGACTTAGGCAGTTATGCCAAAACAGTAATTTAGAAAAATAACTTAAGCTATTAGGTTTTTTAGGATTAATTGCCTTCCTAGAAGAGATACAAACATGAAAAATTTAGAGCAAATAAATTTAGATACGCTGAATACGATGGTGCTAATAACTCAATTGTGTCCTAACTCGAGTTAGGCTGTTAAGGGTTGTGACCACAGATATATGGTATATAAAGAAAACAACATTTTAACAATTTATTAACTCCTTGTCTCCTTTTCTGGCCCTTTTCAGTTTTGTCTAGGTTTTACAGTTTTCGAAAAACTTTCGAATACCGAACATTTTACACAAATCAAACCGACAATATACTCCAAGCCTCTACCACTAAATTCAAGCCTACAACTGCAACGTATTATTCCATATCATGGCAATGTCGATGGAGGCGACGAAGTGGCACTGCTTTTTGAATCCCTGAAACATTACGATAAAGCTGTGGTCAATGTGTACACAGACATATTCGATTTTAAACAAAGAGAACTTATTACCAGTATTGAGATTCTAAAACGGAGTGCCCAGAGGCAGAGAAATATATTGTGGAATAAAAATACCATACTCTTTGATTTACCGCCGCTACCAGAGTATCTGCGAACCGTCGACTTCCCGGCAGTTCGAATTGTAGTTAGCATACCTTCAACGGGGGAAACAAGTAACGATGTAAAATTTTACTATGACAAGAAGCAAAGCAATGAAGATAACATTTCAACGCTCATGCAAAATACTGTGTCGACCAGCAAGCAAAATAGCACAGGAGATATAATAACAATATGCGATTCAACAAATCAAACAGAAGAAGTGATTGTACGCAGTGCAACCCCTGAATGGATTGTGATACATGAGAACATTTCTAACGACTTTTGGCAAAGTTGCGGCGATAACTTTAAAGGTCGTGTACATACAGTGCTACAATTTCCCGAGTGTTCCACAAGTTTCCGGGTAACCGTTGATAATGGCTTTAGTATGTGCCTGCCCATTAATGTCATACTTTTATCGGAAGCTATTGAGGAAGAATTTAATAAAGTCAATCGATCGCAGACAAAGCTTCTGACAGCGGTAACTGCGCGGAGGCGGTATAATATAAAACGTAAGTAGGCTTAATGCCTAGTTTGTATTAAGACAAATTAGATCGAGAAGGAAGATTATTATTTGACAATCATCATCGTTTCTTTTTTCGAATTTGCCATTTAATTCCAATCACATTTTCCTATAATGGATTGTATAATCCATTAAGGACATAACAGTGCTATATATTACGAGGGCTGCTATATATTTCTGGCCTAATAATGAAAATGCGAATATTTATCATCAAAAATGGTTTTATTGTTTTTCAAAGTATTCTCCAGCATGATTTATACACTTTTCGTTGGATTTGGCTCGTCTTTGAAGACCTACACGGTCGATTGCTGTCTTGGTTGGGGCTCATACGCATAGATCCATGATTCGTCACCTGTGACGATCATAAAAACGCACCGCGATCGTATTTTTTCAAAATTTCTTTGCACCAATCGACACGAGCCTTTTTTTGAGCGATTGTCAAATTGTGCGGGATCCAACGAGAAAAAACCTTTTTTACGGCCAGGTGTTCATGCAATATCGAATGTATGCTGGTGGAAGAAATGCACAAGGGTGCCTCTTTCTCACGGTATGTCACAAGACGATCTTGCATTATCAGTTCACGCACGGCATCAATGTTCTCTGGCACAACGGTCGTTTTTGGGCGACCTTCAGGACCTTAGCCTTTAAGCGAGGGTCGGCCACGATTGAATTCATTAACCCTGTTTTTCACAGGGCTATAGGATGGTGCTTCATCGCCATACAAAGGTTTAAGTTCATCGATGCACTCTTGTAGTGATAATCCACGTCGAAAGTTGTGAAAAATTATCGCACGAAAATGTTCACGAGTTAATTCCATTTTTTTGCCAAATTGATTTTTTCAAGTCGCTGTAAACAACACAAGTGATGGTCGTACGTCAAACGTTCTAAGTACGTCTATGCTAAACAATGACAAACTTTCCAATGGAAATGTCAGATGGCGCCAGGTAACACTTAGTGTTGCCTAGGCCAGAAATATATAAAGCAAACCTCGTATTTGGGGTTGAGGACGCAGTGCTGCACAATTTCAGCCACTCAAAGATCTGCAAAATATCACAAATATAGAGGTTTTTGTCGAAATTGACTCATTCCTTCTGTGGGGAAACTTTTGTCCTCTTAACCGATCTCGCACATTTTTAGTACTCCTACTAACCTAGGTTCAATATTGTTGCCTGTAGTTTTTTTCCCACAGACGGACATGGCTAGTTCCTTTAAGACTTTTACGATGATCAAGAATTAAGAATTACCTGCTATGGCGAAAATCACGATAAACTGGCATACTGTTGATAGCTTGTAATAACAAAATTTTGTCAGAATCGGTTGTAATAGACATAAGGAAATGTCTGTCGTAAATGACCTTTTTATAATATCAAAACCTGAACCGATAAGAACGAATTTCAATAGGGTTCCTCCTTGTCCGATCCTAAACAATGTGCAAAGCTTATTCGAAAGCAGATCGTATTTGCGACCTTTACTTTGATTACAACGATAGAAAACGGACGTCTGGACGAATGGACATTGCTTAGGGAAATCCTATAGTTATTCTAAATCAATCGATGTAATTAACATGAAAATACGGTCTTATTACCCTATGGCATACTTGGGTGTAGGGTATAAGAACATTAACAAATCGCAAATAATTCGTGAAAGATCTGCATTGCAATTGATTCAAACTGCATTAAAAGAAAATCTCCAAAAACATACTGACTCCCACAAAAAGTGAAAAATTGTTACCTCTTAACCGATCTCGCTCATTTTCAATACTAACAAGTAAAGAGCATCAGCACTTACCTCTGCACAATTTCAGCCACTCAAAGATCTGCAAAATATCACAAATATAGAGGTTTTTGTCGAAATTGACTCATTCCTTCTGTGGGAAAACTTTTGACCTCTTAACCGATCTCGCACATTTTTAGTACTCCTACTAACCTAGGTTCAATATTGTTGCCTGTAGTTTTTTTCCCACAGACGGACATGGCTAGTTCCTTTTAGACTTTTACGATGATCAAGAATTTAAATTTAAATTCCCATCAATATTTTGAGGTGTGACAAACTATGAAAAATATATTTATTTATTTAGCTTTTGAAACAATATTTCATTTTTTCCCTTAGCTCGCATATCAATTCCCGATGCCTTGGAAACTGCTATGGACTTTTTTCACGCATACCGAGATCACATGATTGCCGAGGAGGCGATAGTGCACTTATATCCGCAACCTGGCGCCAAGACTGATTATATAGGTTATTATACATTGAGCTACAAAAAAAGTTTCCGTCCCATGATAGACGCAAAATGTTCAATTGTGCAACAGGATTTAGTGCAGAATACCCCTTTGCACGCGGCAATCGCTCTTAATCACCGCCGAGCCATTGATCAGTTCATAGACATATTTGCCAATTATGCCAACTATTCGAAAGATTTCCAGGATGATTTGAAGAAAGTTTTTGATGTTTATGATAAAGATGGCCATACTGTCATGCAAGCTGCAATTTGCAAAAAAATGGATGATTTAGTGTCGGCAATGGAAGCATATTGCAAGAATAACTCAATAGACCCGAAGAAATGAGCTAATCAAACAAGTTTTCAATTAGTCATTGACAATGGATTGCGAAATATTGTTGCCTCGATATCGGACTACATTTCAGACGCCGAAACCGAAGTTGCTGTTCGCAGATGTAGTATGTATAAATGATGATTTGGAACGATTATAAGTAGATACATCTTGAGTTTCAACGGTGTTTTTTAATCTAAAAACTGTTGAGCAACTTGAAAATATAAATCGCACATCTAACAGTAATTTCAGGTTTTTTGGCATTCGTTCTTTAAAAAGTCCAGTTTATAACTTACACTGTAAGTAATAAACTGGATGTTGTAGCGGCACATAGTACCGGAAAGAATTCCTCCTTTGGGTTGATCCGATGCATAGAACCGGCTGTCGTGGCATCGACTGTGCTATGATCATTTGTGTGCCGTTTTCGTCTTTATAGCAAAGTTTGAATCTTAAACTGATCTCCCTACAAGTCTCAAACTGGTCTTTATAGGAAAGTTTGAAACTCAAACTTGTCTTTATACTCGTACTAGGAAAGTTGGAAACTGAAACTTGTCTATTGGACAGTTTGAAACTCAAACTTGTCTTTATACTCGAACTAGGAAAGTTAGAAACTGAAACTTGTCTATTGGACAGTTTGAAACTCAAACTTGTCTATATAGGACAGATTGAAACTCAAACCCGTCTTTATAGAACAGTTTGAAACTCAAACTTGTCATTATAGGACAGTTTGAAATTCACACTTGTCTTTATAGGACAGTTTGCAAATTAAACATGTTAATGGGACGGTTTGAAAATCAAAATTGTCTTTTTAGGACAGTTTGAAACTCAAACTTGTTTTAATGGGACAGTTTACAACTCAAACTTGTCTTTATAGGACAGTTTGAAACTCAAACTTGTCTTTATAGGATAGTTTGAATTTCAAACTTGTCTTTATAGGATAGTTTGAATTTCAAACTTGTCTTTATGGGACGCTTTGAAACTCAAAATTGTCTTTCTAGGACAGCTTGAAACTCAAACTTGTCTTTATAGGACAGTTTGAAACTCGAACTTGTCATTATAGGACAGTTTAAAGTTCACACTTGTCTTTATAGGACAGTTTGAAACTTGAACATGTCTTTATGGGATGGTTTGAAATTCAAAATTGTCTTTGCAGGACAGTTTGAAACTCAAACTTGTCTTAATAGGACAGTTTACAACTTAAACTTGTCTTAATAGGAGAGTTTAAAACTCAAACTTGTCTTTATAGGACAGTTTGAAACTAAAACATGTTTTTATCGGACTGTTTGAAACCCAAAATTGTCTTCCTAGGACAGTTTGAAACTCAAACTTGTCTTAATAGGACAGTTTACAACTCAAACTTGTCTTTATAGGACAGTTTGAAACTCACACCTGTCTTTATAGGACAGTTTGAAACTTAATCATGTCTTTATGGGACAGTTTGAAACTCAAAATTGTCTTTCTAGGACAGTTTGAAACCCAAACTTGTCTCAATGGGACAGTTTACAACTCAAACTTGTCTTTATAGGACAGTTTGAAACTCAAACTTGTCTTTATAGGACAGTTTGAAACTCAAACTTGTCTTTATAGGACAGTTTGAAACCCAAACTTGTCTCAATGGGACAGTTTACAACTCAAACTTGTCTTTATAGGACAGTTTGAAACTCAAACTTGTCTTTATAGGACAGTTTAAAGTTCACACTTGTCTTTATAGGACAGTTTGAAACTTGAACATGTCTTTATGGGATGGTTTGAAATTCAAAATTGTCTTTGCAGGACAGTTTGAAACTCAAACTTGTCTTAATAGGACAGTTTACAACTTAAACTTGTCTTAATAGGAGAGTTTAAAACTCAAACTTGTCTTTATAGGACAGTTTGAAACTAAAACATGTTTTTATGGGACTGTTTGAAACCCAAAATTGTCTTCCTAGGACAGTTTGAAACTCAAACATGTCTTAATAGGACAGTTTACAACTCAAACTTGTCTTTATAGGACAGTTTGAAACTCACACCTGTCTTTATAGGACAGTTTGAAACTTAATCATGTCTTTATGGGACAGTTTGAAACTCAAAATTGTCTTTCTAGGACAGTTTGAAACCCAAACTTGTCTCAATGGGACAGTTTACAACTCAAACTTGTCTTTATAGGACAGTTTGAAACTCAAACTTGTCTTTATGGGACGGTTTGAAACTCAAACTTGTCTTTCTAAGACAGTTTGAAACCTAAACTTATCTTAATGGGACAGTTTACAACTCAAACTTGTCTTTATAGGACAGTTTGAAACTCAAACTTGTCTTTATAGGACAGTTTGAAACTCAAACTTGTCTTTATAGGACAGTTTGAAACTCAAACTTGTCTTTATAGGACAGTTTGAAACTTATAGGACAGCTTGAAACTCAAACTTGTTAGTCTAAGACAGTTTAAAGCTTAAACCTTTCTTTGTAGGAAAGTTCGATACTTAAAGGGGAAATATTGAGATTTAAACTGGTCTTTAGAATACAGTTTAATTCTCAAACTGGTATTTCTAGTAAATTTTAAGTGTCAAACTGGTATTTATAGTAAATCTAAAGGAGAGTTTAAGTCCCAAAATGGTGTTTATAGGACATTGTTTGACTCAAACTTTAAATGGGGCTAAAAGAGCAGTTTGCGTTTGAAGCTGATCTTAAGGTAGTTACAGTTTCAGAATGATCTTTTTCTGTTGCTCTTAGTGCCGGACTTATTATTCTAGAAGATTTGAGTCTTAAACTTACTTTTATATTACAGTCCTCGCATTTGTCGGTCCTAGTCCATGCTAGTTTAAACTTGGTATGAATCCTTGTTTCTTAAAGCCCGTTGAGGGCACAGACTTGTCTGCATCTGCAGCATTCTTGGCTGAGTTGAGACTGGCTAGCTCATTTTCTTCAACATTTCTGTGTCCGGGAACTCAACAGGGTCTAACATGGTTCTGCTGTTGACAAATGATCTTTCTTGAAGACTTAAGAGAATATAAATAATAATTAACGGAGAAATTGTGCCACCTAAGTTGGACGCGACGATTGATTAATGAGTCTTAGGTTAGTGGAATTGGACGGACAGTTAAATATGTGTGAAGTTAGGGCTTTGTAAGCAGGAAGAGCACCTAATTAAAGTTCCAGGCACAATGCAATCTACATACAAATTTAGAACGTTGCTCCAGCCGGCTCTCAGTTGTGCTAGGTTTCAATGGACTTGCCTACGAAGAACCACACAAATTGCAGAAGAATGTTTGGAAGGGTGCACGGTTTTCAGGGCATTCGATGGATATCCTCACTATAGCACCTGTAGTCCTAACGCATGTGGCGAGGAATTGGATTTGCCATCAGAATCTGATGGTTGGGCTGCCTTAGCAGGTGACATTCCAGCAGGAACTTTTTAAAAACACCTTATGGTGTCTGCATAACAGCATCCTGGTCTCCTTATGGTTTGTAAAGGAGCTTAGAGACTTTTTGCAACAACTCTTAACCTGTGGATTTTACCAGGGGTGACTTTACTATAGCCTTCAAAGCAGCCTGACTTCTATGTGAATATAGAAGTAAGTAATGGGTGATCCAAGTAGAGATACTTTTTTCAAAAGCCTTTTTTGACAGATCACGTGTGAGTCGTGTCATGCTGTCATGTTTTTTTTTTGTTTGGTATTGTTTGGCATTTTATCATGAAAAGGCTTACGCCTGAACAAAGTTTACAAATCGTTCAACTTTATTACGAAAATTCGCGTGTGTTTCGTGCACTTCGTTTAACTTATGGTCAACATAATCGGCCTACTGAGCACACTATTCGCAACACCATCACCCATCTTGAGACCCAGCATTCATTATTGGATAATATTCGACCGAATAGACCACGTCCAGCACGCAGTTTAGAAAATGTAGCGGCCGTAGCTGAGAGTGTACACCAAGACTGTGGAGAGTTGATTCGGCACCGTTCGCAGCAACTCGGACTGACGTATGGAACGACTTGGCGCATTTTACGTCGAGATCTTAAATTGAAAGCGTACAAAATACAGCTTGCGCAAGAACTGAAGCCGCCCGATGTTTCCAAGTGACATTGCTTTGCTCTATGGGCTCTTGAAAAGTTCCAAGTAGATCCGACTTTTTCGAGCCAAATTTTGTTTAGCGATGGAGCCCTTTTCTGGCTCAACGGGTATGTAAACAAGCAAAATTGCCCCATTTGGGACGAAGAGCAACCAGTAAAGGTTCAAGAGCTAGCACTTCATCCAGAAAAAACAACGGTTTGGTGTGGTTTGTGAGCCGGTGGAATCATCGGTCCATACTTCTTCAAAATTGATGCTAGCGAGAACGTAACCGTCAATGGCGACCGTTATTATCGTGCCATGATAACCGACTACTTGATGCCTGAAATTGAAGCTCGTGATCTCGTCGAAATTTGGTTTTAACAAGACGGCGCCACTTCCCTCACATCGCAACAATCAATGGATTTATTGAGAGAACACTTCGGTGAGTAGATAATTTCACGTTTTGGGCCGGTCGATTGGCCACCAAGATCGTGTGATATCACACCGTTTTCCTGTGGGGATATGTTAAGTCTAAAGTTTATGCGGACAAACCCGCTTCTATTCAGGCCTTGGAGCAAAACATCACGTGTGTCATTCGCCAGTTACCAGTCGAAATGCTCGAACAAGTCATCGAAAATTGGACTCAACGGATGGACCATCTGAGGCGTAGCAGCCAACATTTGATAGACATAATCTTCAAAAAATAAATGCCAAAGAATGTTCTTTGAAATGATAATAAACATTCCCCATTCAATTTGAATTTTCTGTGATTTTTTCTTTAAAAAATTAGGTAACCTCGAAATAGATTAACCCTCTTATTTAATGACAAAGTTCAACCTTTCCAAAAAAAACAAAAATTTGAAAAAATTATCAATTGTAATAAAATCGCTCACCCTATATGTGACAGCACATAGAGAAAGGGAAATAAGGGTAAAAAAATCAATTTTCTTTTTTTAATGTGGACAACATCTGAGTAGTATCGAATGAGACCGATCCCATGCCCCAAAAGTGTTCCCTCCCAGAGATATGCGCGTTTTATGAAAGTGAAGTCGACGATTCTAAGCACTAATAGAAAGGGACCTAATCTTTAAAATGGCTCTCCTGAACAAAACTGGTTTTTAACCTTAATTCCCTTTCTATTTTGCGCGTCACATATATTCAGCACCATTCAAAGGACACTCTCGTTTTTAGGATATGTGGCTCTACAAGCTACGTTTTACACTGGTCGTGCTCAAATTTAGTATTTTGTACTACGAATGATTTATAGCCAAAGGTTTTTAAATTGGACCATATCAGGCAATCTTTTCATTTAGCGCCCATACAAAGGTCCTTGCCGATGTAAGCTTCTGCCGCTCTTGCACAAATATAGCGATTTGTGCTATGAGCGACTAGCCGAGCAAAACTCAAGCGTATTTTTAAATTTTGGATATAGCCCCCGTAAAAGGTCCTTTCTGATTTGAGGTCCTAAAGGCCTCATTTTTAATTCGACCGAGCTTAAATAAGGCAGAGTAATTTATCCCACTTCATAAGTAACATATTAAAACTTACCTTGCTAAAACTTTAAACAAAGGCTTGCAGTCGTCTAAAAAGCAGAGTAATGTAGGGTACCCGTATCACCGAATCGGCCCTGCTCAGCTTTAGCTTTGCATTTGGATTTCATTATTGGATACCCAATGCCATTTATTGACTCTTTAAACTCATATAAAACATGAGAGCCTAGGTTAACTCGCATTAGTTTATCATCTGCTGTCCGCCAATAACGAGAGTGACCAATTGTTTCGCTTCGTTCCCTGCTGGGGCATTAAGTGTGTCTGTGGTTGTTGCCCGGTAACGATATATGGAAAATTGTGAGTATTAAAAAAATGGTCACATACAAGTGCGACCATAAATTGTTTATTAAGTAGAATTTTCATGTACATACATTAAATTTTATTAAACTGGCAAATACTCGTAGCACGACATGCAGGGGGAGAAAATTGAAAAGTTGTGTTCAGTGAAAAAAGAAAAAAGAAAAACGGGTGTGTCATTAGCCCTCATCGACATTAATTTGAAGATTTGCTCGGTTTTTAAGAGCAAAAGAATGTTAAACGAGTAGGTTATCAGCGGACGTATTGTCAATCAAGCCACATTTTTGTCATAATGGTACGCTTACATTGTAGATATTTAGCGAGATATAAAATTAAGGTGTCAAATTCAATGAGTTGAAAATTATATCATCGTATCGGATGAACCGGCGTTACTAAGGCCATGTTTACTCTAGAAATTATAAATGCATTCAGTTTGACAGTTGCTGCAGTATTTGCAAGGTTAATTCAATCACAATTGCGAGATTCTCCATACTAAATTTCTTATGTCTGCCGAAAGACACTAGCCACTGGTTGTGATTATCCATTGGTGGGCCACTTAAAAAATTAAACTTGAATAGGCTGTACTGATAATCTTATTTAAAATTTCTGGTTTTATTGGAAACGTTGAACTTTATCACTTGAACTTTAATAGGCTGTACTGATAATCTTTTTTAAAATTTCTGGTTTTATTGGAAAGGGTTGAACTTTGTCATTTCATAATGGAACACCATCCGATGCGTTTTCGCTTCGCCCAATGAGCTGAAAATTGTTTGATAGCATATCAAGAATTTTACCAAAAAATCGTGTTTTCCAATAAAGCTCATTTTCATCTCGGTGGCTAAGTCAGTACGCAAAGTTGCCGCATATGGGTTTCAGAGAACACACACGTAACTACGAGGGTTGCTATTTATATTTCGGGTCCTGACAATACTAGTGTTCCCAGATGCAAACTGAAACTTCCATTGAGAACTCAGAACGTTTTATCATTTGAGGGCGAATTGTTTTGTTTACAGAGTGTTGAAAAATTCATCTCAGTCAATAAATGGAATTATCCCGTGAACATTTTCGTGGGATGATTTTTTACGATTCTCGTCGTGGTTATCGAGACAAGAGTGTTTAAATCAAATTGTTTCGACTATTGGCGATGAAGCACCATCAAAAACCACTGTTAATCGCTGGTACCATGAGTTCAGTCTCGGACGTCGTTCGCTCCAGGATGAAGGACGTCCAACTTCGGTCACTTTGCCAGAAACCATCGATGCTGTGAGTGAACTGATTAAGCAAGACTGACATGTGACATACCCTGAGATTGAGGCATCCTTGGGCATTACTTTAACAAGCATCAATAAGATATGGCATGTTAATTTGGCCGTGAAAAAAAAATTGTTTTCGTTGGATCCCACATCATTTGACGAATACTCAAAAAAAGGCTTGTATGGATTGGTGCAAAGAGATTGTTAAAAAAGTATAACTGCGGTAGCTCAAAGGAAGTGTATAACATTGTCACAGGTGACGAATCATGGTTCTATACATATGAACCCGAAACAAAGCAGCAATCGACCGTATGATTCATTTCAGACGAGCCAAATCCAACAAACGATGTTCGTGGAAGAAGTACATCTAAGCAAATGATTGCGTTTTTTTCGGTATAGCCGGCCTTGTTGGCACAGTGCCTTTAGTGGAACGTAGGAGGTCAATTCTGAGTGGTATTCAACCATCTGTTTGCCAACAGTGTTCGAAGAAATGAGGAAAGATAATAAGAGAAGAAGGATCATTTTGCATCACGACAATGCGAGCTCTCACACATAAGCTGATATGATAAGCAATTTGACCACTCAAGATGTCGAATTGACGGGCCATTCACCGTACAGGCCTGATTTGGCACCCAATGACTTCTTCTTTTTTTCTAGCATCAAGAAAAAAAAGCGTGGTCAACGTTTTTCATCGCCCGAAGCAGCAGTTAAGGCGTTCCAAAATCATGTTTTGTAGGTCTTAAACGGAGTGGAAAAAGTGCGCATGCAAAAATGATTTGATCTTAAAGGAGAATATTTTGTAAAAAACAATTAACCATTTCCAATGATAAGTTGTTTTTTTGTATTGCTGGACCCGAAATGTAAATAGCAACCCTCGTACATTTCTTATGTCCGCCGAAAGACACTAGCCAACTGTCTAATTGGTTGTTATATTCCATATTATATAAGTAGGGTAAGCTATTTTAAATTTTAAACTTGAATCGGCTGTAAAAAAATACTAATAATTTTTTCAAATTTCTGGTCTTATTGGTAAGGTTGAACATTGTCATTTCCTAATGGAACACCATCCGATGCGTTTTCGCTTCGCCCAATGAGCTGAAAATTGTTTGACAGCATATCAAGAATTTTACCAGAAAATCGTGTTTTCCGATAAAGCTCATTTTTACCTCGGTGGCTATGTCAGTAAGCAAAGTTGCCGCATATGGGGTTCAGAGAAACACACACGTAACTATTGAGAATTAAATGCATCCATAACGAGTGACTGTTTGGTGTAGATTTTGGGCTGACGGCATCTTTGGGCCTTTTTTCTTCGAAAATGAGCAAGGAGCCGCCGCTACCGTCAACGGTGAGCGTTACCACGCCATGCTCAACGAATTTCTGTTTTCAAAAATTCAAGACATGCATTTGGTTTTAACAAGACGGGCCACATGTCCTACCCACGATATTTTACGCACTGTTTTTGAAAATCGAGTAATCGGCCTACATTGTGATGCCAATTGACGACACGTAGCTCGGACCTGAGCCCTTTAGGAGCCATTAAGGATAAATGTTACACAAAGCATCCAGAGACAATTGAGGCTTTACAACATGAAATCGAAGTTGCCATTAAAGAGAATTGACCCAAAACATTCGAAAATGTACAGAAAAATGGGTTTATCAAATGAGGTACTGCCCATCCAGTTTTGGTAGTCATATCATTCATATATCCGCTTCCATTATAAAATGACAAAGTTCAATATATCTCCAATAAAACCAGAACTTTGCAAGAATTACTCAGTGATACAAAATCGAACTTTCCGAATGCGAATGGATGAGACCGATTGCAAATGGAAGTTGAAATTAGCTGTGTTCTTTTCAGGTTACTAAACAAGCTTTTGTATGGAAGTTACTCGGTAAGCAAGCGAGTTGGCTGTTACTCGGTAACGAAACGAGTTAGAGTTACCTGACTGTTTTTTTTTATCAAAAAAAAAATATTATGACACACACCTCTTCTATAAAAAAAATCAAAAACATATGTTTTTGAAATCAAAAACATATGTTTATGAAAAAAATGAAAGAAAAAGAAAATAGAAAAAGTGCTACAAATCTATTTTTATAAATTGCATTGAGTATTGCGAGCTGAAGACCATGTGCTGGAAGAGAATATAATGTCTTCAAGAAGGTCACAGTCGTTGTTGTAGCACATTTGTATAAATAACTCCAGTATATGTCGCAAATTTACAGTGTTAAAACAATTTATACTCTTTAGCTCGCTACTAAGTTCGCCTTTTCATGTGAAGAAATCTTAAACTTCAACAATAAAGTTCTGTGAAATTGCGTTGAAAATTGAAAAAAATCTTGACAAATCCTTATTTATGAGTCATTTCCTAAGCAATATTATGGGTTTTGACTTGTCCTTGGCTGGAGTTCATGTTTAATGCTGTACTGGATGAAATTAAATTGTTTCAAAAATGTTTACATAACAAGAAACTATCTATACGAAGTAACAAAATTAGCTTTTCACAATTTGCCTTGCCTTTTTTTGTTTGTAAACAAACTTTTTTTGGGCTTATGCTGCCATCTGATTCAAAATTTTGTTAAATGTTGCCAGAATACCATATTGCTAACTAACTAGGTAACTAAGCTAGTTACCTGAAAAGAACACGGCTATTGTGTCTTATTTCAATGGTTTAATCAGAGGGTTCCGTTTTCTGTGTAATACACATTAAAAAAGTATAAATTTTCTTAAAGAGGTTCTATAAGTTGTAATTTTCGGTTTCATGTGAACGAGATAGAGAAATGTCAATATATGTGACGCGCAAAATAGGGTAAGGGTAAAAACCTGTTTTGCTCAGGAGAGCCATTTTAAAGATTTAAATACGTGTATCTTTGGTGTACCATTACTTTCATAAAACGCGCATATCTCTGGGAGGGAACACTTTTGGGGCATGGGATCGCTCTCATTCAATGCTCAGATGTTGTCTACATCAAAAAAAAAGTGAAAATTGATTATTTTTTACCCTTAGGTCCCTTTCTCTATGCGCTGTCACATATAAATAAACTTAAGCAGATCATTCAAAGACATTTTTCAATTTTTCCAAAGGAAGAAATGGTGCGATGCATTGATATAATATAATCCGTTTATTTTTTTTATTCCCATTCAAAGATTTTTTGTCTAGTATTGACGAAAACCTCATTACATAAGCATAACTTCGCCGATGAAACCTCTTGCAGCTCAATTCCTTTTAACTACACTATACTTTATCGTGCGTTAGATTTCTAAGTGAAAAAACTTTTCTAAATGTTAAGAAAACTCTTTATCTCCAATATGTTGCTATACATCATTATAATTTGAGTTATTCATCTTTCAAAAACAAGCTATGTATCTTATTACACACAATATTTAACTTGCGTAAATCTCAAATAGATACAAACGTATTTGCTATTGTTTTTCTATAAGTAGTTTTGGTCGCATTTACCTGTCGTTTTCATTACGAACCCGCCATGAATTAGCTCTCGATGTGATCGTCCCCATAGCCATTGTCAGTATTTTACTATTTCGTACTTCCTATAAAAGAACCAAATCTACATTCAAGTGGACACTCGAACGAAATAGGCCAAGAAATAGGTACTACTCATACATCGCTTACTACGTAGTATACCTTTATCTTTTAAAATCATAAAACCGCCACCATATTGGTTTGCACACAGTTTTATTTTCGGATGAATTATCAAGTGAAATTGTAAATTCGTCTAGCGCAAAAGCTATAAATTGACCAACTGTTTGTACACGTAAAGAAATAAATTCTGACATTTGAAAAAATTGAACAGGGATGAAAAAAATATTTAAAAAATGTATGCAAAGCGTTGAAAATGTATAAATATTATACAGGGTGACTCAATCACGACTGGACAAATTTTACCAGCGTATTTCATGAAAATATGTCCATCTACGATCATGCCCGAAAATGCAAGGGACAAAATGGCGAAAGATAGCCCTATCTCTTACCTTTCCAAAATTATCTAAACGAAGCCCAGAGGTCGTACCGTATAAAGTTATGAAGATTTGACTGAAATGGATTTTTTTTTTGTTTTTTTGGAAGCCAAATAATAGCGCATATTTATTTATTTATGTTAATTTACACAATTTGAAATTTGCATTTCAGTCAAATAGCCCTAACTTTGGAGCATACCTACGATTTGTGGAACCCTAGGGTCCGAAACCAAACCTTAAAAAAAACAAATCAATTAAAAAATGTCGACTTTGAGATGATGAGTCACCCAAAAAGATCCTCGAACTACTACAACATCCAAAAAGAATTCCCTGGCGTTTGAAGCTTATAGGCTGGTTAAAATCGGTCCGCATTTCTTTTGGAATTAGACCAGACACAGCCTATACTAAAACAAATGTGCTTTTTGTAACCCTTGGTGTCGGCGACATACGACATCAGCAAGACGGTGCTGCTGCACACATGTTTTGGTGAATACCTTTGACCACGTTTCACACAAATTGTGCAGAACTCTAAACAAAATCGAGAAATAAGTCGATTTTATAAGTACTCGTACTTAGTAGGGGCATAAATACTGTTACAACATTGAACACACCCATTTCAATAGTAGAACTGAACATACCCCGTTAATGTCATATGGGTTTTGAAAGCTAACCTCAACAGCGTTAGTCTGTAACGAGATTTTAAAATTGTTTTAACTTTCATCATGGAGTGTGGTCAGATAATGAGAACCGTATCGCTGTAATAGCGCTTTTCAAGTGTGAAATGAAAAAAGCGTTATTTTCAAAACGCTCCGGCCACTAGCGATTAGCCGCATGTTCGTCTACCGATGCATAAAACTGTTTGAGGAGACTGGAGATGTAAAAGGCCACCACCGGTCGGGCCGCCCACGCTCTGTTCGAACACCGCTTGTCATCAAAGCCGTTAAATAATTAATTCACAGAAATCCGCTCCGAAAACAGAAAATCATGCCCCGTGAGATGAATATCACGCAAAAGTCCATGAGTCGAATCATTAAAAAGACTTCGGACTTGGGGCTTTCAAACGACGTACCGGACATTTATTGACTGCAGCTTTAAATAAAAATAGGATTGAAAAATGCAAACGTCTTTTGGTGAAGCACGCTGATAACTTGCACAGAAAAATTTTGTTCACCGATAAACAAATTTTTACCGTTCAGGAAAAATTTAACAAGCAAAATGATAGAGTGTATGCGCGGTCATCTAAGGAAGCATCTGAACTGATTCCAAGGGTGGAAAAGGGTCATCACCCAGCTTCAGTCATGGTTTGGTGTCACTGACCTGCATTTCTGCGCCGGCCCATAAGGCTAAAACGTTCCAGGCCTGGCTTCGAAACAATTTGCCAGCGTTCATTTCCTTTGAAGAATGGCCCTCAGGCAGTCCAGATTTGAATCCATTGGATTGCAAATTGTGGACGGTTTTAGAGGACAAGGTTTGTCCTAAAAGATACCCCAACATTGTGAATCTTTGATATAGAAATTTAGGTTAACAAACTATAAGAATTGTCTTTGCCACAGTTCAAATTTGAAAGTTAAAATTTTTACGAGAAAAAATTGCAAATCAGCTGATAGAAGAAGTCTACCTTCTTTATAAGTATTGTACCATATCTCTAGGATATGCCATTGTAAATTAAAAAGGTAGTGTTGTTGTACTATCAGCCGTTTTACATTTTTTTCTCGTAGAAATTCAAGTTCTAAATTTGACAAAGGCAATTGTTGAAGTTTTTAAAGTTAAATTTCTGTATCAAACATTCACAAAAATGTATTTTTGGCATTGCTCGTATGTTTCAAGTGACTTTGACAGGCTTTACAGAAATAAGTCAATTTTGACAGAGGTTCTATTTGCTTTATTTCTGAGGTTCATATATATGAACGCGATGGGGATGTGTCTATATTTAAATCGATAGTCCAAAGACATTTTTTAAAAAAATTCGAAGGCAGCAATGCAGCGAAATATTGGTTTGATATATAATAAATTATAGTCGTGTTTAGCTCTATTTGACAGTTTCTAGCACAATTCTATTGTGATTGAATTAGTTAACTATATGATATTCGAGTGCCGTCGTGGAGTAATGGTAAAATGGGCTTCTATAACTCTAGTATAAAACCGAAAATGAACATTTTAAATATAGGCTATTTTGCGAATAAAGATATGAATCACTAAAATCACAAATATATCAGAAAATATATTACTAGAGCTATACTAGTTCTTTTGAGATAACTATCTTAGTTACCTTGTTTGTTTACAAAATATACGAGGGCTGCTATATATATTTTTGTGGCCTAATAATGAAAATGCGAATATTTATCATCAAGAATGGTTTTATTGTTCTCCGAAGAATTCTCCAGCATGATTTATACACTTTTGCATGCGCTCAAACCAATTGTCGAAGCACTTTTTCCACTCCGATTGAGACACCTCCAAAACATGGTTTTTGAACGCTTCAACAGCATCTTCTGGCGACGAAAATCGTTGACCAAGCATTTTTTTCTTCATGTGCGGGAATTAAAAGAAGTCATTGGGTGCCAAACCATTTGGCACCATTTGCTTCGAAGTGCTTCTTCCACAAACAAGTTTCGTTTGATTTGGCTCGTCTTCGAAGACCCACACGATCGATTGCTGTTTTGGTTTGGGCTCATACGCATAGATCCATGATTCGTCACCTGTTACTATCTTATAAACGTCTTTTGAAGCACCGCGATCCTATTTTTTCAAAAATTTTTTTGCACCAATTGACACGAGCCTTTTTATGAGCGATTGTCAAATTGTGCGGGATCCAACGAGAACAAACCTTTTTTACGGCCAGTTGTTCATGCAATATCGCATGTATGGCGGTGGAAGAAATGCCCAAGGATGCCTCTATCTCACGGCATGTCACATGACGATCTTACATTATCAGTTCATGCACGGCATCAATGTTCTCTGGCACAACGGTCGTTTTTGGACAACCTTCGCCATTGAGCGAGCGTCGGCCACGATTAAATTCATTAAACCAGTTTTTCACAGTGCTATAGGATGGTGCTTCATCGCCATACAAAGATTTAAGTTCATCGATGCACTCTTGTCGTGATAATCCACGTCGAAAGTTTTAAAAAATGATCGCACGAAAATGTTCAAGAGTTAATTCAATTTTTTAACAAATCGATTTTTTTAAGTCACTGTAAACAACACAAATGATGGTCATACATCAAAACGTTCTGATTACGTTTATGCTAAAAAAAATGTCAAACTTTCCAATGGAAATGTCAGACGGCGCCAGGCAGCACTCTGTGTTGTAAGAAATTTATATATCAACCCTCGTACTAAAATATAAGAAACCAATCAATTGCTTCACTTTTGCTTTGTAAAAACGTATAAAATGTTTTTAAACTATCAGTTTGAGTTGAGTTATATATAGTTTTACATATTGTATCCCGTATGAACCCAGTACCAGATCTTCGATGACCCCTCTACTTGTTTGATTATTTTTTGTAAACAAACAAAAAACATATGTTTTATAAACAAAAAGAGTCATGTTTAATTTTTGTTGTTGAAAAAATAAGTGTGGTAACTCTTACTCGTTTCTTTAGCGAGTTAAGGCCAACTCGCTTGCTAATCAAGTAACTTTCATACAAATGCTTGCTAAGAAACACGAAAAGAACTTAGCTATTATTTCCCGATGTTGTTCCAGCGTTATTCAGTAAATTGTGTTCCGCGGACATATAATACTAGCTTTTTCGTCAATGTTTCAAGCGCTATCACTATCCAAAAACTTTTTATATAAAAGTTAACCATTAGTTACTTAATTTATCCGTTAGAAGCTACTCAATAGAATGCATTAGTAGTTCGGACCCAGAATAACTCAGGGTGTATCGATAATCGAAGCGGTACCGGACACTGTGCTCACTGATTTGCCACATGATGCCGTTTATTCCTTAATGGGATGTTGAGGGAAATAGTAGGGCAATAATCGGAAGGGAATTTTTAATGGTAACATCGACTTAATGTAGACAAGGTATCCCAATATTTACCTTAATTTTTACATAGCGTATAAACTTCTCTAGTATCTTTCATTATTTATTTTATAATTTTTTTGTAGTTTATTGCTTTAGGGGGGGGGGGGGGGGAAAGATTTAACTGCTTTAAAAACATCATCATTGGTGCTGTGTAGTCGATAACGCGAACGGGAAAGGTGTATAAAAGACTGCTACCTACGATAATGATGATTATGACGATAATAACGACGATGGTACGATTGTTAATTATTTCATATACATTTGTATTGTTTATCAGTATTTTTAAATGCTTGCCAAGAGAGTAGCCAGTTTAGTGTGTTTTTAAGCTTGTTTAAGAGTAGGTAACGACGGTCAATGCTTTAAATTCGAACTCTTTTTTTTTGTTGGCTAAAAACGTAATAAATTGTTATTTTTGGCATTTTGGATTGAAATTTGTAGAGAAAAAATTGTGAAACAAACGTAAAATGTATGAGTTCTCCATTTGAGTTAGTTTCTTTATATGCCTTTGACATTCTGAATAAGGTGCTAAATAGTTTAATTTTAAAACCGCAAACGTCTCCGCCTATAGTATGATAAAAAAATAATAATAAAGCTCAATAAATTGTAAAAAGTGTCTCATGCAATAGCTCTGGAAATCTAAGATCTGGTATTGCTAAATTAATACAACTAAAAAAAGACAGCATATTTGGTGTTATTTTCAAAATATCAATTAAAAGCGGTGTAAAAAGTGAAAGTAAATACTGTAAAAGTTTAACTAATGCAGTCGGATTCAATTCAATTGTTGTTAATATACAGTGAAGGAAAAAAGTCTACATAAATCACGATTTTTGAATAATATTTTATAGCAATGTTGAAAGCATTATAAAGATTATATGAAGAAAAACAATTTATGAAAAAATTATAACATAAAAATTATTTTGTAAAAACAAAATAAGTCGCGGGAAAAGAATCTTCATAAAGCGTGCATCTCCTTATATCAAACAGAAATTGAAACACAATAAAAGTAAAATAATAATAAATATTGTTGATTTGATTTAGTTTACAGTCACTGCTATCCTTTAGGTAAACAAAGGCATAATTACAAAAGCTTTTATTTAAATTTTTAACCGTGATAATAGAAAATCGAAAAGTAATGCACATCTTAGTTTGAAATATGGTTATCGAAATCGTCGAAAGAAAAATAAATCATATAAATTTATTGCTAAAACAGTTTAATAAAGTCGGGCTATTGTACAGACGACCATTAGCGAATATAATAATACCGATAGTAGCCAAAAAGACAGGTAAATTTAGTCGTTTTACTATATAGAAGATCTTGAGGGAATATAGAAATACCGATAGTACCAAAACCACGATTTGCCTGACCTAAGTAGCCTTCAAGTTGCGATATTAACAGTATTATAAACGTAGTCAACCAGATCCAAAAATAGCTGTCCCAAATTTAGAGGAATATATCGAGAAATGTTCCAATACACGAGGGTATATATATAGGTGACCCGGCCTATGAAAAGGTGGCTTATGACTCAAAAAATAAATTGCGAGAAACAGCTGTTAAAGATAAACAATGCATTTCCTCAGTTTCTTAGTAGTTTTTCTTTTTTGAGTCATAAGCCACCTTTTCATAGGCCGGGTCACATATATTTCTGGCCAAGGCAACACTAAGTGTTGCTTGGTGCTATATGAAAAGGTGGCTTATGACTCAAAAAATAAATTGCGAGAAACAGCTGTTAAAGATAAACAATGCATTTCCTCAGTTTCTTAGTAGTTTTTCTTTTTTGAGTCATAAGCCACCTTTTCATAGGCCGGGTCACATATATTTCTGGCCAAGGCAACACTAAGTGTTGCTTGGTGCTATCTGACATTTCCATTATAAAGTTTGAAAGTTTTTAATATAAACGTTTTGAAGTACGACCATCATTTGTGTTGTTTAGAGTGACTTGAAAAAATCGATTTAGCAAAAAATGGAATTGACTCGGAAACATTTTCGTGCGATCATTTTTCACAACTTTCGACGTGGATTATCACGACAAGAGTGCATCGATGAACTTAAATCTTTGTATGGCTATAAAGCACCATCCTATAGCATTGTAAAAAACGGGCTCAGTGAATTCAACGCTCGCTCAAAGACGAAGGTCGTCCAAAAGCGATCGTTGTGCCAGAGAACATTGATGTCGTGCGTGAACTGATAATGCAAGATCGTCATGTGACACACCGTGAGATATAGGCATCCTTGGGCATTTCTTGCACCAGCATACATTCGATATTGCATGAACACCTGGCCGTAAGCAGGTTTGTTCTCGTTGGATCCCGCACAATTTGACAATCGCTCTAAAAAAGGCTCGTGTCGATTGGTTCAAAGAAATTTTGAAAAATACGATCGAGGTGCTTTAAAAGACGTTTATAAGATCGTCACAGGTGACGAATCATGGATCTATGCGTATGAGCCCGAAACAAAACCGCCATCGACCGTGTTCGTCTGCGAAGAGGAGCCAAATCCAACGAAAGTTGTACGTGAAGAAACACTTCGAAGCAAATGGTCTCCTGTTTTTTTCCAAAACTGGTCATGTGGCGACTGTTTCGCTTGAGCAACGTAGGACATTCAATTCTGAGTGGTACACCACAATTTGTTTGCCTGAGGTCTTCGGAGAAATTCGAAAAACGAACAAGAGAAGACGAATCATTATCCATCAAGACATTGCGAGCTCTTACACATCGGCTCAAACCAGCGTAATTTTGACCGGCCGGGTCATTCGCCGTACAGCCCTGACTTGGCACCCAATGACTTTTTTTTATTCCCGCACATGAAGAAAAAAATGCTTGATCAACGATTTTCGTCGCCAGAAGATGCTGTTGAAGCTTTCAAAAACCATGTTTTGGAGATGTCACAATCGGAGTGGAAAAAGTGCTTCGACAATGCAAAAGTGTATAAATCATGCTGGAGAATACTTTGAAAAACAGTAAAACCATTTTTGATGATAAATATTTGCATTTTCATTAGTAGGCCAGAAATGTGTATAGCAGCCCTTATAATTGTTACTTAAAGAAAAATAATAAAAAGGTTTTAAGACACTGAATTTAAAATCAAAGTAGTACCCGCGTGGTGTGATGGAAGTGTGTAAGACTAACAAGCCAGTAAAGCCAGGTTCAACACTGCGTAAGCTCATCTAACAATTTATCAGGTGGTGGAAACCCGCACCTCGTAAATGCCGGCGATTTGATAGGTAGGTGATGTATCCCTGAGACATGTAAAAACTTCACTATAAAATCCATTTGCCGTTTAGATCGGGCGTTAACAAGTAGTTCCCAGTCAGTGAGTATAAGATTTGAATCGTGCACAGCTCACTGATTTGAGAGAAGTTTTCCTTAAATGGGATCCCAGCACACCAAACGTTCAGAATTCGGTCAGAAATCTGTACGATAATCGGCAAAATGTTCCGATTTCGAATCAGAATTCTTACCGAGTTCGTAACGAAAAACATATGAGAGGGTTGACACGAATTCCGAACTACTTCTCTGAAAAAAAAACATCAGACAAACCGAACAGAATTCGTAACTATTTCAGTAAAGAATTCTCGATAGAGTTCAGATATTGTTCAGAATTGGCTGATATCAGACATTGTCGGCAAAAAAAAAACACACCCTTAATTTAAAAAAAAGACCCTTAATTTTAGCAAGAATCGTTAACTTCGCCCCGAATTTGTATGGATTTTAGAAGCATTTTATATTTACTGGCGAAAGTTAGTATAGCATATTCGTTTATATCAGATCCAAAGATTGGATAAAACCAAACACTGCAGTTTGTCTTTAGAGTTTTTTTCCGACAATAAAATATGCTAGTGGCTTTGTTATGGTTTAGAGCGCCATAGCTTCATCTAGCGTGGTTTTTGTTAAATCTTTGTCGGGGGTAATATTTAACGTTTTCAATATAAAAACATATGGGAACAAAATCTAAGGCATCGGGGTCCTTGGGCCAGGTATATCTAGGATTTCCAAACAATATAACGATTCTATAGCTACTGCACACATTGTTCGAGTCTGGCTTCTTTACTTTGCCCCAATAAAGCTAAATTTATCACCCCCACCATTAGACTTCAAACCCAATAGAGCACATATGGGACGATTTGGAAAAATTCCTACGAAAATGTTACATTTGTAGCCGTAAAACACTAAAAACTGCCTTTATTTGCATTGTTCGAGTCTGGCTTCTTTATTTTGCCCCAATAAAGCTGAATTTACCACCCCAGCCATTGGACTTCAAACCCAATAGAGCACATATGGGACGATTTGGAAAAAAATCCTTCGAAAATGTTACATTTGTAGCCGTAAAACACTAAAAACTGTCTTTGTTTGCGCTTGGGCTAAAAAAACACCTGATATTACCAAGTTGGCGACATCAATGCCCCTTCGACTTCATGTAGTTATTGATGCCCAGGGTGGAAAGACCAAATTCTAAACTTTGGATTTTTTTTATACAAAATTGTGAAACAGAATATTGCGCTATGAAGATTGCTCTACGCACAGTTCAAAGATTATAAGCAAAGGGTTATTCTCAGTAATTCAAATGATATTCCCGTATAAATCATTTGATTTCTCAGTAATTCAAATGAGATTCCCGTATAAATCATTTGATTTGAAGCCGAGGTAGAAGTTGCCAAAGACTGCTGAAGAAAAACCTTAGCGGGTTTAGAAATGTACAGTGTGCCTGAAAAAGAAACAACAAAGGTTTCGAACCAGATTAAAAACTGTTCAAGTCAAAATTTTAAATATCATATATTTTTGGTGCTGTATGAAGACTTTTTTCCTACGAACTTCCAATGGTTTTGATATTATTGAGTTTTTCTTTTAATAAATAAACTTTTTTTAAATTTCTTCACAAATTCTGTAAAACGCCTAAATTATAGGGTGTATTAAGACTTTTTTCCTTTACTGTATATGTTTGACTACTTATAAACAGCTGTCTTGTGACAATAAACCGTTTGATTGGTGCGGGAAATACAACTAAAGATGTTCGTCTCTCTACAATGCTGATGTTTGACTCTCTGCAATTGAAATATTTATAAAAAAAATTCGCATTTTAAACCTCTAGTAAATGTTTCTCTTGGGCTCTCTTATATACGAAATATATATTTTGTGTATATATTATCTTGTATTTAAATAAATTTGAGAAAAAATTCTAAAAAAAATAATTATGTTAATTGTTGAAATTGTCAACCAGGTTTGCAGGTGTTAATTTATTAACAAATATTGGCCTTTTTAATTTGCCAACTCGCTTATTATGTATGTATGTGGTCGATGAATAAATTGAAATCATTGCCAGAAAATTAAAAAAAGTTCTGCTTTACTAGAAACGATTTTTTGCGTGCCCTCATTTATTGCAATTTGTCTGGAAATCGATAACCCAAAGTCCTATAAAAATGAAATCCGGTGGATTTCGCTTGTACACGAAACAATCGGGAAATCCTTACATTTAATAACAAGAATTGGTTTCACGTCAAGCAATATTTAAATTAAATTTTTCCTGGGCAGGACCCCGAAAATTTAAAAATTTTCCCGTTTCTTGGGAAACGAAAAGACCGGGGAAAAATTTTTTGTTTAACATAGCAACATACTTATACATTAAGTGCTATAAATTGCATTTTACCAAAAAAAATTATTCGCGGCGTATGTTCAGTGAATGTCAATTCGTATTTTGGTCTTCCTGTTCAGCGTATTCCCAATGTTGTGTTTTATTGTTAAGATGCTTTTATGTCATCTCATTGCATGAGAAAAAATGATATTTTTGGCTTTTGCGAAAACTTCTCAGTGCGTAAAAGCTAACGTTTACAAAAAGAAAGCAGTATATCAATCATTGACAATAATAACCCTTTTGTTGCCTTGTGTGCAGGTTATTTTTGACACATTATCGAAAGAATAAATAAAAATTATAAAAAATTGGTAAAAATGCTTTGTTGTCGGAATAAACAACAGCTGTTTAAACCCAATGCTATTGACCTTATTTTAATTATCGTTCTAGAAATTTGTTTTCTGGTTATTTCGTCGTAAATCGAGAAATATAACATTAGTCGTATTTCGACAACAAGAGATGTATTTAGGGCATAGTACCTATAGCACCTATTTACCAAGGAGTTCCTCTCTAAACTGCCTATACTTCAATATTAGGTTCGTCGGCTAGGGTAGTTCGTCTTTCGTCGAAGGGCTCTGCTAACCGAGCCCAAAATAACATCTATTTACCAACACGATATTAGGTTGTATCTCAGTGGTGACATCGTTTACATAAGTTATACAAATGCAACAGCCAGCCGAAACGATATCGCATTTCTTTCGTCGCATCTGGCTTCATTATTTTTGTTATTCTATATTAACCAGCAGACCCATTTTATACGATCCCAATTACGTTTTTTTTTGGGAATATCCAGTTACCTTTTATTACCTTTTCGGTGCCTTCTTTAGTTCCCATTTACACAAGGCAACTTATGTAGTCGTTTTTGTGGGTATTTAAATGAATATGTATGAGAACTAAACATTAGTCTAAGTTTAACCATAAACCCCCTCGGTAAGTTTTTATTTATTTAGTAAATATTACGAGTATCTTGAAGATACGAAGAAACATCAATTGTAAATTTTCTCCATGTCGAAGACTTATCATCTATAATATATATATACTTATATAGTGTTTTTAGAGATAATGAAATTACGATGTACAAAAGTTAACCAGAAACATTTCTTTTCCTTATATTACAGAGCGGTTGTCTTGATTCCAACAGTTTAACATCAGCTTCTCAGCAGTATAAGTCGGAAAAGTATTGAAAACCAAAACTCCTAGTCTCACAATGGGCACTGATGAAAAACATATTACCGATGGCCACGGCAGTAATAGTAGCAATCTCGAACTGCCCATGGACTCCTACAGTCAAGCCTCGCACGCAGAGTTGGCTGTTAAGAAACCCCGTGTCTACAAATCGAAAGTTTTCATTATCGCCATATCATTCTCTTCGATTTTACTACTGATTATGACGGCAGCGTTTATTGTTTACTATACCACCGGTTTCCCATCGTCATCAATATCCGAGGATGGTCAGAAGGAGGCCTTAACTATGAACTTGCCGGCGGAACAGCGTGAATGGTTGCAGCGGGGTCTCAACGAATTACAAACGGCCGTGGACCGTAAAGATAATAGGCGAAGGGCACAAAATGTCATATTGTTTGTGGGAGACGGAATGGGACCCAATACGGTGACAGCGGCGAGAATTATGGGCTTCAAGGCAGAGGGTCTGATGTCGTGGGAAACATTTCCCGATATGGGTCTTTTGAAGGTAAGGAAAAATGAGAAAGCCTAAGGGCATTCCTAGCATCTAATGTAGAGTTCAGGCTTGTAGCGTAGAAAGACGACAGAGTTAATTTGCATTTAAATTCGCTAATAACGTAGACAGACGACAGAGTTCATTTGCATTAAAAATTCACTAATGCAAATTAAAATTTAATGGTGACAGACGACAGTATCTGCATTAAGTAAACAACTGTTTTTCAACTGACAGTATTTGCATTAAGTAAACAACTGTTTGTCAAATGTCAGTTTCTGTATTAAGTAAACAACTGTTTGTCAACTGACAGTATCTTCATTAAGTAAACAACTGTTTGTCAACTATTGTTTTGTCATTTACTTCGATATAAAATGTACAACTGAAATTACGATTAGCAGCTATGCTGTTGGCAAACAATCACAATTTATTTGAAAGAGAGCTGAAATTACATTTGCTGAAATTCACCCACAATGTAAAGGGTGGTTAAATTTAAAGGGCCGATGTTGATTTGTCGCGCAAAAGATCCGTTGTTTTGTTAGCTGTGTGACAAGTGGCAACTTCCTGTTGAAACCACATATTGTCCACATCCGTATCTTCCAATTTGGGCCATAAAAAGTTTCTTATCATCTCACGATAGCGAACTCCATTCACAGTAGCTGCCTGACCGGCCTTATTTTGGAAATATACGGCCCGGTGAAGCCGCCAGCCCATAAACCGCACCCAACAGTCACTCTTTGTGGGTGCATTGTTTTTTCGACATCACACTTGGATTATCATTCGCCCAAATGCGGCAATTCTGCTTATTGATGAATCCACTAAGGTGAAAATGTGCTTCATCTTTAAAGATGATTTTCTTCGAAAATTGATTTTTATTTTCATTATAAGCCTAAGTATCCTTTCATGGCTCAAATTGAGTTAGTCTGAAATTAAAAAATATCAAATGAAATGCAGAAAAAGACTTGACGTTAAGGTGTGGTTCACATTCAACATCGGCCCTAAAAATTTAACCACCCTTTAGAAATTTAACAAGCACTATCAACCTTAATTCTGAATGTATTGCTACAAGTTGGGATTGCAGTAGGACACTCCGAAATAAGAGCAAGGTAATTGTGGAAATTCATAGGTATAATATTTTCGCGGAGGATATAACTCATTTAGAAAATTGTTTACAGGACCGCAGCAGCACTTTTTGGGAGTGTGATTTAATAACAGCCGCTAATTGTGAGTACAGCGGTTGTTTGTGATAAATTGCGACAGTGTTGCTGGACTGTAACACCTAAATGCAGTATAAATTGCATTAAGTCTTCTAATGCACATCATCTATCTAGGCTATAAAGCGATTTTGTTGCGACAGTCGTCGCGTTACATAGACTCTTATGCACTTTGTTGTGCGAGACAAAGAGACGACTAGATTGTCAAAATGATTGCACCACGAAAATCGCTTTGGCCGAAAACATGACTTAACCAAGCGATAGAGAAAAATTATTCATAAATTAAATTTAAATATTTAATTACTGTTTTTTTTACATAGAGTGGGCGATTTAACGTTTTAAATTTGAATCGACTGTAAAATAAGTACGGATAATTTGTTCAAATTACTGGTTAAATTAAAAAGGGTGAACTTTGTCATTAAATAATTTAAAACACTATCTTTCATATGACTAGCACGACTGGCTCGGCAATACCTCATCCGATCAACACAATTTTTCAGTACATTTTCGATTGTTTTGGGTCGCATCTCTTCAAGGGAATCATCGATTTCATGTTTTAACGCTTCAATTGTCTCTGGATGCATTGCGAAACATTTATTATTTTTTGAAAAAAAAATGGCCCGATGATGCCTCTAGCCCAAAATCCACACCAAACTTCTCAATAGTCACGTGTGGGTTGTCTGAACCCCATATGCGTCAATTTTGCTTGTTGACGTAGCCGACGATATGAAAATGAGCTTTATTTAAAAAAAACGATTTTTCGGTAAAATTCTTCACCTCCTGCCAAACAATCCTCAGCCCATTGGCCGAAGTGGAAACTCATCAGATGGTGCAACCTATTCAGTAAAACCAGAAATTTAAAAAAAAAAAATTTAGAGTACTTTTTTTACAGCCGATTCAAATTTAAAATGTTAAATCGGCCACCCTATAATTTGGACTTTTAAACGGAAACAAGTTTAAGTCATCATGAATTATACGTTGTAATGACCGTCTGCTAACAGCAATTTGCACCGAAACGTTTCGAGTCGAAATGTTTGGATTTGCCTACATTGACGATGCTGCAGCTGCGATGGTGTCTTGAACCCGAACATAGAGATTTCGATAATACAGCAAACATGTTTACCAGACTCATAACGATCCCACGACAGCCGGTTCTTAGCACCGGCTCGACCCGAAGGAGGAATTCTTCGGCCAATGACTAAGTTTTTACCGTTCAGGAAAAATTTAACGAGCAAAAAGATAGAGTGTATGCGCGGTCATCTAAGGCAGCATCTGAACTGATCCCAAGGGTGGAAAAGGGTCATCACCCAGCTTCAGTCATGGTCATACAATGGGGTCACTGACCTGCATTTCTGCGAACAAGGAGTCAAAACGTCGGCCAAAGTTTACCGTGAAACCGTTTTGGAAGCTGCTGTGAAGCCTCTTAACAATTCCCTGTTCCAAAACCAGCCATGGACTTTCCAGCAGGATTCTGCGCCGGTCCATAAGGCTAAAACGTCCCAGGCCTGGCTTCGAAACAATTTGCCAGCGTTTATTTCCTCTGAAGAATGGCCCTCAGGCAGTCCAGATTTGAACCCATTGGATTACAAATTGTGGATGGTTTTAGAGAACAAGGCTTGTCACGAAAGATACCCCAACATTGGATCTCTTAAGACTGCTTTAGTTCGAGCTGTGGCCAATATTCCAATGGACGAGGTTCGTGCAGCTATTGACGATTGTCCAGTGCGATTTAAGGTGTGTGTAAGGGCAAAAGGCGAGCATTTCGAATAAGTACGTTCTTTTTGGATACAATATACATCAATAAATATATTAAAAAATGTTTGGTTTAAAAACATTCAGCACTTATTATTTTACATTTTACAGCATAAAACGTGTGTAACAGTATTTATGTCCCTACAAGTATAATCGGTAATCAATTTATTTAAATAAAGCTTTGGCTTTTTATTTCGTGGATAACCTCAATCACGATTGAGTGATAATCTGGTTTACATTTTGAATACAAAATAGGCTTTTTATTTCGTGGATTACCTCAATCACGATTGAGTGATAATCTGGTTTACATTTTGAATACAAAATAGGCTTTTTATTTCCTAGATTACCTCAATCTCGATTGAGTGATAATCTGGTTTACATTTTGAATACAAAATAGGCTTTTTATTTCCTAGATTACCTCAATCACGATTGAGTGATAATCTGGATTACATTTTGAATACAAAATAGGCTATGTTTAAATGCAAGCAAAATTAAAATTTTAATACTGCCCTTTTGCAATTGAAATAAAAACTGGCAGCGGTTATTTTAATTTAATGTTTAAGGTTTACATAATCGTGTGCCACATTCGCATATACAAGTGAAATCTACATTACATGGAAGTTGTCCGCCGAAACCCGATGAATTTGGTTCTTATATGCCAAAGGCTTCACGCTAGAATGTGTCAATTCTTTTGGCAAAAAATCTTAAATAAGGCATTCGCATATAAAACCGAAATCCACTGGTTTTTATTTTATCGGATTTTGGCTGTCAATTTCAATACAAATTGTAAAAGACCTCGGCACGAAATCTAGAGATACAACATAAATCTTCAAAATTTGTATAAAGCATTAGTTTCTTTTCATGTTTTTTTTTTTATTTCAGACCTATTGTGCCAACAAACAAGTGCCCGACTCGTTTTCCACCGCTACAGCTTTGTTTAGCGGCATCAAAACCAACTATGAAACTGGCGGAGTTGATTCCTCTGTCAGCTTAGCGAATTGCACAGCTTCATTAGAACCCGAACATCATGTTCAGTCCATTCTCAAGCTGGCCCAAGATGATGGCAAGCTGACGGGATTTGTGACCAATACTCGGGTAACTCATGCTACACCAGCTGCTTTGTATGCCCATACGCCCGATCGTCGTTGGGAATGTGAGAAGACTATGCCGGAGGCAGCCATACAGGAGGGATGCAGAGACATCGCCCGCCAGCTGATTGAAGATGCAACAGGACAAAAAATCAATGTTATTATGGGTGGAGGAAGGCAAATGTTGGTCTCCAATGTAACCGACTCGGAGGCCGATCCCTTGGATACTTGGTCCTGTAATTCGGCTGATGGCCGTGATCTCATAAAGGAGTGGTCCAAACTGAAAGATGCCAATAACGAAGCTCATGTGGTGGCACAGAACACGGAACAGTTGGAGGCCATCAATGCCCAGCAGACCGATTATGTTTTGGGCATCTTTGCCAATGGCCATTTGAAATACGATCATGAACGGGATACATCGCCCAAAGGCATGCCATCCCTAAAGCAGATGACTTTGAAAGCTTTAGAGATTTTAAGATCTAAAGGCAAGGGTTTTCTGTTGGTTGTGGAGGGTGGCATGATTGATCAAGCCCATCACAGGGGCACGGCAAGGAAGGCTCTTAATGAGGTTTTGGCTCTCAACGATGCCATAAATGCAACCATTCACGCTTTGGGCAATGATCTGGATGACACGCTAGTTATTGTCACCGCCGATCATTCCCATACCTTAACTATTAACGGCCATGCCCCGAGGGATGCTGATATTTTGGGATTGGCTGGTAATTCGAAAACGGAAGGCACCCCTTATACGACATTAACTTATGGCACGACATACAAAGGATTCCAGGCCGATGAGATGGGTCTCCGAAGGAATCCTGCTCTGTCGGATACTACCGATTGGGAATATACCCAACAGGGAGCTATAAATACCGAGGAGAACTATCATGGTGGCAGTGATGTAACTATACATGCAACCGGTAAGTATAGCGGGAATTAATAGCTATCTAAATACAGGGTGGCCCAAATGATACCTAGTGATGTTAAACACGTATAACTCTTGTAATAACGGTTTTTTTAAATGATTTATTTTTATATGTTAAATACATTTTATGGAAATTTAACGTGACTATGTGTGAAATATGAAATCAGACACCATTTTGCTCGATACAGGCATTGACTCTTTTTAGCGCCAAGCTGCTGCACAGCTTCCACGTTCTCTTCAGTATGAATATTTCGATGAGCACCTCTTCCTGGAAGGTCGGCAACTGAACCCAGTTTCTTAAAACGGCGAACTAAACTTGTAATCATGGAAGATGTGGGCGCTGATCTTACGTTAAAAAAACGGCGATAATGTCGCTGCGTCAGAACAATTGATCGTTGAGAAGAATAATAAAAATCGATAATTTTAATGCGTTGTTGTGGACTGTACGTATTCATTTTAAATTTCCAAGAGTTCAGTTATAATCTGCAAAAAGAAAAAATAAATTATGCAAAAAAATAAAAAAAGTTTTTTGTGTTTAACATCAGCTGGTCTTATTTGGGCCACCCGTTATCTATTATAACTATTTAAATTTTCTTTTCGTTTTTCTAGGAGCCATGTCATACCTATTCCATGGTGTGCACGAACAATCCTACGTGGCCCATGCCATATCATACGCCTTACGTATTGGTCGTTTTCGTGACAGTTCCATAGCCGAAAGTTTGGCGGATTTGTTAACTTTGTAGGTTAGCGTAGATGTACAGCCATAAATGCTAGCCGTCATCTCCTGAGTGAATCATGGGCAGTCTTGAATATATTTTTTATTACAACAAAAAAAAACTGAATTTATAAAATAGCTAAGATAATCACCCCGCCGTGGATTTAAAGCATTTATTTTGCCCACAAATTGTGCTGGCCCGAAATAAGATTCATGATATGGTTCCGGATTATATTTAATATTTCCTTAATATGAGTGTTTTGCCAACAAAAATAGAGAGGACATCGAACCAGAAAATGTGGTCATCAAACCGATAGCAATATTTATTCAAGTTTCCGGCAAAATTATTTTTACCACGGGTGTGATTAACAGATCATCTCATTCCTAATGTATTTGTGATATTATAAGTGCAATAGTTTATATATTTAATAATTTCTACTTTAATAAAAATATATGTATAATATTTTTGTATTTAAAATTTTATGGAAGACGAACTTTTTTTTGTCAATTAGTTTGTTTGTTATATGGTTGATTCTGAGATTATGGTTACCTAGTTAGATTGTTATATGGTTGATTCTGATATTATGGGCCACTTTGTTGTTTCAAACGTGAAAAATAATATATATTATACTTTATTATTTACTATACAATAAATCTTTATAGGATCTTTGAAGCCTTTAAAATTGTTTTTTAAAAAATTAATTGTTCTTCAAAAAATTTCCTACCAAAGTGTTCAAAATATCATTACCCTGATTGTCCCTAGCACTACTTTCAATTGAAATTTTCTCAATTTTTTACAAAAATATTAATTATTTATTTAATAAAACCAATCCATTGTAAAAAATAATATTCAATTAATTTTGTTGCTATTATTATAATGCTATTATTATATTATAATTTTTTATTCAATTTAAATTTTTATGGATGTTTATTTTCTGTCCCTGAAAATACACAGTATTTCCCTGTAAAATCTAATATTCGCTAAAATTCAAATTCCAAACCAATCCTGATTTTAAGCAACTCAAATATGATTGACAGTCTTATAAAAATTAAGTAAGTCGTGTTTTGTCAATCGTTACGAACGTTCACACTTAAGTTGGTCATTCCCCTGTGTTGTTTTTTTTAAAAAGATAATTAATACTTTTTATAATTATACAAGTGTTTTTTTGTGTTTATTGCAAGTATGTATAAACTTCCAGTTCAAGTCAATTTTGTAAGGGTAAGTACTTTTATAAACATTTCAGGGGGTTTTGTAGAAATTCATCATTCCCCTGCCAAGATTTTGCACAGGGGAATGACGATTGACAGATTTTTTTTCTTTTATTATATCTTCATCATTTCTCTGTTCAATCAGAGAAATATATTTTAAAATTGTTGCATGATTCCGTTAAAAATTAAAATTTTGATGTGTACCTTTTAAGAAATGAATTAAATATTAAATTCTGCAAAAAAAATCGAATGCCAAAAATGATGTCGAAATTGGCCTATAATTTCAGAATCGCCTATGTATTAGTCTGGCAATATTGAACAAAATTGAGAGTAAAACGGCATCATTGTTTTTCTTTGTATACATCAAAGAATATTGGACGGAAAGTGGATTCGTCGGCGAATTCGACAAAAGTAGACTAGTAACTGACACTTAGTGCAATGAGTTTTAGACCAGCTGAAGTTGAAAAATACGCACCGTAATAAAAAAACTTCAGTTGGCCGAGCCTTTATAGAAATGTGTAAAATGTCGTATTTTACAAATTTTTTTCTTGAAATGCTTGTATTTCGTGTCTTTGAACTATCAGTTTGAGCTATTGCTATCAAAACAAAAGTTAGCCTACTTTGCGGAAATTTCTTCGGCTTTGACATTTTAAAGTAAATATTTTTAGTTATTTGTGGTTAAATTTAGATTCCGGTTACTTATTTCCGCAATATATTACAATTATATTGTTTTTCTTAAAATGCTTGTATTATTACAAGAAAAAAATGTAATTGTTATATATTTGAATATTGTAACATAAATGAATAGCCAAAATCTGATAAAAAAAAAACAAAATGCGGACAAAGGAACACAAAAAATACAAATATTTAATAAAGAAATTGTATAATTTTCTTGTATGAGGTTTTTTTCATTTCCTCTTATTAAGTCCCCATTTACACGAGGCAACTTTACTTGCCGCAACTCTCAGTTTGTAGGAGAGGGAGGTAAGGAAAATGGAAAGGGATATAATTCGCCCGTACTGTAAATTCCTTTTGTGTTTTTCGTAGTGTGAAGTTGGCTGCAGATTATTTTAGTATTTTTTGACACAGAAAAGGCAATAATGAAAACAAAAATTGCACTAACCGAATTGCCTTGTGTAAACACAAGAGGCAAGTTCTTTTCTGACTTCCAAATATATTAGGAATTTTATTTTTTTATTTCCGCGTCTATGAAAATCAGTTAATTAAATATAAAGTTTAAAAGTGAAAAATACTCAACCACTTGAATATAATTTCAAATTGTAATAGATTCCTGACGAAATTACGAAAACTGTTGATTTGGTAGCATACGCGAAAAGGTCGTAAATTTTAACTTAATGTTTCGGTATATATTTTTTTACTAAAAACCCTTCAATTGTCTTCAATACAATAAGAAATTCGACAGATATGTTTAAGTGACGATAAATTGGCTTAGCGGCAAATTCGTTTACTTTGTAATTATATTAGCGAATATGTTAGTTTATCAAATAAAACAAGTCTAATAACAAAACTCGAAGTAAAAATTTTACAGATAACTCTATACTGGTCTGAACGACTGCTTATTAAGTAACCTCAAACCTATGAGAAACTAAAGGTTCTTTCCGATGTTTATGCGCACGAAATGGGAATGAAATGAATTGATAGTGTAACAACTTTTTACACATATATATAAAGGTTCGGACAAACTGAAGCTTTTTTTCTTACGCAGCGTATTTTTCAATAAATAACACAATAAATATATGAGAGAGATTTTGAATTTTATTGCAGTGTCGACTGCAATAAAATTCACTTTTTGTAAGTTTTTAACACATATTTCAATGGTTTTTGCACTACCGGAAATAAAGAAAAACGCAGCATAGAGGAAAAAGCTTCGGTGTGTTCGGGCCTTGATGCAAAAATGTAGCAAATAATTGATGTGTTTTTCCTTATTTTGACGAAAAATAACCCCATCTTGTGAGCATGAACCCTAAATGTTTTTTTTACAGAAAGAACGCCATGGAAACGCTTTTTAAAATTTGTTTCTCCATTTAAAGACGATAATAATAATGGGCGAAATTAGCTTTTCCAAGAATTTGAGAAACAAAACAATCATTTTTAGACAGCTGTATTTAAAGTGTGCGAATTTAGTGTTTTTGTACATCCAAATTTTGCCATTTTGAGTCCACCAACAACCAATAACCTAATGCACTCCAACGAAATAAAGACAACTGATTGCAGTGATAAGAATTTGGTTTATTATTAAATCGAAAGTGCATAAATTAAACGACATATTTTGCGTTACTGAGGGCTATTTTTCTTTATTATTGCAATAAAAGGATATCGTCATTGTTGTACAACTTATCGTCTTTGTTGGCATCAAACGCACAATGGAATACAATTCGAAAAACGCTTTGGTCAGAGAGCTGCTTTAAAAAGTATAAATCGTAAGATTTGTTGATGGACAAAATCGATCACACGAACAATCGGTTTTTAAAATATCTATCGATTTAATATTAACCAAATTCCTATCACCGCAATCAGTTGTCTCTAGTTAGTTGGAGTGCACAAAGTGAGTGGTTGTTGGTGGTATGGTCCACAATTGAACGAGAAATAATATATAGATAATTCGGATAATGTTGAAAAAAATATAAGAAAAATCTGAAAATAATCCAACAAGAAATGTCCAAAACTAAGTAAAGGCACAACCAAAGCAAAAAGTGAATCCAAAAAAGGATGTTCCATCGTAAATGTCTCACCGGGATAATAAATTCTAAAACACTTCGGTTGCGGGGAGAAAGAAACATCCCTTTAATAAAAAAAATATGAAAAAAGTGAATTGTAATGAGATGAATTTCGAATTCCAGTGTAATTTCTCATTTTGGGTGCATTTTGATTTGTTCTCAAGCATGAATGATTAGATCATTGCTGCTTATTAAAAACGATAATGTGTTTTTTTGCATACACAGTTTCTGTTTGGCGAACAACAACAGCAGTAACAAGTAACAACAACAATAATAAAACAGAATAGTGAATAATAGTAATAAGGAATTACACAAAAAAATATATAAATGAATTGCATGACATAAGCGGGTGGTCTGTGGTCAATGGTCTTTTTTCCATACGGTGTTCTCCACCTCCTACTCCACTCCTCAACAGAGAGATGTGTGGAGAAAAACACTTGCACTGTCTGTATTTGGTTTGGCTGTTTGTTGTTTGTGTCTGGTGCTGACAAGAACAACAACAAAAACAACTGGAAAACAAAAACAACAAGTCAACGATATATTACGACGATATATAGAAATAACAACAATCATGTGATGACTTTTGTTAATTCTAGCAATAGCAACAACAACAAAATGGAAAACCGTGTAACTGGTTGTTTCTTATTGGGTTTTGTGTTTTCGCTGGCCGTCCGTCAAATATCGGCCGATAGACAATCAAAATACACAAAAAAACTATGCTGCAATATTTTTGACCTAGTTTTTTTTTTTGATTTTCTTAATGCCGTTGTAAATGTTGTCATTATTTTGACGTGTTGTTGGGTTTTTCATTCTCTTATTCTTGTAATGCAAGTTTTTTTTATCCACACACAACAGACAGACGGACGGTTGACGACGAATAACTCATGCAGATGTACACGCCCGCTCACTCACCCTCTTGCCAAGCTCTTTGCCACTACTCTCGCATTGTTGACATTCCTTATGATTTCGATGTTGTTATGAGCCACAAACCCTTACCCTTCGCCTCCATGCTCCTATAACTTACATATGTTGGCACCCTCTATATTTTCTTCTTCTTGACCAAACATATGTGTCATTGAAATAGGGGGTTTGGGGGGTGGCAATGCGTACTTGAATTCGTGAAATATAAATTGACATTTGTAAGAAATCCGAGTTCTTTTCCGTTCATCTGCAATGAGTAAATTAGTTTAAAATTCAGTTTATGGGTAGTAAAGGAAATTAAAAAAAAGGTAATATGCCATTTTCTTCAGAATGGATTGAATTTTTGGGTTTAGTGGTATACGGCCCACTTTCATATAAGTGTGTGAAACCAAATGAAAAGAAATTGCTCACAAATGGCAAAGAAAACAAAAAACAATGGCATGGCCCTCGAAACCCTAAATAGTGAATCGTGTGCACAAGTTTCCCAAAAACAACTCCTACTTCAATAATAGGGAATTTTACAAGAATAACAGGCATGTAAAATGGAAATGGAAAAATTATACACTTTTATGGATATAAACTATGTTCGATTTGTATAGGGTGATCCATCTAGAGGTATGTTTTCAGAACAAACAAAAAATGTAGAAATTTAAATTAAGTGTGAAATCTTTATTGGTAATTTAAAAGGACATTTTATGGCATTTATTTTTTGAATATAATTTCCTTCAAATGTTGGCCACAACTACGCCTCAGGGTTTCCATTCTGACTGTTCAATTTTAGATGACTCTTTCGAGCATTTTGTCCGGTATGGCTTTAATAATACGCGTATTGTTGGCTTCAAATACTTGAATCGTAGCTGGTTTGTCAGCATAGGCTTTGGACTTTACGTAACCCCAAAGAAAAACGTCCAACATCGAGTGATAGATCTAGGCGGCCAACTCACCTGTCCATAACGTAAAATTATATGCTTTGTGCAATTTGTTAATGACCGCTCAATAGATCCATTGTTTGAGCAGCTGTATGGCAAGTGGCACCGGCCTGTTGAAACCAAGTGTCGTCAAGATTACGGGCTTCAATTTCAGGTAGCATAAAGATCGATATCATGGCGTAATAGCGAGCACCATTCACGGTTACGTTCCGGCCATCATCATGTTTGAAAAATATGCACCAATGATTCCACCAGCTTATAAAACGCACCAAACCGTGGTTTTCTCTGGGTATTATGGCACCTCTTGAACCTCTTCTTGTTGCTCTTTAGCCCAAATGCGGCAATTTTGTTTATTGACTTTGCCGTTGAGCCAGAAATGGGCCGCATCACTGAACAAAATTTTGGTCGAAAACAGCAGATCTCCCGTTTCTGACCGAACGCTAATTTTCATAATACAGTTGCCAACATGTGCAGGTTTATAATTTTTTTCAAAAAATAACTGCCATAAAATGTCCTTTCAAATTACCAATAAAGATTCCACACTTGAATTGAATTTTTACATTTTCTTTTGTTCTGAAAATATACCTCTAGAGGGATCAACCATTATTAAATACCCTCCACCGCATTTACACAACTAAGCCGCAAAAAATGATCAGCTTTTTCGACGTTTTTGAAAAGGCTGTAAAAAATACTAATACTAACAATTTTTTCAAATTTCTGGTTTTATTGGAAAGGTTAAACTTTGTCATTTAAAAATGGAACACCATCCGATGCGTTTTCACTTCGCCCATAAAGCTGAAGGTACGTAGTTTGGCAGGATATGAAGACTTTTGCCGCAAATCTTGGTTAAGGCGAAACTCATTTTCATCTCGGTGGCTATGCCAATAAGCAAAATAGAGAACCCACACGTGACTATTGAGAATCCTATGCATCCACAACGAGCCCCTGTTTGTTGTGAATGTTGGGCTGGCGGCATCATTGGGCCATTTTTCTTCGAAAATGAGCAAGGCCAACGGTAAGCGTTACTGCGCCATGCTCAACGGATTTTTGTTTCCAAAATTTCAAGGGAATGACAAGGACGAAATTCGGTGTCAACAAGACGGGGCCACATGTCACACAGCCAACACAACCATCGATATTTTACCCACTGTTTTTGAACATCGAATAATTAGCCGAAATTGTGGTGTCAATTGGCCTCCTCGGAGCTGTGATTTGAGCTCTTTGGACTATTTTCTGTGAAGAGCCATTAACGATAACTGTTGCGCATAGCATCCAGAGGCAATTAAAGCGTTGAAACATGAAATCGTAGTCACCTTTGACGAGATTCGAACCAAAACAATCGAAAAAGTACTGAACAGTTGGGTCTTGAGGTACTGCCGAACCAGTTGTGGTCATATGAATGATATTGTTTTCTTTTATTAAATGACAACCCAGCAAACCAAACGTTCGAAATTAGGCCAGAATTATGTACGACAATCGGCAAAATGTTCTAATTTATTACCCAGTTCGTAACGAAAAACATATGAGAGGTTTGACAAAAATTCTGAACTAGTTCTCTGAAAGAAAATCCTCAGACAAATCGAACAGAATTCGTAACGATCTCGGTAAGAATTCTCGATAGAGTTCATATATTGTTCATAATTGTCGGCAAATTCGGTTTAATGGGAGAGTTCAACGTTTCCAATACAACCAGAAATTTAAAAAAAGTACTTTCTTTTTATAGACGATTTAAATTTAAAATGTTTTATCGCCCACCCTGTATTTTGATTCCTAGCTAAATTTGCTTTAATTTGATCGCCCGTTTTGACCATGCAGAACGTTTTTTGGGCCACATTTATGTATTGCGTCCGTATTAACATTACACATTCTAACCATTGTCCGTCCATTATTAACGATTTCTAAAGGAAACACTTTTTACAGAGGTATCTTTAGTCCCTTAAATAGAAACTTTTCTTTCTCCTTGTCTGATATCAGTAATTGTCCAACGTTTCCTATACATCCGATTCAAATTTAAAATTTTAAATCGCCCAGCAAGTATTTTTATTTCTAGCTAAATTTTCTTTAATTTCATCGCCCGTTTTGACCATGCGGAAGGTTTTTTGGGCCACGTATATTTATTGCGTCCATACTAACAGTACCCATTCTAACCATTGTCCGTCCATTATTTATAATTTCTAAAGAAAATACTCAAAAAAGTGTCCTTTTTACCGAGGTATCTTTAGTCCCTTAAAGAGAAACTTTTTTCTCCCTGTACCGATTTCGTCTATCTACAATCCTAAACATTTCATGACCATAAGGTATCATCTTGCAAAATATCAGGATCCTAGGTTGATTCGTTTGATTGCTATGGGGCCTTCAAAAGACAAACACAGACGGGCAGACATGTCGTTTTAGAATTTTAAAAAAGATCAATAACAAAGGGTGGTTCAACTATAACGCACGATCTAAATTGTAAATAAAACAAAACGTTTTCAGAGAATTACCTCAATATTTATAATTACAATAGAAGCATCTATGACAATTATATGTGAAACAAAATATGGGCCAAAGCTTGGCACCTCTACCCGATGGTTCATATTTTCAATGACTGATACATTATGGAGGTTTGATGTCGTTAATTTGCCAAACTATGTCATGCTTTATTTCGCGAATTGTTCTTGGCTTATTGACGTACCATTTTTTTTTTATAAATATCCCCACAGAAAGATGTCCAACGGTGTCAAATCACAATTAACATCGACACGACATTTGAATATCTCGCCATTGTTTCGTTGGATGTGTGGCAAGTGGCACCATCCTATTGGAACCACATATCGTCCAGGTCCATATTCTAAATGTCTGGCCACAAGAGGCCGAGTCACACCTCCGGTATGAAAAACAACCACACCGAATTTTTTTGCGGATGCAATTGTGTCTCTTTAAGCACATGTGGGATTGTTGCTGTTCAATAACGCATATTTTGTTTATTGAAAAACCACTCAGCCAGAAATGAGCTTTATCGCTGAAGATGATGAAAATTAGAGTAAGCGTTCTTAAAGTTGCGACCACCGACTCTGAATTTCGGTAGTAATTTTTAATGATTTCTAAAGGTTGCTCCTAAGTGAACTTTACCATGATAAAAATATTGACTTCGACTAACGCTTTGGCACTGAAAGATCATTAAAAACGTTTGGGGGAGCGTTGACAACGAAATTTGTTATTTCCCTATTGGAAAACCCATTACATTATTTTTAAAAGCATGTTTTGCATTATTTATTTTATTTTTTTCTACCGCCAACTCGTTTAAACTTAGGCGAATTCGTTTTATAAAAACTAACAATTAGTCTAACAATAAATCTATTTGCAGATTTATATAAAGCTAATTTACTAAATCTACATAGTCTCGATTATCACACTTCACATCATTAAAAATAATAATAAAAGTTCAATGATTTCATCATTAATTTTATAATATTTGAGTAGTATTTTTTAGACTGACTTCGAATTAATACAAATAAACTGATATAAAGCAGACGAACCGTTCTTGTCTATAAAATGATTTTTAAATCGTTTACAAAAATAATCACATTTTCTGTTTTTAATTGATTTAAAGATAACAAAATTATTCGAACAATAAAATTATAAATCTCGAAAATACTTGTACTCTTCTCGCACAGAGATGAGTTCATCATCATCATCAACGTCGTCAGTCTGTGCACATGCATATGACAGAAGATAATGAAAATCCATTCATTCGAAATGTTTTTGAGAGATCACTTTGTTTATTTATAAAATCTGGTCAAATCGGGCGGCGGCATGTGTTGTCGTCGCAATTTATTCCAACGCGAAAAATACCTCGCTCTCTTTGAAGTGAGCTCACTCCTCGGCGGTTTCCATGCACTGTAAAAATGCTAGCCTTTCAAAAAACAATCAAACATTTAATTTTCAAATTAATGTAACAATTATGACAGGCATTAAATGAAATTTTAATTATGTACTCTGGTCGTCGTAGCACATACGAGTATACCCAGCTCTAGATTCGCTTATCTTATCAATGATTTTTATAATTTTATTGTTGTTTTGCTGGTCGGATGGATGCCCCATAAAAACGAAAGAGGAAAAAAACGTGACCTGCCATCACAACAGCAGCATGAATAGAGTCCGTCCGTCCCAGTATATACGAATCAATTGGGGTGCAAAGATTTTTTGTGTTTTACGTTGTTTTAAACGCGCAAAACTGTTATACGCCGTACATTTGTTTGTAATATAACAATTACCAAGTATATAAAATAAAAAAAAATACTCCAACATTGATTTGGAAATCGTTTTTTAAAATACACATGAATTAGAGTAGATAGACGCTGTTGTATTTTTCCTATAGTTCTTTGTAGTCGTCAAGCGATAAGCGATTTAATGCCTCCATATAGTGTTTGTTGTAGCATTCGAATGATAATTAATGGCTGAAGAACGAACAGTATATATAGTACAATAAAGTACAATGAGGACCGGGGTTATCAGCCGTTTTAAACTTGTTAAATAAAGTATGGCGTCCTGAGACGTAGGGCTAAGTAGAGTAGGAGACTGGCAATCATTTTGTTTAGGTGTTGAAATTAGACAAATTTGCAATATTGAGGCAAAGCAAGTGGATACAAATTCTTTTTGTAGATTTTTTTATTTACAACGAACAGAAAATAAATGAAAATTTAGTTATCTCATCTAGCTGGAAATTCAATTTATTTTATTTTAGTTCACCCTTTATTGTAATTTCAATAGGGTTTTGCGAGTTTTTCCTCCATTACTATTTTATCTAATGTAAATAAATACGGGTATATCAAAACTGGCAGTAATAGTATTTAAATATAAAAAGTATAATTTCTTAAACTCTTAACCCTATAAATATTATCGAATAATTTTGTAATATTACAAAATTATTCGATTATACATCCTTCCCGACGGACACGGAAGGTATACTACTTTGTTTGTTTATATTTTTTGATTAAATGAAAGCGAATGCATCTTATATTGATAAATGTTTTATTTAATGTCGGCAATTATGTATGGAATACAATATCAGATACGAGGGAGGTTCGGAAAGTTCTTAGCCTATCAATGAAAGAGAATAGTTAGTTTTTCAAAAATATTTTTATTTTTCCATATAATCTCCTGAAACTTCAATACACTTAGTCCAACGCTTATCTAGCAATTCTATCCCTTGATTAAAATAGTTTTCCTCAAGGTCTTCAAAATAGTGGTTTACAACTGTAATTGCATCTTCATTTGAGGTAAAACGCTTGCCAGCAAGGATTTTTTTTAGATTTGGGAACAGGTAAAAGTCACTGGGAGCTAAATCAGGAGAGTAAGGTGGGTGGTCAAGCAACTCGTACTTTAATTCGTTGATTTTAGCCATTGTTAAACACTCTTGTGCGCTGGTGCGTTGTCTTGATGAAAAATTATTTTTTTGCGTTGTAAGCCAAGACGTTTTTCTCGAATTTGTACATTGGTTGCAATAGTACTCTGAATTTATTGTTTTACCCTTTTGCAGATAGTCAATCAATAAAATACCTTTGAAGTCCCAAAAAAACGTTGCCATAACCTTACCAGCCGAATGAATTGTTTTTGCCTTCTTTGGGGCACTTCCTCCAGCTTCAGTCTATTGTTTGGATTGTTCTTTTGTCTCTGGAGTATAGTGGTGGATCCATGTCTCATCAACAGTTATGAAACGACGCTTAAAATCCATTTTATTTCGCTGAAAACGATCCAAACAAGCTTGAGAAATGTTCATTCTTATGCGTCGACTGTTAACAAGTGCGGCACCCATCTTGCAGAAAGATTTTTCATCTGTAGTTCTTCATGCAAAATTAAATGAACTCGATCATTTGAGATGCCCATGATATTAGCTATTTCACGCACTTTTATTCGTCGATCATTTAATACCATATCATGCACTTTGGCTACAATTTCTGTTGTTGTTTGTTGTTTTTGGACATCCACTACGTGGTTCATCTTCAATGTTTGTACGACCACGTTTAAATTCAGCAACCCAATTTTTACTGTTGCATATGAAGGAGCACTTTCACCTAACACATTCACCATATCATTATGAATTTCTTGTCCCGATAAATCTTTTTTATGTAAATATTTAATGACACCACGCATTTATAATTTTTCCATTGTAAAAAAATCGCGGATGCGTCTTTTGTGAACACCTGCTTCTATATGAAGGAGTTTCTAGATCGAAACAATTTTGAGACGTTGTTTCGGTTTAAGTCTTTTTTATGATGAAATGGCAAACAATACTGAAAAGAAAAAAAAATAATGTTGAACACAACTCACGCGAAATCTGTGAAGAAAGGCTATTTAAAAAAAATACCTCAAGATGGATCACCCTATTGATAAGCTCTCATCCCACATACATATGCAGGTGTTCCACAAGGCTCTGTCATTTATCCGTCTTTATTTCATATAAGTATTTTTATTGACGATCTGTTGGGTCAGACCGTGAATCCAATCTACTCCCTTGCGGATGATAGCAAACTTTGTCATTCTTATTCATTCAAGTCTTAGGCCAAGTCTTCAGAAAGAAGGTAAATTGTAAATGAGGCACCTGACCGGAATATACTGGCCATTTCCGATTGGGGTCAAATGAATAGATTAGATTTGAAACGCAAGACGCAGTGGTGTTTGTTGTCTCACAAACGATTTCCTGACCCATCAGGGTCGTCAATTTCTATCGATGGTATGGTATGGAACACTCAGACGCACTTGATGTTCTGAGCATGAAGAAACAAATCGACGTTCGTTAATCGAGACTTTTATTCAAAATGTCGAAGGAAGCACTCAAGTGTATAGGCTTTCTTAAGCGGCGCAAGAAATATTTCTCTAATTCTGATCTTTTCAAAATCTATACAACCTATATCAGACCTAAGATAGAATACAACATCCATATATACGCAGATGCTCCAAAAACATTCTCGGAGCTACTTGACCGTTTTCAAAGAAGAGCGATGGTGTTGATAGGTGACCATCCAACACAATTGTCTCCCTTGAGCACCGTCGGAAGGTGTGATGTGTCTCACAATTCTATCGTTACTTTTATGGCGTGTGCTCCACAGACATCCCTTGACTTTTACCTGACGTAAGGATGTTCGGCAGGAATGCGAGACAATCCAAGAATTCACAACCGTTTATTGTTTGGCCGATTGACCGCAAGATACACTTAAGATCGAATTCACTTTTGCCCGTACTGTCCGTATGTGGAATCAACTTTCGGCAAATGTATATCCCACCAAATACGACACCTATAAATTTAAGACCATTATTAATAAACATTATTCCCTCCTCGCTTCAATGCTCCCTTACTTTCCACTTACCAACTCCCTATTTCCCCCACTGTTCCCTTACTTTCCACTCACCAGCACAATGCACTGCATAAGTCCCCATTTATACGAGACAACTTTGCTTGCCGCAATTCTCAGTTTTTGTTATAGATGTGTTAGGGGAATGTAAAGGGAAGAAAACTTGCCCGTACTGTCAATTCATTTTGTGTTTTTCGTAGTGTGAAGTTGGCTGCAGATTATTTTAGTTTTTTTCACACAAAAATCAGAACTAATAAATCACAGAATATCGGAAAAGGCAATAATGAAAACAATAATTGTCGTAACCGAAGTGCCTTATGTAAACACAAGAGGCAAATTCAAAAGGAAAACATCAAAATTGACACAAGTTAAGTAAATAGGGACTAATAGGGCACATCCCCTGAGTGTTGGTCAAAAAAAATCAGAAACTTAAATAAATGTTCCCAATTTAAAGAAAACAGGTACAGAGAAAGAAAAAAATGTTGCCATACATGCTACTAAAAAGTTTCAAAGTTTTTAATAAGCCTTCTCCGACTTAATAATCAGAAACTCTAAAAACGATCATAAAGGAGAAAAATGAAAGTTGCCATCAAAGGGAAGAATTTCCCCGCACCTAAGCAAATAAGTTCTTAATTAAAATTTATATTTTTTATTATCATATTCTGTTGATTTTACCTATTGTCCATTAAGTCTTCTACCTATTTAGAGAAGTGCGTAATATGGTCGGCCCCTACCGATTTGAGTTTAAATTATGTTTTTTTTTTAAATTTGCTCACAAAACATTTTCCAAACTGAGTGGTGGTGCCTAAAAATGTCCCCAATTTTCGCAAACTGGCAGCTCTTACATGCAGCTTGATGTCAAATTCACACATTCAATGTTTATTATTTGTGGGTCTCACCTTAATTAAATCCGTAAAACATTTCTGAACTAAGTGGTGATGCCTTAAAATTTCCTCGAATTTCGCAAACTGCCGGCCCTAACCTGCATTTTGATGTCATATTCACACATTTATTGTTAATTATTTGTGGGTTTCTTCTTAATTAAATCCGTAAAACATTTTCAGAAGTGGTGGTGCCTAAAAATGTCCCGACTATTCGCAAACTGGCAGCCCTTACCTGCAGTTTGATGTCTTATTCACACATTCAATGTTAATTATTTTTGGGTCTCTTCTTAATTAAATCCGTAAAACATTTTCAGAACTGAGTGGTGGTGCCTAAAAATTTCCCCAATTTTCGCAAACTGGCAGCCCTAACCTGCAGTTTGATGTCATATTCACACATTCATTGTTAATCATTTGATGGTCTCTTCTTAATTAAAACCGTAAAACATTTTCCGAACTGAGTGGTGGTGCCTAAAAATGTCCCCAATTTTTACAAACTGAAAGCCCTAACCTGCAGTTTGATGTCAAATTCACACATTCAATGTTAATTATTTGTTGGTCTTACTTCGGTTGCTGTTGTTGTTTTAGCGGTTGATTTAAAAGTGCCTAACAGGGGAGAAAAACACAACGTACGACAGTCCGTCTGTCCACACTACATTCGAAAGTGTTCAGTGAGTGTGTGCGGTAATCAACTCTCGCCTAGGTTACGCGCTAGTTCCGTTTTCCGACGTTTGGATACGTACGACACGAATGAGAAAAACATTTATTAATTAAAAAATTATTTAAAAAAGAAGTAAAAAAAATAAAAAAAATATACAAGAAATTGTAATATATTAAATAAAACAAAATAACTATAGAAAAATTAAAAATACTTAAAAAATGGTGTAAAAGTAAATCCAAATCTCAAAAAAAATAAATTGGTGTAACCTTAAAGGGCTTTTAACGGCAATGTTTTGGAGAAAAAATAAAAATAGACGATAAACAAGAAATTGGTATATATTAAAAAAAAACTAAATAACACTACAGAAAAATTAAAACTACTTACAAAAAATGGTGTAAAAATATATTCAAATCTCCAAAAAATAAATTGGGGTTAACCACAAAGCGCTTTTAACGACAATGTTTTATAGAAAAACCTAAAAAATATACAAAAAATTGTAATAAATAAAAATAAAAAACAAATAACAATATAACATTACTCAAAAATTAAAATTACCTTAAGAAAATGATGTAAAAATATATCCAAATCTCAAAAAACATGGCTCTAAACCTCAAAGAGCTTTTAACAAATATGTTTTGTAGAAAAACTAAAAAAATAAACCAAAAATTGTTATATACTTATATAAAAAAATAATAACAAAATAATATTAATCAAAAATTAAAAATACGTAAAAAATGGCGTGAAAGTATAACTAAATTTAAAAAAAAAAATGGGATTAACCCAAAAGCGCTTTTAACGACAACGTTTTGATAAAACGAAATTTTAATACTTATATAAAATAAAAAAAAATATTCTCTATATAGGTATAACTTAAATGAATTGAGGAAGTGCAAATAAATAAAAGTCTATAGTATAATCTATAATAGAAAAAATATAAAGAAAACAATTGTAATCTATAAAAAAAAATATAGAAAACAATTTTAATCTGTAATAAAAAGCAATTAGAATCTGTTCTAACAAAAATACAAAACAAATATTCAACGCATTAAATAAATAATCAAAAATCCAAAAAGAAACTCCCACTACACAAATAAATCAAATCTAAAACAAAACCAATTTTAATCTTAATAAAAAAATTAAGACAAAATCTGCGTATTATTTGAAAATTTTAAATACAAAATAGCCAACAATCTTAGAGTGTACTAAAAATTACGAAAAAATATGCGTATATTTTGAAAAAATTCTGAAAAAATAGCACTGCTCTAATAAAGGCTTAAAAAAAATGTGTATAGACAATTTGTTTAGTCAAAAAATATAAATGATTTGTTCTTTTTTTAAAATGCCTTCAGTAACTTAAAATGGATCATGAATAGAAAAACGAAATATAATTTTATTTTTTAATATTATAAAAATCTTTTTTACTATTATAAAAATCTTTTTTAATATTATAAAAATCTTTCTATTGCATAATTTTGGCTCAAGTGCAGTTTATGAGGCGTGATGGAAATTAAAAAAAAAATTATATACATATATGACAGCGCATAGAGAAAGGGACCTAAGGGTAAAAAAATCAATTTTCATTTTTTTCTTCTTTTGATGTGGACAACATCTGAGCATGTCCCTCCCAGAGATATGCGCGTTTTATGAAAGTAAAGTCGACGATTCTAAGCGCAAACAGAAAGGGACCCAATCTTTAAAATGGCTCTCCTGAACAAAACTTTTCATCAACCTTTCAATTTTTTTGTTGATGTGGACAACATCTGAGCATCGAATGCGACCGATCCCATGCCCCAAAAGTGTTCCCTCCCAGAGATATGCGCGTTTTATGAAAGTGAAGTAGACGATTCTAAGCGCAAATAGAAAGGGACCTATCTTTAAAATGGCTCTCCTGAACAAAACTGGTTTTTAACCTTAGGTCCCTTTCTATTTTGCGCGTCACATATATGGCATGGTTTTCAGAGTGGGCCGTTGATTTCGGGAACAATAATAAAAAAGGGCGACTTTTATATAAGTGTGGGATGTCAAACGAAAGGAAATTGCTCAAGGGTTAAACATATCCGAAAAAAATCTGTATAGGGTCGATCATCAAATTTGATTGGCAGTGATAATTTTTTCAATTTCTGGTTTTATTGGAAAGTTGAACTTTGTCATTTAAAAATGGAACCCAATATCATTCATATGACTATCACAACTGGCTCGGCGGTACGAGGGCTGCTATATATTTCTGGCCTAACAATGAAAATGCGAATATTAAGCATCAAAAATGGTTTTCTTGTTTTTCAAAATATTTCCCAGCTTGATTTATACACTTTTGCCTGCGCTCAAACCAATTGTCGAAGCACTTTTTCCACTCCGATTGAGACACCTCCAATACATGGTTTTTGAACGCTTCAATAGGCGGCGACAATCGTTGACCACGCCTTTTTTCTTGATGTGCAGGAATATATAGAAGCCATTGAGTGCCAAGTCCGGGCTGTACGGCGGATGACCCATCAATTCGACGTTTTGGCCGGTCAAAAAGGCGCAGGTTTGAGCCGATGTGTGATAGCTCGCATTTTCATGGTGCACAATGATTTGTCTGCTCTTGTTGGTTTTTCGAATTTCTCCGAAGACTTCAGGCAAACAAACAGAATTGACCGTCATACGTTGCTCAAGCGAAACATTCGCCACATGACCAGTTTTGCCGTAGAAACAGGCGACCATTTGCTTCGAAGTGCTTCTTTCACGAACAACTTTCGTTGGATTTGGCTCGACACGGTCGATTGTTGTTTTGTTTCGGGCTCATACGCATAGATCCATGATTCGTCACCTGTGACGATCTTATAAATGTCTCTTGCACCAATCGACACGAGCCTCTTTTTGAGCGATTGTCAAATTGTGCGGGATCCAACGAGAACAAACCTTTTTTATGGCCAGGTATTCATGCAATATCGAATGTATGCTGGTGGAATAAATGCCCAAGGATGCCTCTCTCTCATGGTATGTCTCATGACAATCTAGCATTATCAGTTCACGCACGGCATCAATGTTCTCTGGCACAACGGCCGTTTTTGGAGGACCTTCGTCTTTGAGCGAGCGTCGGCCACGATTAAATTTATTAAACCGGGTTTTCATAGTGCTATAGGATGGTGCTTCATCGTCACACAAAGATTTAAGTTAATCGATGCACTCTGGTCGTGATAGTCAACGTCGAAAGTTGTGAAAAATGATCGCACTAAAATTTTCACGAGTTAATTCCATTTTTTTGATGGTCGTACGTCAAAACGTTCTGAGTTCGTTTTTGCTTAAAAAGGTCAAACTCAGGCAACACTTAGTGCTGCCTAGGCCAGAAATATATATATATATATATATATATATATATATATATATATATATATATATATATATATATATATATATATATATATATATATATATATATATATATATATATATATATATATATATATATATATATATATATATATATATATATAGCAACACTCGTACCTCTTCCGATCAACCCAATTTTTCTTCGATTTCATGTTTCAACGCTTAAATTGTCTCTGAATGCTTTGCGTAATATTTATCCTTAATGGATCTCCAAGAAAATAATGTAAAGGACCTAAATCGCAGCTTCGAGGCGGTACATTTTCATCACAATTTCGGATGATTATTCAAAAATTTCGATGGTTGGCTGTGTGACATGTGGCCCCGTCTTGTCTAAACCAAATATCGTCCTTCTTCTCATTCTTTTGAATTTTTCGAAACAAAAATTCCTTGAGCATGGCGCGGTAACGCTCACCGTTGACGGTATCCTTGATCATTTCGAAGAAAAATGGCCCAATGATGCCGCCAGCTCAAAATCCCCACCAAACAGTGACTCGTTGTGGATGCATGCGTTGGCTTCTCAATAGTCACGTGTGGGTTCTTTGAACCCTATATGCGGCAATTTTCTTATTGATATAGAAACCGAGGTGAAAATGAGCTTAACACGATAGTTTTGGGTAAAATTCTTTATCTCCTGCTATAAAATCTTCAGCCTATTGGGCGAAGAGAAAACGCATCGGATGGTGTTCCTTTATTAAATGACAAAGCTCAAACTTTCCAATACAACCAGAAATTTTAAAAAGAATTATCAGTCATTTTTATTGCAGCCGATTTAAATAAAAAGATTTAAATAGACCACCCCAGAGCCAAACTTGGTTATTCTCAATGCAAAAAAAAATATTACTTTTTTCTATCCAACATTTCGTTGGGAGTTTTCCCACATCTTCAGTAATAAATTTTATTGAATATCCAATCTTTCGTCATTTTCACATTTAGAGTTTGATTAAAAATATTTTAATCGTAACTGGAACTGCACATTATAAAACATAAATTAATTAAATAATTGTAAAAGTAATTAAAACTCAAAAATAAATCACAGAATTTTTCCTTATGCTACTATGATCATAGTTGAATGCTATTTTTTCCTATTGTTACTATTATTTTTTTTCCGAAATACCCGCCCCTAAACTGCACTTTTGCCTAAAACTTCAATAGAAACATTTACGAAAAACTGACTGAACTAAGCATTAAATAATTTAAACAAATTCTATTCTCTTTTCCCTCACTCTAGATATTCCTTGAAATGCATTTAATAAAAATGTTTTGAATCATAGCACAAAGAAATAAAACAAAAACAAAACTCCAAACAATTTAATTGCTTCCAAAACAAAAAAAACTTATGTTTAAGTGAAAATTCCGCCGGCATTCAACAAATTCCAGAGATTCCCCACTCTCAAAAACGCTTCCGGGTTTTCTCTACGCATCGTCTCCCAACACAATAATCGGTCATGGTCGCGGCCGGTTTTAAACAACAGTTGCGCGGCAATCGTTGCTATGTCTCGTTGGCCTGTTCCATTGGCTCCATCAGTCTGGCCTGTGGTAGCCTCTTCCAGATACCCAATACCACAGATCGAATATCGATGCAGCGCGGCTTGTTTCTAACCTCGCTGGGCTTTATATATTTCATTTCGCTGACGGATTTCTGCAACAAGTATCTGCTGGAAACGCGGCATGGCATTAAATTTCGCAAGAAATATCGTCTGATGATGTCGGATGTTTTGGACATGACCAACAAGTAAGTAGCAAACACGCGACTAAGTAGCACATTTTTTTCAGCGTTCTTTCTTGGCTTTTACATGGTTATTATTTTAAGCCTATTATAAAATATTGACAAGTCTCTTGTGATGTTTTGCTTTCCTTTTTCTTTGGGGTGGTATGCTTAGTGTGCCAGCAAAAAAAATGTCAAACGTGACATTCGGGCCTTATTTAAAATGTGGTAGCAACCACTTATAGCTTGAGGTAGTCGCCAGTCGACCTGTTGCAGCAATAGTGGAATAAGTTGAAGGCCACTTAAGGGGGTCATTTATTTTGTAGTTTCAATTTTAAGCATATGGAATTGTCCAATAATTCAAACTTATAAACAACTGTCAATTAAGTTTCAAGCCAATTGACTTGTCTATGAGGGTAATGCCAGCGTGGGCTCTGTGGCACTGGGGTTTTATGGACACGAAGTTTTTTGGCGTTTACTTTCAATCATTGCATGCCAAGTTCCAATCGCCAAATATTAAATTGTAAAACTAACTTGCACCATTTTTAATTTAAATTCAAAAAACATTAATGAAAATACAGAAATTCAGTTTAAAGTTCAGAAACTTTAATAATAATTTGAAAATTTTAATTGAAATTCAGTCAAAATTCAGAAAATTCTAAAATTCATTTTAAAGACACCAATTAAAATTCAAAGATTCTATTTGAAATTCGGAATATTCCATATGAAGTTCGGAAAATTTTATTAGAAATCCAGAATATTCTATTTGAAATTTAGAAGACATTGCAACTGAAATTCAAAAGTAATTTTATATTTGAAATTCAGAATATTCCATTTAGAGTACAAAAGACGCCAATTTTAAGTCTAGCTCGTTTGTTTTATTTCGGTCTGTTGCTTTTACACATTGAACAGGGATTAACCGGCTCAAGACCTCGTGCTTCTATATTTAAATAGAAGACAACTTTTCAAAAAAATGGCAAAGTGACATCGATTTTCGTGGCTGCACACTTCTTTTATCATGATTTTGGGTAACAAAAGTATTGTTGTCAAATTTAGAAATGAAAACATGGTTGTAGCAACCACATAAACATAAATCTAAACTTTGTCATTGAAAAATGGAACCCAATATAATTTATATGATATTGGGTTCATTGAAAATGGAACCCAATATCATTTATATGACTACCACAACTGGCTAGGTGGTACCTCTTTCGACCAACCCAATTTTTCAGAAAATTTTCGATTGTTTCGGGTCAAATCTTTTCAGTGACAACATCGAGTTTATGTTTCAACATTTTAATTGTCTCTGGATGCGTTGCGTAACATTTATCCTTAATGGATCTCCAAGAAAATTATTTAAAGGACTTAAATCGCAGCTCCGAGGCGGCCAGTTGACATCACAATTTCGGCTGATTATTCCATTTTCAAAATTTGGTTATTTCTCCGTGCAAAAAAAAATTATCTTTTTTTATTTTTCTATCCAATACTTCGTTGGGACTTTTGCCACATCTTCAGTGATGAATTTTGTTGAATATCTAATCATTCTTCATTTTCACATTTATAGTTTGATTAAAAATATTTTAAACGTAACTGGAACTGCAGGACATAAAAATTAAATAATTGTAAAAGTGATTCCATATGAAGTTCAGAAAATTTCATTAGAAATCCAGAAGATTTTATTTGAAATTTAAAAGACATTGCAATTGGCATTCAAAAGTAATTTTATATTTGAAATTCAGAATATTCCATTTAGAATACAAAAGACGCCAATTTACATTTATTCTTTTTGAAATTCAGAATATTCCATTTGATAATCAGTATATTCCAATTGAAATTTAAAAGTAATTTTTTGAATTTCAAATGTAATATATTGAGTTACAAATTTATTGAAAAATCAAGAAATCATCAAATGAAATTTAAAAAATTCAGTTGACACTTATTAAAAATACAAGACTTATTAAAAATGCAAGATATTGCTTGAAATTCTGAATATTCCGTTGAAAGTTCAGAAAATTTTAAAATATTTTATTTGAAATTTAAAAGACACTAGTTGTAATTTATTCCATTTAAAATTCGGAATATTTCTTTTGATAATCTGAAAATTCCAATTGAAATTGAATTGCGTATGTAATATATTGTAATATAAAAAATAAATTGTTTGCAGGAAAAATGAATAGATTTTTTTGTGCACCAATTTTTTTAAATAAAGGGGAAGTTTGGTCGTACTTCGGGTATTCGACCAGCAGGGATATGGCGAGCGGCTGCTGCGTTAATGATGGCCCGGAACTTTTTCTCGGCTACCCGAACGTCCGACGGAATAGCTAGGCTATTAAAGCTGCGGTTGGTGGCTTCTCTAAAGGCCTCCCAATCAGCCTTTTTTTGATTGAGAAACGTACGGCATTCAGAGGTTATGAAATCGGGTGGTCTATTTATGGAGAGAATTATGGGAAGGTGGTCCGATCCTAGTGAGATGACGGGTTGCCAGATGCCGTCGTTGATCAGGCCAGGCGATGCCATAGTGATGTCTGGGGAGCTATGGCAATCGCCCATAATCCGCGTGGGGGCGTCCTCATTCACTGCGCAGAACGTAGAGCTATAAATTTGCTCTGCCAAAGCTATGCCCCTCTGGTCGTTGTCTAGGAGAGAATGCCACAGTTCGTGGTGAGCATTAAAGTCTCCTAGGACCAAGCGGTTATTGTCTTGTAGCAAATTGCTAATGTCTGGCAGATAACGCGGGGCACAGCTACCAACCGGCGGGATGTATACGTTGTACAGCTCTATTTCGGAAGTTTCAGACTTGACTGCTACCCCTATACATTCCATGTATGGGTCTCTAGTGTCAAGCTCAGGCGAAATAGGTCTGTACTGCGCAGAATGGTGTAACAGAAAAGCAAGTCCCCCACCTCCACTTCTGGTGCGATCCTTACGTAGCACGTTGTATCCGTCACAACTGTGCAGGCTGCAGGTGGCATTCAGCTAAGTTTCTTGGATCGCGGCGGCCATGATGTTTCTCCGATTCATAAATTCTATGACCTCACTGATTTTGTTGCGTAGGCCATTACAATTAAATTGCAAAATTGATGCACTATCAGGAGTGGCAACAGCAATCTGTGGTGTAAGATGCTGTTGCGAGGGCGACTGCGGGGGAGTCTCGTAGTTGGATGATGATGACGACGACAACGACGAAAATGTAGACGACGATGATAACACCAAATCCAGAGACCCACTGCTAACTTCGTTGATACAGCATGAGGCAACAAAGTCTGCTTCGCTACATCCCTGATGTGGTTCAGACCTGAACAGCTCCTGAAGTGCACCCACTCCATGCAACGATTACACCTTACAGACGTAGCACGATGGTGTATTCGGTTCTGACAAACCGAGCAGATCCAAGGTCCGGGGTTTTGTTCGATCCCGGCTCGGACCAGTAGTATTCGGAGCAGGCATTCTGGTAAGTGCTGCTCCCACGACGAAAATATGGACGAACAAAAAACATATATTGCTGAGGTGACTGCCCCTGGCCGAAGAGTTTCGGGTCAATCCGGTACATAGAACCGGCAGTCGCGGGATTGGGTGTGTCTGTTGAAACACAATAGCGGTCGAACCATACAATCTAGGATCATATACTTTTAAATGACGACGACTTATGGTCATAAGCTGTTTGGGATTGTAAATAGGTGAAATCGGCCTAAGGGGAAAACGTTTCATTTAAGGTAAAAATCACATTTTTTAAGTATAGGCTTAACGAATCATAATATTTTGTGGACAATGGTATAAATGGGTACTGTTGTTGGGGATGCACAAAATACATTAAAAAACGGCAAAATTGCTGGCCCGAAAAATGTCCCACATAATCAAAACGGGCGATTAATAGTCAGTATCGACATATGGGTTCTCAAATTAAAGCAAATTTTGCTATTACTCGAAATATAGGGAAATTTTGTTGACTTTTTGGATGAGATAAGGGACAGACGGAAAGTCCAAAAATACTGACCACTTTAACTTAACGACCACTTTAACATAAAAAACAGGTTTTCAACGTTATATTTTTTACTTGTTCGAATTCTTTATAAAGCTGGTTTTCAACGTTCTACCTTCCTCAATAACTGTTTTAACTTTTGAGGTGCAATCTTAAAAAAATAAGTTCTTTAGAGTAGACCACAAATTGCAGCTGTTTTATCAGAACCTAAAAAGAAGCTTAGGGCCATATTTATTAAAACCTATTAAAGGTTTTAATTTTAGTACGAATTGGAAATCAGACAAATTCGACCATATATGGATCTAAAATATGGCCACTTTGTCTAAAATAGCTACTAGTAGTTGAAATGAAAATATGGGTTATTCAAATTAAAGGAAATTTCGCTAGGAAACCAAAGACGGATCATTTTCAGATTTGGATGATATTGTGGCTCGTAACCATGGGCCATAGGAGGACCAGAAAAAGCGACCTAAATAGTAAAAACAAGCGATTTAGTAAAACAAGAATTTTTAAGTCAAAGACAATTTCATTGCGTATTCACCTATAGATTTATTTTAAATATTAATTGAGATTAGGGCTCGGTCTCATGGACCCGTCACAATATCAGCAACCAATTGTAAATATGGACAAATTTAGATATATTTTTAAATGTCAAAATGTTTTTGCGAGTTTTTTACTTTAAAGAAAATGTATGCATTTTTATGTTTTAACTGAAATTGGGTTGCATACACGTGGACTATTGGGACCCAACGGTCGTTATGTCAAAACAAGCGACAACTTATAAATAGGGGCATACAGGTACTGAAATTTAAAACGAATTAATGTTTTTTTATAGGTACTGAAACTCAAAATGGATATGTGTTTTTTCAAATTTAACTAAGTTTTGGACTCACCCTCCCAGAAAATAGGGGCCATAAATATGTTAATTGTTATTTTTCTATTCTATAGCGAATTCAGCGTGAAGGTTTTATTTATTCCACTTTGAAACTTCTGTAAATTATTACTGATTATAGGGGGCGATTTATTTTGCATTTAACGACTTAAACGGCTTGAACTCATCCTAATAACGACCTTTATACTTAATTAATGAATTTGTTCTTAATTATAAATATTTGTAATTTTTTGTAGTCTTTTGCTTGCTAGTGGGAGGGGGTTTAGATGGAACGAATGTAATATTTGCTTTATATTCTGCCTTATCATCATAATAAATGTACATTCTTTTTTACACCCACAAAAACGCAGTGCTGGCATGACCTACAGTGTGGGAGAAAAGTGAGTAACCATTATGAAATTACGGAAGGTAGTGTTAAGAATTTTCTAAAAAAAACTTAATTTTTTTAAAAAAAAACTTAATTTTTTTAAAAAAAAGCCAGGACTTTTTTTTGTTTACTAGAATTATGAAATAAGGGAGAATGCGTTTTCAAAATTGTATGATTTACTCGGTATTGGCTTTAATTGTTCCTTAAGACTAGTCGATTATCATTTACCAAATTTTAAACTATGAAAGTTTTTTTTCAGAAAAAAATAAATTTTTTTAGAAAAAATTGTTTTTTTTTTTTACCAATTTTTTGAAATAAAGGAAAAAATGCGTTTTCAAATTTTACTTTTTTCTTGGTATTGGCTTTAATGGACCTTAAAGACCAGTCGATTTGTATCTCAAAAAGTCGTGAAGTCATGAAATGATTAGACTTTTTAATATGTGAAGGTAGAGAAATTGCCGCCCGTTAGCATCTGATTTAGAGCTAAACTTCATCGCAGTGCTATATTTTTTAGGCGACACCAGCCAATCACAGTCTTCAATAAAACCAGGAATTTGAAAAAATTATCAGTACTTTTTTTTACAGCCGAGTCAGAGTTAAAATGTTAAATGGCCCACCCTATATATTTTGTATTGAAGTTATATCGAGCCATAAGCGCTAACCTATCGTAAGTGAAAAAATGCAAATTTTACAGGAGACGGTTTTTATTATTTATTTCAAACAACTTTATTAAAAATGCAAATGTTTTAATGCAAAAATTTAAAATTTCTACCTACTCATATAACTGTATCAAAAAACAAAAAAAAAATCTGAACACATTTGCGATTGCTGCAGCAATTTGATGTGTGACTTACGATAAAATTGCTACACAATAAAATTTAAACAATCATTTACGATAAAATGCAAAAGCTTTTTTTTTGATGTTTTACTAACAATTTTGTCATTTTAAAAATACAAAACGATGAGGCTTGTCCTAACGATTATTTTTCAGCAATAAAATTTTTTTTCCAAAAATTTGACTTACGATAGGTTAGCGCTTATGGCTCGATATATTGATGAAAAGTAGCCGAAGACTCGTCAGGATCTTAAGGACAAACTTTAAATGTGAATATACTTATGTCGATCTTTTACTAACAGAATTTTAAGCCTTGTTGTTGTTGTAGCGGCACACCGTACCGGGCTGACAGACCTTGGTCGAATAATTGCTGCTTCGTGTCGATCCGGTGCATAGAACCGGCTCTCGTGGGATCGTTGATATCCTTGTTGTATCCTTTGCAGTAGGACAAAGCTTACCCTTAATTTGTCATTTCGTTCGCTACACCTCAAAGTATTGAATGGATACCCTATAGAGTAATTTAATTGATTTTGGAAAAATTGTAAGAAGAAATAGCTTTATCCGTCTGTAAGTCTGCTGAAATCACAATAGCGATCAAACGAAGTCAGGAAACTGAAATTGTAAGGCGATCTAGCTTTATCCGTCTGAAAGTCTGCTAAATTACAGTAGCAGTCAAACAAAGTCAGAAAGGAGCCGGAACTTGTAAGATGACCTAGCTTTATCCGTCTGTTAAAATCACAATAGTAGTCAAACAAAGTCAGAAAGGAGCCTAAAATTGTAAGACAATCTAGCTTAATCCGTCTGTAAGTCTAACCTAACATTTTTCACGAGTATGTCGTATATTCATACGGTATATATATATGCGAAATCATCATCCTAGAGGAAAAAAATTCCTTTCAAGAAACTGAAAGTACCTCTGAAAAGAATATAATCATATTTCCTCAAAATATCCATTATAAACTAACACAAATTAAATTTTCGAAACGTTAAAAACTACCGAATTCGTTTTAAATGATGGAGCCAAATTTCCATACTGGATTTAAACTTTGATTTGCAAAGCCACCACTTCCAACTTATCTTTTCTTCCTAGTTACAAAGTGCATTCAAAGAAACTCTGTGCTTAATTACCTAGATCAAGACTTAAAACTTTACAGCCAGATGTTATGAGTGAAATATGTGACGCTATTTCCTCTGGTTAGTAATTACAATTGTTTAGCACCGTACATTATCAATTTAAGTACATTTTTTTATAATTCAGCCATTATATAGAATGAATGGGAAAATAAAATTGAAAACCTTTATGAACTTTTTAATTTAATAGTTCATAAAGCTCTAGGTCAGTGACGGAAAAGATTCTTTATTTATAAAATAAAATTGAAAATAATTTTCAGACTTAATCTCAAAGTAATGCCCCCATATTATACTTAATGAACAAAGTCAATCTAAACAGTTCTAGATTTCAGATAGCCTTCCTTAACTTTAGGTAATTGTTTAACAAATTTTACCTCTTTTTTGAACGTTTAGTGAAAGCCTGGTCTTAAAGAGTTCGGTTTTTCTTTCAACAATTTCTGCGAAGCTTTCTGAAGAGAGTTCTCATAGACCTGAAATCGCGATAAAAGCAGTGTGCAGCCACGAAAATCAATGTCACTTTGTATTTTTGTTAAAAGCTTGTCTTCTATCCAACAAATTTGGTTTCGGAACTTAAAAGCTAAAGAAAAAATTGTTTTAAAAAAAGGGCGATTTCTTAAAAATATTTTTTTGTCTACGGTGCCTATTTTTTTTTTTTAAATTCCAACACAGGAGATAAAACAAACATTTTTGTAAATATGCTTTGTCTCATTAAATAAAAAGATATATAGAAAACACATAATGAAAAAAATACAACAAATTTAATTTAAAATCACAGAAATTAACACAGAAGAGAAAAGCTTATTTAAAAAAAAAACTAATTATAAATAAACAAATGAAAGAATTGTTCATCAGTCGCAATCTGTTGAAACTGTTTTTTAAATCTCTCGTTTTTTTTAGTTTCTACGAGTTTTAATTAAATATTCCAAAATTTAAACAAACAAAAATTTGTTTATTAGCTTCAGTTCGTAAAAATTCCAGTATTTTTTTCGTCAAAATTCCAGTTATCTTTTCGTAAAAAATTCCAGTAATTTTTTCTTAGAAATGCAATTAAAATTGAAAATAGCCTGCGGCGGTCACGGACAAAAAAAGGGGTCACTTACAATATACACACAATCTTCAAATTTTCGAACAACTGCAAGAAATACCAGACAAGCAAATAACCTTGGTATTTCTAGATGTCGACTAGAGTTGACCAAACAGCGTATTTGTTATCTAGGACCAGTTGAATTTAATAGGCTACCGTCTTATTTATAGGATATATAACAATGTCAACCTTTAAACATGAACTTAAGAATTTTTTTTTGCTAAACCTGGAATTTTTGTTTCAAAAACCTTTTCCACTTTATTATTTAAAATATTTTTGCTGGAAATTTTGTGATTCGGAAGAGTTTCTAAATATGATAATCTGGCAACGCCTTACAGTTTAAGACAATATGGTATCGTCTGAAATAAAAAATCTTAACCGTATGTGCGGACAAATAAATAGGGCGACGGCATTTGTTTTTATCATTAACCAATTATTATTATACGAGAATTAAAACTTTTAGAAGCAAAAAGTGCTTAGTAAGTGCTAATACGAGTATAAAACTGCAAAAGACTTATTTTTAAATATTTCATTCACAAAACATTTAATATGTGAAAAAAATTATTGGTCGAGCTATGCTCTATTAAATTCGTTAAAAGCAGACAATAAAAACTATAAATTGTTATAAAATAAACAATGAAAAATAATAAATCAGCTAATAAACTTTTACTTTGAAAAAATGTTTCAAATCTTTTTGAAGTATCAAATTGAATAGATTTATTTCACTTATCCCATCTCCTAAAGATAAACGAAATACGAATTCGCCGAGAAGGCCTGTTCTTGTTTTATTTTTTTAGTATACATAACAAACAAAAGCACGTTTTTATACAACAGGGTGTGTCACGTTTGACATTTTATTGGAAAAATACCGATTTGAAGCTAACTCGCTTTATTGGAAAAATACCGATTTGAAGCTAACTCGCTTGTTAATCGAGTAACTTCCATACAAATGCTATATAAGGCCTCTTCTTGTTTGATTTTTTTAGTATATGTAACAAAAAACACGTTTTTATACAACAGGGTGTGTCATGTTTGACTTTTCTTTGAAAAAATAAGTGTGATAACTTTTACGCATTTCTTACCCGATTTAAAGCCAGCTCGCTTGTTAACTGAGTTACTTCCATACAAATGCTAGTTTTTGTAGGTTTTAATATTAGTTTTTGTGCTTGTAATTTTTGAGAAATTTAAAGTAAAACACTCTGATTTGAAGAAAATAATAAAGGAAGTAAATAATTAATACTGAAGGGCGAAATCCCACCACAATAATATTTGTTCTACCAATCATTTCCCCCCTCTCCTATAAATTCCACATCAAACCCCCATACATATAAAATGTATTTTTGTATCAATGCGATGTATGTGCCTTATCTAAATATCTAGAAAAAGCACAAAAAAAATACGAATGCGTCATCCTTACGTTGAAAATGGCCGTCAGTCAGTCATTACAGTCCAGCCAGTATCGAACCCCACGATGCACAACATTTCCACTGAAGTTGCGTTGCCGGGCGTAGCGCAATGTGGGGTGATTTCTAGAAATGACTTTCTCATTACCTCTAGTTTTCCACGAAAGTCATTCATTGTAATTTGGTTTACAGCAAAATGCCAAAAGTATACCAACTAATTTACTAGTAAATTAATTAGTCAATACCAAAACAACCAAGCGTATTTAAATAGTATGTATTTGTTTTTGACTGTAATTAACTTTAATTGTTCACTTAATGTCGTTCTTTTTTAAAGAAATTGTGCACCAAGGCGACGATTTTAAGTATGTTTCGGAAAGGGTAATAAATTCACCAGTTTCTGGAATATTTAAACACGCATCGAAAAAAAATTAATGCACATTCTCTGAATTGGGACGTTTTAAGCTACCATAAGGGTCTTTAGTACGACGAGTAAAGGGTTAACATTTTTCGGGTTTCAAAAGTAACTTTACTTACTAAAATATACATACGAGTATAGCTATGATTTCGATGAAACTATTATTTCATTATAAAGCTTGCACTTGCCATTGTATAAAAAAATACAACCGCCTCGGAATTGTTTGGAAACGGTGAACTTTTTGAGAAGTCTCTTGGAACTTGTAATGTTTGACCAAATTTTCGAAATAGTTTTATAACGAAATATTTTTTTTTAGAAATATTTTATTTAAATACTTTAATATACTTACACTTCTATGCAAACTGCTTTATAATTATTTTAAAAAAAATATAATTTTGAAGCTTTTCGTTAATACTTTTTCTTCCTAATTTTGCAGTTTATTTTCTGGAGCGTTTAAGCTTCAACTATTATAACCATTTCTTTTGGGCTAGGGCAGCGAGCTTAATGTATGCCCATATCGATAAAACAAGTTGAACGAATAAAAAGTTATTGTCCGACCCTACGAATCCTCGGTGGCGAGTTTTTGGACATACGCAAATGTACCTAATAAGGCATTGGTAGTGGGTAGGGTGGGCTGATTTGTAAGGACACAAAAATTGTCGATATTGTGCCATCGAATTTTCGATAGCTTTTGGCATGAGGGAAAAATATTCCACCACGACATACCAAAAAAAAATTATTGTCGAGGCGCCTAAATTTCAATTTGAATCTCTACGATTCTCGTGTTTCTATTCTCACGCACTTATATTGAATTGTATGTGGCAATGTATATTTGTATGTCACCTTGTAAAGGTAATACTAAAAAAAGGTTTTTTTAAGAAAAAAAACCTTTAAAAAAGTTGAGAAAAAGTAATTGCGCCTCGAAATTGTTTTTTTTTCGATTTGTCGTAGTGGAACTTTTTTTTCCTCATGCCAAAAGCTATCGAAAAATCGTTGGCACAATATCGATTGCTAAATCTACCCACCCTAATAGTGGGACTGAATCTAACAAGTCCTGAGGAAAGTTGGATCCCATTGGATTGCAGCCCAGAGATTTCTAATTTAAACACCATAGAAGTAAGCAAGACATAGTTTAGTACACCCTTCAGCTGTAAAATAAATTATGTTTTTTCATTTTAGAAGGGTATTTTAAATACCATTCTACGTTTAGTACTGCAAAAGTACTAAACGTATAATGTTGTAGCGGCACACAGTATCGGGGTGACAGACCTTGGCCGAAGAATTACTGCTTCGAGTCAATCCGGTACACAGAACCGGCTGTCGTGGGATTGTAAAAGGGTAATTTTTGTTGCTTAAATGAAAGAGAAAACACTTTTAATTGATTTTTGTCTACTACGAGTACTAAAAGTGGTTTAGGACTTTAAAGCATACATTTAGTACAGAAAGGGCAGCTTTAAATGAAAAGTTCTTTTGATGGTAATGCTACTTTTTAACGCCTTCCAGATAACACTTTTAGTTCACTCTTTCGTTTGAATATTCTCAATTTAGAAAATTGTTTTAGTACAATAATCTTAAGGAAGCTTTTACAAATATAATAACCATTACTCACGATAGAAAATTGAAATTATTAAATAAACATTTCTACTGAAAGGGAAATTATTAGTACAGGAAGTGCAACTTGAAATGAAAAAGTCTTTTGGTAATTTTACTTTTATTACACCTCTCTCCTGAGCATTTTTTGAATGTTCTCGATTTAAAAAATTGTTTTTAGTACAATAATCTTAATGAAGCTGTCGGAAATGTTTAACCATTAGATACTCACGATAGAAAATTGAAATTATCAAAAAAACATTTCTAGTGAAAGGGAAATTATTAGTACAAGAAGTGCAACTTCAAATGAAAAGTTCTTTTGGTAATTTTATTTTTTTACACCTCTCTTCAGAGAATTTTATAAATATTCTCAATTAAGATAATTGGTTTTAGTACAACAATCTTAAGGAAGCTGTAAGAAATGTATTAACATTACTCACGATAGAAAATTGAAATTATTAAATAAACATTTAATAATTTCAAACGTGAGGAGAGGTCATTTTGTGCTGAAGCGTATTTTTCAAATGCGAACTCGACCATTGCAGTGTAGCGTGCTTTTCGTTTACGATTCGCTATTCCTCCACGCGGACGTGTTCCTGGACGGCAATCAATTGTAAATTGGGTAGTTTCATTGAGAACAGAAGCTAATGTGTCATGCGTACGAAGGGGAGCATGAGAGAACACCACCACAAAATATGGAGAGAGTTAGAGCAGCAGTACTGCAGTCTCCGAAACGCTCTGCTCGAAAGCAATCACTTGCTCTCGGCATTTCCTGGATTTTTTCCAGCCGGTTCTTGAAGCAATGAAATTAGAGGATACATGGTTACCGGTTACCAAGGTTTACCATGAGTTGTTTGAGGCAAATGTTTCCTGGGCGGTTTATCTCTTTGAAGGGTGATGTGAACTGGCCGGCAAGCTCACCAGACTTTGCCCCATGCGATTTTTTCCTTTGGGGTTACCTGAACACGTACTCGTATCAAGCGTCCCAACATTTTGAAAGACCTAATAAACAATATTGAGGCTGAAATTAGCAGAATACCAATTGACATGCTTGTTAAAGTTCATGAAAACTTCAGAAAACGTATGCAGCAGTGTGTCGGTAGCGAAGCTCGACATTTGCCAGATACACTATTTAAAACCATGTAATTTCAAAATTCCCTTACTCTTCTGTATAATTAAAATATAAAATAAAATGTTCTAAGGTTTATAATTTATTTATTCCCAAATAAGCAAATAACTGCGCTCCACGCTGTACTAAAACGAAAAATACTAGTTCAAAATTCGGGGAACTGAGGATCTCCGAGAATTATATGTAGATCCCGCAAAATACCAGGAACCCTGAAACTCAGTTTTTTACTTTCTGATTCCGAATCATTCTACTTCTTAAGACGGGAAATTAGTTCAGGTGGCCGTTTGTAGGCTTCAATTTTTGTCAGTTAATTTTACTATTATTTTGAGAGTTTACGAACTGCTCAAAAGAAATATTTTTTTTTATCAAGAACACAATATTTTGAGTATTCGCCACGTTCGTGCAAACATAATAACACCTTTGCTTTTTGAATCTTATTTTTTTTCTTTTGGTTTGCCTCTAGAAACTTGGATAGCTTTATCATGAGGTCATTTTGGAATATTCATAGGATGCTTCGCTGGGATATTTCCACTTTTGTGAACCATTTGATTATCACTACGAGTCGAGCCTTTACTTTTCGAACCATTTTATATTATGTTGAGGTACTTTTTCGTCAACCGCCATAGCGTTTGACAATGTTGCCAGTATCTCTATAATATTGGTGCGATACACAAATATTATATTCACTTTGAGATAGATCAGCTCAAGAACCGGCAAAATGTAACGCTATAACACTATTACGTTTGAATTCCATTTCTTTTCCATAACTTTTGTTCTTTAAAACTTAAATGCAAATGCTTTTGGTAATTTCTTAACAATGTAACCAGCTGTCTTTTGTGTGAATTTGACATAGCTGGCATTATCGCATTTGCCAGCATTGCCAACGTGATGTTGGTAACACTTTAATCACCGAGCCCGATATTAATTGTTTTTTAATTTGATTTTATTAATATCACATTTACAAACATAGTGGGATATTAACACTTTTTTATTCGAATTTTTTGTCCAATCATTGAAGCACAACCGCCTGTTATTATTTATTAATATAAATATAATTCATACCTTATTAAATTCGAATGAACAATTATTTTTTGAATATTTAATGTATTTATCAAAAACGAATCACCCAAATTCTTTTCATAAAAATCTCTCATGTGAGTCAATGGGCTCATATAAATTCATTTAATTCACACAAATTACGTTAAATGTCATTAACAATTTGAGTCAGTTTAAGTGGTTTATTTGGACAACACTCGGTAGAATGGTTTCTATTTTTATTTACCTTTTCAATTGTTTTCGAAACAATTGATTTGTAAACATTGAAGCAACCATATACATTACCCTAGAAATTAGTAAAAAAACAGAGTGTAAGTATAATAGCTATTTGTTTATTTTCTATTTCAAGGGGAGATTTTTCCTCAGAAGGCAAAAGAAAATTAACATCAATTGGGAGGAGCCAGTTTAAGGTCCTACGAAAAAAATAAAACGAACGAAAAAAGCAAAGTAATAAATTGCAACAAAATAATAAGTACGTGCTGTGAAAATAGTTCAAAGGCAATGTGCAATTTATGTTTACGACGCTAGATGGCGAATAAAAATGACGGCTACAATAGACCGGTCCCTGTACTTTTTTATTACAAAGCAAGCAATTACAGAGAACATATTAAGAAACTAGTTTTCGTTTCAACACAATAGACATTAACTCTAAGTTGGCTGGTGCAGATTGTCACTTTTACCCAACATAAAGTGCAATATAAGAAAATGCTCTAATCTGACGTCTAGATGGCGTTGAAGTTTAATGACAGAGTTGTATTTAATTGTTAACTTCTATACACCTTATATTTCTAACTACCTATGCACCGAAGATGGTGCATAGTAATTTATAACAACTTTGGCAAACACCTCAACCACTAACTGATGGTAAAGAAAATGGAAGCTTTCAACGGTCAAGTCCCATCTACAGAGAATTCGCTCATTTATGTTCCATCACCACCAACAACTTTGTGCATATTTCCACTTTTTCTTTGTTTTTTCGTGTTATTGATTGTTTGACTTCCTTTCAATGCGTTCTTCGTTAGATATTCTGGCTTACACACCCATTTTCCCATTATTTAAAGAACAATCCTCAACCAGCAATTCCATTAAGACCAACAAACTAATTATACAAGTTTTTTTTGTATAGGTGGGGGAGTGGCTATTGTTCACCAAAATGTCCCGCCGACATGACCAAATAGCGTGACGAGGTCAATTTTTAACGTGAGGAGGTCAGTGTAGAGTTGAGATATTAGCCCTGTTTTATTGGACAAGCAAAATATCCCACTTAAAACCACGTTGAGCCAATATTTTCAAATCGTTATCAAGAAACATACTCGTATCTAAGGAAAATCAAAAAAAAAGACAACTAATAATCAAAAAAAATGTATATCCACAAAAAACTGTTGGATATACAGGGTGGAGCGCGGTAATCAAAAAAAGGACAACTAATAATCAAAAAAAATGTATATCCACAAAAAACTGTTGGATATACAGGGTGGGGCGCGGTAATTTGCTATTTGGGAATGAAATAAAAAAAATATGAAGCTGAGAAAAGTTTATTTTATAATTTAATTATATTGAACAGTAAGGGAATTTTGAAATTACATGGTTTTAAATAGTGTATCTGGCAAATGTCGACCTTCGATATCCACACACTGCTGCATACGTTTTCTGAAGTTTTCATGAACTCTAACAAGCATGTCGACTGGTATTCTGCCAATATCAGCTTCAATATGGTTAATTACACAGTACAACAGCCAATCTGGGGGGTGAGAAATTCCAAGTCAGGGTGATGGTACTAGGTCAGTATATTAAAACTCTCAAAGGGTTTTGCGTTCGTATGTGCCAGTTTTTTTTTTATGACCTTTTACATTTTTTCCTTATCTTGATGTTTTTTCGCTTAGTTGTAAAATGTTGGCAAAAACGTAGTTTGACATAACTCGAGAACGACTAGTTCGATTTTGCTGAAATAAATTGAGAAAAATTAATAATTACATTTTCTTTAATACATTAATATACTGTTTCTCTACCAAATCAACATTTTTGCAATTAGAAATAAATTTATGAAGAAAATTTTGCCAAAAAAATTTTTTATTTTTTAAAACATATAAATCCCAAACGGAAAAACGTGAAGAGTCTTATAACTTTCACGTAAAGTCACATAACCTATAAACAAAATGCGACATAGATCATACAATTAAGTAACTTCACTTAATTGTAAATAAAAGGTCATAAAAAAAACTGGCACATACGAACGCAAAACCCTTTGAGGGTTTTAATATACTGACCTAGTACCATCACCCTGACTTGGAATTTCTCACCCCCCAGACAATAACCCCAAAAATGTTCCACAGTGTTATGTATTTCAAGGTGTTGGGTTGATTGATATACACCATAGACTTCAGGTGATTCCAAGGATAAAATCACATGGGGCTTAGTTTGGAGAGCGTGCCGGCAAGTTTACATCACCCCTCAAAAAGATAAGCCGTCCAGGAAACATTTGCCTCAAACAATTCAAGGTAACCCTCGTTGTGTGTGCAGTGGCACCATTCTGTTGGAACCATGTATCCTCTAATTGCATTGCCCCAAGAGCCGGCTGAAAAAATCCTGTATCATAGGCAAGTGCCGTTCGGAGTTCAAAGTTACGGCAAGAAGGTTATCCTGGAAAATGTAAGGGCCAATGATGCCTGCTCGTGATATGGCGCACCACACAGTGACTCGGTCTGAATGCAGAGGTCTCTGGTGAAGTTCTCTGGGGCTTGTTTCACTCCGGTACCGCATATTTCAAGAGCCGACTGAAAAAAATCCTGTATCATAGACAAGTGCCGTTCGGAGTTCAAAGTTACGGCAAGACGGTTATCCTGGAAAATGTAAGGGTCAATGATGCCTGCTCGTGATATGGCGCACCACATAGTGACTCGGTCTGAATGCAGAGGTCTCTGGTGAAGGGTTTGTTTCACTCCGGTACCGCATATTTTGTTTGTTTACACACCCACGTGGGGGAACAGCGAATCGTAAACGAAAAGCACGCTGCACTGCAATGATCGAGTGCGCATTTGAAAAATATGCTTCAACACAAAATGACCTCTCCACACGTGTCCAATGCATGATGACAACTGCATTGGACACGTGAGGTCATTCGACCAACAATGCCGCCACAGCCTGCAGAGCAAAAAATCAAATTACCGCTCTCCACCTTGTATTTGACAAAAAATCTTGGTTTGTAGAAAAAAAATTATTAAAAAAGGGCTAAGAATAAATGGTTATTCAACGGGACAAAGCGAACTAAAGCAAATCCGCTTAATGAAACAAACAGTTTATAACGCCTACTAAATTTGTAATTTATAAAAAATATTTTGAGTTTTTGTAAGGAAATTATTGTCTAAGCGATTTTATTTGCTTGTCAAATAAAACACGCCTATTATTAATGTCAGCTTTCCAACGACAGTTGACGGTCTGCTGGATATTTAATGAGGTTTTGCTATATGCGTTTACATTTTATTTAGACATAAATTCTCTACGACGACATGGATATGATAACATTATTGGTGCATTAGCCAGTTTATAAAATTTTCTAAGTGGAAAAACAGGGTTTAAAGCTTTTAAATATTACTGACGTTGGGCCCAACCTTAATAACACCTTAACCTTATATATTTAAATATTAATACTTTTATATATTTCGCAAATTCGTTTTATTCACGAATTTGTCATAAAGCCAGTGTTACCAATTAAGAATTTTTAGTTTATCTCTAGGATTATCCTTGCACATACTCGTACATGGTGCAATTAAAAAGGTAGTGTGATTTACAATTTGTCGTTGTAGTAATTTAAGACAATTGTTAAAGTCTGTCAAGTAAAAAATCTGTAACACATTCACAATAATCATCAATCATTCTCAAAAATATATTTTCATTCACAAAAATGTATTTTCATACAAAAAAAAACTTATTTTTTAAAATTTAAGTAACCGAGTTTTAAGAAAACAAATATAATTTTGTTGGGCTAGCGATTATACCTTGTTTATTGTACCAAGGTTTTGTATTTCCCTTTTCATACCCTCCATCATAGGATAGAGGGTATATTCACTTGGTAATTCCGTTTGCAATACCTCGAAATACTGGTCGAAAACCCCATATGTGACAGCGCATAGAGAAAGGGACCTAAGAGTAAAAAAATCAATTTTCATTTTTCTTTGATGTGAACAACATCTGAGCATCGAATGAGACCGATCCCATGCCCCAAAAGTGTTCCCTCCCAGAGATATGCGCGTTTTATGAAAGTAAAGTCGACGATTCTACACCAAAGATACACGTATTTAAATCTTTAAAATGGCTCTCCTGAAGAAAACTGGTTTTTACCCTTAGGCCCCTTTCTATTTTACGCGTCACATATACTTAGAGTATATATATTTTAAACCGTCGTAAATTTCTAGAATGATCTAGCCATGTACATTAGAGCGTACCAGGTTACAAGTAAAAAAAAAAAGTTCGCCGTACACCTTCGAATATGAAGTATTATTGAAAGGTAGTTTCAAAAAAATTTTTTTTATTTTTTTATGCCGAACGTAGGGGTCGCGCTTTTACATTTTTCTATATAACTTCTGCATTTATAAACGGATTTTAAAGTGTGATACATCGATGTTTTTGTCTCGACGAGGCCGATTTTTTTTTGTCTTTGAAGTCATTGAGCTCAAGCACCCCGCGCGAGCTTTAATTTTCTGATATTAGAGTGGTACATTAGGGTAGTAGCAACTGAGATATGATGGGTAAGTACCAGAAGGGGGTGCTTGAGCTCAATGACTTCAAAGACAAAAACATCGATGTATCACACTTTAAAATCCGTTTATAAATGCAGAAGTTATATAGAAAAATGTAAAAGCGCGACCCCTACGTTCGGCATAAAAAAATAAAAAAAAATTTTTTTGAAACTACCTTTCAATAATACTTCATATTCGAAGGTGTACGGCGAACTTTTTTTTTGAGGTACGCCCTAATGTACATCTGTCTGGAAAGCAAACTACAGGTCGTACTATTAAAGCTAGGTGTAAATTTCTGAAATTACTCAGTTTCTGACAGAGGTACGCCCACAAGGACTGGGTTAACCTCTAGAAAAATGAAAAATCTTGAACTTACAAACACAATCTATCATGAACTAATTAGGATTTGATGATTATATTTGTCAGTTTAAAACAAGTAAAAACGTCGTTAAGTCAGGCCGAAATTTATCTACCCTCCACTGTCACTACGCAACAAAAGTGCAAAAAAGGTTCGTTTTTGAGCCCTTCCACCCTTTGGTTGAGGGTATAAATATGGCCCAAGTTCTTGTCTTCAATCTCTGGCCACAAAATATGATTTGACGTTCACCGTTAACCGAGATGGTGTTTCCAGCCACACTAAAAAAAATGGTTCAATAATGTCACTGTTCCAAATTGCACACAAATCTGGCAATCTTGGGAATGCAGAGACTTCTTGATAATCACTTGCGGATTTTTCAATAGCTTTTCGCATCAGGCTGGATGGGGTGAAATGTCGAAGTTCCAGGAGTGAGTCGCACAATCTCGGGTGCGAAGGCAACATTCTCGCCAGTCGGCGGGGACCGTGAGTCTTGCAACTTAGCAATATTATTTCATTATTTCCTAACGAAATTCAGTTCAAGACTATAAGATATTGACTTTCTGTCAAGATTTAAAACTGCAGTGTTAAAATAACATATAGTTAAAAAAAAAATCTAAAATGGACCACACTGTACATACTAGTTAGCTTAACAAACTCTTGTTTATCCTGGTTACTTGTGTTTTTGAACCTCTCCCTCCAGTTTCCAATACCAAGATTTTTCGCATTCTCTTCAACTTGGTCCTTCCAACGGTATCTTGGACTTCCCTGTCTGCGTTTAATAACACTCATGTCAGGATACAGCTCCGAAGGAGTTCTTCTCGAAAACTTCAATATTAGATTCGTTGTCTGGGGTAATTTTCATCTTCCGGCTCTGTTATTCTAGTCCAAAATAGCACCTATTTTCCAAGATGTTCCTCTCGAAAACTGTCTATACTTCAATATTAGCTTCGTCGGTTAGGTAGTTCATCTTTCGCCGAAGGGCTGTGTTAACCAAGCCCAAAATAACATCTATTAACCAACACGATATTAGGTTGTATCTCAGTGGTGACATCGTATGCATAAGGTATACAAATTCCTTCACTACCTTGACGTTGCAACAGCCCGCCGAAACGATATCACATTTCTTTCGTTGCAGCGCCTCTATAGCAGCTGTATTCATTATTTTTGTGTTTAACCAGCAGACCCATTTTATACGCCTCCAATTCCGTTTTTTTTTTGGAAGACCCAGTTACCTTCTATTACCTTTTTGGTACCTTCTTAAGTCTCCATATACACGAAGCAACTTTACTTGTCGCAACTCTCAGTTTGTTGGAGAGAGAGAGAGAGAGAGAGAGAGAGAGAGAGTTAAGGGGAATGGGAAGGCAAAAACTTGCCCGTACTGTTAATTCCTTTTGTGTTTTCGTAGTGTGAAGTTGGCTGCAGATTATTTTAGTATTTTTTTACTTAAAAATCAGAACGAAAAATCACAGAATGTCAGAAAAGGCAATAATGGAAACAAAAATTGCCGTAACCGAATTGCCTTGTGTAAACACAAGAGGCAAGTTCCAAAGGGAATCATAAAAATTGACGCATATAAAGTTACCATAGGGACTTAAAAAAGGCGCACTCGTTAAATTTTTTAATTTAAGTTTCATCTCCAGAAGGAGAAGAAAGTTTTTTGGTAGGTTAACTTGCCAAAGAAAATTTTGGAATCGAAATATTCTCGACAAACTTTTCGGAGAAGCTTATAAATCGTCATAAGTGAGAGTATATGTTAATGCCTCATTCGCATGTGTATTAATTAGAATTTCAAATGGTTCGGACTCCGTCTCGAAATCTATAACAATTTGTATAAAAAGTTACAGACGAAATCCGATTAAAATAAAATCCGAAGGATTTCGTTCGTATATGCGAATGAGGCTCAAAGGTACTTCTTAAAATTAAACAGTGTTCACATTAGTCAATCATGCCGTCTCTTTCACTCACATAACAGAGTACATAAGAACCTGTTTAACAGCACGACTTTCACTGTCGTAGCGACTTTCCAAAGGTTCCAACCCGTACCCTGAAAATAAAAGAAAATTCCAGACTTAAATTTTTTTTGTTTCAAATATCTCATATCAATTATTGGCCTCTAACCTTTCGATTTATTTGCCTAGGACATAATCAAATTTTCAAGTTTCGTTGCGGCAGCTGGTAAATACTTTAAGGAAACCCAATAATGGACACCAACAATGAAATTGGAAAGTCAAGTGTAAAGAGTTCCCGGAAATCAAGGGAACCACCAGCAATACCCCCAAAACCGCAGCGAAAACAACGGCCATTACTCCTGATAAAACCTGACTCTGATGTGGATTCTGCAGAATCTTGCGAAAATCTAAAATATTTTGATATTGAAAGCTCATTTTCCGCACATCATTTAGAAATGACATTGGAAAAATCCCCAAATCCGGCGGCGGAAAATCCTCAATTCGATGCCAACGACGAGAACGCGACTTCTTTAAATCCCAATGCAACTAATGTTATTGGGGCATCTCAAGATTATAATTATTATCAACAAATTTCATTGGAAAAGTCCCGGATCCTGGCTGTGGAAAATCCTCTAATCGATGTTTACGACGAGAACGGGACTTCGTCGAAACCCAAGGCTATCAATGTAATTAAGGGATCTCAAGATTATAATTGTTATCAACAAACTGCATTGGAAAAGTCCCGGATCCTGGCTAAGGAAACCCCTCTAATCGCTTTTTATGACGAGAACGAGACCTCTTTCAAACTCAAGGCAACCAACGTTAATGGTGGATCTCAAGATTATGATGATAAAGAAAATATGTCCAACTTTCAGATCCTTGAGGTATACAACATTTTGTCAACTGCCAACAGAGGGAAACTAGCAAAGCAGTCACACTTGAATTATCTGCAAAGCTTTCTTAAGGCTCTATCTGCCCTAGAAGCGGATGTAAGAAATTATAATTTAAAATTGTTATACGACAAAGGAGCCTTCGCACAGGTTGCGGCCTTATGGTTGATATTGCATATCTTACTGAAATCCTCGCAGGAATTCTTGCCGAGGGAAATGATGGCTCTTCTGAACTCTTTGTATGGCTTGAAATACAGACCCTCTTCCAAACATAAGCTTCTCAATGTGGATTCCCAGGATTTCGATCCATTTAAGTTAAAGCGCTTACTAGGCTCTTTTGATAACGTTCAAACCATGAATGCTTGGAATTTTCTCTACATCTATCGTTACTTGGAGTCTCTTAATTATCAAACCGAACAACAAATCTGTGATTATTTTAAATCCTTAAGATCTCAAGAGATTCTGGACTACAGAAGTCTGCGTAATCTGTGGAAATTTATGGAGCAATTGAAGCCTCATAATTGGCCGCAACTGGAAATTCCTTTAAAAATAGAAATCGAAAAATTTCGTCTATATGCAAACTCCAAATTTAAGGTACATCATGAAGATACCTACAGGTTTCAAAATGTTATGGATTACTTGCTGAAAGACGGCATACTTACCACCCGAAAACTTCAGATCCTAAAAGAATTCTTACAATCTCTAACTACCATGGAGCAGCAAGAACTCTATGATTATTTGGCGACCTTAAAGAAGCGCAAATCGTTTAGTGACAGTGCCTGTTTGTATCTTATCAATCTGCTGCATACGGTTAGGGTCCTGAAATGTCAAGAACAGGAGCAGCTGCTACTACAGTACCTATGTGAATTTGTGGGTTGTACAAAACCCACTACATCTCTTCATAAATTTCCCTCCATTTTGAAGTTTTGTAAAAGTCGAAGCAGTTCTCAATTTGCATTTGCTTCTCATACAACGAATTCTTCGAAATATCAAAATTCTTCAGATCCGTTTAGTTTCGAATTGAAAGCAAAAAAATCTCAATTAAATTTACAAAGTGGAAATACATTGCCCAAAGTCACTTTATATCAAGCTCCTGCAGCCTTTAAGTCGAAAATTTCCAGATCAAGCTTCGGAGGGAGCTAAATTAAGCTACATCAACGTTTTGTTTTGTGGGAAGCCGCTCAAAATTCTACTACAAAAATTAAAGCAATAATTTGTTTTTCCTTAATTGACTTTTTAATAAAAATCTTTAATTTTTATTAAGATTGTTTTAAAATCGGATTTTTACCACTATTTTTTATTTTCATTATTTTTTCTTCGACTTACAGTTCTACAAATTCTCAAATCAAACCAATATCGAGCCGTCGCAATCGTATACAGTCGAACCTGGATAAGTGGGGGCCTGCATAAGTGGGAATCTTCTATAAGTGGGACATTTTTGTTGGTCCCTGCATACTTCTAACGAAAAAAACTAAGCAGGAGGTTAAACCTCGGACTTGATTTTTTAGAATTTACCTTTATAAGTGGGAACTTTCACTTGCTTACCTGCATGAGTGGGATTTCCTTTTTCATACTGTACCTTCAAAAGCACGTTTTTTGTCCTTTCTCTCTTGTTTTTGCTTTAAACTAAGTTAACTTTCCTTTATGAGTGGAAAACTCACACAAAAAAAAAGTTATTACGTTTTGAACAGGGATTAACCGGCTCTCGAGACCTCTTGCATCTACATTTTATTAGAAGACATTTTTTTTAAAAATGGCAAAGTGACATGGATTTTTGTGGCCGCACTGCTGCATTAATCCCGTTTTTGGGTCCATGACAACCTTCATCAGAAAGCTTCGCAGCAATTTTTTTTAAAAGGAAAACTTAACTCTTAAAGACCAGTTTCACACCAAACGTATGGGAACTACTGTTGTAAAGCTCACGTTTCGAGTTTTCTTCAAACAACGTTTAGTTTTTGTATTACGATTCGTGCGTCACCCTGTACCACACAGAGACTAATTTTGCCTATTTAAACTATTTTAGACTAAGACTTGAGTACAAGATAGACTAACTGCAATAATTTTTCTATTATATAGGGTGGGCTATTTAGAATTTTAAATTTGACTCGACTGTTAAAAAAAATACTGATCATTTTTCAAATTTCTGATTTTATTGGAAAGGTTGAACTTTTTTATTTAACAATGGAAGATCATCCGATGCGTTTTCGCTTATTGGCTATGCCAATAAGCAAAATTGCCGCAAAAGGGGTTCAGAGAACCCACTCATGACTATTGAAAAGCCAATGCAACCATAACGGAGGAGTCAATGTTTGGTGTGGATTTAAAACTGGCGGCATCATTAGGCCATTTTTCTTCGAAAATGAGCAAGGAGCCGTCATAACACAACTCATTTTCATTTCGGTGGCTATGCCATAAAGCAAAATTGCCGCAAATGGGGTTCAGAGAACCCACTCGTGACTATTGAAAAGCCAATGCAACCATAACGGAGGAGTCAGTGTTTGTTGTGGATTTAAAACTGGCGGCATCATTAGGCAATTTTCTTCGAAAATGAGCAAGGAGCCGCCATAACACATAACGGCGAGGATTACCGCGCCATGCTCAACGAATTTTTGTTTCCAAAAGTTCAAGAAAATTACATGGACGACAATTGGTTTCAACAACCATCGTTATTCAAGCACTGTTTTTGAAAATCGAATAATCAGACGAAATTGTCATGTCAATTGGCCGCCTTGGAGCTGCGATTTGAGCCCTTTGGATTATTTTCTGTGGGGATCCATTAAGGATAAATGTTACGCACATCATCCAGAGACAATTGAAGCGTTGAAACATGAAATCAAAGTTGCCATTGAAGAGATTAGAACCGATACAATGTACAGATTGAATTGGGTTGATCGGATGAGGTACTAACGAGCCAGTTGTGGTTGTCATATGAATGATATTGTGTTCCATTATTAAATGACAAAGTTCAACCTTTCCAATAAAACCAGAAATTTCAACAAATTATCAGTACTTTTTTTACAGCCGGTTCAAATTTAAAATTTTATATCCCCCACCCTTTTTATAATTTTTTATTATTGCTATTTTAAAGGCAGTTATTTTGGAATGTAAAATTAAAGAATATCTTATGATACAGAACGAATTTCAGTCGAACTAACTTAAACTGCCGACTTAGTATAACGACTAAATGTTTTTTTTGTTTGTTTTTGCTTTCATTTTGGGTTTCTTCAAGTTTTGATTGAATTCCAGTTTACTTAAGTTTCTAATTGTATTAAGACTCTAGGTAAATGAGAACATCCGAAGACAGGATCGTTGAATCTCTTCTTTCAATGAACAGTATTTGCTTTATTAAAATTTTCAAACACAATGATTTTGGAAAATAAAATTTGAAAAAAATTGTGACGTTTGAACTGCAGTCTTAGGAGGACAACTTACTTTCTCCATATTTTGTATGCATACCGGATTTCTTTTCAATTAAATTTCACTTTTCGAAAACTTCCTTCTTTTATTTTTCACTGAAATACCAATTCTCCATTACGTATCATCACAATTTTATTGCATTTCTTCTCCTTCAGCGTATGGTGATGAAAAAAATAGCTGCGATTTGTTTTCGGCGGATAAAGTTTACTTTCCGACAAATGCTTTTTCATACTCGTTTCTTCTATTGGCGCTTCTTTTTTTATTGTTGCGTGGAACTCGGTATTGCGGGTCGTTTTCGATTGATTTTGCAAGGCTGTGGACGATGACGTCTCCATGTCGTTTTTTAGTAAACCTTTAGCATTTTATGGGGGGATTTTGAAAATGTGTAATAAATTTTCACAGGAATTTTAAAATAATTTAAGAATTTAAAAGAATGAACCAAAATGTAGTAAATATTTTATAATTTGAAATAGACAGAACATATTTTTTATGTTTCTGAAAAAATCAGCTTAAGTAGAATTGAAATTAAAATTGGAATTTTAAAAGATTGTAAAGTGCGAGTGTCTCACTCATATTCAGTTTTTCACTTAAAATCGAAAATATGGATTTATCTTGAAGATAAATTTGGACAAATGACATTTACAGACCTCAAGGATTGTTTCAATTTCGAGAAGATTTTTCTTAAAAAAGCAAGGCATGAGTGGCTAACCAGATTATTCCACTAAAGCTATTTTGTTTAACTCGCTCTTATTATTAGGTTTCTGTTTCTTACTTTCCTTCTGGTTCTCCAATTTAAATTTTTATTTCTATCTTTAGCTTTTTCTCTGAGTTTTCTTTAGTATATTCTTTTTTATGGTACTTGGCACTACTTTTTTAGGTACTACCTTTGTTTTTGGCTATCGCCTCTTTGAAGTAAATATCTTTTCCCTTCGAGTTTACTCTTATTTTTTTATCCTTCTATACTGAAGGCTTTTGATTGTTAGGTAGTGACTTTGGTCACCTTGAAGCCTTGTATTTTACTTCTGGCTTTTCTTTTCTTTTATACTGAAGGCTTTTGATTTTGTTGGCAGTGATTTTGGTCATCTTGAAGCCGGTTTAGTAAATTTAGGTATAACTTTTGTTTTTGGCTATAGCCTCTTTGAAGTCAATATCTTTTTCCTTCGAGTTTACTCTTATTTTTTTATCCTTCTATACTGAAGGCTTTTGATTGTTAGGTAGTGACTTTGGTCACCTTGAAGCCTTGGATTTTACTTCTGGCTTTTCTTTTATTTTATACTGAAGGCTTTTGATTTTGTTGGCAGTGATTTTGGTCATCTTGAAGCCGGTTTAGTAGCAAAGACCACCCCCGTATCTGTAGTCGGCGGCTTGGAAGCCATTATTTGTAAGTTTTTTATTAAAGGTTCTTCTGCTCTGGTGTTCCTTTAAGTTTTTCTCTCGCCATAACTTCTTGCATAAATTTGAAATGTTCCTCTGAGATGATTCGCTTATTCTTGGGCTGATTCAGGGTTTGTTCCAATTGCTCGGCACTCAAGTTCATGATATCGTCTAGGAATTTCTTTAAATCTATTAAACGCACTATATTTGGTATACCACCTTTGATTAGGGAATTTAAAGCCTTTTGAATTTTAAGAGCATCTATATCGATTTCGGTTACACGAACTTTGCTGGGTGGTTTAACAGCGCCTAGAGGTTTGCAGGGTCCAATATCCATTAAAGTCTCCAATCGAGTCATGAGATCAATGAGTTTTTGTCTTTTGAGTTTTTTGCTTTTTCTTTTTAGATAATTAACCAAGGAAAGGAAATGGGGTGAGGGCAATACCAGCTTGTCGTTTAAGATCCTTAGGTATTGATCCCGTTTAGCCACGGTAATTTTCTGTAATCTCTTCACAAAGTTTACTCGTACCAAGGACACAAATTGTTGTTTACTCAGCGGCTCTAAGGTCTCCATGATATTTTTCAATTAGGCCAACTCATAGGGATTCATTGCGATCGTGGACTGGATGAAAATACGATCGGGATTAAAATAATGAACATCGCAAGCCAATAATTTACGATCGATCGGTTTGCGCAGGAGTTCCAAAAAGTCTTTAAGTACAGCCTTAGGTATGCCCGTATTTGGTTTTCTTGCTTTCTTGCTGGTTTTCAAGGTGACGCTATCCAACAGTCCCTGATCCTGAAACATTTCCATATATTCGCGTTGTGTTTGAGGCTGCAATTGTAAAAGATTTTATATAAAGCTCAGCATATAGAACAGATCGTCCTTGCTTAAGTTTCCCACAATGGGCATATGTAAGAGACGCTGATGTATCAGTTCGCAAGGGAAGGACTCCCTGTGCACCAGAGTCGGATCGCGATTATTTTCATAGATTTGAATATTGTACAAATAATTGGCCGTTGAGTGTTCTTGAGACATCAGAAATACTGCCCAATAGGGATCGATGGCAGCCAAATGATTGCCACCAGGTAATTTTTAGGTTTTTGGAACGTTTGTGTCTGTATTGCACCGTTCGTATTGGCATTTTTCCACACAACATAGAGGAATTTGATAAAATGTATGGCCGGCCATTATTTTGTAGATGTTTTTTGATGATTTCTTTTTTTTTGTTAAAAGGCCAGAAAGAAGCTGGGCAAACGGACAAATTTTGGAAAGACGATAAAGCCAAAAAGAAGTTGCACGTAAATTTAGAAAAAATATAAAAGGAAATAATACATTTTTCTGAAAAAAAAATTAAATTCGTTGACATTCGAAAATATATACAAAAAATCTTCAGTCGAACTGGGTCGTCACTTTGATAACATAAAATGTAAACAAACTCTACAGACGAACGGGGCCGACACTTTGATACGCTACACTACTCTGACCACAGAATACTTTTTATCTCTTTAAAATAGTACATTTTACCAGGGTAGGCTATTGGTCGCCCGTAACGTACCACCTCGGGTTGAGTGTCCTAGGAAAATAATTTAAACAGGGTTAATTACACTGTTCTGCAACAAAATCCTCCTTTTGACGAAACCAACTAAACCTTATGTAAACTGGTCTCTTGAACCCGAAATCAGTTTTTCTTTTTCTGGAAATGTAACAGTTTTTTTTGATTTTGTGCAAATTTGAGTGGGAGAGCTCAAGAATTGGAACACAAATGACAGTTGAACAACAATTTTTTCCAATTTTTTTTTTTTTATTTATTTTGGATGTACTTCCACAATTTTTATTTAATGTTTATTAATTGTACTTTGTATGAAGGATGCAATTCTTACCAATTAATATTGCCAATTTTAAGTAAATCGGATATTGCCCATTTTACTGCCCAATTCACTTCAAAATATTAGCCATTTTAAACTAATCCAATAAAAATTGCCGAAGTTTTAGGCAAATTAATGAAAAAAGTCAGAAAATGTTCACGATATCTCGAAAATATGTGGTGGGGCAAAACGGACACTCAATTTGGATCCAGGAGATATTTTTACAAAAGGATCAGTTGGTTTTGCCTGAAGGAGGGCTCAGAACGACCCATAAGTTATTTGAGCAAGATGGGATTAACTTTGTGGCTACAAGAGCGACGGGATCTTAAAACGGGAGCGACCTTTTTATGGGGCTTACATTAAGACACCGAAAAAGTTCCGAAATGGACTAAAAATCTGTTTTTATGGCAGCAGGGACATAAATCTATCGATATAGTCTTATTCACTATGGTTAGTTAGGAGTCGCTCGTGACGTACGATGTGAAAAGTGAGTAAGGTAGGAAATAATTATTGGCGTCTAGAGCGGCAGGACCTGAAATCTGTCGTTACTGAAAACATGGCCTGATAAGTTAATATTTTAACAGGATTGGTAACAGACCATTTATAATTTACTTTAAGTTGAATTGGATTCAGTAAGCAGCTTCCAGAGACGCAGGGTCTTTGAAATGGTTCCATAGAATAAGTGATTCTCATTCGATCGGCTTAAAAAAACATGGGGTCTTTTTCCTTTACTTTTCGCTTATACGTACAACAGCGCTAAGAGAATTGTAAAGGTTTCTAAAAATATCGGCATTGATTTTGACCAAAGCGATGACCAAATGCAATTGTTATGTTTGTTTAATGGAAATGAGCTTTGCCTGAGAAATAGATTTTTGGCACCAAAACTATCTGGTTGATCTTCCTTTAAAAGAATGAATTGTCCACGCTGTCGTTTCGCCGTCAATGTCCTGCACCAAATAAACCTTAGCCAAATCCATACATGTGGAAGTTGCTGTTGCCCTAATTACTCGTATTGTTAATTGAGAAGTTCTGATCTTCTTTAATGTTTTTCCTTAACGCGGCGATATTTAAACGAATGGTCAACGTTGCTAATGATCATTTGATCGTCCGTTTTTGCACCAACTGAAACTTGTAAGGCTTAAGAGCCAAATCCTTAAGGCAAATTTGCCAGTTGTTGGATTAATTAATGCAAACCAATTGTCATATATTAACCTTCTTAAATGTTTTTCCTTACAGCAGCACTATTTTCTGCTGAACGCACGAGCGAATCTGCTCTGGTGGTTTGGTGCCAGTCGATTCATATTTTTGTCATTTCAATTTATTTCTTAATTGACATGTAATTCGAAGCCCATTGGGGGCCTATTAAAGCTAAATTACAATATGCATCAAAATTTTAAATAGAGCATCATAAACTACTAGAATGATGTTCTATTTAACGTTCCAGGCTCTGAGAGATTGAGGCAATACAAAGTATAAATAATTTTGCGAAATGGGGTTTTTACAAAATTCGAAACGGATACGTATAGCGCTCCGCTATAAGCCCGTAGAAGACGAGCTGGTAAGCAGGCAGATAATACCGTTTGTGTCAACTACTGCGCCATAAGTCCCATATCCATTGTTTAAAAAATACTATAAACTTGCCAACGTGATCCAACTTTATCAGTGTGGCTTCTGGCCGAATTATCGCACAAATCTTCCCACTGTACAAAAAGTCTATAAAATTCTCACGAACAGCATATCGATATACACTTGAATCGATTATAAGGCTGCATTCGAAACTCAGATGGGAGATAAGTAATTTGAAACCACTTCAGCAAAATCTGTACGGCATTGTAGAGTGAGACTTAGCAAAACCAAATCCTCTGTTAAAATTGCACCCTTCTGTGGAACAGCGTAATAAAGGTTGAGCGACCTAACCTTTTAAATTTAAATCGGCTGTATAAAAAAAAATACTGATAATTTTTTCAAATTTGTGGTTTTATTGCAAATGTTGAACTTTGTTATTTAATACTGGAATCCCAATGGGCTGAAGATTGTTTGGCAGGCTAATGCTGAATTTAAATCTACAAGGTATTTCTTGAGTTTCTTTTCTTGGCGGGAGAAAATAAAATGTTCACATCTTGTCTATGCGTGAGCATAATTTTCCCCTTTTTTACTTAAATTGATAATATGGGACTATTTAAAACAATTTTAGGGGATTAACGCTGAACGTCGGCCCTATATAAAAGATATGGTAAATGCTCTTCTGAAGTATGTTTATTTGATAGTTCGGGTGAATGAAGTTATTTATAATATTTTTTTCAAAATCATAAAATAATATGTGGCTTTAAAAAAAGCATTAACCATAAATAATCTCGAAATCTTCCTACCAAACCCATTCAAAGATCGAAAATCTAGTGGGAAAAATGCTAAATTGGTAACGCTCAAAGCTTAAAAAACACCCGGTACCAGTGAATTTCCGTAAAATATTTTAACAAAGACTCCGGTGGAGGGACTAAGCGGAGGAAGACACGAAAGTCCTCAGAAACTGGTTTATCGACAAGGCTGTGGAGCCAGTTAAAGTAAGTGGGCGTGACCTTGCGGCTTAAAAAACCCGAATAAATGTAAACAAAAAACTGACTATATACGTTTAAATGGGTCTGCTGTAATATTTAACTAGTTTTTTTGTAAAATCTTTCATTACTACTTGATACCTGCCAAAGCGGAGAACAAAAATTTGTCGAAAGAAATAAAAGACTTGAAAATTAAACTCGAACTGCAAGGAACCTTTAAAAGCAGTTCCCCGAAACATCTCAACGTGTGTTTGTGTCTTAAGTCTTTCGCTGTGTGAACTTCATATGAAGTTTGTTGCTTAAGTCTAATATTAACAGCCTTGTTGACTAAGTTAGCTCCCAGTAATATAGCGTCGCGATGCGTCTGCTGAGTGGGGCATTCCATTGGCAAGAATAGAGATTAGTCTTGTGTACATATAAAAGGGTTAATGCCAGAGTCGACATTACCCACTACCTTCAGATTTTAATTATTCGAAAGTGTTTTTTGTGTACTTCCAATCAATTTTTTGAAAAATATAAGGAGCTACATTCTTTGGGAACTAGTTTTGTTCCTAAATCAATAGAATATTTGTCTAGATTGTTTACGCGAAATAATAGACATGTACATATGTGACAGCGCAAAGAGAAAGGGAACTAAGGGTAAAAAAATAAATTTTCATTTTTTTGATGTGGACAACATCTGAGCATCGAATGAGACCGATCCCATGCCTCAAAGTGTTCCCTCCCAGAGATATGCGCGTTTTATGAAAGTGAAGTCGACGATTCTAAGCGCAAATAGAAAGGGACCTAATCTTTAAAATGGCTCTCCTGAACAAAACTGGTTGTTAACCTTAGGTCCCTTTCTATTTTGCGCGTCACATATATCATTTCCCATGGAAATCAAAATTTTTGTTTTCTCGTGAACAATTTTCATTGCAATTTACAGAATTACAAAACAATGTTTATATGGAGTTTGAGACATTTTTACATAAAAAGGCGATCTTAGTACCAGGCTTAAGGGAAAATATGATTTTAATCCGAACTCTCTTAAAATCTAATAGAAGGGTTGCTATTTATATTCCAGGTCCGTCTATAAAAACACAATTATTTTTCATTGGAATTGGTTTTATTGTTTTTCAAAATATTCTCACTTTTGCATGCGCACAAACCAATTTTCGAAGCACTTTTTCCACTCCGATTGAGACACCTCCAAAACATGGTTTTTGAGCGCTTCAACAGCTGCTTCGGACGATGCAAAGCGTTGACCACGCATTTTTTTCTGGATGCTAGGGAATAAGAAAAAGTCATTGGGTGCCAAATCAGGGCAGTATGATGGATGGCCCATCAATTCGACATTTTGAGTGATGTGTTAGAGCTCGCATTGTCGTGATGCAAAATGATCCGTCTTCTCTTATTATCTTTCCTCATTTCGTTGAACACTGTTGGCAAACAAATGGTTGCATACCACTCAGAATTGACCGTCCTACGTTCCACTAAAGGCACTGTTATACACGCAGAAAAAAAGTATGGTTGGGGTGACAATATTCGAAGAGGACCATACTATTGTTGGGTATATGGTTGTGAGACAACAATATTATGATTCTCACAACAATAGTATGATTCACACATAACCATACTATGATCCCCACAACCATAGTATGATTCACACATAACCATACTATGATCCCTACAACCATAGTATGATTCACACTCAACCATACTATTATCTCCACAACCATATTAAGATCCTCACAACCATAGTATGTTTCTCAGACAACCATAGTATGGTCCTCACAACCATAGTATGATTCACACACAACCATACTATGATCCCCACAACCATAGTATGATTCACACTCAACCATACTATGATCCCCAAAATTAATTATTAGGATTGGTTATTGTTGTTATTCAAAAATAGAGATTTTTATTAAGTATATTATTTTAAATTGCATTACTATTAGTTCACCGCCAGATTTGAGGCCATGTTTTTATTAAACATTTCATTCAAGAAACAAAAATATATATTCCAACGGTCAAAAATACTTTTAGTTGCCAGCAGGGGTGAATGCTAATTCACCATCCGTAGACACCAAGTAATGAATGTGATTAAACCATGATCAATGGCTATATACTTAAGTGCAGGCAGATTATAAATAAACGAGAACCAGTCGGTACTAGAGTATTTCACCGAACAAAGTAAACACAATAAAAATCCCTCGAACTACCTTCCGATTGTGTTGTTTTTTTTTAATGGACAGCAACCATTCACTGTATGGTGTGTATGTGTTTTTTTGTATATCAAAAAAACATACGCACACACATTTATGTATGCTCTATAAAACCTGTTTTGTTATGTCCATAGTCGCAACCATACTGTATGATTGCCGTAATCAAATTTATTGTTAACGTAAATTTTAAATAACAATACTTTTGTTGCACCAACCATGTTTATATGGTTGCTACAACCATATTTTTATTTCTAAATTTGGCAATAACAGTATTGTTACATTTCAACAATAGCAATATTGTCGCAATCATACTATTGTCAAAATTAAATTAAAAAAACAATACTATGGTTGCGGCGAACATGCTTTTATTGTAGAGAACATATTATTGTTGCGGTGACCATAGTGTAACCATATCTTTTCTCTGCGTGTACCGAAAAAACGCAATTAGTTGCTTCGATGTACTTCTTCCACGAACAACTATTGTTGGATTTGGCTCGTCTTGAAAGACCCATACGGTCGATTGCTGTTTTGTTTCGGGTTCATATGTATAGATCCAGGATTCGTCATCTGTGACAATGTTATACTTATACACTGCCTTTGAGCTACCGCAGTTATACTTTTTCTACATCTCTTTGTACCAACCCATACTAGCCTTTCGCATCCGTCAAATTATGTGGGCTCCAACGAGAATAGAAAAATTTTGCACGCCTAAATGAACATGCAATAATTTATTAATGCTTGTCATACTAATGTCCAAAGATGCCTCAATCTCACGGTATGTCACATGTCGGTCTTGCATCGATTGTTTCTGGCAAAGTGGCCGAATTTGGACGTCCTTCACGAAATTCATCCTGGAGCGAACGGCGTCCGAGACTGATCTCTTGGTACCAGTGATTACCAGTGGTGTTTGGTGGTGCTTTATCGCCAAAAGTCGAAACAAGTTGATTTGAACACTCTTGTCTCGATAACCCATGCCGAAAATCGTAAAAAATCATCGCACGAAAATGTTCACAGGATAATTCCATTTTTAGACTGAGATGAATTTTTCAACTTAAAATGTTTTCATGAAATTATCCAAGAAATACGATTGTGAAATATGTCCAGTCCTGAATGAATCATCCTGTGTGTAAGAATAAAATCCGTAAGAATGAAATCCGGATTAGGGATAGAAATCTATTTCAATTTGTGTGAAAATTGCAGCCGAAACCCGATGAGTTTCGTTCGTATATGTGAATGATGTAAAAAAAATAAATATTTTCTCGCATTGCTCTATGGATAGTTTTCTAAAAAAATACTACCCATTTTTACTTCATGCGATTATATTCTTCTGTTATGAAACTCCGAAGGGTGTCTTAAATTCCATACTGCCAATGCAATTTCTATTAAATTCTTAACATGTCGTGTGTTCAAATTTTGGTTACTTGTTTACAAAAAAATCAAACTTGTTTTAGTCTTCCTTTTGATCTCACATGGGGGTTTTCTATGAATCATCGCACAGCATTGATTAGCCAGCTGCTCACATTTTGACTTTATGTCGAATTGTTGTTGTTTTTGTCTTAAAATAATTATTGCTATTTATGATTTATTGTACAATCCGTATCTTTTTTATTTTGGTAATTGAAAAAGTTGTTATCTGAATATTGTTAGTCATCGAAGTTGTGGTAGAGGTTGAGCTGTTCACCCACCAAAGCGAGTTTTGTGTCGCAGTAATTGCAGCATTCGAGGGTCAAATTTACCTAGAAACAGAAAAAACAAGTGAAAACAACTGTCAGATCTGCAAGATCGAATTATATACTTACTTGACCATTATTATATTTAGTTTTAGCTTTAGTTTTTGGTTAGGTTACGAGGGGTAGTGCTAAAATCCATCTCCACTATAATTCCCCTCGATGGATTAAAGATACGCACAGTAATGAGAATTGCTGGAATTTGACTATTTTGTTTGGTTGTGTTAGGTATCCTCACCCTCATTAGTTTGACCATCCTATGTCTATAATCTAAATAATGCCACTCCACAGTGTGATCTAAGCGATTTTACCAAATTGCTCAAGGACTTTTTCCACTTTTGTCTGTGGCACTGTAGAGATGGACTGTGACAATAATTTTTTTCCAGAAACGGGTTAATATTTGGATTGTATTTAGGGCTACTTTGTTTCGAATTTCTAATTGACATGTTAGGATATAAGGCAACCCCAAAACCTAAATCAAAAAATATATTTTTTCGATTACATTTCAACATTTTTCTTTTCGATAAACTAAACTTCTTCCAAATTTTCTCTCCCCCAAAAACGTTAAATTTTCAAAAACAATAACCCAAACAATGTGTCAACATTGCCAAAATTCATACCAGGGATATTGGACACAGAAATGGTTGGAGATACCCTACACATGCATCAATTGTTCCATAGATAAAGTGTGCTCGCAATGTGCCACCCCCTCACATGACGTAAGCACCAACAACAATAATGAAGGGAATTTGGGAATAATTCCAACTCAGCAGTGCCCTCTAGCCGATGACAATGGCGATTATTTGTGGTTTGGTCGTTGTAAAACTGAACGCTCCTTAAAAAAGTCCCATTACCATGGAGGACCTCTAGGCGATCTGATGCAATTCAGAAACTGTACACCGAAATTTTTGAAATTTTTCTTGCTTTCACCGGCAGCTGCAACAAAGAACTGCAATTATGAACCCTCAGTGGATGATCCATTTGAAAGGGCTCGTTTGACAGCAAATGGTCGTCGGCATATAAATACAAATATTCCCTATATAAGGCAAGGTTTGGAACACAATGTGATGCATTGGTTTGCACCGACTTGCGATGAATATGGCAATCCTCTAAATAATGTCTGGCCCAAGTATCTAAGATCGCTACTGACGATAAGACCCAATGATATGCCTGGCAGATGTTACAAGAATTTAGGCAATGTATGGCTGTACAATTTATGCAATTTTTATAAAGAGGTAGCAAGCGAAGATTTGGGGAGAGGGCAACAGAATTCTTTAGAGAATAATCAATGTCCCCCAAGATGTAGTCGAACCGATCCCATAAAAGAAGAAGTGCAAAGGGTCCTGCAATAGCAACAGAAGCAAACATGTGCTATAGAAAAATGTAAACCTTTTTCAAAATCAGAGTAGACTAGAGCTCAAAGGACATTGTTTTTCCCCAATATTACCCAGAACCTTATGGAATGTAAGTGTAGTAACGGACAATTTGAAATGAAACCCTGAACGTAGTTAAAAAATTTATTCGGATAAAAAAATAAATTGAGCCTCAATGTTCTTATAAAACAAATCGATACATGAATCGAAACCACTGCTGGATTACCTGTATTTAAATTTCTACGTGACTGACTGAAGCATCACTGGCATAATCGAACAGCAAAAGTTGAAAAATTAATTCTAAAATGAAGGTAGCCCTTGCAGCTTACAAATTACGATTGCAAGGGGGCTAAAATTGCAAGGGGGTTAAAAGGGCAAACATGCTGGTATGTATCGATTTAAATCGATATCGTTTTGGAGCTTAAATTTTTAATACACCTTGTTAGGACATGAACAAATTTTATTCTGGTTCAGACCTTTGTTGTTTTTTACAAAATCAACGTAACCTTGTTGGGTTCAATTTAAATCGATTGATTTCTTCTTAAAAATATTCGTCAAAAATCTCGTAACCACAGAAAACAAACTTGATTTATTATAACCCCATACCGTATTGTCCCACAAATACATGAAATTAAACCATTAAAAAATGAGACAACAAATGAAAACGGCATTAAGTTCGGAAGGCCAAGTCTTTAAACCTCTCAGCGTCCGGGTGTACGAATTGAAATTTCAGCCAAATCTTAAAAACCCATTACTTAAATTTAAAGTATTTTTTTAGATTTAAGCCTGATTTGAACACACAAGGGCCGTTCGTTCTTACCTCCATTCGATTATAAAAGGAAGGAAAAAAACATAGCTATGACATTCAAGAGATGAAGTGAACCACTTTAGTCTTTATATCCATCAGAACTCTAAAGTTTAAAAACAAAATGTAACAGTTTTCCGCTAGAAATGTATCGAGTAGAGTCAAAATAAAGCTGTTGCTTAATTTAGTATCTCATGACTTTTTTGACTTCGACGCTGTAACTTGCGTATTTTGAATTTTTTATTCCAAAAAAAAGAAACTGAAATTTTTTTAAAAAGCTGTCAAAAATACCTACGTTTTAAGCAGGGATGTCTGCGCAGTTTCGGTGAGCTTCACTTTACCATAGTCAGACCCCAGGCAAACAATTGTAATCATCATCGGCGAATATGCACTTAAGAGCAGGCAGATTCGAATTTAATGAATATAGCTGGCAGTAAAGTACGAGGGCTGCTATATATTTCTGGCCTAATGAAAATGCGAATATTTATCAACAAAAATGGCTTTATTGTTTTTCAAAGTATTCTCCAGCATGATTTATACACTTTTGCATGCGCTCAAACCAATTGTCGGAGCACTTTTTCCACTTCGATTGAGACACTTCCAAAACATGGTTTTTGAACGCTTCAACAGCGACGAAAATCGTTGACCACGCAATAAAAAGAAGTCATTGGGTGCCAAGTCAGGGCGGTACGGCAGATGACCCATCAATTCGACTTTTTGGCCGGTTAAAAAGGCGCTGGTTTGAGCCAATGTGTGAGAGCTCGCATTGTCATGGTGCACAATTCTTCTCTTGTTCGTTTTTCGAATTTCTCCGAAGACTTCAGGCAAACAAATTAACGCTCTGCTCAACAACAATCTTAACAAGCTTAAACGCTCTTAACGCTCTGCTCAATCGTGTGCCTTTCCATGGTTTAATTTGTCAAACACTGAACCAACATCCTGCATTATGGTTGGATTACCCTTTACATTACAATTTATTACTTCAAGTTGAGCAAATGATATCGACCAAGTAGCCGCGCCAGAGTTGATGACTGTACGGGCTCGTTTGATAGGTTCTCTCATTCCTGGCAAATATTCTCATTTGGGGCTTCAAGACACAAGACGCAAAAAATGGAAACAGTTATTCCTCGTTAGTGCGAAGTTATCGACAAATTCAAATATTTGATGTAACGCGTGATCCATTTCGAGGTTCCCTAATTTTTTAAAGAAAAAAACACAGAAAATTCAAATTTAATGGGGAACGTTTATTATCATTTGAAAGAACATTCTTTGGCATTTATTTATTGAAAATCATGTCTATCAAATGTTGGCCGCGGCTACGTCTCAGATGGTCCATCCGTTGAGTTTAATTTTCGATGACTCGTTCGAGCATTTCGACTGGTAACTGGCGAATGACACGCGTGATGTTTTGCTCCAAGGCCTGAATCGAAGCGGGTTTGTCCGCATAAACTTTAGACTTTACACATACTCAAAGGAAAAAGTCTAACGGTGTGATATCACACGATATTGGTGGCCAATCGACCGGCCCAAAACGTGAAATTATCTGCTCACCAAAGTGTTCTTTTAATAAATCCATTAATTGATGCGATGTGTGGGAAGTGGCGCCGTCTTGTTGAAACCAAATGTAGCCGAAATCACAAGCTTAAAATTCAGGCATCAAATAGTCGGTTATCATGGCACGATAACGGTCGCCATTGACGGTTACGTTCTCACCGGCATTATTTTTGAAGAAATATGGACCGATGATTCCACTGGCCCACAAACCACACCAAACCGTTGTTATTTCTCAATGTAGGGACAGCTCTTGAACCTCTTCCGGTTGCTCTTCGTCCCAAATGCGGCAATTTTGCTTGTTTACATATCCATTGAGCCAGAAATGGGCCTCATCGCTAAACAAAATTTGGCTCGAAAACGTCGGATCTTCTTGAAACTTTTCAAGAGCCCATAGAACGAAGCAATGTCGCTTGGGAACGTCGGGCGGCTTCAGTTCTTGCACAAGCTGTATTTTGTACGTTTTCAATTTAAGATCTTTACGTAAAATGCGTCAAGTCGTTCCATACATCAGTCCGAGTTGCTGCGAACGGCGCCGAATCGACTTTCCAAGGTCGTGGTGTACACTCTGAGCTACGGCCGCTACATTTTCTTCACTGCGTGCTAGACGTGGTCTATTCGGTAGAATATTATACAATAATGAACGGGTGATGGTGTTGCAAATAGTACACTCAGTAGGCCGATTATGTTGACCATAAGTTGAACGAAGTGCACAAAACACTTTCCTCACAGAACTTGAATTTTTGTAATAAAGTTGAACGATTTGTAAACGTTGATGAAATGCAAAACAATCCTAAACAAAAATAACATGACACGACTCACACGTGATCTGTCAAAAAAGGCTATTGAAAAAATTATCTCTACTTGGATCACCCATTATAAGCCAAAGGCGAGAAGAGCTTGTGAAATTAGCTTAGGTAAATTTAAAAATATAAAACTCTCAAAGCACATCGATCAAAAAATATTTATTTTTCACCGGTTCAGTTTATTGCTTATTTATAAGTATATCTAAAATACTTGAAGTTGAGAAGCTTAACGTTTTTGAACTTTTTTTGATTATCCAATCTAGAGTATAAAACACTTAAATGCTTATCAATGCTATCGTCGTGGCGGAAGAGGTGATTTGATACACAAAACCCCAAAAGTCACAGACGTCTTATTCGCCCTAAATTAGGTTAAATCTTTGTGGAAACATAGACAACCCCGTAGAAATATTGACATTTTTGAATCACAACATTTACCTTTTTCTAAATACAAACACAGTCAACCCACAAAATTTATTTTTTTCCATATTTTTTTTTGAAAAATCTTACAAAAAAATTCGAAAAATTGTCTTAACTTTTAAAATTGTACTTAACTTTAATTTGGCCAATAAATGTGGACAAGTCCTTAAAGATTCCCCACAAGAAACGCCCATCCATCAGCCAGCCAAACAATGCAGCAACCTCATACCCCGGACTATGGACGTTTTCTGCACAAATTCAAGAATACCGCCTGCTATACCCAGCTCAACTCACGCATACTCTGCGCAGGGCGAGGTGCCAACTATTATGGACCAGCAGAGGGTCAATATATGGGCCATTGGCAATATCAGCCACACAGCAAATGTAAGTGTAGCAATAAACAATTGTGCGATGCCATAAGGCAGCAGTTGTATGTGGCCACTACCAAATCCAGTTGTTTTATAGAGGATCATGCCACCACCTGGTATGAGCAACAGCAACAAAGGAGAAAACTTGTTCAAGCCATGGTCAGTATGACGCCCAAGGAACTGCTTGCATGCCATTGTCAACACTATGCGAGTCTTCCTTTTCAAACGCCTCCAGTAGAATGTTTGGATTTAAAGGCCCCCATACGTTCGGTACCCTGTCCTCCATTCCAGTTGAGCAGCACCACGAAGCGTATATCACCCGAATTCTTGGACTTATTGCGGCAACATGATGCCAGGCAAAGGGCAAATAGTGTGCTGAATTGTTTGCCTTCAGGCTATACCCGTAGACGTTTAAAGCCGGTGCAACCACAACTGGAAGAAATGACCTTGTGCTTGGACGGTAGACCCTGTTATTGTGTTTCCATTGAACAGCTGCAAAGTAAAGCGCATATGGATGACAATAGGTCTCATAAGAAGGGTTTTCTAGCCAAATGGTGTTGCTGCAGCCAGGCCAACAATGACAATGATGATGACGATTACTACCGCCGACAGATGTCGAAAAGAAGCTTAAAACTGTATGCCCGTAGTCAGTCTAGAACAAAGGTTAATGAACAATGTTTGCCCTCAGCATGCAACCAAGACACTTGTAAAATGCGCTGCCAAGAGAATCACAAAAGTCCAGAGTCTTTGAAGGCCTCAAATCCAAGTGCTCATGACTATTTGGCGCATAATCAGGCCGACGATAAACCCAAACGTCTTCAGAGTGATGCGAATTTAAGGCCACGTGTCCACCAGTTTTTACTGTCCTCCGACTCTCTACGTGAGTTATGGACCAAACCGAATGTCACACAAATGAGCGAATCCTGTTCATCGCTTAAACCACGCCACCTTGTGCCCCAGATGGGACGACAGCCTGTAGAACCCCAGGTTGAAAATGACAGTGTAAGAAAAAGTAAAGCTGCACCTCCGGTGCCTCCCAAACCCAAATGCTACTGGCAAAATGACAAAGCCTTCAAAGAGGACTATAAAAAGGACAAACTCCAATATGAGATGCAAAACGTCGGTGTCTCACTAAGCACCGCGCTATAGAGTTCAAGAAGAAAGTCCCATGAACCAGTAACAAAAAGTTGACGATAGGACTTAACCCCTCTCCCCTTCATTTGCGGCAACGCTCCTAAGCCGCTAGATCTAATGCCAAAGCCTTCAAAGACGACTATAAAAAGGACAAACTCCAATATGAGATGCAAAACGTCGGTGTCCCACTAAGCACCGCGCTATAGAGTTCAAGAAGAAAGTCCCATGAACCAGTAACAAAAAGTTGACGATAGGACTTAACCCCTCTCCCCTTCATTTGCGGCAACGCTCCTAAGCCGCTAGATCTAATGCCAAAGCCTTCAAAGACGACTATAAAAAGGACAAACTCCAATATGAGATGCAAAACGTCGGTGTCCCACTAAGCACCGCGCTATAGAGTTCAGGAAGAAAGTCCCATGAACCAGTAACAAAAAGTTGACGATAGGACTTAACCCCTCTCCCCTTCATTTGCGGCAACGCTCCTAAGCCGCTAGATCTAATGCCAAAGCCTTCAAAGACGACTATAAAAAGGACAAACTCCAATATGAGATGCAAAACGTCGGTGTCCCACTAAGCACCGCGCTATAGAGTTCAAGAAGAAAGTCCCATGAACCAGTAACAAAAAGTTGACGATAGGACTTAACCCCTCTCCCCTTCATTTGCGGCAACGCTCCTAAGCCGCTAGATCTAATGCCAAAGCCTTCAAAGAGGACTATAAAAAGGACAAACTCCAATATGAGATGCAAAACGTCGGTGTCCCACTAAGCACCGCGCTATAGAGTTCAAGAAGAAAGTCCCATGAACCAGTAACAAAAAGTTGACGATAGGACTTAACCCCTCTCCCCTTCATTTGCGGCAACGCTCCTAAGCCGCTAGATCTAATGCCAAAGCCTTCAAAGACGACTATAAAAAGGACAAACTCCAATATGAGATGCAAAACGTCGGTGTCCCACTAAGCACCGCGCTATAGAGTTCAAGAAGAAAGTCCCATGAAACAGTAACAAAAAGTTGACGATAGGACTTAACCCCTCTCCCCTTTATTTGCGGCAACGCTCCTAAGCCGCTAGATCTAATGTTGGAGGCGGCTAAGAGGCTTTTGGAAAAAATAAAACTTCAACGAGTATCTAGACCCGAAACACAACCGGAATTTCATTACGACAAACTCAGCAGTCCTCAATTGAACCAAAGAAGGCAAAGATCCTCACGTACAAGTTTTTTGCCAAAACGTTCTCGTTTTCATCCTCTGTCGTCCGATTCTAGTCCTCAGTGTTAAAGGAAACTCTGGAGGAGACGATTCTTATAACAGGTTAGTTAAACAAACTTCTGGCAGGGTCCTTAAAGTCATCGACTAAAGACGAAGCCGATTCTAGTCCTCAGCGTTAAAGTAAACTCTGTAGGGGACGGTTCTTATAACGAGGTTGTAAATCAAACTTCTGGCAGGGACCTTAAAGACAACAGTAGCCTTTCCATTAGCTCCAAAAATGGCCAGTCAACGACTAAAGAGGAAGCCAAAAGCGGTTAATACCAGAAATGAGGCAGCTATTAGACCATTATGGTAATACCAGCAATAAGACGAATGATGATGTACCTCTGAAATTTCCTTTAAACCTCGGTTAATCTGGAATACTTTGCAAACGATCCACCGCCTTATAGAAAGCGACCAAGTCCATAAGGGTAAAGTTTAAGCAGCAGCCACATGCGCACGATCTCAGTTAGACCACCAGCTGCACGAACCCGATCTCTGTTCAATTTATTTTTAAAAATTATTTCGTAATAACAATTTTTTAAAAACATAAATATTGAAAATAATTTCAAGAAAAATCTTACATTGCAACAGTTTTATTTAAGATCAGCTAGATTTTTTATAAAATGTGTTTTTTTAATAGCTACGTCCACATTTTTAGACTCTTTGGATCTTCTTAAACATCCTCGGATCTTTATATAAAGTAAAAAATCCATTACTTGCTATACCAACTGCAAAATTTTAGAAATTTTGGCAATGATCATCCGAAATCAAAGTATCTCTGTTCAATTTATTTCTAAAATTTATTTTGAAATAACAATTTTTTAAAAACATAAATTTTGAAAATAATTTCCAGAAAAATCGTACATTGCAACAGTTTTATTTAAGATCTTAGTTGGATTTTTTATAAAATGTTTTTTTAATAGCTACGTCTACATTTTGAGACTCCTCGGATCTTCTTAAACATCCTCGGATCTTTATATAAAGTAAAAAATCCATTACTTGCTATACTGCAAAATTTTAGAAATATTGGCAATGATCATCCGAAATCAAAGTAATTTCGTTGTAAACGATGTTTTTTTAGACGTGTGGTTTTCAAGAATAAATAAAACGCATATAATTTAATGTTATGGCCAAGAATTTAGCTTTATTTATAATAAGGGTTTGCCAATATGGTCTAAAAATGATTTCGGGCAAGAGGCCGCCTCGGGTGGCTGGAATAAATTCCACCCGAGCGCACAAATGTTCCACCACTTTTTGCAGCATTTGGGGCGCCGAATATTCTCTTACAAGGCGTCAATCGAGTCGGGCATATCTGCGCAGACAAGCGACTTCACATAACCCCACATAAAAAGTCCAGCGGTGTTTTAATTCTCACGATCTTGGAGGCTTCGCCAAAGGCCCACGACGCAAGATAATGCGCTCACCAAAAGTTTCCTTCAATAAATTAATTTTTTTGGTTGGTTGTATAGCATGTAGCGCCGTCTTGTTGAAATAAAAGGTCGTCCACATCAACATCCTCTAATTCAGGCACGAAAAAGTCATATTTCATGGCCCTGTAGCGTTCCCCATTGACTGTTACTTTGTGACCGGCTTAATTTTTTCAGAAATATGGACCAATGATTCCCTCTGCCCATAGAGCACACTAAACAGTCAGGGCTGTCATAGAAACCAATGTTGTCACTATTGCTTTTGAAAACGATAAGAAAAAATGCTTTGGTGGCACGAAAAGCAATGTTATCGGTTTTATCAGCAACAGCTGATTCCAACATTAGTTTTATTTACATTCGAAATGGATAAACTTGGTTTTATGACACCAAATGAAACCAACATTGATTTGCAAAAACGACAATTAGCCGACAAGGTTTCTATGACAGCCCTGAGTGACTTTTTGAGGATTTAAAGGCGTCTCAACAATGGCTTGTGGATTTTCATTACCCCAAATGCGAAAATTTTGGTTATGAACGTACCCAGTTTAGTTTTGAGCCCATTCACCACGATTTCAAAACGTTGTTCCGGAATAAGTCTATTCATTATGAAATGGTTAACCAAACTGAGCATAAATCAAGTGACAGCTGTCAAAAAGACCATCTCCAAAAATAGAGTGGCCAGATTGAAAACCACACGATTAAAAACCATCTTTATAATGGCTTTCCCCAAGTAACGCTGGGAGGGTTTTTTAAAACTATAATTATTCAATTTTTGAAATAACATTGAAGTTTAAAAAAATTCTAAAATTAGAAAAATGTGAAAATTTAATAAATAAAAAAAACCTATGGTCCATTCCGAATCTTATAAAACCTTAAAACCGAAAATAATAAATGCATCAGGGTCAGCCGATTTTTAAGGACAACAATTTACCGATACTGTGCCAACTATTTTTCGATAGGCCTTTGGCATGAGGAAAAAAAGTTCCTTTACGAAATATCAAAAAAATCATTTTCGAGGCGCACAAATTTCAATTTTTTTTTTAAAATTTTTTCAAATTTTATTTTTAAGCTTTTTTTGGTGGATATAATTTTTTTTAGATATTTTCCTCTGTACCCTAGCTAGACAAGACAACACCCCTGCAGGAACATAGCATATGTTGCACTGATTGCTTCCGCATCTAAACGGCTTTGTCAATTCCTGAAATGGGAGTCACATGTGCGCAGCCATTTGGCCTATAATTTAGTGTCCGGGAATGAGACCGAGGGAATGCAGTCCTTTGGTGCGTGTAGCACCAAGGACCGGCCAATGTTATCTAGTAACCCGGCAATTCTGTACTGATTCTTGACCTTGACCTGGTTTCTGCTGCTCTCTTTTCGTCAAGGTTAAATTTAAGTTCCACAGCTCAGGTTTTATTTTGGGCACAGGAGCCTAACCTGTCGCATTAGTTTTCTAATTCGTTACTGTTGTGATTTTATTTTACTTTGGATAAATAATTTATTTTTTCTGGGGAATATACCTTTCAAAGAATTAAATGATGTGATATTCGTATCCTAATGGCACTGATATCCCTGATCGGGCGCCAATGCAACCCTAGCAAATGAAAGTTCTTCCCAAGGAATCGCCTTCAAAATTTTTTTTTATTTTTATCCACTAATTTTGCAGGTGAAGGTTTATTGCTTTTATTTCGAACGTCCGCGCTTTTAAATCGGATGTCGTCGGGTTAAATGCCTAGGTTAGATTTTGTGGCTTCCAAAAGTCAACTTAATTTATTTTTATCTACGAATACTATTTTTGCTGGTGAAGGTTTGATGGGAACATTTGCTCTTTTAATTCGGAAGTTGTCAGTGGCAATCCCCAGATTCGATTTTGTGGTTCCCAAAAGTCACATTAATTTATTTAGTTTCATCCACAATTTTTGCTGGCGAAGGTGTTTTATTTTTTTTTGAACGTTCGCGCTTTCAAATCGGAAGTTGTCGGGTTTATTCCTTTGATTAGATTTTGTGGCTTCCAAAAGTCAAATATATTTTTATCTTCTTTTTTTGCTGGTGACGGTTTTATGGGAACGTTCGCTCTTTCTCTTTGTCGGTTTCGATCCCTTGGTTGGATTTAGTGGCTCCCAAAAGTCAATATTTTTTTTTATTTATTTGTATCTACGATGTTTGCTAGTTAAGGTTTGATAGGAACGTTCGCGCTTCAAATCGGAAGTTGTCGGGTTTAATCCCTAGATTCTATTTTGTCGCTCCCAGTAGTGAAATTTAATTATTTGTATCTAGTATTTTTGCTAGTTAAGGTTTGATGGGATCGTTCGCGCTTTTAAATCGGAAGCTGCCAGGTTCGATCCCTAAATTGGATTTTGTGGCTTCCAAGTCAAATTTATTTATTAATTTTTATCAAACTTCTATTACAAAGAAACCCTTTTATACAGATCTGTCTACGGTGACAGCATCCGAACGAAACTCACGATATGCCCATTGATTCTTATTTTTTAATCTGCTGTCCTTGACATTGTTCTTACACCATCGACTGGAATTGGTGACAACTATAGATTGGCATAATATGCTAATCCGCTGTGGCGCCTTCATCCCGAACTTTGAAATGCATCCGGAAAAGAATCCTTGAAATTTGTTTACAAAAATTGCGTAATTTGATTTTTCCACTCATTTTTTTCTTCTTCCATTTATCAATTGGCATTGACCCCAATTGGCCCAAAGCCAAAGAACTAAATAAATAGAAAATTGCGAACAAAAAATCTTGTTGCTGACAATTCACGCATTATTTACACCCTAAAGTATGCTCTATTTTATATTTTATTATACGAAAACTGTTGCCAAATTGTCAAGTGGAAATAAAATCAAATAAATGGAGCATGCAAAATTGTAATAGGATTTGTGGTAGTTGTTGTTGTTGTTGTAGCGGCACACACAGTGTCGAGGTGACAGCCCTTGGCCGTAGAATTGCTGCTTCGGGTGAATCCGGTGCGTAGAACCGACTGTCGTGGGATTGATTTGTGGTAGTTGTTTTTGTTGCCGTGCGTAACTGCTGTACGACAGAATTTAAAGCATATATCAGGGCTGACCTTACATTTATGTGTTGTCGTATAGTTTTAGGCGAACTAAGTACAATAAAACGTGAGTACTGCTAAAACTTTAAAAAAACGATTTAAGTGATTAGAAAGTCAAAAATATTTTCGACACAAGACTTCACAAAACGTTGCTTTTGTTATGACCATTAGCCATCTTAACTAGCTAGGAATCTTGACATGCTTGGTGAGGTTATCAAAGGCTGACTAGGTGTTACTGAGGGCGACAGAGTAACTAATCACAATTCGGATTTTGCTCAGGTGTAAGCCGATTCTCGTTGTGCATTTTGTTAAGTGCGAAGCCTGCTGTTTGCAACTTTAACAGAACTGGAGACCAAGCATTACAGAGTATCTGCACTTGTAAGAAGCATTTGTCGACTCAAAATCAGGATGATTCTTCTGGTCCCCTTTCAGCAACTGAAAACATCGTTTCATGTCCAAATGCTGAATTTTTTTATGGAAAGTGATGGACGGTATATTTTGTATTATTAGGAAATCACGTTGACCTGTGAGTTCCTTTGGGTGAAACACTATGCGTCCTGCAAGTGATTGAAGATACAGGGTGGGCGATTTAACATTTCAACTAAAGTTCAACCTTTCCAATAAAACCAGAGATTTGAAAAAATTATCAGTACTTTTTTACAACCGATTCAAATTAAAAAAGCCAAATCGCCCACTCTATAGAATTAGGTCCGTCAACCCTTCTGCAGAGTTGTGGGTAACAAATTTGTAAAGGTTGATTAAGTTAAATCTTTTTTAAATTTAAATAAAACATATTGAATCTTTATTATGACTCAAAAGAAAAATCACTGACAATTACTTTTAATACCCTCCACCAGCAAATATAGACTAAATTTCTTACTCCGTTTGCAACGTAGCGAATTAATAGCCATAAGCTGCTTGGGACTGTAAATCGGACGAGAGCGGAAAACTTTCCTTTAAGATATTAAATTTATGTCTGCAAAAGTTTACAAGAAGTCTCCATTATTTACGTATGACTTTACCAGCATGCGGTCGTTGAGCAGACGCATTTAACACATCCGAAAAGGGCATGGTTGTTAAACCTTAGAGCTTTTGTGGCCCAAAAATGTCCCTTTGATACCAACGAACGTTTATTCAAAAAGTGGGCAAATTTAGTTCGGCCGGGCAGAAGTTAATATACCCCCTTTACAGATTCTGGTCCAATATAAACATTTTGTCAAGGAGGCGTGGCGCTTTTTTTCCATGAGGGTGTCTTTCTTGCCAGACCTTTATTACATAAACCAACTACTAACGTCGGACCTCTATTTGTTCACGAGTTATGGCCTTTTAAAGTTCAGGGTTAGATCACGATTTATGACCATTTAAAGAGCTAGATTGTTTGGGCGGTGCCACGCCCAATTTTAACACATTATAGTCCATAATCAAAGGCTACTCACTGATATCATTCAATTAATATTTTTTAAGGAGCAGTCATTGATTTCATTATATTATTATTTTATAAAGCTCAGCCCATTACATTGACTGTAAATGCGAATTTTTTGAAGGGGGCATGACAATGCCGATTTGTCCGCCTGGGTGTGTTCGATATTAGTTCTTATAGTTCATGAGATATGATCGTTCTAAGTTCAGGGTTGTATGGGCTATGCCACGCCTCTTTTAACATTGTAGCATAATATAGTCTATAAAAATTTCCTAGTCATCGATTTTAATTTGTTCATGCTCTTTCTTGCCGATATCATATGTTTTAAATATCATCATCATATCTCTAATAGTTCATCTGATATGATCGTTCTAAGTTCAGGGTTGCATAGGCGGTGCCACGCCCCTCTGTCAAATTGAAACATTACATAGTCTACAATAATTCCTAGTCATTGATTTCATTCTGTCCTAATTTTATAATTTTATTACTTCTGGCGATTTTTTAAAGGGGACGTGTGGACAGTGCCACGCCCCTTTTCAAAACCTTCCAATAATACCTGAACGTAACTTAATGTGAAAATTTCGTAACGATCGGAGTTGCTAGTAGAGATATATGATGTAACCATAATTCCAGCATCTCTAAGACAACAGCCACGCGTTATCTGTTAAAAAAAATACTTTAAAAAATCACATTTTATAAAATTTTTGACTAATTCTTCATTTCCTCTTACTCTTTGTTTTTTTCAGAATTGTTTCCGCTATACAGGCTTCCTTTTCATTCCTTGTCGGTTTAATCGTTTGCAAATCGACCTGCAGCAAAACATTCGTTTATGCCTCGCACTGTCTGATGGAGGGCTACGGCTGGTTTGGCACCGCCTATTTCATGTACGACATCTGGTCCATGTATCAAGTGCACACTCAGAAAATAGCCGACAAACTGAAGCTGATGAAGATGACCTCCTGCGCCTCCTTTACGCCCAAGCCCATTAATGGCCAATCGAACGGAGGCCTGTATGACAAGCATATAGCTCGAACCTTTGGGGCGAATGGCAAACGCTTGATAGCCTTGGACGAAACCGATACGAATGGCAATGATGATCTGCAGCATATGCGGCATCATGAGGATGAAATCTACGATTATGATGGGGAGACGGTGCAAATACCGGAGAACGGCAAATGGGGCTTCTTCAAGTATGTCATCACGCATCCGGTCATGATGATACATCACATTTTTGTTGGTACTGTGGGTTTCTTGGTGGTCACGGTAAGTGAAAGTTGCACTAGCGGATCTAAGCTGAGTTTAAGTGATTTACTTTTTTTTTTATCCTTTGCAGTACATTCGCGGTGGTGGCCATTGCATTTACAGCTACATGTTTATGATGGAGTTCTCCACGCCCTTTGTTTCGTTGCGCAGTATTTTAAGTACGTTGGGCCTGAAAGAGACACGGTCCTACATTGCCAATGGCCTGTTCATGCTGTTGTCCTTCTTTGTGTGTCGCGTTGTGATGTGGCCCTACGTGATGTGGCGCTACAGTATTGAGATCAATGCCAGCTTTTGGCAGGCCACCATGGGCTTGCCCATCGGTTGTATGATTGGCATTTTGGTGTTGTTTTTGCCACAGCTCTACTGGTTCTTTTTGATGTCCAAAGGAGCTGTTAAGGTAAGATATAAATTAAACAGCATATGAGAATTTTCTGTGTCCAGTGGAATTGCAGAGAATTATGGTAAGGTTTGGTTAAAGAGACTGTCAATTCTGTGACACATTTAGTCCATTAAGGATCTTTGTGAGTCGCACTCCACTGTAGAACCTATTCAGACCATTTTAGGTTAGGAAGTGGTTGTACCTAGGTGGTTCGAAATGTATATTTTTTTGTTGCACGCATAGTGTCGAGGTAATAGCCCTTGGCCGAAGAATTACTGCTGTTGTAGCGACACACAAAGTGTCGATGTGACTGCCCTTGGCCAAAAAATGCTTCGGGTCAATCCGGTGCATAGAACCGGCTGTCGTGGGATCGATCATAAAAGTTTCATGGGTTGTTATAACTGAATGTGCTGGTTTGAGGCATTTGAGTCGTCAGCTACAGCTGTTACTATTCTTACTTGGCCCTCGCATCTTACATATACATCTGGAAACATCAGTCGAAATATATATCAAAATTAATTTGGGTTAGTTTCAGCAAAATCAACCTGTACTGTTCAGGAACCCTCTAAGATTGTTCATTTTTATACTCTAAAAATCGGAGAGGTTGGAGAAGATGTATGAACTTAATTGCGTAGACATTTTTAAATATAAAGACAGACCCATGAGGTGTTTAACGCTGTCGACCTTCTCCTTCAGTTTCTACAGTAGTCAGGGAAAGAAGTGGAAATCTTGCAATTCCCGATTCCCGATTTTCTAGGATATGTCGAATTCTTACTGAGCAAAACCACCTACTTCGTCATCGCCATTCCTTGCGAAATTGCTATAAGATGTATTACCTCGTAGGTTGGAACAGGCTCAATTATCCTCAAGTTTTCACTCATAGCGTTCTTTCTTATTCACTTATCCTCTCGTAGCTTCAGCAGTATCACCCCAACATAGCTACATATGCGCTCCTAGTTGTCCTGGTTTCTATCATTGTGCCGATTATAGTATGCGGTACTATATCCTTACTAAAATCTTGCTCTAGTAGCGCCATGTCATGATCAAATCTCGACATTATACATTAAATTGGGACATGCTGTGAGCCGGGGTGACAGTACTTGGCCGAAGAATTGCTCTTTAGCTCAATCCGGTCCATAGAACCGGCTGTCGTGTGATTGACCCATATTTGTAAAGGTAGCTTCTGTATCCTCGATGACCTGATAGAAACTGCGTAATGTAGAAATAACTTTTCCGTGCCTTCTGCCGATCCATCTGGCTATATTTGAAATGAGTGTAGGTCCATCGTCCATTTTGACTCTCATTCCTTCGCATTTACCACCATCTCATGGTGAAATCATACCAAATATAACGTTCGCAGCGTCTGAGAGCTTTCGGTAGGAACATTATAAGACATTATCCGTGCCTTCTGCCGATCCATCTGGCTATATTTGAAATTAGTGTTTGTCCATCGTCCATTTTGACTCTCATTCCTTCGCATTTACCACCATCTCCTGGGGCAATCGTACCAAATATAAGGTTCGCAGCGTCTTCTGATATTGTTCGGTACGAACTACACACCCTCATGGCCGTCAGTCTTTACAACGATGAAAACTTCTTTCCCTATCTTCAGCGCTTCTAGACTTATAGATCAGGCTGACGCGGCGTAGAGATTGGTCGAGGTAACTTCCCTGGCGATAACCTGCGGTTAGCACTACTTTGGTCCGCCAACGTTTGGCATCAGGCGGGATAGAGCTGCGCTTACGTTCAAAGCCTTGTCCGATATATAACTTATGTGAGCTCCGAAATTTATTCTATTGTCAATCATCATCCTTAGATAATTGAGGTCCCTATTTTAAGTAATTTTCTGCTGACCCATCCGCATGGTCATGGTCTCGTGCCTGCGTCGGTTCCTTATAAGTATTGCCTCTGTTTTTTGATCGGTTAGTTGCAGATTTTCTTATTTTCCTCATTGACGTACAACTCCACTTCGTTAATGTGTCGCGCCATTACCATTACCACGATGTCATCATCGAACCCTACTACGGTACACTCCTGAGGTATGTCCAGTGTAAGGACATCATTATAGATAATGTTTCACAGCAGTGGGCCCAATATCGATTCTTGTAGGTCCACCCATTCCACAATCGTGTTGAATAAAATGCGTTTTTAACGTCTAGGGTGATTAATGCACTTTCTTGCTGCACCACTACCTTCGATCGGCGTTCTTGCTAGCTAAGTGACAAGTCTTATCGCATCGACTGTAGAGCAAGCCTTACGAAAGCCGAATTTCCGGTCAGATAAACCATGGCACTCCTCCACTGCTGGAAGCAGTCTGTTGTATATAAGTTTCTCCAATATTTTTCTTATCGCATCTAATAGGCAGATAGAACTATATGATGATGTGTCTCCTACGCGTTTGATAGGCTTTGCAATAAGTACAGGGTGGGACTATTAAAATTTTAAAATTAAATCGGCTGTAAAAAATTACTTATAATTTGTTTCAAATTTCTGGTTTTATAGGAAAGGTTGAACGTTGTCATTTAATAATGGATCACAATATCATTCATATCTCTACCACAACTGGCTCAGCAGTACCTCATCGGACCAACACAACTTTTCATCACATTTTCAATTGTTTCGGGTCGAATCTCTTGAATTTCAACTTTGATTTCATGTTTCAACGCTGCAATTGTCTCTGAATGCTTTGCGTAACATTTATCCTTAATGGCTCACCACAGAAAATAATCCAAAGGGCTCAAATCACAGCGCCAAGGCGGCCAATTGACATTACAATTTTGGCTGATTGTTTGATTTTCAAAAACGGTGCGTCAATTATTGATGATTGCGTTGGCTGTGTGACATGTGGCCAAATATCGCCCAGGTTATTTTGAATTTTTGGAAACAAAAATTCGTTAAGCATGGCACGGAAACTCCCACCGTTGACGGTAACGGCGGCTCCTTACTCATTTTCGAAGAAAAGCGGCCCAATGATGCCGCCAGCCTAACATAAATGGCTTCTCAATAGTCACTTGTGGGTTCTCTGAACCCCATATGCGGCAATTTTGTTTATTGACATAGCCACCAAGATGAAAATGAGCTTCGTCAGCAAACACGTTTTTATGGTAAAATTCTTCATCCCTGCCAAACAATCTTCAGCCCATTAGGCGAAGCGAAAACGCATCGTATGGTGCTCCATTACTAAATGACGAAGTTCACCTTTCCAAAAAAAACCAGAAGTTTGAAAAAATTATCAGTTATTTTTTTTTACAGCAGATTCAAATTTGAAATGTTAAATTGCCCAACCTATACATGTTCTTGTTATGGGCATGAAGGCGGTTTAATTTATCTCCCCTGGTTTCCGATTTGGAATCCAACCGACCTAATATGATTCTCCAAAAAGGAACATTTTTTTGGACCTCTTAAAAACTCCCAGCAAATTGTACAAAAGTTAATAGGCTTAAAGGACTTTTAACTTTAAAACCTGTACCTGATGTAGGGGGGGGGAGGGTATAGACAATAGGCGTGTTCTTTTCGTACTGGCTTTTTAAACGAGTAATTTGTATAAAAGAAAGTTATTCAAGAAATACTATAAGCAAGTAATAACCTAGCTCGCTTAAACTCGCTAAAGTTGACTCTTGAATAATTTTCTTAAACTCGCTAAACGTAACACTTGAATAAATTTCTTACCAAAATTGCTAATTTTTCAAAACAAATCCCTGAAGAAGTTGGAAAAATCCCAACGAAACGTCGGATTGAAAGAATGAAATAATAATCTTTTATTTGCATTGAAGTTGAAAGTGACCTTAAAAGCCCATTTAGGAAATCCTAAGAAAACCCAAATAAGGTAAACAAAAAAGGTCAATAAATAATCAAAATAATAAAACGTGATTTAACCCAAATTGCCTATAGTTTTTGTAAACAAAATCATTTCTCTATGCATGTACGAGAGCTGCTTTATTTATTTCTGGCCTAATAATGAAAATGCAAATATTTATCTTCAAAAACGGTTTTAATGTTTTTCAAAGTATTCTCCAGCATGATTTATACGATTGAGACCCCTCCAAAACATGGTTTTTAAACGCATTCAACAGCATCTTCTGGCGACGAAAATCGTTGACCCCGCATTTTTTTTCTTGATGTTTTTTTCTTGAATAAAAAGCAGTCAGGGCTGTACGGCGGTTGACCCATCAATTCGACGTTTTGGCCCGTCAAAAAGGCGGATTGAGCCGATGTGTGAGAGCTCGCATTGTCATGGTGCACAATGATTCGTCTTCTCTTGTTCATTTTTCGAATTTGTCCGAAGATTTCAGACAAACAAATTGTGGTGTACCACTCAGAATTGACCGTCCTACGTTGCTCAAGCGGAACAGTCGCCACATGACCAGTTTTGCCGAAGAAACAGGCGAGAATTTGCTTCAAAGTGCTTTGAAGACCCACACGGTCGATTGCTGTTTTGTTTCGGGCTCATACGCATAGATTCATGATTCGTTACCTGTGACGATCTCATAAACGTCTTTGGAATGACCGCAATTGTATTTTTTTAAAATTTCTTTGCACCAATCGACACGAGCCTTTTTTTGAGCGATTGTCAAATTGTGCGGGATCCAACCAGAGCGAACCTTTTTTACGGCCAGGTGTTCATGCAATATCGAATGTATGCTGGTGGAAGAAATGCCCAAGGATGCCTCTATCTCACGGTATGTCACATGACGATCTTGCATTATCAGTTCACGCACGGCATCAATGTTTGTTCTCTGGCACAACGGCCGTTTTTGGACGACCTTCGCCTTCGCGAGCGTCGGCCACGATTGAATGCATTAAACCAGTTTTTCACAGTGCTATAGGATGGTGCTTCATCGCCATACAAAGATTTAAGTTCATCGATGCACTCTTGTCATGATAATCCACGTCAAAAGTTGTAAACAATGATCGCACGAAAATGTTCACGAGTTAATTCCATTTTTTTGTCAAATTGATTTCTTCAAGTCACTGTAAACAACACAAATGATGATCGTACGTCAAAACGTTCTGAGCACGTTTATGCTAAAAAATGTCAAACTTTCGAATTGAAATGTCAGATGGCGCCAGGCAACACTTAGTGTTGCCTAGGCCAGAAATATATAGCAACCCTCGAACAATGGTGTGAAGCTATCGCGTTAGCGACCTCCTGAGCGAGTTGACAATAAAACACATTTATTTATCTTACTGCTCAACAAATACGTATTTATTTAAAAATATTTGTATTTGCACAACAACATCTGTTTTTTGCTAATGACCTCAAGCCTAACAATAACTGAAGAACAATTCAAAATTTTCAGATATTCTATAGAGGCAAAAATTGTTTACTTAGGCAGTTATAGTATTTCAATTCATAAAAAGCTTAAGTCTTTTTTAAGACAAATAGGAGCAAACCATTGAATATTTTTACAGTGTGTAGAGACGAACTCTTTAAAATTTCAGAATTTTATTTTAATACCATTTATTTCAAACGGTGATATAAAAGTCTGTTGGAGATTTTGAAACGTTTTGTTTAATTATGCAGTGTCTGTGTATGTTTGCTGTACAATTTATCCGAATTTGAAAAAAAATACTTCAAAAGATATTCGGCTGGAATGTTCTGCTGTCTATGATAGTGCGGATAGCGAATAAATGTCATATGGTTTTTTGTGGATTTTTCTTCAAATTATTACATTAATGAATTCAATAAAATGGTTTTTGTCCTTTAAACTTTTTGAGTTTTGTTACTAGGTCACACCCGTCTCATAAAGAGGTTACCCCTTCACAATTTGAAAAAGCCTTTCGTTAGGAAAAAATATTTGTTTGCCGACAGTACGAGTGTTGCTATTTATATTTCGGGTCCGGCAATACTAGTGTTCCCAGATGCAAACAGGAACTTCCATTGGAAACTTTGACATTTTTTAGCATAATTTCACTCAGAACGTTTTGTCATTTGGAACGAACAGTTTTGTTTACAGTGTGTTGAAAATTCATCTAAGTCAAAAAATGGAATTATCCCGTGAACATTTTCGTGCAATGATTTTTTACGATTTTCGGCTTGAGTTATCGAGACAAGAGTGTTTAAATCAACTTGTTTCGACTTCTGACGATGAAGCACCATCAAAAACCACTGTTAATCGCTGGTGCCAAGAGCTCAGTCTCGGACGCCGTTCGCTCCAGGATGAATTCCGTGAAGGACGTTCAACTTCGGTCACTTTGCCAGCAACCATCGATGCTGTGCGTGGACTGATAAAGCAAGACCGACATGTGACATGCCGTGAGATTGAGGCATCCTTGGGCATTAGTATGACAAGCATCAGTAAGATATTGCCTGTTCATTTGGCCGTAAAAAAATTTGTTCTCATTGGATCCCACATAATTTGACGAATGCTCAAAAAAGGCTCGTATGGATTAGTGCAAAGAGATGTTGAGAAAGTAAAACAGCTCAAAAACAGTGTATAATATTGTGACAGGTGACGAATTATGGATCTATGCATATGAAAACTAAACAAAACGGAACAGCAAAAGACCTATATGTCTTTCAAGACGAGCCAAATCCAACAAAAGTTGTTCGTGGAAGAAGTACATCGAAGCAAATGATTGTTTTTTGCGGTATAACCGGCCATGTTGCCATAGGGCCTTTAGTAAAACGTAGGACGGTCAGTTCTGAGTGGTATACAACCATCTGTTTGCCAACAGTGTTCGAAGAAATTAGGAAAGATAATAAGAGAAGAAGGATCATTTCGCATCACGACAATGCGAGCTCTCACACATCAGCTGAAGCGATGAGCTATTTGACCACTCAAAATGTCGAATTGATGGGGCATCTACCATACAGCCCTGATTTGGCACCCAATGACTTCTTCCTATTCCCTAGCATCAAGCAAAAAATGCGTGGTCAACGTTTTTCATCGCCCGAAGTAACTGTTGAAGCGTTCTAAAATCATGTCTCAATCGCAGTGGAAAAGGTGCTTCGACAATTGGTTTGAGCGCTTGCAAAAGAGTGAATTATAGCATAAATTTTAAATAAATAATAAACAATTATTTATTTATTTAAAATAATTGATTTGGAGTTATATTGTTTTTCGCTTTTTTCAAGTGGGCTTTAAAAAAAAGTTCCTTTTGAGTTTGTACCTTTTAATTGAACAAGTGACATGTAAAGGGTGGTTCCATTTTAAGGGTCGATGTTAAATGTGAACCACACCTAAACGTCAAGTTTTTTCTGCATTTTATGTGAAATTTCTCAATTTCAGACTAACTCAATTTGAACCATGGAAAGATACACAAGCGAGCAATGCGTTAAAGTTATTCAGGCTTATTATGAAAATGGGCGTTCAAATCAAAATAAGTTTCGTGCACTTCGACATTCGTGATGAGGCACACTTTTACCTTTGTGGATTCGTCAATTAGCAGAATTGTCGCATTTGGGCGAAGGATAATCCAAGAGTGATTGTCGAAAAAACAATGCACCCACAAAGAGTGACTGTTTGGTGAGGTTTATGGGCTGGCGGCATCATCGGGTCGTATTTTTTCCAAAATTAGGCCGGTCAGGCAGTTACTGTGAATGGCGTTCTCTATCATGAGATGATAACGAACTTTTTATGGCCCGAATTGGAAGATATGAATGTGGATGATTTGAGGTTTCAACAGGGCGGTGCCACTTGCCACACAGCTAACGAAACAATGGCTCTTTTGCGCGACAAATTCAATGGCCGTGTTGTCTCACGTCGTGGCGATGTTAATTGGCCGCCAATATCATGTGATTTGACACCGTTGGATTTTTTCTTTGGGATTATTTAAAAGAAAATGTGTAAGTCGATAAGTCAGCAACAATTCAAGAGCTAAAAGATGAGATAAATCGGCACATTAACGGCATAGAACCTCAATAATGCCTCAGCGTCATCGAAAATTTGAACCATCAGATGGAGGTGTGCCGTCGAATTCGCGGCGGCCATTTGGCCGATATTTTGTTTCATACATAATTAAACCATACCAATATTATCATATTAAAAAGAAATGACAATAATTTCCTAAATAATTTGTATTTTATTCAAAATCAACATCGGCCCTTAAAATTTAACCACCCTTTATAAGTCCACGTGCGATTTAAGTGTTTTTTAATTCAATTTCAAAGTTAAATTTTAGGTAAGTATTTGGTACGGTCAATTCAGGGTAAAACATAACTACAAATTTTATATTTTTCCCTTTAGCTCATTTCTAGTTTTCCTTACCAACAATCCCGCCTCGTAGTTTTATATACCTCTTCCATAATTTCCCCAAATTAATTTCTACTTTCTACTTTAATATCTCTCTACTTTCAGGTCTTCTTTCCACAACCAACCTCTACGAAAGTCTCCCATCTACCGGCTTTGGCTGCGGGCGCTGGTACTGCTGCAGTTTCAAAAGTCTCAAATGGCACCAATGGCAAGTCTCCATCGCCAACACACCTACAGAATGGATCTTTAGCAGCAGCGTGTACGGCAAACGGTAGCTTACGGACGTCCCTTGCGGCCGCACCGACAAGCGAAACCACCTAAAAACAGAAAAAAAACACTACTACTGTAACAGCAACGACCTAAACAAAACAACAACAAAAAAACACAGTTATTGAATAATATATTGTTTATAAAACAACAACAAATCACAAACTAAAACAAACGAAAAGAAATAGGAAGAAACAAAGGGAAAAACCAGAAGAATTCTTATTAAAATCAAAACAAAAAAATCAAGTAAACAAAATTAACCGTTAACTACCTTTATTTAGTTTTAGTTAATTAATTAATTAATTTTTTTTTTGAACAATTAAATTATTGATTAGGACAACAATATACGAACACACACACGCAAGCGATTCATTTTTAAAGGGACATTCTACTCCCGCATTTCGTTTTTGATTAGTTTTAAATGCATTTTATTTTAATTATTTTTACTTTAATTACAAAATGAAAAAAAAAACAAAATACATTGATTGGATTTTTAAAAAACAAAACCCCAAAAGTCGTAAGGAAAAGTTTGACACTCTACTATACCCTTTAATCGGCTGTGACTTTCCACTCATTGGTGAATTCTTTAAGTTTGGTCTATATTGATCATAAAGAATAATGGATGTCTATCCTCTAAGTAACTAGTTTTGTCATCATATATGAAAGACAGAAGATTTTCAAAAGACGATAGTCTTAGTCATAGACTTTACTCAGACTAACTTGTTCTTTTTTTCTAAATAATTAATTTTGTCTTTATAAAGGGTGTCCCAAGAAGAGCGCAATTTTTAAATGACTGATGCAGCAATTGAATTGTTTCTCTGGCTGTATGACATTCATTTCTTCAATTCTAGGCAAGAAAAAACTGGCTATCGTTACACGATACCAAACACCATTGACTGTTTGCGCTTGACCTGCCTCATTTTCATAAAAAAAAGGTCCAATGATTCCTCCAGCCCAAAAACCACACCACACAGTGACACGTTGAGGATGCATTTGCTTCTCGTGAATCACTCGAGGATTTTCCGCACCCCAAATGCGACAATTCTGCCTATTGACGAAGCCATCAAGATGAAAATGGGCCTCGTCACTGAAGATGATTTTATCGGCAAAATCAGCATTTTCATGTTGTCTCTCCAAAACCCAATTAACGAACTCCCTTCGCTGTCCATGGTCAGCTGGCTTCAGTTCCTGAGTCAATTGAATTTTGTTTGTATGCATGAAGATGCAAATCTTTCGTCAAAATTCGCTGCAAAGTGGATTTGGAGACACCAATTTGCTGAGCTCGGTGTCGAATTGAGGTGGATGGAGTTTGAGCGACATCATCACGTACAGCTGCGACATTTTCGGTCGATCGACCTGGTCAATGGCGCGTTGTTGTCTTTACATCACTAACAGACCCAGTTTCGGCAAATTTATCCATTAATCTCTTTACAGTTGACTCTTTTGGAGCATTATTGTGACCCCAAATTGATCGCAATTTGCGAACTGTAGCCGCAAAACTTTCACCATTTTGGTAAAACAATTTCACAATGAGAATGCGTTGTTCATTCGTGTAGCGCTCCATTTTTACTAACCTCGTACCTTCTACTAACAAACAATAACAATTGTTCAAATGTCAAACAATGACACTTCGAATGTTGCCAGATTTAAAAATTGCGTTCTTCTTGGGACACCCTATATATGAAAGACAGAAGTTTTTTCAGACCAACATTTTCTTTTTTGTGTGTTTAAAACTTTTTTTCGCAGGAAAAAATTCGTTAGTCTAAAAATAGTTATTACTGACCACAATCCATTTGTGAATGAATACTAAGCATAGATAGTCATCAATTCTCCAACAAGCCCTTGTACGAGTATCGGAAAGACAGAAGTGTCCAGAAAAAGATAGTCAGATACTTTTTTAAGTTTTGAACCTTAAACTATAGTCAGGCAAACTTTTTCATTATTGTGTTTTTTAAAACTGTTTTAGAGGAAAAGAAAATAGTTATCCTAAAGTTAGTCATAACTGACCACAATTCGATGATCTTTTCTTTTTTAAGACTTTTGTGAACTAGTACTAAGTGAAGTTAGTCATCTATTTTCTAACTAGCCTTTATATCTGAGAGACAAAAGTGCACAGAAGAAGATAGTAAGACAAACTTTTTCATTTTTGTGTTTTTTAAAACTGTTTTAGAGGAAAAGAAAATAGTTATCCTTAAGTTAGTTATAACTGACCACAATTCGATGAACTTTTCTTTTTTAAGACTTTTGTGAACTACTACTAAGCGAAGTTAGTCATCTATTTTCTAACTAGCCTTTATATCTGAGAGACAAAAGTGCTCAGAAAAAGATAGTCAGATACTTTTTAATGTTTTGAACCTTTAACTTCAGTCAGACCAACTTTTCATTTTTGTGTTTTTTAAAACTGTTTTAGAGGAAAAGAAAATGGTTATCCTAAAGTTAGTCATAACTGACCACAACTCGATGATCTTTTGTTTTTTAAGACTTTTGTGAACTATTACTAAGTCATGTTAGTTATCTATTTTCTAACTAGCCTTTGTATCTGAGAGACAAAAGTGCCCAGAAAAAGACAGTTAAATAGTTTGTAAAGTTTTGAACCTTAGATTTCACTCAAAGACAAAAAAAGTTATCCTTAAGATAGTCATAACTGACCACAAGTCAATAATCTTTTGTTTTTAAAGCTTTTATGAATCAATACTAATCGGAGATAGACATCTATACTCTAACTAGCATTTTTATCTGAGAGACAAAAGAGCCCAACAACAGATAGTTAGATACTTTTTAAAGTTGTGAACCTTAGACTTCACTCAGACTATTTTTTTCTGTTTTGTGATATTTAAAACTTTTTTTGAGGAAAAAAAAATAGTTATTCTACGAGTAAAGATAGTCATAATCGGCCACTATTCGATTTTCTTTTGTTTTTTAAGACGTTTGTGAACTAATACTAAATAGTCATCCATTCTCCAACTAGCCTTTATATCTGAGACAAAAGCGCCCAGAAAAAAATAAATATATATGTTTTTAAGTTTTGAACCTTAGTCTTCACTCAGATTATTTTCTTTGTCTATTTAATACTTTTTTTTAAAGACAAAAAATAGTTATTCTAAAAAAAGTCATAACTGACCACAATTCGATGATCTTTTCTCCAACTAGCCTTTGTACCCGAGAGACAGAAGTGCCCAGAAAAAGATACTTAAATACTTTTTAAAGTTGTGAACCTTTGACTTCCCTCAGACTAACTTTCTCTTTTTTCTATTCTCCAACTAGCCTTTGTACCCGAGAGACAGAGGTGCCCAGAAAAAGATACTTAAATACTTTTTAAAGTTGTGAACCTTAGACTTCCCTCAGACTAACTTTCTCTTTTCGTGTTTTTTAAAACTTTTTTTGAAGACAAAAAAAATAGTTATTCTAAAGATAGTCGTAACTGACCACAGTACGATAATCTTTGGTTTTTTTAAGACATATGTGAACCGGTACTAAGTAAAGTTAGTAATCTATTCTCCAACCAGATTTTATACTTTTTAAAGTTTTGAACCTTAGATTTCTGTCGGACTATTTTTTTGTGTACGAGTATTTAAAATTCTTTTTGAAGTCAAAAAATCTATTCTAAAGATATTTTGACATTTCTAAACCAATAATTTATTCTCTTACTAGCCTTTATATTTGATAGACAGAAAAAACATATCATTTTTAAACCTTTTGAAAGAAATATATATTTTTAAAATAGTCATAATTAACCACAGTCTGACAATTGTACTTACTTATATATGTGCTGTACGACTGTTGTAAATCAACACTAGTCAGTCGCTTTCTATTAGAAGCACTATCCTCTGAATCAATTTTTGTGTTGATTAAAAAGTATTTACCGGAATACACTTAGAAACAAAAAACACACAAGCTTTCAGTTTCGAACCATTTTTTTAGTTTAGATTTGAATGGCTTAGAACTACCTCTTATATGCCAGGTTGTATTCAAATAGTTCGGTGAACTGTCGTTTATAATTTTGATTAAAATGATGGCGGAGAGTTTATCGCCAGTTGCTAGGGAAAATCGAAGGCTAACAAAGAAAGCCGCATTCTTTCATGCAAAATCACAAGGTGATGTTAATACTCATATGTAAAATTTTATAATACAGTAACGATTTCTGGACTATAAGTAAAGTAATATGAAATGACTCCGTCAAAAGAAACCGCAGTAGCGCTAGCGACGACACACCTCGATATCTAGTAGCAAAGTGAAATTTTGCTCCATTTGTGTCTTGTTATCTGTTGAGTGACTATGTATTTACTATACTGCTTTTGAAACTACATTGATTGTAGTACTTTACACAAATGATATTCAAATCAGTCATAGATAACTACTCCCGGTCTGAACATTTCTTCTTTAATTTTGGCCCTTTGTTGTCGTAGAAAAAATATTTATTCTGGTCAGATTTTAGTCAGCTTTGACTATACTAAATTCTCAATAATAGTTACCAAATATTCGAATGACTTCTAAAAGTTAGTAAAATTTTGTTTTAATTTAAAAAAGGTTTCCGTCCAAAGAAGGGCAATTTTGGAAACTCCGGTTTTTTTATCATAAAAGTTTTGGATAAAAACTTTCTTCATTGGAGAATAAATGTTGGATATTGTTCTCGGACTAGTCGTTTTTTATACTTATATTTAAATCAGTCATAGATAACTACTCCCGGTCTGAACATTTCTTCTTCAATTTTGGCCCTTTGTTGTCGTAGAAATAAAAAGTATCCTGGTCGGATTGTGGTCAGTTATGACTACTAAATTTTCAAAGTTGCCAAATATTTGAATGACTTTTGTAAATAGTAAAACTTTGTTTTTCATTAAAAATGGTTTCCGCCAAATAAATATAAAGTGAGAACCAGCAAACACCCAATAATTTTGTCTATTATTTCTCATTAACAAAAAATTAGTGTAAAAACTGCTTATAAGAAACATTTCAAGGACGACTATGCTTTTTCACATGAACGAACTCAGTTCTAAGCTTTAATCATGATTAATAACAAAACTTAAAGCCAATATTTTTTTTTTGGTTCGATAAATAATCAACTATCGATTGTTTTGATGAAAAAAAAACAGTTAAAGCATAGACATAGATGGTTATTTCTAAATAACTATTTTTTATGGGTTAAACTTTGTTTTAGAAATACTGAAAATACTTAACTATTTGCCGAATAATACTTTTTGTCTATAAATAGCTATAGAGTAACTATTTCCTGCAAGTATGCCATAGACAAAAATAGTCTAAACCTTTCTAGGTCTTTTATCAATCTTACGGCGTTTCCTGAATTTAATAGATGCTACCTGTTGATAGTATAGCTTTTGATAACTAATTCGCAAATAACAATTTTTTTCTGCAACTCCAAAAATGTTTTATGAATAGATTTTTTACTATCCTTTTCTGTACACAGTCATTGAATTCCGTAGGAAATGCTAAGATAATATGCTAATTGATAGAATAGTTTCCTTGTAACTATCTTTCGAATTAAATTTTTTTTCTGCTAGTTTACTATTAAGCTAAAAATGTTCAAGAGAAGAATTTTGCTTACTTCGACAAACTGTTTTAATTTAGTTTTTCTGAAGAAGACCTTAAGAAAAACTGCTTTAATTTAGTTTTTCCGGAGAAGACCTTAAGAAAAACTATTCTAGTACGGAATGGAAACCGATCGATTAAAATCGAATTCGATTTGGTATTTTAATTTTTATATTGTTTAATTTCGGAAGTTACTAAATATGGATGGATAAAAAAAGTTTGAGATTTTAGCGCCATATTCAAAAAGAAATCGTTTAAAATCTTAAATCGGAAGCAAAACGATTTCCATCGCTTTCCACTAAGAAAAGCTATTCTGGTATGTAATGGAAACCGATCAAATTCGATATAGTATTTTAATTTTGAATAAATCTTGGTATATTCGATTTTAATTGTTTGATTTCAGCTGTAAAAAATATTGAGTTTTTCGCGCCATATTCCAAAAAAATTGTTTAAAATCTTAATCGGAAGCAAAACGATTTCGATCGATATTCATTAAGAAAAACTATTCTAGTATGTAATGGAAACCGATCAAATTCGATATAGAATTTTAATTTTGAATAAATCTTGGTACATTAGATTTAAATTGTTTGATTTCAGCTGTAAAAAATATTGAGTTTTTTGCGCCATATTCCAATAAAATTGTTTAAAATCTTAATCGGAAGCAAAACGATTTCGATCGATATCCTGAAAACTATTCTAGTATGTAATGTAAACCGATTAATTTAAATCGAATTTGATTTGGTATTTTAATTTTGAACTAACAAGTATGGATGTGTAAACAAAGTTTGAGATTTTTGTGCCATTTTAAAAAAAATAGTTTTAAATCTTAAATCAAAAAGAATTTCGATCGATTTCCATTACATATTGAACTATTATCATCATTGGTTATGCCAGAAATTCAGCATTGAAACAACAGCTGTTCTTTTACTCTATTTTGAGTTTCGCCTTCCCTGAAGCTTCGCTTTCCAAAAGAGATTTGTAATATCCTACAAAAACGTTTAATCCTTAAATTTTACCAAAAAATAAATTAACATCAGTACAACAATAAAACAACAACCACAGCTCCATTATCCTTAATTTTTTTTTTAAATAAAACATTCAAAAGTAATAAAAAGAAAACAAGTTGTAATTCAAAACCTGAATGTTGGTACTATTTTTTTGGTTAGAGAACAGTTATCTGTGTTCTTTTTGAAATACTTAACTAGCCTTTGTATGGAAGTTACTCGTTTGGCTAGGGTCTTGGCTTCAAGTAGCTTAATAAACGAGTGCGAATTTCCATACTTATTGTTTCAAGAAAAAAACGTCTTGACAAACCCTGCTTTATAAAAAACATTTGTTTTTTTTTGTTATGTATCCAAAAGTAATCAAACAAGAAGAGAACTTATCGGCAAATTCGTATTGTGCACATCTGCGAAAGATGGGATAAGTGAAACATAAAAACAACTAAAACTTATAGTTCAAAGAAATTTTACTAAGCAAAAGTTAAGCAAATTATCGATTTATTGTATTTCATTGATTATTCTATTATACATAATCTATAGTTTTTATTGTCTGCTTTCGATGAATTCGCCGATGAAACCTATTGTTCAATTATTTTTGGTGTATGCATAGAGAAACAAAGAAAAGATAAGTTACTCTGTGAGATCTCCAAACAAAAAAAATACTTAGTCCTGGGACAGCTATTTTTTTATTTGTTAAAAAAATATAGTCTTCAGATAATTAATTTTTAATAAAAAAAATTAAACACTGAGCAAATATTTTGTTTTATAACACGAAAAAATTAATTGCAGCATGAGCAAGTGGAGCACTAGAGGGGATAAATATGTAAACATTGAAACTAGAGAAGTTAATGTAAGTTGGATTGCTCACCCTAAAATAAAGTCAAACCTAATATTTTTGATAGATGCAAAAGCTATTTACTTTTCAAAATACAATTGTTATTCAGTGTATGCATAGCCAGTTGACTTCACAGCGATTTACTATTTTGTAATAAAAGATAGTTACTTATTTTTTTATAAAGAGAAATAGTTAACTATTTTCTATAATGAAAATTAGTTTACTATTTTTTACAATAAAAATTGGTTACCTTTTTTTATGAAATTTATTTAATGAAATATGGCTACTTTTTTTTCATGAAGAGAAATAGTTAACTATTTATTATAAAAAAAATTGTTTGACTATTTTTTTTATAATGAAAACTGGTAATCTATTTTTTATTAAAATATTGATTAACTATTTGATTTAATAAAAGATGGTTGCTTATAGTTTTATGAAGAGAAATAATTAACTATTTTTCATAATGAAAATGGGTTTACTAATTTTTATAATAAAAATGGGTCAATTATTTTTTTATCTGGAAAATTGGTTAACTATTTTTTATAATAAGAGTCGGTTAACTATTTTATTTAATAAAAGATGGTTACTTGTTTTACTTACTTATAAAAAGAATTAGTTAATTTTTTTTAAATGAAAATTAGTTTATTGGTTTTTATAATAAAAATGGGTAAACTATTATTTTATAATGAAAAATGGTTATTTATGTTTTATATTTAAAATTAATTAACTATTATATTTAATAAAAGATGGTTAATTATTTTTTTTATAAAGTGAAATAGCTAACTATTTTTTGTAAAATGGTTAACTATTTTTTATAATAAAAATTGCTTAACTATTTTATTTAATAAAATATTGTGACATATTTTTTACAAAGAGAAATAATTAACTATTTTGCATAATGAAAATTTGTTTAAGGACCAACCATAGAATACAGTTAAAATCAAATATTTATAAATATATGAACTCAACTAATTATACACGTATTACTTTTGCTCGGCCTTATTATGAATTAGCAAAATAATTTCATACAACTAATGTGTCTTCCATGCGTTCTGAACTTTATCAAGTCTCAGTATAGTCGAAGGTGCTAGTTAAACAGTAGTAGGAAATTATAAGTGTTAGTAAATTCGCTTAATTAATTCACTCAATAGTAATACAGTACACGCAGTGAAAAAATCAAGCTTTCTAAATTCCAGACTTACTAGCAAGCGAAAAGTTGTTAAAAAAATCCAACCTTCGTTTATAAGCACAAAATCCACAATATTTCAGCTTACAGTAGGTAACGGATATAAGAACATCTCGTATACGAAAAAAACGCATATAAGAATTCTTTCCAAAACGCCGCGTAATTATATAAAACTGTTTATAATTGATTATAAGAAGAAAAAAAACTCATGTATGAAAGAAACTAGTGGTATTTTTGACTTTCTTATATCCGTTATCTACTGTATTCGGATTTGGGCTGTCAATTTTCACACAAATTGTAATAGATTTTGGCATAAAATTCGATAAATGTAGATTGCATCTCTAAAGGCTGATACTCAGTTCGTTCACCTGAAATACTTATAAATGCGATTTCTTTTAAATGTGATGTTAAAGACTTGAACACTATTTCCGAAGAAAATCAAACAAGTTTGTAAAATTATGTAAAGTGAGCCAGATATTAATCAAATACAAATTTCACTGCAATTTCAAAGATTTTTTTTATGGAGTTTGACACAGGCTTCTATGCGAATGAGACAAATTATAATACTTAGTCACTTAATAGTAAGGTGCCATAACTTTTCCTTATAAAGAGGATTTTTAATTTATTTCTTTTTTAAAAAAAACACAAGATAAAAAAAATATTGAGACTTTATAAAAAAAATCAAAGCCCCATTATTGCCTGAACAAAATAGATTTACCTTTTTTAAAATTGTATTAAAACTATTATTGTTATGTATACATAATTAAAAATTATTTTATTTTCTTGTTGGAATTTATTAAAAAAAACACATAAAAAGACGACATTTTAACAGTTCCTTCACCCCCAGTCCACCTCTCACCCATTCATTTAATAATTCATTGCATTTCAATAATGTATGTATTGTATGTACGTATATATGTTAACGTGTATATCATGAGAATAGAAAAAGTATAATTGAAAACAAACAAAGAAAAAACAATTTGTTAACTTTTACTAATTGTTTAATAAAGATAAATAACAGCAAACAAAGAATAAGAAAAAAATAATAAAAACTGAAACCAATTTACTTGAGCTTGTGCGCGCATGTAACAACAATAAATTCAAAATTTTTCTGCTGTTTTAAAAAAAAAACCCACTATTAGAACAAAATCGAATTCAAATCACTATAAAGTTGTATACTCGTAATACGTCATTCGCATAAACATAATCCGTTCGATTTTATTTTCATTTTCATCGGTTTTTAAGTGTCGAATTTTAAAAATTTCACAAATTGTAATTGATTACGGCATGAAAAAAAAATTTTCACAAATTGTAATTTCACAAATTTTAATTGACTATGGCACGAAATGCAAATATTTGAGCAAAATCCGTTAGATTTCATTTCCAACGGGTTTTGCCTGTCCGACTTGCAATCTCAGACAAATCATAAAATTAAATCCACATATTATTTTTATTAGAAACGATTTTTTTAATATAAATAGTCACATGTCTGTATTGTCTGTCTGTCGCTTGTTTTTGACCAACACTTACGCTTTTCAGTTTTTACATTGACCGCTAATTTTTTTTGGGTCCGTAAGGGTCATAAGTGTGAGCCCCTTAGCTAAATCTTTAAAATAAATCCAAATTCGGATTCGCAACTAAATTTGTTTAAATTTGACTAATCATATTTCCCCATTTACTATTGTTCGCTTATTTTGATTACGACTTTAAGTCCCTGGGGTCTATGGGTTACTAACTTCAGGCATACATATCTTAAAAATACTTATGTATAGCGAATAGTAAAAAAATATTTTTATCTTTGAGTGAACCGTTTTAGCAAAATTTCGGACGAACAACAATGCCCAAAAAATAATGTAAATGTTTTGAGCTAATATTCAAAATAGTGTACGTTTTTTAGAGATTCCTTTAGTCGCTTCAATAGAAATTTTTTCAGAGGTTCCTTTAGTCCCTTAAATGGAAACTTTTTTACCACTTCGCCCACTTATAATCCAAAAACGGGTTTGGATGTAAGCCTTTAACCTAAGTCATAGCCCTAGCCCATTTCTTTTATCAGCTATAGTGCTTTTAACAGACACACGAAAGGATGGACTGAAGGACAGATATGGAGACTAATAGAAAAAAGCACACAACAAGAGGTATTATCGGCGAATTCACTATTGGTTTGTGTGTACTAGATGTCTTAAGTCATAATTTCAATCCACTTAAACGGACATTTTTCCAATGAAAATTTGTAGCAATTAATTGTATGTAGAATTACTTTATAACTCGACCTTTTTTGTGACAACTTTTAAAAATTGTTTATGTCGAGGTCTTGGTGGCTAATTCGAACGTGAATTACCATATACGAACGAAATCAACTTGGGGTAGATTTCGTTTTGATTTTCAACATTTTGAACTAAACACCGGCGGTTTTAGATTTTATTCGTATAAGCCTTTGATTAAAAATAATCAATCGACAAGAGGTCTTGAACGCGCATTTAATCAAAAAATCTACGAGTTTAAATAAAATAATTTAAATTCATTAATTGCTTTGTTGTTGTTGTAGCGGCAACTGTGTGCCGGGGTGACAGCCCTTGGCCGAAGATTTGCTGCTTCGGGTCAATCCGGTCCATAGAACCGGCTGTCATTAATTGCTTTCAAGATTTTCGATGATGCTCTTCGATAAAGAACGAAATATTAAAAAAAACACTAATATTTCGTTGTTCTTCGAAGAAAATAGTCAGGAATCCTAAAGGCAATAATTGGATTAAATTTATTTCATGTATAGCTTTTTTATTGGAATTCTCCGCTTTACCGGAATATACCTCTTGCTGTTGGATTCTTCTTGTTAAAAGGCATATACGAACGAAATCTTAACTCTACGGAGTTCAGTTCGAAATCGTTGAAATCCACCTGAAGTTAATTTCGTTCGTCTCTGACAATTCAGGTTCGAATTAGCCCGATTGTATGTAAAAATCGATTATAATTTGTTTGAATATTGACAGGCGTTTTAAGGTTAAAATGGATATCCGGTGAATTTCGAAATACGCCTGAAGTTGATTTCGTTCGTCTATGACAATTCACGTTCGAAGTAGATCAATTGTAGGTGAAAATCGTTACAATTCGTTTGAATATTGACAAACGTTATCGGGTTAAAATTGAAATCCGTAGAATTTTCTTTATATTTGCGAATGAGCCAGAATGCATTTGCTGCGCATATACAATTAAAATCCAAATTTATTGGATTTCAACGCTAAATCAATACAATTTGTATGGAAATTAATAGCCGATGTGCATGTGTACATTAGAAATTACAATCAAGGTTCTGGCTGTATGACAGCGTTAATCGCGTTTATATCTACTGTAATAAAGCCTTGTGTTTGCGTATACGAACGAAATCCGAATTAACAAGATTTCAGGTGAAATGGATTTGCTTATACGAGCGAAATCCAACAGATTTCATGTTTATCAAATTTCGGATGTAAATTTCCATAAAATTAGGCACAAAACCCGGTGAATATCGAATTCAATTTCATATGCGTATGAGGCATCAGAATTTATTTGGACACTGACAGCCGATATTCGATGACACTGAAATGTGGTAAATGTCGCTCGGATGAGCGAAGGCCGTTTAATATATTTTTACGCGGAATCTTTTTAACTCTGATCGATTTGCAATAGAAATTATAATCGTAGTTTAAGCTGTCAGTTTGACAGCTTTTGTGTATTATTTGCGGTCAAATTCATAAAATAAGCAAACAAAATCCGAACTATACAAATTTCGAAAAAAATATATGCGGCGTTCGTATAATCATCAGGTTGAATATTTATCAGGTCTTATTGTTTTCGAATTTCGTTTCTGAATATAAATGCAAATTGCAATAGATTTTGACACGAAATCCGATGAATGTCGAAAGTTACAGAATTTTGTTATAACATTAACATTACCCCATCCTTCCCTTTTTCCTCCAAACATACTAACGAAAAAAATCTGTTATATTTTAATATTGAAATTAATATAGAAAAACGAACCGCTTTTTTATAACTGTTATACATTGAACGAAAAAAAAAATCGAAATTAATGTTATACAAATATATATTCTTTATTATAAATTTAATCTTATTAGATTAAATTTAAACCAACAGACATCTAAATACTACTACCTACATGTACTACAGCTATTATAACAACAACTATTATAAATATGTATTTACATAAATAACAAAGTAACAATAAACGTTAGTATAACACTTTATGCTTAATTTTAATGTGAGAAAATTTAAAAAAAAAAAACAAACCAAACAAAAACGAACATAAAATGCTTTATGTTTCAATGTTGTATATTTGTGTCCATAAAAAGTATCGAAAAAAAATAAAACAAAACAAAAACAAGAGGAAAAGAAGTACAATGGTGAAAATAAAGGACTTATGATGATAATATATCGCAAGAAACCACAAAGTGTTTAAGTCACGCTAATGCGACTGACGTACAAAATCTACTTTGCAGCAGTATGTGCGAAAAGCTATTACTATTTGTACGAAAATGGGAGAATGGAATCAAGTCCTAAGCTGAATTGAAGAAAATTAAAAGGTTTGTATCAATTTGTCACATTGGGAAAACTTGTACAATAAAAAATGACATAAACACATTGTGCGTTTTAGTTGGACCACACCTTAGAAATTTAACTTTACACAAATTTCAAATTTCATATTTGAAAGTAAAAATTTCTACAAGAAAAAATTAAAAATCAGCTGACTGCATAACTCTACCTTCTTTATTGTACCATGGTCTAGTGACTATATTTCGGTTATTGTGTCATGACCAAGCACAAGTACAAGGATCGTCTTTTTATATGGAAATATCAGGCACACTATGCAAAAAAAAATTGAATTCGATGGCAAATAATAAGCCTTTTTATTTGACTAGCTTAAAGACATTTAAAGCCCTGTTGGAGCAATGTTTTCAATTATTCATCAACACAGGCTAGGACGAAGTTTCCTGTTAAATTTTTGTTTTCATATGAAATACAAGTGTTCGTGTGTTTAAACACTATCTGAATACAAATTTTTGATATGATTTTTGTCAGTTAATCAAATACGCAGTAAAACGCTACAAAAAATATTAGCCAATTATTGTGAATCGTCAAAATACTGCGCATAAAATCATTGTGAATTATCACAATATGATAACAACACTTCATAAGAAGAATGTCTTACCGAGAGAGAAATCGAAATCAATCAACCCATCACTAACGGTCGCTATATTTGTAACATTTCACTCGTTACATATTTTTCTTCGTACTATTCGCTCGTTTCTCTTACCAAAAAAGAAAGAAGAGTAAATAACAGAATTAGTCAAACAATCTGCACGTCACGTGTAGCGCTACGGTACGTCACATATTGTGCATACACAACGAATGGGGTACTTTAAGGTCCAATTAGTCTTGACGGTGGACGGTTGATTCTGCAAACTGCAGAAGTCTACCGTCGTCAACCGGCAAACTGTAGTTATCTTCCTCTAACACATGCAAAATGCAACCTCAACTGAAATAGCTGATTGTCAACCGTCAGGAATAATTGAACCTTTAAGCGAAGACCGTTTTGAAGGTTGACACGGCGTCAAGACTGAATCTATAAAATACTTCACGAGTGTTTCCGCGGACAATTTTTAAAAAATTAATGGATTCAGTTTTGTACCGAGCTGTTCGACTTCATTTGTCCAGTCTCGGCTAGACGATAATTACTAATAGGCTCCAGTTTGCCAAATGCGGTTTCGACACATCCATCAATTTCGTAATGGATTCTAGATAATTGTTTATGTTTTCGAAAATAAAGTTAAACACGGAAAAACCAAAAAGAATCAAACTACAAGAGATTGCATTGGCAAAATCGAGCATTGTGGCGAATTAAAGATTATGTGCATTATATGGGGTTTTCGTCAATATCATTTAAATAATTATTGAATGGGAAAAATAGTAAACGAAATATTTGAAGTCATACATTAATTTCGGCATTGGAATATATTGAAATTTCTGCTGATTTTTATATTGACATATTCCCACCCCGTGAAGCCTGGTATTCACCTAAAACAACATTTTCATTCCCATTAGTAAAATATGTAGCAAAGCAAACAAAATTTTACATTGGTAAATTCCGCTTAAGCCTAGTATTCACCTGAAACGAAGTTATTGCTCCCATAAGAAATACATGAAGCAAAGCAAACGAAATTTACCATTGGTAAATTCCGTTTAGCTATTTTCGTTTGGTAGTACTTGGCAAAAACGAAAAGGTGGCGGAATTTGCAACTGTTACAGGGATGGTTATAAGAGCTGTGTAGACTTTTTTCACCATCTGCAAACGAAAATTAAAGTTCTGATAATTCTTTGGTCAAGGAATTTTTGAAATTTATAAAAAAATAAATTAACAAATGTCGTGAAGTCGTTTTTGAGGGTATTTAAATGAATATGATTTAAATAATTTTTTTAAAAATGAGTAGCGGCTGCTTTCTGTACACTGCTCTACACTACAATTCTATCCTGTGAGATAAATGCAAAACTCCTAAGAGAAAATTTCGTTTTAGGTGAATACTAGGCTTTAGCTTACTTCGTTTGGTGGTACTCAGCTGAAACGAATGAATTTGTAACTGTTACAGGGATGTTCTAACAATAGTTTGGTCAAGAAACTTTTTAAGGGTATTTAAATGAATATGTTCTTCTACATTACTCTTCACAACACATTTTCCTTGCAGAAAAAAATGCAAAACTCCTAAGCAAAAATTTCGTTTTAAGTGAATATTTGGCTTTAAACTGACACTTTTTGGAAATACCTACCTAGATATTTTCATTTTCTATCAAATTTTTGCCTGTTACAACTGTTTGAAGTAAATAATCAATTGCTACTTGACAAATATGGTAAAGACAAAGCCTTTGCATAACCCATAACGTATGCGCATTCTGCCGAATCTGCGCCTACGTTACGCCGTTGACTAACTAGGCCTTTCAGCAAAACTGCCCGACAGTCCCTCTCAGTGAACTTTGTTTTGTGAACAGAAAAAAATAATAATCATTTGTGCGGTATTATTCAGAACGGTTGGTTTGGTCGTTCGTAATAACAGGGCGAAAACGGAAAATAAAACGTGCGGAAAAAATAGCGAATGTTTAACAAGAACAACACAACAACAAATTCATACAAAACACAATAGAGCAACAGCAAAAAAAAGTTATAACAAAAAAATATCCAGAATAGAAAAATATATACGGCATTTAAAACAAGGAAGTGGAGTGTGTGGCGTAAAGCAAATAAAAAAAGAAGAAATTCCACTGGAATAAAAGAAAATTTGACAAATTTAGGAATACCATCAAGTCATTGTATATCCAGAACCAAAGGAAAGCCAATTAAGGTTTCCTCCCTCTAATTTTTGGGGTTTCCATTTCGTTGGCATACACAGCAATTGCAGTTGTTTTTTAGGCGGAAGAAAGAACCCCCAAATTCTGCTTCGAGTGGTGTTATAAAAACAATAGTCATCATATCGCTCGAGCGAAAAACGCAGAACGAAAAGAAGGAAGTGTCCGAGTGAGGTCTGTGCAAGAAATATTGCTCTGAAATCGATTTCAAAGGAAAGCGAATAATTTCTAGAGCAGGTTTTGTGGCATTGTAAGGCCAGAGCTCCATAAATACAACGAAAAAATGGTAAGTTCTTCGAAGAGTTCAGTTTTTGCAAATTTTTTCACGAGTTATTTTTTTACGTCACACATACATACGTCAAGTTTGACGTTTCCTCTTGCGTTGTTTTTTTTTACAATGTTTTCTTTGTTTTTCTTGTCTAATTGTTGGCTTTAGCTTAATTTGCTGCTAAAGTTTGCAACTTTTTAATATTTTTCTTCGTTTCTTTAGTTTTTCGTTTTTTTTGCAAACATTTTATCTCGCTTTGCTTTTTTAACATGAAGAAGCAAAAGAAAAACGTTGGCTGTCAAATTGTTGTTGTTTTATGCCTTTGTGCCGCGTGTGCTGGTATGGTTATCTCTTTCTCGCCTACGGAGTTTACCTGTATGTGTGTCACGTTGTGAGCGGTTGTGCGTAACATGCCCAGCTGTTTTTGGGGCACAGTGGTTGGAAAACCATGTGAAACTTCATTAAAAACATGTGTTTCTTTGCTTCTTTGCTGAGTATAACGTGCTTTTTGGTTAATTGTTGTTTCTTATTGTTGTTGTTTTTGGTATTTTTGATTATTTGGTGTGTGTTGCTTTGTTAGAAAATGTGGTTTCTTGTATTTGGGGGTGTTTACTCTGTATTTTTGTTAAAAAAAAAGAAATTTAAAAATTTAGAGGAACAGGAATTGATTTTTGCTTATTGAAATAGGGACCACATTCCCATAGTGTAATTTACTTTTGAGTTAGCATCACAGAAGCTGTAAAGTGCTCCTCTTTTAAAGTAGAGGTAAGAATCTAAGGGGCAACAATGTGGAAAAGCTGATATTTAAAAAAATGAAGGCCACATTCCCATGGTGTCATCTCCGAGTCTCAACACTTTAGGCTTTTAAGTGTTTATCTTTTATCTTTTGTCATTTTAAGTGAGTCTGAAATAGTATTTGTTCAGTTTATTTAGCTCAAACTGTTGAAACTGCAATGGTTCCAATTTTCTAAAAAAAAAAAACTTAAAAAGTTAGATGGAAAACAACTGGAATATGGCGAGCAAATTGAACGGTATATTTTGCTCATCTGAGAAAAGAACTTTCGGTTGATACAACTATTGCTGAGTTAACAATCCTTGGTCGGAATGATCCTGGGTCGTTCCGGAGCGTAGATCCGATTGTTGTGGGAACTTTGGTTTAAGGTTGTTTTCTATGGTTGTTGTTATTGTTATTTTAAATTATCTATAGGCCGTTTTTTGCTTCATAAGAAAATGCGGTTTTCTAAAACAATTTAAAAAATAAGAGGGAGAACAAATAGATAGATTTTTTTGTTTTTTGAAAAAAGGCCACCTTCCGAGTACAATCAATGAAGCTTTAAAGTGTCCTTTTTAAAAGTAGAAGTCAGAAACTTAGAAGGGCAACAATTTGGAAATGCTAGCCTTTAAAAAATGTAAGGGTGCATTCCCTTAGTGTCATCTTTGCTGCGTCACAACACTCTAGGTTTTAAAGAGTTTTTTTTTATAATTTTAAGTGAATATAAAAATATTTTTGTCCCTTAACTCCCTGTTTATTTTGTTCACCCTGTTGTCCACGGCTTTCAACTCCCAATTGCATTGATTGCAATGTTTGTAGCGTTGCAGAGAACTAGGGCATGTAAAGAAGTTTGAATGGAAAATAATTGGATAATCCTGCTTTTGCCTCGGTGCTGCATAGATATTCCTTATTTCAATGTCATTTTAAAGACTTCTGCTTTAGTCCCAAAACATGACATTTAGGAACAAGGGGACACTTCTTTCAAATCAGTAAGCTATGCACTTTATAAATCTTATACTGAATGCCCGGCACCTACAGTTCAATGGCCGCTCCGAACGCCTAGCGCATTTAAAACAGAAGTCTTAACATGGCTTAGAGCTCAATTTCGTAGTGGTAAAGTCGTCTGCATTTACGAGGTGAAACCCCGCCATTGAAATTTTTGTTAAATGTTCCCAACCCCAAGGTGAAGCTATGTTAACTTAGGTGAAAGTTAAGCACGCTAACCAGAATACCACGGCGGCTCTCTCTTGTTGTAAGTACTAAAGCCCAATGACTCTGGTACTGAAACATTTTTAGATGTTCCCAACCCCAAATTGAACCCAGGTTTAGTTGCATGATAGTCATAAACTCTAAACATTACATGGCTCTCTCGTTTTAAGGACTAAAGCCCAATAACTTAGTGAGATATCAACTTTGTTCAAGGTTTTAAGGACTAAAGCCCAATAACTCATTGACATATCAACTTTGTTCAAGGTCTAAAATTAGTTTTATGTACGAACTTCCCAAGTTTCAACACGTTTTGTTTACTTTATTCCCACAACATCCCATTAAGGAACCAGGGAAAACTTCTCTCAATTCAGTGAAATATGCACGATATAATCCTTAAACACACTGACCATGACCTATACTGCTTAAAGCAGTCTCCCAAAGGCTAATGCATTTTATAGAGAAGTTTTTACATGGCTTATTAAAAAGCCGCCGGCATTTACCAGATGAAATATCTGCTGCTGAAAAATTTTAAGATGTTCTTACCTGGATTTGAACCTGGGTTTACTGGCACGATAGCCATGTACACTACTATCACACCACTGCGGCCCACGTTTTAAACAGAAGTGACTAATGTAGAAGATGTTTGGTAGATTTAAAGTAAAGGTAAAGTTTACCGACAAATGACCGGAATGAACATTTCGGCCTACTGTGCGCTTTAAATGGTCTTTCTCATTCTCAAAGTTCTTGAGATCTTCCAAATGACCTAAGTCCAGGAAAAAAGTCTCTGTAGGTGCGTTATTATAGCTTTTAAATATGCTGGAAAGTGCCATAGGTTACGCTCTAACGTCTATCTCATTCACAAAATCTTTTTCATTCTCAAAGTTCTTGAGGTCTTCCAAATGACCTAGGTCCAGGAAAAAGTCTCTGTAGGTGCATTGTTGCATATATTGAATACGCTAGAAAGTGTCATAGGTTACGCTCTAACGTCTTAGTTTCTTTCATATAGGATTCGCATTGTTTTGAGGATTTCCGGCCGAAGCGGAAGAGAAGACTGCTGGAAAGAGTTTGTATGGACATTCGAATGATCAGTTGTTACTTGTTCGGCTCAATGAAAATCCTAGTATATGCTGGACAGTGTCATAGGGGTCTGTCTCAGTTACCTCCATACAGTCTCAGTTACCTCTCTGGGGTCTTAGTTACCTTTATACAGGCTTTGCACTGGTTTAAGTATTCTGAAGCGGAAGAGAAGACTGCTGAAAGAGGAGTGACCAGTCTGTATGAATATTCGAATGCTCAGTTGTAACTTGTTTAGATCAATGAAATCCTAGTATTTTTATTTGTCTTGCCAAATCGTTTTGGTTGCTGTCGTTGAAGAGGCCACGTAGTGACAGCCCTTGACCGAAGAAATGCTGTTTCGGATCAATCTGGTACATATAACCCGCTGTCGTGGGATTGCTTCGTCGTATATCCCATGATCGCCATATTCGGGTGCTTTCCATCTTTACCCACGGTGTCAATTCGGCTTTGATGGCTTGCAATGATGCCGCTTTGTACAGGTCAATGAAACCTTCCCTAGGCATTTCGTCCGTTTTTTCCCTTGTATCTTATGTAAATATGTCTGGATCCAAATAATCCTAAGGTTGCATATTTCAGAAAAAATGTTATCGCCAATTCGCCTTTAATTTTTTTCTAGTCCTTACGACGGTGGATGTCCGAGTCCTTATTGCCGTCTAACTGTAGATGAAAAATAGTTTTTACGTTACTCAGAAATTTTGAAGACCTTGTGCTAAATATGCAAATATTTAGAAGTCCTGTTTAGTACAGTTTTCATGAACTGTATCGTGCATATGACAACGCTCGAAAAATCATATCATTTTATTTTTCCTTTACAAAGGAAACACAAATTTCTTCTCTACAGATAACGCTTCACTGTCCTAAATGTGTTCTTGCCTACAAGAACCCATTGTCTATGTGCAGGATGATAACTGGAAAATTTTTTATAAAGCACGAAATAAAGTCAAGCGGGATTAAAAGGAAATAATGCGAAGGGAACAAACTTTGGAAATCGCCTTCAAAACAAAGGTCCATACAAGCAAGGTCCACTGTGATTGTGTTTATTTTTTAAAATTTATGAACCTCAAATTTCTAAAGTTTACAAACATCAGCATTTGAACCATTTTGATAGTGTATAGCTCGGCCTGATCAATATAAAATACTCTCCAGGTAGCTACGACTTCTTTTCTAGAGCGACGGCCATTTATACAACATGGGCCTTACTCGTCCCCGGCAACAGGGGATCGAGCAAGTCGACCTTCAGTAGCGGCAGACCGCTTAAAAAGCTCAGCTGATCAACCATATTGCTAGAGGGGAGCTCTTTTTGATCATATGGAACATACTCTCCAGGTAATTACGCCTACTGCGGGAATTGAATAGTAAATATGGACATATGGCTACTCCAATGAAAGACAATTTTTTCTAAGAATCCTAATAACATAAGATCATTTTCTTTGCCTCACGTCCTCTTTTAGGTTGTATAAAATATTCTTTTGCCGCAGTTGCTCGACCAAAGTGGCCTTGAGACTCAGAAAGGCAGGACTGTGGTTACAGATTATTGTCAGTTTTAAGTGATTATCACTATTATGGCCTGAACCACAGTGCTCCACAGCACTAGGGCAAGCTAAAATGCGACTACCAACGCTCCTCCAGATTAACTGAAAAGACAAATTTAAGGATCAGCCGTGCGGGCTTCACTAACCTTCTTGGTAGGGGTGAGGTCTTTTTAAAACCTCTGCAATTCTTTGGATCGTAACAACCGCTTGATACGCCAAGAGTATTCTTAACTTGCTTTATAGTTGGTAAAACACAGCCACTACGACACTCCACGAAGGGCCGTTCCCAAGCAGGTCAGACTAGAACAATAGTTCTATGGGCTCCTGAACTCCCGCGGCATCAGACTTAAATCTCTAGTCCGACCTCGTAGCACATGCCTACTTCCAGTTTGAGCTTCGCAAACTCTGGCTGGTAGCATAAATGTCTGCACTCAGAATTCGCTCGTGTTACCCATAAATATAGAGGTAGAACAGGATCATTCTAGATTTATTTTTAGCTTACGAGGAGCTCTTGGAATCACCTTAGGAGAATCAGGTGATCCCACTTGGTCCCTTTTCGGGAGACTCTGGTCACAGTCACAACCTGGTCACAGTTAGTTTTAGTTGCTCAAAGTGATAGCGCAAACTTGCAGTTCAGCTTTTTTCATACTATCAAATGACCTAACGCCAGTGCTTGACTTTTCAAATACATATTGCAAATGTGGGATTTAGGATCACTATGTCAGGTCTACTCATTCTACAACAATGGGTCGAAGGTGTACGTGGGGTCTGGAATCGGTTTTTGTACCCTCCATCTGTAGAAACAGTTATTTGCCGCACATCGAAATAGTGAACGCTGATATAGACGATCTATCCGTATCCGTCTATCTGTTGGCAGAAAGCAAACTTCACGTCACAGCATTGAAGCTGATAAAGGGCTGATGCTCTGAGGCGGTTAGTATTGACCAGATGTTAAGAGCTTAAATGTTCTCCACAAGAACTAAACCTTATATTTCAACAAATCGGATATTTTCGTTTTTTTTTACTGATTTCGCTTAAATCAACTCCAATTGTTACGGTTTTTTTTTAAAAGGTTGTGGTAAAAAGTAAATGTGCGTAATGACGTCCATTATTTAGAAGGACCCTATCTTAATAACTAGGCTGATGTCAGAGTGCGCTCTATAACACTGTTTTGCAAAAATTTAATTTTGAGCCCTCCCTTAGATGAAACCAATCGATCCTCATGTAAAATGATCTCCTGAATCCGAATTGAGTGTCGTAAACATGAAAATTTTTCTGATTTTGTTCATTAATTTGCCTTAAACTTCGGCAATTCGCCGATTAACTTAAAGATCGATTGGTAAGAAATACATCTTTCAAATAAATCATAATTTATAAAAGTTGAATAAGAATTGTGGAAGTTAGCTGAAATAATTCAAAATTTTATATTTTTTGTTGAAAAAATATTGTTTTTAACTCCCAATTGTAGCCAAATTATGGAGATCTTCCATTCTTTTTTGCAAAAAATCATAAAGTACGTACTGTAGAGTTTCCAACGTGGTATATTCTTTGATAATCCGGCTAAAATTATCTGTGTTACAGCAGTTTTTGTAAAAAAATATTTGAAGCGATTCCATGCTACAAAACATTTTACGGCCTGCTTTGTCGCTTCAACATGCTTTGCGCCCTCTTTGACATGTTTCGAGCGATCGTAAAAGAAAACAAATGCAGTGCTTTGTAGCGCACTCTGACATAATCTTTAGAGATACTCGTATGACAATGATCTTTGATACACCCGATGATGGTATGGAATGAAATAGTCTCTTGTAGAGATTAAACAATGTCAGGCCCACTTAAAAAATCAAACCATCGCTGCATAGTTGGCCATAGACTGACCTATCACTTTGTAAGAGGTCAAGAATGTTTCTTTATCACCCCTCTAAGGCCATACAGCCGGTGATTTAGGACTTTTTTTTTCTAATTTTTAGCTTATCGCAGATAGCTTCGGCATGAGCAGAAGCTGGAAAAGGGCAGACCAATGTGACGCTAAGTATTTAGGGTAGTTGGTAGTCGGAATTTTGACGTCATCGACTTTTACATTAGAGGCAGTCGCGGTGAATCATGTGGCTAGTGATTTGGAGTCTGAAATTTATATATTCCCGTAGTGAAGAATCGTGCTAACTCATAGCGTATTTTAGCCTTTTTAAGGGTCTTGCGGTCTAAATTTTCAAGAGTCCACCCATTAAATTTGCCGACAATGTCTGATATCAGACAATTCTGAACAATATCTGAATTCTATCGAGAATTCTTACCGAAATCTTTAAAAATTCTGATTTGTCTGAGGATTTTTTATATATTATGTTAAGAAATATCTGAACGAATTCGACCAGAATTCTGTTAGACTTGTCTTTGGGTTTTTTTTTATAAATTTTTTGTTCAGACTTCTCTTATCAAACTCGCAGTGAATTCTGAACTATTTATCTGAGGTAGTCTATTCGTTTAAAACTTTTGTTATGTGCTTCATATTTTACAGTTGTTGTTCTTGTGTTTAGACATGTCGGAACTTATTCTGAATGTATTCTTAACTGTTTGTCTGAGGTATTTTTATATTTAAAATTCTGAACGTTTGGTTAGCTTAGCTGTGCGAGGGATTTTTATTGTGTTCGGAGGCAGTTCTCGTTAAATGCAAAACTGGTTGCCCTTAAGTGTATAGTCACTAAACATAGTTACAGCATAATTATTGCTTGCGAAACTGCAGACACCACTGCTTGTAACTAAAAGTCCGTCCAAACGGTTTTTTAAAATGTTTTACAACTTTTTTTGTAGAACAAAAATATTTTCTTCGTTGTGATTGTTTACATTCAGAATTTACCATGACATAAGCTCAGAATTCGTTCGGAATTCGGTTCGTAATGTCGGTAAAAACATCAGAATTTAATAAGACTTAATGCCAGAATTCTGACCGAAGTCGTTCGGAATTCGATACGAGAAATCGAAATTTCCTTTCGAATTTCCCAAGACTACAGTTCAGAATTCGGTCAGAAATCGTTTCGAAATGTCGGCAAAAACATCAGAATTCCCTCAGAGAAGTAGTTCAGAATTCGTGTCAACCTTCTCATATGTTTTTCGTTGCGAACTCGCTAAGAATCCGGACCGAAATCGGAACATTGCCCATTGTCGTACAGAATTCTGAGCAAATTCTGAAGGCTTGGTTTGCTGGGCAGTTATAATCTGAAAAAAGAAAAAAAGTTTTATTACATTCATAACGAAAGACTGATTAATTGGCACAGTCAGAAACTACATAAACAAATACCCATTTGGTCCAACAAGAAGAAGAAAAATAATAATGTAGGAAAATTACAAAGTTTTTCGTTTCATATCAGTTAGTGTCATTTTGGCTTCGCTCGAATTCGAAGCATAAAATCTACCAACAAAGAAAAATTGTATACCTGATTTCAACCTGGCCAGTTTATCATAGGCTTGGAAGTTGAGAAAACAACACTATGGAGAACTTATCCTGTAGTTTTATCTTTAAGTAAGTTCCCACTTGAATACATTTGCCCAAAAATAAAACTCAACAATAGTTTGTCTCATATAAAATCTTCTAAACAAAGTAGCTCCTCCAGAGGAACAGTTGGCCCAACGAATGTTTGCCTAGCAAACAGTTCGTAACATGTGTAATAAATAACAACACCAAAAGGATACAAAAAAAAAACGTCATGGATGTTTTAATAACAATAATGGCTGGCTAACTGGCCTCAGCTTTAGTACATATTTCAAACAAAACTTTTCCTACATTAAAAACATCTGTGACTGCAATATAATTGTGAACCAAAATCCAATCTCACAATTGCGAAAACTGCTTCCCTTCATCATAACTCTTGCCTTAGTAGAGAATGTGACTTAGGTCCTACTCTCTCCTACCTTATGCCCAAAGGATTTCAGGGCATGTATTTTTTTTAGTTTAACATTCAAGCAGCAACAGTGTTTGTTGTTCGACTTGAAATCTGGAGGAATTTCAAACCGTACGTAGCCAAGCGTGTGGCCATACGCTCTGGCGGCATCCCAGCATAACTTAAATAATTAATTGTGCAAAATTTTTGAAACGATAAACTATGGACCATAGACGCTCTCCAAAGACAAACCAAACTTATTTATCCGCGGGACGAACAAATCATAGAGCGAAACGATGCTGCGGTGGCCTGTAGGCTAAATCTGTTTCGTTGTGTGTGTGTGCAAGTTGGGGGTATTCAGGAGCAGGCTAACAAACGCTAATGCATGGCAAAGCAACAACTAAGCAATCAATCGAACAGGGTTGCCAGTTTTTTTACTACCACAGAAATATATCTAGCACCAAAAATTCTAAAAAGCACTAATTTGATGTTTGGTTTAGCATTTAACGCCTGACAGGGGCACATAGGGTGATCCAATTCCAAGTGTATATATAAGTTTGAATTTCTGTTTGCCATAGTTTTTACTTTTCTTTTTGTTTTGCTTTTTTTGTTAATTTTTTTCCTTTTGTTTATATTTATTCGGTCTTTTATCTTTTTTATGACTTGAACAGTTTTTATTCTGGTTCGAGACCTTTTTGTTGTTTCATTTTCAGAAAGAAATATTGAAACGAGACCCCATAATGGGTATATTACAGGTAGGCCATTCAAAATTTTAAATTTGAATCGGCTGTATTGATAATTATTTAAATTTCTGGTTTTATAAGAAAGGTTAAACTTTGTCATTTAATAAAGGAACACCATCAAATGCGTTTTCTCTTCGCCCAATGGGCTAAATATTTTACAGAAAAATCGTGTTTTCAGATGAAGCTCATTTTCATCTCGTTGGCCATGTCAATTAGCGAAATTGACGCAAATGCCGTTCTGAGAACCCACGCGTGACTATTGGAAAGCCAATGCATCCACAACGAGTCACTGTTGGGTGTGCATTTTCGGCTGGCGGCATCCATCAATGGCAATTTTTCTTCGAAAATGAGCAAGGATCCGCCGTTACCGCCAACGGTGAGCGTTACCGCGTCATGCTCAAGGAATTTTTGTTTCCAAAAATTCAAGATAATGACATGGATGACATTTGGATTTCAAAAAGACTATATTTTATACACTGTTTTTGAAAATCAAAAATCAGTCGAAATTCTGATGTCAATCAACCGCCTCGAAGCTGTGCTTTGAGCACTTTGGTTTATTTTATGTGGGCAGCCATTAAGTATAAATGTTACGCAAAGTATCCAGAGACAATGGAAGCGTTGAAACATGAAATCGATGTAGCCATTGAAGATATTCGACCCGAAACAATAGAAAATGTTCTAAAAATTGGGTTGATCGGATGAGTTACTGCCGAGCCAGTTGTACTAGTCATATGAATGATATATTATGTTCCATTATTAAATGATAAAATTCAAACTTTCAATCTAAATGTGCTGAAAAATTCGGTTGATCGGATCAGGTACTGAATGATATTGTGTATTAAATCAGAAAGTTCAACGTTTTCAATAAAACCAGTTATTTGAAAAAATTATCTGTACTTTTTTTACAGCCGATTCAAATTTAAAATATTGAATCGTTATCCTCTTGCAAGATTGTAGATTTGATGAGTTTCGTAAACGGGTTGTCGTGGCTCAAGGGCTGCTTTCTGCTGCTTGATAAAGGACAAAATATAAAGGGTCCTACCTGTATGGGTCACCGAGTCGAGTGTCAAATATTTAAGTTGACACGGGTAAAAATCCGAGTATAAAACGGAAACAAGGCATATTTTTAGCAAACAGTGGTAGACAATTGTTTGAGCGCAGACGACTTTTGTCTATTTTGGTAATATACAATTTTTGTTTAATATGTTAGTTTATTTAATATTTAAAAAAAAGTAATTTAAACAAAAAACAAATATTTCATTACACTGTGGCAAATTCAATTAAAAGCTAAAGAAAGGCGAGAAATTCGTCAAAATAGGAAGTTAAAACAAAATTCAACCCAACTTTTATATTTAATTAAAATTTAGTATGTCCTCCATTATTCTGTATGACAGAAAAAATGATTCTATAAAATATTTAATGGTTGTGAAGCTAATGTCGGCCCAACACTCCTTAATCGTATATTTTAGATCGTTGACTGTTGAAAACTGTCGTCCACCCTCGTAAACCTTAGCTGCTAGAATGCCCCATAGGTTTTCTATTGGATTGCAATCGGCACTGCAAGCCGGCCATGGTAATACATTGATGTTTTTGTCCAAAAACCATGCTTTTGTTTGCTTGGATGCATGAATCGAGGCATTATCTTGCTGGAAAATTACTTCTTCGTTCACATTTTTATCGAGATGTGCTATCAACACGTCCTCCAACAATTCAATATAATTTTCTGAATTCATTTTTGTTGATGAGCAACAAATCGGTAACATATTTTCATGGGAAAAGGCACCGCACACCATAAAGCTTCCGCCAACAAAATAACGCTTGGATCTAACTACATTGTTTTTACTTAAATCGTGCCAGTAGCAGATAAAACAGTCTGGGCCATTTAAATTGAACTTACTCTGGTCGGAAAAGATGACTTGTTTCCATTCATTTATCCAACCCATATGCATTTCGGCAAACAAACTGTAGCCGTTTAAGTTTATGGGCATTTGTAAGCTAGGTTTATATTGTAATTTTATCCATCTTATGGATGGTTTAGAGATTAAATACCGTGAAATTGTTCTAGAGGTAACAGATAAGTCCAGTTTTTCTTTTCTTTTAGGTTGTCCTTTATTCTTCAATGTTAGTTTTGATTGAATTGCCTTTGGTTGGAGTTTTGATACCATATTTTTTGCCTTTTCGCAAATAATTTCTTATTACACATTCAGAATAGTTTAATATTTTCGCAATTTTTCTATGTACTGCCCATCTTTTTTTAAGGGAATCGATGAAATTCTGTTCATAGTCATTTTAATGCTTACCCGAGCCCTTTTCTACAGAAATGTAGCATCAACATAATTTTTTTTTTAATTTTTAATATTTTGTATTTAATTAGCATTTTTTTATCAAAAAAATATGTTCACTTGTAGTTAGTTTTTCAGTTGATAATATCCTTTTTTGCTGAAGCGTTGGAAACATCCAGTTCAAATGTCGAGTTTCCTTCTGGATATCGATGCAGATCCCTCATAGACGAATAAGACTTACAATACCACATATATTGTTGTTACAACAACAACAGTCGTTCAATCACGCATTGATGTACCATAGACCTTGTCAAGGCAACTCGGGATCTTTATTTTCACTCTAGAACACAAATAGCAAAGCGTGGATTTATGTTCCCTTATAAAATATGAAAATTTTCTTTGGCCTACTAGAATTTGACAGCGAGGCTGATCTCGATGTCAAATTCTAGTAAGCTCTGCCCTTGCCGCCAATTAAAGTATATTTAATTGTTATAAGTCGGCTACGTTCTCTGGCGGTTTGAATTGTTTGCCTTTTGAATCTTTCTTTTCGGCGGAAGTGGCAACACTGCCATCAAAACCTTCCTCAACCTCCTTTAAGTTTTTAACTTGGTATATACGAGTATATGACATAAGGTGAGTAACACACTAGACACTCTCTTTCCGCCTCACCCTTTCGATCTCTCATTGCTTGTTCATATTTTGCAAAGTGATTTAGTATGTGACAGCAGCCGCCACTATTTGGTATATAAGAAGTGCGCAGTTGCTGTAACCCAACCAAAGCAAACCAGGAACCGACCCAACGTTTGCAGACATTCTGCTACATACTCGTCCCACACTCTGGTTGTATACACAACATGGACATAGCGGAACACTGGCAGCCAGCGCTGCTGCTGCTGCATTTGGTGAACATGAATGAGTGGGACAAGGATAAGAGAGAGAGAGTGAGCGTGTTTTTTTTTCTAAACATGTTGCATAGATTTTCAATGAGTTGCAAGGAAAAAACGTGTGCATTTTGTGCTCTGTCTCTCTTTTGCTGTAAATCCTTGCGTTGTGTTTGCGTTTGAGTTGGTGGTGGTATTTATGATTTTCAAGAGAGTATTCTTCAGTGTGGAGTTATGTGTTTGTTGCTTGTGGGATTTCTGTATGGTTTTTTCTTTGTTTTTTCTAGAAAACTTTGCTCTTTTTGTGGTGTTTTTGCTGGAATTTTGTTTTTGTTGTTATTCCCTTTTTGTTTTATATTTCATCAAGATTGTTTTGTTTTTATTTCTAAATTCCACAAAAATGCGTATAGATACAAGCAATTTAACACTGAAGGCGGACGTATGGAGGGACGAATATACAGACAGACTTAGAAACCAAACCATATGAGCAGCCTTGTTGTCTTCTCTTCGGCAACCCGCTTCGCTCCGGAAACCCCTTGGTATTAGAAGAAAATTTTACGTACAAACATAGCTCGGTTTTTTGAATTTGGTTTACCAGGACATAATGTTGCTAAAGGATAATATGTATGTGCATACATACACTCATATGTGAACGACGGTCTGTCTGTCTGCTCTCTCTCTCTCCAAGTGTGTGTCTGTGTATTTAAATATGTATTTATTTTATATACGAAATGTGGGTTGTTTTTGGGGTTTGTTTTTTTCTTCTTCATCTCCTTGTTGAGGAAGTAAGGTCTTTTTTTTCTCACCGTCTATATTTTGTATTACAAGGTCATTTGTATTGCTTTTATTACTATTCCATGTCAATGGCACTTGCAGTTTCCACAATATTTTTTTTCTGGCTCGACGTCTTTGTCGTCATCGTCTTGTAGTAGCTCTTCTTCTTAGCTGTCTGAGATGGAAGTTGAATTGTGTTGAAGAGAGTGATATGGAGGGCGTGAGAGAGGGCGGAAATTAGCTCTAAGACTTGATGTAAGTTATTAAATTGTATACCTTTAAAGTTTAAGCTTTAAATGAAAGGCATCTTTTTTAAAGATTTAGTTTTCTTTGACTTCTTTTAAAGGTGCATACATACATACTTTTGTAGATTTGTTTCCACTTTCAAGTTATTATTTGTTGTCGTTGTTTTGTTTAGAAAGTTTCGTTTAAAGTTTTATTTAAAGTTTTCTTTGGAAAACTTTTAATTTTTTATCAAACGTAATTTTTTATTTTATTTTTGGTTTGTCTTCTTTCGGCCACGATGGGTGTGGCCTTTTGGGAAAGTTTTTGGTTTTGACTCTGCCCCACCCTGTTTGTCCCAAACTGCCCGAAAAGCCGTTCTTGTGCCCGCATAAAATCCTTTCAGGAATTTTTAATTCCCCAAAGTGTTGTTATAGTTGTTGGTTGGTTGTTTAGTTGGCAGTTCGGTTCGTTCTTGGCTTTGCTTTTGTTGTACTTTTTGTGGAAAATGTTCGTTTACAAAATATGTAATACTTTGATATGTCTTAATACCTACTATGTGTACCATGGATGGGTCTTAGGTTTGCACTTTGCCATTTGTTGTTGGTTGCTTGTACTGCATCTGCTGTGGTGTGGGAGCAACTTAAAAAACGAAACAGGAGCGTCTCTACCTAATGGGGGCAAACTAAATGATGGTGCAATTCTGAAAGTGTAGGGAAAAATACAACTTTTTGTTAAGAAACATCATCACAGGCAGAAAAGTACTGGAACAAGCTAAATTAAAGGCACATGACTACCACCTTCTTTATCGCTTGGCACTTTGGCCTTGGAACAAGTTGTTAATGCTGTTGCTGAAATAATTTCGTACATATCGTTTAGATGCAGTTATTGAAAATTGGTCGCTCCACTGTCAGAGAGCCCGAGGCGGACGATGTGACTATCTATAAATAGAGGTTCAAAATAAATCCGGAGTCAATTCGTAAATATACGCAATTGTTATTTAATCAAAATTTATTTTCCCTTCGTTCTTCTGTGCTCCACAGTGTACGTCACTTACATTCGGACATAAATGAATTAAAGGGGTTTCCAATAGGAACATAACAATTTCGTATCTTCAAACATTTTTAATGATCTCTCAGTGTCAAAACGTAAGTCGAAGTCAACATTCTTATAATTGAAAAGTTCACTTACGAGCAACTTTTGGAAATCATTAACAATTACTACCGAATTTGGAGTCGATGGTCGCAATTTTAAGATCGCTTACTCCAATTTTCGCCCGAAATAATCGTCCCACCCGACAGACTGTGCATGCTATAGTGGATAAATTTGGATCCAAATTTTCACTTTTGGATATTCCGGCGCTGTACTGCTCGAGGTGACGAAAATATCGCAGCCGTAAGTGTATGCGTTCGGAATGAGCCAAATCAGTCGATTCCACGTCGTTCTCATGAATTGGGCATCTCTCAAATCACACTGTGGTGTATTTTTCTAAAAGATCTTGGCCTTTACCTTATAAGATTAAACTGACTCAAGAACTAAAGCCACTTGATTATTTGAAACCCCGAAACGCTCCGATTGGGCTTTGGAAAAGTTTACGAAAATCTAGAATTTCATCGAAAAATCATCTTCAGCGATGAAGCTCATTTCTGTCTGAGTGGTTTTGTCAATAAACAAAATATGTGTTATTGGACAGCAACAAATCCACATGTACTTCAAGAGACATATTTCGTCGATGAAAACAATTGCCATTTTACCGTCATTGGAGAGCGCTATCGTGCCATGTTAGAAAATTATTTTTGGCCAGAATTGGATGAGCTTGACATTGCCGATATGTGGTTTAAACAAGACGGTGCTACTAGCCACACAGCACGCGTTACAATCGATTTATTGAAAGGCAAATCCGGTGAAATGGTCCGGTCGAATGGCCACCTCGTTTATATGGGGCCACATCAAGTCATTGGTCTCTGCCAACAAGCCAACCACTTTAGACGAGCTCAGAGACAACATCCAACGCGAAATTGCCAACGTTCCGGTCGATATGTGTGCAAGAGTGGGGGAAAATTGGGTCCAAAGAATAGATCGCTGTACACGGGCTCGTGGTGTTCATAGGACCGAAATCGAATTTCATTCTTAAAATGTAACATTTGCACTACACCTGGAATAAATTTGAACTCTATATCTTATATATTCTGTGTTTTCTTAATATATAAAATTGGTATGTCCTTAATTGTAAACCCTGTTTAACTCTCTCTTTGGTATCCTCGTTTTAGATACTTCAATAGATTTGAGGGTGTGAGGTGACCCATAAGAGTGTTTCCACGTATCACTTGCTTGTTCATTCGTTGATGATTTGCCAACTGATTGCAGGATTTATTACTGGAAGAATGCATTCTTCAGCCCTGTTGTCCGTATGCGGAATAGACTCACCATAGTTTTCTGCCACGCCACACAATAAAACAGACTCAAATCAAATTTCCCTAATCATTACTTCCTCTTTAATATGATATGAAGCCAATACCTTCTCAATCTCTATACGACAATATCCACATTACTTAGTCACACTCTGTAAGGCCTTCATAAGAACTGATCCCTTTCTAATTTTAAAAAATTTCCAATTCACTTGCAACCCCCTTTTTGGAAAAACTTTGGCCAACACCGCCACTGGCGATTGGTGGCACTGCTCAAAAGCGTTTTTACCATGGCTAAAAAATCAACCCCTTCCCCCAGCTCTTCTAACCCTTTTGTGGGTGGCTGTCAGCTTATCGGGTATGAGAAAACTCAACACAAACCAGACACATTCATTAGATTCTAAATTACTTTGGAAATTTTCAAAAGTAAAAATGTCCTGCAAATTCTAAAGTAAAGATTTATATTAATTTAGGTGTGGGACAGAGTGTGGGGGGTGGTTGTATGGGGGGTACAAATAGGATAGTAACAACATCAACAAATACCCTCGACTACGAAATTGTTCAAGATTGTTTCTGGACGAAATTGTGGTTTGGTACACCAAATTGAATTTCAATATTCAACTATGATGATTAGTAGCGGCGATAAAAGAAAGTTATTGGCTTATCTAAAGAGAAAAAAAGACAAGATTCTTTCAGACGATTTTCTGAGAAAGCAGAAGAAGGGAATATAATGCGAATTTAAGAAAGCGGATTAAAAAACTTGACGAAAGCCGGGGGGCTCTAATTCGGATTTTGGTCCTTCGAGAGAGTTTACTCAGGATTGTCTTACTCTCTATTTTGAAAAGCTAAAGGTTTTGGGGGAATGGAACCGGTTTCATTTTAAGGATAGTCTCGATAAAAGGAAATTTTAATAAAATGAAACTCGGACTTGCCCATTATTTTCCCCCAGTATTACCGGAGGAGCTTGTTTGGAAGGCTCCAATCTTTAAGAACATTTCTGGCATAAGCAGTGCACTGAATGGCAAATAATCCTTCTTCGAATAAATATTAAGTAATGCTATGTACAGCAAAATTAAACAGGACTACAAGTATTAAAAGCTGACAAAAGAGGATGTCGTTGTTTATTCCACTTACTTAGTGTAGAGGTAGCCATAAGTCACATATTACACAGATCAGTTCAAAGCACTTGCAATGTGCCTCAGTTGACAACAAAGCCAGACCCCATAGATGGTCACATTATGCCAGAGAACCAAGGAAAACAAACACACAAAAGTTGGTAATTTAAAATGACTTTAAATGTACAGCTCAATAAGAACATGGAAGAGGAGGCCAAAGGATGAGCACAGGCTATGGAGGCTAACAATAATGAGAAAGTGTTAGAAGCAGAGCAGGAAGTGGGTGGCTAGAAGTAGCCGAACATAATGGAAAATCTTCTAATTTTATAGTGTAATGCCAACATTTTGAATTAGATAAGGTGCTTGCCTAAGGCTGGCTATGTAACCCAGTAATAAAACATAATATCATTACAAAATAATGTGACATGTAAGGTATGCTGCATACAACATGTTCACTGACACTTAAATAATCTCTAAGCTTATCTTATTATTTCAATACTTAGAAGCTAGTTTGGTAGTTTGCGAGTTAATCCACCGTAGCATGATGGAGATATTGGGTTGGGTAATGTCACCCTCTTACCATTTGCCTTACTTCAAAGTTACTACTTCCTGCTAAAGGCATGGATTTTTAAGTTCTATTTTAGTAATGCAATAGTTATATCAACTATGATAATAATTTGTGTCCCAGTAAAAATGTAGAACCGTCTCCCTCTTTTTCCATAGATCTTCATTGATGATTGTAGCTTACGAGTATTAGTCATTTTTGGATGAAGCCAATACCAAAAAGATGCAGTAAAAGACCGAAACTCCAGGGTAGGGATCATGTGGAGGAGTGCGACAAGACCAATGTGCTCACTAGGCCAACAATATATTTATGTCCCAGTAAAAATGTTAAACCGTCACCCCCTTTATCCATAGACTCTTCGTAATGATGGTAATTTTTGGAGAAAGCCAATAAAACAACATTTGAAAAAATACCGAAACTCCAGTGAAGGTATCATAAGGAGGAATGTCTGAATCCTTGTTGTTGAAAACTAGATAAAGAACGCCCAAAACCGATGTGCTTACGAGAGGTGGTGGAGAAACGCAGGCGTGTTGAGTTGAACCATAGCTACAACTGAAAGCGAATCATGGAAGACCGACAGTAAAGGAGTCAAGTGAAGTAAGATGCGAGAGTCCTCGGTATTTAAAGCTGGTCAATTTATTGATTGAGCTGTCCGAGACCAAAAATTTGTTGTGGAGGAAGGAGTCTGTGGGGCGTTAGACGATCAGCAAAATTGAAACGCCAAGACTCCGATAGGGAAACTAAGTGAAAGAAAATCAAAAAATCCCAGGCATTGGAAGATATCCAATATATTGATTGAGTCGGCCAAGACCAACAATTTGTTGTGAAGAAAACTGTGGGCCGTTGGACTATCGTCTACATTGAACGACGACACTCGGATAGAGAAACCAAGTGAAAGGAGACCACAGAATTCCTGGTAATGAAGGTTTCCTATAAGTCCGACATTGCTTTGTAATACACCTGGAGGGCCTTCTAGCTCTTTAAGAAGTTCGGAAAATAATCGTTATTGAGGTTGCTTTCTATCTAAAACGGTGTTATATTTGAGTAGATTACAGCAGGCTTTTTTGCAGAAGGTCCGGCACGTATCGCTGATTCGCGCTTTATAGTAAGCACATTTTAAAGTACGTGATTTTTCTTGGCATGTTAAATCTTCCCTATAAAATGTTAAGTCTTAGTTAATTTCGCTAAAGTAATGAATAGAGTAATGAGTTGGCATGGAAATATGATTACCGTGACGTCAAACTTTCTGAAATTGGTCTTAACGGCTCGCTTCCTTCGAATCTATCTACTAAGAAAAGAGGAAGGAATAATTTAAAGTGTTTTGCCAATTTTTTCTAAAGGTATTCACTGTAGTCTGTTCCACTGTAATTCTTAAGATAAGTAGTTATCATTACTACGTAATGCTTACGGATTGCCGTGGTGCTTTGGTTATCAAGTACGACAATCTCACAAATAATAACAGGTTAAAAGCTGGGTAAGAACGTCCAATAATTTTTCTCTGGCCCTCTTTTCTCCTCTTAAATGCCGGGGACTTTACAAGAAAGATATGTATCTCACTACTAGGTAATACTTACGGTAGAAGCCTGTCATTACTAAGTAATGCTTACAGTAAGGAGTTATCAGAACTAAGTAAGATTTACGGAAGTTAGGTATCATTACAATGTTATGCTTACCCAAAGTAGCTCTCATTACTTATTTGACATTACTATGTAAAGCGGACAGTAAGTGACTTTCATTGCTGAGCAATACTAACCGTCAAATACTACCATTGCTAAGTAATGTTTACGGTAAGAAGCTATCATTATTAAGTAATGCGGAGGCCAAAATTTGCCTGGGTTTTTTTAACATTATAGGATGTTATGAAAACTTATGAAATGAGCAAAACTACTGGACACTATCCGGTGGTACTCATTTATTGCTTTCTACCCCTTATGGTGTGGGCTTATAACGGGAGTTGGAGCCGGTGCCGTTAACACGGCATGTGCCAAGCAATGCTACCTTCCTTGTTCCTAGGTGAGCCTCTTGTGTTTGGTAGTTGGTTTTGTGGGCAGAGGAACTTCTCTAGTTCCAATTGTATTCATTGCTAGCCATTGGTTTATGGTTGGCATTCATAATTTTAGTTTAAATTTCTGCATATAAAATGTAAACTTTTACCAAATGCTATCATCATCATTATCAGGATCATCATCACCATCATTGTCTTCGGCCTGATGTTGCTGCTGCTGCTTTTCTGATGTTATTGCTCTTTAAAGCTGTTTGCTCGCATTTTCCTTCTGTGTGTGTTTTGTGTCCTGTTTTCCCAAGTAAAGTGAAAGGGTTGTTTGCTGGCCTGTCTGTCTAACCGCCCGCCAGTTTTCCCAACAAACAACCTTTACTCATGCCCCCCCCCCCCTCATGTTTCGCATTGAAAATTTGTCCCATGTTACTGCTCCTCTATCGTACATTTGTTGTACCTCCTCGAAAAGTTTATTGGGGTTCCTATATACACACAATGCCTGAGTATACCCAGCCAGCCATTTATCCACACACATCCATATAGTCGCAGTAGCTTCCTTTCCGCACTCACTCCCGTGAGTGTGTCCCTTGCACAAAAGGACATACTCTGTACATCCTGATGGTGTGCTGTGCGTGTAGCTGCTGCTGCTATGTGCCGCCTCTGCCATTTCGGTGGGCCGTGCTTGAGCTGGTGCTGGTGGTACTACTAGCTCTGTTTAGTTCAGTTCAATACACAGCTCACAGTTTTCATATCATCATCATCCGTGTCGTTTGTAGAATTTATTTTTAAGAACTCCAACGCCTGTTTAACAGTCACCAGTTCTAAAGTGCTCTAGGTGTTGTAAAGACTTACCCAAATCAAACAGTTCCGTGATTTCCATTTTTAAACGAGCATATATAAAGATTTCCTAAAGTTGTTGGAAAGAAAGAATAAGTTCAGAAAGAAAAAGAGAAGAAAATAAACACAATAAACGTGACAATGTAAGATATTTTGGAAAGTTTTATTTATTATATCCTTTCGAAACTTTAAAAAGAAAAAAAGCTTAAAATTATGGGAATTTTTGATAAATAATTCCATGGTGAATATCAAAGTTTCAGTTGGGTATGTGATCTATTGTGGGTATAAAATGGTACTACTTAAAAAATAGAAATAGTTAAGAGAGCGAACAATATTTTAAACGTTTATTAATAAACGAATCCGATCAAAACAAAAAAAAAATTAAAAAAAACTAAAAATTTAACTTTTCAATAAACTAGAGAAAATATATTGTAAAACCAGTTGAACGTACGTTTTTCCTGACGGGATATTATAGGCCCTCCAACATGGCTTTTCTATTGAAGTGGGAAAAAACCCCATTTTCATATTTCAATTTTGTCAAGTTTAAAATCCATATTTCAATCGAATTTAAAATCAATATTTATTTTATTTAATCCATATTTTTGAAACGAGATTTGTTAAAGTTGGAGTATTCATTTACGCTAATACAATCGGTTGTTTGTTTTTACTATAACGACCATTTTTAAAAGCCGTAGGTCCATAGGTTCGAGCGTTAATCTCAGCTAAATCTTCAATGCATTGAGTTTGTAGTGAAATTTCCTTTAATTAGAGTACCCATATGTCTTAAATTGAAATTGTTTGCTTTTTTTTTTTTTTTTCTTAAAACTAACTTTTTTGCGGGCCTTACGTTTTATAGAACTTCGAGCCCTAATTTCAAACAAATCTTGTTTAGATTCGTAGTGAAATTTTAATTAATTGTAATACACATTTGTTTGCATTAACAATTGGCTGCTTTGCTTGTTTTCAGATCAACGACCGTTTTTTGGAGCCCCAAAGATCCAGGAGTCTGTTCCTTTTTTTCAGTCATATCTTCAACATAAATTCATTTTTCGATTTCTAATGAAATTTGCTTTCAATTCATTATATTTCTATATGTATATTTTTGCTTTTGCTCGCTTATTTGGACTAAAAGGTTCATTTTCTGAGCCCCAAAGGTCCCTTTTCTGGGCCCAAAGCTCCGTTTTCTGGGCCGCAAAGTTCCGGTTTCAGGGCCCCAAAGGTCCACAAGCACGAGTCGCAAGCTTTGAGTAGCTAATTTGTTTATATTTAGTGCAAGTCGCTTGGTTGGACTAAAATAGGCCTAATTTAGTCCCCTGGGTCCATGAGACCGGCTGCAATCTTTTCAAACTCATTTAAACGAGGGTTGGTATTTATATTTTCGTATTTAAACAAAATAATTAATCATTGGAAATTGTTTTATTGTTTTTCAAAATATAATGCTTTAAGATCACTACATTTTTGCGTTCGCGCAAACCAATTTTCGAAGCACTTTTTCCACTCCGTTGAAGACACCTCCAAAACATGATTTTTGAACGCTTTGACAGCTGCTTTGGGCGATGAAAAACGTTGACCACGCTTTTTTCTCTCTTGATGCTAGGGAATAAGAAGAAGTCATTGGGTGTCAAATCAGAGCTGTACGGTGGATGGCCAACAATTCGACATCTTGAGTGGTCAAATAGCTCATCGTTTCAGCTGATGTGTGAGAGCTTGCATTGTCGTGATGCAAAATGTTCCGTTTTCTCTTATTATCTTTCCTCATTTTTTCGAACACTGTTGACAAACAGATGGTTGTATACCACTTAGAATTGACCGTCCTACGTTCCACTAAAGGCATTGCGGCAACATGGCCGGTTATAACGAAAAAAACGCAATTTGCTTCGATGTACTTCTTCTACGAACAACTTTTGTTAGATTTAAGCTCTTCCTGAAAGACCCATACGGTCGATTGATGTTTTGTTTCGGGTTCATATGCATAGATCCATGATTCGTCACCTGTGACAATGTTATACACTGCCTTTGAGCTACTGCAGTTATACTTTTTCAACATCTCTTTGCACCAATCCATACGAGCCTTTTTTTGAGCATTTGTCAAATTATGTGGGATCCAACGAGAACAAATTTTTTTCACTGCCAAATGAACATGCAATATCTTATTCATGCTTCTAATACTAATGCCCAGGGAAGCCTCAATCTAACGGTATGTCACATGGCGGCCTTGCTTAATTAGTTCTCGCACAGCATCGATGGTTTCTGGCAAAGTGACCAAAGTTGGATGTCCTTCACGAAATTCATCCTGGAGCGAACGGCGTCCGAGACTGAACTCTTGGTACCAGTGATTAACAGTGGTTTTTGATGGTGCTTCATCGCTAAAAGTTGAAACAAGTTGATTTAAAAACTCTTGTCTCGATAACCCACGCCGAAAATCGTAAAAATCATCGCACGAAAATGTTTACGGGATAATTCCATTTTTAGACTGAGATGCATTTTTCAACACACTGTAAACAAACCAATTCGCCCTCAAATGACAAAACGTTCTGAGTGAAGTTATGCTTAAAAATGCAAAAGTTTTCAATAAAAGTTCAAGTTTTCATCTGGGAACACTAGTATTGTCAGGACCCGAAATATAAATTGCAACCCTAGTAATATTTGAGGTACCTAAACTCTCTGCCGCCTCTCTTATTTACATTGTTTATTTGTTAGAGGGAAAAGCAGAGTGTAGAGTGAGCGCCTACTAACTAGAGTGTCCCGAGGTCGAATCTCTAACGAAGTAATGTTTTATTTTCATAATTTAAAAAATCTTTCTTTTATTTTTCTTCAAGCTTGAGGTCAGTTTATTATTTTTATTTATTTTGTGTACGATATTTCGCTATCCTTCGAAAAGCATCTTCAGGAAACAGGATTAACAATAAACAAACATCACAACAATATGAGATATTGGTTTGTTGTTAGCAAAATATCGAAACAAATAAATAAAAATAAAAAAACTGACCTCAAGCTTTAAGAAAAATAAAAGAAAGAAAAATTTGATTTCTTTTAAACATTATTTTTTACTAACGCCATAACTACACAGCGGGGAAAAAATCCAAGCCTTCTCATAAGCGACTTTCTAGAAGTCCTTCTTTTTACAACCAATTCACATTCGTTAACGCCTTCCGAAGTTAGGAATTCCAGAAGGCCTTTTGGAAAATGATCCCCATACATTCTCATGGCGCTTTTGTAAGAAAGCCTTGTAATTACTTAAATACCCATTTAATGGAGTATTCTTTCAGAAGGCCCGCAAGAAGGCCTTTATATTTATAATGAGAAAGATGTACTTAACATTAATGCGGAAGGCGTGCTTCCATTACTGTTAAGTAAAGGAAGCAAGGAAGGTGTTCGCTAGAACGGTGGGAATTGACGATAATTATTGACGCCGTTTGATTTGTAAGGCCAGTACTTTGCATATATAAAACAGAAAATTGGGAAGTTTTAAATTAATTTCTTTTTTCCAAAATATTTTTTTCAACATTTTTAAGGCTAGAATTCCCTTTTCTTCTAGAAGGCCTTACAAAAAAGAAGCATGGCAGGCCTTGTTAAGGCTTTTCTGGGCCTTTATTTTCCCGTTAAGTAAAGGGTGCAACTAAAACGCACGAGGGTCCAAATAAAACGCACGATGTTAATTTTTAAATAAAACAAAGTTTTCTGAGAATTATCTTACCATTATTTTTTTGACAGAAGGATCTTTGACAATTATGTGTGAAACAAAATATCGGTCGAATGCTTACCACGGCTTTGGTGAAGTACCTCTATCCGATGGTCCATATTTTCATTGACTCTGAGACATATTTAAGGTTCAATGTCGTTAATGTGCCGAATTATCTCATCCTTTAGTTTCTTGAATTGTTCTTGGCTTATTGATGTACACTTTTTCTTTTTAATATACCGACAGAAAGAAGTCTTACCGTGTCAAAACACATGATCGTGGCGGCCAATTGACATCGCTACGACGTGAGACAACATGGCCATTAATTTTCTCGCGCAAAAATCCATTGTTTCAGTGGCTGTAAGACAAGTGTTCAGGTTCATATCCTCAATTTCTGGTCACATGAAGTCCGTTATCATCTCGCGATAGCGAACACTGCTTGGCCGCTTAATTTTCGAAAAAGTACGGACCGATGACAGAACGATGGCAGAATGAACTGAGCGAGCACGCACGGGTGTTTTTACATTTCCTACAGACCCGGTTTTCTCACAATTCTCTAGATGGTGGACACATTTGGTCGATTATGCTGACCAAAAAAATCGAACGCCCATTTTTGTAAAAAGCTTCAACGATCTTAACGAGCTGCTCAATTATGTACATCCATGGTTGAATTTGCCTTACTCTAAAGCAAAGAAATGTCAAATTAAGCTGGGCAAAAAACGTGTCGTTTCGGTATGACTCATAATTAACATGGTGCATTATGGTTGGACAACCCTTTACATTCCTCGAATGTTATCTGGAGGTAAAAGTAATTCGAATGCTAAGCAAATTGTAAGTGATGCTTATTTGTCAAATTGGTTTACTCCCTATATTTTTTGGTAATGAAGGGCTTTTTGGGGCTGTATTTATGCAATAATGCCTGCTAATAGGAATTAATATTAATGCCTGCTGATAGGAGAGACTTCCAAACTTCATGTTTCTGTATTAAATCAAATTTGGTCTTTGTCTTTTATTTTTAAATTCTTTACAGCCGAATATTTTAACTATTGTAATATATTACATTTCTGTATTATTTTTTACTTAAATTTTCATTTATTTCCTCTTTTGCAGACCTCCACAAAGCGTTCGTTTGATTTCGACGTCGACGATAATTTTGATGAGGACTCCGGTTCAGATTTTGATGACGATGAAGATCCAGATAAAATAGAAGTACCAGGTAAGCCAAGATATATGCAAAAAATCAACCCCCTACCACCCCAGGGTTTGTATGGAATTGAAATGTAAAATGTCCAAAAGACTAAAAGGCTTTATCTCTGTTTGACCACAATGTGAAATCCCCACCCTAGGGGGAAAGCAATTTTAGAAATTTTTGATTTATCAACACAACAGAAATGACAGCAGCCACCCACCCCAGCCAACAAAATAGCAAAACTCAATTAAAATCTCTCTAAAAAATGTACCCCTACCCCAAAGCCAACTAAAAAGGGTATTGTAGTCGCAATATACTCGTACTCGCAGTGGCTTAAGCTTTAGCCTAACCAATCAGCTTTACACTTGTTCTGTTGAAACCCCCACCACCGTTTGATTCTACCAGTAGTATTCGAAACACCCGAACACCAGCCTTTAACAATTTTAAACAAATTTGAAAATTTAAAATATTTGTTAAATGACAGTAGTCCTTGGCTGGTACACGTTAGTTACCCCTTCGTAGTTGTACATGTATCGTAACATAACCCTTTATCTCCCCCCTTTCCTCGTTTGGTTTAGGCTGGAGGTGGGCGGATTAGGTAATGTTAGTTCAGAAGGAAATATGGTTTGTTGCGGAGTGCTAGGCTAGGCCAGGACATAAATGTCCTTATGTATCCATTAAATAAATTGAACAACGAACGAGTTCATGAGCTTCTGGTCAGATAACATTTGTCCTTAATTTTTATGGAAAACTTTCAGTACGAACACAATTCTCGTATCTCCTTAGTTTCTTGGGCCATACGTGCGTTCATCATAAAACTATAATTTTATGGATGTTAGTTTTCCAAGGGCTCTTTTAAGATATTTGGGATCGGATCCGATTGAGTCTTCAACTAGACAATATGAATTCTGGAAAGATTAAGTATAAAACTGGACAGATTCAAACTTCTACTGGTCAGTTAAAGACTTAATCCAAGTTGGACAGTTTAAGTACTAAACTGGTCAAAGGGTTTATGAAATTTAAATTGTGATTAGATCAAATATAGTCTTAAGCTGGACAGATTGAGTTTTCAACTGCACAGATTGAAACTTAAACTGGATAGTTTAAAGCTTAAGTTATACAGTTTGAACCTCAAACTGTTTACGGAGATTTGTAATTGTCAGCAGCGTCCAATCCGTTTAAGCTCTCCGTAAAATAAACCACTTGCCAAAAGTGTTGCTTCACAATTTCAACCGTTGCGTCTTGGCAAAAGCATGAAGCGCTACCTTCTTGGCAGCACTGCTAAGATATATCAATGTGTGATCCCGCGCTATCAATTTATGGTTTCCACCAACATATTATGATCACGCACAATTATAATATAACTCGCACAGACATATTACAATATCTCCAAACATACTATAAAATTAACTTCCCACACTATCAAATAATGGTTTCTACAAACATATTATGATCACACGCAATCATAATATAACTCTCACAGACATATTACAATCCCTCCAAACATAGTATGAACTTAACGTCCATATTATTATCACGCGCAAATATAAATGATTACCACAACTTTATTATATTCACACGCAACTATATTATGACTCCCAAAATCATATGGTCATCAAACCCAATCAAAATATATTACGACCACCATTTTATTATCACACGCAATCATACTTTAATGCCCACCAGCTTATTATGAGCACATGCAATTATATTGTGCTTCTCACAAACATTATATGATTCCCATAACTATGTTACGATTCGACATAATCATAAAAAGATTTCGCATAACCTTTTGATAACACGCGACAATAGTATGATTCTTACAATTATAGTATGATCACACGCAATCATACTAAAATTCCCACAACCTTGTTGTGATTACACGCAATCATATTATGATTCTCACAGACATATTATTATTCCCCTAAACCATACTATGAAGCGAGGCGTCCATATTATGGTTCCGCGCTACCATATATGATGTCCACAACTTATTATGATCACGCACAATTATATTATGATTTACACAAACATTCGGTAAACAAACGCAATCACATTATAATTCTCACAACTAAATTCTGATTAAAGGTTGACAAAATATGATTCCAACAAACATATTTCACGCATTATTTTATGTTTCCGCGAGAATATTATGATTCCCAAAACCATAAAATGATACCCACAACCACATTATGATCTCTCACAATCATATTATGAATTCCATTTCCATACTATGATTATACACAACTATATTATGATCCCTACTTCCTTTATATGATCCCTACTTCCATTTTATGATTCCACGCATTTATTATATGATGCTCACAAACATATTGCGATTACCACAACTATATTTTGAGCCGACACAACCATATTTATGATTTCTTCATCCCACTGACGATTTTCTGCAATGTTATTATGATTTTCATAACCATGTTTTTAACCCACACAATTATATTATGATTTTCACAACCGTAGTATGATTCTTCACAACCATATTATGATGCCACATATAATGATGCAGCTTAAACAATTTAGATGCTCCATACTCTAGTTTGACCCTACACGGCGTCCCATCTAGAGCGCTAAAGAGAATAATTCTCAAGGCTGAAAATGTCTATTGCCTTCAGCTTGTTAGGCATATTTCAAATGTTTATAATGACTTGTGGTACACCCTTTATGAGGACTTCCAGCCCCTGTAGTCTTTCGATGTATGCGTATTGTTACAAAATCTATTCCATTCAAAACGTGTTTCTTCCATTCTCCCATCTCTGTGTTCAGCTGTAAGGGACACTTCCTTCCTTCAGAGTTTACTTTAGAATTTCCAATAAATTCATAATTATGCAAATGTAATTACAGACACACGGACATGATACGCACATTTTCGTATGTATGTGTTAATACATACACATACTACATACATATGATTATACATGTGTTTAACAAATGTATCCTTAACGCATATACACAACGAAATGTCGCGCTCTTCGCTCGCTCGCTGGCTCGTCCAGGCATGTGAGTAGCGTGAGGAACCTTGGCGTAATTAATGACAGGACGATGCATGGCTGCAAAGGAGGGCGAGTGTCTGGGATCCCGCTGAACGCCGTCAGACCGAACTTTCGCCCGTCGCCCACGTTCGGTCGACGGCGAGGGTTGTCATGTATGAGTTAATTAGAAAAGGGTGTGATTTATTTGCTCAACTAATAAATGTTAATACTTTAAATGGCTGTGCCAGCAGACAAGGGCATCATCGATGTGCCTGTGTGTCTAAAGGTCTTCCCAGAATCGTTAAACGGCCATCAATGGGTGTAAGGACGATAAAGGATTAGGTTTTTGGAATACATTGAAACTTGTTGCTCGGCAACATGGCGAATATTGTGCGATCCTCTTAAAATGTGGCCGCCGCGATGTAATTAAATGAAAATTAGTTCTGATATGGATAGTACAAGCCCAATAAGTGTAGACAGCCTTTTAAAGCAAATTCGCCCAATCCTGGACAAAGCACTCCTTATATTGGAATCTATAAATATCAATGTTTGTAAGCCTTTCGTTGCGTTAGTTCTTGCAAGTATTTGCAATGCCGCCAAGTGAGATATTATCAAATACAGTCGAACCTGTATAAGTGGGTCGCAAGGGATTGCCTGTTTATTCCCACTAAAAGAGGTTTCCCACTAATACAGTTCAACTCCTTTCCAGGTAATTTGATTTTTATCCCACTTAGAGACTTAATTTTTTCACGAACGGTTCTATTTCAATTCATGTTGGATGTTACAACAATAACTGAAGTAGTATTTTTTACCGAGCGAGCGCAACATCGCACCAGGGTTGTTAGTTTGGTCCAAATTACCCAAAAAAATTGTCAAACTTTAACCACAGTGATACTATTGCCAATATCTATGCCCCTCCAAAATTCTGCGTTTTTCAGTAAGCTAGTATTTCATTTAGACCTTTAAAACTTAAATTAGGGCATTTTCATTAAATCCACTCGGATAATCGCCAAATCACCAAAATATAAGTCGCCAAAAGACTTCGATCTTGCCATATTTGGCCAAAAATCGCCAAACATGTCAACCCTGCGTCGCACTCTGTAAAAACTTCCTTAGTAAATAGCAAAAACCAGAGACAAAAAAGAAAAAAGACAAAAAACGTACTTTTAGAGGTACAGCATGGAAAGGGGAAATCCCACATATAGAGGTAAATGAGTAAAAATTCCCACTTATAGAGGAAAATTTTAAAAAATCAAGTGCCACTTAATTAAATACGTTCAAACTCTTGCTTAAAAAAGTTTTTTGTTTTGTTTTTTGTTCGCAGCGTGCAGGGACTGCCAAAACTGCTCCTCTTATAAATGATTTCCACTTATGCAGGTCCCTCTTATCCAGGTTCGACTGTACCCTACATATAGAGGAAAAGTCAGTTGGAAATCGACTCGAACTACAAAATTTCCGTTAGACAAAAGACTTTCAGTTGCAATCACCAACTGTTAATTGTGATGGAAATTCGGTTGGACGTACCATAACATGAGTGCTATGTCTGGTGTTATGGCGTATTAAAGATAGATCAAATTAGTTGAATTAAGTTCTAACTATTGGTTGCCAGAACCGCCTGTTGTAACTAATAGTTTTGTATACAACTATTCGATAAAATCAACAATTGGTAATGCCAACAAATTGTTTCGCACTTATAACCAAAAACCTACACACAGAGAAAAAAAACTAGTTAAAAATCGGCTGGAACTACTATGATTCAGTGGCAAAAGACGAATTTCGGTTGCAATCACCAAATGTATGAAATCGTAATGGATATTCGGTTCAAAATACCAGAAGATGATAAATATGACCATCGTACTGTACTCTCAACTTAATGATCGGCCATACCAATGAAACCCGTTAAAGGTTTTTAGTTGCCACATCTGGTGATTGTGACAACCTATAGTTTTGAAAAATTTTTGTTGTAACTAATTGTTTATTATAATAACTAAAACTTCGTTATACCCAAAAATGGGTTGTTTAAAGGATTTTTTTTAAATAAAATATTTCGATTATTACTGACTTTAACTAAGCCAATCGATTTACCAAGTTTTTTTCCAGAAAAAATTATCCGTCATCTTTTCCACTTTTTCCTTGTCATGACCGTCTCCGTCAGTACTTTAATTGGTAAGCAAACAGTTTTTTGACTCTGACTAAAGTTTTAATTAAATTTTTAATTTTTTCGCTGAACATATGTGGTATGTGGATTTTTAGATCCAAAAATTCTCTTCTGATGGTTCGTATACTTCGTATTTTGCCGATACTAAAATTCCAATAAATGAAAATTACAAAGCAACAACTAACATTCGGTTGTACTGATGGAATACTCGAGGTGCTTCTAACCCTAATCATTCGGTTGGCAAAAAATTCGTTTGTGGCAACGAATTTGTTCTCTGTGTTCAACTTAACTGTAAAAATAGAATATAAAAATTTCATGCTGTCTCTGCAAATCATATCGTAAGGAAGAAAATATAGTCTATCTTCTTCGGATAGCCAAGCGGACCCGAAAAAGTATATCAATGTGTCCCGCATTTGGACAATATAATTTGTGTCCTGCATTGCTTTGATTTAATTGAAATTTTATTATGACTTGAGCAGTTTTTTATTCTGGTTCGTTTGTTTCTTTTTCAGAATTAACGTAAAAAGAAGAAATTGGTGAAATGTATTTGCTACGGTTTCCAGGCAGACTTTACAGCTGTTTCTAAACCCGCCAAGGTTTTTCTTCAGCAGTCTTTAACAACGATTACTTCGGTCACAAATCAAATGACTTATGCTTATGTCTTAAATTGAAGCTTCAAATCCAGAAAACATTATTTATTTTGAAATTGAAATTCAAATATCATTTCATTATTTATAGGTTTCTATAAGTACTTGACATTTCATTATTTATAGGTTTCTATAAGTACTTGACATTTATTTATTTATAGGTTACTACTTTGTCACTTCCACCTTTATATTCAGTTCCATGTAGTAAAAATGACAGTTCATCAACTTATATTTTGTTGCACTTATTAAAACTTGATAGTACATGCAACCTCAATCATTCGGTTGTAACAACGAATCTGGAATGTGGTAATAAGGATACTATACTGTTTTTTGGGCGGAAGGGGTTATCTTTCTTTTTATTGTTGCTGTTTTCTAATAGAAACCTAAAGACAATGTAGCCTATTCAATATGTTCCGCAGACTTTTGGTGTAGCACTCGTTCTATCTCGTTACCTAAGGAGATTTAATAATAGACATGGCAGCAACAGGAGCTTAATGCACTGGTAGTCAACCTAATCTCATCTGTCACAACTACTACAGCTTCCATCAAACCCGGCGAACACGAATTTTGGGCCGTAACATTAGGAATGCCTTTGCCAGGCCTTTTTGGGAGCTCCATGATTTGTTTAGGTCCTACTGCAGTCGTTACTCGTATTCTGTATTCAGTCCAATTACTACTAAAAGGGCAATTAAAAACACATGAAAGAAGGTGGTATTTCGGACGACCCTCAAATGAAGAAAACTAAGGAAATATAAAACGCCTGTGGGATTTACCAGTTGCGTATAAGATGACCTGTTGACAAATATACGCTCTCATTCTAGAAGAAGGCATTTGGTAATAAGGTAAATGAGAAGCGAAATGGGTAACTGAGAATGCATTTCTTGTCCTATGCAAAGTAGACATTTTAGAAGGCCTTATTTTAAAAATTCCCCGCAAAAAAGAAGACCCTTCTTAAGCTAGAGGAGTAGAAGTGATTATGAGGTCTTTTAAACTAGCAAATACCAAAACGACCTTATTGAGAAAGGTTTTGTAATCAATATGGCATTTGTAATGACTAAGCCCACAACCTTTTTTGAAACTTCTTGGGAAAGCAAGCTGCGAATGTGTGTGCAATCCCAAATAGTTCATTATATTTGAACTAAAAAAGGTACCCCCTAAAAAGGTACCCATTAACGTATATCAAATGCCAAGATTTTCTTTACAACTTCTTAAAGAAGGGAAATTGAAATAAGTGTGGAATTTCTTTAGGCCTTAGACCTTCCTTGCAAATTAAAAAATATTCATCTCACATTCTAAACGAAGGCACTCCGTAAGGTAAAAAGAATGTCAAGGTCTTCCGCTATGCTTTCTTAGACAAGAGAGATGATAATGTGCTTTCAATCTTTTTTCCAAGTAATTATTCACGTAGTGACATTAAAAGTCTTTTAATATGGATCCGTTTCGGGTTTCTTCCTCATGGTGGAGACATTGGAAAGTACTTCTATAAACGCATACAAAAAGTTCAAGAATAACTACTTATCGGACAGTTTACAGGGAGCTTAATAATATGCGAGAGTGAGTAAGAGAGAAAAAGAGTAAAAGCTGAAAAATAAACTTTGACGAGGATTCTAAAACTTAGTAGACTCAAACACTAGACGTTCAAAAGCAGGACAAAACCGATCCCAGAGTTATTAGTAGATTATCTCCCAAGACAATGATTTTAAATTTACGCTGTAAATAAGAGAGGAAGAGAGGTCAAAAATAAATGCACCCAAAAAATAAGAGAGAGGACGAAACCATTGAAAATTTCTTAAATGCGATTAGTCTTCTGATACAACTTCAGTATCCCATCATACTGATAAGTACTTATTTTGTAATTTTAAAATAATGTATAGGGTATTGCAAGGTTCTTACCTGTTAAAGCAAATGGTAATGAGTTGTACTAACTGAGCACTAAGCTAAGCACCTAAGGCCTACGTAATGGCTTTGGTTAAAGGTCTTAAAGAATTGTATGCGGCATGTGTGAAAAGGAAGGCCTTCTGTAAGGCCTGCTCGGGATATTCTTATATACAAAGAGGCAGCAAGCCCTTGTTGTTGCTCCAGTTGTTGGTTAGTGTTGTTATATACTAATTATATATAGGTATAATGTATGTTCTATGTAATGACAAGTGTTGGTATATAAACGGCTATATGCCGCCAGACCATCCTTGTGTACATGTAGAAGGATGTATATATTCTTTAACATGACTATAGTTACATAATTATGATAATTTCGCGTTTTATATGCTCGACACCATACCCATGCCTTTGCCTTAACGCCGCACTATCGCGCCAGCACAACTAGTGGCTGGCGAGCGGGGTAGACGGGTGGGTTGCTAGTTGGTGGTTCTGCTTCGGCACTGAAGAGTTGGAGGAGGACGACGACGATTATCTTTGAAATTCTTATGGGCGTTGTTTTAACGTTAACTTTAGTTTGATGTTCAGCATCAGCTGCTAACGCTGATGTCGTCTCTAAAGATACTCGCTGGCAATTGTATCTGCATAATTAGTTCAGTTGAGTTCTCCAAAAACTTAAACTTTTGCGTACAGATTTCTAATCGTCGTAGAAGTAAATAATTAAGTTAAAAGTAGCTACACATACATAGATTTACACTTGAGTATATACATATTTTAGATATGTACATCGTTTGTATATATTATCTCATGTATATAGTATAAACTATGAGAGCACACCACTAGGAATTAATTACAGCAATTTTAATCGATTTTAGCCAGCGCAGCAGCGAACCTAACTCCATCCTAAAATGAGAGGACAGTTATTAATGATTAAGCGATAGTTTCAAATAATCACATTTTGTAATTGGAAACATTTACAAACTCAGCCAACCAACAGAATGACACTAGTCTACAGAAAAACACAATTAAAAATGTATAAAAGTCCAAGACGATGCCACCATGACTTCTGTCTTAAAAGTAGAAATTTAATAGAGACTCTCCGCTTTGCTGGCAGTTCTTCAAGCGGTCGGCCAAGTTTTGTTTACTCGGTTCAATATGGGTGACGTACTTCCGACAATAACACCCCAATGTTGAAATGCTTATAAGACTCTCTCGAGACAATGTGGCAGATCTAAACCAATGCTTTAGAACGTCATATTTCACTAGAGCCAGTAAAGGTTCAGCGAAGAGCACTTTTAAGGTTTACTTAGTACTACAGTGGATTCACGATTTAGCGAATTACCTCAAAGTAAGGCTTTTTCAGCATAAGAAAAGATTTCGGCACACAAAAGCTTTACAGAATCTAAAAACTCTAAAATATCTAAGAAGACCTTGTCATAAGTCTTTTTACAGAGAGATTTGCGGCACACATTCCCAACTTGTTCCTTCTCGATATAAAAAAGAGGCACAATTTTACTCTACCCAGGATATTTAATTATCGAAAGCTATTCGAGTACCCAATTTTAAGAGAACCTCCTCCGAAGGATGGATGGTATATTAAATTTGTCATTCCGTTTGCAACACCACGAAATATTGATCTGGGACCCTAATATTCTTGATCGTCGTTAAGCTGGACATGTCTTTTGAAAGCACGATAGAGGTGAAACGAATCAACCTAGAATCGTGAAATTTTGCATTATGATAGCTTATGTTCCTAAGCTGCTTATGATTGTAAATGGGCGAAATCGGACGTTGGGAAATAGTTCTCCTTTAAGGTTCTTAAGATACCGCGCTAAAAATTATCCTTTTTACATATTTCCTTAGCAAATTATAATTTTTTGTGAACGGATAATGTTTAAAACTTAACTTGTTGCTGGACTTTTTGGCTCATGTGGCCCAAAAAACGTACCCAAGGTCAAAACGGGCGAATAATAGTCAATAAGGACATATATGTACTCAAATTAAAGCAAATTTTGCTACGAATCTAAATATAGAGTAGTTAATAAGTTTTAGCTGAGATTAGGGAAGGACGCAAGGGCCGAAAGGACCAAAAAACCGAACCCACAAAACGTACTGTTAGTTCGGACGCACTAACTACTTCAAAAAACGGCATGGTTGTACTTTTCGTCGCATATGGCCCAAAAAACGTACCGCATGGTCAAAACGGGCGAATAATAGTCAATATGGACATATGTGTACTGAAATTAAAGCAAATTTTGCTAAGAATCCAAATACAGAGTAATTTTTAAGTTTTGTCTGAGATCAGGTAAGGACGCGTGGGCGAAAAGGTCTCAAAAAACGTACCATAAACCATACCGGCCGAACTTAACGACGTTTTTACTTAATAATAAATCTGTGTATAATAAAAATCCTTAAATAACAAAAAATCTGTGTCCGCCAAACAACCATAATGTGTCAAAGAAAAATGGAGAATGTGAAAGACCTGCCGGTATGTGAAGGAAATCAATCGAAGTCGTTTTGCTGCCGGTTTGAGATTTCAAACGATTTATTGGCGCGAAAAACGCTTTCTTTCTTAGAGGTCTATATGGATTACCTATTTTTGCGTAAGAACTAAAATAGAAAATTTAAAATCCATTATCTCTCGATTTGAGATTTCAAACGAGTTTTTTTATTAAGGCGCGAAATAGGCTATAATTTTTACAGATTTTTACTGTTTCATAGACTGGGTCATTTAACATTTTAAATTATAATCGGCTATAAAAAAGGACTGATAATTTTTTTAAATTTCTAGGTTTATTGGAAAGGTTGAACTTTGTCATTTAATAATAAAACACCATCCGATGGGTCTTCACTTCGCCTAATGGGCTGAAGATTGTTTGGAGATGGAGAATTTTTCCAAAAAATCGTGTTTTCAGACGAAGCTCATTTTCATCTCGGTGGCTATGTCATATGGGGTTCAGAAAATCCACACGTGACTATTGAGAAGCCAATGCATCCACAACGAGTCACTGTTCAGTGTAGATTTTGGGCTGGCGGCATAATTGGGCCATTTTTCTTCGAAAATGAGCAAGGAGCCGCCGTTATAGTCAACGGTAAGCATTAACGCGCCATCCCCAACGAATGTTTGTTTCCAAAAACTCGAGAGAATATCATGGATGACATTTCGTTTCAACAAGGCGGGGTCACATGTCATATTGCCAATGCAACCATCGAAGTTTAACGCACTTATTTTAAAAATCTGCCGAAATTATGATGCCAATTCGCCGTCTCAGAGCTGTGATTTGAACCCTTCAAACTATTTTCTTCCAGCAGCCATTAGGATAATTGTTAAGCAAAGCATCCAGAGACAGTTGAAGCGTTGAAACATAAAATCGCTAACGCGATAACGTCACACCATTGTACAAGAATATACGAGTAAAAATAATTTTGTTTCCAGAAAACTAAAGACAAACGGCGTTAAAACCCATTTGATTTAAATAAAAATTTTTTTGGAAGAAAGTTATTGAAGAATAACCTTTAGCGAATTTAAGCGAACTCGTTTATTACTCGCTGGTGGTGTCTTTTAAATAACTTTTTTCTACAAATTACAAAATTCCAAATCAAACGATTTATGATGCATAAAGTCAATCACTTCTTGTACACCAAGAAATTGTAACAACTTCTCGTAAAGTTTTGAAGTTTTTCCCTTAGGGACTTACTCGTGTTATATAAGCGTGTAGCAATAGAACTCCATTATTTAATGAGTAAGTTCAACCAAATTTAAAAAAATGATATGTACTTCTTTTTATTACGGCCGATTCAAATTAAAAATTTTAAATCGCCCGCCCTGTATATTGTTTTACTATTGCGTAAGAACTGAAATCAAAAAATTTAAATCCAATGTCTGTCGGTTTGAGATTTCAACCGATTTGTTTTTATAGCGTGATTTATTTCGAGGTTCCCTACTTTAAAAAAAAAAAACACAGAAAATTCAAATTGAATGGGGGAAGGTTTATTATCTTTTGAAAGAACATTCTTTGACATTTGTTTTTTGAAAATCATGTGTATTAAATGTTGGCCGCTGCTACGTCTCAGATGGTCCATCCGTTGAGTCCAATTTTCGATGACTCGTTCGAGCATTTCGACTGGTAACTGGCGAATGACACACGTGATGTTTTGCTCCAAGGCCTGAATCGAAGCGGGTTCGTCGCATAAACTTTAGACTTTACATATCCCTACAGGAAAAAGTCTAACGGTGTGATATCACACGATCTTGGTGGCCAATCGACCGGCCCAAAACGTGAAATTATCTGCTCACCGAAGTGTTCTCTCAATAAATCCATTGATTGATGCGATGTGTGGGAAGTGGAGCTGTCTTGTTGAAACCAAATGTCGCCGAGATCACGAGCTTCAATTTCAGGCATCAAATAGTCGGTTATCATGGCACGATAACGGTCGCCATTGACTGTTACGTTCTCACCGGCATTATTTTTGAAGAAATATGGACCGAGGATTCCACCGGCCCACAAACCACACCAAACCGTTGTTTTTTTCAATGAAGGGACAGCTTTTGAACCTCTTCTGGTTGCTCTTCGCCTCAAATGCGGCATATTTGCTTGTTTACATACCCATTGAGCCAAAAATGGACCTAATCGCTGAACAAAATTTGTCTCGAAAACGTCGGATCTTTTTGGAACTTTTCAAGAGCCCATAGAGCGAAGCGATGTCGCTTAGGAACGTCGGGCTGCTTCAGTTCTTGTACAAGCTGTAATTTGTACGCTTTCAATTTAAGATCTCGACGTAAAATGCGCTAAGTCGTTCCATATGTCAGTCCGAGTTGCTGCGAACGGCGCCGAATCGACTCTCCACGGTCTTGGTGTACACTCTCAGCTACGGCCGCTACATTTTCTTCACTGCGTGTTGGACGTGGTCTATTCGGTCGAATATTATCCAATAATGAATGCTGGGTCTCAAGATGGGTGATGGCGTTGCGAATAGTACGATTATGTTGACCATAAGTTGAACGAAGTGCACGAAACACATTCCTCACAGAACGTGAATTTTCGTAATAAAGTTGAACGATTTGTAAACGTTGTTCAGGCGTAAGTCTTTCCATGACAAAATGCCAAACAATACTAAACAAAAATAACATGACAGCATGAGACGACTCACACGTGATGTGTCAAAAAAAATGCTATTGGAAAAGTACGAGTATCTCTACTTGGATCACCCATTAATAATTTACTGTTGTAAAAGAACTGAAACTAAAATCCAATATATGACGGTTAATTCAAAATTAAGAGTCAGAGATTGAATTCGACTAAAATCGATCGGTTTTCCTAACATACCGAGTAGTCTTTTGACAATGTAAATACACAAATTTAACTAAAAAACATTTGGAGAACTTGAAATAAAATCAACTCACCAATCCAATATATGAAGTTTAATTCAGAATTAAGTGCCCAATTGAATTCGATTTAAATATATCGGTTTTCTTTGCAAACCGGTATTTTTTCAAAATGAATTTACAGATTTCCCAAAAAAAATTGACTTTAAATAAAATTAACTAGCCAATTAGAGATGAATTATTGGAACTAAAATAAAAGGTATTTACTACTCGATTTAACGAATTGGGATAAGAACCAATTGTTTGTTGAATCGGGAATCCCCTGTATGGCATTTTTAAAAGACAATTTTATTTACTTCACATTAAATTTTTTTTAAAAACTCACATGCAAAAATATCCATATACGATAAAATTGCCCACCGACAGCAAGAATATGATTCATGCAAATAACAATTTAATTACAAGAGGTACCTTATGACCAAATTTGTAAACCACTTATTTGAATCTCATTGAAAAAAACAAACAAAAAAAACTTTAAACAATCAAAACATGTTTTTTGTTTTTGAGACAAATTTCTTTATATGGACATTTATGGAATTTACTACTCGACTTTTGTTTGTTTGTACACAATTGGCCGCCTTATGAAGTAGTCAGCAACAAATTATTCAGTAAAAACGAAAGTTATGAATATTTTGTTTGAAAAAACTACATAATAAAACAAGTTTTATTAAATGACGTTTGAGTTGCGTTAGAATTGACAAGAAATCAATTCCTCCGGTTTTTGTTATAGCCTTTACCACCACACTGTGTTACAGGATCTTAAAACTATGTGCTGATGTCTGTTGGACCTACTCGATTTTTAATCCAGCCACTTTACAATACCTTATTGGTCTATGTGTGTTTTTAACAACCCCTGCGATTTACACATTTGAAATCCCATCTTTTATAAATTTTGCCAAGTGTATTACAATTTTATTTACCGTCTTCCAGAGAATAAAAATTATTTTCATAAATATAACCACATTCAATTCAAATAATTTCGTATCAATGAGATGCTGAGTACTGTATTCCTTGTTCTGTCAACCCTTTCTCTCTAATGTTTTCTAAACTGAATCCTTTTCAGCGAAGTAATCATGGTCATTAATGAAAAGACTGCTAGCATAGACTACGGGACCGAAGACATGGTTAGAATTTTAACATTAATTAATTTCCTTTATCAAAATAAGTTTTACCTACACTCGGCCGGCAACCTTTTCTTCACTTCCTTTTTAACTCGCAAGAAGATAAGACGGTTTCTTTAAGAAATGTTCCATCTTGTATCTTTTAAGCTCTCAAACCATAAACACATCCTTGTTTTTTGCCTCTTATCCTTTTTCATGCCCATCTTATATGGCAAATGCAGCCTTATTAATCGCACTTGTTTGTCCGTGTGTGTGTTGAAAAGGACATTTAATGGAATTATTAGGAAATTTGTTAAAATTTTTCAACGACACAAAAAAGGGTTTAATGAGTTTTCTTCAACTAAATGAGCCCATGATGAGATTTTTGTAGACAACCCATACCTACGAAAAAACTCGCACCACCCTCAACATCAAAAATAAAATTGAAATAAAATGGCCACTACTTGCTTACAATTTCTATTGAATGTTTGTAGAAAAAATGTGAAAGTGTTCTAAAGGATATCCTTTAAAGGAGTTTCGGTAAAAACAGACATAAAATTATAATAATTATTATGGCCCAAACTTTTAGGTGGAGTTTTGTCTCAAATAGATTTCTCTACTAAAATAGTAATTAGTTAAAAAGGTTAATAAGGTACACTGGAACCGGTTAAATAATCGCAATTGAGCTCAATTTAAAAACATCATCAAACACTGGTTTCAGTTTTCAACAATTTTTAAATATTTTTTTAGTTTTTAGTCCAAGTTTCTAAAAAACTAAAAAATATTAACTTTTTCGTCATTATATCGGTTTAATCGAATAATGCCAACTTTTATGGAACAACTTTTCTTTCATGGGGCTTTCCGCTGTCTTCGCAGAAGGATGTGTTCTTGGTGCGAGTTCTGGCTCTATCTCACGAATGTTCGCTGTGCATCTTAAGGTTCTGAGTCCTTAATGAATTGTCCGCAAGTCATCGGTTCTCCACGGTACTCCACAAAAAAAGACTGACGCATTTACATCGCAGCTCTGAGGTAGCCAATTGACATCGTCGAGACGTTTGTTATTACGATTAGCCAACTTGGCTCACAAAAGATCGATTATGGTGTGGGCTGTGTGAAATTTATCTCCAATTTTTAATTTCCAGTCAAAAAAAATATTGTTTATAATGCCTCTGTAGTGCTTACGGTTGACCAAAATGACGTTTCCAGTAGAATTTCAAAAAAAAATGGGCCAACGATGCCACCGCTTCAAAACTGTCATTCTCAGAGCATGCTTTGGCTGCAAGATCACGTGCTAGTTTTTCGATCCCTATATGTGACAGCGCATAGAGAAAGGAACTAAGGGTAAGAAAATCAAGTTTTATTTTTTTGATGTGGACATCTGAGCATTGAATGAGACCGATCCCATGCCCCAAAAGTGTTCCCTCCCAGAGTTATGCGCGTTTTATGAAAGTGAAGTCGACAATTCTACACCAAAGGTACACGTATTTAAATCTTTAAAATGGCTCTCCTGAACAAAACTGTTTTTTACCCTTATGTCCCTTTCTATTTTGCGCGTCACATATGTGGAATGAAAATGCGCTCTTCGTTAGAAAAAAAGCTTTTTGAAAAAATCGTAATCAATTTTGAGCTGATAAAAAGCCTACCGAACCGAAAGGCGATAAGTGAGAAGAGATAGTTAAGTCAATTTGATATGGTGAGCGAAAAATACAAGGCCTTTGGACAAAATTTCCTCCAAGATTGTGCGTGCAGTCACTTTTTCGTCAGTACGCACCCAACAAGTGTTGCCTGTCTAACGAACTTTTTGCACTAAATTGTGTACAGTAGGCACAGTCAGGGGCTACTTTTTGATCAATACTTATTTTCAAATATTGTCAAAGAGTTAGGTCCTTGAGACTGTTATGTTGCACATTTTGATCCCAAATATTACTTAAAGGTGGTAACGACCCGAAATATACCTTGAAGGTAGTAATGACTCCAAATATACCTTGAAGTTGGAAAAAAATTGGCTTTGTGCAACAAATTGTTATTTTAATGCAATGACCATCCCAGTCACTAGATCTTAAGCCAATTAAAAACCTCTTGTTAGTTGCTTAATAGAAAATTCGTCTTACTACATAAAATGTTCATTTTTAGCCGGCCATCAACTTGCATGGTATGGTATATCACAGGATACAATTAAAATTAATTGAGTCCATGCCACGAAGAAGTTAGGCTGTTATCAAACAAATTGGAAAAAAAAGTAGAAAATCATAAAACATTTTTTAGTTGCAATTTGTTTTCGTCTTTCTAAAGTAGGTAGCGAATTTGTTTAAAAAAAGTAACACAAAATTCGAAATGTAAAACAAGTTAAATTAATTTTAGTTTAACATTGCTGTTCACAATTTAAAAAAAATAACAAAACATTTGAAAACCAAATGAAGTTTATAAGCTGGTTGTAAACGTGGTGTCCGATATTGTATAATTCTGCGAACGTTTCTAAAAACAGATCAATGACAAATCCATTGCTCTTGCCATTAAGACGCTAGGTACATAAGTAGACTCAAGAGGTTAAAAGCGGATTTTAAGATTGTTTTAGAAAGGTACAATGTCAGGAATGGAAATACTCATTTCGATATTCATCGAATAACTATGAGGAACGCGGATATTCGTTTTTCAATTCATGACATTAGATTCAAAACCATTTTCAATGCCTCTTAAAACCTATTCAGGTATAAGCTAATCAAAAATCTAAGCAAACTGTGTAACCAAAACACGCCTATTGTCGTAATGGAAGCACGTGTTTCAATCCGTTCACCGTCCATGCGTTTTATTTTGTTTATTGTTTTTGTCAAATTATGTAGAAATATTATAAATTCACAATTTTCTCCCCCTTCGGGCAAACAAAACGTGAATAAAATGTAAGTCTGTCTGTCTGCTGCCATTAGAGCGGCTGGCTGTTTGTGTTGTTGTACGTTATGTATATCAACAACAATTAATATCTCCTGTAATTATATGCCGGTTACTAGCATAACCACGTGTTTTACACACAAAAAAACGCACTGGTTTTCCTCGTTTACGTGCACGTTTTTCTCTCTTGCCAACCCAAAAAAAAATCATTCATACAAATTTGTGCTAGACGATTTTATTTCCCAACGTTTACACTTCGGCGGCGGCCCCTTACGACGCCACACACAAAAAATGCTCTATGTAAATGTAAATTCTCTTCTAACCCAAAAACAAAACAAAATGTAGCACAATTTATATAAAAAAAACGAAAACACACACATATTTATAAGATTCTGTGTATATAGAAACAGAAACTCAGTGGAATACCAAAAAAATACAACATTCACTGCTGATAATGAACCCTACTCTACACTGCCTGTGAAACGTCATCATCACCAGAAACATTATTTACTTTCTCTGAAAAAAAAAAGAACAAACCATTAACTACCGCAACAACTTACTGAGCAAAAACACAGAGAGGAAAAAAATCGAGCGCTACACAGAAAAAAAAGAATCTAAAAATACATAATGTGTCTGGCAGTTAGAAAGAAAACAACAAACTTGTTGGATGACCACGTGCTTTTTTATTTATTTTTGTATTTGTCTCAGACAAAAAGAAAACAACAAAACATTAGAAAACACCATGGCAGCTACAACAACCTCTACTCTCGCCCTCTGCCAACCACCTTCTTGATATTCCTCCCAATAAGCGGTTGTTTTTTCTCGCCGCCTCTCTTTTATAAACAAAACAAACCAAAAAAGCACGTTTCTGACGAAAAAAATCCCACTTCTCATTATAGAGAAAAATCCATTGTTTTTTTCCTGCTCTGAGAGTATTTTCCCCCTTTAGTATCTGTGAGTTGTGTGTCTCAATGGAGGTTGGAGGTTTTTGCATTTGTTATTTGAGCAAGAAGAAGACGGAAAGAAAAACTTCGTTGTTTTTGCAAAACACACACCTCCGTACGTAGCAAATGAAAATATCTCTTGTAAACTGTTTTTTTCTCCTTGTTACTTTTCTTTTTTTTTCTAATTCATTATCTGTTCTGTCATTTATCTGGGCCGCCTTTGGACGTTGTCTGTTATGATGACGATGATGGTGGGGCTGCTTCTGACGTTGTCATGGTGGTGGTTGTTGTTGTTTTCATTTTACAATGTCAAGGTGGCTTTTAGGTTGATGACTTTTTCGCCGTATCTTCCGCTGTTTGGACTGTTTCCTTATTTTAAATTTAACTTCTCGATTTCGCTACACATTTTTCATGTGACTCACGTTTTTTTTTGGTTGCCAAAGCGTTGAGGTTATGAGAGAACACACATTAAAGTGGGACTGCTAACTGATAGCTGGTCTTTGGATTGTGGTCAATGTGCTCTATTTTTCGTAATGTCTAAAGGTGGAGTGTTAAAAAACACACTGTTCTAAGTTGACACATTTAATGACTTCGTAAAATAGGGACCGCCGTGGTGTAAACCCAGGTGTAATTTAAACATTTTTCAGCAGCGGATTTTCCTCCTCGTAATTGCTGGCAACTAACGAGTAAGAGATCTGTCTCTAATCCATGTAAAAGCTTTTCTATAAAATGCTATTCGATCAGTCCAATTTGTGATTACTTTTTCCAATAAATCTGGCCGTATGGCGCCAATGTTGGCTTTAATATTGGCTTCCAATGCCTCAAGAGTTGCTGGTATCCCGGCATAAATTAATGACTGAACATTGCCCCATAAAAAGAATTCCGGAGGCTTCTGTTGGTGATGCAATGGTGATTCGTTAATGGCTTGAGACTTGTCTTCTCTCCAAATACGGAAGTTTTGTTTACCTTCGTAGTCATTTTACTAGAAGAGTTTTATCACTTACCGAATTTCTTTGATAAAAATGCTCTACGAACAAATTATATTTGTGCATAATAAATTTCCACAATTTGAAAGCGTTTTTCTGGCCTTAAACGATTCCTGATGGCTTCTCAAACTTTACTGAACAAAAATGTCAACACAGTTCAACATTATTAGCTGTCAAACAATAGGTTTCGATGTCGAAAGTTCCCATGCAGCTTTTTAAGCCCTCTATTTATGTGAAAATATCAAAAAAATAGGAAAAATGGTACTTTTTTCTTAGTTTCAGTTGAACTTTTACCCCTTTGGTTCGATTTGATCTCCGGGCAAGATCTTCATAAACCAAGTTCCGAAGTCGCAGCTTTCTGTATAATCGCTGGACTTCGATTCAAGCCTCAGCTTAATCTTAACGTATATATGGCTGAAAAGGACTGGTGCTTTGTCCATGCTCTATAAAAGTGATCGGCGCCGAATCCACATTTTTGGATTGGATTTCAACTCTCTCTCTTTACTTCACACCAATCTCGATGTTGACTAAAGATCCAAAAGTGTGTATTTTCGGAATTTTTATATTGTTTTTAACATTCGCTGCTTCCAAAATACAACAATTGAAAAAAGTGTTGGAGTTGTAGACTTTTTGGTTTCACATTGTAAAGGGTGGTTAAATCTTAAGGACCGATGTTGACTTTAAATGAAACACAAATTATTTAGGCAATTATTGTCATTTCTTTTTATTATGATAGTATTGGTATGGTTCAATTATGTATGGAACAAAATATCGGCCAATTGGCCGCTGAGACCTCAGCGGCACACCTCCATCCGATGGTGCAAATTTTCGATGACGCTAAGGCATAATTGAGGTTCTATGCCGTTAATGTGCTGAATTATCTCATCCTTTAGCTCTTGAATTGTTGCTGGCTTTTTGACGTACACCTTTTCATTCAAATAACCCCAAATAATGCCATTGAATTTGTCGCGCAAAAGAGCCATTGTTTCGTTGGCTGTGTGGCAAGTGGCACCGTCCTGTTGAAACCATGTCCATATCTTCCAATTCGGGCCGCAAAAAGTTCTTTATCATATCACGATAGCGAACACCATTCACAGTAACTTCCTGGCCGGCCTCATTATGGAAAAAAATACGGGCCGATGAAGACGCCAGCCCATAAACCGCACCAAACAGTCACTCTTTGTGGGTGTATTATTTTTTCGACAATCACTCTTGGGTTATCATTCGCCAAAATGCGGCAATTCTGCTTATTGACGAATCCACTGAGGTGAAAATGTGTCTCATCACTAAAGATGATTTTCTTCTGAGTTGAACGCCCATTTTCATAACTTTAACGCGTTGCTCGCTTAATATCTTTCCATGGTTCAAATTGAGTTAGTCTGAAATTGAGAAATATCAAATGAAATGCATATGGCGTTAGGTATGGTTCACATTCAACATCGGCCTTAAAATTTAACCACCCTTTACAGTCGAATTCGTTTAAGTAAAAATGCGAAAATGCAGCTGCTTAGTTAAGTAATTAAGGGTAGTTCGGATAAGTGAAACACGTTAGTTTTCCGATCTAAGGTCAGTAGAAAAATGTTAATATTTATACTTTATGAATCCATTTTATTATTCTTTGAAAGGTATAAAAATAAACATTGGTCGATTTAGTCGAAGAGAGCGAAGCCCATATCATCGTCAGATTCCTCGGGTTCTTCCTCCTTCTTGACTTCCGCGACGGGAGCAGCTTTACCACCGGCATCAGCCGCAGCGGGAGCGCCAACGCCGGAACCGGTGATCAAGTCCTTGACATTGATTCCTTCCAAAGCCGTGGCGAACAAACCGGGACAGTAAGGTTCAACCTCAACATTGGCGGTTTCTGAATTCATATTTGATCATGCTGAATTCATATTTGACCATGCTAGTTTTTCGTTCAGCGAATTTCTACATTCGAGTTGTACGAGTTGTATTGTAATGATGGATTTTCGATAATGACTTTTAAAAGATAGGATTATATCTTGGTCTAATGGCTGAATTAAAGACGTAGTTTTAGGGAGTAAAAACAAATATCTGGGAAACTTATATTTCAGAAAACCAATATTTTCCAATAAAGCCTATTTGTTATCCGGATTCGGCTGTATTTCAAAAACAAGAAAAAACTAAATTTTGTCAGTTTTAGGTATTAATTTATTTATATATTTACCAGCTTTTGTCAACTAAAAAGAAACTATCATTGCATCTGGTCACCTTATACTTTAAAATATATATTTTTTTAAGTATTTAAAACTTTTTTGTCGCCCGAGCTGAATTTTCAGAACCTAATAAATAAGTTTTGCAAGCAAATGAGAAGCTCTGCTCTATAGTAAACCCCTCCTAAATACCCCTTGAGTTTAACACATTTTTTTAATGTTATTTCAAAATTCTCTTTTCTTTCCTTTCAGGTGGCGGTCGCGATTTAGAAACAGCCGTAACATACGCCAAAAACAGCACCGTAACAAAAACAGTTCACACTAATAACAATTCGCTGCTAATCTCGAATCAAGGAGCATCCTCTGGATTCAACAAGAACAACAACATGCCCAAAAAGACACAAAATTCATCATCGGGTAAGATGTGTTCCATATATACCACCACCACAGAATGTCCTCTTGAACTTTCTCTGTTTAGTCAAAAACTAATCCATAATTGTTTACTAATTTCAATGCTTAACCTTGTGAAATCAAAAAAAAAACCAACTTCGAAAATATATAACAGTTGGAATGTCGGCGGCGGCAAGTGGCTCAAATGCCGGCGGGCCACCCGAAACGGCTGGTATGCCATCGTTTAACACCTCGCAACTAATGGGTATGGCTGCTTTGGCAGCGGCAATGTTTAATGCTACAAGCGAAACAAAACCACCAGCAGCTGGTCCAAATTCCGCTAATGCAGCCAATATTGGCATGGGCGGCATTGGCGGTGTTGGCATCGGCGGTTTAGCTGGGCTTCAAGCTTCAACATCGGCCACTGCTGCCTCAAGACAAAACACGACGACCTCTGCTAGTTATCAGGCAAATTCTAGTTTTAATAAGGCCGCGTCTTTATTGGCGCAGAGTAAGTGGAGTAATGTTGGTAACAACCAGATCTTGCTTTCCATTTTTATATAGAAGTTCTCGAAAAAAACACCAATGAAGCCGTAGCGAAATTAGTAATTTTTTTATTTTAAATGTTCATTATTTTTCCTTAACTACAAAATACTATAAGTAGTACAGTAGAAAACACCAGAAGACACACTTGTTTTTAACCTTGAACACAATTCATTATCATTTCTTTTCAAATCCAATTTGTGGTTTTGAATTTTTTTTCAATATTTTTTCTAGTTTTTGTTTTTGTAGTTTGTTCTTGTTTCTGACTGCTGCTTTTGTTTTTCACACGTTTTCTCAAAATTCCATTTTGTGACATAATTTTAATTTTGGCATTTGTTCATAATTTTTACCCCCATTATTTCAAACCATTTGTGATAACATTTTTCTTTTTTCTCGTCGACCATTTGTCAGCTTCATAAAATGTACATACATTTTTTTTCATTTCATTTTATTAAAACAAATGTCATAAGTGATTTGTCTCAGAAGTTTTTACAATTAGCGAAAACTTTTTAAATATTTTGTGTTTAAAATGTATTTTTATTTGATATAATTTTTCAAATTTTTTTTCCTGTGTTTTAAGTTTTTTGTTTTTTTCCCCTCCCTTTACTTAACATTTCCAAAATCTCGATTTGTTGCCTAATTTAATTTATTAGTTGATTTTATTTCGTCTATCTTTAGACCAGGTTCCACCATACTAAATATTGGGTGAACTGTACAAAAAAACACCATCCGACAGATCTGTAACAAAATAAAATGTGGAATAACAGCAAAACTTCCATTACTCAAACCACTACAAAAATTCGGACTAGGGACTTTATGGACTTAATTATAAAAGGGTTTTTATTTATAGAAATAAATACTAACGTTTGATCAATCTATTTGTTTTTTTTAAGTACAAAAATTCAAATCAAGTGTGGAATCTTTATTGTTTATTCGAAAGGACATTTCATGCTATTTATTTTTTGAATATAATTTTGAATGTATAAAATGTTGGCAGCAACTACCTCTCAGGGTGTCCAATATGGGTGTTCAATATTGATTACTCGTTCGAGCATTTAGACCGGTATGGCAAAATGCCCGAAAACCGTAGTTTTCGTGGTGTAACTCTTTCCACGATGAAATGGCAAACAATACTGTAAAGAAAAAAATAAAGTTTAACACAACTCACGCGTTATCTGTGAAAAACCCCCTATTGAAAAATACCTCTAGACTGATCACCCTTTTCAAATTTGAAAAAAAATATGGACCGATGATTCCACCAGTCCATAAACTGAACCAAACCCTAGTTTTCGCGGTGTACGTCTTTCCACAATGAAATGGCAAACAATACTGAAAAGAAAAAAATTAAGTTTAACATAACTCACGCGTAATCTGTTAAAAAAACCGTATTGAAAAAAATCATGTATCAGAGGTCGTCCAAATTCATATCTTATATTTCAGTAAAAAACAAGTAAAAAAAATTAGTTGGACGTGGCCATGTATGAGGTACCGCACACCACTATGCTATTTAGAGGATGAAGTTCCTCTGTCTGGAGCTTGAGCGTGATCGGTCGCAATATGTTAGAGTCAACTATCTGTCGCACATAACGCTTCATACAACACTTGAGCGTGATGATGGAAGTAATATTTGTAGCTACTAATGCTGCAGGACCTTAAAACCGAGAGAAACCTTTGTGTGGGGGCTATACGAAAACATGAACCGATATGGTCCAATGTTACAGGACATAGAAGTTTGTCGCTCGTTGCATGCACAATTTGGTAGGAATCGGATGTAAAATGTGGCTTCTTAAGCTGCAGATTCTAAAATCTGGAAGGACCTTTGTGTGGGGGCTATAGAAAAATATGGAGCTAAGTAGTCCATTCTTATCACAGTTAATCAATGGTCACTCGTTACGTTTAATTTTTGACAAGAGCTGACCTCAAACCGGAGGGACATTTGTTTGGAAGCTATTTGAAAACTTGGACTGATATGGACGATATGGTCCAATGTTATAGGATATGGAGGCTTGTCGCCATGCTAAATATTATAGGAATCGGATGTAAAATGTGGCTTCTAAAGCTGCAGATTCTAAAATCTGGAAGGACTTTTGTGAGGAGGTTATTGAAACATATGAACCTAGTAAATTTTTACCTTAGTTAATTAATGATCGCTCATAACGTACCACACAAAATTTGGTCCTGATCGAGTGCAAATTGTAGCTTCTAGAGCTGCAGAGCCTCAAATCGTTAGAGACATTTGAGTGGTAGATATTCAAAAACTTGGACCGATATGGACAAATTTCACCAGAGATGGGTTTTAGTCACTGGAAATGCTCTGTGCTTAATTTGGCCGAAATCGGATGGATTATGTGTAGGTTCTCAAATCGGAAAAACAAACTATGTATGATATCAAAATATGTACCGATGTGGACGAAATAATAATAGGGTTCGTCCTTGGCTCAATCTTAAAGAATGTAAAGTTTCATCGAAATCGGGTAATAGTTGCGACCTGTACTTTGATTTTAACGATATACTGGAGGACGGAGGGACGAACGGACATCGCTTATTGGAATCAGGTAGTTATTCTGAGTCGATCGGTCTATATCCATTCCTTCAAGTTGCTCCAAACATCAGCATTAGGTCATAATACTTATAATAGGGTATTTATTGCCTTCATTAATAATGAAAATGCTTTCATTTTTTTACTACACATAACAAAAATAGATTGACAGTGTTGTTTATGGGATACCCTACATCCAATTTTTATACGGAAGACTTAACCCTTGGCAGACTTTGTGCAAAATCGGATTTAATACGTGACTTCGAGAGCGACTGGGCTTGAAATTGGGAAGTTCCTGTGTTCGGGGTCAATATGAAAACATACCGGAATGTGATGGATACCGATTGATTTAAGTTGACTTCGATTTGGTATTTAAATTTTGAATAATTGATTTATTGGATTTTAATTGATTGATTACACATTCTTTGTGGTAAATGTGTAAAATATAGTTTTAGTTTCTTGGTTTATTTTTAAGAAAAAATCGTTCGAAATCTCAAATCGAGAGCAAAACGGTTTTGACTGGTTTCCATCACATACCGGACAGACTTATGTAGTCCCATTTTTATCAGGGCATCGAACTTTGCTAAATTTGAGGAAGATCGGAATAAATATGTGTGTTGTAGAGCGGCAGGATTTTTATTAATCGGAAGTTAAGCTCCCTTCCCCTGGTCAGTAAATATCGTAATATCCCGTATGTTTTATGGGATGTCGAGGGCAAAAAGTTAGGGGAATTTAAACCCCCAAAATAGAAAGAAGAAGTACAACATTAATTTTCAAACATTTTTTCATTTTTTTTTTCATTTTAGTAAAAAAAAAATACCTAAGCTCCGAATAGTATCAAACCCCTACACTCCACTAGCATGCCCTACCATTTTAAGACTTTATAGTTCTGGAAAGCTAGGCTATACTAAACAGCAGTTGTTTTAGTTCACTTTTTCTTTTATTATAGTATAAATCGTTTATTTGTTACCCCATTTATTTTTTTCAAATTTTGTTTATATTCAAATCTTATTTTTACTCTAAAATTCAAATACTTCGTTTTCAATTAGAAATGTTGTCACAGTTTAGTTCTTAGACTTATAACCTTTTCTGTACTCTTTATTAATCATTTCTCTCTTTTTTTCTTCCTAATTTCCAAAAGTGACCATGGGTTTGGGCAATTTTGAACCAGCCGCCCCTTCGCCAGCAACCTCAGCCAATACCGGTCTCTCAACACAATCCAAAATTAACGGCTTGGTTCTGCAGAAAATCCAAGCTTTAGTGGCGGCCAATCCACAATTTCTCACCAGTGGCATACCAAATCAATTGTTGTCTCAGTTGCTGATGCAGCCCATGAAAGTGAGTTGAGTGGTTTTTGAAAAACGAAAAAAACAGATTTAATGCTAAACTTAGATGGTTCAAAAGCAGGTGGCGGCACCGATGGTGCATCCCGAAGAAGACGAAGCCGACTATGAGGAAATGGGTGTTGCCGAAACATATGCCGAATATTGGCCAGCCAAATGTAAAGTGTTTCCTACTCATTATAGACAAATGACAATAATAACTATTTTTTTATTGCAGTAAAACTTGGCAAAAAACATCCGGATCCGGTGGTAGAAACCGCTTCGTTGTCTTCCGTGGAACCCTGTGATGTTTATTACAAACTTTCCATACCCCTAGATACCATACAAAGTGGACAATTGAGTGCTTTGCAATTGGAATCCATAACCTATGCTTCGCAGGCCCACGATCATCTCTTGCCCGATGGCAGTCGAGCGGGTTTCCTTATCGGAGACGGCGCTGGTGTGGGCAAAGGTCGAACAATTGCGGGCATTATCTATGAAAACTATATGAAGGGGCGTAAAAAAGCTTTATGGATATCGGTATCCAACGATTTGAAATATGATGCCGAAAGGGATTTGAGTGATATTGGAGCGGCTAAGATTGAAGTTTTTGCTCTAAATAAGGTAAACGCTTTGGAAATTTCTATCCATCCTCTCGCTTTCTAACTACAATTTTCTTTTTCAGTTTAAATATGCCAAAATCAATTCGGATGTTAATAACAATTGCAAGAAGGGTGTCATCTTCAGCACCTATTCTGCTCTAATCGGCGAATCGAATAATAAGACTGGTAAATACAAATCAAGACTTAAGCAACTAATGCAGTGGTGCGGTGAGGACTTCGACGGCCTGATCATCTTTGATGAATGTCACAAGGCCAAAAACTTGTGTCCGGTGGGCTCGGGCAAACCCACAAAAACTGGCCAGACCGTCTTGGAATTGCAAAAGAAACTACCACGCGCCAGAGTGGTGTATGCCTCGGCCACCGGTGCTTCGGAGCCCAAAAATATGGCCTACATGGTGCGTTTGGGTTTATGGGGCCAGGGCACAGCATTCCCGACCTTCAATGATTTCATTGCTGCTGTCGAGAAAAGGTTTGTGGCGATTTTTTTTTCAACTAGTTGGCGTTGCTTATTTAATGCTTTGTTGTTTTAAAAACAGAGGTGTGGGCGCTATGGAAATTGTGGCCATGGACATGAAATTGCGTGGCATGTACATTGCCCGTCAATTGAGTTTTCACGGAGTCACCTTCAAAATTGAGGAAGTCTCTTTATCAAAAGACTTCCGTAGGATTTATGATGAGTCCGTACAATTGGTAGGTTAAACGATTGTAGTGTTACATTTTAATCCTTGACATTTGTTTTTTCCTCCCTACCAGTGGGTTGAAGCCATGCAGAAGTTCACCGAAGCCGCCGAGTTAATCGATGCCGAAAGCCGTATGAAAAAGACTATGTGGGGCCAGTTTTGGTCGTCGCATCAACGTTTCTTCAAGTACTTATGTATAGCTGCCAAAGTCAATCATGTGGTCAATATAGCCCGCGAGGCCATTAAGTATGGCAAATGTGTTGTCATTGGTCTACAGTCGACGGGTGAGGCACGCACGCTGGAGCAGTTAGAGAGAGATGACGGCGAATTAACGGATTTTGTGTCGACCGCCAAGTAAGTATGGAATGGTAAAAGAAATTTGGAGGTGTTGATATTCTTTACTTGTTCTCTACTTGAAGCACACATTTCTATAAAAGTTTGCTACTCAAGAAGGACCTCAAATCAGGAGGGACGTTTCCTTGAAGGCTACAGGGAAACATAAAACCATATGGTTTAATTTTACCAAGTTTGGCTATTAGTCAATTGTAACGTACTATACTTTATTCGAGCAAGACTTTTTTTTAGACCAACACTCAGGGGTTTTCCCCTATACATGCAATGCTTTGCGTTGGTGAGTGGACAGTAAGGGAGTTCAGGGGGGAAAGAGGGAGTAATGTTTATTGACATTTGACTTGAATTTCTGTATGTCGTAATTGGTGGGAAATACATTCGCCGGAAGTCGATTCCACATACGGACAGCACGGGCGAAAAACAAATTTGATCTGTAGTGTATAGTGCGGTCAACCGCCCAATTGATAACAAATGGGTGTGCATTTCTGGAATGTCGTGTACCCCTGACGAACATCCTCACTTCAGGATTAAGACAACGAATGTCTGAAGAACACAAACCATGAAAATAACGATAGAACAGCGACACACAACCCACACTCCGACAATGCTCCAGGGAGACAATAGAGTTGGATACCCTTATATCACCTATTAGCACCATCGCCCTCCTTTGAACATGATCAAGTAGCTCCAAGGATGATTTTGGAGCACCTGCCCGTATATGGGAGTTGTATTCCATCTTTGGCCGGATTTAGGTTGTATAGATATCGAATAGATCAGAAGGAGTGAAATATTTCTTGCACCGCTTTAGGAAGCCTATATACCTGAGTGCTTCTTTCGAATATTCGAATACATGCCCCGCCCACCGAGCGTCACATTTTATTTTCATGCCCAGAACATCAAGAGGATCCGATATCCATACCATCGATAGATAATGACGACACTGATGGGTCATAAATCGCTTGTGAGACAACAAGCAGCACTGTGTCTTACGCGCATTAAAATATACTCTATTCACTTGACCCCGTTTGGAAATGCCCAGTAAATTCCGGCCAAGTGTCTCATCCATGTTTCGCCTTTTGTCTTTAATATCTTGAAGACTCGGACTACAGTCGAATAATAATGGATGACAGAGGTTGCTGTAATCCGAGAAAGAGTAGATTGGATTCACGGTCCGACCCAAAAGATCGTCAATGAAAATACGAAATAAAGAGGGAGAAAAAAAACAGAGCCCTGTGGTACACCTGCGGTCGGTCAGCCTCTTATAGTGTGATCTCTAAGAAAGCTCGATATAAATCGAGAAAAAGTATTACCGACACCAAATGCGATCAGATTTGATATGAGTCCACCGTGCCAGACTCTATCAAAGGCCTTGGAGATATCCAGAGCCACGACCTTACTGTCACCAAAGTGGTGGATGGAGCGACTCCAACGCTCCGATAAGAAAGCCATCAGGTCACCCGTAGAGCGATTTCTACGGAAGCCATACTGTCGATCACTAAGTGGGTCGTTGGACTCCAGATACCCCACAAGATGGTGGTTGACCATGCCTTGGAGAGCGCAGAGCAAATCGCGATGGGCCGATAATTCGCAGGATTATTGGCTTCACCCTTTTTAGGGATCGGCTGGACGTTTGCAATCTTCCAACACGCTAGGAAGACTCCCGCACGATAAGCAAGGTTGGAAAGGTTGCGTAATGGACGGGCTAGCGTTAAAAAGCACTTACATAGGACAAGTGCCGAGATACCATCCAGGCCCGGAAAGGAATAATTTTCTGCAAACATTTCAGCTAATAGGTTCGCTTTATCAACCGGGTCAGTGAATGCCAGGTCTTCTTGGATAAATGAAGAACTATCCTTTACTCCTTACAAACAACCAAAAGCTCTTACTTCTCTTGAGAGAAGTATGAACTTTTGTGCGGAGACATTGGTCATAAAGAAACTTTTTACGCCTAAGCACTCTGGCACACGAAGTTCTTTTCGTTTACGCAACAGTTAAGTATTTGCGTTTTTGCTTAAACGCCTGGACTTTTCATAATTTGTGGTTTCTAAAACAGCAGGACCTCAAATCAGTGGAAGGAACCCTTGTGTGTAGACCATTCTTAAAACTTGAATGGATATGGTTTAAGCTCACCAGAGTTGGTTAGCGGTGGCTTATACAGTTGTATGCACAATTTGAGCAGAATTAAATGCAATGCTAGGATCTTAGATGTGCTGGTTTTGAAATTGAGAAGGTCCTTTGTGTTACATGAAAACATTAACCAAAGTAAAAGGTGATTTGTTTGCTTTACTTCGCTGACTTACTTTTCCTTTCCTCTGTGACAAACAGCAACAAACCTGATCTAATTAGCTTGTGGAGTAATTCCTCTTTCAAAAGTGTACCAAAGAACATTTTGTCGTTGGCCGAAACCTGCTCAGGTAGATTTTTTTCGACGAGATTTGTTGGACATACAAAAAACACATATCGTTGAGGTGACTGCCTCTGGCTGGAGAGTATTTGTTTCGGGTCAATCCGGAACATACGAGGGCTGCTATATATATTTCTGGTCTAATAATGAAAAAGCGAATATTTATCATCAAAAATGTTTTTTTTTGTTTTTCCAAGTATTCTCCAGCATGATTTATACACTTTTGCATGCGCTCAAACCAATTGTTTTTTAACGCTTCAACAGCATCTTCTGGCGACGAAAATCGTTGACCACGCATTTTTTTCTTGATGTGCGGGAATAAAAAGAAGTTATTGGGTGCCAAGTCAGGGCTGTACGGCGGATGACCCATCAATTCGACGTTTTGGCCGGTCAAAAAGGCGCTGGTTTGAGCCGATGTGTGAGAGCTCGCATTGTCATGGTGCACAATGATTCGACTTCTCTTGTTCGTTTTTCGAGTTCTCCGAAGACTTCAGGCAAACAAATTGTGGTGCACCACTCAGAATTGACCTCCTACGTTGCTCAAGCGGAACTGTCGCCACATGAAAAGTTTTGCCGAAGAATCAGGCAAAACTGCTTCTTCCACGAACAACTCTTGTTGGATTTGGCTAGTCTTTGATGACCCACACGGTCGATTGCTGTTTTGTTTCGGGCTCTTATGCATAGATCCATGATTCGTCACCTGTGACGATCTAAAAACGCGATCGTATTTTTTTTAAAAATTTCTTTGCACCAATCGACACGAGCCTTTTTTGAGCGATCGTCAAATTGTGCGGGATCTAACGAGAACAAACCTGAGTCGTTGAGCGAGCGTCGGCCACGATTGAGTTCATCAAACCAGTTTTCACAGTGCTGGTGCTTCATCGCCATACAACGAATTAAGTTCATCATACTGTACATTTTTCGAGAATCTCGTTAGGTAGCTTTACCAGCCCAGATAAGCAAAAATTGTTATTTGTGTATCCATTGGGTGAGAAATATGTTCATAAAAATACGAATACTTTCGACAGATTTCTAAATTTTGTCGCACAAACTCCTGTAATCATTCAAAGTTCTTTTTCTAATTTTTTTTTAAGCTACTAATAATATTTTTAAACTAAACCACTTTCTTTTCATTTTTCCAGGGGCGTTTTCCAATCTCTAGTCGAAAAGCACTTTCCTGCTCCCGATCGCAATCGCATTAATCGCATTTTGGGTCTCTCCGAAGCGGATACACGCAAATCCAAAATACAATCAATTATAGCCGAAGTGAAGGCGGCGAATAGAATTAAACAGGAGGCCTCCTCCGCATCCACCTCCAACAATAACAACAACAACAAACGAAAGTCATCACGTAATGATGTGCGCAACAACAAGAAATCACGCAATGATACGTGGAATGATTCGGACGAAGACAAAGATTCCGACAATGAATCGAACAATGATTCCGACTTTAAGAATTCTGAATCCGAGGAGGAGTCTGATGGTGGCAACCATAGCGATAGCTATGAATCCTCCGATTTTAATCCCTTTGGCAATAGCGGCTCCGATTCCGACACCGATCCCTGGCTGGCCAGAGCCAAAAAGAAGAAGAAAACCAAGTCAAAAACCAAGGAATCCTCCAGCTCTACAACTGCGGCGAATAGCACAACAACAAACAACAATAATTTCTCAACATTAACATCAAACGCTCTTAGTACACCCCTGAATGTGTCGCCACCTAAAAAGAAAGCTCCGCTCTCGACACAAGATAAAATTCAGGATCTACTACAGAAAAAGCAAGAGCTCAAGGGCACCATGACGCCCATCGGTGTGCATGGTGTCAAGTTAAACTATGGACCCCCACCCAAAGATGCCATCGAGAGAGCCTGCTCCATGAAAGAAACGCTTTTGCGTAAAATTGAACTGTTGGGAGATCGTTTGCCGCCCAACACACTAGATCAGTTGATTGATGAACTGGGCGGCTCCGACAATGTGGCCGAGATGACCGGCCGCAAAGGTCGTGTAGTTCAGTCCGACGACGGTTCGATTCAATACGAATCGAGATCGGAACAAGACGTTCCTTTGGAAACCTTAAACATTACCGAGAAACAACGATTTATGGATGGCACCAAGGATGTAGCCATCATTTCGGAGGCCGCCTCTAGCGGTATCTCATTGCAAAGTGATCGCCGTGTGCGCAATCAACGGCGCCGTGTCCACATAACACTCGAATTGCCCTGGTCTGCTGATCGTGCCATACAGCAGTTCGGTCGTACACATCGTTCCAATCAAGTAAATGCTCCCGAATACATCTTTCTGATCTCCGATCTGGCGGGTGAACGACGTTTTGCCTCTACAGTGGCGAAACGTTTGGAATCGCTGGGCGCTCTGACACACGGCGATCGGCGAGCTACCGAAACGCGTGACTTGTCACAATTCAATATTGACAACAAATACGGCCGAACGGCATTAGAAACTGTGATGAAAACAATCATGGGTTATGAACAACCCCTGGTGCCACCACCCACCGACTATCGTGGCGAATTCTTTAAGGATATTGCTGGCGCCCTGCTTGGCGTAGGCATTATTGTCAACAGTGACACGACGCCGGGTCTTTTGAGTCTCGACAAAGATTACAATAATATTTCCAAATTTTTGAATAGAATTCTAGGAATGCCAGTCGATTTGCAAAATCGTCTATTCAAATATTTCACGGATACATTGACGGCCATTATCAATCAGGCCCGCAAAGGTGGACGTTTCGATTTGGGTATATTAGGTAAGTGGAAAGTAAATGGATGGCAATTATGTCATGTTTTCAATGGCATCGTGGCAAGATGGGTTATCTTGTAAAGATACGGCCTTTATTGGTAAAGTATCGTTTGCTCGAATCAACTTGCCACATTAAGGTTTTGATACTTTAGATTTTAAGCCATACCTTAGTACGAGTCCCTTGAATAAACTATTTTTCCTTTTTGTGTTCTTCTAGATTTGGGCGCCGCTGGTGAAAATGTCACTCGTGTGAAATTGGTGCGTTTCATACGCAAGCATGCCACTGGCAAAGCTCCCGCCGAACTGCATACCGTTCGTGTGGAGAGAGGCATGATTTGGCAAGAGGCTATTGACAAGTGCGTAGTAGTAACGTATAACTTTACTTTACTCTTCCCTATTTTCCTAATCAACACCAATTCCCAATTATCTTTAAAATACCCTTCACTTATGACAATGTTTTAATTATGAACTTCTTTCTAGGTATGCCGATCTAATCAGCGAAAATGAAGGATTCTACCTCTCACATCAGGTGCGCAATAACAAACGTACCGCCGTACTGGCCGTGGAATTGGAAAGCTCAACACAACCTCAACAACAGCAAAGCAGCAAGAGAAAGGACGGCAAGCCCAGTAAAAAGGAGATCATGTTCCAAATCTATCGACCCAATACGGGGTTGCAAGTGCGTCACGAGTCGTTGGCCGAGGTGGAAAAGAAATACAAAAAGGTCACTATGGAAGAGGCCGAAAGACATTGGACCGAACAGTATGATGCTTCGGTGAATACATGTTCGCATGCCTATTGGAATGGCAATTGTCGTAATGTGAGCATGGGCTCAGAATGTGAGGTAAGGCTACTAAAAAATATGTAAACAAAACTAGTATAAAAAAATGATTATTTCTAAAATTGTGAAAACGGCTAGAATTGAAAAAATATGTGAGGAAGCGTTAAGGAGAGCAGTCAGCTTTCAAAAATACGTCACAATCATGAAGAGAACATTTTTGGTAGGGTAACTTTTGGAAATTGGAACTGTTTGTTTAAGGGAAATGCCTTATTTGCTCGCACAATCCTTTTGAGAACCCAAAGGTTCAATGCGATACATTGAAAGCTTGAACTTTAACTTAAAGAACGGTACCGACAATTCAAAGCTGAGTTATTGCCTTCAGGTATAAGAGGTTATCAGTGCTTAACACACTCAGTCCACTGAGTATCATTGTGATGGCTAGATAAGGTGTATGATTCTAAATACTGAAACCTTCTTAGAGCGCACTGCGCCTAGATATAATCCTATATTCGTTAGTCATTGCATTGGGAAGTAAAATTCAAAATGTAATATACTATTCGATTAGGACGTCTCAAATCAACCCATGAGTATGGATGTATGATTCTAGATACTGAAACCTTCTCAGAGCGAAATGTGCCTAGATATGCCCCTATCTTCGTTAGTCACTGCATCGGGAAGTGATATTCAATTTGTAATATATTCGGTTAGGACATCTCAAATCAACCCATGAGATTGGGTCTGTATTCCCTGAATATCTGAAAGAGTAGATAAGGAGTATTATTCTAAATACCGAAACCTTCTCATTAGATGGCATCTTATTTCCCTGAATATCAGAGAGGCTAGATAAGGAGTATGATTTTAAAAACTGAAACCTTCTCAGATAGCAATGCGCCTTGCTATATCCCTATATTCGTTAGTCACTGCATCGGGAAGTGAAATTCAAAATGTAATACTCTATTCGGTTAGGACGTCTCAAATCAACCCATGAGATTGGGTGTGTATTCCCTGAATATCTGAGTGGCTAGATAATGTATGATTCTAAATACTGAAAACTTCTCATTAATTGGAGCTTTATTCCTGAATATCAGAGATGCTAGATAAAAGGAGTATGATTCTAAATACTGAAACCTTCTCAGAGAGCAATCAACTAACCAGAGAGCAATCAACCAACCAGAGAGCAATCAACCCATGAGATTGGGTCTGTATTCCCTGAATATCTGAAAGAGTCTATAAGGAGTATTATTCTAAATACCGATACCTTCTCATTAGATGGCATCTTTGTCTTATTCTCATTAGATGGCATCTTTATTTCCTGAATATCTGAGAGAGTAGATATGGAGTATTATGTTAAATACTGAAACCTTCTCAGAGAGCAATGCGCCTTGATATAACCCTATCTTCGTTAGTCACTGCATCGGGAAGTAATGTTCAAAACATAAATATTCTATTCGGCTGGGACAGTCCAAATCAACCTATGAGATTAGTTTGTATTCCCTGAATATCAGAGGCTAGATAAGGTATGATTCTAAATACTGAAAACTTCTCATTAGATTGGATCTTTATTCCCTGAATATCAGAGAGGCTAGATAAAAGGACTATGATTCTAAATACTGAAACCTTCTCAGAGAGCAATCAACCAACCAGAGAGCAATCAATTCATGAGATTGGGTCTGTATTCCCTGAATATCTGAGAGAGTAGATAAGGAGTATTATTCTAAATACCAAAACCTTCTCATTAGATGGCATCTTTATTCCCTGAATATCAGAGGGGCTATATAAGAAGTATATTTCTATATACTGAAACCTTCTCAGGTTGATATAACCCTATCTTCGTTTGTCACTGCATCGGGAAGTGAAATTCAAAATGTAATACTCTATTCGGTTAGGACGTCTCAAATCAAGAGAGATTGGGTGTGTATTCCCTGAATATCTGAGAGGCTAGATAATGTATGATTCTAAATACTGAAAACTTCTCATTAGATTGGAGCTTTATTCCCTGAATATCAGAGAGGCTTGATAAAATGACTGTAATTTTAAATACTGAAACCTTCTCAGAGAGCAATCAACCCATGAGATTGGGTCTGTATTCCCTGAATATCTGAGAAATTAGATAAGAAGTATTATTCTAAATACCGAAACCTTCTCATTAGATGGCATCTTAATTCCCTGAATATCAGAGAGGCTAGATAAGGAGTATGATTCTAAATACTGAAACCTTCTCTGTATTCCCTGATTATCTGAAAGAGTAGATAAGGAGTATTATTCTAAATTCCGAAACCTTGTCATTAGATGGCATCTTTATTCCCTGTCTATCTGAGAGAGTAGATATGGAGTATTATTCTAAATACTGGAACCTTCTTAGAGAGCAATGCGCCTTGATATAATCCTATCTTCGTTAGTCACTACATCGGAAAGTAGAGTTCAAAACTTAAATATTCTATTCGGTTAGGACGGTCCAAATCAACCCATGAGATTGGGTCTTTTTTCGTCTGAATATCTGAAAGGCTAGATCTGGAGTATGATCCTTAATTCAGAAACCTTCTCAGAAGTGTTCTACAGTAGTCTCCAGGTAGTATACCTGGGAAGCTGTGTCCTGTACTCAGGGCTATTAACATAAAAATAACGATAGATGAATAATAAAGATCTAAAGATTGAGCATGTGATTGATATTGCATATACAAGTAGAGTTAATTGAGCTTGTCCTATCTAGGTGGGCAATTTAAAATTTTAAATTTGAGTCGGCTGTAAAACAAAAAGTACTGATATTTTTTTTAAAATTCTGGTTTTATTGAAAAGGTTAAACTTGGTCATTTAATAATGGAACACCATCCGATGCGTTTTCGCTTCGCCCAATAGGCTGAAGATTGTTTGGCAGAAGATGACGAATTTTACCGAAAAATCGTGCCGCAAGAGGGATATTGATGAACACCACGTATTCTACATTAACTAGTTGGTTCCATGTCTGGCCAAATCATCCACACTAATGTACTTTGAAATGTTCCGGTGTCTCGGTATTGTATTTTAAACTTCTTGGTTTTCTCGGTAAGAGATGCGCTACAGTTGTAGACAATTCTTGAACTCAGGAATACTGATTCTAAAGGTTATATATCAACTAAGCTAGATCGCGTCAGACGAAGCCCTTATGGACAATGTGTGGATATTAATATCGGCTAAAACAAACCTGCAATGATCTGGTAGTCTAAACGAAAACCAAATCCAAAAAACCCTAATGTAAATTCCAAAACGTTTCCTTCTGTTTAGTTAAGCAGCATTTAAGTGCAAACATTGCACTTAAATGCTGCAGACGTTGCATCCATTTCCCTGCTAAGTATTAGAAGGAAAATAATATCTAGACCCGGAAATAAAGGTCCATTTAGTCTTGACGGTGGACGGTAGGCAATCAGCTATTTCAGTTGGGGTTTGCATTTTGCATGTGTTAGAGAGAGATAACTACAGTTTGACGGTTGACGACGGTAGACTTCTGCAGGTTGCAGAATCAACCGTCCACCGTCAAGACTAATTGGACCTTAAGGGAACAACCTAAAGATGATATATGTACATTAGGGTGGAGTGAAAACATGCTTTTTTTATAATTTGAAAAAGTTAACCTCGGAAAGAGATGTAGTCTGGGGTCCTAAAAAGGGGAAAAATAAAGAAAAAAATTTAAAAAAAATTTTAGGGGTCGCGCCGCTCCCTAGAAATTTGGAAATTATCGCTATTTTGGCGTTGATTTTAGAAAAATCCTAAAAATTAACGACTTAACTTATTCGAAATTTAAAAGTTTGAGCTTGTTCAGTGCCCAAACAAAAGTATTTAAGGCAAATATGAGGATAATCGACTAATATTTGTAGCTTTGGTGGCGATTTCATTGTTCAGTCAATTTTCTGAAGAAGGGACGATTTGACTTATTTTACTTTTTGAAATTTTTGAACAATGAGAAAAATTTTTTTAAATTTTTTCATGCCCTTATTTCATTGTTTACGCTATTGCAAACATTTATTAACATAAAACTTTTTAGGATTTTTCTAAAATCAACGCCAAAATAGCGATAATTTGCAAATTTCGAGGGAGTGGCGCGACCCCTAAAAATTTTTTTAAATTTTTTTCTTTATTTTTCCCCTCTTTAGGACCCCAGACTACATCTCTTTCCGAGGTTAACTTTTTTTTTTTGAATTTCACTCCACCCTAATGTACATACCGCTGCTACTCCCCAGCGAAGATAGTTCAGTGGGTTGCCTAACATCGGCTACCAGACGACGATGCTGTACACCAGTAACTAGCATACTATACGGTGGGCGATTTATTATTTTAAATTTGAATCAGCTGTAAAAAAAAGTACTAATCATTTTTTTCAAATTCTGGTTTTATTGGAAATGTTGAACTTTGCCTTTTTATAATGAAACATTGATGAATTTTCGCTTCGCCAAATGGGCAAAAGATTGTTTGGCAGGAGATGCAGAAGTTTCGTGTTTTTAGATAAAGCTCATTTTCATCTCGGTGGCTATATCAATAAATAAAATTTCCGGGTATGGGGTTCAGAGAACCCACACGTGACGTTGAGAAGCCAATGCATCCACAACAAACCACTGTTTGGTCATCATGGGCCATTTTTCTTCGAAAATGATCCAGGATCCGCCGTTACCGTCGAGGTGAGCTTTACCACGTCATGCTCAACGAATTTTTGTTTTCAAAAATTCATGAGAATGACATGGACTTGACATGTCACACCTCCAACGAAACCATCGATATTTTACGCACTGTTTTTGAAAATCAAATAATCAGCCGAAATGTTGATGTCAATTTGCCTGCAACGAAACCATCGATATTTTGAAAACAGTGCGTAGCTGTGATTTGAGCTCTTTGGATTCTTTTCTGTGGGCATCCATTCATGATAAATGTTCCGCAAAGCATCCAGAAACAATTGAAGCGTTGAAACATGAAATCGAAGTTGCTATTTAAGAGATTCCACCCGAAACAATCGAAAATGTACTGAACAATTGGGTTGATCGGATGAGGGAGGTACTGTCGAGCCAGTTGTGGTAGTTATATGAATGATATTATCTTCCCTTATTAAATGATAAAGTTCAACGTCTCCAATAATACTAGAAATTTGAAAAAAATTATTAGAACTTTTTTTTACAGCCGATCCAATTTCAAAATTTTAAATGGTCACCCTGTAGTTAAGCGGTTTTTTCAATTTCCGTTTATTTTTGCCGCAAAGGGCGATTCAGTGTTGTAAAGCATGTCTTTGTAGACGTCAGAAGACAGTGCTGCCAAATATTTTTATACCCTCCACCATATAATGGAGGGTATATTAGTTTTGTCATTCTGTCTGTAACACCTTGAAATAATCATCGGAGACCCAACAATATATATATATATATATATATATATATTATATTCTTGATCCTCGTAAAATTCTAAGACGATCTAGCCATGTTGTCCGGCTGTCCGTCTGTTGAAAACAAGATAAAGCCTGCATGAAAACAGCTAGGGAGCTGAAATTTGGCACAAACATGTGTTGTGTTAACCTAGCATGGTTGGTATTGAAAATGGGCTATATAGCTCTACGGGAAGTTGGTGTTGAAGACCCTCAACCAACACTACCTTATAAAAATCAGTTTTTTACTTGGAAATATTCGTCCAGTTTCTTGAGCAAAATCACTGAAATTTTGCAAATAATAATCTCTATATAGGCGCAGTCATCTATGTAAAAATGGTTTAGAATGGGCCACCATTTCTTGTACCTCCCATACAAACGGCCTTATGGGCCTTGAGAAATAATATGACTATAACTCACCACAAACTTGACCTATCGAAATGAAATCACATCAAGATTTCTATATACAACAAACTTTTACGCTGAATTCGGTTGAGATCGGAAAAGTCCTACTGGTACCTCCCACACTAACGGTCTCAAGGGCCTTGAAAAATAATATGACAATAACTCACCACACTCTTGACCTATCGAGACAAAATTTTCGGAATAAAGATTAATATATAGAACAGACTTTTGCGCTAAATTTGGCTAAGATTGGAAAGGCCCTACTGGTACCTCCCACACAAACGGTCTCATGGGCCTTGAAAAATAATGTGACAATAACTCACTACAAACTTGACCTATCGAGATGACATTTTATACATAAAGATTTTTATATAGAACACACCTCTGCGCCAAATTCTGTTGAGATCGGAAAAGTCCTACTGGTACCTCCCACACAAACGGTCTCATGGGCTTTGAGAAATAATATGACGATAACTCACCACAAGCTAGACCTAACGAAATAAAATTTTGCGCATAAAGATTTCTATATAGAACACACTTCCGCACCAAATTTGGTTTTATTTGGGAATCTGGTGGAGGGTATCCAAAGCTCGGCACAGCCAAACTTAACATTTTTTACTTGTTTTTTTTTTTTTTTTAAATGTTTTCTGTGCAGCCTGTGTTGTTTTGACATTGCAGCATTGCTATCATTCATTTCGTATATTCGCTCATGTGCTGCATTTCGATTTTGCTCAAATGTAAAAAAAGACCCCATAATTGGTGTGCACTATTTTGAATACCCAAAAAAAATTGGGTTTTCAATTCGACCACATGTATTCCTGTTTTAGCACATATACATTAAATAAATACTACAACGTTAAAACTTAATTTGTTGTAAGTTCACATTTGTAAAAACATTGTTGACATTAGCTTTAAATTAATGAAATTTTATAAAATAAAAACCGATTCCTTTCAATCGTTGACGTCGTCGTCTTCTGTGTTTGGAAATGGCGACGCACATTTTTATGTAAGACAAAAATATTGCTTCCACGAAATCGTACATTTCCACACATGATATGTGTGGTTTCTCTCGGAATGTAGAACACCATTTCTAAAAAAATGTGCGGATTCAAAAATTCTTGAAACACAGCACATGGGCGATTACTAAGAGAAGAAGCATATTTCAATGGAACATATGAGGAAAAGTATGCGATGAACAAAAGTTCCTGTCAAACTCATGTAAAATTGATAATTTTTCTCTGCATTCATCTATGGGTTCTACAAATTAAAAAGATGATACGACTATAACTGATAAAACTTCCACAAAATTAAGGTTTTAAACCAGATCTTTTTAAAATTCCTAACAGAAGCGACGAGTCATCTGCATAACACAGCAGTGTAGGGTATCAACTAGTCGGTTTTGAATAGAATAAGTACTAATCCCTTTGAAAATTGCATTTAATTCATACATATATTTATCTCCTTCATTCCTTAGGTGGGCTTACGCCAGCGTTTGTACAATGTTTTGGCCGGTTCCGTGTTGTCGGTGTGGTCGCGCGTCGAACAAGTGTTGGCCATGCGCAATGCCAACAATAAAATGCAAGTTATACGCATGAAAACCACAGAGGGTGAAAAAATCGTGGGCACACTTATACCGAAATCCTGCCATGAATTGCTGCTGCAGGATCTTAAGTCTGATGCCGAAAGGGTGGAAGAAGTTAACTTCTAAAAAAAACACACACACGCAAACATTTCGCCAAATTGTACTTTTTCTCAAAGTATAATGGATTATGTTTTAATATCTAATTTGTTTGTTTTTCTTAAAATACTCTGGAAGGGAATTTCAGAGTAAAATTCTAAACAAAATTGTTGTAGAGCAAAGGCTACAACTGAAAAAGATAAAGAAAAAACAAAACAACCACAACAAACCAAAACGACGCTTAATTTATGGACTTTATATATATCTTTTTTTTCGTTTAAGTTCCCCTCTTAATGATTATTATTTTAATTTTTACTTAAAAGCCCAAAACAAAAACAAAAACTATTATAAACGACTTTTATAATTATACCTATACATATAATTAATTATAATTAATATTTAATTATAATACTTAAACAAATAAACAAAAAAAAAATGCTTAAAAATAATTAACTAAAAAAAATAATTCAAACCTCAAACGAGGAGATAAACAAAATATAAAAGAAAAATGGCAAAATTATCGTAATTTCCGTAATTATCCATTATGTACTACCAAAAACAAAACAAAAGCAACAAACATAATTAAGCATAAGCCAAAATATTGATCGACACACATAATCTTGATATACTTCTATTAAAATTAATGATTAATCAATCATAAACTATATATATAAATCAGAAAAACAAAAATTGCTAAGATAAATATGGGATAAAGCATAGTTTGAAAATTAATGTCACGATTCCACGGTTAATCAAAAAAACAGAATGGACAAACTGCACGAATTCTCGCTTTATAATTTAATTTAAATTATTTAAAAAAACACATTTTTTATTTACTCTCCAGGGTTATTGTGGAATCAGATTGTTTCAGGAATCGAAATTGAAAACGAAAACTAAATATCTTTGGTGTTATCGAAACCGATAATGTCGATTTAATGTTTACATTGGAATTGTAATCGAAATTTGGTATCTAAGGGCCAAGTTCTGTGTTTATAAATCGTTCTCGAAATTCGATATCAGAGGTCCTAGTTCTGTGTTTAATATTCGATTTGCTTTAAGACGAAACTAAATGAATTGTCAGTAGACGAGTGAGAACGTACTCTTTCTAAACTTATTAATAATTTGAATTTTGAAAGTTCAATTTGTATTTCAAAAACTTCAATAACGGATAATGACCGATGAAAACAGAGTTTTTTTTTATTAACTATTCAGGATAGTTGTGGAATCAGATTGTTGCTGGACTGGGAATTGAACACAAAAACAAAATTGTCTTTGGTGTTCCCGAAACCGATAAAGTCGTTTTAATGTTCGACGATTTCGAAAGCATCTTCTTTTTAACCGATAGTTACGCTGTCTCAGGCAGAACCAATAATATGCTCTAAGAACAGTTTACAGTGGCCACTGTTTTTCTAGCCAGACTTCTAGCTGGAATCACTTTCAACTGACCTTGGGGTGCGATCCTTCTGACAAAAATAGTTTTCCATTGAAACGCGCAGTAAATATTGGGCGAGAGCAAAGGAAAGCGTCTTTTTCTTAACCGATAGTTTAGGTTAGAAAGAGTGAAGGAAAAGTGCACCTCCATACAGAGACTCCTAGAATATATAATCACCCTGATTATGTAAGGCGTAGTCGTTTTCCGACAGCAGGCGTAGTCGTAGTCGTTTTTTAAATTTTTTGGTATTATGTAAAATTTTCGACAGCAAAGATTTTGTAACAGATTGAAAAAACACAGGGTAAAACAATAATTAAAGTTTTTTTAATATTATGAAACAGTCTGTCGACAGAGCTGTCGGGCACAAAAACTTAAACGCCAATAAATGCCCAATTTGACATTTTATTACGACATACATAATACCAATATTTGTAATAGATTTTATTTCAGAGTCGTATTTTTGTCGTTTTCGCCATACATAATACCATTTTTAAAAAACGTCTAAAATACGACACAACTACGCCTTACATAATCAGGGTGAATAAATGCTTTAACCGATAGTATCCCGCCAGTTAGGTGGCGGTTTCCTGTCGAACTCACAATTTAAACGTATGCAGTCTCTGGCAGAACCAATAGATTTTTTTTTAGTTTTTTTTTCCAATAGATTTTATTTAACTTTTTTACAAGGTTGTTATGTTCAATATCTAAACTTTATTGAAAAAATTGTAAAGTGCCAATATGTTGAAATTTAGGGAAAATAGCTGATCGGTTTAAATAAAAGGGAAATCAGGAAGATTTCAGAACACTATTTATATTGAAATTGGTTTTCAGTTTCGATAAATCAGCAATTTCGACAAGGATTCTGCAACAACCCCGATTAAGACAAGGTGTATCGGGTTTTATTCATAAAACTACTGAAAGTTTATTTTCTTAGAAACATTTTAAAAAATGTTTCTGGCAGAACTAATGCTCTGTTTTTTTGTGTATTTCCTTTGACCTTTTCAAAAGGTTTTTATTTTGAATATTTAAACTATTGTAAAATGTGTAATATGCCAATACTTTGAAATTTAGGAAAAACAGCTGATCGGTTTCAATAAAAGGAAAACCAAGAAGATTTCAGGACACTTAATTTATATTGAAATTGGTTTTCAGTTTCGATAAATCAGCAATTTCGACTAGGATTCTGCAACAACTCCGATTAATACAAGGTTCATAAAAACTACTGAAAGTTTGTTTTTTTAGAAACATTTTAAAAAATGTTTCTGGCAGAACTAATGCTCTGTTTTTTTTTTTTTTTGTATATTTCATTTGACCTTTTCACAAGGTTTTTAATTTTGAATATTTAAACTTTATTGCAAAATGTTGAAATTTAGGCAAAACAGCTGATCGGTTTCAATAAAAGAAAAACCAAGAAGATTTCAGGGCACTAGTTTTTATTTAAATTGGTTTTCAGTTCCGATAAATCAGCATTTTCGACTAGGATTCTGCAACAACTCCGATTAATACAAGATGTATCGAGTTTTATTCAAAAAAAAACTTTTGAAAGTTTTGTTTTTTTAGAAACATTTTAAGGTCCACATTCAGAAAAGTTTACAAAAGGTTTAAAACTCAAATATTTTAAATACAAATATCCACCATTGTAGATAAATAATAAAAATTCGACCTTTTTATGTATATGATGATATAATTGAATGCTCAAGCTCGAGGTCGAGGAGTATGCAATTATTTCATGAAAGATCCACATATTTAAAAAAAGCTTACCAAAGGTTTTAAGAAAATCAATGCCATTTTAAAAAAAAACTTGGCTTCTCTTAAAATGCAGATGCAAGAGGTCTCGAGCGGGTAATCCCTGTTTCCTGTTTAAAGAAAATTCACACATTTTTTTTTGAAATTTGGCCCCTATTCTTTAAACCTATTGTAAGTTTTAATAAATAAGGAGCTACAAATTTGAAATATGCAAAAAATCAACTTTTAAATCCTTTACGAAACCCCCTGAGATACTTTTTGTCTTTATTAATTATTAACCATTTCGACTTTATTTTGGCAATAGACACCTTTTTTTTTAAATTTGGCCCCTATTCTTTGAACCTATTGTAAGTTTATATACACATTGAACAGGGTAATCCCGGCCTAAGACCTTTATTTCCAAATTTTAAATATACAAAAAATCAATCTTTCATATCTTACGAATACCCCGAGATACTTTTCGTCTTGTATCCCCCATTTTGTTTATTCATTAGAATTTATTTTGGCAAAAAATATCATCGTTTTAAATCACACAAACCGTAAAGAAATTAATAAAATTAATTTCTAATATCTTTGAATCCGTTTAAAACTTTTCAATTCGTTACATTGCGTTATTAGTTTCAATACGCGAGTTTCAAAAACAACCCATCATTTTCGAAAATATCACAGCTCCTTTATTTTCGTTCTCACTTGCATAATTTTTGTTTGTTTATTGTCGTCGTTTATTGATTGATAACATGAAGGATATAAAAACAAATCACAATAATTTATTTATTCTTAATTATTATTATTATTATTACTATTACCTTTATTTTAGTTATAATGCCTAATTTGTAAGTTTTTTTTGTAGTTTTAAAAAACCGTAGTTTCGTAGAAATTTCGCCCAGAAATTAAAAAAAAATAAAAAAATTACTTTATGTTTTGATGTATAATGTACATTGGATAGAAACAAACTCAAACAACAACAAAGAAATGAATATTGAAATAATAAACTGAAAAAAATAATGATAAAAGGTTTTAAAAAAACGCATATCTTTTAATTTAGCATTTGTCCAATTAAGGTAAAGCTGAAAGGATTCAAATTTAGCCAATTTGTCAGCTGAGAATACGTTTGGCGGAGGCGAAAAAGTCAATTTGAAAAATAAAAACGACTAAAAGGTCGTTTGAATTAATTTTTTTAACCTTAAAAAAATATTTTTCTCACAGCCGGCATATGTTTTAATTTTGCATTTGTCCAATATTGGGTTAAGCTGAAAGGAATCGAATTTAGCCAATTTGTCAGCTGAGAATACGTTTGACTGAGGCAAAAAAGTCAATTTGAAAAAGAACGACACAAAAATGGTCATTTGCAATAATTTTTCTTAAAACCTTAAACAAAAATATTTTTCTCACAACCGGTAACTACGATACCAATAATTCCGTGAGTTTTCAATAAAGCAAAGTTTTTTTACAAAAAAAAAATTATTTTTCAACATAATCTCCTTTGAGCTCAATATACTTAGTCCAACGTTTCTCTAATTTGTGTATCCCTTCCAAACAATACAAATTTTCGGTCCATAAAATGGGCATTTGTTTGATCAATAATTTCATCGTTGAAGCTGCATCTCTTTCCACCGAACCATTTCTTTAGGTTTGGAAATAGGAAATAGTCACTGAGGGCTAAGTCCGGAGAATATAGCGGTTGAGGTACCAATTCGTAGCCCAATTCATGCAATTTTGCCATTGAGAATGCACACGTGCATGATCTGCACAATATAAATAACTTATCTTGTGCATATGGGGTCGTAAATCGGCCCGTTCGCCGCTGTTTTTTTTAAGGTAATCCTTGTGAATTGTCCAGCGTACATCCCAAAAAACTGTTGCCATTTCCTTATTGGCCGACAAAGTCACCTTGGCCTTCTTCGACGCCGGTCCATCCGGAAAACCCCATTTTAGAATGTTGCTTTGTCTCCGGAGTGTTGTAATGGATCCATGTTTCATCCACAGTTACAAAACGCCGCAAAAACTCATTCGAACTGCGGTTAAACAACCCCAAACAATCCTTTGAAGTTGTCACACGATTACGCTTATGGTCAATTGAGAGCAAACGCGGCACGCAACTTGCAGACATCTTTCTTAAACTGATCATGTAAAATCGAAACCACACAGCCCTATGAAATGCGTATGGCATCAACAATCTCACGCACTTTTAATCTTTGATCGGCCAACACCATATCGTGGATTTTTTCGACATTTTCAGTTGTATTGACCTCAATTGGCCGTACAGAACGTTCAGCGTCATTCGTACTTGTGCGACCACAACGAAAGTCATCAACGCAGCAGCCGCTCGCTATAACCCTGCTGGGATATTTGGTCGTATTCCGGTTATTCGACCAGCAGGGTTATAGCGAGCGGCTGCTGCGTTGATGTTGTTGTTGTTGTAGCGGCAACTATATGCCGGGGTGACAGCCCTTGGCCAAAGAATTGCTCTTTAGGTCAATCCGGTCCGTAGAACCGGCTGTCGTGGGATTGCTGCTGCGTTGATGACTTTCGTTGTGGTCGCACAAGTGTCTGCAAGATGTCTGCCGCGTTTGCTCGGGTGTAAATGACCCAAAGTGCTCAATCTGTCGCTAGCCACTCATTTTGTTCCCAAAGCCCGGAAAATGGGCAGAGTGGTTCCGCTACTGAAGCATGGCAAAGACGCAAGTAAAGGAGATTCGTACAGGCAGATATCCTTGCTTTCTCCAGTAGCAAAGACGCTTGAAGCGCTGCTCCTTCCCAGCCTGATCGAACACTTTCCTTGTGCTGATCATCAGCATGGGTTCCGCAAGCAGCACTGCACAAAAACTGCTTTACACGCCATCACCACACGTATAAGTCGCGGCCTTAACCAGAACAAGCCAAACGACAGGACGGTCCTCGTGGCTCTTGACCTAACAAAAGGCTTCGACACTGTCAATCGTGCCACCCTGTTCGACGACTACGCAGGAACGTCCTTTCCGCCCAGTTTGAAACGTTGGATCGTAAACTATATGTGTGGACGCCAGTCATATGTAGAATTTAGAAACAGAAAGTCGAAGCCCCGTAGAGTTAAACAAGGAGTTCCCCAGGGTGGAGTTTTATCCCCGGCTCTGTTTAACCTCTACCTCTCTAAAATTCCTGCACCACCAGACGGCGTTGAAATTTTGTCGTACGCTGACGATTGCACAATTCTGGCGTCAGGACCTAAAGTGGATGACATTTGCGAGAAAATCAACTATTACCTCACTGACTTAGCACGTTTCTTCACTGCGAGGAATATGAAAATATCCGCCTCCAAATCATCAGCCACACTGTTTACTGCTTTGACCGCAGAGGTGCGGTTGTCACTCAATGTGAAAGTCGATGACGTCAACATCCCGACCACCAACTACCCCAAAATCCTTGGGGTCACATTGGACAGCCTTTTTAGATCCTCTGCTCATGCTACAGCTATCTGCGATAAACTCAAAAGTAGGAGCAAGGTCCTCAAGTCACTCGCCGGCAGTACTTAGGGATCCGACAAAGAAACCTTGTTGACCTCTTACAAAGCGATAGGTCGGTCTGTAGCAAACTACGCAGCACCTGTATGGTCGGCGAACGTGAGTACGACGCAGTGGAAGAAAATTCAGACTTGCAAGAATGCCGCCCTTAGAACATCAACAGGGTGTCTTCTTATGTCTTCTGAGGACCATCTACATGAGGAAACGAAGGTCTCTACCTTGAGCAGACACAATTTCCTGTTGTCTAGGCAATACCTGCTAGGGTGTCTTCGCAGTAGTAATCCTAATCACCATCTCTTGAACATGATGCCTCCGCCCAGGCAGATCAGGTACGATCTTCATGATCTAGAGAGAGAGAGAGTTCCAGCGGTATAAGGGAGAATCTTTAGATCATCGAAATTATCAGGCAGGTCTGAACAACATTTGTGCTGATGAAGTCGCAGCAGCAGTATCCAGCTACAGTGTGAATGTAAAGCTAGGGGAACATCCCCTGCTGTATCCAGCTACAGTGTGAGCGTAGTGCTTGGGGAACATCCCCTGGAGATTCCACCTGAGGGGATGGTACTACCTCGGCAGACGTGCGTGCTTCTGGCTCAACTGAGATCTGGATGGATGGTGCAGCCGACTCAATTCTTATTGTCTGGTGGCATCATCGGTCCATATTTTTCAAAAACGATGATGGCCGGAACGTAACGTAAATGGTGTTCGCTATCACGACATGATATCGGACTTCGTGGGCAATTGTGTGAAGAAAACTTGAAAAGTAAGGTTTACAACCGTAATTCTCATTCGTTTGGGGAGAGCCTGGACTTATAGAGTTCGGTTTTACTTTCAACAATTGCAGCAAAGCTTTCTGAAGAGGATTGTCACGGACCCGAAATCATGATAAAAGCAGTGTGCAGCCACAAAAATCAATGTCACTTTGCCATTTTGTTAAAAACTTGTTTTCTATTTAAATATAGAAGCAAGAGGTCTTGAGCCGGTTAATCCATGTTCAATGTGTAAAAGCAACAGACCGAAATAAAACAAACGAGCTAAACAAACGGACTTTTTGCTAACTGGAAATTAAAGCCCGTAATCTTGAAGACATTTGGTTTCAACAGGACGGTGTTCAAACAAAGGATCTATTGAGAGGTCATTTCGAAGAGCAGCTAATTTCACGTTTTGGACCGGTGAGTTGGCCGCCTAGATCGTGTGATATCACACCCTTAGACTTTTTTCTTTGAGGCTAAGTAAAGTCCAAAGTTTTTTCTGAAAAACCAGCTACGATCGTAATAGCAAATGTCATGCGAAATGCAATGGTCAACACTGGGGCGAATATATATGCCGTCTGTGTCGCGAGGAGGATGTGACCCTTGGTGCTTATTGTTCATCTTGTAATTTTCCAGAATTTTCTAAATTAAGATGTTGAAGTCACCCTATCTGAGACCGCTTGTAGAGAGAATGGTTCTGATACATTACTTCCAATTTTACTACGAATCTTTACATGGATTTATTTTTAAGGTTTATCTTAGGCAGTGGAGTTAAAAAGGAGATAACATTTTTATACAGGGTGGGGCAAAAGTTACCATGGGTTTAAAAACTTTTTCGTTATTAATTTTTTTCTCAGATTATATAGCATACAAAATGGAATTTTTTTTCCACACTTAGTACGAAAAATAATGTCACTTAAATGACCCCCGTTTTCAGCTACGCAATGATGGGCTCGTTTTAGAGCATTTTCCATAGCCTCTTTCAAAATTTTATTTGATCGCTGATTTTAATAATAAAATTCTCTTATTCTGGTTCTTTGTTCAGTTTTGAATCTCTCCATTATTTAATCTTCAAATGTTATTTGTATAATCTAAAAAAAAATAATTTTTAAACCCATGGTAGCTTTTGGCCCACCCTGTATATTAATAAAAAACAGAATATTTAAGATATAGAGTTAAAAATTATGCCGGGTGCAAGGCAAATATAAGATTTGAAGATTTCGGTTAATTCGATTTCGTGTACAGCGATATATTCTTTGAACCTAATTTTCCATCACTCTTGCACACATTTCGACAGGAACGTTGGCGCGTTGGATGTTGTCTCTGAGCCCGACTAAAGTTGTTAGCTTGTCGGCATAGACCAATGACTTGATGTGGCCCCATAAAATGAAATCCAATGGCTTTAAATCGCATAAACATAAATTTCTTGCATTCCGGCTGACATTCAATGGATCTTAAATAGCTCAATATCAGGCAGCTTTAAAGACTAGCTGAAAACTCACATTGTTCTAAATTGATCTGTATTAAAACCAAAAAACGTTTTTAAGCCAGTTCTAAAGTCAAAATTATTCTATGACTTTGTTGTTGTTGTTGCAGCGACCACAGTGTGCCGAGTTGACAGCCCTGAGCCGAAGAATATTTCTTCGGGTCAATCCGGTCCATAGAAACGGCTACCGTAGGATTGATTCTATGACTTCAACATCCTTTGTCGACAAACATTGTAAAATTTTTATTACTATTTGTACACTCTATGTTTCAAAAGCATTCGTACAGATTTTAAAAATTTATTTCATATAAAATTATCACTAATTTGGATCGTTATAACTCGTTTCTAGAAAAATGACTTTACACACATAGACGGTCCACCCCAAGATACCCCGTAATTTTAACTTGACTGTGTGAAATATCGATTTTGTACGTAGTAAATTATAAAACATAAAATTGAAAATTCTCACTTACCGAAAAATAAGATACACAATTAACTCCGTTTGAATGAGCTCGCTCTGTAAAATATTGCGTTGTACTTGAGTAAAAATTGTCCAATTTTGGGTCTTATTCTTCTGCTCTTATTCTTCTATAGCTTAACTATTACTATTACAACTTAAATCCCGAATGTATGCTAACTACGCCGAATGTTAGATTCTCATATTGCACCATATCGAAGCCCGCATCGGAAATCATTTGCTTAAAATCGTCTTGTTTGGGAAATTTGCGTATGCTCTCAACCAAATACTGATATGGCTGCCACTGGCCGGCTAATATCTGGCCCATAGGAGGAATAACATTAAACGAATATTGATCGTATAACCATTGCATGGTCTCGCTATTCAAATGGCTGAATTCTAAGCACATAAAACGACCACCTGGCTGCAAAACACGATAAGCCTCGCTCAGCACCTGCAATAGTAGGAAAATGTTCATAAAGCCCTAATTGAAATTAGTCAGCAGTTTACTTACCCGATCTACATGGGTACAATTTCTTATACCAAAAGCTATTGTATAGGCATTGAAGGTGTTGTCCGAAAAGGGCAATTTCTCTGCATCGGCACACTTCCATTCTATGGACATATTGGGCAACTTTTCCTCAGTTAAGCCCAAACGTTTGGCCCTTTCCTCGCCCACATTCAACATGTGTTGATTGATATCCGACACCGTAACATGGCTCTTGCGACCCTTGGGGTTTGGCTGATTTTGCAGGTATTTCAAGTACCTAAATGAAATATCACCCGTGCCACCGGCTACATCCAAAAGGCGAGTGCCATGCTGAGGTCCCAAACGTTCAATAAAAATATCTTTCCATACACGATGAATGCCCATAGACATGGCATCGTTCATGAGATCGTAAGATTTGGCCACATCTTCAAAGACTTTATGGACTGTAGAAGACATTAAATAAGAGAAAAACTACTCGTAAATATAGTAAGATGGATATAAATACCTTTTTGTTCCTTCTCGCTTTCCTTGACAGTTTGAAATCCGAAATGTGTGGTGTTTTCAGTTTCAGGTGAGGCGGTTTCAGTTGTACTCGATTGTTGTGATGTTTGGTTTCTGTATTTTGTCAGTAGGAAACCACGTTGTAGTTGATTTCTTATTAAATTTAAGTTTAACTTTCTTGTAATATTCATTTCTACGGAAGAAAATTACGAAATTGCACTTGTCTTTGCTTGATCGAAGAACATATGTTTCGTATGTCACACAGGTGTTGCTCATTCTCGGTGAATGCAGCACGAAGAAGCAGTTCCATTATTTTTTCGCCGATAATACTGTTCTTAATAATTACTGTTATCAGTTGTTAATACATATCAAAAATCAGAACCCAATTTTAAATATTTTGTGTAGGGTGTTTCGATAAGCGGTGATTTCTTTAAAAAATAAACGCTTCAAAATTTAAGATCATATTTTAAGGCCAGGCACTCTGAAGTTTTTTTTTCTTACGCAGCGTTTTTCTTAACCTCAACTATAAGCCTATAAATGTTGAAAATTTAAAAAATGTTAATGATATTACAGCGCCGGAATACAAATGGCCTTCCAATCATTGATTGTATATTTTGGACACTTATTTCAATGGGTTTTGGACTGACAGATGTTGGAATAAGTAAGCAATTTACTAACCCGATCTACATGGGAACAATTTCTTACACGTGGATCGAGCCATTTTATTCTCCGCCATAGGATAGAGTGTATAATATACACTGTATATCAATGGGAAATATAGAAAGGGCGCAACTTGATTTCTTGTCGAGAAGTCAATGCATGACGGCATCATTGGTCCAATTTCTTCACGCTCAACGAATTAATGTTTCTAAAAACTCAAGAGAATGATATGGTCGATACGACGGGACCATATGTCACTCAGCCTACGCCACCATCGATATTCTACGCACTGTTATTGCAAATCGAATAATCAGCCGAAATTGTGATGTCAATTGACCGCCTCGGAGCTGTGAGTTGAGCCCTTTGGATTATTGTCTGTGGGGGCCATTAAGAATAAATGTTACGCAAAGTAACAGAGACAATTGAAGCGTTGAAACATGAAATCAAAGTTGCCATGAAAAAGATTCGACCCGAAAAAAGCGAAAATGTACTTTATATATTAACTATTATTGCTTTTTGGTGACCTTTATAGGGATATAATGCTTATATTTTCACCAACACTTATTTTTCCATATTTGAAGGCGATATATTGAAGCAAATTGAACAACCGTATGTTACTGATCTCTTATTTATTGTCGTTTAACAGGAGTCATGTGAATTCTTAAAAGCATTAATTTTTTTCTCCTAAATCAGAAGAGTACATTTTATTTGGCTATACTGGTGGCTCAGGACATGAACAAATAAGGTCCTGTCAAACATCGACCAACAACCATATATTCCAATGCTGTCAATACCATAATGGAACTCTACCCCTGATCGAGAGTTTAAAAGCTGCGCCCATTACTAACTTACAAACTGTCCGATTGTTTTTTAGTCTATGACATTTATGTATATATCCTTTAAATACCTACTACGACACCTCTGGCGGCACAATATACTCGTTTGAAACTTTGCCTTGACTCGTTGCCTAGGTTAAATCTGTATAACATTTATAATATATAACATTTATACATACTTTTCACGTAGTTTTAGGCAGGAAAGTCCAAGATCTCGAAGACCATTCAACATTGCTTCGTGAGGTAATGCGTCCTAGGAACTTTATACGCAGCAGGGCTATTGCTTTATACACTGTATGACAAAGTCCTCATATCGTGGTCCACCGTGGTGGCAGTCTGCCTGTGAGCCCTGGTTCAACTCTGGTTAAGCACATCTCACAATTTTTCAGCGGCGGGTATCAACCTCGTAAACGAAGGCGACTTTACTAGTAAGAGATTTATCATTAAGCCACATAAAGACTTCTTTCTTTCTTTTTAAAAAAATTGATTTTTTTTTGTTCAGAAAGTTCGCGTTTCCACGCAATGTAAAGTAGTTTGGCCCACTTCCATTTTGCATGCTTACAGTTTTTGTATAATTCCCTTTTATTTACGTATGCGGTTGTTTTTGTGCCCTAAGGGCCTCAATATTTGCTATTTTGTGTATTGAGGGCCCCTTAGGGCCACGGCCATTTATTTTTGGCATCCTTAAGCTATTTCCTTTCGTTTGAGTACCCATACTTATATAAATGTGGGGGCGGTATTATTTCCAATGCACCTTTACTATTTTCTATGCTATCTCTAGCACTTGAGCCCATAAAAAGAGCAATAGAACCTCTTTGTAAATTCATAGTTTTTGCCTTGGTTAAAAACAGCTGTTTCGACAATCACAACATGTGTAGCTAGTTGGTTGTGAATGTTAAAGGAAGAAGCTGTTTTGTTATTGTTTGTCGATAAGGCCGTTTGCTCGACTATTGTTAATGAGCAATTGATCCCATAAATGTCAAAAATCGGGGAATAGCAAATAGGCTGCAATATTTTTGTTGATTTCGATATCCATAAAAATTAAATAAATCCATATTATTTCGAAAGGAAATGTCTTCGGATGCAAAATGCCGGACTTGCATGAATGATAGTGGAATATATCATCATGAACTATACGATTATGTTGATGACTGCAAAATATTGGAAATGCTAGACGGTGTAGTCCCACAAATCCACATTAAGATGGAAAGTCCATTTTCCCATTTAGTTTGCCAACTTTGTGTGGACAAACTACTCACCGGCTACAAATTTCAACAGTTATGCATTGAGACGGACAAAAGACTACACGATATGCTGCTGACTGCAGGAGAGGTGGAAGCTGTTGCTAATGCCGAGCCGGATTTGGCCAAAATATTAGATCCCTTGACTGGGGAAGAAGGTTTCAAGATGAAGCAAGAAATGGAAGATAACGAGAAATTTGAATGTGAAATAAATCCAGAAGAGATTGATGTATCGTTGAAGTCTGACGAGGAAGAATGTGAAGATGCGGGTGGCGGAGAAGATTGCCTTGGTGGAGGAGTGACGGATGGTAGTGATACCGATTCTAGGTAAAGTAAATCGATAGTAATTTAAGTTTAGGTGTATTTTTGTTAAAGGGCAGAACAATTCTTTCGTACTTTAGGACTAGAATTCTTTTAGGAAGACCAGTACTATTCTAGAGAAACTCGTTTAAGACAATATATTACCTTCAATTGGTTACGGCCATTAAATGTTTGGGAACACCAGTTAAGCCTTGTCTTCAGTGGTTAAATACGGGAGGGCTGCTATGTAAAAGCTTATTTATAAAATGCATAAGCCGTTCGGGGCCGGTTTTATACAGTAGGTCCTGGCCAACTGACTGAAGTCCCTTACTTCAGTCCCTCAACATTCCATTTAGAAACAAGTAAATTGTGCACGATATAATTCTTATACTCACTGACCTACTGTGTAACTGTAAGACATTTTAAGATTGCTTAGAGATAAATCTCTAACGTAATGTCGCCAGCGTTGAAAAATTTAAATTTTCTTCCCGGAGTTGAACCTGGTTGCTAGTTGCGCCCACAAACCATCACACCACAGCAGTGCACTGGTCAATGAATACAATGATTATAGCGCGCCAGCTATAGTTGAAAAACAAGATACGATTTTAAACTGTTCTAGAAATACCTGAGCTATTACCCCGTTCTTAAAAGACCAGTTCCAAATTAAGTGTTCTGCAATGAATAATTTTAGGACCTGAGGCAGGACTAAGACTAACAATTGCAGAATGTTTAGTAAAAGACTGATATGTATCTAGGAAGCAAATATCCAGAAAGCCAATTTTTTATAAATACCCCACTAAAGCCTTACTTTATTAGGAAACAAATCCGCCTATCTATTAATTTATTCATTTTCTATTAATCCTTATTTTAAACTTATTTTCCAGCAATGAAAAACTTTCCGTCTTGAAAGAAAGAAAACTACGAAAATCGTCCAAACTACCAGACACCGATAAGTAAGTACAGTCATTGTTTTCATTATCCCGCTCGTAGATTAAAATAGTTTGCCCTTATCTTACTTAGATCTCCTAAGAAATCCCGCCGCAATTCCAATTCCGTATTTCCCTGCGCCGAATGCGGTAAAATATTCGATCGTCTATACCGCTTGAAAAGACATGGCGCCGTTCACTCCAAGAAACGGGCATTTCCCTGCGATATTTGTAAATATAGTTTTGCCACCGAGAAAACCTACAGAGGTCACATGCAAGCACACGAGAAGGGAAGCATTGATGGTGGCGCGTTTCCTGAATTTCAATGCCCTGATTGTCCAAAGAGTTTTGAGAAGAAAGCTTCGCTAGTGCAGCACAGTCAAATACACACGAAGAAGAAGGACAAAACAAAAGTGAAAATGGACAAAATCAGAGAGGAAGAGGAAGTTGAACAAATTGAAGAAAAGGAAAAACCTGACGAATTTACATCGCTAAGTGACAAACTTCTGGAAGACCAAAATGAGGAGCGTTGTAAGGCAAAGGAAAATGAGAAAGAGGACGTCATAAACGACGAAGCATCTTTAAACAACGTTGTTGTTAAACAGGAAATTCTGGTTACTCCACAAATTTTCGAGGAGCCTTTAGAGGATTACGATGATACTGGTGAATGGTTCGACCACGAAGATGAGTATGACGATGAAGAGGACTCCGAGTAAGTTCATTTGTACGTTTGGAATGTAAAAACAAAATTCTTAAACACGTTACTTAACATACAGGAATGACACGTCTGAAAAGGATACGCCAACTAAACGCAAACATGGTCAAAATCTTGATTTTGTAGACACGGGCATAGGAGAAATTGAAAAGTAAGTTTTCTTGATTTTGCAATTTAACTTTTAAGTGATGAAGTCCATTTTTGGGCCGCCGTGGTGTGATGATAGTGTAATCTCAGGTTAAACTGCGAGTAAGAAAATCTAGCAATATGGGAGCGGCGGGTTTTAATGCCGACAGCTTTACGGAAAAACAACTTATCTCTAAGCCAAGTAAAAACTTCTCTATAAAAACATTGTCTGAGAAACATGAGACCTACCAGGACCACGTCCTTCTCGAGGTTTACTATACTCACCTACGTCTTTTATTTCCCGAAAGAATCATCTGCTCCCCGTAACCTACTAAACATTTTTTTTATAATTAAATTTTCTTTCTTGTAATAATACAAAGCTACATTTGACTTGAGAATTAAAGAGTTTAGGAATTGAATTCCTTATCTACTTTGTAATTACAAGATATTTCTTTCAAAGTTAAGTTGCTTATAGATAATAGAAGGAAAATTTACAAAACCTTTTTGAAACAACTAAAAACTAATGGAAAATCTAAGGTAAAATCATACTATTTCATTGATATGTGTATACTGTGACTGTTGACATTGAAGTGTGAAATTTGCTTTAAATTTTTGCTTTTTAACACCCACAAGATCTACGCCAGCTAACGTATGTACTCCTCGAGTAGAGTAATGCCATGGAAACTTCAATATAAGTTTAGAAGCTTGTTTTGAGCTATCTGCAGTTTTTTTTAGTGTGCCATGCACCGTAGAATGTTATTGGTTGAAATATTGCTTTGAATATTAACATTTTGTTGTGCGTGTTCAGGACAGAGTTACTATTCATAAGAGGGTACATCAATCTAGTAACCATGTTGACTTTATCGATCACGTAAGGTATATGAAGTAAATTTAAATTTGGGATCCGAGATAACTAACCTAACCTAAATATTGTACTTTATTTTCCCACGGGACTCATGGTTTAAAAACTGATGTGGTGCTTGCGGCTGAAAACATGATTCCCTCTTCCTCTTGAAGTAAATTGCTTGCGTCTTTTCTGGATTCACTAGTATATTCCATTTTGCGGAATACGTACTTAACAAAAATTTCACATGATCGTTTTTATATGTAGTTTACAGAGCTGTAGAAATTAGGAAAAACTACCTCTGTATAAAACAGGTTGGGCCATTTAAAATTTTAAATTTGAATCGTCTGTAAAAAAGTACTTATCATTTTGTTAAAATTTTTGGTTTTATTGGAAATGGTTGAACTTTGTCATTTAATAATGGAACACAATATCATTTAAATGGCTCGGCAGTACCTCATCCCATCAGCCCAATTTTTCAGAATCTCTTCATTGGCAACTTCGAATTCATGCTTCAACTCCCCACAGAAAATAATCTAAACAGCTGAAATCACAGCTCCGAGGCGCCCAATTAAATCGTGTTTTTGCTGATTATGCGATTTTCAAAAACATTGCGTAACATATCGATGGTTGGGGGCACAAATGTCGTCCATGTCCTTCTCTTGAATTTTTGGAAACAAAACTTCCTTGAGGATGCGCGGTAACGCTCACCGTTGATGGCAACGGCGGTTCCTTGTTCATTTTCGTTGAAAAATGGCCCAATGATGCCGCCAGCCTGAAATCCACACCAAACAGTCACTTGTTGTGGATGCATTGGCTTCTCAGTAGTCACGTGTGGATTCTCTGAACCCCATATGCGGCAATTTTGTTTATTTGCTCTCCAATTGAAAAAAATGTGTGTGTCGCAAGCTTGCTATTCTTAATATTCTTACTATTCAAGTTAAATAAAATTGGATTTAACAATAATTTCATAAACTGGCTTTCCTCTTATCTAATTGGGAGAAAACATGCAGTCAATTTGTATGACCTCTGGTGTCCCACAGGGTAGCCATCTTGGACCTATTCTATTTTTACTATTCATTACCGACTTGCCCCATTATATTATCAACTCTAATTTACTAATGTTTGCAGAAGACATGGAATTATTTTCTTCCTAAATTTAAAATGTTAGATCGCCCCTGATATATTACCCAACTGATATGCATTGTTTGTTTTAAACCTGAACAATGTACCAATTTTATGATAACAACGACATTTGGACAGACGGATGGATGAACGGAATCGAATAATGATTTCTGCAGCGATTGTAATACTGATCGCCACATTTGCAAAATAGAATAAATTAGCCCTAAATGAGCCACGGTTGTATCACGGTACTTTCAATGCCAAAAATGGATCAAAAAGGTACAATTGTAGCAACTTCTGCATCCCTAGGTGACCCATAGGGGGTATAAGGTGATAAATTGGACATGATCTAGGATTGACAGTTCAATGCATAAATAAAAATGATTAAGTTAACTTTATGTTTTATTTAGAATACATTTGCTTCCCACGTCATTCACTACATACTTTCGTGCAGCACTTTTGTTGTGCTCTATGCCAACTCCTATGACGCGATAAGCCCGCCGATTGTTGGTACGTCTTATCACAGAGCTCACACTTGTATTGCTTCTCGGCCGTGTGTATATTTTTGTGATGACCCAACGTTATTCTGTCCACAAAACTCTCTCCACACACCAAGCAATAGTGCTTCGACTCATCGCTGTGGGTGTCCCTGTGGACGTTCAACTGATACGACGATGCGAAGCTAGATGCGCAATATTCACAGAAATATGGCTTTTCAGCAGTGTGGGTACGTCGATGAACCGTTAAATTGCACCTGATGCGGGTGTGGTAGCCACAATATTCACAAATGTAGTTTTCAGTTTTCAAATGATAACGTCTCCTATGATCACTGAGACGTTTGGGGTTTTTAAAGAAACGAGCACACTCGCTGCACTCATAGGAACCTGATCCTGGATTGTGGGCAAACAAATGATAGCGTAGCGTTCCTTTCGACTTGAATCGTTTATTACAAAGATCACAAATGTATGCATACGACTTGGGTTGCTTTACCTTAAACCGAAACAAGAAATAGAAAATTTGAATATTTTTTTGGTTGCACTTAGAACTGGTTCCTATAGATATGGGTAATACCTCTTCAACCATTACTTGGTGTTTGCCTGTGTCTCTTTGCAAGTAAATGCTAAATTCAATTGATTTTGTAGAACCCAACATAATGCAATGATGCTGTGTATTTTACTTGTTAAAGGTCGGTTGGTCTTATTTTGTTGGTGTGAACAAACAACATTAATTGGGAAATCTAATTATAACAACAGAGACATTCGTTGGCGGTTCTTCGCCACTTTGACTGCTACTAAATGTTATAGAATTAATCAATTCACTTTTAGTGCATACATTATTTTAGTAAATGTTGCAAATGTTTTGTATTTTCTTTTCAAAGGTATGTGATGATTGCTTCTAAATCGTTGTATGCCCCATTCTAAATGGCTTCATTAGGTGAACAATTTCAAGAGGTGAAATAATTGCCAACTAATAGGGCTTTAAAACAAAACAAAAAACATATTCCAGATACTGGGTGAGCCATTTAAAAATTTAAATTTGAATCGGCTGTGAAAAAAAAGTACGGATATTTTTTTTAAATTTCTGGTTTTATTGGAAAGGTTAAACTTTGTCTATGACTACCACAACTGTCTCGGCAGTATCTTATCCGATCAACCCAATTTATCAGTACATTTTCTATTGTTTCGGGTCAAATCCCTTCAATGGCAACTTCGATTTAATGTTTCAACGCTTCACGTAACTCTAGATGCTTTGCAAAAATTTATCCTTAAAGGCTCCCCACAGGAAAGAATCTAAAAGTTTAGGCTGATTATTCGATTTTCAGAAATAGTGGTAACAGTTGCGTTGGCTATGTGACATGTGGAACCGTCTTGTTGAATGCAAATGTCCTCCGTGTCATTTTCTTGAATTATTGGAAACAAAAATTCGTTGTGCATGGCGCGGTATGGCGCCCATTTTCGAAGAAAAATGGCACAATGATGCCGCCAGCACAAAATCCACACCAAACAGTGACTCGCTATGGATGCATTGGCTTGTCAATAGTCACGTGTGGGTTCTCTGAACCCCATATGCGGAAATTTTGCTTATCTTCATCTGATAACACGATTTTTGGATAAAATTATTCATCTCCTGCAAAACAATCTTCAAACCATTGGACAAAGCGGAAATGCATCGGATGGTGTTCCATTATTAAATGGTAAAGTTCAAGCTTTCCAATAAAACCAGAAATTTGAAAAATTATCATCTCACGATAGTGAACACCATTCACAGTAACTGCCTGACCGGCCTCACTTTGGAAAAAAAAAATACGGCCCGATGATGCCGCCAGCCCATAAACCGCGCCAAACTGCCACTCTTTGTGGGTGCATTGTTTCTTCGACAATCACTCTTGGATTACTATTCGCTGAAGATGATTTTCTTCGAAAATTGATCATCCACTGTTTCCCGAAGCCTGAATAACTTTAACGCGTTGCTCGTTTGTGTATCTTTCTAAGGTTCAAATTGAGTTAGTCTGAAATTGAGAAATATCAAATGAAATGCAGAAACAAACTTGACGTTTAGTGTGGTTCACATTCAACATCGGCCCTTAATATTTAACCATCCTTTATATAAAAATTTTACACTTTAAAAATTGAGCTTGGTCTTGAACCAACCCTTCCACAGCATTAACACATACCGCAGTTACTTAGCTTCAAAAGTGCGACCTGTAGTTTGCTTTCCGTAGGCAGACCGACAGATCTGGCAAGATCGCCTACGTTTTTTACGACATTCGAAAATAAAGGCAATTTACGAGTACTAAAATCGAGAAAGATCGAATAAAAAATGTGGCTTGCCAGAAATAACATTCTGCCAAATTTGAGCAAGATTTAATTTAATTAGTGGTTTCTAAAGCGGAAGGGCCTCATATCGTTTACTCATAACAATTCGAGCCGAGACGCCAACAGACACGATATCTGGCATACATGGCTAGATCGTCTTAGAATTACAGTCGAACCTGGAGAAGTGGAATCCTCTATAAGTGGGACAGTATATGGCGACTCCAGCACACTGCAAAAAAAAACTAAAAAAAACTCTTTAAGCAGTTGTTTGAACCTCTTTAAGTGGGACTTGATTTTTTAGAATTAACCTCTATAAGTGGGAATTTGAACTCTTTTACATCTTAAGCGGTATTTGCCCTTTCAAGCTGTACCTCCAAAAGTCTTGTTTTTTACTAGCTGAGTTTTTCTGATTGCGACGCTGGGTTCTCAGGTTTGACGAGTTCTCGCCAAATATGGCGAGGTTGAAGACTTTTGACGAACTATATTTTGATGATTTTGTGATTATCCTGGCGGATTTCATGAAAAAGCCCTAATTAAACTTTTAAAGGTCTTACTCGTAATGAAAGAAGCTTACTCTTTAACCCCGCAAGTCTCAATTTTTAGTCGCCATTTTCATAATTTTGGCTCATAACCGATTTAATGAATCCGTTCTTTGTATGTGTTTTGTACCTTCCATCATAGAAAAGATGGGCAAATATGTGACGCGCAAAATAGAAAGGGACCTAAGGTTAATGATTAGGTCCCTTTCTATTTGCGCTTAGAATCGTGGACTTTACTTTCATTAAACGCGCATATCTCTGTGAGGGAACACTTTTGGGGCATGGGATCGGTCTCATTCGATGCTCAGATGTTGTTTTTTTACCCTTAGGTCCCTTTCTCTATGCGCTGTCACATATATTGGCAATAGTATCACTAGTTTGGCGATTTTTTGGGTAATTTTGACCAACAATTTGGCGACAGAGGCCAAAAAACTGAAAACCCTGGTGCGATGAAGCGAGCGCTTGGTAAAAATACAACTTGAGTTATAGCTTCTACATCCAATGAATAGCATATAAGAATAAATCCTACATAAACTGCCTCTTTCTAAAAAAATAATAAATAAGCATGCTTTACCTCTGTAAGTGGAATAAGAATCAAATCACCTGGATAAGTGGGAACCTGTATTTGTGCTAAACGTCTTTAAGTGGGAATATGCAGGCAGATCCTTGCGATCACAATTATCCAGGTTCGACTGTATATGACGATCAATAATATATATACTTTAAGAGGGTCTCCGATCAATATCTCGAAGTTATGCAGATAGAACGACAATTTTTGTATACACTTCATCCTATGGTGCAGGAATAGGGCACATGTAACTTACATATTTACACTCTTGGTCGCTCCATGTTGCCACCAATTTTTTTCATTTTAACCTATTGATGACCACTATTTTGTTGGGTATACTATTCATTGATTTTTATTAATTTTTTTCTTTTAGACCCAACAGTCGAAATCGTAGAAATGGCAACTATCCCTGCGATGTCTGTGGTAAGATTTTCGATCGCCCCTATCGCCTGAAACGACACAGTTCCGTACATTCTGTCGAGAGGCCACATGCATGTGAAGTGTGTAAATATCGTTTTGCTACTTCGAATTTACTAAAAATCCACATGATTCAACATGAAAACGACGCGGGCGGTAACTTTTCCTCACAATCTAGACCGGACGGTTTTAAATGTCCCGATTGTCCGAGACGTTTTGAGAAGCAGGCTTCTCTGTCGGCTCATCGTCAAATACACACACGAAATGCTTCGGAAGCCAACTACCCCTGCACGGTGTGCCAGCGTAATTTTATGTCCATAAGATCGCTAACGGAACACATAACGAATAAGCATCCCGAAGTGGAGAAACATAAGTGTGATCAGTGTGATAAGACGTTTGTCCTGCACGCCCATCTCTTGGAACATTTGAATCGCCACAAGGGCAACAAAAATTTGGTGTGCCTCATATGTGAGAAGGAATTTGGCTACACGAATACGCTCAAAGAACACATGCGTACCCATAGTGGCGAGAGTCCTTATTTATGTCCACAATGTGGCAAAACGTTTCGTAGTGCCAGCAATCTACGCCAACACATGGAGCGGCACTTTGGTCTAAAGAAATACCAGTGTCCTGAATGCCCCAGTCGCTTTAACTGCCGGTCAGATCTTATAAAGCACACTTCGACTCACACGAATGCCAAACCACATGTGTGTGATATCTGTGGTTCCCGCTTTACCCGGGCCTACTCGCTGCAAAAGCATAAATTGCTGCATTCTGGCGAAAGGCCTTTCAAATGTGATCAGTGTAGCATGACGTGAGTAAAACCGAAAAAATACCCCTTACATTAGCTTTTTACTGAAAATCGCTTTGATATTCCTTTAGATTTGCTATAATTTACCATTTGAGACGCCACATGCGTACCCATACCGGTGAAAAGCCGTACAAGTGTAAGTATTGCGAACGTGCCTATGCCGAGAGTGGAGATTTGACCAAACATTTAAGAACGCATGTGGGAGAGAACACCTACATGTGTGACCAGTGCCCCATGGCCTTTAAATACCAATCGGAATTGCGTCAACATCTTTCGGAACATTACAAAATGGCCCAGCAACTAATGCAGAAAGCTCAAAAGATGTCCGATGACGTTCAACATTTGGAGCAAACACAACAACAGCTGGAGCAACATCAGGAACAGCTCCATGAGCAACAACACCATCACCCACACCATCATGAAGCCCAGCACCACCATGAACCACATCCACCCCTTAACATACCCATTACCAATTCTAATCAGCCACCACCACCCCTCAACATACCCATTCTAAATTCAAATCAACCACCACCGCCACCCCCTTCCTCTATGAATATGGTTGACGGCTGTTGACTTGGCCATACGTAAGCTGAAAAGGATAAAAAAAGGACAGCATCCTTTTTATTTTTCTTTGGACAAATCGGACTGTCGATAAACCCTATCGATCATTTTATCGTTAATCGGTACTCGAAAAATAAGTATTTTTATTTGTTGTTAATAACCTTTAAAAAATAATTTTTTACAACTTTTTACTTTTTATATAGAATAAATTAATATTATTAAGCACTACTTCCGCAGGAACAAATGTAGTTTAACCGCATAAACACATTGTTATAACATGTCTATTTTAATGTGTAGGGTTTCAGAATTCTATCTTTGTGGTAATTTGAAAATATGCCCAACCATACTTCTATGTTAAACTCTTTACCGAAGAATGGTTTGCAACACCACGACAACCGTATATACGAGGGTTGCTATATATATTTCTGGCATAGGCGACACTTAGTGTTGCCTGGCGCCATCTGACATTTCCATTGGAAAGTTTGACATTTTTTAGCATAAACGTACTCAGAACGTTTTGACGTACGACCATCATTTGTGTTTTTTACGGTGTCTTGAAAAAATCAATTTTGCAAAAAAATGGAATTAACTCGTGAACATTTTCGTGCGATCATTTTTCACAACTTTCGACGTGGATTATCACGACAAGAGTGCATCGATGAACTTAAATCTTTGTATGGCGATGAAGCACAATCCTATGGCACTGTGAAAAACTGGTTTAATGAATTCAATCGTGGCCGACGCTCGGTCAAAGACGAAGGTCGTAAAGGGCGTCCAAAAACGACCGTTGTGCCAGACAACATTGATGCCGTGCGTGAACTGATAAAGCAAGATCGTCATGTGACATACCGTGAGATAGAGGCATCCTTGGGCATTTCTTCCACCAGCATTCATTCGATATTGCATGAACACCTGGCCGTAAAAAAGGTTTGTTCTCGTTGGATCCCGCACAATTTGACAATCGCTCAAAAAAAGTCTCAAAAAAGGCTCGTGTCGATTGGTGCAAAGAAATTTTGATAAAATACGATCGCGGTGCTTCAAAAGACGTTTATAAGATCGTCACAGGTGACGAATCATGGATCTATGCGTATGAGCCCGAAACAAAACAGCAATCGACCGTGTGGGTCTTCAATGACGAGCGAAATCCAACAAAAGTTGTTCGTGGAAGAAGCAGTTTCCAGTTTCTTCGGCAAAACTGCTCATGTGGCGGCTGTTCCGCTTGAGCAACGTAGGACGGTCAATTCTGAGTGGTACACTACAATTTGTTTGCCTGAAGTCCTCGGAGAAATTCGAAAAACGAACAAGAGAAGACGAATCATTGTGCACTATGACAATGACACATCGGCCCAGCGTCTTTTTGACCGGCCCAGCGTCTTTTTGACCGGCCCACACGTCAAATTGATGGGACATCCGCCGTACAGCCCTGACTTGGCACATAATGACTTCTTTTTATTCCCAAGAAGAAAAAAAGCGTGGTCAACGATTTTCGTCGCCAGAAGATGCTGTTGAAGCGTTCAAAAACCATGTTTTGGAGGTGTCTCAATCGGTGGGGAAAAAGTGCTTCGACAATTGGTTTAAGCGCATGCAAAAAAGTGTATAAATCATGCTGGAGCATGATTTGAAAAACAATAAAACCATTTTTGATGATAAATATTCACATTTTTATTATAAGACAAAAAATATATATAGAAGCCCTAGTAGTATATATATTATTGATTGTCGTAAATTCTAAGATGATCTACCATTTCCGTCCGTGTGGTCTGTTAAAATCACGATAGTGGTCAAACGATACAACCTGGCATCTTAAGCTGTTATAGATTGTAAATGGGCGAAATTAGTCTAGTAGCGAAAAGTTTTCCTTAAAGGGACTAAAGGCGCCTCGATTAAAAGTACACTTTTTTGAGTATTTGCTAACATATCATATTTTTGAGGACGGACAATGGATTTAATGGGTACTGTTAGTAAAGACGTACATAATAACTCTAAGAGCCAAGTTGCCGGACGTTTCTGCTCAAAAAATGCCAGCATCGTCAAAACGTGCGATACCTGATAATCTGGAAATAAAAGTACTCAAATTAAAGAAAATTTTGCTACGAATCCACATCCAAACATAAAGTAAATTTTATGTTTTGACTGAGACAAGGAACGGATCAATGGACCGAAAGGGCCAGGACGTTTCGGCTCATGTGGCCTAAAAGCCAATGCGGACATATGAGTTCTAAAAACAACCCGCTTATTGCGCTTTAGTAGCGTATGAACGGTGAAGAATATATATGGTTTGTTCTGGTCAAATTTAACGACTTTTTTACTTGTTTTTGAATGACATTGGAGCAAATGTAGGTAGCATAAACCAAAAAGATTCGAGCTTCAAGAGATGTTATGGGCAAGAGATGTTTCGAGCTTCAAGAGATGTTATGGGCATGAGATGGGGTTTTCGTCAATATAAGAATTAAAATGAAACAATAAACGAAATATACTCGTATTAAATAAAAGGTGGCGGTTATATTTAAGTTTGTGTATATTTTCTAGTGATTATTCTAATTTGTTGTACCAATTGGCTGTTGATAAATATCTGTAGCTGATTTACAAATATATATGACGTTTCTTGTCATCTCTTCATTACGGATCGGTCCATAATGTCTACGTTGTCCCCACGTCATAGGGACGTGGCCCTCTCGGTCGACAGGGGCGGGTGTTAGAGCCGTTAGAACGTAGGAAAAAAAATACATCGCTTCATTTCGGCATTGGAAAAAAATTGAAAATTGTTTTTAAACTATAGGATGGGTCATTTTAAATTTGAATAGGCTGTAAAAGAAGTCCTGCAAGTTTTCCGAATTTCTGGTTTTGTTGAAAATGTTAAACTTTGTCATTATATAATGGAACATCAGTTAAAGCCAATGAGTTTTCGCTTCGCCCAATGGGCTGAAGATTGTTTGGCACGGGATGAAAAATTTTTACCAAAAAATCAAGTTTTTAAATGAAGCTCATTTTCATCTCGGTGCAAGCAAAATTTCCGCATATGGGGTTCAGAGAACCCTCACGTGAATATTAAGAAGCCAATTTATCCACAACGAGCCACTGTTTGGTGTGGACTTGGGGCTAGCGACATCGTTAGGCCATTTTTCTTCGAAAATGAGCATGGAGCCGCCGTTACGGCCAGCGTTGCCGCGTCATGCTCAACGAATTTTTGTTTCCAAAAATTTAAGAGAATGACATGGACGACAGGACGGGGCCACATGTCACACAGCCAACGCAACCATCGATATTTTACGCACAGTTTTTTAAAAACGAATAATCAGCCGAAATTGTGATGTTAATTGGCAGCCTCGAAGCTGTGATTTAAGCTCTTTGGATTATATTCTGTGGGTAGCCATTAAGGATAAATGTTACGCAAAGCATCCAGGGACAGTTGAAGCGTTGAAACATAAAATCGATGTTGCCATTGAGAGATTCCACCCGAAACAACAAGAAATGTACTGACAAATTGGGTTGATCGGATAACGTACTCCCGAACCTGTTGGGGCAGTCATATGAATGATATTGTGTTCCATTATTAAATGACAATGTTCAAGCTGTGCGACTGTTGTCTTCGCAGCCTGTGTGCAATACACATTTAGATGCTTTGACACACTAATACGAGTACCCATAATGCCTAGCGTAAGCGCCAGGTTATAACCAAATAAACTATAGTACTTTTTCCCCGGAGCAAACCATAACCCTAGAAAGAAAATGTGGAAAGTAGCAAATATTTCAAAAAGGTGGCAAAAAGGAGTAGCATGGCTTCCAAAAAGGGTCAAATTGCCACTTTAGTCGCACAACGGTATCGCTGTCTGGAATTAGCTATCTCAGTTATAACTCTCAACGATGTCTGTGGAAGATTGTGTATACAATTCTGCTATGCATCTGCCGATGTATAATGAACCTATTTTTACCTCCAGGTAAATGTAAGTAATATATTTCTATTCTCAGATCTTCCAAAAATATAAGGAACTGAATTTCCATATCCTGTCCATATCCATATCTTGTATTACCCTCGTTTCTAAAAATCAAAAGAAACGATAATGCGGACTATTGTCGTTACAGTAAAGAAGCAAAAGCAGTGCTGATTGCCGATAATGCCGTCTACTACTTATTGTTATTTATTACTCGAACTACAACTGTCAAAGGTATTGTGTATTTGTTGTTGATGCCCAGAAGAAAAAAATCTAACATTTCTGTTTTGCATAGAATGAAATAAAGATTTTTCAAATAAAACTCGCATTTGAAAACCCTAAAAAGATGTCTTCGGACCTGAATAAAAAATGTCGTACATGCATGGGTGAGGACAGTTCATACAATCAGCTCGAAGACTACATAGAGGAAGGCAAATACAGAGTTTCGGAGATGTTAGATGGAATTGTACCACAGATTCACATCAAGGCGGAGAGTCCTTTTTCCAGTTTAATTTGCCACCCGTGTGTGGATAAATTATTGGCAGGCTATAAATTCCAACGTCGGTGCATAGAAACAGACAATCACTTTCGTCGTTTGGTGGGTTTGCCCCCTTTGCTAGTGGAAGACGATTTAAAGCCTGAGACTACGTGGGATCCTTTGATGGAAGACCAACGTTTAGCGATGAAGGTGGAAAAAGAAGATGGAAATGAGTGTACAATGAATCCCGAAGATGTGGAAGTTGTATTAAAATGTGACAATGACTTGGAAGGAGTAGGCAGTGACACGGCTGGTAGCGACACGGATTCTAGGTAAAATATAAGGATGTATGAATAGATATTGAAATACTTTGCTCTTATTTTGTTAACTGAAGATTCATTATAAATTTTCTCCCGAAAACATTGTTTTCAGCAATGAAAAGCTTAGTGTCTTAAAGGAGAAGAAATTAAAATTATCCTTGAAAATTTCAAACAATGCCAAGTAAGTTAGTTTGGTTTTAATCGAAATTATACACACAAAACCCTTTTACTATATATCTTTTGAAACAGTACAAATTCTCCTAGTAATACCAAACTATCATGTCCACGTTTGAGGGTTCGTCGACGGACTGTGCTCACCAAAAAACGAAATACTTCATGTAACAAAACTTCAGCCGCCAAAACAAACAAAATTAATCACAAACAAAGACACAAAAGAAAGGAAAAGACGTTGTTGGATCTCAAGAATGGTAAAGTGGAGGAAGAAAATAAAGAAGCAGCCACAGACTGCCAATTAAAACTTCCGAACGATGATACTGAAGTCAATTCACAAATATTTGAAGAGCCAATGGAGGATTTCAATAATGATGATGAAGTTTATGACGAAGACGATTCCTTAGATTTAGGGTAAGTTCCAACATAAACACAAATGTACTAATATATATGAATAATATTCCATTGACATTTACTCTAGAGACAATTGTACTAAAAAAGTTCCCAAAAAATCAGCCGCACCAACAGGAGAAATTGAAAAGTAATTTTTATATACATGCATATATTTCCAACAAACACTGATATTAATTTGTAACCCATCATTTAGACCAAATACAAGTAGTCGCAGAAATACCCTGCCCTGTGAAGTCTGCGGCAAGATATTCGATCGTCCCTCCCGCTTAAAACGTCACAGTTCGGTGCATTCCCTCGATAAGCCTTACGCATGTGAGATCTGTAAAAATCGATTTTCCTCCGAGACCTATCTGAGAGCCCATAAAATGAAGCATATAAGTCAAATTTGTGATAATATGCCGCCGGAAGGTTTCAAATGTCCCCACTGCCCAAGGAGTTTCGAAAAGCACGGCTCACTCCGGATCCATCTGCAAGTACACAGACAGCATTATATAACCGCTAGCCACCCCTGTCAGTTTTGTAAACGTAACTTCATCACCACAAAATCTCTTATAAAGCACATAACCAATGAACATCCTGAAGCTGAGAAGCACGCTTGCGATCAGTGTGAGAAGTCGTTTGTACTGCACGCTCATCTCTTGGAACATCAAAGCCGCCATAAGGGTAATAGAAAACTAGTTTGTGTCATCTGTGATAGAGAATATAAATTTAAGAGCACTCTGGAAAAACACATGCGATGTCACAGTGGAGAGAGGCCCTATCTTTGTCCAGAATGTGGCAAAACATTTAAGTGTTCAAGCAATTTAAGCGAGCATATGGTACGGCACGCTGGCCTAAAGATTTTCCAATGTCCAGAGTGCCCGAGACGTTTCAAATGCCGCTCGGATTTAACAAAACACGCACCAACTCATACAAACGCCAAACCTCATGTTTGTGATATTTGTGGAACTCGCTTTACCAGAGCCCATTCCCTACACCATCATAAACGTTTGCATTCCGGAGAACGAAAGTTCAAATGCGATAAATGTAGCATGAGGTAAGTATTAGAGATAACATTGGTTATTTCCAAATGTTAATTCATTCATTATTTATAGCTTTTCCACAAAACACCATTTGGTACGCCACATGCGTACTCATACCGGTGAAAAACCTTACAAGTGCAAATATTGTGAACGCGCCTATGCCGTGGGAGGAGATTTGACGAAACACCTGAGAACTCATGTAGGAGAGAAAACCTATTTGTGTTCACAGTGCCCGATGGCTTTCAAATATCACTCAGAACTGCGGCAACATCTTTCGGAACACTATAAAATGGAACAGAAATTACTCAAAGAGGACGCTCAAGGGACGTCCGTGGAAGCTTCCGAAATAACAACAACCCCTACTGCCACAATAACAACAGAAACGGAAACGACCGGACCTACAACAGCGTGAACAATAACTGCGTAGGAGAAATTGAAACTTAGAATGACAATTGAGTCACAATTTTCGAACTACATAGTTACGAAGAAATGTGGGCTAATTCCACATCTGGCTGCAAACTTTATCTGCTTTTAGTAGTTCGTTGCTAATGTAGCAGAATCTGTTTGGTAATCCTCAAAAAACTACGGTCTCAGTCTTTAGGAATTATAAGATGAAGACATTTAACAATGCCTATGTAAATGTAGTTTTTGTATTTTAAATTTCCGATCATCCATTTTTTGGATCGTGAAAGGGGATAATGATTTTTTTAAGATCTATAAAAGATGATGAAAATAAAAGCGGAATTTTTGTACCAATGAAATGACAAAAAAGTCGAAAATGTTCAACATCCTACAGGATAGAAATAATGTGTGTTCCGTAAGGACTTTTCTTCTTATTCATAAATATTAATAAGAGGTTTATAATTCGAAATTCTTTTATAAAGGCCATCTTTAAGCAAAAAACATTTTACAAACGAAAATTTCTCTTAAACCACGAGCTGTGATATAATAAACTTAAACTCACTAACAAGGACCTACTAATCAAATTCATCTCACATGGGCTAAAGCATTTAAAAAGAAGTATTAACATGGCTTGTGGTTTGATCTCTTATTCTCTAAGTCAGAGCGAAAACATTTAACCACAGCGGCCTACAAAATTAATCGTAGATGCGGCTTAGATACGGAAATGTCAAAACAATTCTTATAACGGACAAAAATATGGTCGTGGCCAAAAGGGGGCCAACTTAGTGGATCCAGAGATCCCAAAAAAAAACAACCTCCTACGGAATTGTCCAAGGATGACAAGCATGCGAAGTGGTTGTGGATAAATTTTACTTTAAATATTGCGTGGAGCCGACAACTTTCCAAAATATAAGAAAAAACTAATTTTAAACAAAAAATCCCTGCGGCTCTTTTGTGGTTCTACCCGCTCTATTTTTGAGATGGGGATATGCCAATATATAAATAAACTCAGATAGTTCAGGCATTTTTCTAATGCAGAAATGGAGCGATGAATTGATTGACTACACTCATTTCATTTCTAATTTTATTCCCATTCAAAGATTTTATGTCTAATATTGACTCTTCTCATGCACGTGAGCTTAAACTCGCTGTAAGGCCGTTGGCATATCTTGAAGTTTGATTCTTTTCGCAACAAACATCCTGCGTTAATTACAGTAAATTCCAATTTTGCGGCGCCTTCTAAATAAAAATAAATTTGCAAAAAATCACGAACTGCACCCAAATGGGCATAGCAATTTGTACTTTACTTGCACGCGGTAATCCCTTGGTTAGAAATGCTTACTTTAAGCCAAAATATTTTTGAAGGTATCTAGACTCACCTTTTCGGATCTTAGATCTCCACGTAATCTTCTTATTCATTTTGGACCTATGAGCAATTTTCTTATATTTTAGTACCGACAACTATGTAAGTTACAGGGCCAATTTTAAACAACTTACACCCCCTTTGGCCCTACGCTCTTATTCACCTCGAGTTTATAGTGCCGCATTTTTTCAGTGTGTTCATTTTTCTGTTTATGGTCTTTGGCCTTAAAAATCCTTAAGGCCTTTTACTGACATTTATTTGGCACTTGAGGGCCCCCTGCCCACACTCATGTTTTGAATCCTTGAGATATTTTCTCTCGTTTGAGTGCCCACTTTAATATAAAGGAGGAAACATCTTTTTTGTTTCTTCCACCGAATGGTGGGTGGTTTTTATAATAAGGGTTGCTATTTATATTTCTGGCCTAGGCAACACTAAGTGTTACATTCGATATTGCATGAACACCTGGCCGTTATAAGGTTCGTTGGATCCCGCACAATTTGACAATTGCTCAAAAAAGGCTCGTGTCGATTGGTGCAAAGAAATTTAAAAAAAAATACGATCGCGGTGCTTTAAAAGGCCTTTATAAGATCATCACAGGTGACGAATCATAAATCTATGCGTATGTGCCCGAAATAAAACAGCAATCGACCGTTAGGCCTTCGAAGACGAGCCAAATCATACGAAAGTTGTTCGTGGAAGAAGCACTTCGAAGCAAATGGTCGCCTGTTTCTTCAGCAAAACTGGTCATGTGGCGACTGTTCCGCTTGAGCAACGTAGGAGGTCAATCATGAGTGGTACACCACAATTTGTTTGCCTGAAGTCTTCGGAGAAATTCGAAAAACAAACAATAGAAGACGAACCATTGTGCACCATGACAATGCGATCTCTCACACATCGGCTCAAGCCAGCGCCTTTTTGACCGGCCAAAACGTCGAATTGATGGGTCATCCGCCGTACAGCCCTGACTTGGCACCCAATGACTTATTTTTATTCCCGCACATCAAGAAAAATTGCGGTTGAAGCGTTTAAAAACCATGTTTTGGAGGTGTCTTAATCGGAGTGGAAAAAGTGCTTCGACTATTGGTTTGGGCACATGCAAAAGTGTATAAATCATGCTGGAGAAAACTTTGAAAAACAACAAAACCATTTTTGATGATAAATATTTGCATTTTCATTATAATAAATATTGATCGGAGGCCCTATTAAGAATGTATATTATTGATCTCTAAAATTCGGAGACGATATTATTATTCTGTCTAAGCGACAAGAGGCTTAGCATAAGTATATCCTTGAATCATGGGTCTAAGGTTCCCAGGGTTCCAAAAGAAAGGCCTTCTCGATCATGATCATATTATTGTAACAAAAGCATTATTTAAAGAATCCAAACGAAAATAGCTAGAGGCTTAAAGACTAAATTTAAGTCCTTGACACATGTGTAAGGTTCCTAGGGTGCAGAAAGATAGGTCTTACCGTACATATAGGTACCCAGAAATTTTTTAAAGAATCTGAATATGACATTAACAATAAGATTTGGCTGAATTATATGCACCGTCCCATGGGTGTGGTCTATGGGCTATAAGGTCCAAAAACTGTCGCGTAATGTTCGGGGACATAGCGAAATATTCTCACAAGTCCATATACGAGTTTGTATCTATATTCAAGATTTGGGACTTTTTGCACTCTGACTAGTAGCCCAAAAATCGGAATACTTCAACTGTGGATATATGGGTATTAAAAAACAACAAAAACTCAAATTTACGAATTACCTTATTTTAATATCTTGGCCCATAAGTCAAAGGTCTCCTCAATTTAAGTGCTTTCGAACATCGACATATGGTTACTCGAACAATAGAATTTCCACAGTAATTTCAATACGCATTAACCATTAACAATGGAAATATGGGTTACCCAAAACAGTTCATAGTAAAACATGAATCCACCACCAACACCTATATTCCACAATACTGTTAATGTCATACTACAACGCAATCTATAAGGGAGACTATAAAAGTTACAACCTGGCCAAACTTAAGAATTGTCCACTTGTTAATATGTTAAATCTAAGAAAGGTTTTAGAATGCCTTTAAAAAAATTTTAGAAAAAATAATAGTTTTAAATTAAACAATTTTCTGTTTAATTTATTTTTTAATTGTTTTCATTTGATCCTAAGGCCATCTGGCTGCTATTCCAATAAGATACGTTAGGTTAAAGTTGACGAGCTGAACATCTACTAGGTGACCCATAAGGCGTTCATTGTGGTTGTCCTTGACTATGACTAAAATGAATCCATAAATTAAGGCAATTTTGCTTATAGACATTGTCACCGAGATGAAAATGAGCTTCATCTAAAAACACGATTTTTTGGGAAAAAAAAATTATCTAAATGACAAAGTTGAACCTAATCAGTAGGTACTTTTTACAACCGATTCAAAATTAAAACGTTAGGTCGCCTAACGTGTAGTAAGCTACCCTTGAACCACGACAAATCATTTGATTTTTAATAAGGTGCTTCTACAGGTAACTATGCTGTCTTTTCTGGAGGAACATCTACACAAAACGTGCTTCATTGTACCTTCCAGGTACTCTCAGAGAATACACCAAGAATGAGTATAGGGTTATTAACAACGCCTTCGGCATGAGAATGTGAGCGGAATAATTTTTCATGTTTAAAAAGGCCTTCTGGAATGCCTCTGGAAAACGGCCTCCCAGAGGAACTCTCATAAGGCCTTGGATATTGTCCCGCTTGATATACGAGTATATGTCCCGAATAAACCACCCCCGTCGATTCGAAACACCAACCAACCACCGTCTCACTTTGATAACACTAGTCAACAGTCAAAATGTACTCGGGATGCGATAATTTTTTCTGTGTAGATAACCTTGACATGAGCTCGAAAAACGCAATAAAAATTTTTTTTTTCGTTTGGTTTTTGTTTTATTTTTTTTTTTTAAATTTTAAAAATTTTTTTTGGTTAATTTGTTTCGTCCGGCATAACTCGGGAACCACTAGCCCGATTTAATTGAATTAAATTTTAAAAAATTTAAAATTACAATTCCCTTAATCTGTTCATATATTGTTTTCCTATACAAGCAAGAGTTTCCAAGTTAAAAATGAATATATAAAGGAAAAAACTTATTTTTTGCCTAAAGATTTAAATTTTTTTTTTTTAAAAAATCCATAAAAAATCCAAAATGAAAAAAAATCTTATTACTTTTACGTAAAGTCACATAACCTATGAGCAAAATGAGACAAAGATCATGAAAATCGATGCACGCGTTTTGCTTTTATTCGCAATTAAGTAAAGGTATGAATTTCAAAAATTTGTCACCCAACATATATTTTTGTCACCCAACAAATTTTAATTTTTTTTGTAATAAAAAAGAAAAAACCTCACCATAGACAAAGTTGTGCATATGTCGAGCAAATTTTTATTGCGTTTTTCGAGCTCATGTCAAGGTTATCTACACAGAAAAAATTATCGCATCCGGAGTACATGAAATTTTTTTCATTTTGTTGAGTAGTGTAATTGTTATTTTACTGTGAATGGATAATGTCGGTAGTACAGTATTTGTTGCCTTTATAGAAAATAAACATCTCCTCTATACTTCTGAAAATTTGATATTATTTAAAATGTCGGTGAATTTAAGGAAGAAAATGTCGGTGGATTTAAGGACAAGATGTCGCACCTGTATGAAAAGGAGCAATTAATATTATCAGCTCTACGACTATTTAGCTGGCAAATACGGAATTATGGAAATGTTGGACGGAGTTGTGCCACAGAATCACATCAAAGTTCCAAGTTCCTCGTTTTCCCATATATTTTGTCATCTGTGCGTGGATAAACTGCTAACTGCCCATAAGTTCCAAAAGCTGTGTATAGACACCCATCATCACATGCATAGGCTAATGGCGAATAGGTCTATGGCAGCAGCAGATTCTATTTTTGAAACGGTGAACTTCTGTGACCCTTTGACGAAAGAGAACGATTCAACTTTAAAGTTGGATATGTTTGATAGTGGATGCAAAGAAGAGGAGGTGCCATAAAAATGCTACAATGATGAGAAAAGAAGAAAAGACAGTGAAACGGATGATAACGACACTGATTCTAGGTAAATAAAAAAGTTTTTTTCATTGATGAAACGCTTGATAATGAAAATTGTTGACACAAACAAACCCTGGTAAGAACATCTAAAATTTCTTAACAAGTATTTTCCACCTCGAGATTATTTATATTTATTATTTTACTTAGACTGGCTCAGCTATCTCTTGTTGGTCCGGTCCTGCCTCATAAATGATTTATAAGCAGTTCGGTCTTCGCGTGCTTTCTCCGGTTTCTAATCCCAAGGATCTTTGCATCATCCTCTACTTGGTCTCTCCAGCGGAGTCATGGTGCGTCCTGTCTGCACTTTCTGTGATATTTATCGTCTAACGCCTTTCTGGTCGAAGCGTTTATTTCGATGCGACCAACATACCCATGTCAGCGCAATCGTATTCCCTAGATGTTAATTGCACCCGTTCAAGTATCTTTTGCGTTTTCTAGACTTAGATGATAAAGAAGACCTCGTGTCGTAGTAAATGTTTCGGAGAGGTCACTTCGAATTTTTACGGAGGATTTGGGTGCCACTCTGTGTCAGGCGTACTAGTTTTGATGGTATTCTATACGCAGACATGGTTTCAAATATTTTTTTTTAAATCGTATCGGAGTGTTGAATGCACTCCAAAGAGATGAAAAGGTGATATGTTTCGGTTTACTATTCGAGGGTCTTTTCCAGGATTTAGCGCATTGTAAAGATTTAGTCGATTGCTGACTTATTCGGCCCGAAGAAGCACTAGTACGATTGTATCCGGTTGGCGAGTTAGGTCTTCAAACTTCCATATAGTATAGTTGATAGTATTTTATACGCGATGGATACAAGAATTATTTCGTGGTATGTTGGCGTAAACGGTTTTGTCTTCCTTTTTGTCAATTAGGCATAGTACGTTCAGGTTCTAATCATCGGGCATGAGTTGGGTCTTACAGATAGGGCAAACTAGCTGATGCATGCACCTTGTCAGCTCGTCTCCTTCGGACTTATACAGCTCCGCCGAAAATCCTTGTAGTCCTTGAGCCGGATTACGCTGTGTTGACCTCTTCTTTGGTCGAGGGTTGACAATCAACTGCAAATTCTTTTTTCACTAATAAGTTGGAAAAAATTATTTCCAAATCCTCAGCACACTCGACGTATCAGTTACCGGATTCCCATTTCTATCACTACGCAGCTATGCCATCTACAGCTATACCAGTAGACGAAAAACTTGTTTAATGTATGACTCATTGATTAAATTTTCTGTAGTTCACAACTCGAGTTCCTCATATTGGCGTCTTTCCATTTGTCTTTTTTCCCTCGGAATGGACGATTTTCCTCCATCCTCAACTCAAATATCCAAATTACGCATATCCTATAATGCTTTCACTTCCTTTCAGATATGGAAAATCTTAAAATTGTAGACACGCAAATTCTTTAGGAAACCAAAGAGATGGCAAGTAAGTTTCATTTAATTGCAAGTAACTGCAGCGTTTCTAATAACATTTTGTGACATTTATAGGTCCAGTAAAGAGGCTCGTAGCTACTCAATCCTTGAAATTATGTATACTTTTTCGTGTGGCATTTGTCAGTTAAGCTTTGCCAATGAAATAATCTACAATGAACATCAGCATAGCCACAAAAAGAACCGAATGTTTCTAAAGAAACAAGAAAGTTTGCAACCTCCATCCAAGAGTTTAGCGTCATTAGAGAAGAAACACAGACAAATAAGACAAGTTACAATAAACCAGAGCTTAAAGAAATATAAAAACGCAATCCCCCTATCTGCTGAAGATGAAATAATTAATCTACAAAGATCGTCTGCTGAGAAACTCTTATGCGTGGCACAAATTTACAGTAAAAATTCACCAGATTTCGAAGACGATTCACAATAGAATGACGATTCTTCCGAACACAAAGGGTAAGTTCTAAAAAATGGAACTAAGTTCTAAAAAATGGAACAAAGTTCTAACTATAGTTATTATGTTTTTTGCTTTCCAGAAAAGAAAACTTAGATAACCATAGTTCAACAAGTGAGGATAAAGAAGAGTGTGGCAAAATATCCCTTAAAAGTTCAACTCGACGAAGGCACGCAGAACCCTACTCAAAAGTTAGCATGGACGAGAAAATACATATTATTCACTTATATGAAGAGGTGTGAACGATAGCTAAGATTGCTCAATTGACGTCGCGATACAATAAAAATGTAGTCTTCTTGAAGGGGAAACGGGCGGTAGCCGCACAAAAAGGTTAACACCACAAGTATTGGAGTGGATTAAAAGGCTTAAAGAAAGAAATCCGAAAATATCTGTTAATGTTATAAGGAAACAACTACTTGAAGAAAAAAATATATTACTCTCGTTGTCCACGCTGTGGAGAGTAGTAAAAGAACACAACGAATACAGCGAGAGAATATGCTAAACAAAATAAAAATATGGATATTTTCGGGTCCGTAAACACTGAAGAACCTTGGATGTTTGTTACAAATTATATGATCTTCACTTTGCCCTATATCCAATTGCCAAATATAGTTCTAAAACTCACAGGCCTGGACATACAGTTTGAAGACGTATCCCTGAAGCTATTGAATTTTATCAAGTTTAATCTTCACTTGCTCTGTCCTACATCCAATTAAAGATCAAAAGGCGAAGTTATGTCAAATAAGTCAGCTGTGGAAAATATAATTCTTATAATCACAGGCTGGACGAATGGCTACCGAATTTTATCGAGATTAAGCTCTCTTACCTGTAAAGTCGCAGGCATTTAAGCGATTGAAAAATCGTCGGAAAAAATATAAGATGATGCTACTCGTCTGAAAACCTGACAAAAAGAATTTAGGTCTCCTTTGGACACATGGCACCCAGCAATCCCATTGTCAAGCATACGTAAGCTTTAAAGATGTTTTTTTGCATTTGTTGCAGTTACTGAACAAAGAAAATTACCAAGGTAGATTGATCATAGATGTAAAAGATTTCATTAGATAACATGTTGTAACAAAAATAGAAAGTGCATTTTCCTCAGAAAGAGGTTAGAGCACGATACAAAAAAAGATAGATTGTCCAAGTCACTTGAAAGAGAATTCCTAAAATAAATTTTTCTGAATGTTTGATGATAACTGTGAATGCTGGATATAGAACGCCATTGTCAAATTTCAAAATTGACAATTTAAATTACTACGAGAATAAATTTAAAATCAGATGTTAGCATTACTCTACCTTATTTATTGTACCATGGGATAGTTAGAGTATTCAAGTGAAATCTTAAAAAGCAAAATAATAAAACATTTGGAACTGTCACAGTGTTCATACGAAACCCATGTGCTTTCGTAGGTGTAATTTCGCTACGTTTTGTTTCCGCTTCTGTTTTTCGACTCGACTCAAAAATATTTTTCTTACATAAAAATTAATACAAAATTACTTTTTCAGTGTACATGTGTTACTGCAGACAAAATAATTTAATTAATAATTATATAATAATTTTTTTTTAAGTAGTTCTGTTTTATTTTCCAATGTAGAAAATAATGGTAGAAAATATATAAAACAAAATTTTAAACCCCTTAGGCTGTGTGTGAATGGAAACTTTTTATACACCATATCAATTTTTAAAGTTTTCGTCGTGGGTAGTTTGTTGTCATCATTTTTCCTAGTTCATGAGCTACAAGTAATGGCAAATTAAATCATATTTTTATGGAAAACAACAAAACAACTTCAGTATTAGTATTTTTTTAAGAGAATATTTGAATATAAATCCTTCCGTTTTTCATGAATACAGCCTTTAATTTGTTAACAAAAATAGTGTGTGAAACTTAAACTTTTTATACACCATGCTAATTTTTAAAGTTTTGGTTAGATAGTTAAGGCAAAGACAAAGGCGATAAACTATAAAAGATGGAAGAAATAAGCTTTTACGAGAATTTGACAAACACAAGATGAGTATCAATCATTTTTGAAAAGCTGTTTTTGTGATTTAAGTGCAAAAATTTACAGCCTTAGCCACGAGGTCGAACGAAAGTCTAAGCGAACGAAAGCCAGTCACTCACTTTCGCATCAAAACGGTAGTCTCTATCTTTCGAATTATCGTTCGTTACGTGTAACGAGTGAAAGAAATTGCTGCCAGCACAAAAATTTTGAACTTATGACAAATTGCCTATACTTTACTCAGCTTACAGCAAAAAGTGTCAATTTATCAAGACGTTTATCTATTCCTTTATTTTGGGTTCATATGGGATAAATATATAAATAAAAAGATAGTTGAAAATTTTTTTAACCTTTTTGTTGATGCAAAAAATTTGCGAATTTATGATTCAAAACATTTAACTGATTATTCATTTATAAGTCAAGGTGTGTTAACGTAATTTTGAGGAAACCCTCATCTTGTGTGTATATGAATTCGATACAAAAGAGGCAATGACATATGCAACTGAACAAACAATATATAAGTATTGAGGATAATTTTTTAAAAAAATGAATTAAAAATGAAAATGTGTAGAAATCGAATGCATAGAATTAGAAAACAACATATTCATAACATTTCCTTTGGTGATCCATCTAGAGGTATTTAAAAAAATAATAAAAATTCAAATCAAGTGTGGAATATTTATTCGTAATTTGAAAGGACATTTTATGGCATGTATTTTTTGAATAAAATTTCCTTCAAATGTTGGCCGCAACTACGCCTCAGGGTTTCCATTCTGAGGGTCCAATATTGGATGACTCGTTCGAGCCTTTCGACCGGAATGGCTTTAATGACACGTGTAATGTTGGCTTCCTGAATCGTATCTGGTTTGTCAGCATAGACTTTGGACTTTACGTAACCTCAAAGAAAAATGTCTAAAGGTGTGATATCACTCGATCTATGCGGCCAACTCACCTGTCCAAAACGTGAAATTAGCTGCTATTCGAAATAACATCTCTATAGAACCATTGTTTGAGCAGCTGTATGGCAAGTGGCACCATCCTGTTGAACCGAGTGTCGTCAATATTACGGGCTTCAATTTCATAAAGATCGATATCATGGCGCGATAGCGAGCACCGTTCACGGTTACAAAATTACAATTACACGGTTACAAAATTTTGGTCGGAAACAGCGGATCTTTCCGTTTATTACCGAACGCTTATTTCCATAATACAGTTGTCAAAATTTGAAGGTAATTATTTTCAAAAAATAAATGCCATAATAAGTCCTTTCAAATTACGAATAAATTTCCACACTTGATTTGAATTTTTACATTTTTTGTTGATCTGAAAAAATGCCTCTAGATGGATCACCCTATATGTATGTGCTTTTATGTGTTTCTGTTATCAAACGAAAGACAAAAAAACAAGTGAGAGATATAATTAGATACTACCAACTTTGTATTAAAATGATTACGTCGTTTCTCACTCACTTTCTTTCGACTTGTCGTTCTGATGCTTGTTAGTGTCTACGAAATCAGCTGTTTATCGCTTAGAATGCGTGCGAACGTTTTCGTTTGACATCATGGTTAAGGCTGTTAGTGTGTTCTTTGTTTCCATTTTGCCTTTTTGAGTTTTTGTGATTGCGTACGAGCGAAAGTGGCTAATTAGACCGAGAATTTCTGCGTTACTGAATTGCTTTATTTCTACGATATTTCAAAGAAGCATTTCGTCCATCTTCTACAGTTTATCGTTTTTGGTCAAAAGTTTCTCTGTAGCACACAGCCTGAGTAAAGTAAAGAGCTGAGGCTTTCTAAGTGCTTGGCGATGATCAACTTTCTTTCTTTTTTTAATATAAAATCCTTCAAATGTTGGCCGCAACTACGCCTCAGGGTTTCTATTCTGAGGGTCCAATTTTGGATGACTCGTTCGAGCATTTCGACCGGTATGACGGTAATGACACCCCTAATGTTGGCTTTCAAAACCTGGTTTGTCAGCATAGACTTTGGACTTTACGTAACCACAAAGAAAAATGTCTAAAGCTGTCCAAAACGTGAAATTAGCTGCTTTTCGAAATGACTTCTCAATAGATCCATTGTTTGAGCAGTTGTATGGCAAGTGGCACCGTCCTGTTGAAACCAAGTGTCGTCAACATTACGGGCTTCAATTTCAGAAGCATAAAGATCGATATCAAGGCGCGATAGCGAGCACCATTCACGGTTACGTTCCGGCCATCACCATTTTTGAAAAAATATGCACCTATGATTCCACCAGCTTATAAACCAGAAATGGGCCTCATCACTGAACAAAATTTTGGTCGAAAACAGCGGATCTTCCCGTTTCTCACCGTTTCCATAATACAGTTGCCAACATTTGAAGGTAATTATTTTCAAAAAATAAATACCATAAAATGTCCTTTCAAATTACCAATTAAGATTCCACACTTGATTTGAATTTTTATAGTTATTTTTTGTTCTGAAAAAATACCTCTTGATGGATCACCCTATATAATGTAAAATAAATCAAAAATTAATTGTTAAGTTTTATTATTGCGTTTTGCAATTTAATTACCGAATAACGCCAGCAACTAGTATATAATTTCAGCACAAAGATGAAATATTTAAAATTTAGCACATTTTCTCATATTATTATTTTAACAAGGGCTCAGCGACGCTTGTTTAAGCCAATGCCGCTTCAAACTCTGGTCCTGCCCGGTCTAATATAAAATTAAAGAGGATGAAGAAGCATGCTGACGTCTCACGTCGGTAAGGCCGTACCAGAGTGAAGTAGGAATCTAATCGAAAGCGTGTAACGATGGACACTATTTTCATCGATACGCAAGTTGTTGTTCGCAGTGGAGAACAATTAAACGATAGTTTTACAAATTCAGGCCGCTTATTTTAAATAAATAGCCCATTGATTGTTTATTTATTTTAGACAACTCGTTATTTTTTTTTCTCTGCCTGAGTAAATTGTGTTGGTCGTCATTCGCTGGACGCCGTCGCTTTCAATTAGGTCTCGACCCAAGATCAAAACAATTGTTGTTTTTTGCTTAAAATGTCAAAAGTAATTTTATTGTCCATAAATACATTGTTTTTATTATCGTTTGGAACAATTAGAACGTAGAAATATGGCTACAGAGGACATAAAAACCAAGTGTAGAACCTGCCTGCAGGATGACAGTACTTGCTATCAACTACTTGATTACATAGAGGACAACCAAAGTGTTCTGGAAATACTGGATGACGTTGTGCCTCAAATTCACATCTTGGAAGAAGAGAGTCCGTTTTCCAATTTAATTTGCCATCAGTGTTTGGATAAATTGCTAATAGCCTACAAGTTCCAACAGCTATGTATCGGCACCACCAATCACCTAAACAGTCTAATGGTGGGTATATCCTCCGAAGAAGCCGAAAAGGTTAAAGTCGAAAAGGCGGACGAAGATATGTATGGCTTTGAAATTAACACGGAGGTGGTGCCTCGGAAATGTGATAATGATATGGAAGGGGAAGAAGAAGGTGGCATGGATAACAAAACACATTCCAGGTATAAAAAGGGAGAGCTCCGTGTTAAATACAAACAACATTTATAATGACTGACCGATTGATAAGAATGTGCATCCATAGGCATTTGCAAGTCCTGACAAACTGCGTTTCCTGGCCATCCCGTTGAGGAACAAACAGGGAACTTAAATCAATAAACGTGTTATGCACGATCTGGTAAGGACTGAGGAGTGAGGATATAAAAAGGGAGAGTTTAACTTGGTGCCCGTTCATCTATTGAATCGATCTCAATTGTACTTAGCGCTTTATGCCCTGTTCAATGAATTTTTTTCACTTCGTTTCGTTCCTGTTCTTCTATTAATGATTATCTAATAACACTAACGAAATTGGATTAAGTCACACATATAGAGTTCGATCAAGTCCTGGGCCCTTTATTTTGCCAGACAGGCCTAAATAATGCTACAATAGTACTACGTTAGTTAGGGGACAGTTTTAAATTCTGCTAATCCGAGTAGATACTACATATGTATTTGCATTACATACTCCGGGATTTCCGAATTTGGATTCTCAGAATGGACACCCTGAGGCGTAGTTGCGGCCAACAATTGAAGGAAATTATGTTCAAAATATAAATGGCATGAAATGTCCTTTCTAGTGAACATCATAGAATCCACACTTTAAATTTTTGTATTATTTTTTATTTTGAAAAAATACCTCTAGATAGGTCACCCGTTATATTTTTGGATGACATCCCCCGGGAGCGGATGCCAATCACGTATTCCGATTTATGAGGTATCCTCGTAGCAGTACTCGCATCGAAGATGTTAATGTTAATAGTCCTTGTACTTCCGTGCCCCTAGCTCTAAGGCGCATAGCCGCGTTTGCAGCCACTTGATGTCTGGCGGAAGACAGGTATTGTGAACAGTGTCTTAGATAGAGTCATTCTAATTAGTCCAACCGTTCTCGAAATGTTTTCGAAACTGCCATGGGTATTTTTCCCATCCAGCTCCAGCTACCAGAAAGCTTCATTGGATTAATAACACATCATATAGCCGGTATAAGTTTTTGGGGGCTCATTTTCCCAATGCTCTATGCAGCAATATTCAAAAGTTGCCGCCTTAGTGGTGCTTGACTGTTCAGATTTCAGTTTTGTTCACTATCCTAGACCCGATAAAGGCATTTGACACTATTGGGTACTTATATATTGGGGGGGGGGGGGAAATATATGAATTCCGTTTTAGCTCGAGTTACACCTAGTCCACAGAGGGGGAAAGGAGTTTTATATTTTGGTTTTTTTCGTTTTGTTATGATTTGGAAAAGCTGAATTTCTCCACAAGCTAATTTGATCACGTTTCTTGTTGTTTGTCATATAGGGAAGACAATGTTAGTCAGCGAATTATTAAAGTGTTTTTAGAAGGGGGCTTTAAAATTAATACAGACGTCTTTCTAGATTTAGGAACCTGGTCAAGTAGGGCACAGATTATTCGATGGTGCAGAAACTTAACTTGGTCCGTATTTTTATATAGTTTTAATAAGTTTTTTATAACGCGTGATCCACTTCGAGGTTCCCTACATTTTTAAAGAAAAAAACAGAAAATTCAAATTGAATGGGGAATGTTTAATATCATTTGAAAGGACATTTTTTGGCATCTATTTTTTGAAGACTATGTCTATCAAATGTTGGCCGCGGCTACGTCTCAGATGGTCCATCCGTTGAGTCCAATTTTCGATGACTCGTTCGAGCATTTCGACTGGTAACTGGCGAATGACACGCGTGATGTTTTGCTCCAAGGCCTTACTCGAAGCGGGTTTGTTCGCATAAACTTTAGACTTTACATATCCCCACAGGAAAACGTCTAACGGTGGGATATCACACGATCTTGGTGGCCATTTGACCCGCCCAAAACGTGAAATTATCTGCTCACCGAAGTGTTCTCTCAATAAATCCATTGATTGATGCGATGTGTGGGAAGTGGCGCCGTCTTGTTAAAACCAAATGTCGCCGAGATCACGAGCTTCAATTTCAGGCATCAAATAGTCGATTATAATGGCACGATAACGGTCTCCATTGACGGTTACGTTCTCACCGGCATCATTTTTGAAGAAATATGGACCGATGATTCCACCGGCCCACAAACCACACCAAACCGTTGTTTTTTCTGGATGAAGTGACAGCTCTTGAATCTCTTCTGGTTGCTCTTCGTCCCAAATGCGGAAATTTTGCTTGTTTACATTCCCACTGAGCCAGAAATGAGCCTCATCGCTAACCAAAATTTGGCTCACAAACGTGGGATCTTTTTGTAACTTTTCAAGAGCCCATAGAGCGAAGCGATGTCGCTTGGGAACGTCGAGCGGCTTTTGTTCTTGTACAAGCTGTATTTTGTACGCTTTCAATTTAAGATCTCGACGTAAAATGAGCCAAGTCGTTCTATACGTCAGTCCGAGTTGCTGCGCCGAATCGACGCTCCACGGTCTTGGTGTACACTTTGAGCTACGACCGCTACATTTTCTTCACTGCGTGCTGAACGTAGTCTATTCGGTCAATATTATTCAATAATGAATGCTGAATCTCAAGATGGGTGATGGTGTTGCGAATAGTAAGCTCAGTAGGCCGATTATGTTAACCAAAGGTTGAACGAAGTGCACGAAAGACATTCTTCACAGAACGTGAATTTTCGTAATAAAGTTGAACGATTTGTAAACGTTGTTTAGGTGTACGTCTTTCCATGATGAAATGCCAAAGAATACTAAACAAAAATAGCATGACCCGACTCACACGTGATCTGTCAAAAAAAGGCTATTGAAAAAAGTATCTCTACTTGGATCACCCATTACTTTCTAATTTAAGATCCTGTCACTAGAAGCCATTAAGAGATCCAATCTTGGTGATACTTTTTAATTTTAGACCCTGTCACTGTAGACGCTATTAAGGGGTGCGATCCTGATGATATTCTACGATTTCTCATGTAATGAACGAATAAGAAATATTCAACATCGGTGAAGTAAGACAAATTCGTATAACGCATTAGCACATCCCTCACATAAAGATCACTACCTATTTAAAGCTCTACTCTTTAGATTCCACATATATATGAGATACTATTAGGTATTTTACAAATTTTACTATGATAGCAAAATAAGATTACATTGGTTCAATGCCAGGAGTAGGGCATATACCAACATCATTTTCGATTTAAGGCCCTCATTTAAATGTTGCACTTTTTCAAAAACATGTTTATAACAACAAGTTTTAAATTTTGTAAAATAACGACATGAATACGAGGGTTGCTTTTTATATTTCGGGTCCAGCAATAATCAAACAATCATAAATTATTGGAAAAGGTTTTATTGTTTCTCCGTTTAGATTAATACATTAACGCATGCGCTAAAAACAAATTTTCAAAGCACTTTTTCCACTCCAATTGAGACATCTTCAAAACATGTTTTTTTAACGTTTTAACAACTACTTCGGACGTCGAAAAAAGTTGACCGCACAGTTTTTTTCTTGATGTAAGGAAATAAGAATTCATTGGGTGCCAAATTAGGGCTGTACGGTGGATGCCATTTTGAGTGCTCAAATAGACCGTTGTTTCGTCTGATGTGTAAGAGCTTGCATTGTCGTGATGCGAAATTACCCGTCTTCCCTTCTTGTATTTCCTTATTTCTTCGAACACTTAGTGTAACACTAAGAATTGAACGCCCCACTAAAGACACTGTGGCCACATGACCGGTTATACCACAAGAAACGCGATAATTTGCTTTCATGTGCTTCTTATATGAACACTTTTGTTAGATTTGTCGATTGCTGTTACGTTTAGGGCACGTATGCAAAGACCCACGATTCGTCACCTGCGACGATGTTTTACACTGCATTTCAGATAACGCGGTTGTATTTTTTCAATATTTCGACATTTATTTTCTCTAATCGACACAATCCTTTTTTGAGCATTTGTCAAATTATGCAGGATTCAACAAATACGGTTAGTTTTAAATGTCCAAGAATGCCTCAATCTCACGTTATGTCAGATTTCGGTATTTTTTAAGCATTTGTCAAGTTATGCGGGATGTAACAAATACGGTTAGTTTTAAATGCCCGAAAATGCCTCAATCTCACGGTTTGTCATATGTTGGTATTGCTTTATCAGTTCACGCACAGCATTACAGAAAAACGACCGAACTTGGACGACCTTCACGAATTTTTTCCTACAGCGAACGGTTATCTATACGAGAGCTCGTACTGAACTCTTGTTTCCTGCGATTTACAGTGGTTTTTGATGGTGCTTCATCACCAAAGGTTGAAACAAGTTGATTAAGACACTCTTGTCTTGAAAATTGTAAAAACGAAAATTGTCATCAGTTAATTCCATTTTTTTATTGAGAGAATTTTTCAACAAACTGTAAACAAAACATTCCTCGCTCAAAAGACAAATCGCTACGAGTAAAATAATGCTTAACATATAAAACTTTTCAACGGAAGTTCTAGTTTGCAACAAAAGTATTGATGGCTGGGACCCAAAATATAAATAGCAACCCTCGTACAGAAGTCATATCTAGCCAGTTTAAAAATCCTCCATAGTTTGATTCATAAAAACCAGACTTGAGAGACAAATTTTTAGACATTTATGGAAGGTGTTTCTTTAAATAAAAAACAGGTCAGTGAGAAATTTAAATTAAATCCAGTAGCGGATTCACACTTTATCTTAATGTTCCGAAATTGTTGGGCGTTTCTGAGTGTGCTGTCGAAGATGAGGAAACATTTTTATGCTTTTTTTAGTAGTTCTTGACATCGAAACGACTGCGATAGGAAATCATTGATAAATGGTATATCCAGTGCTCGAAGATGAGGAAACATTTTTAAGCCGTCTCTAGTAGTTTTTAACATTGAAACAACTGCGATAGAAAATCATTGATAAATGGTACATGCAGTACTCGAAGAAACAATTTGAAATTTGGAAACCTTTGGCGCATTTTTAAGTTGATAAAAATTCTGATTCGATGAAGAAAATATGAGATTCTACTTTTTTATGAAGAATATTCAAAGAAGACGATGGTCTTTGATTTTCTATGTAAGTCTCGTCAGAGACAGCCTCTTTTTATTTTACCTCTCCTAGCAGATCTCATAAGGGATATTAATAAGTAAGATTTCGACATCAAAGCCTGAAAAGCTCAACATTATAAACTGCATCCTACTGAATATAAGTATATAGGGTGATTCAATTAGACCGCAGATTTTTTGTTATAAATAAAACAGACCAAAAATGTTTGACATGGCAAATTGGTGGTTTGTGTGCAAAACTATTACAGAAGGTTCAAAGGCTCGTAAGAACATAAAACATGTTTTCCGTGGCAGGTTTTCCACACCGGCGACTTCGAATCTCTAAAAAATGTTTTTGTCGTTCGGGACCGACATTTAACCGTATCATTTAGTGATAAGAATTTTATCGTACCATTGCTCTAATATTTAAGAGATTTTCTCCGATCGGCCAAGCATTCATCGAATTTCCAGCACTCTGAAATACAATTGACCAAGGGTGACTTAATGTTATTAGCACATGTTGTCAGTAATTGATTTTTAGAAACACACGTAAGAATATATAACATGTTTTCAGTGGCAGGTTTTCCACCCTAGCGACTTCGACTTCGATTATAGATTAATGTCTAAGCCATGTAAATGTATCTCTAGAAAATGCTTTCCCCGTTAGGCACCGACATTAAATAGCAGGTATTGGTTAGTGATAAGAAATTTATCGTACTATTGATCTCACATTTAAGAGAATTTCTCCGGCCGGCCAAGCCTTGATTGAAGATTCATATTGGAACAAGCAAAGCAAAAGTACAACTGGCCAAGGCTGTCTTGATCTTATCATTTAGCACACTTTGTCAGTATTCGATTTTTAGAAATCTAATGTTTTGTCAGTACTTGCACTACAATGTATGATGCTGGGCCAATGGTTTGTCATTTTTGTTTTTCTGTCTTCAAAATAAAAATTTTTAACTTTAATTTTTATACCACAACAATTCAATAATCTAACACATCTTTAAATGTCTCCCATTATTGCCTTTCCTCATATGTGCTCATGCATAGGTTCGACATGCAGAGCCCGAAAGCGAAAAGACATTGCTCAAGGAAATTTCAAAACTTGTTATCTCACGATAGTCCAACAAGTTTTGAGATAAACCCTTTATTATTACAACGCCGACAAATTCACAAAAAAGGTATGGATACAATGCGCGAATGCACTCAAACCAAGGGCGCTGAAAGTGATGAACATAAGGAAGTACAGTTCATAACAGATGATTCGTATCCGCAAACACAGACAATTGAAAAGTTTCAATATTCACCAGAACGGTTTGAAGAATCCATGCAGGACATTGAAGACAACGCCGAATGGAATAACAGTGACGATCATTCTCTAGAATCAGGGTAAGTTTTTAACCATCGATTTCGAAAAGAACATATTGTATTAAAAGTTTTGTACATTCTAGGGGCGAATACTACTTAGACTACAACGGCTCATATTGTGGTGTGCAAGGGGATAATGACATCCAAGGAATAGAGAATACAAAAACTTTTAAAGATGACAGATCGCTTCTTGTTCCATTGTTTGAGGATAGAAGACGAAATATTACTCAAGTTGATTTAGACGACCCCATTTCAAATACAGCACAAAGAAAGGGCGCTCGTAAACGGGCCAAAAAATTAACACCACAAATACTGGAGTGGATTGAAATGTTTGCCGACGTTAACCCTACAATAACCACAAAAAATATGCAGAGAAAATTGTTTGAAGAAAAAAATATAAATCTTTCGCTGTCGACGATCTACTGTGGAATGCGGGAAGTAAAGACCAAAAAGAGGCATCAACAAGCAGAAGATGGTGAAATGATGCTCGTTCATTTATATGATGAATGTGGCACGGTTCCTAAAGCGGCCCAAAGGACAACTATTAACATGGACACAGCTAAATCCGTAATAGGAGAATATAGAAAAAAATTCCATGCGTTAGCGGAGCGCAGACGTCCAAAGAAGTTAACACCCGAGATATTGGAGTGGATTGCTCTTTTTGCTGATGGCAATCCCAGAATCACCATAAAAAAAATGCAAAAACAACTGATAGAAGAGAAAAATATAGCACTTTCCTTATCTACAATTTATTGTGGAATGCGTGAACTAAGGCTCGGAGTCAGAGAGTAAATTTTAAAGCTACCATAGTCATAGTGGCATATCTAGATAATTCCACTAATTTGTTTACCCCAAAGAAAATGTATGTGAAGTAAATATGTTTAAATAAATAATGCAATATATAAATTTGCATAAATTGCATAACACAGTCATGGAAACACTTTCAGGGGTTTGTTTTCACTTAATACTACAAACTAACAGAGTTTCCAATAGGGACATAACAATTTCGTATCTTTATGTCAACATTTTGAATGATCTTTCAGTGTCAAACGTCAGTGGAAGTCAACATTTTCATCATGATAAAGTTCACTTACGAGCAACGTTTGGAAAGCATTCAAAATTACTCTCAAAAATTCTGAGCCGGTGGTCGCTCATTTAAGAGCTCTTACTCCAATTTACGGCCGTAATAATCATCTTCATCGATGAAGTTCATTTCTGGCTGAGTGGTTTTGTCAATAAAATAAATATGCCTTATTGGACAGCAACAAACCCACAATTACTGTTTGGTGTGGTTTTCATGCCGGAGGTGCAATTGGGCCTTATTTTGTCGTTGATGAAAACAGATTAGTGTCGATTTTACGTGAGTTATCGCCATAAATGGCCTGAACCACGCCCCCAGTAAACTGGAGAAGCCAATTCAAGGATCAGCTGTGCGGGCTTCACCTTCCTCCTGGTGAGAGGTTGAGGTCTATCTAACACCTCTGCTACTCTGTGGGTCGAAGCATCCGGTTGTTACGCAACTCCACGCCAAGCATACACTTTACCTGCGATTTAGGTATAAACCACAGCCACCGCGAAACTCCCCGAAGGGCCGTTTCCAGCAGATCAGGCTAGAGCAAAAGTTCTGATCACCCGCGGCACCAGACTTGAGTCTCTGGTCCGACCCCGTAGCACACGTCTACTTTCAGTTTGAGCTCCGCACGCTCTGACTGGTAGCTTCAATGTCTACACCAAGAATTCGCTCTATGCCACCATCAAACATAGAGGATGAATAACATTAAATTCGAGATGTATTTCAACCTAGCAGGGGAGCTCTTGGGTTCACCTAAGGAAATTCAGGTGACCCCACTCATCCCCACATGAAAACACTCGACATGTTACCGTCAATGGAGAGCTCTATCGTACCATGTTAGATAATTATTTTTGGCCAGAATTGGATGAGCTTGACATCGCCGTTATGTGGTTTCAACAAGACGGTACACTAGCCACACAGCACGCGTTACAATCGATTTACTGAAAGGCAAATGCGGTGAAAGTGTTATCTCGAGAAATGGTCCGGTCGAATGGCCACCTCGTTCATGCGATTTAATTCCATTGCATTTTTTATGGGGCCAAATCAAGTCATTGGTCTATGCCAACAAGCCAAAAACTTTAGACGAGCTCAGAGACAACATCCAACGCGAAATCGCCAACGTTCCGGTCGAAATGTGTGCAAGTGTTGGAAAATTTGGTCCATAGAATATATCGCTATCGGTGGTCATATGACCGAAATCGAATATCATTCTTAAAATGTAACATTTGCAGTACACCTGGAATAGATTTGAACTCTATATCTAAAATATTCTGTTTAATTAATACAGGTTGATTCATTACGACGGGACAAATTTCACCAGTGTATTCCTTGGCTCATTTCATGAAAATATGTCCATCTACGGCCATGCCCGAAAATGCAAGGGGTACTAGGGTAAAATTGCTATGTTCTGAACGAGTGGGCGGATTTTTTTTGTTTTTCTTAAAAGGTAGTCTAACCTTTCCAAAATTACCTAAACGAAGCCCAGAGGATGATCCAATGTTATGAATATTTGACTGAAATGAAAACTACTTTTTTTGTTTTTTTTTTTGAAGCGGATATGAATCATTTACTTGCATATATTTGTTTTTGTAAATAAACACATAAAATGTTTAGAATTTAGTCAAATAGTCATAACTTTGGAACGGTTGACGGTTACGGCGGCTACTTGCTTATTTTCTAAGAAAAATGGTCCAATGATGCCACCTGCCCAAAATCCACACCAAACAGTGACTTGTTGTGGATGCATTGGCTTCTCAATAGTTTTTCTGAACCCTATATGCGGCAATTTTACTTATTGGCATAGTCACCGTCTCCTGCCAAACAATCTTCAGCCAAGATGTGGTAGGCATATGAATCATATTGTGTTTCATTATTAAAAGACAAAGTTCAACCTTTCCAATAAACCAGAAATTTGAAAAAACAGCCAGTACTTTTTTACAGCCGATTCAAGTTTAATTATATTTTAATATTTACCAGATGTTCTATTTTTAATATAAAGCTAAACAGAGTCGCCAATCTCAGTTAAAACTTCAAATGTACTCTATATTTGGATTCGTAGCAAAATCAGCTTAATTTGAGTACCCATATATCAATATTGACTATTGATCGCACGTTTCGACCATGCGGGACGTTTATTGTCCATGCTATTTTTAAGGTATTTAGTGCGTTCCAACAAACAGCACCTATTTTAAACATTGTCCTTCTAACAAAAATTTGGAATCAAAAAAGTGCTTTTTACCTTTAGTCTCTTAAAGGAAAACCTTTTTCTCCCTAAATCAATTTTAAACATTTACAATTCCAAACAGCTTATAACTCTACGCCATCATCTTGCAAAATTTTAGGAACCTAGGTTGATTTTTTTGTCCGATATCGTGCTTTTAACAGACACACGGACATCTAGACAGCTAGATCGACTTAGATTTTTTTACTTTACAGGGTCTCCGATCTATATTTTGTGGTGTTGCAAACGGAATAAACATTTTAGTATACCAAGCACTCTTTTGCTAAAATTGTGGCCTGATATTATAAAAATATAATAGGGCTTATAATTTAACAGAATTTCAGGCACAAGGTGACAAGTTATGTGGGTTCTTGGTTTGGCACTGACTGTAGTCCAATTTTTGCCACTATATTTAGCTTATGCTTCTATTTATTGTAAGTCAGAACTAATGAATTGTACAAATATACCAAAAGTGGAAAAAATGGCATTTTTGTGTGGAAGGTTCCTGAGGGGATGTGGGAATATGGCTCATTTTTCGCCTCATTCAAAATGTGGGAAAAATATTACTACATGCAAAAATTAAAAATAATTAAAAGCTCATTTCGAAAGCATTCGTGCTAACCAGCCGCACATACGGATATGCCTCAAATGTTCTAAAGTTTATGAAACGGATTTGATCAAAACATATGTCGGGTCTAAACTGCGGGATTTCCACTTCGAAAATGCCGGCGACTTCACGTGTAAGAACTTTATCGCTCTGTAACGTAATAAGCATTAACCGTTCGGAGCCGGCGTTAAACTGTAGGTTTCGGTTAGTGGGTATACGAATTATAACGTACACAGTTCACATATTTCAGAGAATTTTCCTATTTGTTCCTTAATAGAATGTTGAGGAAATTATGTTTGTACAGAAAAAACTTGTAGGCTGAAATACACTGGGTTGGGGCGATGTCTAAAGAGAAATGAGCTTAGAATATGAAAGGATATATCCTTATGGATTGTTATATGTAGTAGCGGTCTACCAATTATAGAGGTTTTGGAGGGAGTTTTCCTCGAAATAAACACCGTTACCAGTGATCAATCGCAGTAGGCGACCCCATGGCAGCCCGTTCTATGCACCGGATTGAACCAAAGCAACAATTCTTCGGCTATAGGCTGTCGACATCTGGTACAGAGGGAGCTAATAGTCCGGATTCCCCAAATAAGGCCTGTCCATAGCTAAAAAGGTCAAGGTCTTCCAAGTAAAATTAAGGACCGTCATGGAGTTATAGGTATGGTTAAGTAAGGGGTAGTGCCAAAATACAACTCCATTCGAATACAACCATGGATATATCCCAATTTCACAAGAAATGGATGTCTCTCGTAACGCGCCATGCGAAATTTGGTCAGAATCAAATGTAATACGAGTATGTGGCTTCTAAAGCTGTAGGTTCTGAACTAGGGAAATCCCTATATAAGATATGAAAGCATGAACCGACTTTCAATAGCGTTTGTTCTTGGCTTAAACTTAAATAATGTTTTATTAAAATCGGTTCATTATTGCTAACTGCTTTTTGAATACAACGATGAACGGGTGAACATCAGCACTAGTCATAATAGCCTGTACCACAATGTATTGTCTAGTATACAATTAAAACCATCTCCCGACTGACAAGAACCACTCCGAGCGTTTTAGGAGCCGCCAGCATAAAGATCTTTTGACAAATTTGTAGACCCTTTGGCAAAAAAATGAGCTCCAAAGCCGAATTCGAAACCATCGGCCCTAGAACGGTTGCTAGCACATCTGCTCCAGATGTATGACAATGATCTACAAACTACGTATGGTTTAATAGAATACGCAAAGGAGGATAACCTAAGATTCTTGTAAAATTACCAAAACAAATCAGAGCTTGTAGTAAGACTTACCACCTATAAAAGCGATGCTTTGTCTATCTTGTAATGCAGCTACTCCTCTTATATGTTGATCAACGGCCGAACCGAAGCTTCAAATTCCCTAGGCCTCTTGGATAAACTACTGTAGGTTAAGCGAACAAGGTTGTGAGCAGCAAAGGTGTAGAAGCAATATTTTCCATGAAAAACACTCACTACTAAAATCAAACTTTTATGTGGGAGTTATCCGTTTCAGCCAAGCAGAAGAAGAAGCAGTTGTCATTGTCGATAATACCGAGCGCTTCTTATTGTTAGTTATTTATCGACACCTCAGCTGTCAAATCACGGGTATTTTTGTTGATGTCAAAAAATAACAAAAATCTAGTATTTCTGATTTTTTGCACAGAATGAAATAAAGGGTTTAAAAAAAACTTACATTGGATAAACCTAAAAAGATGTCTTCGGACTTGAACAGAAAATGTCGTACCTGCATGGCTGAAGACAGTTCATACCATTTGCTTCACGACTGCATAGAGGATGGCAAACACCGAATTTGGGATATGTTGGATGGAGTTGTCCCACAGATAAACATCAAGGCGGAAAGTCCGTTTTCCAGTTTAATTTGCCACTTATGTGTAGATAAATTGTGGGCAGGTTATAAATTCCAACGTTTGTGCATAGAAACAGACAATCACTTTCGTCGTTTGGTGGGTTTGTCCCCTTTGCTAGTGGAAGATGATTTGAAGCCTGAGACTATTTGGGATCCTCTTGTGGAAGAGGAACTTTTAGAGATGAAAGTCGAAATAGAAGGTTCTGAAGATAACAATGAGTGTGATATAAATCTAGATTGCGTGGAGGACGCATTAACAAATGATAATGAAAGGGAAAGAGGTGATGAGACGGATGCCAATTCTTCAGATTCTAGGTAATGTATTGTACAAATCATTTATAATTACTCAATAGAAGGTATAGCGCACTTGTTCAAAATTTCAAATTTTTAGGAAAGTTATGGAATAAACGATTTTATAACAGAAAGCATTACTATATGGGGTTTCTGTCAAACATTCAAATATTTAATTTTAACTTAATGCTCTTTCAGAACACCTTCTCAAGATATTTATTCCCATGCAACACTTCGTTTCTACTAATATTCCTTTGCACTTTCATATATTTCAGCAATGAAAAACTCAACTTGTTAAAAGAAAGAAAATTACGAATATTCCTGAAGACTGGAAACCGTGTCAAGTGAGTTAGTTCGAACTTATATAAAATTATATAAATATTTGAACATTTTAAAACAATTTTATCTCCAGAAATAAATCAGCTAACAATACAGAATTTCCTTGCTTAGACTGTGGTAAAGTTTTTAACCGTTTGTCCCGCTTGAAAGCTCATGGCTCCGTGCATGCCAAGAAACGCCAGTTTACCTGTAGCATTTGTAACTACAGCTTTGCCACGGAAAAAACGTACAGAGCCCACAGGCAAAGACACAAAGCAACAGTTACAGAATTGAAATATAGAGAAACAAATAAATTCCCTCAGCCGAAAGATGAAAAAGTTACGGAACATGTTGTCATTGAGAAAATTCCAGATTTGAATCAAATATGTCAAGATTCAATCGAAGATTTTGAGAGCAACGAAGAGTGGTTACATAGCGAAGATGATTCTATGGACTTGGAGTATGTATACATAGTTAAAAATATGTACAACCTTTAGAAAATGTTTCTTGTTTTTTCTTTCTAGAACTGAACTTTTGCAAACAAAACCCGCCAGTAAACCCGAACATGGCAAAAATATTGATTTCGTGGACACGGGCATAGGAGAAATTGAAAAGTATGCACTTTAAATTTTTTTTACGAAGCACTGATTTGCATTAATCTATCTTTTGTCTTTTAGACCAAACAGCAAAAATCGCAGGAATGGTAACTTTCCCTGTGAGGTATGTGGCAAAATATTCGATCGGCCCTTCCGCTTGAAACGTCACAGTTCTGTTCATTCACTCAATAAGCCTTATGCTTGTGAAATATGCAAATGTCGCTTTTCCACTTCGAGCTATTTGAAGACACACAAAATGACACACCAAAATAAGATCAGTGACGGCTCGCTGTCATCCCAACCAGCCTATGCAGACGGCTTTAAATGCCCGGACTGTCCGAGACGTTTTGAAAAACAAACCTCCCTTTCAGCTCATCGTCAAATACACACACGCAATGCTTTTACTGCCAACTACTCCTGTTCAGTATGTCAGCGCAACTTTATGTCAGTGAAAACTCTTACAGAACATGTCACCAATAAGCATCCCGATGCAAAGAAATACACTTGTGATCAGTGTGACAAGTCTTTTGTCCTGCACGCTCACCTTTTGGAACATTTAAATCGACACAAGGGTAATCAAAATCTGGTTTGTGTCATATGCGAAAAAGAGTTTGGATTTATGAGCACCCTCAAGGAGCACATGCGCATCCATAATGGGGAGAGTCCATATCTATGCCCAGAATGTGGTAAAACATTCAGGAATGGCAGTAATCTACGCCAACATATGGAGCGGCATTCCGGTCTAAAGAAATATCAATGTTCAGAATGTCCTAGTCGCTTCAACTGCCGGTCAGATCTTAAAAAGCATATAGACACTCATAATAGTATTCGATCGCATGAATGTGATACATGTGGTTCGCGATTCACAAGATCGTATTCATTGCAAAAACATAAACGTTTGCATTTGGGAAAGAGGCCTTTTAAATGTGATCAGTGCAATATGACGTGAGTAAATAATTTACTTAAAAACGTGAAGTCTTTGGTAATAAATCTATTTTTTTATTACAGCTTTGCTTTGGTTTATCATTTGCGTCGCCACATGCGTACCCATACTGGCGAGAGACCGTTTAAGTGCAAATACTGTGAACGTGCCTATGGGGAAAGAGGAGATTTAAACAAACATTTGAGAACGCATATTGGAGAGAAAACTTACATGTGTGATCAATGTCCAAAGGCGTTTAAATACCAGTCTGAACTGCGTCAGCATAGCTCGGAACATTAAAAAACATGTCCACAACAAACAGAGCAGAAGTTGGCATAATTTCCAGATACAACTGATTGTTCAAAGAATAAATCGTTTCCAAAACTGCGAAAGTAAACGAATCGACCGGATTCAACGGAGTGATAAGAATCAACCAGCCGGACTTGTCGATGATATTCGATCAGTTTCAGTAGTTAATTCCCAATTCTAAACTCACAAAATCTTTAAAGATGCAACAAAAGACAATTAAGACGTTTGTAATCAAAACCTTTGGACGTTTAAAATCTCAATTCGTAAAGAGGCATATACGAGTTTTTAGGTAAAGTTAAGTGTATAGAACGAGTTTAATAAGTCTGATAAAAACTAATTATAGTAATGATATACAAACATAACATAAATATGTATCTTTTCAAAGTGGATACAAATCAAAAAATGCGCAATTAATAACAATGTACTTATGGTGCATTTACAATACTTATACAACAACGGGTAGAACATTTAGTGGTCTCTTTTTCATATGCTAATTTGACAGCAACAGATGTTTTCTGCTTGAAAGTATTACAGGTAAAAAGTTTAATGAGTTCTTCGAACGAAATAAATAGCTCCACGCATGGACAACGTTGGGACATAATACAAATATTTTTCCAATTCAATGTGTCATCATCAGTACTATTGGACAGAAGTCAGTTGTAGTTCTTCCTATTTTATTTCTTTGTCCGGTTTCTCAACCAAGTAAAATCCCCTGCCCAACAAGAAATAAGGCTAGAGTCCATGCGTACTTAGCTCCCTCGATGTTAACTAAACCAATGACGTGTCGTTTGATCCTCGTTTGTCGCACTGCGTTTATTTTTTTTACGAAATAAGGCAACCACCGCACCTGCAAAAAGTACGTGAGATTGACGTCGATCTTAATAACTGAACACTTCATGCACCAGCCAGGCGTAAAGATCGCACAAAGAAATCTGCATTATTCACTTAAAATGTCCAATTGACCCTGCAATTGAAGGCACACGACCATCCGCTTCGTCATAATTTTTTAATATAGGCCCAAAAGCATTGCACGAAAGAGGCAATCATCTAAAAAAATCATCGTTACTAACGAAGCGATCTTTTAGTTTAGCGGCTATTAAACAGTCGCAACTGAAAAACCCGAACATGATAACGCTCAAGAAAGCCAATGCATCCCCAGTGGGTTAGCGGGATGTGCAAAGAACCTGATGTATTCAACACATTACTAGTTATAGAAGATCATGAGATATGGTATGCTTAAAGCCTTTGGCGGCAAAACGTGACTAAAAGTGGAAATCTAACCCTCGACAGCCTGTTACGAGGGTTGCTAATTCTTTTTCGGGTCCTGACAATACTAGTGTTCCCAAATGCAAACTGAAACTTCCATTGGAAACGTTGACATTTTTTAGCATAACTTCACTCAGAACGTTTTCTCATTTGGGGGCGAATTATTTTGTTTACAGTGTGTTGAAAATTTTCGTGCGATGATTGTTTAAGATTTTAGGCCTGGGTTATCGAGACAATAGTGTTGAAATCAACTTGTTTCGACCTTTGGCGATGAAGCGCCATCAAAAACCACTGTTAATCGCTGGTACTAAAAGTTCAGTCTCGGAAGCCGTTCGCTCCACGATGAATTTCGTAAAGAACGTCCAACTTCAGTCACTTTGCCAGAAACCATCGATGCTCTGCGTGAACTGATTGAGCTAGACCGACATGTGACATACCGTGAGATTAAGGCATCCTTGGGCATTACTATGTCAAGCATCAATAAGATATTGTATGTTCATTTGGCCGTGAAAAAAATTTGTTCTCGTTGGATCCCACATAATTTGACAAATGCTTAAAAAAAGGCTCGTATGAAATGGTGCAGAGATGTTGAAAAAGTATAGCTGCGGTTACTCAAAGGCAGTGTATAACATTGTCACAGGTGACGAATCATGAATCTGTGCATATGAACCCAAAACAAAACAGCAATCGACCGTATGGGTCTTTACAGAAATCCAACGAAAGTTGTTCGTGAAAGAAAGTTCGACCGTATGGGTCTTTTAAGAAATCCAACGAAAGTTGTTCGTGGAAGAAAGTTCGTCCAACGAAAGTTGTTTGTGGAAGAAGTACATCGAAGCAAATGATTGCGTTTTTTCGGTATAACCGGCAGTGTTGCCACAGTTCCTTTAGTGGAACATAGGACGGTCAATTCTGAGTGGTATACAACCATCTGTTTGCCAACAGCGTTCGAAAAAAATGAGGAAAGATAATAAGAGAAGACGGATCATTGTGCACCATGACAATACGAGTTCTCAAACCAGCGCCTTTTTGGCAGGCCGAAACGTCGAATTGATGGGTCAACCGCCGCACAGCCCTGACTTGGTACCCAATGACTTCTTTTTGTTATTTTTGTGGTCAACGATCTTCGTCGCCAGAAGATGCTGTTAATGCGTTCAAAAACCATGTTTTAGAGGTGTCTCAATCGGAGTGGAAAAAGTGCTTCGACAATTGGTTTGAGCGCTTGCAAAAGTGTATAAATCATGCTGGAAAATACATAATTTGAAAAACAATAAAACGATTTTTGATGATAAATATTCGCATTTTCATTATTAGGCTAGAAATTGTTGAGGAGGTAGTACTTTATATTATTTCTGTCAATAAAATTTAGCAAGTTTTCCTTAAAAACCGTTGCCAGAAATTTACTAATAGGCTTATGGGCCTATATGAGAGAGAGGAGATTCAGCTGGTTTATTTGGCTTTAATATTGTTTTAGAGCATTTTCAAATGGTGTGTGAAGTTATTTTGCTAACAAAATATAGTTCGTTGAATTAATAATCTAAAGAGTATGGTGATGGTATAATTTAATCAGTCTCGCCCGAATTCAGATTTTCGTTACTCGTCTTCTTTGACTTTTTGGTGTACGAGGCAAACCTTTTTTAAGCTGACATTATGGAAACAGAAATCGTTATTTGCTTCTCCCTGCTTTTGATACAGTATTGAATAACTATATAGGAAACCCAATTTTAGGAAATTTATTGCCGCAATCAACAACTGCATTTTTCTGCTTTATTACCATTGAAGGTCATATCAATTGTGACTGATGCACAACACTGCGGTGGGTATTGGTAATCAGAACTATATCTGATCCTAAAGAGGGACTATACCACATATGTATTCTGTCACATGATTGTTAAAAGTAAGCATAAAGGTACAGGTGCCGATGAACGCATTGTTTTTATAAAAAGGAACATTACACAAATGTGACAGAAACTAAGGGTAAAAAATACATTTTCATTTGTTTTCTTTTTTGATGTGGACAACATCTGAGCATCGAATGAGACCGATCCCATGCCCCAAAAGTGTTCCCTCCCAGAGATATGCGCGTTTTATGAAAGTGAAATCGACGATTCTAAGCGCAAATAGAAAGGGACCTAATCTTTAAAATGGCTCTCCTGAACAAAACTTTTCATCAACTTTTCACTTTTTTTTTGATGTGGACAACATCTGAGCATCGAATGAGGCCGATCCCATGCCCCAAAAGTGTTCCCTACTAGAGATATGCGCGTTTTATGAAAGTGAGCGCAAAAAGAAAGGGACCTAATCTGTGTGTGTTTTAGGTTCTCACGAAGTTATTTGTAGCAGCCAAGAGAGTTTTTTATTGATTGTGCAACTTGGGCACTACGTTCTCCTTGCGGATCATTATCAATAAGAACACTAATGCCCTATTCAAAAAAATCAAGAGCTTCTTTAATCTTTTTTGTAGTTTTTTTTTAATAGTCTCTGGCTCCTCTTTACTGTCTAATGGTACGAAAGAATCAAGTTGCATTACCTCTTCAGTGGTACGAGGACTTCCTTGAGATCGCAGCAAATCAATTAAATCCTTTTCTTCTAAATTGTCAAAGCCGACATAATTGGCCATTCCTAAAATACTTTGGCAAATGGCAGGCACGGAATCAGTATCGGAAATTAATGACTCAGATTCTAGAACACATTCCGGCCATGTATTTCTCCAAACTTTATTTAAAGTTTCCGGCTTGACCTGGTTCGTTGTAGTGAATATCGATTCACTACAGATTTTTTTATATCATAACTTTCCAAAAAGTTTTTACTGTAGTTTTCTTTTTAACATCAATTTCGGCAATCAACTCCTGGAATACTTTCAGCAAATAAGCGCCTTAAATGTGGCGATTGCACCCTAATCCATGGGTTGAAATAGAGCTGTGGTGTTTTTTGGGAGGAACTCCCTTCTACTCCGTCCACTCATTCAGACAAGTTTACAGGATGTCCAGGAGCATTATCCAATAGAAGCAATATTTTGTTGCTCAATTTTTTTTTGTTTAAATGTCTTAACTTTAGGACAAAAATAATTTTTAAACCAATCTTAAAACATAGCTTTTGTCATCCGAGCCTTTTTATTGACCGGCAGTTTAGATTTATCGACTCCTTTTAAAGCTCTGGGATTTTCTGATAAGTAAACAAGCAATGGTTCCAATTTTAAGTCACCCGCAATATGAATGTGTACCAAAGAAAGCACATATAAATATGTGAAGAGCAAAGACAAACTATGTACATTTTTTTTTTGGCCGTATCACGAAAAAAATTTGGCCCCATAACGCCCCGTAAAAGCGAAAAAAGCTTATAACGAAAGGCCGTATAGCGAGGTATGAGTGTTCTTATTCGCAACATGTTTGTCAGGAGAGTTATAGTTTTGCAACGCATTGAACACTTTTTACTGAAGATGTACCAGAATGGCTTGACTGGATATGTGGCTAAAAGACAGACTTCCTGTATTTAACTAAATTCGAGTACTATTAAACAATGTATGATTCGGGTATTTCATTGCTAAATTGGCCGCTGTAGATAAGGTCATGTATTTTGCTGCTTAGCGAAAGAAGAGGACGGCTGTTTCAACATACAAATAAAACATATAATTTGGCTGATAATAATATTTAATTACAGTTAATGGATTTATTAATTTTTGAAATATACTACATTACTAGAATACATATAACAAGATTCCAAACATTTTACTCAATCGATAATCCTTTAAACTTCCCTCAAATGTTCTTTTTAGTATTCGAGTTGACGTCTTTGAGCTTCCGATTGGCGGTTTACACTATGTGCACCGGCTATTGGACGGCTTATCTTTTCAGTAGCGGCGATCAATTGCATCATCTGACCAGTTAGACGGCCAACACAGCGTTTATCCAATTCGTTGCCAGTGAGAGTTTTGCAATTTTCTAATTTCTGATCAGCTACATTGATAAACTTTTGCTTTAACTCTGGAGTGAAATCAGAGCCCTGCAAACGGTTAATAACTTTTGTCTTGAATGATTCCGCCTGGGGCAATTGTGATGCAGAACTGTGGAATTGGTTGCGGCCAGTCGGACGAGTATCACGTAAAGCAGCTTGTAGTTCATTGAGAAGCTCTGTCTGAGAGGAGCGGGAATCTTGGCTTTCTTCTGAAGAATCAGCTTGTGAATTCCACTGATAAATGATAAAGAAAATATTTAAAAAATAATATTCTCAAGTCAGAAATAATTTTTATAGTTACCGATGACCTCATGCCATTACGATCGTTGCGTTCCCAGTTTGAACCATGTGTGCAGTAGATCTGAAATAAAATAATTTTCAAACCTTCGAATTTGTACGAGTATGATTGATCGAATTGAGTTACCTGAGCTACCAAAGTTAAAATAAAAACGGCGAATAATTTCATGGTTGGTTTTGATTGAGTATTGGAATGTTACTACATGTCATCTAGTTGAAAAGATTGGGTTTATATAGCAAAATTTTAGTTGCAGTTTTCTTAGTGCAATAGTAAGTATTACTAACAAAAAAATCGTTTAGTCATCTGTTTGTTATCATCAAAAAACTTAATCAGTGATAGGTTATTGAACGTATTCAAAAAAGTGCTGAAACGGTTTTTAATAAACTCATAGTCTTGATTGGTGTTATCTTTTACTTACGTCTCCAACATATACGGGATCAATGCACTTCAAGGTATTTAACACGGTTTGTAGTGCCACAAATAAAGAAATGTTTTTAAAAGTAAAATAAAATTTTCAAGATGTTTTTATGAAGAAAAAAATAAAGTTCCATTAAACACTAAGTCACAACATGTATTTTACGCAGTGCAAGTCATTGTGGAACATTACACTTAGACAACTGATTTGTTGCTGCAACCGAATTTATTTGCCAATGATTGTGGTTGCATGTCCTAGCTATGATTCCATCAGTTCAATTTAATGTTAGTTGATACACTCCAACTTTTCAGTGAACGCAAATGAATATTTCGTTAGAGTTTATAATGTATAGGTTGCTCCATGTAATGAAATGAATTATGAATTCAAAATTTGTCGCCAAGTTTCTAACCTTACTGCTACAATCAGTAAACTTTATATATTGTTGATCTGATCGGTCTTTTCGCCCTTACGATCTTATTAAACTAACCTATAAACCCTAGTTGCAACACAAAAGAGATCAAATGTTGAATGATCCAATATGGAAGAAAACTAACCTTCTTTAATTGAACACACAGGCAACAGATTTGTTGCCAAAATCGATTTTTGGACAATCGAATGATGTCGGTGGCACGTACCCTAAAAATTTCATCAGCACAAGCGAATGTTAGTTGAAACAATGAAAATATAACTGATAATAGTGGCGTCTGTCATACAATAAATTCTAGTTAATTAAAATCATCGATGTGTAATATAGAAGTAGCCAAATGGTTATACTTTCCATAGTGGCGACATATAAATATAGGGTGATCCATCTAGAGGTATTTTTTTCAAAACAAAAAAAATACTAAAATTCAAATCGAGTGTGGAATCTTTTTTATTCATTCGAACGAAATTTGTTGCCATTTATTTTTTGAATATAATTTCCTTTAAATGTTGGCCGCAACTACGCCTCAGGGTGTCCATTCTGTTGGTGCTATTTTGGATGACTCGTTCGAGCATTTCGACCGGTATGGCTTTAATGATTGGCTTCCAAAACCTGAATCGTAGCTGGTTTGTCAGAATAGACTTTGGACTTTACGTAATCCCAAAGAAAAATGTCTAAAGGTGTGATCTAGGCGGCCAACTTACCTGTCCAAAACGTGAAATTAGCTGTTTTCGAAATGACCTCTCAATAGATCCATTGTTTGAGCAGTTGTATGGCAAGTGGCACCGTTCTGTTGAAACTAATTGCCGTCAAGATTACGTGCTTCAATTTCAGGTGGCATAAAGATCGATATCATAGCACGATAGCGAGCACCATTCACGGTTACGTTCCGGCCATCATCATTTTTGAAAAAATATGGACCGATGATTCATCATATAAAGGAAATTATATTCAAAAAATAAATGGCATAAAATGTCCTTTCGTATGAACAATAAAAATTCCTCACTTGATTTGATTTTTTTTTAATTTTGAAAAAATACCTCTAGATGGATCAGACTATATAACCTCTGACAGCCCTACTGGCATCATACGAGGGCATATCAATAACTCAGTGACGGAGTCGAGCACATTTTTTTACTTTTGCTCCAACTCCGATTAAATTCTCGAAACTTGGACTCCATAGGCCGCTCAACGACTCCACATGGCTCAAATGCGTAAAAATGTCATAAAACGGATTTGGTTTTTGACCAATGTTTGGTATGTTGGATCTAAAATATGTAGTTAATGCGCTTCATATTTTGCTCGTATATATCGTAGATATATATCCTCATTTCCAGTAGGCTGAGGTTTGAATTCGATCTTATCATTTCAGCAGCATACTTCTTTTAAAACAGTCAAATATATTCGGAATGCAGAATGCGGAATGTTTAGTTTTTAATGTAAATACAGGGTTTTCCATTAAGGACATAACAATTTTATATGTTAATAAATCATAGAATATTTAAGATATAGAGTAAAATTGTATGCCAGGTGTAGTGCAAATGTTACATTTTAAGAATGAAATTCGATTTCGGTCATATAAAAACCACAAGATCGTGTACAGCGATCTATCTCTGGACCCAATTTTCCACCACTATTGCACATATTTGGTCGGGACGTTGGCAATTTCGCGTTGGATGTTGTCTCTGAGCTCGTCTAAAGTTGTTGGCATAGACCAATGACTTGATTTGGCCCCATAAAAAGAAATTCGATGGCGTTAAAGCGCATGAACTGACCGTTCGACCGGACCATTTCTCGAGATTACACGTTCACCGAATTTGCCTTTCGGTAAATCGATTGTAACGCGTGCTGTGTGGGTAGTGCCACCGTCTTGTTGAAATCACATATCGGCGATGTCAAGCTCATCCAATTCTGACCAAAAATAATTTTCTAACATGGCACGATAACGCTCTCCATTAACGGTAACATAACGATTGTTTTCATAGACAAAAAAATACGGCCAAATCACACCTCCGACATGAAAACCACATCACACAGTAATTTTTAGCGGATGCAATTGTGTCTCTTGAAGTACATGTGGGGTTGTAGCTGTCCACTAACGCATATTTTGTTTATTAACAAAAACCACTCAGCCAGATATGGGCTTCGTCGCTAAAGATGATTTTTCGATGAAATTTTGGATTTTCATGAAACTTTGCCAGAGCGCAATCGGAGAAGTTTCGGCGTTTCAAATGTCGAACCCACGACAGCCGGTTCTATGCACCGGATCGACCGGAAGGAGGAATTCTTCGGCTGTCATCCCGGCACTATGTGCCGCTACAACAACATCAAGTGTCTTAAGTTCTTGATTCAGTTTGATCTTATAAGGATAAAGGTCAAGATCTGTTCGCAAAATACCCCACTGTGTGGTTTAAGAGATGGCCAATTTCTGAGAACGACATGAAATCGACTGATTTGGCTTATTTTGAACGAATATACTTACGGCTGCGATATTTTCGTTGCTACAAAAGTTAAAATTTGGATCCAAATTTATCCACTATAGCACGCACAGCCTGTCGAGTGGGATGACAACTACGACCGAAAATTGGAGTAAGCGCTCTTAATGTTGCGACCACCGACACAGAATTTCGGTAGTATTTTTAATAATTTCTAAACGTTACTCGTAAGTGAACTTTACCATGATGAAAATGTTGACTTCGACTTACGTTTTGACATTGAAAGATCATTACAAATTTTTGAGGGTGCGTTGACTATTGAAAAACCCTGGGTATCTAGAGTTTTTTTTTTAAATTTTGATAGTTAACAGAATTATCATTATTTTTCTTTTTTCAATCAAAAAGAAATTCATATCTTGGTTTTGGAGAACTGTGAAGGATTTTGAGTCGTTCTTTATCTTAGCTTTGGGTAACTACGAACTTTCGATTTACCAAGGTTACATGAAACCCGTATATGTGGAATATATTTGTAAAGGCTTGCATTAACCAAGACTATCAGCTTTTAAAAAACCGATTAAGCACTTTGTTGAATACGTTCAATAACCTTATCTCAGATTAAACTTTCTGATGATAGCAAATGATCACTTTGCGTTTTTTATTTTTTGTTTGTTACTACATACGGGCATTATTGCACTTTCAAACTGCAACTAAAATTTTGCTATAAAATCACAATCTTTTCAATTAGATGACATGTAGTAGCATTCCAATACTCTATCAAAACTAACCATGAGGATATTCGCAATTATTGTTTTAACTTTGGTAGCTCAGGTAACTCAATTCAATAAAACAATTTCGAAAATTTGAAAATTATTTTATTTCAGATCTACTTTACACATGGATCAACGTGGGAACGCAACGATCGTACTGCCATGAGGTCATCGGTAACTATAAAAATTTATTTAGACTTGATAATATTCTTCTTTATGTTTTTTTTTTATTATTTATCAGTGGAGTTTACAGGCTGATTCGTCAGAAGAAAGACAAGATTCCCGCTCCTCTCAGACAGAGCTTTTTAATGAACTACAAGTTGCTTTACGTGATACTCGTCCGACTGGCCGAAACCAATTCCACAGTTCGGCATCACAATTGCCCCAAGCAGAATCATTCAAGACAAAAGTTATCAACCGTTTGCAGGGATCCGATTTCACCCCAGAATTAAAGCAAAAGTTTATCAATGTAGCTGATCAGAAATTGGAAAATTGTAAAACTCCCACTGGCAACGAATTAGACAAACACTGTGTTGGCCGTCTAACTGGTCAGATGATGCAATTGATCGCCGCTACGGAAAAGATAAACCGTCCAATAGCCGGTGCACATAGTGTAAACCACCAATCGGAAGCTCAAAGACGTCAATTCGAATACTAAAAAGAACATTTAAAGCCTTAAGGACTTACGATTGAATTTGACTTTTGCATTTAAATTTGACTTTGGAATAATGTATTCTAGTCCTGTTAGTTGTATCGGAAATTAAAAAAAAATAATTGTAATTGAAATTTAAAATATCTAAAATAAACGTTTTAAAAAAAGTACTTGCCAAATTGCTAAATAATATATAGTATTATGGTTAGTGTGCACGACTATTCATTAAGTAAAAGCAGGTTCACATCCTATTATTCCAGTAATCTATAATTTTTCAACGGCTGGTTTCCCACCTCGTAAATGCCGAGCTAGTTAAAAAAGCTATCGGCATCCAGTTTTTTAATATTTATTAGTTTGAGTGGTATAAAGATTACTCAGTACTCCCGCAGCAAGTGTATTGGATTAAGTCTGATCCAATATTGTATCCAATATATTAAGTCTGATCCAATAGTATTGAAAACTTCTTTACATATAAAATAGTACAATAAAATCTGTAATGCTGCAGTGAAAAGCAAGAAAATAGGTCTAAGTCGAACAGGGTCGTCTAATGATACCCTACACCACTATGGTATATAGAAGATTCATCGCTTTTGTTCGAAATTAAACAAATCTAAAGCTGGGCCTTAATCCCAAAAAAATCCTTTTAATAGAGGCTTATAAAATCATGGAACGGTGAGCTATCATTTATTAGCTCCCACATCAAGCAATCGTAATATTTTACTTCTAAATTTGCCGGAATTTACAGGTTAGAAACCCGTTTTTAGGAGAGTTTAGATTTGAATATGGGTTTCCTTGTATGGTAGTTTAACCAACCAACGCTCCACAGCGCCCCGTAGCTGCAACGACCACAGAAAACAGGGGGCCAAGTAACATTTTTTGACAATAGTTTATTAAAATTTAGTCATAATCTGGTCTTTGTGTTTTCAAGTAAAATAGGGTTGTTTTGTTCATCTCTATACCAGAAATTTGAATCGCCACGACGTGAGATAACACAATTGAATTTCTTGGGCAAAAGGGACATTGTTTTGTTGGCTGTGTGTCAAGTGGCACCATCCTGTTCGAACCACATACCGTCCAGGAGGTTCATATCCTCAATTTCTGGCCACAAGAAGTCCGTTATCATCTTCATGAGTAGAGGTTGACGACTTTTCTGCCACACTATCGCTAACAACATCAATGTTTTCCGCAGAAAGAACTGGGCGAATATGCGTAGATGTGTTCATGTTTGCTACAGACCCGGTTTGCTGAAATTTGCGCACAATTCTCCCGATTGTGGACACATTTGGTCGATTATGCTGACCGAAATATTCACGAAGTGCACGAAATGCACTTTGGTTTGAACGTCCACTTTTGTAAAAGGCTTCAACAATCTTAACGCGCTGCTCTATTGTGTACCTCTCCATGGTTGAATTTGTCAAACACTGAAACAAAGAAGTGGCAAATTAAGTTGAGCAAAACACTGAAAGTTGCATTTCCTTTTGAAATACTAGAATTTATTACATTTTTTGTATACGAAATCAACAATAATATTCCGGCGTATTAGCTAATGGTCGATTTTTGGCATTTGTGGTTTCAATTGCACATTAACAATAGTCAAGTGGACGGCTTTATCGACAAACAATAACAAAACAGCTTCTTCCTTTAACACTCACAACCAACTAGGTACACATGTTGTAACTGACGAACAGCTGTTTTTTTTATCTAGTCAAAAGTATGAATTTAATAAGAGGTTCCACTGATCTGTTTCTGGAATCATGTGCTAGTGATGTTAATATATACTAATGCTAGACTAAGATTTTTAGAATACATTTTTTTTTAATGAAAAAATATAGCAATTATCTGCTGTAAGACCATTTGTTGATATTATTATAAACCATTCTCTGTTTTTAAAGTTTTATCGAAAAACATATTTCGTGAGCATGAACCCTGTTCTGAAAAAATACCTCTAGATGGACCACCATATATTACATTTTCTAGCTTTGATAGTTTTAACGAAAATCATATTTCGTGCGCATGAACCCTAATTAAATTGGACTAACAACAAGGGAATGGAATATCTAATGGCATTAACTGCTAAAGACTCGGACAGTCAAAAAACCACCGAAATAAATGCTAAACCCCACAAAAAATTAATGGCAGGGCTTGTCATGCGGACAATGCAACATCATTAACTTTTTGTAAATTATTAACATATATATCAGCGGTTTTCTTAACCGAAAGTTAAGAAAAGCTCAGCGTAACAGAAAAAGCTTCAGTGCGCCCGTGCCTTAATTAGAGAATCAACACAATTAAATACGCTGGCAGTGCAAAACTTCGAACCAAGAGAGGCCGGCTAGAAACTTGAGATTTTTATTCTCATTCTTTTACGGTTCACTTTTAGTACTGGTAATTTAAAACTAAAATAAAAAATATTTAAACCCTAAATCGAATATATTGCAACCATTGCATTAAATAATAACCAAGAAAAAGTACACGTCAGTTTGGCTTTACCTCAACTATATTGGTTTGCAGTAGGTAGTGCAGTTTCATCATTGTTTACATTTTAAGGGTAGAGATTTTCTGGAATTAATTTAAATAAACCATGCAAAATATCATTCTATATGGGCGTGTTTGTCGGGTTTGCATGTGTAAAAGCAGTAATATGCATAATTTAAATGAGATCGACGATAAAAATGGTCTGTCGTTAAAGGAAATGCTTTACCAAACAATAGAAGGAAAAGTGCAACACCACCAGGATGTCGAATTTCCACTGCCTCAGGAGATATGCGAGAGATGTGTGGATAATCTTGGAATTGCTTATAAATTTCAAGAGATGTGTTTGTCTAGCAATGAACAAATGTACAAAATTTGGAAGGAATCGGAGAAAGAAAGGAATAATGAAGTGGTTGCGGTGGAAGGTGCAATGAAACTTTGTTTACAACACAGTGATGACTTGGATCCCATCAAATTGGAGCACGATATGGAGGCAGTGGCAAAAGATGAGAACTATTTGGCAGGAGAACACGGAAAAGTAGCAGCTGAGGTGGCATTTAAGGAGAATAGTGGAAAGATCAAAAATAAAAAGATACCAAAGATGACAAACGTATACGACGTTTTAAAGGATTGCCAGAAAAGCAATGATGAATACGAAGATGATGATAATGTGCCCCTTAGTACGCTAAGGATAAATGAAAGCTCGTTGTCGGAATATTGTGGCGATGTTGCTGACGAAGATGAAAGGTATGTATGTTCAATAACAAGAATACTAATTTCTCTTAACATTCCATTAAGAAACAAATGGGGAACTTTTTGCAATTCATTGGGTTGTGCACTATATATCTTTATACCCACGGACCGGGACCTTACTGTTTAACGCTGGCTCCGAACGTCTTATGCATAGTTTAGAGAAGTTCCTAAAGGTCTTACAAATAAATATCTTACTCATAAAGTCGCCGGCATTTAAGAGGTGACAATCTCTCCGCTAAAAAATGTTAGAAGTTCTTACTCGGATTACAACCTGGGTTTACTTGTATGATAGTTGGTTGGTAACACTAACTACCACGCCACGTTTATTGTTATATTTACACTTCCTTTTATTGTTATTTTTACACTTCTAAACCTTAAGTAAAAAACGTTTTCTTTTTAGAAATGATACAAACTACAAACACTTCCAAACTGCTGACTTAAACAATCTGGAAACTTCCAGCAACCACTGTTCCTTTTGCAATAAATACTTTAAATATGCCCATCATCTGGCCAAACATCAGTGCAGTTTGGCAGCCAAACAAGCCTATAAATGTGAAATGTGTCCGAAAGAATTCTCATCGGTCAGTATGCTGCAGAAGCATAAACGAAACAAGCACAAAGACGTTAGACCATCTCGCAAAGGCAACAAAAGAAAAGCCAACAAGTCTGAAGGTATGCAAGAAAATCATCACGTCCAAACTCTAGAATGTAGGCAAGGCATAGAAGTTGACCCAGCAGCTCACCGCAATGAGACAGAAATGAATGACAATATAGAAGAGTAAGACATTTTTTATTTACTTCATTATACCGCCACCTAAACACTTCCATTTACTTTTCAGCGAAGGCTCCTCAACCGAACTTGATAAGGATGAGGAAAATTGCGATGCCGATTACGTAACCGCAGACCAGTTGTCTTCGAAAGTCACTAAAACACCACCACCTGCCACTGACGATTTTTCATGTTCTGAATGCAATGCTAGCTTCATTTCTGATAAACAATTAAAACGTCATATCAAAAAACATACGGAAGCGCATCGATTTGTTTGCCTTGTATGCAGTGATCGTTTTAAATTTCCTTCTTTGCTACACAAGCATGTAGAAAGACATCATCCGGAAGAAAACTCCAAGCCCAACAAGTGTGCGTCTACCGTTGCCAAAAACAAAAAAGAGAATTTAGAGAAATCACATATCTGCAAATACTGTCCTTCTGCCTATACAAATGTCGGAGGTCTGGCCCAGCACATAAGTAAGAAACATCCCGAAATTGTGCCCTTCAAATGTGATCAGTGTGAAAAGACTTTTGTGGTTGAAGAACATTTAAAAATTCATACCAATCGTCATATGGGCATAAAGAATTTCAAATGTGAACTCTGTGATAAATGTAAGTAAAGCAAAGTATTTTTAAATTTTTGAAATAATTTTTTCAACATTTTCTTTACATGCATGAAACATGCAGCGTTTTCTTTTAAGTTTGCCATGAAGCAGCACATGCGCATCCATACGGGAGATTTGAATTACCTTTGCACGTTGTGTGGCAAAAAGTTCCACAGGCCCAGTAACTTGCGCCAGCACATGCAAAGACATGGCGATGAAAAACCATACACCTGTCCACACTGTCCGAAACGCTTTAAATGCCCTTCAGATCGTTACATTCACTTAATGTCGCACCAGGAGGGAAAAAATCATGTGTGTTCAACGTGTGGTGCTCGATTTTCTCGAGTGGACACTTTACACCAACATCAGGTCTTACATACGGGTGAGAAGCCCTACAAATGCGATCAATGTCCAATGGCGTAAGTTGACAAAAAAAGAGGAGATAATCTAACAATTTTTTTAATTTTTAATTGACATTTTTCTCTAGCTTCTATCGCTTAATGAACCTCAATCGGCATTTACGCACTCACACCGGCGAAAAGCCTTACAAGTGTAAATATTGCGACAAAGCCTACGCCCAAAGCAATGACTTAAATAAACACCTGCGCACACATGTTGGCGAAAATACCTACATGTGCACCCAGTGTCCGACAGCATTTAAATATCAGGCGGATTTAAGGAATCACCAATGGGAGCATTATCGCAGACAAAAGGAAGAGGAACAAAGTCGAACAACAAAGACAGAAGCTATAATGAGTGAAATGGAATTAAAGACCTCAACTATAATAGATGGAGTGCAATAAATAATACAGAAAGAAGTAGTTTTTAGTTTCGTCTGAAGTTAATCAGGTTATAAACTAGTGTTATTCACAAACTTGTCTTCTTTAACATTAACTTAAGATCAACGAACATTTGCATCTTGCCCCTAACAGACCCTAAGTACAAATGTACAAAATTCAATTAGTAAATGCCGACGACAACTAGTAAGAGATTAATATCTAAGCCATGTAAAAACTTCTCTATAAAATTCATAAGCCGTTCGGATCCGGCGGCAGACAGTAGTTTCCGGTTAGTGAGTATAAGAATTATATCGAGCACTGATACTGATTTAAGATAAGTTCCCCTTGTTCATTGATGGAATGCTAAGGGACTTGAGTAAGTGAATTCATTTCACACTCTAAGATTTGCCTTTTTTAGTTGAATCCAGAATCTTTTTTTAAATCAATCTTTTGTTGTAACAGTTTTACTGGTTAGAAAGTTTTTTCCTGGTGAATATAAAAACATTAATTATTGGTTTGTCAAATTTGATGTAAGAAACTAGGAAAACTGTGTAACCTCAGTTGTACGTGACCGCAATTCAATGGGTCGAAGGAGTGGTAGGAATCAGTTGACGTCCAATGGAATGACGTCTGGGATTTCTACAGCACCTGAATTCCCTAAGCATGTGTCGATGTGGTGGATTTGCCGTCAGCACACAAACGGTGTGCATTTTTCTGCGTCGTTTTCAAGTTTCTGCATTGTGTATTGCTAAGTAATAAATTAATCTCTGTAACTGATATATGGAAATTTGTTGTCATCTCTCCATTATAGGTCTGTCCATAATACAAGGTGGCCCAAAAGTTACCATGGGGTTAAAACTTTAATAACTTTTTCGTTTATTATTTTTTTTTTCAAATTATATAATATACAAAATGGAATTTTTTTGTACACTTTGTAAGAAAAATAATGTCACTTAAATGGCCCCTTTTTCAGCTTCGCAATGATGGGCTCGCTTTAGAGCATTTTCCATAACATCCTTCAAAATTTGTGGCTGTAGCTTTCGAATTTCTGCAACAATGTTGGCCTTGAGTTGAAGGATTGTTTCGGGCTTGTTCATATTTACTTGCTCCCCAAAGAAAATAGTCGGGTGCTGACAAATCTGGCGATCGCGCTGACCAATATATTTATGAATTTCTGGAAATTATTCAAAGAGTTTAACTTGAATGTGCCATTGTGTCTCGGCCAGTAAGGACTTTTAGCCCACTCTGTAGGGACGTTGTCACTACGTTTTGTGGATGGGGGCATCTCGGCCGTCAATGGAGGCAAATAAGAGTGGTTGTCGATTAAACGCTCGAGAATTTTTAAATCCGCACATTTTATTAGATTAGCATTTTTTGTAAAATGATGTGCCACATTCCGAGAGAAAGCACATACATCAAAATATGCGGAAATGTGCGATTCCAAGGAGCAATATATTTTTTTTAAAAAGCACAGACGAGATTCAACGATTGAAGGGAATTATTTAATTAATAAAAAACTAATCTGAACAATTTTTTTTCTAATGTCAACTTACAACGTATTAAATTTAAACGGTATAGTCGCCCATGTGCTGTGTTCCGAGAGCTTCTTATTCCCCATTTTTTTAAAAGTGGTGTGCTTCATTTCGAGGGAAACTACTCATTCAAAACTCAAGAGAGAAAAACTGTGTTAAGCATTAGTCGAACTATGTTCAATAAATAACAACAAAAAATATTTGTTTTCTAGCTGAACGCCACACACATTTTAAAAGTTTGTTTTAAAAAAATTAATATAAAATGCCTGCAGGTTTGTAAAAGCTGTTATGGCTTCCCGAATACGTTAAATGTTAAACGGCGTCGGCTAAGAGATACATCAACTGTAACAGATATGCCGAACTGTTATTGTTATAAAGGGTTTTTTTAGACGTGTGGTTTTCCATCTGGTTACACTTTTTTCGGATTTGGTCTTTTTGACAGCTGTCACATGATTTTTGCTAAGTTTGGTTTGCCATTTCATAATAAATAGACTTACTCCGAAGCAACGTTTGCAAATCGTGGTGAATGGACTCAAAACGAGAGAGGGCTGGTTTTTACAAAAAAAAATGTGTACAGCGATAAAGCTCACTTTTGATTGAATGGGTACGTTTATAACCAAAATTGTCGCATTTGGAGTAATGAACATCCGCAAGCCATTGTTGAGACGCCGTTACATCCCCAAAAAAGTAACTGTTTGGTGTGGCCTATGGGCAGAAGGAATCATTGGTTCATATTTCTTCAAAAATTAAGCCGGCCAGAATGTTACAGTCAATGGGGCTCGCTATAAAGCCACGATTAATGATTTTTTCGAATTGTATGACTGATTTGGAGGATGTGGACGGCCTTTGATTGCAACAAGACGGTGCTACATGCCACAAGCCAACGAAAAAATCAATTTATTGAAGGATACTTTTGGTGAGCGCATTATCTCGGGTCGTAGGCCTGTGGCGTGGCCTCAAAGATCGTGCGATATAAAACCGCTGGACTATTTTTTGTGGGGTTATGTGAAGTCCTGGTCTACGTAGTTAAGCCCGACACGATTGATGACTTGGAAGAGAATATTCGGCGCGTTATTTATTGCTGACATACCGCCACAAATGCTGCAAAAATTGGCTGGAATTTATTCGAGCTAGCGGCGCCGACCACTTGCTTGAAATCATTTTTAAAACATAATCAGGGCTGTCATAGAAACCATGTCGGTTTTGCTAATTGTCGTTTTTGGTTTCATTTGGTGTCATGAAACCAAGTTGGTTTTGTCCATTTCGAATGTAAATAAAACCAATGTTGGAATCAGCTGTTGCTGAATAGATCGATAACATTGGTTTTCATGACACCAAAGCACTTTTTCTTATCGTTTTCAAAACCAGTAGTGACAACATTGGTTTCTATGACAGCCCTAAATGGCAAACCCGTATCGTTATAATTAAGCTGAATTCTTGGCCATAAAATTAAATTATAGGCGTTTTTTTTCTTCTTGTAAACCACACCTCAAAAAACACCCTTTATAACAATAATAAAGTTCTTGTTTTTTTAAAAATGCATTCTAAAATCAAAAACAATTGGAGGAAACTTTGTCTATAAGCAGTAAAAAGTAATTTTAAAACTATAGTAAATTTTAAAAACATCTGCCATCTCTTTTTTATCCATCATTTTCGTCACCATTACTAAACACAGCAACGTTGATAAAAAATAAGTATTTTTTATTTTATGTGAACATGTTTTTGCAAATGTATAAGGGTGATGCTGAGATTATGGGCCAATTTCGACATCATTTTTGGAATTCGATTTTTTTGCAGAATTTAATATTTAATTCAGGTAGATTTCTTAGTTCTAAGAAAGATTAGTCATTTTTAAAAGGGACACATCAAATTTTAATTTTTAACGGAATCATGCAACAATTTAAAAATATGACCTCCAGGGTAATGACTCATTGAACAGAGAAATGACGACGACAATAAAATATATAGTATTTTTTTCTTTAAACTCAACAAATACATTTTAATTCAGCTCTTTTGTAAAAAAAATAAAAGAAAAAATCTGTTAATCGTCATTCTCCTGTGAAAAATGTTGGGAGGAAAATGATGAATTTCTACAAAACCTCCTGAAATGTTTATTTAAGTACTTAACCATATAAAATTGACTTGAGCTGGAAGTTCATACTTGCAATAAACTCAAAAAAACACTTGCAAAATTATAAAAAAAATTAAAAATTATAATAAAAAATTATAAAAAGTTTTAATTATCTTTTTAAAAAACAACACAGGGGAATGACCAACTTAAGTGTGAACGTTCGTAACGAGTGACAAAACACGACTCACCTAATTTTAATAAGACTGTTCACGAAAAAAACTATTAGATGTGCACCACTCCAAGTAATGTTCAGTCATATTTGAGTTGCTTGAAATCAGGATTGGTTTGGAATTTGAATTTTAGCGAATATTCGATTTTACAGGGGAATACTGTGTATTTTCAGAGACAGAAAATAAACATCCATAAAAATATAAATTGAATAAAAAATTATAATCGTTAATAGCAACAAAATTAATTGAATATTATTTTTTACTATGGACTGGTTTTATTAAATAAATAATTAATATTTTTGTAAAAAAATTGAGAAAATTTCAATTGAAAGTAGTGCTTGTGCAACCAAGGCAATGATATTTGAACACTTTGGTAGAAAACTTTTTGAAGAACAAATAATTTTTTTTAAACACAATTTTAAAGACTTTAAAGGTCCTATAAAGATTTATTGTATAGTAAAAAATAAAGTATAATATATTTTATTTTTCCCGCTTAAAACAACCAAGGACAACAAAGTGGCCCATAATCTCAGAATCAACCATAAGTAAAGCAACTACTTATAAAATTTTGACTTTGTGTAATTTTTTTAATGTGTTTATGTTTATAAAGTTGTTTAACTTCCATTTCTAATACGCTGCCCTAGGGTACATGAGGCTGAATTGAATACCCAATATTTTTTGGATATTCGGAATAGCGCACCCCAAAAATGGGAAAATAATTTACATTTGAGCCAAGTCGAAATACAGCACATGAGCGATTACTAAATACTTTAGTATTTAGTTACCTTATAATTAAATTTCTGTGAATTATATTTCACAAATTTTTGTTTTAGATATGAACATGTGTCACACTGTTAAATTCCTACACTCAGCAGACTTGATCACTGGTATTAAAACCTCAAAGTATCTGTCGATTTAATTTTTTTGCGAAATGAATCTTGACTAGGTTCCCATATGTGACGCGCAAAATAGAAATGGACCTAAGGTTAAAAACCAGTTTTGTTCAGGAGAGCCATTTTTATGATTAGGTCCCTTTCTATTTGCGCTTAGAATCGTCGACTTCACTTTCATTAAACGCGCATATCTCTGGGAGGGAACACTTTTGGGGCATGGGATCCTTTTCATTAATTAATGCTCAGATGTTGTCCACATCAAAAAAAAGAAAAGAATGAAAATTGATTTTTTACCCTTAGGTCCCTTTCTCTATGCGCTGTCACATTTACAAGTTAGGTGATATTGTTTCCAGCACATGCGTAAAAGCTGATTTATGAAGTCTGCTTAGTGCGGGTCCTGAAAACGAGTAAGTGATTTTCCACTATCTCTCATCGAAAGTAAAATAAATTGTCCACAAAAGAAGTTAACCGTTTGAACTCGATTTTTCAAAAATCTTTTAACAGAGTAAAAATTTTAAATATGAAAACTAAAAGTTTTTTTATTGGGATAACTAAAACTTAAACAACACAGAACAACGAGTTTAAATAAATGACCTCAAGCCGAAAAATAATTTTATAAAATAGTTTTTTATATCATAATCAAAAATTTTCTTATCTTGAAATTTTATTTTACAATTTACAACTACACATTTTTTAAAATATGTCTTTAAAAACTAAATAAATAAGAAATAGTGTACTCAAGTCTTATAAACTAAAAATGGTTTCAAATATTCGAAACGCACCATCTTTGTAATATAACAATAATGGAGGAATTTAGGAATCGGGTTTTTATTAATAATTCGATGATCCTAGCACACTTTTTAATAAAAAAATACATTCACAAGGTGAAAATACATATACCCCTATTCACACAAACTTTATTAGAATATTTTTGTATAGAAAATTCGACTTTTATGGTCTTTCTTCTTTAACTACATATATTTAACTTCTAACCTCATACTTTTTTTAAAGTAGTTTTGGAAAACTAGCGATGGTAAGAAAAAAGAATATTTTTGTATAGGAAATTCGACTTTTGTGGCCTTTGATCTTTAAATACATCTATTAAACTTCTAACCTCATACTTTTTCTTAAAGTAGTTTTGGAAAACTAGCGATGGTAAATAAAAAAATAACTTTTGTATATTTTAAGGGAACAAATAGTGAAAAAAATAATATTTAGACAATTCGACATTTATGGCCGTTAATTTTTAAATACATCTCTTCTAACCTCAAACTGCTTTTAAAGTAGTTTTGGAAAATTAGTGATGGTAGATAAAAAAAATAACTATTACATTTTTTTAAGAAACCAGGCAGTGAAAAACCCATTGAACTTCAAAATGAAGTTCACCATAAACATGGCAATGACCATCCCAGTTGAATTCAGAAATTCAAGAAAATTATAGATTTTCAATTGCTAATACAGGTACCCGAACCTCTCTAGAAGGCGACATATAAGTTCAAATTTTATCGGTTAAGCCTGTACTAAGATCGCCTTTAATGTGTCTCCATGTAAAAAATTCTGTGAAAAATATTTTTGATCAATATTAGGCAGACTTCATGTCTATCATTTCAAATAAAACAAAAGATGACAACCCCGATTAATGCTTTTTCATCTCTCAATGAACTTAGTATCAAGTTTTATACGAGGGTTGCTATATATATTTCTGGCCTAGGCAACACTTTGTGGCGCCATCTATCATTTCCATTGGTAAGTTTGAATTTTTTTTAGGATAAACGTACTCTGAACGTTTTGACGCACGACCATCATTTGTATTATTTTCAGTGACTTGAAAAAATGAATTTGTCAAAATAATTGAATTAACTCGTTAACATTTTCGTGCGATCATTTTTCACAACTATCGACGTGGATCATCACGACAAGAGTGCATCGATGAACTTAAATCTTTGTATGGCGATGAAGCTCCATCCTATAGCACTGTGAAAAACGAGTTAAACGAATTCAATCGTGGCCGACGCTCGTTCAAAGCCGAAGGTCGTGAAGACGCCCAAAAACGGCCGTTGTGCCTGAGAACATTAATGCCGTGCCTCGAATTGATAATGCAAGATCGTCATGTGACATACCGTGAGAGGCATCCTTGGACATTTCTTCCACCAGCATACATTCGATATTAAATGAACACCTGGCTGTAAAAAAAAGTTTGTTCTCGTTGGATCCCGCTCAATTTGACAATCGCTCAAAAAAGGCACGTGTCGATTAATGCAAAGAAATTTTGAAAAAATACTATCGCGGTGCTTCAAACGACGTTTATAAGATCGTCACAGGTGACGAATCATGGATCTATGCATATGAGCCCGAAACAAAACAGCAATCGACCGTATGGGTCTTCAATGACGAGCCAAATCCAACAAAAGTTGTTCGTGGAAGAAGCAGTTTCCAGTTTCTTCGGCAAAACTGCTCATGTGGCGACTGTTCCGCTTGAGCAACGTAGGACGGGTAATTCTAAGTGGTACACCACAATTTGTTTGCCTGAAGTCTTTGGAGAAATTCGAAAAACGAACAAGAGAAGACGAATCATTGTGCACGAGCTCTTACACATCGGCTCAAACCAGCGCCTTTTTGACCGGCCAAAACGTCGAATCGATGGGTCATCCGCCGTACAGCCATGACTTGGCACCCAATGACTTATTTTTTTATTCCTGCACATCAAGAAAAAATGCGTGGTCAGCGATTTTCGTCGCCAGAAGATGCTGTTGAAGCTTTCAAAAACCATGTTTTGGAGGTGTCTCAATCGGAGTGGAAAAAGTGCTTCGCCAATTGGTTAGGGCGCATGCAAAAGTGTATGTTGTTGTTGATGAAGCGGTAAGTGTGTGCCGGGGTGACAGCCCTTGGCCGAAGAATTGCTCTTCGGGTCAATCCGGTCCATACAACCGGCTGTCGTGCAAAAGTGTATAAATCATGCTGGAGAATACTTTGAAAAACAATCAAACCATTTTTGATGATAAATATTCGCATTCTCATTATTAGGCCAGAAATATATATAGCAGCACTCGTATGCTATACCAAATTGTATCGTAGAACGAGTAAGAATTTATGTAGGTGTTCCAGAGTGGTTGTGCCATTGACAGCTCACGATTCTAATAGTACTGACCTAGTACACTTAAATGTGGGTAGAGCGCACATATTTTAGGTAGATACTAACATTTTCTCTGTTTTCTTTAATATTATTAAATGGCTTCTTAAACACTCATATTATCTTTTCCTCATTGAATATACGAATTAAGCTACAGGCACACTGATGTTTTTTTAGAGCTTTTTTAAACTTCCGGTTAACTCATATCATTGGTTTTCAGACAACCAGAATAAAAACGTTTTGAAGCTCTATTTCAAGTTTTTAACAATTAATTTACACCGTTTAAAATTGATTTTTTGGTGGTACTATTCAAGTTTTTAACAATTAATTTACACCGTTTAGAATTGATTTTTTGGTGGTACTATTGAGCATTAAAGACTTCCTAACAAGTTTAGAAAAATGCCAAGACCCGAAAAGTAATATGTTTGTGTTTTTTTTTACTTTTCCCACAGAATACTAAAATATTTACAAAATCGAAGGACTGGCCAATTGCCACCGCTATATAAATTCATTACGATTCTTCGTTAAATATACTCGTATCGATGTCAGCCATTTCCTCTGTATTTACCGCTTTTTCTTTATAATGCTGGTTCTTGTGATCACGCAAGTCATGCTGGTACTTAAATGTCTCGGGACACTCATTGCAGAAATATGTGTTCTCACCCAGGTGGGTTCTCAAATGCTTGACCAAATCCCCACTGGCCGCATAGGCACGATCACAATATGTACACATATGAGGCTTCTCGCCCGTATGGGTAATTTTATGACGTATAAGATGTCGTTTAAAAACAAAGCTGCAATGAAATAAGTTTAAACTATTTCCATGGAGTTTTTAAGAGTTTCCTTACCTCATATTGCATTCTTCACACTTAAAGGGTCTCTCTCCGGAATGTTTGAATTTATGCGCCTTCAACGAGTCACCTCGGGTAAATGATGAACCGCAAACGTCGCAAACAAAAGGCTTTTCCTTTGAGTGGGTACACATATGCTTTTGCAGATTGACCTTGACATAAAAACGCATAGGGCACTCTGGACATTGGAAATTCTTTTCTCCATGTCTCTGCAAATGTTGCCGCAATATGTTGGAAGTTTTGAATGATTTGCCACAATGGGAGCATAAATATGGTGACTCTCCAGTATGCGTACGCATGTGATCTTTTAAGGCGGTGCTGTTGGGAAAGCCTTTAAAATAGAAGACACATTTTTAGTATTTTTTAAAATTGGATTGTAAGTTTTCACCCGAAGGTAAAAACTATCTTAAACGCAAATGAAAAAGTTCCATTAGATCTTGTAATTAAACTTTTCTTTTGTCTGTCTAGCAATTCAAAATACTTCCGGCTATAACAGGAATTGAGTAACGTTCGTGGTATAATTTGAAAATTTGGTAAAAATTTTACTTTTTTGCAAGCCAAATATAAGAATTCTGAATTGCAACGGTCTAAAAGAAATTTAGTAGTACGAGGGCGGTTCGGAAACTTCTAAGCCTAGCACAAAAAGCGCGGTATAAACAGAAAAAGTTAAGTGTTTTGGAAACTTCCATCTCTGCTATGAACACATGTTAAATTTTGTTTCGATCTGGCAACTCCTTCATATAGAAACAGGTGTTCACAAAAGACGCATCCGCGATTTTTTTACAATGGAAAAATTAGAAATGCGTGGTGTCATTAAATATTTACATAAAAAAGGTTTATCGGGACAAGAAATTCATAATGATATGGTGAATGTGTTAGGTGAAAGTGCTCCTTCATATGCAACAGTAAAAAATTGGGTTGCTGAATTTAAACGTGGTCGTACAAGCATTGAAGATGAACCACGTAGTGGACGTCCAAAAACAGCAACAACAACAGAAAGTGTAGCCAAAGTGCATGATATGGTATTAAATGATCGACGAATAAAAGTGCGTGAAATAGCTAATATTATGGGCACCTCAATGATCGAGTCCATTTAATTTTGCATGAAGAACTACAGATGAAAAAGCTTTCTGCAAGATGGGTGCCGGACTTGTTAACAGTCGACCAAAAACGCATAAGAATGAACATTTCTCAAGCTTGTTTGGATCGTTTTCAGCAAAATAAAATTGATTTTAAGCGTCGTTTCATAACTGTTGATGAGACGTGGATCCACCACCAGAGACAAAAGAACAATCCAAACAATGGACTGAAGCTGGAGGAAGTGCCCCAAAGAAGGCAAAAACAATTCAATCGGCTGGTAAGGTTATGGCAACGGTTTTTTGGGACTTCAAAGGTATTTTATTGATAGACTATCTGCAAAAGGGTAAAACAATAAATTCAGAGTACTATTGCAACCTTTTAGATCAATTAAATGTACAAATTCGAGAAAAAACGTCCTAGCTTACAACACAAAAAAAAATTCATCAAGACAACGCACCAGCGCACAAGAGTGTTTTAACAATGGCTAAAATCAACGAATTAAAGTACGATTTGCTTGACCACCCACCTTATTCTCCTGATTTAGCTCCCAGTGACTTTTACCTGTTCCCAAAACTAAAAAAATTCCTTGCTGGCAAGTGTTTTACCTCAAATGAAGATGCAATTACAGTTGTAAAGCACTATTTTGAAGACCTTGAGGAAAACTATTTTAATTAAGGGATAGAATTGCAAGATAAGCGTTGGACTAAGTGTATTGAAGTTTCAGGAGATTATATTGAAAAATAAAAATATTTTTGAAAAACTAACTATTCCCTTTCATTGATAGGCTAAGAACTTTCCGAACCGCCCTCGTATAAAGTATATTTTCTGATGTGGCCGGCAGTAGTAAAACCAATTAAAACGACATTATGTACGACCAAGCAAATTTTACTATTTTTTGTTTTTTAAGCTAATATGACCTAACATTTGTAAATAAAATTTTTATTAATCCGGCACTAGGTATTCGCTTTATAATTGGAAAAATAACAATTATCATATTAAAATCCGTCTTTTGAGCCCTAAGGGTCTAAAACCGTTCTGACTCTCCTTTAATTCTTAAACAATCATTAAACTCCAAGTGAACTTAGATTTAAGTTGAATATCCATAGGCCCATATTTACAATTGGTCGCATGTTTTACCAACAATGGCTTTTTTAGTCCTCTGGAACCTGTAGGTTCAAACTAAAACCTATTTTGTCTGTGTAAAGTAAATCTCCTTTTTAAACGATTATTTTTCCCGTCGCAGCCGATTTGTCCCATATACAGGGTGTCCGACGGGAAGGTATACTACTTCGTTTGTTTATAATATTTGATTAAATGAAAGAGAATGGATCTTATATTGATAAATGTTTTATTTAATGTCGGCAATTATGTATGGAATATAATATCAGAAAAATGTCCGCCTCCGTTAGCCCCACAAATGCGAGCCCTTTTGAGCACATTTTTCATTACATTCTCACACATTTCACGCGGTATTTTATAAATTTCAGCACGAATATTTTGTTTGAGTTGCTCAAGCGTTTCTGGTTTGTTTTATATACCCCTTGCTTTTTAGATATGCCCACAAAAAGAAGCCCAGAGCAGTCAAATCAGGTGACCGTGGAGGCCAATCAACATCACCATTTCTTGAAATAACTTGTGGTGGAAAGATGTCTCGCAGTAGTTCCATTGTAATCCTGGCTGTATGCGATGAGGCACCGCCTTATTGATACCACATGTTCATCAAATCATTGAGGGCTTTCCATTGCCCAGAACCGACTATTCTGTTTATTCACATATCCATTCAACTCAAAATGTACCTCGTCACTCATTATGATTTTTCATAAAAATCGGGGTTGTCAAGGGCGAGTTGTAACATCCTATTGGCATATGTACGGCGGCGTAAATGGTCTTGTGCAAGAAGATCCTGTGACAACTGAATCTTAAATGGAATCATGTCGGAGCGCAGGAGTCGTTCTATCCACCAGTTTGGTGAGAGTAAGGTTGTGGCTCCGGATATCTCCAAGGCCTTTGATAGAGTCTGGCACGGTGCACTCTTATCAAAGCTGATGGCTTTTGGTGTCGGTGATACTTTCGCTTGTTTTATATCGAGCTTTATTAGAGATCGCACTATAAGAGTTCTTGTAGATTGGTTCTCATCCAACATAGGCTTACTGCAGGAGTACCACAGGCCTCTGTCCTTTCTCCCTCTTTATTTCTAATTTTCATTGATGATCTGTTGGGTCAGACCGTGAATCCAATCTACTTCTTTGCGGTTGACAGTATTCATTCGACCGTAGGCCGAGCCTTCAAGATATCGAAGACAAAATGCGAATTATAGATGAGACACTTGGCCGGAAACTACTGGCCACTTCTGAATGGGGTCGAGTGAATAGAGTAGATTTGAATGCACAACGAGTCACTGTTTGGTGGGATTTTGCGCTGGCGGCATTAGTGGGTAATTTTTCATCTTATTTTCATTAACGATCTCTTGGGTCAGACCGTGAATCGAATCTACTCTTTCGCAAATGATAGTAACCTCTGTCATTCATACTCATTCGACCGTAGGCCGAGTCTTCAAGATATTGAAGACAAAAGGCTGAGACACTTGGCCGGGATCTACTGGCCATTTCCGAGTGGGGTCGAGTGAACAGAGTAGATTTTAATGCGCGTAAGACACAGTGCTGCTTGTTGTCTCACAAGCGATTCGCTGACCCAACAATATCGTCAATTTCTATCGATGGTACGGACATTGAACAATCAGAAGCTCTCGATGTTCTGGGCATGAAAATACAATGTGACGCTCGTTGGGCGAGACATGTATTCGAAGTGTCGAAAGAAGCACTTAGGTGCATAGGCTTTTTAAAGCGGAGCAAGAAATACTTCACTCCTACTGATCTTTTCAATATCTATACAACTTTCATCAGGTCGAAGATGGAATACAACTCCCATATATGGGCAGGTGCTCCAAAATCATCCTTGGAGCTACTTGACCTTGTTCAAAGGAGAGCGATAGTGCTGATTGGTGACAGTAGGGCATCCAACTCTATTGTTTCCCTTGAGCATCGTCGGAATGTGGGTTGCGTGACGCTGTTATATCGTTACTTTCATGGTGTGTGTTCATCAGACATCCGTCGCCTTATTCCTGACGTGAGGATGTTCGGCAGGGATACGCGACTTTCTAGGAATTCACATCTTGCAGTACGTTGTGGTTCATGCTTGGGCCTATCAGCTACAGACCCTCTTTATTCGATATCATTCACTACGCGATAAATAGCAAGTTCTGTTGGCACGTTGTTTCTCCCAAACATTTTACGTAACTTTCTCATCGTCACAGTAATCGATGATTGATTTTGATAAAATGTTTAACGATTTATCGAATATTTTACCATAATAAATTTGCCACGTCTCTACTTCACGACAGCCAAATATGAATTGTCAAGACTAATGTTTACCAAAATGGCGGCGGAACAAAGTAGTATAACATCCCTGCGGACACCCTGTACAATCCCAAACAGATTATAACTATAATACATTATCATGGGTCTTAAATTATTTCGTTTGACCGATACCGACCCTTGAACAGACACAATGACGAACGGATATGACCGCCGTGGTGTCATAGTCAGTAAACCCAGTTTCACAATTTTTAAGCGAAGGGTTTTCATCGTAATTTCCCGCTACTTTACTCGCAAGAGATTTATCTCTAAGCCATGAAAAAAGTTATCTTTAAAATACATTAGCCGTTTTGAGCTGGCGTTTAACAGTAGGTTCCGGCCAGTGAGTATAAGAACTACTTAGCGCACAGCTCACGGTTTTGGAGAAGTGTCCCCTTTTTCCTTAATGGAGTGTTGTGGAAATAAAGTAAGTAAATATTAAATTAACTTTATATCGATTTAATAAATAAAATTCCTGTTACGTACCTCACATGTAAAAATTCGAATAGGAAGCTATAAAGTAAAGCCTTTGTAGCAAGATTTAACTTGCGTTCCGAAATTGACAATATTGCCCTGGTTCCTTTATATAGACTACACCAGCTAATGACATTGTCTTTAAAATATTCGACCCTTCCAAATTTAATCAGTATAACTTTCATTTCTTACTCACTTTTATCGCACATTTCACATTTGTGTTTCTTAAAGCCCTTATGCATATTCACATGGTCTTTGTAATGGGATTCCACTGGAAATCCCTGGTCGCACATCTCACATTTGTACGGCAGGACACCGGGATGTTTGTAGTTCATGTGGCGCGTTACCGCTGACAAGGTCTTCAGATTGATTTCACACACCTTACATTTAAAGTCTCTCTCAGCATGCATCACTCGATGCGCTGCCAGCGCTCTTGTCTGTTGGAAAATCATCGGGCAATCAGGACACTGATATGGACCACCGGACAGACTTATAGCCACGCCACGGTTGTGCTTATAAGAGATGTGGATTTTTAACAGTTTTTCTGTGGAAAAACGATATTCACATATTTCGCATACAAATGGATTGTCCGGCGAATGCACCGACATGTGACGAGTTAGAAACATTTTTTTCTTAAATATTTTTCTACATTCAAGGCATGTTTTGTTGCTGGCAGCCGGGGCGCGTTTTTTGTATTTTCTAGTTGTCTTTGACTTGTGCTTATTTGAATTCTCCGAGTCATTAGGTAGGTTACTAAAAAGAAAATCATGCCTTAGCAAACATTTTAGGTGGGTCATCAAAATAGAGATGTTTACCTTTCGCTTTCATCGTTATCCTCATTCTTTGTCGGCCAATAATCGTCATCATCGTCGTCGCAGTCACCGCCTCCAAACTCTTCCTCAAATCCATCAAAATCTTCACTGGGCTCCCGAGGAGAAAAAACTGATGTCTCCACCTCTAGCTTTATCTCCTCAATATTTTGGTAAGGTAATTGTGTCGTCGGGTCTTCTTTGGTAGCATTATCTAATTTGTATAGAACATTTTGCACATTCTCCTCTTCATGGTCCGAATTCAATGATTCTTTATCAACGCCCAATGACTCTCTTTCATCTTTCAGGAAATCTTCTGCATTTAAATCTGCATCAGGAGCTAATACCTGCACCTCCTGGTGATCAAGAATTAGGCCTCGCAAACGCTCGTTGGAGGCACAACACACTTTCCAAAACTTGTATGATACATCCAATTTTTCCAAGCAATCATCGCATATTTCCACCGGCAGCAGAATATCGCCACCCATACACAGATCGAAACTTGGAATCGTCTTAATTAGCATTTCCTCAATTTGAAGCTTATCTTCTTTAATATCTGCTAACTTATGCATAGTGGAAGATTCTAAGAGGCAGGTACGGCAAATGCGCCCCAGCAGTAATGTCGACATTATTATCTGGTGGTTTAATAAAAATTAATAAACAAAACAAAAAGTTTAGCAACACAGCTGTTCGTATCCATAATGAAGTATGAAGCCAGTTGAGAATTTTTGACGGCGGTACCACGACTAAGCGTAAAATTGATCCAACGTACCATGCAATGGTTTCACCGACAGGACACGAATCGGAAAGAGCTTTTTTTCAGGGCTATCCCAAAACATGGACTATAGGTCAGTCAGAGTTGGAAGTAATAGTTGGCTTTTTTAACTGTGGATCTTGAGCTGAAACCAGAAAGGCCTTAGTAAGATATCATAATATGGCCCTACATTGACCAATTTTTATATCAGATAGTGGTTCTATCAGATAGAAATCATATAGGGGTTCTGAATTCCTAGTATTTTGGGTTAACAAACATGAAACATCAGCACAGAGTGGTGTAGGGTACCTTTCCAGCTTAAGAAGTACTTTTTTATTCGTTTTTTGTACCAATTCGCCAACCACATGTATCATCCCTGCTACCAACCATAAACAACTTAACAGCTGATTTGGTTTTTGATAAATTGTGATTCGATTTTGTGCATTTACAACAGAGTTAATGCAGTTTGGTAGGGGTTAATGAACGAGTTAATTTGCATTAAGTCTGCACATCATATGCACATTAACGCTGTCTAGGCTATAATTTCTTTATTCCGGTAGTTCGACGTAACATCATTCATTTCTCGTTTTTTTGTTCTAATTAGGTGGCTCCCCCTAAGTTGTTGATATCTGAGACTCGCCGCCGTTAGGAATTCTATACCGACATCAATCTTGCCACTAAAATAAGGCCATTTGTTTTGATTCTACTGTGAATGATCACTTTCTAAGATAATATACGACGTGTTATTTTGCGGCTTTTCTTTTTTTTGTAAATTGTAAATTGTTGAACATTATTAACTGTGGATATATTTGGCAGATCAACGGGGGAAATGGCTGCTACCTTGCGTTATCGTGGTGATAAGAACAATCTTATAGAAATAGCTAAAACCTTGGACGCTTTCAAGAAGGTGCCCGAAAAATACACGGAAGAGTCAACTGAAATAGGAGGCACTTGTAAGTAAATAAATCCGGAAAACTAGAATAGAAAATTTCTTTTTTATATTCCATTTAATAGAAAATAGTAAGATGCTAGACACATTTTGTCAGTAGCAATTGTTTCTCTGCTGTTATCAACCATATTTTTTGTCCCCATCAGGCCGCCAAGTCTCCCTAAAATGTTTGGTAGACATCTGGAGTTAATCTTGAGTTACCCTTCTGCATGATGGTATTTGAACGGTTTGTCGTTGCTCAAGGGCAGCTCCCTATGGAACTTGTAGCGTAAATCGTAGACAGTAAAGAACACTAGAATTTACCTTATATGGGGCACCGAGTGGATGTACCGCGAATCAAACTCTCTCGGGTAATAGTCCTTCTAACCTACGTACAAGGTTTTTTATTGATTCAAATTGCAAAATGTTTAAAAATATAAAATTTCGAAAATCCATTTATTATTTTAGCTCGATATGATCACCTTTTAGTTGACTTTGGACATCAAGCGGTTAAAAATGAGTTGCATGCTCCCAGAATATGATCTTGGGGTATTTTGGCACATTCCCGTGTAATGTCTTTCTTTCGCTCACCAATACTGCCGTATTTTTTAGAGCTCACCTTGCTCTCCAAAATGGCCCAGATAGAAAAGTGCATTGGATTTGCATCTGGCAAATTCGTAAGCCATTGTCTGGAGTCACGAGATTTGGAAACGATTGGACAGCGTCCATCATTGTTCACATCTGCCCATACCATTACTTGAGATTCAAAATTTCTTCTGCAAGCGGTTCAAATATTCGTCAGTGCATTCAAAATATAAAAATTGTTTTTTTTTCATCAGAGAACTCAATTTTTTGAAATTAGCCACTTCGTTCAAGCGTAACAGCTCCTTTGCTTTTTTGAGTTTAACTTTTTCTTGCTTTAGTGTACCTTAAGCTTGTTTAAGAATATGCGTCGAATGCTTCGCTTGAATACTTTCAGTTCTTTGGCCGTTTGATTACCACTACGACGTAGAATTCGTTGAAGTACAGCCTTTACTTTCCGAACCATTTCATGTGATGTTGGGTTTCCGTCTACCTTTATAGCCATGCTGCCTGTATCATCATAACAATGTATGGTGTGGTAAACAACATTTTGCTAACTTTGAGATGGATCAGCTCACGAACAATAGCAGGTTGTGGTTTTCCGGTCAAATATAACGCAAACACACTATAACGTTTATATATTTCATTTTGAATAACTTTTGTTATAAAAAAACTTAGATGCAAAAGCTTGTGTTAGCGTGTAAACAATATGAACAGCTGTTATTGGTATGCATTTAACATAGCTGGCATTATTGGTTTGCCAGTATAGCCAACGTGAGGTTGGTAACACCACAACCATCTAGCTCTGTAAATAAGTTGTTGTAACAACAATATAGCTTGTTCTCGTTAGTCCCGTTCGTGTATAGCGGATAATTTTCGATATCCCGGTAAGGTAAACGCACAATTTGAAGTGGATTCACCCAAAGAGACCTGGGGGTCAGCTGAGTGGGCTAGGCCGGACAATTGAAAAGGTGCAGCACGTAATGTGGTCCCTGATAGCAGGCGGGACAAACGTCCGGAATGTTGCAATCAATTCGCGCCCAATACGAATTGAAACTGCTGCATTATCCAGATCTCAGCTGAGCGAGAACCACGTGCTTCTGTCGAGGTAACGTCGTCTCCTCTGATTAAATCTCCGGGGGATTAGTGCCCGGGGAACCTAGCACTACATTCACGATTCAGCTGAATGCTGCTGCTGAGACTTCTTTAGCGTGAATGTAGTTCAGACTTGCCCGATAGTTAAACCTCTCTCTCTAGATCATAAAGATCGTACCTGATGTGCCTGGGCGGAGGCATCCTGTCCATCAGATGGTGGCTGGGATGACTACTGCGAGACAACAGAAAATTGTATCTTCGCACGGTAAAGAACTTCGTCTCCCTATGCAGATGGTCCTTAGAAGACATGGGGAGACACCCTGTTGATTTCCTTAGGGCGGAGAGTCTGAAGTTCGCTCGACCTTAGTAAAAGTGCACATCAATATTCCGTGATTTTTCGAATAAAACACATATTTTTTGGCAACAATTTTTTTAACATAATCTCTTTTTAGCTCAATTCACTTAGTCCAACGTTTCTCCAATTTTTGTATCCCTTCCAAAAAATAGGATTTTTCGAGATCATAAAATAGACATTTGTTTGATCAATAATTTCATCGTTGGAGCTGAATCTCTTTCCACCGAGCCATTTCTTTAGGTTTGGAAATAGGAAAAAGTTACTGGGGGCTAAATACGGAGAATATGGCGGATGAGTTGCCAATTCGTAACCCAATTCATGCATTTTTGCCATTGAGACGGCACAAGTGTACATCCTTACATTATGTTGATGAAAATTGGCCATATGGGGTCGTCTTTTTTTACGTACTCCAACAATTTGGCAAAATATTCGCCGTTTACTGTTTTACCCTTTAAGAGATAATGTGGATTATCCCGCGTCCCAAAAAACTGTTGCCATCACCATATTGTCCGACAAAGGCATCTTGTCCTGCTTCGGAGCCGGTTCCCGGAGAAACCCATTGTTTAGACTGATGCTTGCTTTTCGGAGTGTTGTAATGGATCCATGTTTCATCCACAGTTACAAAACGCCGCTTTTGGTTTCTTTCGACATTTTCGGGTGTATTGACTTCAATTGTGCGACCATAACAAAAGTCAGTAAACCACTTTTTTACCATTAAAATAGATGGTGCAGATTCCTCCATATTGTAGGGTTTTCCGCTAAACAAATGTTTAATGAGCCCATGAAATTAACTTTTTCCCATTTTTTTTTAAAAATTCCACGAGATTGTATTTTTTTGAACAGCTGTTAAATACAAACTAAATGACGGAACTCTCTCAGTAGTATATGAACAGATGGTACTAGATGGGAGTTGTATTTCATATTACTACGAGGGAAGTTGAAAAAGTCACGGAATTATTGATATGCCCACGTGCAACCCTGAACTTTAAAAGACAATATCTCGTAAACTATAAGAGATATGATTATGAAACTTGAAACATATGATGTTGGCATTCGTTTTGGGCCCATTCACCACGATTTGCAAACGTTGTTCCGGAGTTGGTCTATTCGTTATGAAATGGCAAACCAAACTGAGCACAAATCAAGTGACAACTGTCAAAAAGTCCACTCCGCAAAAAGTGTGACCAGAACGAAAACCAAACGTCTAAAAAGCACCCTTTATTTTCTTAATTTTTAAAAAGATACTAAGTTAGGCACCATTCTGTTCATCACAAACCGAAAAAAGGACCGATATTGTCAAAATAAGTGAAGAAATGTAGATATGGAATTATGGGTATTCAAATTATAGAAAATTTTACTACATATCCAAATATATTATATATTTTTTTTTAATTTTACAGAGACTGGGGTCGGTTTCATGGACCCGTGGGGTACAAAAATATGTAATTTTCATAAATATGTTTTTTCGAAGATGTGTAAATTTCGGCCTAGTCTAGCAGAACTTTATGTCGTTTTTATTGGTATTTTTTCTTTTTAAACATTAAAATATTTATTTTGTTTTTCCACCATTTTCATTGCTCCTGTCCAGTATCCTTAATCAGCCGCCTATTGATCATATTCCTCATATACAAAGAGATACAATATTACCAAGATGCTGGACTTAAATATCAATTTGAACCCGATATCGACACGGAAAAAGTTCAAATGCACGTTGACATTACTGTGGCAATGCCCTGCAGTTCATTGTCGGGCGTAGACCTAATGGATGAAACGCAGCAGGATGTGTTTGCTTACGGCACACTGCAGCGCGAGGGTGTGTGGTGGAAATTAAACGCTCATGATCGTCAAGAATTCGAACGGCAACAGCATCTGAATCATTTCCTGCGCGAACAATATCATTCAGTGGCTGATGTTCTGTTTAAGGATATGATAAAAACCACAGAAGTTCATGAGCCCGAAAGAGATCAAGCTGGCCATGTTTTAACCGAAGATCAATATGATGCTTGTCGTTTGCATGGCACATTGGGAATCAATAAGGTAGCGGGTGTTTTGCACATGGTGGGTGGCGCCCAACCGGTCGTCGATCTATTCGGTGATCATTTAATGATTGGTTTTCGCCGGGTACCGGCTAATTTTACACATCGTATTAATCGCTTAAGCTTTGGTCAGTATGCTAAACTCATTATCCAGCCATTGGAGGGCGATGAGACTCTAGTACCGGATGAGGCTACAACTGTACAATATTTCCTTAACATCGTACCCACTGAAATACACAATACCTTTTCAACCATCAACACATATCAATATTCCGTTACCGAGAATATTCGTATTTTGGGTGAGTTGCTTGAAAGAAAATTATGACATCAATTGGCCACATTGTATGTTTGATATAACGTCTTTTAGATGCCGACCGAAATTCCTATGGCTCGCCAGGCATATACTTCAAGTACGACTGGTCAGCCCTGAAGATTGTGGTGCGCACTGACCGCGACAATATAATTAATTTTGTAATACGTTTAAGCTCTATAATAGCAGGGATTATAGTAATATCAGGTACGTTAAGAAGATCAAAAAAATTATAAGCACTTTATTACATTGCACATTTGCTTATAATTACAGGCATTTTGAACTACATCTTGGTTTCTTTGCAAAGAAAACTAATTGCAGCATTTGCTCCTCAGCTGTTGAACAAAAGACTGAAAGAAACTCCGGAGAATACGCCTTTAGTAACACCGCAACATAATGTCTATCCTGAAGTGGTGCCACCGCTGGTGGTCACCAATGATCTAATAAACAATGCAAACAAAATGGCAGCGCAGGTAACGGCCATCGTGCCCTCCATTAACAAAAGTAATGAATAATATTCGATGTGAAACTTGAAACGCAATGCCACTTCCATCATTCCAAAGAATCTCTTACCCTCGGGACAACTTGACTTAATTAGAACTACAATTAAAAACAAGCCACGATTTTATAACTCCAAAAACTGTTTTTTTTTTTATTTAAATTCTCTAAATTTTCACCAAACTTTCATCAATATTATCATAAGACCCCTTTCGTCGATAGCCACCACAAATGGTTTTCAAAATTTCCATTGCTGCCGTTACGGTGGTTTGAACGTCCTGTGCACTACCCAGGCTGGGATTCAACTCCACCAGGTCTATTCCCTGTACTCTTTTCGTTTCACTAAGGGCTTCTACGACAAAGATGCCTTCACGCAGCGATAGACCTCCAAAGACAGCTGTACCGGTGCTGGGCGCAACTTTACTATCTAGAGCATCGATATCAAAACTAACGTGAATTTTATTGTTGACATCCAAAGCATCCAGGGTCATTTCCATAATTTTTGCAATGCCATATTTGTCGACGGACTGGAAAGAAATAAAAAGGTAAACAAATTATTTAAAATATTAATGAAAAAGTATTAAAAGCATAACGGATAGAGATGTCAATTTTTTGGCGATCTGTATTGGAAGAACATAATCAACCCATTTAAAATATCTGACTAACAATGACCGCAGTTTTAAATGACTTCACAAACAATTAAAATTTGGGTGATATGACTAAAGTGCGCCACCCAAATAAAATCAATAGGAAAATAAACTAAATAACACTGAGATTAATTAGAAGTCTGCCATTCTCCAAAGAACATCACATCATTCAAATAGCCGTACTTCCAGCAATTGCTTCAGCCTCTGCCTAAAGTATTGCTGCTTTGGGTCAATCTGGTGCATAGAACCGGCCGTTGGCCTTATGCCAGCAATAGCATCTCACAATTTGGTTTTGGGCAACGCGGTCCAAGTGGTCTCCAGTCGCATGAATGCGACCTATTGATAAATGCACGCTGTACGATTCCGCAGCTGTCAAATTTTATCTTCACAACTTAAGCCACTTCATCTTGTTGTAAAGAAAGCACGGATATACTCGCACATTGATTTTGACAAGCTCCGACCTTAGAAAATAAGTTAACTTAGCTCTATAACGAGTACCATTGAAGGTAACGGCATACCGAAAGAAATAAATATTGAGGATGCCGCTATTCCATGGTTAGGTTGGGATGGGTGGTGCAAAAAGGCACCATCACTCGAAAACCCATAAGAGACATTGTGATTCCTTTAGGAAATAAAATGTCCTCGCCATTACATAGCATAAGTCTGGAGATCTGTTATCCCATCTTTTGGTGCTCATCCTTATTGCACAGTGTCCCTTTATGACCTCCATTACAAGTCTTAGGCTCCTCCTGTCAATTCCCACCAGAAAACTCGTTACTAGAAAAACTGGCCATAACCATATTGATACATTGCTGCCTATATTTAAGAATGCTTTCCTGAACAAATAGCTAATCGGCGGTTTGACAGATCGATTGCATACGCTGGAGCGACACTGGAGGGGCCCCGGTTCTATGTGTAGCTTCAACAACAACCTGCCTGCCTTCTCCATATTTATTGCTGATAGTAGCTTAGGTAGTTCATCGGCTATCTGTTTCCCTTTAATGTGGCATTGGCCAGGACTCAGCATATGCCAACGAAATAGTCTATAGTAAGTGAGCTTATATCGAGCCCGTATCGTCAATCGAATTTTAATGAAATTCGATAGAAAATTGTACAACGCTCTAAAGCTTAAATATTTGAAATTAAATATTAGTTTTTTGAAAAGGGAATTACTCTACAAGCTAAGAAGATCAGGTTTGTTGTTGTTTGTCATAGAGGAAAGGAAAAGTAAGTCAGCCAAGTAAAGCAAACACATCACCTCTGGTAGACGCTGCGTTCCGTCCTTGGTGTAGGCGACTTATCAATACCATTTATTAGTATTTACAAAGCTATAGCAAATTCAAGTGTATGGAATCCTCCGAAGAATTGGACAAAAAATCCAAAAAACCTTCTCCTTTACAATTTTCTTTTTGGCGCTAACGTTTTCTTTCTTGGTTAGGGCTCGATATAAAGACAATGTAAAGATATTCACAGACAGCTCAGCAGCAATCAAGGCACTGTCCTTTATGACGGTTAATTCATGAACGCGTTTGGAATATAAAGAAAAAAACAGCCAACTTAGAACGAAGTGGCACCCTTGAAATCATAGGGATCCCTGGGCATTCTTGCTTGGGCGACAACGAAAAAGATGGCTTACTCAGGTCTGCTAAAAAGGCAGTTGACACGGACAACTCTATTTATTTTCAAGGAAAATAAGAGCTAAAAGTTAATCTTGGTAGCCCGTACATCGCTATGGAACGGCACGGCACAGCTGGCGTTAACATATCCAAAATGCTTTGGAAGACCCAGATGAAACAAGGAGTTATTAAGTCTTAAAAAGACTGAATTAACCCTCTAATGCATGAATTTTTGTTTTGACCCCTAATTTTTTATTAGACTAATTTAAGGTCGCTGATCACGAATCTGAGGTTGTTTTTTTGATTGGATGTCTCGTTCACCTTTTACAGGTAAAAATATTAAATCCGCCTTGAGGCGGGCCTATGCATTAACGTCTTAAAATTTATACAGCTAAATTTTTATTCAAATGTAAAACAAAATAGTTTTATCTACATAAGTTGTAAATTTTTATTCATTCTTTATTATGGAACTTGTAAAAACATTTATTTGTTGTTGAATTACATAAATTAATCTTACATTTAACGCAAAATGCTTGAGTTTCCGATTTACATCCTGGATACTTGCATGTTTTTTTGCCGGAGCGGTCCAGAAAATCGCACCAATGGCCTATTTGATCGTATCTCATATTATGCACTGGCAAATACGTCTTTTTAGCCGTTGTAGGGGAGTTAAAGATGATGGACGACCACGTTTGCCAGGTTGCACCGTATGAATCAAACACAGTGTTTTTGCTACTTCTGTTCTGAAGTCAGGTAGTGAACAGTTGACGACGTCCTTATTTAGTCTATTATAAAGACAATATGCGTTTACCATAGCTACGTCCAAAATATGATAAAAATAGGGTTAGCAGCATCAGCAGCAGATGAAGAACAAGTATCAGGTGCACTAACCGTGGTAGCTTGCTCATAATCCGTCAAATTTAAATTGGATTCAAGAGCATTACCCATCATTACAGAAGAGTCAAGCAGGGCTTCAATAAAAGAATCATCTTCAGGGAATACGTAACTAGGATCCCTATCATCATCGTCACTATCAAAGTCGCATTCATCGCCAGAAGTATAATTATCGGATAGTGTTTGTTCAAAGAATTCGCTAATTTCATCCTCGGTCATATGTGTTTTACTTTTACGGAACATGTCCAATGCTGGTACAATGAGAATCAGTCCGATAATTTTAATAATAACATAATAAATTTGAAACTGGTTGAAAAATGGTGGCTAAACAAGTGAACAGCGCAATGCATGAGCCCGCCTGAAGGCGGAGTTGAATATCTTTCAATTTACTCACCTGTGAAATTTTTTTTTTATCAAAATACAATTACTGACAGAAAGAACGTAAAATTTCTTAAACATTGGTATTTTTTTTAAATGAAATCGACACAAAAATGTATACTTTTTTTATTTGCAAAAAGTTGTCAGTTTGCAAAGATAATAAAAACCACGCGAAAGTAGTCATCTGTCACTTTAAATTGACATTACTCGAAAGCTAGAAGGAGTGCTGCCAATCTGAAAAAACAGAAACGCGGCTTGAAGCTTTCACTACACTTTAAGAAAAGTCGGAATTTTAGAATTTAAAAAAATATTTATCAAATCGATTTTTTTCTAGACCCCGTCTAAAGGCGGGGCTATGCACTAGAGGGTTAAGCATGATGATGGGAGTTCATACTGGCCACTCACCACTAAAGGCACGTCTCTTCCGCATTGGGGGAGTGGGATCAAACATGTGTGAGACATGAGTGAAGGATATCGCAACGATGGATCAATTTCACCGCCAATGCCCAGCTGTCCCAAGATCAAGACTACAAAGTTGTTGGCCAGTGTGACAAGCCTAGAGCACATTAGGGTAATTTTTAGGAAGAGGATCCAAAGTTATGTAGACGAAACAGAGCCCCTATAATGAAAGAAATGACAAACCATCCATTAAGAGTGCACAACAAGTATAATCATAGTGCCCGGGGATCTACATAATATAACTTCCACAGCCCTAATAATCGGTAGATCTTCTGATTGAAAAACGTTACACCTTAAAGATTTTCAATAGCTGCAATTCGTATAGCCTTCATCACTTTGTCAGTCCGTTTTCAACTCCTCGTAATTAGTTTCGAAATATATTTATAATCAGAATTGTCTTATAAGTCTAAGATGATCAAGTCATACGAGGGTAGCTATTTATACTTCGGGTCCGGCAATAAAAACACAATAATTTATCACTGGAAATGGTTTTATTGTTTTTCAAAATATTCTCCTTTACGATCAATACACTTTTGCATGCGCACAAACCAACTTTCGAGGCACTTTTTCCACTCCGTTTGAGAAACCTTCAAAACATGATTTTTGAACGGGCGATGAAAAACGTTGACCACGCATTTTTTTTTGATAATAGGGAAAAAGAAGAAGTCATTGGGTGCCAAATCAGGGCTGTGCGGTGAATGGCCCATTAATTCGACATCTTGAGTGGTCAAATAGCTCATCGTTTCAGCTGATGTGTGAGAGCACGCAATGTCGTGATGTAAAATGATCCGTCTTCTCTTATTGTCTCTCCTCATTTCTTCGAACACTTTTCGCAAACAGATGGTTGTATACCACTCAGAATTGATCGTCCTACGTTCTACTAAAGGCACTGTGGCAACATGGCTGGTTATACCAAAAAAACCCAATCATTTGCTTCGATGTACTTCTTTCACGAACAACTTTTGTGGGATTTGGCTCGTCTTGAAAAACCCATACGGTCGATTGCTGTGTTGTTTCGGGTTCATATGCATAGATCCATGATTCGTCACCTGTGACAATGTTAAACACAGCCTTTTGAGCTACCGCAGTTATACTTTTTCAACATCTATTTGCACCAATCCATACGATCCTTTTTTTAGAGCATTCGTCAAATAATGTGGGATCCAACGAGAACAATTTTTTTTCACGGCCAAATGATCATGCAATATCTTATTGATGCTTGTCATACTAATGCCCAAGGATGCCTCAATCTCACGATATGTTATATGACGGCCTTGCTCAATGAGTTCACGCACATTATCGATGGTTTCTGGAAAAGTGACCAAAGTTGGACGACCTTCATGAAATTCATACTGGAGCGAACGGAATCCGAGACTGAACTCTTGGCACCAGCGATTAACAGTGGTTTTTGATGGTGCTTCATCGCCAAAAGTCGAAACAAGTTGATTTAAACACTCTTGTCTCAATAACCTACGCCGAAAACCGTAAAAAATCATCGCACGAAAATGTTCACGGGATACTTCCATTTTTTGACTGAGATGAATTTTTCAACACACTGTAAACAAAACAGTTCGTCCTCAAATGACAAAACTTTCTGAGTGAAATTATGCTAAAAAATGTCAAAGTTTCCAATAGAAGTTTTAGTTCGCATCTGGGAACACTAGTGTTGTCAGGACCCGAAATATAAATAGCAACCCACGAAAATTGAGCCTATCAACGGCCAAGTAATGGTATGGGCAGCTGCGACCACCGATGGATGCTGTACAATTAATTTAATCGAGCCTGGTGTCAAAATCAATGCGACTTATCGTTAAAATGTTTTGGAAGCTACTTTAAAGCCTTTGTCATGCAAACATTTTGATCGTAGACCATGAACGTTCCAACAAGACTTAACACCGTCTTATAAAGCTCTTGTGAACCAAGAATGGTTAAAAAATACCATGTTCCAACCTTCATTTTGTCCATACAATGGCTTTCGAAATCGCCACATGCAAAAGTGGTGGACGAATCCATCTGGGCCATTTTGGAGAGCAAGTTGAAAAATAAAAAATATTCGATATGGATGGCCTAAAAAAATCCGTTGTACGGGAATGGGCCAAAATATCGAAATTACCGTTTGAAGGCCATTATCAAAGCAAAAGGTGGCCACATCGAGTTAAAGTAAACGAATTCTACAATTGTGATTGTATCCACACAATTTGTTATATGAATCATTTGAAAATAATTTCACACAAAATAATAATATGTTCCTTTGAAAAGGAATTAGTTTGGATAGATACTACTTCAGCCGCCTTACCCTGTTTATTTATCATTCCGAAATATTAATTGTTTTTCTTTTTATACTCGTAGGAACCTCAGAAAAGTACACTTTTTTGCGCGCCTGCTCACAAGTTGAGGTTATAAGGTTTGGTCCGGTCAAACGCATCCAAGTTTTTACTTGTTTTCGATTTGCAGACTTTTTTTATCTACTGGTGGTGAAATCGTTAGAATTTAATAAAGGGTGGGCCATTTAAAATTTGAATCGGCTGTAAAAAAATGTACTGATGTTTTTTTTTAAAATTTTTGGTTTTACAGGAAAGCTTGAACTTTGTCATTTAATAATGGAACACCATCCGATGCGTTTTCGCTTCACCCAAGGGGCTGAAGATTGTTTGGAATTTTACCGCAAATCGTGTTCTCGGTGGCTATGTCAATAAGCAAAATTGCTGCATATGGGATTCACAGAATTCACTATTGGGAACCCAAGGCATCCACCACGAGCCACTATTTGATGGGGATTTTGGGCTGGCGGCATCATTGAGCCATTTTTCTTCTAAAATGTGCAAGGAGCCGCCGTTGCCGTTAACGGTGAACGTTATCGCGCCAGGCTTAACGAATTTTTGTTTCCAAAAATTCAAGGGAATGACATGGACGACATTTGGTTCCTACAAGACGGGGCCACATGTCAGACAGCCAACACAACCATCGATGTTTTACGCACTTATTTTAAAAATCGAATAATAAGACGAAAATGTGATGCCAATTGGCCGCCTCGGAGCTGTGATTTGGACCCTTTGGATTATTTTCAGTGGGGAGATAGTAAGGATAAAAGCAAAAGCATTCAGAGACAAAAGAAGCGTTGAAACATGAAATCGAAGTTGCCATTGAAGAGATTCGAGCCGAAACAATCGAAAATGTACTAAAAAACTGGGTTGTTCGGATGAGGTACTGCTAAGCCAGTTGTGGTAGTCAAATAAATGATATAGTGTTCTATTATTAAATGGAAAAGTTCAACCTTTCCAAAAAAAAAACCTGAAAACTTATCTGTAATTTTTATACAGCCGATTCAAATTTAAAGTGTTAAATCACCCAACCTGTATAAGGTTCGATGTGGCCAAACTTATCCAAGTTTTTTGTTTTTAATTCGAAGATTTTTTTTATTGACTGGTGGCGAAATCGTGAGGTTATCATACAAGAAATACATTTGTGCTATACAGAACGATATGTCCTTAAATTAAAACCCTAGATCATCTTCATTGGAGGTAGACACAATATCAGTCGGTTTAAAAGTAGGTCGGTCCGAACTATATGAACTCAAATTAGGACCCTAGATTTTATCTACCTTAGAGGTAACCACAATATCAGTTGGTTTTGATACTAACCGGTCCGATTAAGAGTCAACCTATAACAACCTTTTAAAAGCAATCTACTGCAGACCTTTATCATGGACTTACCTATTTATAAATTTTCTAAAATTCAGTTATTTGGCTTTAGCTCAAATTGGAATTTACGTTAGCAGGCCCAAAGTGATCGTTAATAAGAAGATATAGTCTTACGTTATTATTAGACTTAACCTCGAACTGCTGAACTGGAAAGTACTAAAATTCTCTACTCGCAGATTGTGTTGTTCCATTACATTTTGTTTTCGCAATTTACATTTTTTATTTACGATAATGGTTTTTGGACTTTTTTTCATTAATCCTTGCCACACCAATTTTTCAACATTGAATTTTAAATGTGACAGTAACAAAGTGCCGATTGTAATTTATGCCAAAGAAATGCTATTACACACACGCTTAATAACGAACCATGTCCTATCCCACTAATACTAAAGGATACAACGGCCAACAGCCTTGCATCCTACCCGTTAAAGGTATAGGACGCAGGGAGGGGGATCCTGCCAAGAAAGAAAATATACCAAAATTCAGTCCAGTGTGCTGTAAACATGAATTAGAAACAACCCCTATATCCACACCCCTACGACAAAAAGGACATATGCAGAGAGTACGTCCTTTGTTGGCCTCCTCCTCCGTGTGTGTGTGTTGGTGTGTGACTGAATGTTACAGATGTTAGACGTTGTAACGATCACAGGAACGATCGTTAAAACCAAGCAACAACAATTAAAAACGGGGGATGTTTGGCCGTTTCTGGTTTCCCTTCCAGTTTGAACGTTAACCCGGCAGTGTATGTATTTGTGCGTGTACGTGTGCACGCGCGAGCGTGTCCTTTAATTGGTACGTAAAAAATATGCCAACAAAACAAAAACCTGAATCAAAATGTAGTAAATTTGATCCTTACAGCCGATACGAATACACGTATAGTCAACGCTAGCTACACACAGACTGGGACATTAGGTCCTTGGGCGATGACGGAAGATAGACGGACACTCACACCGCCACACACCTTCTTAGCTTTGTTTGTATGTACATGTTTAATACTTACATCCATGGCATATGCTCGTATTCCCAACTTATTGAGTATATACGCCTCATAAGGGTCAATGTCCCTTAGGCCAATGTAAACCAACTGATCGGCACGCAAGCTGAAAAAAAGAACAAAACTGGGTGAACATTCAGAGACAATAGACAAAAACAGGAATTATTATTGATGCATGCAGTATATTTTGATATAGAGGATATACAAGGAATTACACAGACACATACAAAAAGAGGTTACATTTTGGTAGCTAAAAAAAGTTTCAAAATAGCTCGAGCCAAAGCAAAAGAAATGTGACCATATGGTCCATTCCTTGCACGGTGGTTCAAAAAGAACAAGTAACCCAAGCAAGCATTATTGATGCTACATATGAACAATCGGTAAAAACTAAATACCGGATAGTCCTTCTAGGGGTTTCTTTTTGAATCATATGTTACGAGGGCTGCTATTTATATTTCTGGCCTAATAATGAAAACGCAAATATTTATCATCAGAAATGGTTTTATTGTTTTTCAAAGTTTATTTCTTCAGCATGATTTATACACTTTTGCATGCGCTCAAACCAATTGTCGAAGCACTTTTTCCACTCCGATTGAGACACCTCCAAAACATGGTTTTTGAACGCTTCAACAGCATCTTCTGGCGACGAAAATAGTTGACCACGCATTTTTTTCTTGATGTGCGGGAATAAAAAGTCATTGGGTGCCAAGTCAGGGCTGTACGGTGGATGACCAATTCGACGTTTTGGCCGGTCGAAAAGGCGCTGGTTTGAGCCGATGTTTGAGTTTGTCATGGTGCACAATTCGTCTCTTCTTGTTCGTTTTTCGAATTTCTCCGAAGACTTCAGGCAAACAAATTGTGGTGAACCACTCAGAATTGACCTCCTACGTTGCTCAAGCGGAACAGTCGCCACATGACCAGTTTTGCCGAAGAAACAGGCGATCATTTGCTTCGAAGTGCTTCTTCCACGAACAACTTTCGTTGGATTTGGCTTGTCTTCGAAGATCCACACGGTCGTCTGTTATTTTGTTTCGTGCTCATAGATATAGATCCATGATTCGTCACCTGTGACGATCTTATAAACGTCTTTTAAAGCACCGCGATCGTATTTTTTCACAATTTCTTTGCACCAATCGACACAAGCCTTTTTTTGAGCGATCGTCAAATTGTGCGGGATCCAACGAGAACAAACCTTTTTTACGGCCAGGTGTTTATGCAGGTGTCGAATGTATGCTGGTGGAAAAAATGCCCAAGGATGCCTCTATCTCACGGTATGTCACATGACGATTTTGCATTATCAATTCACGCACGGCATCAATGTTCTCTGGCACAACGGCCGTTTTGGGACGACCTTCGTCTTTGAGCAAGCGTTGGCGACGATTGAATTCATTAAACCAGTGCTATAGGATGGTGCTTCATCGCCATACAAAAATTTAATTTCATCGATGCATTCTTGTAGAAAGTAGTGAAAAATGATCGCACGAAAATGTTCACGAGTTAATTCCATTTTTTTTGCTAAATTGATTTTTTCAAGTCACTTTAAACAACACAAATGATGGTCGTACGTCAAAACGATGGAATGTCTGAAATATATATAGCAACCCTCGTGTTCGCGCTCGAAATTTTAACAGAAGGGATGTTTCCTTTTTCCATAGAACAAAATTGCTAGAATAATGTTAAAAAATATTGCAAGTCAAAGTCATCCGAAATCAAGTTTGGACCAATGAGGCACTGTTGTTGTAGCGGCACAAGTAGTGCTGGGATGACAGCCCTTGCCCGAAGATTACTTGAAAAAAGGCATTCGTCGCGCCTGCTGTACGCAAGATTGTGCAAAAACTTCGTAAGTCTGGCTGGAATAGTGGACAACACTCACGCTCCCCGTTGTCGCCGAGCGCACTAACGAAAATGTGGCCGTCATTACCGACTCAGTCCTGGATTATCAACATTATCGATTTCAGCCTGATGCAGATTTTGGGTAATTTGACCTCGCAAGGTCAAATTAACGTAGCAATTGAAGGCACGACCACACGCCATGCTCGAAATGGCCAAAGATTTTGATCATCTTCGTCTTTTTTGACGAATCTCACATTTTTATATCGGCATAATCAAATTTGGGAAACGGAAAAACCGTACGTCATCGAGAAGCTAATGTATTATCGGCAAGTGGAATCATTGCCACTTTTTTCTTTAAAAATACTGCAAGAAACGTTGTTGTTGCTGTTATAACCAATTTAGGTCCTATTAGCTTAAAAACACAACATACAAAAGATCTGGAAATGACCAAAAACACCAAATAAAATACAATATACTACGAGTATACTGTATCCTGTTCGTCTATAGGGGATCTGCTTCGATATCCAGGTGAAGGAAATGCACTATTTGAACTGGTTCCAAAGAGACCTGGGGTTAGGTAAGTGGGCTTGGCCGGACAATTGAAGAGGTGCAGCACGAAAATTTTGTCCAATGTGACCCCAAGAACTTTGGGGTAGTTGGTAGTCGCGATGTTGACATCATCGACTTCCACATTAAATGACAACCGCACCTCTGCGGCCCACGCAATTAACAGGCTGATGATTTGTAGGCAGATATTTTCATAATCCTTGCAGCGAAGAAGCGTGCTCAGTTGATTTTCTCCCATATGTCATCCACTTTAGGTCCTGATGCTAAAATTATGAAATCATCAGCGTACTTTACAATTTCAACGCTCTCTGGTGGTGCTGGAATTTTATAGAGGTAGATATTTAAAAACGTCATTTCGGTAAACGGTGAACGCTACGGAGGCAAAATAAACTATTTTTTTGGCCGGAGATTGAATACTTGGTTTGGACGATCTTTGCTTTGACTCTGCCATGTCAGAGGGCCAGCTAGAGCTGCGATTTTAGGCCGTTAAACTTTGAATGGAATACCGTGAAGGACCGCAGTTACAAAAACAAAACATTAATGATTCTAGGCCTAGGATCGAATCATTCATGAGTCAGAAACCATCACCAAGGTCTTGGAAACTTAGGTTGGCGGCATGCTCTACTCTACCATCTTAATAAAATTGTGTTTATTTAATAGAGGAAAATTTCGCTCTCTCGAATAACCTTTTGATAAGCAGAAGATTTATTCAATTTTTTTTTAATTTTTAAATTTAAACTTGTAACGGGTGGGCCATTTAAATTTGAACTACCGATTACTTTGACTTTGAAAGAAAGAATAACATTAATTTTTATTTTCAGGTCTATGTTTGACATTTGCAAAGTAGGACGCGTATACGTTCGAACAAAACTGGAAAATATTGAAAACTTTCCTCCAAAGTATGAGTCTCTAATGTAAACTGTTAGAAATTTACGTGAACATTTTTCGAAAAGAGATCGGCCTTCATTTCAGTTTATGCGTCATTTGTGAAGCCGGTTCATGAAAATGGATTGGACAAACCAACCCGAGTACGTTCTTGTCCAGTGCGTTCAATCGAAAGCTGAGAATGTCCTAGAGCATCCATCAACTCATCATCATTCTCAGGATGTGAACATTTCTAGCACTTCTTTGAGAAGAATTTTGCATAAAGACCTCGGTTTAAAGGCGTACAAAGTTCAATTGGTCCAGCGACTGAAGCTTCGTGACCATCCGAAGCGTTTTCGCTTCACCCAATAGGCTAAAGATTGTTTGGCAGTAGCTGAAGAATTTTACCGAAAAATCTTATTTTCAGATGAAGCTCATTTTCATAGCGGTGGCTATTCTAATAAGCAAAATTGCCGCATATGGGGTTCAAAGAACCCACACGTGACTTTTGAGAAGCCAATGCATCCACAACGAGCCACTGATTGATGTGAATTATAAGCTGGCGGCCCGAAAAAATGAACAAGGAGCCCGCCGTTACCGTCAGCGGTGAGCGTTACCGCGCCATGCTTTACGAATTTTTGTTTCCAAAAATGGAGAATGACATGGACGATATTTTGTTTTAACGAGACGAGGCCACATGTCACACAGTCATCGCTAAAACCGCTTTGGAGCTGTGATTTAACCCTTTGGATTATTTTCTGTGCGAAAGCATTAAGGATAAATGTTACACAACGCATTCAAAGTCAACTGAAGCGTTAAAACATCAAATCGAAGTTGCCATTGAAGAGATTCGACCCGAAACAATCGAAAATGTACTGCAATATTTGCTTGATTGGATGAGGTACTGCCGAGCCAGTTGTGGTGGACGTAAGTATAAAGAGTGGTTAAATTTTAAAGGCCGATGTTAAATGTAAACGTCAAGTTTTTTTCTGCATTTCATTTGATATTTCTCAATTTCAGACTAACTCGATTTGAACCATGGAAAGATACACAAGCGAGCAACGCGCTAAAGTTATTCAGGCTTATTATGAAAATGTGGTGGCAAGAGTGAGTTGTATATTAATTGTGTGAAGAAAACTTGAAAAGTAAGATTTACAACAGTAGTTCTCATTCGTTTGGGGAGAGCCTGGCCTTAAAGAGTTCGGTTTTACTTTCAACAATTGCAGCAAAGCTTTCTGAAGAGGTTTGTCACGGACCCGAAATCATGATAAAAGCAGTGTGCAGCCACGAAAATCAATGTCACTTTGCCATTTTGTTAAAAACTTGTATTCTATTTAAATATAGATGCAAGAGGCCTTGAGCCGGTTAATCCCTGTTCAATGTGAAAATGAAAATGAATTTTCGAAGAAAATCATCTTCAGTGATGAGGCACATTTTCACCTCAGTGGATTCGTCAATATGAAGAATTGCCGCATTTGGGCAAATGCTAATGCAAGAGTGATTGTTGAAAAAACAATGCACCCACAAAGAGTGACTGTTTAATGCGGTTGGCGGCATCATCGGGCCGTATTTTTTTTCCAAAATGAGGCCGGTCAGGCAGTTACTGTGAATGGTGTTTGCTATCGTAACTTTTTATGGTCCAAATTGGAAGATATGGATGTGGACGATATTTGGTTTCAACAGGACGGTGCCACTTGCCACACAATGGCTCTTTTGTGCAACAAATCAACATCGGCCCTTAAAATTTAACTACCCTTTAAATGATATCGGCTTTCATCATTAAATGAAGTTCAACCTTTTCCAGAAAACCATAAATTTTTAACAAATTATTAGTACTTTTTTTACAGCCGATTCAAATTTAAAATTTTAAATGGTCCACCTTGTACACACTGTATTGCAGATTTGTCCATAGAAAAACAAAAATACACCAATACTTTAGTTGGTGTTTGTGCTATTTTTGCAGCGTTTTAACAAAATGGCGGTGCGTTTTGTCGTTGAAAAAAGGCAGCAATAAATTATTAAAAGACAAGTTTCAACCTTTCCAATAAAACCAGATATTTAACAAAATTAAGGTGAGCTTTGTCGTTAAAAAAATTTACCTCAATGGGCTAACGTTAATGATTTCTTTTTTGTATTTCTCCATTTTTAAACTTCCCAGAAGAATCTCATGAAAAGGCAACTCGTTTTAAAACTTGGATCTAAAGCAGCTTGAGAAATACGATGGCTGATCAAATACACACGGACGCGAACTCTCTTAGTACAATGTTGAAGGTATACAACCCTTTATTATTTGAATTTTATATAGTTTTGCCAAGCCATGCCAAGAAAGTATATCCTTATCCAAAGTGGTAGTGGTGGTGGTGGTGGTGATCATTAGCCGTAGTACACACACTGTAGTTGTAATAAATCGTGGTTTCCACTTCTTATCGCGATCTAGCCAACTATACATGTGTTTCCACTTTCGGCACGGGGGTTGAATTTATGTTTCCTTTGTATCGTTTTACGTTAGCAGATTGTTCTCAAAAAAAAAAACTGAAGTCTCACAATAAGGACACGTGCTTGCATTTTTACGACGGCGGCTGTTTTTGTTATTACGAGTGAGCATACATTTGGTGTGCAGTCTGGCTATGGCAGCATCAATCATTGTCAGCATAAACTTAAAGTCACCCTTTCCGGTTTATTGCTAAAGTTGGAAGTTGTTTGTATATGATTACGGTCAAAAGAAAGCTGCTAAAATGTTAGCTACTGTTTTAAGAGAAATTTAAGGAATGCATTTAGCATAGTGTATATGGCAACCCTGTTATCATATTTACTGTAATTTTCTGTTAAAATTTCGTTACGTTTGAACTTAATACAGCTATGCAGTCACATACTTTGTTTACATTAGAAATTATAATCTCGATTATTGTCAAGTTTTTGGAGACGATTTGAAACGAGGGCTGCTATATATATTTCTGGCCTAATAATGAAAATGCGAATATTTATCATCAAAAATGGTTTTATTGTTTTTCAAATTATTCTCCAGCATGATTTATACACTTTTGAATGCGCTCAAACCAATTGTCGAAGCACTCCGATTAAGACTCCTCCAAAACATGGTTTTTGAACGCTTCAACAGCATCTTCTGGCGACGAAAATCGTTGACCACGCATTTTTTTCTTGATGTGCGGCAGTAAAAAGAATTCATTGGGTGCCAAGTCAGGGTTTTACGGCGGATGACCCATCAATTCGACGTTTTGGCCGGTCAAAAAGGCGCTAGTTTGAGCGGATGTGTGAGAGCTCGCATTGTCATGTTGCACAATGATTCTCGTCTTCTCCTGTTCGTTTTTCGAATTTCTCCGTAGACTTCAGGCAAACAAATTGTGGTGTACCACTCAGAATTGACCGTCATACGTTGCTCAAGCGGAATAGTCGCCACATGACCAGTTTTGCCGAAGAAACAGGCGACACTTTGCTTCGAAATGCTTCTTCCACGAACAACTTTCGTTGGATTTGGCTCGTCTTCGAAGACCCACACGGTAGATTGCTGTTTCGTTTCGGGCTCATACGCATAGATTCATGATTAGTCACCTGTGACGATCTTATAAACGTCTTTTCACCGCGATCGTATTTTTTCAAAAGTTATTTGAACCAATCGAAACGCGCCTTTTTTTGAGTAATTGTCAAATTATGTGGGATCCAACGAGAACAAACCTTTTTACGGCCAGGTGTTCAAAATCGAATGTATGCTGGTGAAAGAAATACCCAAGGATGCCTCTATCTCGCGGTATGTTACATGACTACATGATCTTGCATTATCAGTTCACGCACGGCATCAATGTTCTCTGGCACAGCGGCCATTTTTGCACGACCTTCGTCTTTGAGCGAGCGTCGGCCACGATTGAATTTATAAAACCAGTTTTTCACAGTGCTATAGGATGGTGCTTCATCGCCCTACAAAGATTCAAGTTCATCGATGCAATCTTGTCGAAAGTTGTGAAAAATGAGCGCACGGAAATGTTCACGAGTAAATTACATTTTTTTGCAAAATTGATTTTTTTTCAAGTCACTGTAAACAACACGAATAATGGTCGTACGTCAAAACGAGTACGAGTAAACAGAGTACGTTTATGCTTAAAAATGTCAAACTTTCCAATGGAAATGTCAGATGGCAGTTAGTGTTGCCTATGCCAGAAATATATGTAGCAAACCTCGTATTAGTATCTAATGTTAACATTTTCTCACTTAGCCTATGTTTACATTAGAAATTATAATCGCAATAATCGCACTTTGTTTGAGAGTTGCTGGCATATTTTAAAATCCGGTTAGCCTACAATCTCAACCTCTGGTTTATTACTGGGATTTTAATGTCCGAATTAATAACTAAACAAGTAGGACTCATTAAAATTTAAATTCAACACAGCGTTCAAAGTGGCATACGTTAAAGCACTGTTAAGACCGATTGGACACGACAACACACAACTAAATGTCACAATCTTTTTACACACGTTCTAATGGATGCATTCGTACCAAAGCGACACGACAACACCTCGACATTTGCTGTAAAGCGACAAAAAACGGTGTTTTTGGCTTTTGTGGTTGTGTTTTTTTTGTTTCCTTAAAAAAATACGTATTTAAATTTAAAATTTCTTTTTCCGTTGTTGGTTATGTATTGTCGGCCTATATTGTAAAGGGTGATTTTTTATGACGTGTGATTTTCATGAGAACATGAAACGCATATAATTTAATGTTATGGCCAAAAATTTAGCTTTATTATAAAGACAAGGGCTGATTTGAATGAAAACCCACCGAAAGGCCCAATTTTCGACCACTTTTTGCAGCTTTGGGGCCGTAAGTCAGCAATAACGCACCGAATATTATCTTCCAAGGTGTCAACCGTGTCGGACTTATCTAGACAAGCGACTATACATAACCCCACAAGAAATAATCCAGCGGTGTTTACTACTACAATAGCCAGGTCATCTGAATATAATACCTATTTGCATTGTATTCTTTCTAGCTCTAGAAAAATACGAGAATTAGCTAAATTTTTTTTGGGCTAGCTAGCTTAGTTACCTTTCTAGTTGAAAATTTGGTAAAATGGCAACATTGAACAAAATTTAAAGTGGTATGGCAACATTGTTTCTTTATATATACATATACACCGAAGAGAATTGAACAACAATAGGGTTCATTGGCAATTTCGTCAAAAGCAGACAATACCTATGAATTATAATGAAATAATCAATAACATATAATAAATCATCGCAAACGCTTTGAAAAAATATGTTAAATGTTTTTGAACAATTAGTTTGAAATGATTTATAGTTTCACTTATACCATCTTGTGCAGATATACGATAGGAATTTTGTCGATGAGACCTCTTCTTTGGTTAATCTTTTAGATACATTAAAACATATGATTCTAACAAGGTTCGGGCACACTGAAGTTTTTTTTCTAACGCTGCGTATTTTTCGACTTCCGGCAGTCTAAAAACCGTTGACATAAACGGAAAAAAACCACAAAAAATGTATGGCAGGACTTTTTCACGCCGACAATACACCTTTGGTAAATTTTCAACATATGTGACAGCGCATAGAGAAAGGTCCCTTTCTCTATCCATTTTCACTTTTTTTTTTGATGTGGACAACATCTGAGCATCGAATGAGACCGATCCCATGCCCCGAAAGTGTTCTCTCCCAGAGATATGCGCGTTTTATGAAAGTGATGGTACACCAAAGATACACGTAGTTAAATCTTTAAAATGATTTTATGGTTTTTAGACTACCGGAAGTTGACAAAAGCTTCAATGTGCTTAAAGCAGGGTGTGTCACTTTTGTATTTTTGTTTGAAAAATAAGTGTGGTAAGCCCTACTTGTTTCTTTAGCGACTTGAGGCCGACTCGCTTCTGTAAAAATTATAGTTCAGTAAATTGAAAGGAACATCGCTTATGCCTGTGCGCGATTCCGCTGCGATAGTTGTGTCGTTACAAATTTTATTATGTCTTTGTTATGTGCATGAAAGAGATGACACGACTGGCACAATAAATGCGCGGCGACAAATCGCTATCGTGTCGCGTCGGTCTAAACACTGCTTAATACGTGCACTTTTGATTTACATAAGAACGAATGTATGTATGTTTTCACAAAACGTGATTTATTTTCTATTTTCATTTCTATAAATACTCCCGAGTTTGTTCTCATTTCATCTGCCATGACATCACGCAATAAATTATAATTATTATTGCTACTAACAATGACAAACGCATGCCAAAAATGAACTCACCGATACAGACACACACACCACGCGATTTGCAACACTTCGGCGATGATTTGGTTTGGAAAACCAACGAGAGTATATGTGGTCATTCATGGAAGCCAGCCAGCCAATCTGGCAGATTTAATTTTGTGCTCTTTGCTGCCTTTGTTCATATCTCGCATCCCTCTGTGCTCCCTCGCAATGTGCGTTGGGATATCAAAAGAAAATCATGTTTCAACCACCAACACCGCCACCACCAACACCGCCACCACCACCACCTTTTTTTGAACGAAACGAAAACAACCTCGTCGGTTGTATTACATTTCTTTTTGTCCAAATCAGACACAATTGCCAGACATATCGGCACCGTATGCTATATGTGCCATTGGCAGCGTCGGGGCGACATTAAAACAATTCACAACTTGAATGCGTATGCGCCTGCGCGTAGTTGATTGTGACAATGGCCATTACTCTGCAGATGTGCGAATTCACATATGCCAGTTCAGATCTAGAAATGTTGGTTTACTTCGAAGCGTTAATTGAATTTACAAATAATTGGCCATATTTTTTTCTTGATTTGCAACTGCCAACCGAAGTGATAGAATTTGTTACAAATTGTAATGGTGCTATTGGACATATCCGTTTCCGGTATAGGGCATGAAGCCTAGCAATTATAAATGGAAGCTTAATGAAATTTACCCTAAGCCACACGGTTCGTAACATCTAAAAAGAAACGATATATACCCCATAATTATACCGATCGATTTAGAATCACTATCCGATACCCTTGAACAAAGTCCGACTGTCTATCTATTGCTGTAATCTAAGTACAGGTCACTTTTCTTTCCGTCTATATATGTGTATTTATTTTTTTTCCATTAAAGTCTGATTACAAATATTTTTTTTCAAGACACTTTAGTGAATACATACTCCTAGTATACATTGTATTTTTCTAGAATTTATCACGTTTTTTTTAAAGTAATATATTAACCTGAGGCCAGCCCAATTTTCTTTTGAGAAACATTTTTGACGTTTGTCACGATTACATTAAGTTCCCGTAAAAAATGGTAAAAAACGGGGTTGTTTTTTCCTTCCGTTTAAGAGAGCTGCTATTTATATGCCTGGCCTAATATTTAAAATGCGAATATTTATCATCAAAAATGATTTTGTTTTTCAAAGTATTCTCCAGCATGATTTGTACATTTTGTATGCGCTCAAACCAATTGTCGAAGCGAAGCACTTTTTCCACTCCGATTGAGACACCAACATGGCATTGGGTGCCAAGTCAGGGCTGTAGGGCGGATGACCAATCAATTCGACGTTTTGGCCGGTCAAAAAGGCGCTAGTTTGAGCCAAAGTGTGAGAGCTCGTATTGTCATGGTGCACAATGATTCGTCTTCTCTTGTTCGTTTTTAGAATTTCTCCGAAGACTTCAGGCATTGAAATTGTGGTGCACCACTCAGAATTGACCTCCTACGTTGCTCAAGCGGAACAGTCGCCAGATGACCAGTTTTTCCGAAGAAACAGTGCTTCTTTCACGAACATTTTTTGTTGGATTTGGCTCATCTTCGAAGACCCACACGGTCGATTGTTGTTTTATTTCGGGCTCATACGCATAGATCTATGATTCGTCACCTGTGACGATCTTATAAACGTCCTTTAAAGCACCACGATCATTGTTTTCAAAATTTCCTTGCACCAAACGACACGAGCCTTTTTTGAGCGATTGTCAAATTGTGCGGGATCCAACGGGAACAAACCTTTTTACGGCCTGGTTTTCATGCAATATTGAATGTATGCTGGTGGAAGAAATGCCCAAGGATGCCTCTATCTCACGGTATGTCACATGACGATCTTGCATTACACCTACGGCATCAATGTTCTCTGGCAGACGGCCGTTTTTGGACGACCTTCGTTTTTGAGCGAGCGTCGGACACGATTGAGTTCATTAAACTAGTTTTTTACAGTGCTACGAGTATAGGATGGTGCGTCTTCGCCATATGTGACAGCGCATAGAGATGTGGACAACATCTGAGCATCGAATGAGACCGATGCCATGCCCCAAAAGTGTTTCCTCCCAGAGATATGCGCGTTTTATGAAAGTGATGGTACTCCAAAGATACACGTATTTAAATCTTTAAAATGGCTCTCCTGAACAAAACTGGGTTTTACCCTTAGGTTCCTTTCTATTTTGCGCGTCACATATAAAGATCGATGCACTCTTGTCGTGGTAATCCACGTCGAAAGTTGTGAAAAATAATCGCACGAAAATGTTCACGAGTTAATTCCATTTTTTGCCAAATTGATTTTTTCAAGTCACTGTAAACAACACAAGTGATGGTGGTACGTCAAAACGTTCTGAGTACGTTTATGCTGAAAAATGTCAAACTTTCCAATCGAAATGTCAGATGGCGCCAGGCAATACTTAGTGTTGTCTAAGCCAGAAATATATATACTATAAGCAGTGCTGGTGATTATAAGCAGTGGTGGGCTCAATTCTTGTAGGGAGGAACAAATTGTTACCTCTTCAGTAACAATCGTTTCAGTTCATCACCTTATGTTTCTGCAAAATTTAAGTCCCCAAGCTTCAATAGTGCGACCTGACTGACAGTCAGACTGGCATGCGTTTATCATTTTAGAATTTTAACTGGTAAGAATATATAATTCCGAATATATAGGCTGATCCATCTAGAGGCATTTTTTAGAACAAAAAAAATATAAAAATTCAAATCAAGTGTGGAATCTTTATTGGTAATTTGAAACGACATTTTATAGCATTTATTTTTTGAATATAATTTCTTTCAAATGTTGGAAACTGTATTATGGAAATGAGCGTTCGGTGAAAAACGGGAAGATCCGCTGTTTTCAACCAAAATTTTGTTCAACAAACAAAGGAAAAGGCAATAAACAAAATTGCCGCATTTGGGCTGAAGAGCAGCCAGAAGAGGTTCAAGAGGTGCCATTATACTTAGAGAAAACCACGGTTTGGTGCGGTTTATAAGCTGGTGGAATCATCGGTGCATATTTTTTTCAAAAATTGAGGCCCATTTCTGGCTCAACGGCAAAGGCAATAAACAAAATTGCCGCATTTGGGCTGAAGAGCAACCAGAAGAGGTTTAAGAGGTGCCATTATACTTAGAGAAAACCACGGTTTAGTGCGGTTTATAAGCTGGTGGAATCATCGGTGCATATTTTTTCAAAAATTATCATGGCCGGAACGTAACCGTGAATGGTGCTCGCTATCGCGCTTTTGCTTCCTGAAATTGAAGCCCGTAATCTCGACGACACTTGGTTTCAACAGGACGGTGCCACTTGCCATACAGCTGCTCAAACAATGGATCTATTGAGAGGACATTTCGAAAAGCAGTTAATTTCACGTTTTGGACAGGCGAGTTGGCCGCCTAGATCGAGTGATATCACACCTTTAGACATTTTTCTTTGGGTTACGTAAAGTCCAAAGTCTTTGCTGACACACCAGTTACGATTCAGGTTTTGGAAACCAACATTACGCGTGTCATTAAAGCCATACCGGTCGAAATGCGCGAAAGAGTCATCCAAAATTGGACCCTCAAAATGGAAACCCTGAGGCGTAGTTGCGGCCAACATTTAAAGAAAATTATTTTCAAAATATAAATGCCATAAAATGTCCTTTCAAATTACCAATAAAGATTCCACAATTGATTTGAATTTTTATATTGTTTTTTTTTTGTTCTGAAAATACCTCTAGATGGATCACCCTATATAAACATTATGTGGTCTCCGACCAGTATTTCGTGCCGTTGCTATGATGGAGGTTTTACAAAAAAAAAACCCTCATCAATTTTGGAACACCCTTTTACGTTGAGTAGATCCAACTGTTTAGCTGAATGACAATTGTCATTCTAAAGAGAACTTTATTTCCTGTTATGGATATACCCTTATACCAAAACTACACCATCGACAAATATCGTGCAAGTTATGGGAAGGCAGACCACAAAGAATAAAATCAAGCAGGGGGAGAGCTTTCTTTTATACCAGCTACTCAGTTTTACACCACTGGAAACTACATGCTCGGCAAGTACATACTGGCCCTGCGCTTTGGAAAACTGGGCTATGTTGCAATTGTGTCTACTCTCTCTCTCTCTCACACATTCTTTGGGGGTGACTGACATTGCAGTTTTAAGTTTGCCGGTGGTACGTCGAGTGTAAGTTTGGGCAAGTGACTTGCAATTGGAAGAATACGTGGTATATTGGATGTTTCAGCCATATCCAGACAACATCATCCCTTGTTGTAAATTCTTGAAAAAGGCACACAGCTATAAATCCAGTAGTTGTGATTCCCAAAGGGATGGGTTTACAACACATACATGCTGTCCGCTGGGCAATGAGAATTTGAGAAATTTTTTTTAAAAAGCATCAACCAACGTCGATTGAATAAAAGTCGGAAGCAATAACTAATACTCGTACTATCTGTGGTGTGATAGCAGTATGCACGACTATCATGCCAGTAAACCAAGGTTTAACTTGGGGTAAAAACACCTAAAGATTCTTCAGAGGCCGGTTTCCACATCGTAAATGCCGGCGACTTTAAGAGTAAGAAATTTATGTCTTAGACACTTCTCTCTGAAATGCATTAACCGTTCGGAACTGGCTGGTATGACCCGGCCAGTGCGTATTCGAATTATATCATGCCCAGAAGTTTAACCTTGGGATGTTAAGGGAATTAAGTAAATAGCAAATATAACTCGCATATCTGCCGCGGACCTGTAATCACATCTACTCGCAAAGAGTCTTCCGATGTGTCCCCGCTAAAAATTTCAAATAAGTAATGGTTATAGGATTGCTTAACCTATGGCAATGTCTAAATTAGAATTCCATCTAGCAAACCAAACTAACGGGGGTATCAAGATTACACTTTTTTATTTAAACATGATCGAATCAAATTCGCTAAGTAATAGATAAGAATATGTGACAGCGCATAGAGAAAGGGGCCTAAGGGTAAACAAATCAATTTTCTTTTTTTGATGTGGACAACATCTGAGCATCGAATTAGACCGATCCCATGCCCCAAAAGTGTTCCCTCCCAGAGATATGCGCGTTTTATGAAAGTGAAGTCGACGATTCTAAGCGCAAATAGAAAGGGACCTAATCTTTTTTTGTTGCTCTTTAGCCCAAATGCGGCAATTTTGTTTCTTGACTTTGTCGTTGAGCCAGAAAGGGGCCTCATCACTGAGCAATGGGCCTCGAAAACAGCGGATCTTCCCAAAAAATAAATGCCATAAATGTCCTTTCAAATTACCAATAGAGATTCCACACTTGTTTGAATTTTTATATTTTTTTTTGTTCTGAAAAAATACCTCTAGATGGATCACCCTATATAAATGATCTACGAATATTTCGAGGCTTTGTTGGTTATAACGGGGATATATGTATAAAATAAAAGAAAATTAAAACATTTGATTGTCAAAATCTTTTTTTCGTTTCCTTCAAAATAAGTGTAAGTTACCCTATTTTTTGTTCGTAACTGTAAGTCTAACCCCAAAAGCAAGACTTCTGTGTTAACTAAGATATATTTTTATCAAAAAAAAACCTTTAAAAAAGTTAAATAAAATTTTTTAACTTCGAGAAGTTGCATTCGAAATACTCTCTTAATACATTTTTACCATATAAGGTATCAATAACTATAGAGTAGAACAAGGACATCCGTTCCTATGCCTTCCCAAAGTGTTAATATTTATTGTATTTCAATAAAACCGCACCCATGCCAAACCATAGACTTCCGTTTATACAGTAAAAATCTCATCTGCTATTGTGGTGGGTTTGCATTACGATACACACATACACACACATTTAATAATCCCCAGATGCGTAAGGATTTCGAAATTGAACGCCGTACGTGCGGCATTACATTTTAAACTTCCGCTTTTTTATTCCAGCCCAGATATGCATGTGTGTTGTTCCCCATTGTAAATTTTTGTGCAAGGGATGTAAATAGTTTACAAAATATTGTAAAACGAAAGTCGAAAACATCGAAACTTGTATACCTGTTTTACATATAACGCGTATGCACAATAACCCCAGGGTTGTTTGTCCCCTTCTTGGTTTTTTTAAGTTGTTTTGTACTAGCTTTCTTGGCTGTGGAAGAGTAAACAGAAAACTTTAATAGCATTTCCAGATTTACACCCTTTGTACCGAGCAAAAATAAAACGGGGGTGGTTTTTAGAGATTGTTTTTGTTTAAAGTCGGGTTTGTTTTGGTTACTGTGACATCCACTGGAAAGAAGTAACCTGTTTGGAAACCGGTAAATATAAGAGGGCTAGAAAGCTTATGAAGAAATTGGCGATAATCGTCATATATAATACCTATTCCCTTTATGAAGCTTATCCACATTGGCCACATTTCTGCTATCATATAAATTATAATCGATTTCAGGATAGAATCCCAAAAAATCGATTTTCTTATATGGCATTCGCTTAAATGTAAACCTATTTAAAGCCCCAAAAATTTCTTCAATTTGTTCCCCGTTCGCGATTTAACGTTTATCTTAAGTATTTCGAGAACGTTGAAGCTATAAATTTGCATTTTGCACTTAAATGAAGTTCTACTAAGAAAGCAATTACGACTTTAATAAGAGCTTAAAAAATTGTTATGTTTTCATATTTATATTTTAACTTTAAAGCGGACGGGTGTCCCGTTCGCGATCCTGGAACTACCCATATGCCACTTTTTTGTCAGAAACCTAATTTTTGTAATACTCTTTGAAAATTTGTTTGCAACTTCATAGAAAATTCTATTACAATTTTTATAGAATTTGACATACGAAATTACCTTAATTTTAAATTACGAAATTTCGGTTGCATGTACTATCAAATCATATATAAACCATATAATTTGAATACTCTAAAAATGCTCTTCACTCTTAAACACAGAAAAGTTATAGACTTCGAAATTGTTATAGATTTCGAAATTGTTATAGATTTCGAGTCGAAATCCGAAAAATTTCAATTCAATGAGAGATTAAGGTATTCCAATAAAATCAATCGTGTTTCATTTCGGTTCTCAATTTTAATACAATATGTAAACAATTCGACTCGATATCCGATAAATGGGTTTTTACGAACAAGGCTTAAGGTTATGTTTACATTTGAAGTATAATAATATTCTAATTCTTTAGTCTTATAACCAATTATAATGTAAACATAGTACTTGGCAATGTTTACACTAGGCATTAAATCCAAATAATCTCTTAATTGCGATTGAATTAATTTTGCATATACGCTACATACAATTTATATATCAACATAACATACATATGTCTGCATAAATGTATATTAAATTTACTAATAAATTGACAGATAGACGGAAGGAGAGGATTTTAATGTGCAGTAATAGCGATTATCGGACTATTGTGATTGAAGAATTCCCGATAATTATTATTATATAATTTCCAATATTAACAGCTCAGATAATCTCTTAATTGCGATTAAATTAGTAATGGCTGTACGTTATTATTTCAAACTTTGGCTTGCATTTACATTAAAATATCTATTGTAAACAAATTTCAACTTCAACATAAGACTACGTTTATATTAGAAATGTTATCCCTATTATCACAAAAATATACTAACAAGTCATACTGCTAATGATAATCGAGATTATTATTTCTAATGTGGATTATCGCGAAGACTATTTTTACTGAACGCATAGAATTGCATGTACAAACGAAATTGCAGTTTTTGTAATTTCTTTCAAAAATCTACTACAATTTGTTAAGAAATTTGATATTAATAATTAGTCATAATAAAAATGATAATCGAGATTATTATTTCTTATATGGATTATCGCGAAGAACATTTTTACTGAATGCATCAAATCGTATATACTAACGAAATTACAGTTTTTGTAATTTCTTTCAAAAATCTACTACAATTTGTTGGGAAACTTTACATTACAATGTCGTTGTACACATACTCGAGATTATTCCATAAATAAAGATTGAAATTTTATTGTATAGTTTATAATTACTTATTTAAACAAAATCACATGTACAAAATTCCAAATTTATTTTATCTGCTAATTTCTATACAAATTCGTATATATTTTAGAGCCAACTGGCGAAACAAATGAGAATTTCCTCTAAACGATGTTGGTCAGTGATCTATGCTGTGGAAGTTAGTAGGTAAGTCTTTTAATAAAATATTCACTACCCCTACTGAAACAGCAAGCAAAACCGTTTTTACACCTTACTCTACATTTTCCCATTTTACTTTGTCAACAATTTCCATCCTGTTTGTTTTCATCCATCTTTGTTGTAAAATTACCCACCCCAAAATAGGCAGTTCCATTCGTTTCCAGTTTTTTTTTCCAGTTTCCAACACTGACAATGCTAAATTGAGGCAAGGTAACTCTGCTGAAAAAACACGTTTAGCCATCTCTTTTCCGCGCATGACAACCATGTAAACAATACCAATTAGAGGGAAACGGATGATCAGCTTCGTTTGACTTCGCAAGAAATATAGAATACGCTGGTGAAATACGAATTTATTTAACAATCGCTCGTTGGGCCGTACACACCGTTAACGGAGAAAAATTAAAGTTGTGACTAAATTCTAAAGAACAAAAAATTAACACATATTTTTGCAATACAATAATCAATAATAAAAGAAAGCTTAAGCTTATAATCAATTTAAAAGAGAGTTTAAAAAAAATATATTAACACACAACAAGTAAGTGAGCTGCAAATGGATTAAGTAAATTAAGAAACGAGAACTTGTATACGAAAAAATGTGTATGAAAACTATCTGAAAGCAAGAAGTATCTGTATCTATTAACGAAAGATACATAATTTGTTGTTGGAGAAAAAAAACTAACGAAAGCGAAAAAGAACATATTTTATACCATAAATTGTGTAACAATTCGAAAAACCACAAAAGAAAATGCATATATACGCAAGAAAAGAAGAAAAAAAAACAAAAGTATAATATATAAAACGCAGAGAAAAAATATTTCACAGACACGCGAAAAATATCTATTTTTTTACAAACCCCCTCCCATTCCTCACTATACTGAAAACAAATCAATAAATCGATTTTTCTTTCTTATTTTTTTTTTTTGTTATACCAAAAGAACGCGCTCACCCCCTCTCATCGTACATGGTATTAGTGTTAAAAATAGAGGAAGCAGCAGTAGCACACACACACACCAACACATAATAATAGTGAAAATACACCTTCGTCTACGTTTATAGTATACACACAACAGAAAAAATTTTGTTTTAACGAAAAAAAAACAAATTTACCTATTGAGAGAATCTGATCTAAAAACCCCGACGACCGGACCGACATCGGCATCATCAGCGTTACAAGAAGCACACACACATACAAACACTTCCATTCATATACAACAAACAGCGTAAATGCAAAGTGAGTATTGGTTTTTGCTTGCTTGAGGTCTCTTCATCTACACTTCACTTCCAAATTCTATTCTCTATCCGTCCATCCAGTCCTGTTTCGTACTAACATACATAAAAAGTAGTTATGGATTTTTGGGGTAGCTTGGAATATGAGGGGTTCAATTCGTTTGAAAGGTTATACGGGGTGTGCATGTATGTTCGTATACGTGCCAATAACATTTTGCGCGTTGTATATATGTGCGCACGCTTGTGTGTGTGTTTTGTGCAGTGACTTAATTATGGTATTAGCAAAAGATTGGGAGAGAACTGTTGTGTGAGAGAAAGGGAGTAAATTGAGCTGGTTTAGTGTTGGTTTGCGCATTACTTCTATTCATTTGTAAACAACAGAGTTGCCAATGTTTTTGTTGCAATTTATTTTCTGGTCAATGACTGCTGGACATGGATATAAAAACTAATCAAATCGTAACAAAGCATTCTGTCGGTAATTTAGGCGTTTACAAAAATCTAAATGAAAACTATGAAATTTAATAAAAGTTGAAATTATAAAAAAATTAACTTTACAAAACTTTTTTTAAAACGAAAAATATCGTTTAAAAAAATTAAAACATTGGTCTGGATTATTTTATTGTTTCAAGGGAATTTTCAGCAAATGAAATCCTCCAGATTTTATTTTCATTCGATTTCGGCAATCAATTTCTATACAAATAGAATACATACTTATATAAAAATAAAGTAAGCGCGAAATCTGTAAATTGTACCAAAAGTCACTGAACATTGTATTTTTTGATTTAATTATTTTTATGTATTTATCAATTATATCAAAAATACAATGTTTATTTAATTATACCAAAAATACAATGTTTACTGACATATGGTTCACCCTGTATACGCGAATAGGGCATTACCCGATAAGTCTGCAGTTAATGCATAAGTCCATTTCAACTTTTGGTAACATCATTGGCTATATACATTTGTCTGTTTTCCAATACTTTTGGTACATGTATTTGCAACCCCCTGCATTTTTGGAAAACACATGCTGTATTTCCAACGCTAAGGGCGACGACTTTCATTCACCCTTGTTTTTATTACATTCTCTTGAATTTCCAAGGGGAAGTTTTGTGGGCGATAGAACAAATATACGTACTTTCCACCCTTTGCAAGAGAAGATACATTTCATTTTAGATTCTTCTCTTTCTCACTATGCTCTTGCAGAGTTGCCAAGTTGGCCTAATTGAAGCCTATATTTGTAGTGTATATTTTGACAAGTTAACGATTTCGCCCTTATTTTTCGTTAACGTGCATACATTTTTTTCATTTTACGCCTACTTAAAAAAGATACAAAATCTTTAAATTAAGGCCCGAAAAAACACCTTTTTCTGGTTGAATATTTGCAAAATGTAAAATATATCCCAGTGTCGACATAGAAAACCTCACATATATTGATTGCAAGTACTAAACAATATTATTATTGGTTTTTAAGCCACCGTAGGAAAAAAAGTTTTCGTCTTTTAACGGGAAAAGAAAGCTTGGCAAACAAATATGCAGTTAAGTTCTTTTTCCATGCCACCCACGAGGGTATACGATATGTTATTTCCACGAATGTTCCATAGTTTTTACTTTATTTCCAGACAAACACCCTTAAATATGGGACAACATTTGTGGAGCTCTCTTTGGCTCCCCGGAAATATTACAATTAACCTGGTATAAATGGAATATTCAATAGTGATGTCCTCTTTAATATATTCTCTTTATATGCGTAAACTAAAACTAAACTCGAATGTGGAAAATCCACGAGCTGAAAGAGAATGCTCGTCATTTTACCCGGAAATGACACGAAACTGCTATGCAAAGAACAATAAGCAAGGCGGCTTTTTACCGGCAGTAGATCTAAGTAACAGTTTTTTCTAAATTCATTACCTCCTTGTATTTACAACTGTTTATCTATTACTGGAAATCCTTCCTTACTTTGAGTTATACTTAGGTCTGCTCTTTTATTATTTGTCTCCAAGTTATTCACAAAATTGTTAATTAAAATATAAAATACATAATAACAACACGAACAGTAGGTTTTAAAGCTTCACCAAATATTTGCATAAATTTATAAAGTGTACATCTAAGATTTCATCCATGTGCTCATGACACGAGACTATATGCCCCGCTCCGCCTGAATTAATTATTATTGTTCTTCCTCTTCTCTCTATTTTCACAGTGGATTTCATGATGGCTAATCCCGGAGCTGGTGCCGTTGAAAATCAGTCTGCTATATTGCCCGGCACAAATCCAGTAGCCGCCGTTGTCTCATCACCGGCCGCCGCAGCCGCTGCCCAACTTCAGCAACAGCAGCAGGTCCAAGCGGCCATATTACAAGTGCAACAGCAACAAACCCAGCAGGCTGTGGCCGCGGCCGCAGCAGCCGTTGCCGCACAATTGCAACAGAGCCAGACCAATGGCACAACGAACGGCACAAATGGCAGCTCGGAGACCCGCACCAATTTGATTGTGAACTATTTGCCACAGACCATGAGCGAAGATGAAATACGCTCGCTCTTCTCCAGTGTGGGTGAAATTGAGTCGGTTAAATTGATCAGAGACAAGGGCCAACCATTCTTGGACCCCCTGAATCCTCAGGCCACCAAGGGACAGAGTTTGGGCTATGGCTTTGTCAATTATGTGCGGCCACAAGATGCCGAACAAGCGGTTAATGTTTTAAACGGTTTACGCTTGCAAAACAAAACGATCAAAGTGTCATTTGCTCGTCCCTCGTCGGAGGCCATCAAGGGCGCCAATCTGTACGTCTCTGGCTTGCCAAAGACCATGACTCAGCAGGATTTAGAGGCTATCTTTGCGCCCTTCGGACAAATTATCACATCGCGCATCCTGCAAAATGCCGGCAATGACACCCAGACCAAAGGCGTCGGTTTCATACGCTTCGACAAACGTGAAGAGGCTACCAGAGCTATAATCGCCTTGAACGGCACCACCCCCGCCAACTGCACAGATCCCATTGTCGTCAAGTTCTCCAATACGCCCGGAAGCACAAGTAAAATCATTCAACCCCAATTGCCCACATTCTTGAATCCCCAGCTGGTGAGACGCATTGGCGGTGCCATGCACACCCCCGTTAACAAGGGTCTGGCCCGATTCTCACCGATGGCTGGAGATATGCTTGACGTTATGCTGCCCAATGGCTTGGGTGCGGCAGCGGCCGCAGCCACCACATTGGCCAGTGGACCCGGCGGTGCTTATCCAATTTTCATTTACAATTTAGCCCCAGAAACCGAAGAGTCATCACTGTGGCAGCTATTCGGTCCCTTCGGTGCGGTGCAATCGGTAAAAATCGTCAAAGACTCGACAACAAATCAATGCAAAGGTTATGGCTTCGTGTCCATGACCAACTACGATGAGGCAGCTATGGCCATCCGGGCCCTCAACGGCTACACCTTGGGTAATCGAGTTTTACAAGTCAGTTTCAAAACCAACAAAAAGTAAATTTCTTCACTTTCGCATTAACTTTTTCCAAAACAAAAAAAATCATTTCTTACATAACAAAAAGCATACAGAAAACAGAAAAACCCTTAAAATAGTAGATACTAAGCATAATGACAAACAAACAAAGAAAAAAACACAGTAGGAAGGAGGAAAAAGTGAGATTTAATGAAGGAAACAGCAGCGCAGCATGATATGAGGCGTTGCAACCAACCTACAGAAAAAACTCTCAGTTTTTCTAAATTTTTTGCTCTCTTGAATGATGGTACACAACAACTACAACAATTTCATTGTACAACAACCACATACTGAAAATAAGTAATGCATGTCTTTTTGAAGCAAAGTTCGTCCTTTTAAAGGATAGGAAAGAATTTCAAGAATCGAGAATCACTTTTTTTTAAAAGATTCTCTGAAAAAGTCCTAAGGGCAAGTAGGCACCCGGCAAGCCCATAAATGGCTAAAGGACCTAATTGTCCAGAAGGTCCTGCAAAGGCCGAGAAATACAGGGTGTTCTCTCAATGGCTTTTGCAAGAAAAACAAAACACGAAGAAATCTTTCCTTGTTTAAAGAAATCAACAAAAGAAATGATTATGCAATATTTTTTCTATAAGAACGGAAAAAACAAAGATTTTTACAAGAACCCAAACAATTTTAATATAGAATAACTAAAATGATAAAAGCAAAAACCAACTAAAAGTAAAAGTAATTCTTCCAAAACAAACGCATAAATTTAAAAGAAACACAAAAACTCACTATATTTTCCAACACTCGCCAGTGAAAGGAAAAAAGAAACATTTTTTTTAAGAATATGGAATATAGATTTTTCTATATGACGACACAGAAAGAGAGAAGGAGATGTAAAGAGAAAACTTTCACAGCTAAACAGAGGCTTTTACAGTATTAACGAAAATTTAGAGACATTTATTTGTTCAGAACAAGAATGAAAGAAGGATTAAGAAGCATCATTTACTGGTGATTGTTAGAAAATACCTACTTAATATCTCCCTTTATTAATAATACTAGTTAAAAACGAAACAAAAAAACTCAAAGTAATATAACAATAATTTATGAAAATTTTATGTAGAACAAATTTCCAAAAAGAAAAAAAATGAGAAAGAAAAACCAAGCGTAAAACAAAGTTTTGCCAAATGTTGTCAAAGCATAGAAGACTCTTGACAAGATTATGGCGGCGGCGTACGTGAGGCTAGCTTGATAAGGATAACATGAACATTCAGATATACGTTTTTTCAAAAAGAAGACAAAAAAAAGATTCCAAAAAGGCTAAGAAAGGGCATTTTTCAGAATCGTTGTTAAGGTTCGAAATATTTTTAAATTTCAGACAGAAATCGTCAGTGACAAAAAACAATCGTTTAAGCTCTGACAAGTAATATCTATTTAAACGTTGTTTTTACAGAGATCGATGTTTATATGTTAGCATATTCCATGTCGTAAACAATTAAAGGACACTTTGGTAAAAAATAAACCAGAAAAACAAGCTTTTGTTCAGACATTTCGTTTTGAAATCCGATGAATTTGGTTTTAAATTGAACTCGATTGAGGCATAAAAGAAAACCAAGAAAAATATTCAGAATTACAAAAAATAAGGATTTTTGTAGATGAATCTCGAAACAAAAGTTTCGTCGAAAAGACTTTTTAGAACTTATCCCGAACAATAAAAGTTAAGGAACTTTTGAACATTTTAAAAATATATCAAGCATAACAAAATCTTTTGGAATGTCTATAACAAAGTTGGTTCAGTTGGAAACCAGTGACTATCTTTGCACAAAAATTGTTGCTATTCAGCACATAGAAATGTAAATATTATCATCTTCGCAGCATCAGCATTTTATATTGCCCGAATTGAGCAGATCGAACTAAGCTGTAGGCTCAAGGTGTACAAATCTTAGAATAAACTTAGACAAAGATGGTTGTTTGCGGGTTACTTAAGGCTATAGTGAATTTTAGGGGTGAATTTTAGGTTGAGATTAAAAAAATCAATTCGACCTCTTAACTTTCTTTGCAAATTTGGAATTTTTTTATTTGTTAATTTTACTCCTTACACCAAGAAGCCCGGGTTTGGCTTATTAGGCAAAACGAATAAAACAAAAACAGTCATTTACAAAATGAAACGTAATTAAAGCACAAAGTTTTTTTTTTTTAATATTGTACAAGGTAATCTCTCATAGAAAACCTCATCTGCGAAAGAAAAGAAAAAACCGAAGAACGTAAAAAACGAAGAGGTTGCAACGTTTTACAATAATTAATTTTCATTTTGTTATCTATAATTTTCATATAATTTTCTTTGATTTCCCATTGTTTTCTTTTGCATATGTATGCTTTGAGTTTTCGGTTGATTGTGTTGTACTAGACTATACTCTCTCCTCCCAACTACCCAGCCAGCAGCCAGCCAGCCAACTATTTGTTTTACTTATATGTTCTCGTACATCCCTAGGCCGCGTTTTTGGTTTGTTCTTTGTTGACTTTGTTTTAATTTCTTTTGTTGATTCCTTTAAGTTGTAAACTCTACTACTTCTCAGAAAATATTTAAACACATACATTACACAAAAACACATACACAGATCGATATATAATTTATTTATTTAGATATTTAGTTTCTTCTCCTTCAAAGGCAGCATTATTTGTTTTTTTTTGTACATTTAATTTTTCAATTTCAAACATGGGGAAACAAATATTCGGAAACAAAAGAAATTTCGTTTGGAAAAAAAAATACTGAATGATGAGGCAGGCAAATCTTGATTACAAATCCTAAGGGATGCTTAACAAATAGGGGTTAAAAAATTCTGTTTGAGTATAAGGCCATTTTCGCCATCTCCGTTTTAGGACTTAATAGAAAGAATTCAAACGGAGAGGTCTTTTACCAAAAAGATTACAATTTTTCATTTTTCAATATTTTAGATACATTTTATAAGTCCGACGATAGCTTAATATTTTAAAATCTTCTAGCTATGGTTTAGTTAGTTTTTGGTCCTTTTTGTGTTCAAATCTATCAGCAGTTAGCAGAAATCTAGTGAAGCATAACTTAAATATGCAATTAATATGCATATTTACCGAATTTCCAGTCAAAATCGTTTACAAATTTATGGAAATGGACTAGATTTAATCGGGTTAATCTGTAATCCGATACTATATGCGAATGCCGCATTACTCTGACCTTTAACCCCTCATCTTTTACAATTTGTATCGAAATTAACAGACGTAATCCGGTGAATATGTAATCCGATTGTATATGCGAATGCCGCATTACTCTGACCTTTAACTCCTCAGTTATTAGGGAAGTCACAGGGGCCGATTTTTGTTTAATTTAAAACATGCCTTTGGCCATTAGAATCTGTAGTTTTCAAACGAAGTTTCTTTTGCTTTTTTTGTGTACTCATTTATCTCTCGATTATATTTATTAATTTATTATGGCTTTCATTTAAATCATTATTTAAAAACAACTAAAGCAAAAAAACGAGGATAATACATATTTACTATTATTCTATATGTATTTGTCATTGTACGTCGTCTCATGTATGCAATTTATTTATATTTATATATACAACTAATTATTATTTTTTTCAATTTAACATACATTTTAGTTGTTAAGAAACAAAAACAAAACAAAAATTAATTTATATAATTATACATCAGACACACACGCAAGGAGAAAAACAAAAATATAGTTTTAGTAACAACAACATAATGAAAAGAAGCTTAAAAACAACAACCAGAGAAGAAGAAAGAACGAAAAGAAAATGGAAGGATATTATATAAGAAAAACAAGAACAAATTAAGAAGTAACAAACAAAAATCTAGTCAGAGAAAAATATTTAAACTAAGTTAAAAACAAGAAGAACAGGAGAAACCTCTGGCAGAAAACAAAAACTGCTAGATGTTTCTTCCTATAACTAGCTAAAAGTTTTTTCAATAATTTTTTTTTAAAGAAAGCATTTTTTGTATTTCTTTTCTTATTGAAAGAAAAAAAAACAATTTAATTTTTTCATTTCTGTTCACTAATTTATAAAGTTTTTCTTTTTGTTGTTTACAAATTTAAAAAAAAAAACCAACCTATATATCCAAAGATTTAAATATTTAGTAAAATTCTTTATAAAAACAAAAAAAAACATTTGTACACATTCTACAAAAATGAAAGAAAACAAAAAGCAACCACAATTTGTAGTTGATTTTTTTTTTAATTTATAAAAAAAGTATAATTTTTTTGTGTAATACTTTTGAAAAAACAAAAACTTTCATTTTGTGTAATGAGCAAAGGAAAAAGTCATACTTTGGAGACAAGAAGCTAAAGAAGAGACGCGAGAGAAAACAAAAGAACAACACAAATTTCTGTGCAATAGTTAAAAAGAATATACAAAACTAACGAAGGCAAATTGAAAGAAATTAGGTATCTCATTTTATACAAATGGAAACAAATAAAAATATTATATATACATATTTTTTCCATTAATATTAATAAATAACAATTTAAAAGAAGAAAAGATAGAGGTCGACTTTATCTTTTCTTTCTTGATTTTGTGAATGTCATATTTTTAATATTAACACAATATATTTATTGTTTATTTATTAAATTTGAAACAATTTCCTTCTGTTTCTCTTCTTTTACTATATAAAACCGCTCCCCCAACAACCCCCCTAAAATCTAATTATATAGTTTATTTATTTACCTTAATTTATGTTTATTTTTTTGTTCAAGGGAATTCCCAGCTATTAAATTAAACGAATCAATTGAGAAAAAAGAATTATATTAAGAACTTGATCTGGCATCAGTTCTTGACAGTTTTTGCGCAAATATTGTGTGTTTTTCGATTTCGCATTTTTAATTTTTTCTTTATTTTTTCGTGTAAAACAAAACTACAAGAAAAACCAACAAAGAAAACAAAACTTAACCATTTAAGTTAAATAATGCAAGCATAATAATTAACATCATATAGTTTATTTTCCTTTACATCATATTCATGTTTATAATTTTAATTCTTCCCTTTTGTTTTTTTGTAATTTTAATTTTTTTGTGGGTTTTAGGTTTTTTTAAAATAATTTTATTTTTTTTATTTTAATTTTTAATTTCTTGGCATATGTTTGTTTTTACTTTGTAATTTGATTTGTCATTATTATTTTCAATTATATAACATTTTTTTATTTTAGTTTATAATTTTTTTTATTATTTTAATTATTATTACTCTTCTTTTATTTAAATAAAATGTAAAAACCAACCAAGTCTGGGAAAAACACATCCTATCTCCCTTTTTCAAAACAACTAAAAATGATGGAAAACATTTTGTATTGCCTGTTAACACAGTATGTAAAGGTAGAACAAGAAAAAAGAGAGCTAAAAAAACACGAGAAGGAAATGGAAAATAGTCCAAGATATTTAAATTTGTTTGCTTAAAAGAAAAGATATAGAAAATTTAAAAAAAATTGTTTGCAAAAATTATTCAAGAGAACCTATCTTAACGGAGACAGTTAGTGTAATATTTTAAATATACTTTTTAGCAAAATGAGCTCCAGGATAAATAACTACGAGATATGTAAGCGGTTAGAGTTTTTAGCGTGCAGTAACTTTAATAGATAAAATAAATGGACACCTTAGAGATAAGTCGACTTTTCGACCGTCAATGTTCGGTTTAATACCAGTCTTGGAACTCATGGCTACAGTAACTTTAACTTAGCTTTGCAATAGACAAAGTAAATGGACACCTTAGAGATTAGTAGACGTTTGGGCCGTCAATGTTCGGTTAAGTATCAGTCTTGGAACACATGACTAAAATCATGTAACCCATGAGCCCTTGGGTAATTATGTGTATTGCTTTACAGCATTGGTCCATAAATTAACACATTTCAACCAGCTTAGCGACTGGACGTCTTTGAAACAGCATCCGTTTGTGCAAAATGAACGATTGCAAGCAGTTATTCATAATAAACCAAATCTTAAATGATTTAAAGTTATACAACTTAATAAAGAAAGGGTAAAATGGCTTGGAAAATATGTTGTAATTTGGTGCTTATAATTCAAACAAAAATATGGGCTCATTCAAAAAAAACCTGTTCCTATTCGGGTGTCGTGCTTAACATTTCATAGAAGATCTGATGCGAGCTATACACGAATACAATTTTTCTCAGATTAAAATTGGAATAAAATTCTCCTTAAAATTGATTTTTCCAGGTCATATTTAATATCTGCATTTGGGGTATTGTCGAGCATGATTTTCTTCTTTTATCCATAATTTGATTGCTTCATTTTTGATGGCAATCAAATCAGTAGTTCTGGGTTTACAAGAACTACCAAAAATGGAATATACAAACTGTGAACATTTCATCGTTTGAATGGATATCCAAATATTGAACATTTGCATGGGTTTTTCAGTAAAGTTGTTACACAGCAACCTTTCCTTTTACAAGGACCCTCAAATTCCTTAAATTGTCGTTTTAAAGTGAGTGAAAAAGTATTAACTTGGGGAAATTTTGTTAATCGTAGGGTGATGTTGAAAGATGCTAAGAACTCAGCAAAAACCTCTATCTAAGCCCTTTACGGTCAGTTAGAAACATGGATTAACCTGGGATGGACTACTGCCGACAAATGTATGCTATGCTATGCTAAATGTTGCTAGGGTTATGTGGCCTACACTAGGCAAAAACAGAACCAAACCCCTGCTGGAAAATAAGCAAACTGTCAAAGTGCTCGTTGGTTTTCTGACGGTGCATTGTAATGTGATAGAGATGGATAAGGCAGGTGGAAGTGGTCGAATACTGCCGCCTACGTTTGATGAGGGCCGTCCGTCTAGAAAAGATGAATTAGTTGCCGGGCGTAGAACTTTCTTAAAGATCTGCAGGATTTTCCTTCTGAGAGATGGTAGATCTGCTGAGTTTTATGAACGACTTTTTACGTCGTGTCAAGCGCGGCTTCCTGCAAAAGTTATTGCGTTAATTTTCATAATCATTGAACAATCACTACGGGCCCTCAATGGGTCGCCTTGTCAACTTTTCCAAGTTAAGACACCGTTACTAGTCCTTCTAACCTTGGGTGAAAGTTATTTTTAATTAAAGTCAACGAAAAAGATTTATTTAACCCCATCATGAATAAAGGGAAAGTATTTCTTCCGGAATTCCTTTTTCCTCTGGGCTGTATTCAATGCATACCGCTTGGCGTTAGTTATTTTAACACCTCAAATCAAGTGAATAATTCAAAGTATAGGTAGCAAAAGTCGAAACTCGAATCTTCACTGCTTTTAAATTTCAATACAATATATTTTGGAAGTAAAGCGAATTTATTTTTTTCCCCAATACCTCTTGCGATATCTTGGCAAACGTATCTCAGGAACAAAAGGAGATATGTACCAGCAACATTTAAGATAAAAAGTCCTGATTGTTTCTCAATGTAATGTTGAGGGTAGTACGTTATAGCACCAAATGAAAAAACACTCTGTTTCCTTTCTTTGTGTGCTGGTAGGAGTAGAATTATTGGCAGCATTAAATGGACATGTTTCAGGAACTTGTACCAAGGGCAATTATCCTTGAGCTGTTAACAAAAATTTTCAATTTAAATTAGAAATGTATGACTCTGACAAAGATTAACTATTTTATCCAAATACTTTGGACTCGGGCAATTAAAACTAACTATTGAAATCAAATACTTTTTGATTTTACGAAATTGGCTATTTTCCATTTAATTTTTCCAAACATGTTTGTGGTGTTTTTGAATATTCTTTTTGTTTTTCATAAATTAAATAATTACTTTAATGTCATGTCATCCATCTATATACCATTTGAGTGTTGGTTTAAACAAAGCAATAATACATATTATTTGATTTATAGTTTTTTTTCGTATTCCTTTTATTACATTATAATTTTTTTTTTGCAACTTTACAAAAACAAAATATTAACCTTATTATTTTATGAGTTTTTGTTTTATAATTTATTACAATTATGTATGCATACAAATTTTTTTAAATAATAAACCAAACATTTTATTTTTTTGGCAAAAAAAACAACGATTTTTTTCTTTTTAATTTTTGTTTTCATTTTATTTGTGTAATTTTTTTCTTAATTTTCTTTTTACAACATTACCAGACACCAGAGGCTAACCACCAATCATGTTGTAGTGAGTTTAATTTTATATATACATATTATTTTGGGTGCTACCACTATATGATCTTTTTTATTTGATTTTATAATTTTTTTTTACTCTTCCCCATGTTTTGTAGTTTTATTTTCTTATTTGTTTTTAAAAAAAAAACTGGATTTACTTTTGAGTTCCCCGTATACCACACCACCACTCTGTCTGTTTCAAACAACTCTAGTCATAAAGAAACAAAAACAAAAATGATCTCAAAATATTATGAAAATAAAAAAACGTATGGGAAACATTCCGGAAACTCATCGCATTTAACATAACATACCAAAAAACATAACAACAACAAATACTTAAAACAAATGCTAGTCAAAATTTGTTATAAAAAAACAAAATAATCAAATTCCAAGTCCCCGCAACCTTTAATCTAAACATTCAAGGAACATATTTTCCCCCAATTTAAAACTTAGCTTAGTAAGAAGAAAGATAAATGACTTGTAACTAAAACAAGAAAAAAAAATTTAAAACAAAACAAAAATAATGTAGTTTAAAGAGAAAAACCAACATTCCACGACAATGTTTTATAAACAAATTGCAAAAAAGAAATCCCCCTCCTCCCCTAACAAAACAAACAATGTGCAAGTGTTTCATAACGAAAACCAAAAAAAGACAATTTAAAAAAAGATTCTTTGAAACTTTTTTTAGTTTTCAAGTTTTTTTTTCTTTAAAAAAAAACCAAAGTTCTAACTGATCACTTACTCTTTTTTTAAAACCAAAAATACTCATAAGTTTTTTTCTCCAAATATAAATGTATGTATGCCACTATATATATACTTATATATATATTATATGGTATAATTTTTTTTGGTTCATCTCTATATTGATTTATTTAAATTATTGTGTGTAATTGTAATTTGTATTTAATCTCAAAGCATAATATTTATTTAATTTATTTAACCTACAAAACACAATGATGATTTGTTTTTTTTTTTACAAAATGATATTAATTACAACAAGCAAATTATTAATTATTATTATGACTTCTAATCTTATTAATTACTCTTATATTTATTAATTATCATTAAAACCAAAAAAACAAAACTCATCTTTAAACAAAACAAAAAAAATAATATTATAAATGTATTAAAAATTTACAAATTATGAGTTTTTCATTTTGAATTTTTTCGAAATATTGCAAAAAATACAGGTTGATTTTTTCCCTTGAGTTTCGTTGACTTCTGTTGATATTTGTTTTGAATTAATGAGTTGAAGTTGTCTTTTCTTTTTGGGATAATTTCTATTAGGTTGTTTGTTTATTTTGAATACTTTCAGTTTTTAATGTTCTCAATAAGGCTTTGGTTTATTTAAATATTTATCTCGTCGTTGCTAATAAACTAGGCCAGTTGATTTCGATAACTTTGAGCTAAAGTCAATTAAACCTAGACAAAAATATTTGTTAGGGAGAATTATATATGACGAGGAAAATCAGTTCTTTGGGAATTTTCCTTTCACACCGTATTTAGATCGTAAATAATCGAATTTTTTGGTGCTATTTTTTATGGACTCTTTTTGATAAGTGTAAGGTAAAAATACACGAAAAAACAGAAACCGATTGCTGGTTTAAAATTAATGTCGGGTGAAATAAATTCCCCCTTTATTCTCATTTGTTTAGTGTTTCCAGATATTTCGAATCCGCATATTTTTTAGATTCGCGAGAGAAACCACACATACCAAAATGTGCAATTTCCAAGAAACAATATTTTTTATAACATAAAAAATGTTCGTTACCATTTCCAAACACAGACAAGAATCAACGATTAAAGGAATAGGTTTTTATTTTGTACAATTTAATTAATCAAAAGCTAATATAAACAATATTTTTACAAATGTGAACTTCGATTCGAAAGGGTAGATGTGGTCGATTTGAAACCACAATAATTTCTGGGTATTCGGAAAAGCGTACACCAATTATAGGAAAATGATTCACATTCGAGCAAAATCAAAATGCAGCACATGGACGATTCTTCGAATTCACATATACGGTTGCGAACGAAAACTAATAAAAATTTCAAATCGAGTAATTGGGTTTTTGCAAGTCGACCGAATTAATTGAACATTTTTTCCTTCAAAATAAAATTCACATATACGGGTGCGAACAAAAACTATTGTAATAAAAATCTCAAATCAAAGAATTGATTTTTGTAAGTCGACCGAGTTTGTTTGTGAAGACACACATTCTAATCCCACAAACTTCACAACAGAATATTGTGAGGAAGTTTTTTTCTGAATATTTTTTTCCTTCAACATAAAAATTTTCAAAATAATTTGTTGTCGAAACGTTTAATCCAACAGATTTATAGTAAATCAAACACATTTTAAATAAATGTAACAGAACATGACTACCATTATTGTCTATTAGAAGCTCAGACTCATTCGTTATCAAATAGTTTGAACCTCTTCATTAAAAGAAAAACAAAACAAAAAGGTTTATGATAGCAACAACTTTGTTTTCTAAAGTATCGGTGTATTCAGATTTAGCCCCAACTGGAATTATTGTTTAACTGGCTATAACGACAGAATTTGTCGATATGGACTTGGCCTGTTCATTTAGCATACCGATGATATTTGTTTTATTATTTGAAAACGTTGGTTTTAATTTAATGGCATTATTTTGATTTAAAAATTCTATGGCATTTTTTTATTTCACATTGTTTTATACTTAATTAATTAAAAATTTTAAGTTTTTTGCTCGTTTTTTTATTTAACATATTAAACGTGGATTATTTCGTGACTTAAGACCTCTTGCAAGTACACATTTACACGAAGCAACTTAAGTTGCGTCAATTTAAAAGATTCCCTTTTGAACCTGCCTCTGCAGCCAACTTCACACTACGAAAAACACAAAAGAAATTGACAGTACGGGCAAGATTATTCCCTTTCCATTCCCCTTACCTTTCTCTCCAACAAACTCAGAGTTTCAGCAAGTAAAGTTGCCTGTGTAAATGGGGACCATCTGTTGGCAACGCAAAAAAACACTTTGCGAAAAATTACGCTGTATTGAAGCTTTTTCTGTTGCAAAGGAATATCTACAGATGTCTCCTAATGTGATGCTTGAGAAAACTCAAAATGTAAAACTAACAAAAGTAGTTCTCATTGAATTAAATAGTTCAATTTTCCTTTCAACAATTTCAGCCAAGCTTACTGATAAAGATCGTCGCTGACACGAAATCCTGATTAAAGCACTGGGCTGCGAAGCCACTGTAACTGTGCAATTTTGTAAAAAAAAAACTTGCCTTCTATTAAAATATAGGTGCAAGTGGTCTCGAGCCAGAAAGAATGCCTGTTTAATTTTTTTTTATTCGTTGAAATATTTTTTTATTTAATTTTATTCGAAATATTATTTAGTATTTTTCAATTCATATTTTATTTTCGTTTATTTATTTTGAAAACTTTAGATATTTTTTTATATATTTCAAAACTTGTGTTGTGTTTCAGTTTTTTAATTAATGTTAATTTTTTACAACAATTTCCTTTATGAACTGATAAGTTTTTTAAATTTTCTATTTTATTTCAATACTTTTATTTTGTTTACTTCTCGTTTTATATTTAATAACATTTTTTCTTCTGTTTTTTAATTATTTGGACATTTTTTATTGATTTGAAAATATTTTGATTCCTTTCATTATTTATTAAGTTTGATATTTTATGTATTTGAAATTTTCTTCTTGATTTTTTGTTATTATTTTGAAAATTTACTGTTTCTATTAAATTAATAGTTATTGTTTATTTGTACATTTTAAGATTTTTATTAATTGTTATTTTCGTATGTATTGAAATTATTTATAAAAAAAATGCAATTTTTTTTATAATTTTTTTGGTTTGTTTATGTTTTCTTTTTTGGATTAATAAGCAAATTTTATTTAATCGAATTACTTTTTTCTATGTTTTCATTTGTTGAATTTTTTATTTTATTTAGATTGTTTTTTTCTTTTTGGATTTGCTAAGCAGAATTTTTCTTTTACCGAAATACTTTTTATTATTTTTTATATTTTCATTTGTTGACTATTTTACATTAATCTTTATTTGATTCTTGTTTTCATTTTAGATTTGGATTTATTTCTTTGTCATATCCATTTTAATTTTGGTTTAATTTTTGTGATTTTCAATTGAGATTTCGTTTCTTTTTTTTGTTAATTTTTCTAAAGTTTTGTTTTGAATTGAAATATTTTTTTTTTTGATTTTTGTTAAATATTCTAAAGTTTTGCTTTCCATTGAAATATTCTTTTATTATTATTGTTTATTTTGTTGTTTCCTTTCTTTTTTGTTAAATTTTCTAAAGTTTTGTTTTTAATTGAAATATTCTTTTTTTATTTTTGTTTAATATTCAAATTTTTCGTTTTTCATTAAAATATTCTTTTATTATTTTTGTTTATTTTGCTGTTTCTTTTATTTTTCTATATTGTCTTTTCAATTGAATTAAAAAATTATTTTAATAATTCCTAATTTTTTATTCATTTGTTTATTTTTTTATTTAATATATTTCATTATTTATTCCAATTTTCCTTTTTGTTGATTTTTTAAATAATCTTATTTCATTTCCTTCTTTGTTTTTAGTCAATTTTCGTTGCATTTCATTACTTTGATTAATTTAATTTGATTTATTAAATAAGAAATTTGTTTAATCTTATTTTCATCATATTTATTTTTTGTAACTACATTTATCTTTAAGATTTTATTTATATTAGTTTCTAATTTTGATCATTATTTAAAATTATTTATTTATATTAGTTTCTAATTTTGATCATTATTTATATTCTTTTATATATATTCTTTTTCTCTTTATTTTTTTTTATTTAGTGTTTCTTTATTATTTTTATAAATATTATTTAGTTTATTCTATATTATTTTAATGATCCTTTTGTTTTATTTAGATTTTCTATTTTGAATTTGCCATATTTTATTTTTGTTTTAATTCTTATTTAAGTTTTATGTATTTATCTTTTTCCGAATATTGTTTAGTCATTTCTTCCTTGTTTCTAGTCTGCTTTAGTTTATTTTGATTTTATTATATTTCTTTGTTTCCTCTTAAGGCTGCATATTTGTTGAAATATGTTGTGTTCGTTGTATTTCATTTTGGTAATAACAAAAAAAAATAGGATTCGCTAGGTCTTTTTCCCCATTCTACGACATCTAACTGAATGTATGCGTGTGGGCTTTCTACGATGTGATCCCAAATTTTCATTTGGCTTTTTGTTTTGATTTCAAATGAATTTTCCCCACTCACTTCTGGCAAAAAAATCAAGACAATTCTCGTATAAAAAAAAACCAAAAACTCCTAATAATATTGAAACATTACTTGAGAGAAAAGTTCTTTCCTCAAAATTAAAGATATTTTAAAAATGGTGGAGTTGTAAAAACTAAAATCGTGTAGAATATTCTATGTAAATTGTGTACAAATCAAAAAAAAAATGTGCAATAGAACTTTTGTCTTGTGTCAGGGGATTAACTTCGGAATTCTTTTCATTTCGTATTTATTTTTGGCGTGTGTTTTTGGAAAATGTAGAGCCGTCATTTTCAAAAGTATAGTCTTTTGTTTTGTTTCTTTCCTCCGCTGATAATTGTAAACATCTCCTGTTCCCGATTAATTTTCGTACGTTCTTGTTTCATTTGGATTCTCTCAGTGTATATTGTTGTGTTTTTGATTTCTTTCTTTGAACCTCAACAACACCACCACCACTCCAAATTGTGTATTCCTGCTCATTTTCGTTTTGACAAATTTTGAAGTTATAACGGCAACTTCCTTGCCTTTTGTTTTGAGAAACGACAAGTATGAGATTAAACACAACCAAAAACGCTAGCGACAGGCATATGTGTCAGAGTACAATTGCCTTGAGCGCCGATACTTCTGCGATTTTACACTCTCCTTTAAGACTGAGAGAGAAATAGAAGCACAAACGGGTAAAGGCGTCGTTGCTAGGGATTTTAGTTGTGTTTAAACCCTACTGCCGTTGTGCGCCGCCATCTCACGTTGGTTAAGTTTCGTATGATTTTCTTTTAGAGTCGAATTTTCTTTTCTTGAGTGATTCGTTTTAGAGTGTACATTTTAATTCCAACAGTGCCACCACCAATGACATGTCGTTTTCTTTTTGAGTTTTACATTTAATGCTAAACGCCGGCAAGGAAGTCTTATCATTTGGCGGTATAACAATTTCTTGTTTGTTTTTCGTAAAAACAAAATTAAAAAAAAATCAAAATATTATAAGTTCTTGGTAAGTAATAATTTGAAATTATGATTTCCGTATCCAACCGGAAACAAATGCTCGTTTCTTATAATCATGAGTTTAATTCAAACGGTGTATATTTTTAATTTACAGTGTTGCATTTCTTTTTATTTACAGTGTTGTATTTTCAGTAAGTGCTCCCGAAAATTGAGTTGTTTATTTGATTACTTTTTTTTATTATTTTTCACGAAACGCCAAAAGTTGTCACGTATTTAAAGCTAAAGGTTTTTAGTTTCGATAAAGAAAAAAAACACATTTTATTGTAATTTCCTGATGTTGCTGTTGTGTTGTCCTAAAAGAAAATCGAACACACACACATACATATTTGCAAATTTTATAAGTTTTTGGTAAGTAATAATTTGTATTCGGTTATTATGATTATGATTTAATTACGTACGTACTTTCGTATTCAAATCAAAACCACCACCCACCCACCTCCACAGTACCAAACGCCGCTCGTCTCTTTTATAATTAACAAACATTTGTTTTTCTTTCAGTGTACTATATTTGTTTATTTTATATGTTTATAGCCACCAACCGAACCAAACCAACAACAACAATTATTTTTTGATAGTTTTCATGGTTTTAATTTCACAAAAAAAAAACGAAGAAATCAAAAAACCGTTATCTATTTCAGCGGATTAGATGTACTTGTATGTGCTAAAAGAAAAACAAACAAAATCAGTGCAATTATTTAGTTTTATTTAAATATTTTAAATACTCTCTAAGACCACTCGAACATATTTTGTTTACTAATATTTAATTTATTTTTCAACAAAGAAAATGGTCATGTTTACATTTGAAACTAAAAATGCCATAAACGCTTCCACGTTGATAGTTGATAATGTTTTTGTCAGATTGCTCAAATCACAATAGGGCGAATGTCACATTTTAATCTCTAATGTAAACATAACCTAATAATTGGGTTCAGTTTTTGAGTATGGGATCCTACGAAAACACTTGTTTTCTTTATGACTTAAACGCTTGCTTAATGTTTACCTTAAGGTTTTCCACGTCAACCTAATATTTCTCTATGTCATGTTTACAGTAGGCGTATTTTATATGGCAAGAGAAAAATCGGTTTTAAATTCCGCTAAGGCTACAATTTTAAATCGTTATCGAAAAATAGTAGTAAATTTGTTTTCAAAAATCATGTTGTGAAAAATTTTGATTTAAAGAAGAAAGTAATTAAAGAAAATGTGTTTAGTGGATTTCAGCTAAAGTAAACGGAATTAATAAATAATAAATTTAAAGTTGGAGGACCAGCTATATAAGCAGAAATTAATAAAAATTATCATAATGTCATTGAATAACTTTTTCGTTTAAATTACAAATTTTCGAAACCAACAATATTTTTGGCGTGTATATCTGACACATTTTTAGTAATAAAAAAAATCTTTTAGCTGTTTTGATAACGGTTTGTAATTATCGATTTAGCTGAATTTTAAGCGGATTTTTTCACTTGTCTAATAAAACACTACTGGTTAAGGTGTTTAACACACGTTTAAGGCTAGGGCACACTGAATCTTTTTTTCTTTACGCTGCGTTTCTCTTGATTTTCGAGTGTTCAAATACCATTGAAATGTGTGTTGAAAACTCACAAAAAGTTCATGTAATTACAGTGTCGTCTTAGAAAAGCCCTCACATAAATTGAATATATGTTTTTGAGACTTGGATTTTAGACTACCGGAAGTTGAAAAATACACAGCGTAAAAAAAATTCAGTGTGCCCTTTAGTTAAAAAAAGAAACAAACTTTTCGAAAATTTTAATTGTCATGTTATTAAATTCCCAGGTTCATACTGGCTATATTCAAATAATCAATTTCGCGTAGTAAAAGAAAAGAAATAATCAAAGTTCGTAGTAAAAGAATTAAAAGATAGCCTGACTATCAATTTTAACCAGATCAAAAATATTTACCAGGTCAAAAATATTTACCAGATCAAAAATATTTACCAGACCAAATATATTCCCACATTCAAAAACGAATCAAAATGTAAATTTTCTTTTTAATTTTTTATGGTTTTCATTGTCCCACTGTAATTTCTGTATTAAAAAAAAATATTTTTTCATGATTTGTGTAGTTAACTACAAGAAAAAACTTCAAACCGGAACTGTCCTTTGGATTAAATATATATATTTAGGTGAACCCATTAGTTTAACATAGAAGCGACTTGAAAAATTAATAAGGACCGTGAATGACTGACAACTCGCTTACTTGATAGAAAATGCGATAACTTTACATCGTTGCAAAAAAATATAAAGTATTTTTTATCTGAAATATTTATTGACCATTTATAGTGCATATTTTCAGTTCAAATCCTACTCGGGCTTTAAAGGCAAAAAATAAAAATATTTATTTTACTGTTCGCATCCGACGCTTTCTGTTTAAAGAAGAAGCAAACAAAAAGTAAAAACGATTAAAAAGATTATCTATTAGCACCGTAAACTATTCGCCTTGAAAATTTTCAATGTTAAGAAAAATTATTTTAAAAAAAACTAAGCGAATTTAATGGGTTTGGCTAGTGCAAAAGGAGTTAAATTTAATAAAGTTTCATAGAAAATCAACTTCATTTAAGGTCATAAGTGATGCATATAAATAAAAAAAAATTATTTCATTGTTCGCATCCGACGTTTCTGCTTATAGAAATAGATAAGCTATTCGCGCCATAAACTATTTGCTTTGAAAGTGTTAAAGTTTTAAAAAATATTAAAAAAAACTTTAAGCAAATTTAATGAGCTTGGTTAATGCAAAAAGTGCAAATTTTTATAAAGAGGTTATATCCGCTTTATTTTAAAAGTCACATTGAAATGAACTTCACCCGATTGTTTAAATACATTTTCCAAAATGTTACAATGTACTTGTTTATATAATATTTCTTTTATTACTTTATTCCCAATTAATGATTTGATACATATTATTGACGAAAATCCCATCCCATGAGCTTGAATTCGCCGATGACATCTCTTGTAGTTTGATTCTATTTGGGTTAGTATTTCCTAAATAAATTTGAATCAATAGATTCCAGTTATTTAAACACGATAGATGTATAAAGTACTAAAATAATTAATTTGTTTAAAAATAAAAGCTTTCTGATGAAGGTCACGGATCCGAAATCGCAATAAAAGCAGTGTGCAACCACAAAATTCACTGTCACTGCCATTTTGTTAAAAACTTATCTTATATTTAAATATATATGCAAGAGGTCTCAAACCGGTTAATCCCTGTTCCAAAAACACATTTTTTAAGCTTTTGCAGCGATTTTAGGAAACGCTTTAAAGACGACTTCTTCGCTTAATAAGCAATGACTAATTAAACACGCCGGATATTTTTAAAATTATTCTTTATTTGTATTATGCTAACAGTATATTTTTCTTATACTTTAATGCAAAAGATTAATTTTATGTTCCGATGGTTTTTTAATTGCAATGGCGCCCAACGCCGGGTGTTGTGTTAACGCTAAACCAAAATTTTCATGGTACGCCCTGCATTTTAAAAAAAAGAACAATTTTTTTTACTACCTTGGTTACTGGTTTTTGTTATGTAATTCTACTTGGTTGCTGAAGTTCGTCTTGTTTTGTTCTTGAAATAATTCTATTGTTTTCAGACCGAAAGCGATGCGCACAGAACACTACTATGAACGCGTATCAGTAGACAATCAAAATGTGAAAATAACACAAAACTTTGTTGTGGCGATGGCGCCCAACATGATCCAGCACTATCTTTCTGAGCCGGAGAATCGGAAAATGTGGTTTGAATTTTTAATTTAAATAACTTCAAACCGTATCGCTAGTCGTCCGCTGTCCTCTTATTTTAGTAACATTGAAAATAAAGTATAGCAGCACTTTTTGTTGCTATGCCATAATCACAGGCTGCACAGAAAACATCAGAAATTAAAAACAAAACTGATTTGGCAGCACTGTCTTCAGATAGCTACGAAAACTTTACACGCCAAATCGCAAAAATGCGCAGAGATTGAAAACCCCGTCTAATTAAGAGGGAACGAAAAAAATCTCATACAAAAAAAGTAGCGGATTTTTTAGCTTGTCAAATAAAACCCGCCTAGTATAGAAACATTCTTTCTATAACTTATTTCCCCTGCTCAACAGTGGACATGAGCTTTCAGTTTAGCTACATCGACTAGCGCCCAGTGATGTCGGTCGTAGAGGTGGATAATGAAGATTTCTAGAGATTGAGCTCGTCAGTTATATTTTTTGAAATCCGGAATGTCCAGCATTAGGTTTTACCTGATTTATTAAACAAAAAAATTAGACCGAATCGTCACGCTCTCTAATAAGTCGTTCGTTAATACGACATGAATAGCGAAAACTGCTCAAAACCAGCTCACAGACCGCAGTAGATAGTGTGAGAGTCGTGCTGACTGACACGCTTATGTAAGTCATACCGCTTGCGTAGAAACTCTGATTATTTATGAGATTAAGTAAGGGGACACACGATGCCTAAAAAAAGCCACGGTCTGCGCGATGTTTTTTTTTAACTAGATTTTTTTCTTGTGGAAAACACGCAAATCATGATTTAGAAATTATGATTCTAAAATATTTAAACTTGAATTATCATTTTAAATATATTTTTTCATTTGTTTATCATTGTGATCATGTTATTTATATAAATTAATATTACTGTTGTTCTTATTATAAATAATTACTTATTATGATTATATTTGTAAAAAAAACTACAACCGCACCATAGCAGCAAAATGAACAGTTTTCAGTTTTATAATTTTAGCCAAACAAAACCAGGTTTACATGACAGACGGTCATCATATTCATTTGTTTTTCAAAAACAAAAAGTGCAAATAACGTAAAGTACTTTTGTTATTAACGTCTTCTTTAATTCTAGAATTTTTTTAAGTTTTATACTTTAGAGCTAGTCTCTTAAAAGCGGAAAGAATTGTTTTTTAGTTTGATTTGAAACAAATATTAAAAAAGCTATAATTTAAATTGATTTATTTTCATTGTTGTAATTTTTTTTATAAAATTTCATATATAACATAATATTACGCTTATTGAAAATAAGTTTACTTTTTTTCTTTGAGTTTTTTGGTTTGTTATTATTTAATTTTTTGGTTGATTTTATTTTTTCTTAATTAATTTTTAACTATTTTCAGCATTTTTCTTATTTTGTCCGCTTGTTCGTTCAAGTTTAGTTTGTTTTTTTTTATTTGAATAACATTTTCTATTTTTTTTTTAAATTTACAAGTTTTCTCATTTTTTTTGCTTGATAGTTTTTTTTATCTTTTTTTTTAGTTTGAAATGTTAGATTTATGTTAGTTTTTTAGTAAGTATTTGCCCTCCAATTTTTGTATATTTTCACCAAATTTCCGATTTTATTTAAATTATAACGATTTATAATCATTTTTTATTCGATTTTAATTTTCTGTCTAACGTTAATATTTTAATTTCCCTATATTTTTTAAGGATTATTTTTAATTTTTCTTTTTAATTTAACAAGTTTTCTGATTTTTTTAGCTTTATAGTTTTTATCTTTTAAGTTTCAAGTGTTAGATTTGTTTAGTTTATTAAATATTTGTTCTTAAATTTTTGTATATAAGTTTCCGATTTTATTTAATTTCTAACGATTTTTTTTATTCGATTATATTTTTCTGGCAAACTTTAATATTTTATTTTCCCTTTATTTTTTAAGGATTATTTTGAATTTTTCCTTTTTTTTAATTTCACAGGTTTTTTCATTTTATAGCTTTATATTTTTTTATCATTTAAGTTTGAAATGTACGATTTATGTTAGTTTATGTTTATTAAGTTTAGTAAATAATTGATTTTCAATTTTTTTATATTTTCACACAAATTTCCGATTTTATTTAATTTCTAACGATTTATTATCATTTTGTATTCGATTATATTTTTCTGACTAACTTTAATATTTTTATTATTTAATGGAATATTTTTTGTTTTTCAATAGAAATTAATTTTCTTTATTTTTAACCTAATTTTCAATCTTTTGAAGTTTTTGTTTAAAAAATATATTTTTTTTGGTTGGATCCTATGTTTATTCAACTATTGTATAATATTTTGTTAAACATTTTTTTATAGTAATTTTGATTTGTAGTGTTTGTTTAAAAAAATATATTTTTTTGATTGGATCCTATCTTTATTCAATTATTGTATAATCTTTTGTTAAACCTTTTTTTAACTTTTGATTTATAGTCCAGATTTAGACTTTATACTTTATTCTTACTTCATTTATTTTTTATGGGTTTTTGATTTTTTTTCATCAATTGAAATTAATTTGCCATATCTTTATTTTAACTTTTAGTTTTTGTTGTTCTTCGTACTATTTATTTAATATTCAAAAATAAAACCTCGAGCTGGAAAAAAGAGTTTTATTTTTATTTAATTTAATTAAGTTTGAGTACGTTTTGTTTAAATTTTTTTTTGTTGGATCCCTTATATTGAATACTTTTTTTTCTATCAAATTTTGACTCTTTTTCTTTAATTGAAATTAATTTATTTCAATTTTAACTTTTTATTTTTGCATTCATATTTAAGATATGTTCAATTTTTTTTAATACATTTTCACTTCGTTTGGGCTTCATTTTTATATTTAATGCAACTGAATTAATATTGTTCTTATTTTTAGTTTTTTTTTTAAATTTATTTTATATAATTTTTTCTATATTTTAACTCATTTCTGATTTATACTTTAATAAAAGCGTTTTTTAATGTTTTCACTTTTCCTTTAGTTTTCTTTTATATCCATAATTATCAATTATTTTTATGCATTATTTTTAATAGTTTTTCTTCAATTTCAATTCATTTTTCACGATTTCTTAGTTCAGTTCGTGTGTTCTTTTTTAGAAAAATATTATTATCACGTTCATTTTAAATTTAATTTATTTTTCTTTTTTTTATGCTACATTATTTTTTTTTATTATTTTATGTATATTATTATTTTTTTGTATTTTTATTAAAAATTTTATACATGAACTCAAGATTTTTACTTGAGTTCATATATTTTTCAATTCTCAATATTTTTTTTTTATTTTGTATTTTTAACAATAAAATTTTACTTTTTTTACATTAACTTTCACTTCTTTTTAATCCGTTGTGGTCTACTTTTAAATAAAAGAATATCCCCTATTAAAAGGTGTCGCAAAACATGCATCTGTAATTCACGAAGCGTGGCAAAAATTCAACATTTTCGGACGCCTTTTATTTGTACGCTTTTTAAGTTTTTGTTTGACAATTTTTTCCGTTGTTTTTTAGTTTTATGCTACGTTTTTTTGAAGTTTTCATTTAACAAGTTTTTTTTATTATTTTTGAGTTTTTTGTTTCGTTTTTGTTAAAATAGGTAAAATAAAGTATTTCATTTAATACAATTTCATAGACCATTTTTTAATTTGTTCATTATTTGGGTCAGCTAATGTTTTATTTTCCACTTTCAACTCGATTATTTTTAAAGTTCGTAGCAATTCTTTTTCTACGAATTATTTTGTTTAAATTTTTTTTTAATAATTTGTACAATAAATTTAATAAATAATTTACAAACTTTTAATTTTTTCTCATTATTTTTTCTTTGTTATGTTATATTTTATTCTTTTCGTTGATAATTTAGAAATATTTTCCAATTTAATGTTTAATTTATTTTCTTTGGTTTTGTTTTAAGCATTCGCCTTTAGTTATTCCTTTCTCTTTTTTTACTTCATTTCTAACATTTCTCTTCTGTATCTCTAACATTATTTTTTTGGTTTTCAAACTACTTTTTTAATATTCTTAAAAATTTTTAAAATAAATTTTATTTGTTTATTTAAAAAAAATTATATTTCATTTTATTTTGTTTTTTATAGGGCAAAGATTTATCCTTACTTAAAATCTAAAATAAAATGATTAAAAAATAGCGAGCATAGAAATAATTATACCGAGAAAATATACAAAATTTATAAGACTGAAAATTTAAGTAGAATTTTTTACTCAACATGAAAACAGAAACTGAAATAACCCCTCTGTGATATCTAAGAAATATTCTGAATATTTTTAAATAGATTTATAACAAATTAAGTAACTAATTTTATAAAATAATTTACTATTTTTAAATTTAAATAAAACATAAATAAATTTACAATCTATATTATAATAGCCCAATAATAGAAAAGCTACGACTTAACAAAAACTTAGGCAGGTGTTTAAAATCTAAAACTTTTAGACTAGTTAGGCTGAGAAAACTAAAAACCATAAAAAAAGTAGAGCAGCCAACCATTTGACAAATTTGAGTGAAAACGTCTCGTTTTTCTCTGTATATCTGTTTTATTAAACACCTGCTTCATAGTTAATATAAGCGTAGCCTTATTTTTAAAACAAGTTAGAAACACTTACCAATTCGGTGCTATATCATCCAAATTGGCCTGCTTCCAAAAATCTCTCAATTCATTTAGCAAAAAGGAAACCGGCATGCCGTGTATATTGCCCGAAGCGCTGGTAGTATGCAAATTAATATCGGCATGTGCGTCAACCCAAACCAAAGATAAATTCGGGGTATGCCTTAAATGGCCGGCAACGGAACCTGAAAATCCATGCAAGATTTGTTAGACTGGCTTTTTTTTTAAATATTACGAGAAAAAAACACTTACCGAAACCAATTGCATGATCACCGCCCAAACACAAAAATTGTTCTTCCTCTTTGAGAATTTCGGGTATTTTCTGTATCAGAGCCTTATTACAGCTCATGAATGAGCCGTAGTTTTTCATATTCTTGTAGTGTGCAGAGGATTCCGAGTCGTCAACGAGCTTGTAATTCAGATTGCCATAATCGGTAATTGATAAGTTGCCTTTTTTTAAAATAAATAAAGAAAAAAATCAAATTTTAGTTTTTAATTTCAATAGACGCCTTGTGTGCATATATCAAAAGAAATGCTTCATTAGAATCCAAAAGATGTTAGAAACCTCTTATATGCAAACAAAGTTTTGTACGAGTATAACAAAGGTATCCTTGGGTAAGTATAAAGCAAATCGACTAACTAGCCCGCTCTTTCACTCACATAATAATGTACATAAGAGCCTGTGCCAAGACACGACTGCGAAATCGTGTTGGTATAAACGCTACTTAAAGCTTACTGACCAAAGCGATTTTCGCGTTGCATTCAATCGAGCCACCTATGCCAGTTACACACCAAAGTGCAAGATTCTGAACGACACAACTGTTGCAGAGAAATCGCATTAAGACGCTTTCAGACTGACGTGACAGCAATTTTCTCGTCGCATTCATTAGCTGTGTTCGTTTTAGGTTACATAACTAGCATTTGCAAGGAATGCTAGGAGTTGGCCTTTCGTCGCTAAAGAAACGGAGAAGAGTTACCAGACTTATTCAAAAAAAAAATCAATCATGACACACCCTGCAAAAAATAAACATATGTTTTATAAATACTAAAAAAATAATAATCAAACAATACTAATGTTCTCATGCTGCAAAAACGCCTGTCGGACAGTCTGTTAATATGGTGGGAATTATTGCGGTGAATCGCCTGTGTCCTGACCATTCGACTTAATACCTCGCATATGCAAAATCTAGCAATGTTTTGTATATATAGGGTGTTTTTTATTGGGGTATAGAACTTTAAGTTGGCATCACTTTTTTAACTGGCGGCCATTTTGTCAGCTGTCAAGTGATTAATATGTATTTAGTTTGGTTTGCCATTTCATCATGAACAGGTTGACAAAAGAACAACGCTTGCAAATCGTGCAAATTTATTTCGAAAGTAATGGTTCAGTTCGCGAAGTTCACCGCAAGCTCCGTCCATTTTATGGTCGACATAATCGTCCATCAGAGCAATTAATTCGGTTAACCATGGATCGGTTAACATGGACCATTGGATTATTTTCTTTGGGGATATGTGAAGTCGCTCGTCTACGCCAACAAACCAGAAACACGTTAGGGGACTTGGAAGCCAACATTCGTGGCGTTATTGCCAACATACGGCCCCATATGCTCGAAAAAGTGGTTGAAAATTGGACCTGTAGAATTGGCTTTATTCGAGCCAGCCGCGGCGGCCACATGCCCGAAATCATATTTAAACATTAATGGCATAAAATTATCCTTCCAATAAAGCCAAATTGATGGACATTAAAACGATTTTCTTGTGTTTTATTTCAATTCGAAGTTCTATACCTCAATAAATAACACCCTTTAGATACATCTTAACAACAACTTAAGTAGGTGTTTAAACTCTTAAAATTTTAGACTGAGAAACCTAGTAGCAGTTTTCGTGCTCGTCTTCGACATAAAAACATAGAGTTGCCAGCCTTTAAACAAATTTGTCGGCAGCGCACTTATATGGAACCGCTCAGACGTCCCACGCCAACGGCGAAACGTTCGTCCGCCAGAAGGTGATGTATTTGCTTTAACTTCGCCAACTTACTTTGCCTTCCCCATATGAAAAACAGCAACAAATCTGATCTAATTAGCTAGTGCAGTGATTCACTCTTTCAAAAATACGAGGGTTGCTATATATATTTTTGCCATTCCTATTGGAAAGTTTGACATTTTTTTAGCATAAACGTACTCAGAACGTTTTGACGTATGACCATCATTTGTGTTGTTTACAGTGACTTGAAAAAATCAATTTGGCAAAAAAAAAAATTAACTCGTGAACACTTTCGTGCGATCATTTTTCACAACTTTCGACGTGGATTATGACGACAAGAGTGCATCGATGAACGTAAATCTTTGTATGGCGATAAAGCACCATCCTATATCACTGTGAAAAACTGGTTTAATGAATTCAATCGTGACCGACGCTCACTCAAAGACGAAGGTCGTCCAAAAACGGCCGTTGTGCCAAAGAACATTGATGCCGTGCTTGAACTGATGATGCAAGATCGTCATGTGACATACCGTGGGTAGAGGCATCCTTGGGCATTTCTTTTACCTGCATACATTCGATATTGCATGAACACCTGGCCGTACAGAAGGTTTGTTCCAACGAGAACGATTTGACAATCGCTTAAAAAAAGGCTCGTGTCGATTGGTGCAAAGAAATTTTGAAAAAATACGATCGCGGTGCTTCAAAACACGTTTATAAGATCGTCACAGGTGACGAATCATGGATCTATGAGTATTAGCCCGAAACAAAACAGCAATCGACCGTGTGGGTCTTCGAAGACAAGCCAAATCCAAAGAAAGTTGTTCGTGGAAGAAGCACTTCGAAGCAAATGGTCGCCTGATTCTTCGGCAAAACTGGTCATGTGACGACTGCTCCGCTTGAGCAACGTGGGAAGGTCAATTCTGAGTGGTACACCACAATTTGTTTGCCTGAAGTCAAGAGAAGACGAATCATTGTTCACCATGACAATGCGAGCTCTCACACATTGGCTCAAACCAGCGGCTTTTTGACCGGCCAAAACGTCGAATTGATGGGTCATCCGCCGTACAGCCCTGACTTGGCACCCAATGAATTCTTTTTATTCCCGAACATCAAGAAAAAAAATGCGTGGTCAACGATTTTCGTCGCCAGAAGATGATGCACCATGTTGGTGTCTCAATCGGAGTGGAAAAAGTGCTTCGACAATTGGTTTGAGCGCATGCAAAAGTGCATAAATCATGCTGGAAAATACTTTGAAAAACAATAAAAAATAAATATTCGCATTTTCATTATTAGGCCAAAAATATGTATACTAGCAAATTACCAACAAATGATCATAACAAAACAAATAAACAACCCAAAGAATAAGAGATCTTATCGGCGAATTCGTATTGGGTTCATATGCACTAGATAGAATAAGGGAGAGACTAAAAATCAACTCAAACTGTCATTTCAAGGACATTTTTCACATTTTTACAAAGCAATTGTGTAGCAATCAACATTCTACACATTTTCACTAAGCTAATGTGTAGCTTTTAATTGGATTATTATATTTTGACGCTTTTTAACAAACCCTCATGATGATCAATTCTCTTTGGTGCATGCTAAGAGAAACAATGTTGCCATATTACTCTTAATTCGTTTAATATCGCCAAATTACCATATTGCAAACTAGCTAATGAAGTAAAACTGTTATTTCAAACAAAAGCACGGCCATTGTAACAATCGAAATCGCATTTGTCCAAACATTCAGACTAAAGCGACAAGACCGCGGTTATCGCGTCGCATTCATTGTGTCAGGCGTGCCGTCTTTATCATTCATATAACAAAGTACAGGGTGGCCCATTAAAACTTTAAATTTGAATCGGCTGTAAAAAGAAGTTCCGATAATATAGTGTCTGGTTATATTGAACAGGTTGAACTTTGTCATTAAACGGCCTGGATCGGCTCGTAGGATATTTATGAAATTTGGAATTTTATGTCCAAAAGACCATAGAAGTTGAAAGAATAAAACCTCCATTTATACCTGAGATATGACATGGGTTTTTAAGTACCCGTGCAAGGTGTTTGTTTGAAGTGCAACGTGAACTTGCACCCCGCTACTTGCTTCCTGGATTATCACAACGGTGTAGCACCAGATCAGAAGAAAATTGCTAAGGCTAAGTGATATATTTCTTTTAAGTACCATGTTTTCTTAAAAAAATTACCCATTTGCATTTGACCAGATCTGGAGGTCAGGTGTGTTGATATATCGCTGCCTGATTGTTTTTATTGCATAGTAGACAACATAATTCGGTAAAAATTAGAAGTTTTTAATTTGTACCATTTTCCTATATTTGACAGCACTTTTCCGGAGCATTTTCCGAAAAAAAATCTTCGATTTTTGCCTACAAAAAAACAAAAGATAAAAAGAATAAAAAAAAAGTCCTGCTAAATGCTTTAATTAAGTCCAATCGTTCCTCTTTTTTTTACCACGTTATCGTTCACCTGGTCCACACTAAAATTATTTATGTACTTATATCAACACTCTCTTGGGTATTTAAATACCCATTAGGCAGGTATGGGTTAATAATGGAAGGAATATCAACTGGCCTGGCAGTACCTTAACCAAACAACCCAATTTTTCGGTACGTTTTCTATTCACCCTTATACTGATTGTCGCCGTCAAGACAAAACAACGACATCTTGCGACGACTGTTGATACTTGGTATTTGCGTAGTCGTTTTTCGATAACTATTGACACAACTCGGTATTCTCTAAATGATATTGACGTTGTTATTGAATTGATACGACTCTGTTTTTGTCGTCGTAGTTTTTGGTAACGACTAAGAAGTTTGCTGTTAAAATAAAAAAAACCAAAAGCAAAAGTAAAAGTGCAAATATGAAAATTACAAATAATGAACAGTTCCAAAAACTTGTTGAAGAGTTGGAGAAAAATCCATCCTTAGCAAAAGGTTTCAAAAGAGGAACAGTGCCAACAAATTTTAACCAGCGATGGGAGAACATTGCAAGTGTTTTGAATGCTTCCGGACCACCGAGTAGAGATGGTGATGGCTGGCAGAAGGTTACTAACTTATATCCCTGGTTTTTTGTAGATTAATAAAATTAAATATTTTCGTTAAGGTTTGGAGAGACTTAAAGTTCAAAGTCAAAAGGAAAATGGTTGAAAACAAATCGGAGATGAGAGCAACAGGTGGCGGTGTAAATAAATATATTACACTGAGGCCGTTAGAAGAAGCTGTTGCAAACCTGCTGCAGTTTCAAAAACAGATAAATCCTGAAGGATCAGCTCATGGTGTTGCAGCAAGTTATGAGGAACTTGTCACTGAAGTGCTCGGTGTTGACCCAGTTATAGAGATGGAAACAACAGTTCACTCTGAAGAAATTTTACTAGAACAGGAGGAGCCTTCAACATCAAGGAACGGGAGCAGTTCAAGAGCCACTCCATCCGGGTCAAAGTCCACAAATATACTACCCTTAAGAGCTGCAACTCCAGTCAATCGAAAAAACCAACTGACCGTCAAAACCTCTTAGAAAACCATAGCAACATGCAAGAAAAGGTGCTGACAGAGATATCAAACACTTTGGTTTCTATTAAGCGCACTATAAAGGACACCTGCATTTACCAAAAGAAACTATTTGAGGTGGAACAAAAAAAACTAAAGCTTATGGAAAACAAAGAAAAAATGAGGAGCACGAAGCGGAAATCCATTACACCAGGAAATCCATTTTTTTTCAAAAAAAATCCACTTTGGCTTCTGATTTTTCTTCATCGCTCATTTCAAGTTTAATCCAAAGTGGGCAAATAACCTTTTCCAACGCACTTAGAGTTTCCGACAGTATTCTGCAAACAACCGGCTGCGATAGTCCGAGGTTAAAATCGTTACCAACACTTAGCTGATAGGATCCTTGTCCCAAAAATAATAAGGTGGCAGCTAACTTTATTCTGTTGGATACACAATTTGACCTGGCTCAAATTTCCATCTCAGGAGCAATTTCCTCCAACACATAATTAAACGCATTTTTGTTTAAACGAAAGTATTTCTGAAATCTTGAATGAAAGAAAACTTTGTGATTGCCAATGGAAATTAATTAAACCTTAAACTTACTTGTTGTCTGGTAGTTTCATGACATTAGACCTATATCGCAGTGTCTTTCTCTGTAAAATAAGTTTCTTTTTATTTTCTTCATCACTTGAATCAGAGTTTGAATCAGAAACAAAAAACATTTTTCAACAATTGGATGAATAGATACAAAATCTGATGCAAAAATGTTAGGTATGTGTTTTTTTTATTGAAGTTATCGATAAACTGTCAACGTCAAGACAATAATGATACGGAATACCAAAAATGCGTTGATGTGATATTATATTGAAACGAAGTGATATTGATATTAAATTGACGACGACAATCAGAATAAGGGTGATTGTTTCGGGTCGAATCTCTTCAATGGCAACATCAATTTCATGTTTCAAAGCTTTAATTGTCTTTGGATGCTTTGCGTAACATTTATCCTTAATGGTTTCCCACAGAACATAATCGAAAGGGTTTAAATCACAGCTCCGAGGCGTCCAATTGACATCACAATTTTCGCTGATTATTTGATTTTAAAAAACAAAGCGTAAAATATCGATGGTTGCGTTGGCTGCGAAAAAACAACAACACTGAAAACAAGATTTTTTCGGTAAAATTATTTATCTCCTGTCAAACAATCTTCAGCCCTTTGGTGAAAGCTAAATCGCATCGGTTGGTGTTTCATTATTAAATGAAAAAGTTCAAGCTTGCCAATGAACAAATAAATTTGTTAAAATTGTCAATACTATTTTTACAGCCGATTTAAATTAAAAATTGTAAAAGACCCATTCTATAGTTATATAAAGGGTGTTTTTTATTGGGGTATAGAACTTTAAGTTGGCATCACTTTTTTAACTGGCGGCCATTTTGTCAGCTGTCAAGTGATTAATATTTAGTTTGGTTTGCCATTTCATCATGAACAGGTTGACAAAAGAACAACGCTTGCAAAATGGGCCGAAAAAAAGATTCATCTCGATGCTGATTTTCATCACAAAATTTTGTTCAGTGATGAGGCTCATTTTTGGTTGAATGGCTACGTCAACAAGCAAAATTGCCGCATTTGGAGTGAAGAGAATCCACATGAGACCCTTGAGACGCCATTACATCCACAAAAACTGACTGTTTGGTGTGCTCTATGGGCTGGTGGAGTCATTGGGCCATACTTCTTCCGAAATAATGCTGGAGAGTCAGTTACCGTTAATGGAGACCGGTATAGAGCCATGATAACCGACTATTTTGTTCCCGAATTGGATGGCATGAATGTGGATGAGTTGTGGTTCCAACAAGACGGCGCTACATGCCACACAGCGCACGTCACAATCGAATTATTGAAGGAAACATTCGATGAGCGCATAATTTCGCGGAATGGACCTGTCAATTGGCCACCAAGATCGTGTGATTTGACACCATTGGATTATTTTCTTTGGGGATATGTGAAGTCGCTCGTCTACGCCAACAAACCAGAAACGTTAGGGGACTTGGAAGCCAACATTCGTGGCGTTATTGCCAACATACGGCCCCATATGCTCGAAAAAGTGGTTGAAAATTGGACCTGTAGAATTGGCTTTATTCGAGCCAGCCGCGGCGGCCACATGCCCGAAATCATATTTAAACATTAATGGCATAAAATTATCCTTTCAATAAAGCCAAATTGATGGACATTAAAACGATTTTCTTGTGTTTTATTTCAATTCGAAGTTCTATACCTCAATAAAAAACACCCTTTATAAGGAAGTCTAAACTATACACGAACGGAACCAAACAAGAGTGAGGTTAGTTCACTCATAGGTGTTCTGTCTTTACCGTTAGGACACTGACTAGAAACTCGCTGGTAGAAATAGTTCAATACTGCCGTTTATGTGAGAAGGAAGTCGGGCTGATTTCGAAGTGCTTTTATTCGATATTCGTTTTTATATTTGCAGCTCTGAAACGATTTTTAAAATCTCACCTCTTGATGTTTCCTGCAGTTTGTTAATCAAACCATTTTCCCTTAATAAATCCGGTGCCTGTTCTACACCGCCTTTCGCTTGGCCTTTCGAAAATGGTACGCCCAAAATACCCAGTTTAGTTGGGGCACGCTTAGTGACAGTTTTCGAAGAAAACAAACGTATCCATGTTTTAAACATTGTTTTGTTTTGTTTTTTTTTTATTATTTTTTTGTAATCACAAGATTTTGAAGTTCACTCTCTGTTGGTTTGTTTTGTAAACTAAATGTTTTGAAAATATGAACAACTATCGCTCGGTGTCTTAAAGTTCACACTGCTGGGGGATTGTCAAAGAAATGATTTGAAAATATTTTTCTTATTCTATGTTATTGTAGCTGATAAAGAGCTATCTTCGCTTCAATGTGATGATAACCTTTGCAAAGAAGACTTAAAAAAAACGTTGTTTTGTGGAGCTGATCTTCGCTCTCAGCCATTTTAAGCTTAGTTGTCTGCCCAGACACATGATGACGTTGACATTTTGTAATCGCAACGGAATAACGTCATGCTTTTTATTATTTCACTTCAAATCTTGTTTGTAGCGCAGCGTAGTATAAAAAAACAGAGGATTGCTTTTGTTTTTTTCTTTTTGAATATTTCGATAGTTCTGGGAAACACTGGAAACAAAAAAAAATTGGAAAAGGTACTGCAACTATTTATGTGAAAATAAAAAATGTGGGTTTTTCTCTTCAAGGAGTTTTTTGTTTCCCGACAAAGCAGGATTTATTTTCTTATACCCGTAATTCCGGTAATTTTCGAAAGGACGAACTAGCCTTTTGGTCAGAAGAAAGCACCATTCGAAAATTCTCTGGAAAAAACTCAAATCAAAAATTTTATGAATTAATACAGTCCAAAACCATAGTTTTTTTTTACCGAAACGCCTTCTATGAATGGCTATGTAAAATGGCACTGACATCGGTGAAAAAACCAATTGGTGTGTGAATTGCTCAATTTCTAAAAAAAATTAAAACTCAATTTATCAAAACCCAAGGGATACGAGGGCTATATATATTTCTGGCCTAATAATGAAAATGCGAATATTTATCATCAACAATGGTTTTATTGTTTTTCAAAGTATTCTCCAGCATGATTTATACACTTTTGCATGCGCTCAAACCAATTGTCGAAGCACTTTACCCACTCCGATTGAGACACCTCCAAAACATGATTTTTGAAAGCTTCATCAGCTGCCTCGGGCGACAAAAATCGGTGACCACTCATTTTTTCTTGATGTGCGGGAATAACAAGAAGTCATTGGGTGCCAAGTCAGGGCTGTGCGGCGGATGACCCATCAATTCGACGTTTTGGCCGGTCAAAAAGGCGCTGGTTTGAGCCGATGTGTAAGAGCTCGCATTGTCATGGTGCACAATGATTCGTCTTCTCTTGTTCGTTTCTTCGAAGACTTCAGGCAAACAAATTGTGGTGTACCACTCAGAATTGACCGTTCAACGTTGCTTAAGTGGAACAGTCGCCACATGACCTGTTTTGCCGAAGAAACAGGCGATCATTTGCTTCGTAGTGCTTCTTCCACGAACAACTTTCGTTGGATTTGGCTCGTCTTCGAAGACCCATACGGTCGATTGCTGTGTTGTTTCTGGCTAATACACATAGAACCATGATTCGTCACCTGTGGCGATCTTATAAACGTCTTTTGAAGCAAATTTTTAAAGTTTTCAAAATTTCTTTGCATTTATCTATACGAGCCTTTTTTTGAGCGATTGTCAAATTGTACGGGATTCAACGAGCACAAACCGGTTTTACGGCCAGGTGTTCATGCAACATCGAATGTTTGCTGGTGGAAGAAATGCCCAAGGATGCCTCTATCTCACGGTATGTCACATGACGATCTTGCGTTATCAGTTCACGCGCGGCATCAACGACCGTTTTTGGACGACATTCACGACCTTCGTCTTTGAGCGAGCGTCGGCCACGATTGAATACATTAAACCAGTTTTTCACAGTTCTATAGGATGGTGCTTCATCGCCATACAAAGATTCAAGTTCATCGATGCACTCTTGTCTTGAAATTTCGATTTGTCGTATCGAATTCTGAACTAATTCAGAACGACTTCGGTCAGAATTCTGGAATTAAGTCTTATTAAATTCTGATGTTTTTAACGATAGTTCGGACCGAATTCTGAACGAATTCTGAGCATATGTCATGGAAAATTCTGAATGTAAACAATCGAAAAGAAGAAAATATTTTTGTTCTACAAAAAAAAAGTTGTAAAACATTTTCAAAAAGCATTCGGAACGACTTTTATTTACAAGCAGGCGTGTCTGCAGTTTCGGAGAGAGCCACTTTACTATAATAAAAGCGCAAGCCATAATTGTGCTGCAACTATGTTTAGTGGTTATACATTTAAGGGCAACCAATTTTGCATTTAACGAGAACTGTCGGCAGTAGAGTTTTCCTCCGAACACAATAAAAATCCCTCGCACAGCCCAGCTAACCAAATGTTTAGAATTCGGTCAGAATTCTGTACGACAATCGGAAATAATATCCGATTTCGGATTAGAATTCTTACCGAGTTCGTTACGACAAACATATTGGAGGGTTAACATGGATTTTGATCTACTTTTCTGAGGGAACTCTGATGTTTTTGCCGACATTTCGAACCGAATTCTGAACGAATTCTGGGCTAATGTCTTGGTAAATTTAAAAAGTAAACAAACAAAAAACAAGAATTTGAAATATAAAAATACCTCCGACAAACAGTTAATAATTCGTTCAGAATTAGTTCCGACATGTCTGAACACAATACCAATAACTGCAAAATATGAAGCAAATAACAAAAATTTTAAACGAAGAGACAACCTTAGATAAATCGTTTAGAATTCGTTGCGAGTTCATTATTAAACGGTCATTCCTAGACAATGGCCGGGACTTCTGCGGCTGAATCGAAAGGTCTTTGTATAAGTGGCATCCCACTACAATGCCCTGAGTAGTCTGATCAAAAAATTAATAAAAAATCCCACAGACAAGTCTAACAGAATTCGGCCGAATTCGTTCAGATATTTCAGAACCTAATAAAATAAAAGATCCTCAGACAAATCGTACAGAATTCGCAACGATTTCGGTAAGAATTCTCGATAGAGTTCAGATATTGTCTGATATCAAAACTTGGTTTACTGGGTACTTACATATCCGAATCCCATAAACATTCATTTCGAAAACAATCAAATTGGTAGCAGTTTTGAGTTGATGAGCCCCGTGATCATATCAGCTGATAGTTGGAAAGGGTTTCAACTTGGGACTGGCACTACGATTCGTCTCCGAGAGAGAGTAACCACTGGATACCTTTGTCTTGAATGAATAAAACTTGATGATGAAAGATGCTGTAAGAAGAAAGCCACATTTATTTTATGCCGTAGCGGAACTTTTCTTTCGTTTCAGAAGAGTAGAACTTCAATTCCTTAGAAAATTACTTACTGGCGTTGGTTGCTGAATGTTGCTTCCGTATTAATTAAACGGCCATTCCTAGACAATGGCCGGGACTTCTGCGGCTGAATCGAAAGGTCTTTGCATAAGTGGGATCCCACTTCAATGCCCTGACCTGTTTGAATGGTTCCCCTATGGCCAGGACTTCTGCGGCTGAATCGAAAGGTCTTTACATAAGTGGGATCCCACTACAATGCCCTGACCTGTTTGAGTGGTTCCCCTATAGCCGGGACTTCTGTGGCTGAATCGGAAGGTCTTTGTAAAGGTGGGATCCCACTACAATGCCCTGACCTGTTTGAGTGGTTCCCCTATGGCCGGGACTTCTGCGGCTGAGTCGAAAGGTCTTTGTATAAGTGGGATCCCACTACAATGCCCCGACCTGTTTGAGTGGTTCCCCTTAGGTTTAGCAGTATCTGAAACTGTTGCAGCCTCACCTCAGCTTCCTCCAGCGGTTTAATTGAAAATTGTTTGCATATTCCACACTAGATCCATTGTACTTGGCTTTGTTGGTCAATATTTTTATTGCAAAACTCGAAGGACAGACGTCCATAGACTATATTCGCTGGAATTTGATCAATTATGGTTTTATGTGAAAGGAAATAAAAGCAACGATTTTTTTCCTATTTAAAAATTTAATATTCTCTAGTAAATTTGTCATTGTCTTAATATAATAAATATATTTGATATAAAAAACGTTACATTATTTTTCTCTTATAATTAAATATAGCTAAAGCTTTCCATTTATCATATGTGATGTTTTTTTTTATTTTTACTTTTTGTGTGTGTGTAAATATGAATTGTATATTTAAAAATATTTTAGTTCGTATCAAAAAAATTGAGCAAGAATAATTAAGGAGTTCTTTGCGAAGAAGCATTATCAATATTTATATCTACAATTGGTCAAAACTTATGACAAAAAAAACGAAATAAAAAGAAGCCTTGTATAGTTGTAAACTTTCTGAAATAAAAATAATTTTAGAAATTTGGTCAAAAAGACCTTATTGGGAATGTTTTATCCTTTTGTTTCTTTTCGAACACAATTTTTCATGAGATTCGAGTTGTTAACATTTGTTTTTGTTTTGTTTTAATTTTTGAAATAGATTTCCTTAAGTCTGTTTTAAAATTATATTTTACAAAAATCCACATGTTTGTGGCTTAAATTAATTTATTTTTAATAAGGTTAATATTGCAGCATTAAAATCTATTATTAAATAAGTCATATCAAAAATTTTGTTTTGTGTTATTCGACCGAGCCGAATTTGTTTTTTTTTTCTTCATTTTAGATATCCAACACTATAAGAGAATCGCGTGAAATTTAAGGGAAAATTTAAGTAAAAGAAAATTTTAAAAAAAGATTCAGACGCAAATTTAATTTAGTTAAGATTCTGAAAAAGTCAACTGACGTCATGGTTTGTAAAAAAGGAATGTGGATTTATAAGTTTATCTATTCCGAAGTTGAATCATCATTATGTTATGGGTACACTGAAGCTGTTTTTTTACGCTGCGATTTCTAATTTTTCCGCTCTCTAAAAATTATTGAAATACAAGTTTAAAATTTACAATTCTATTTTGACACTGCAGTATTTTAAACCCTCCTAATTTTTTTAAACGGCAGTACTAACAGACGCCGCACTGTGGCCCAGAATCAAATTTTTATCAGCCAGTCTATAACTTTTGATCTTGTCAACATTTTTCCCTGCAACAGTTGATTGTCAGGCGAAGAAGACATCAGTTCAGCAGTAAAATGTATGTTATATTTATTGTTAGCTCGATTCCTGATGATGATCTTTGAAGAAGATCGAAATTTCGAAAATAATAAGTAAATAAATATACAAAAAAAATGACCTTGAGCTTGATTTCAATATTTCATCAACGTTCTGTAAGGACTGTAACCAAGGACTCATAAACCTTCTTAATGTTGTTAAACGTCCGTTCAAATATACGACGCAAAGAGGTCCAGAATCAATTTTCATCAGCCATAAGTCTATTACTTTTGATCTTGCCCACATGTTTGCGTTCTGTAAAGCAGCAGTTATTGGGTATATTTTAGTAATTAGCCCAAAATTTAGAAAAGTAAAGTTTAAATATTTTTGTAGCCAAGGACTATAAGATAATTTCGAGCCATTGACACTCGAGCTATCGGGTATATTTTAGAAGTTAGCACAAAATTTAGAAAAGCAAAGTTTAAATAGTTTTACTTATGCATGTAAATGCATTTATAAAAACAAAAAAAATCTTTTTGTTTTACAGATTTTCACCTATTTCAAGATTTAAATATTGAAAAAGTGTGTCGAACGATATCTCGTACGTTATAAGAATTACTGCTTTTAATTTTTATTATAAGGTGTAGTTTCAATTCTTTTTGCTTGTACTAAATATATATTGGTTATAGCAACCAAAGACGGTTGGTTATAGCATTTGCATTCCTAAAAACAAAAAATATTTTTTTTGTAATACAGATTTTCACCTTTTTCAGGATTTGAAAATTGAAAGAATGCCGAACGACATCTCTTACACTTAAAGAATTACTGTTTTCAATTTTTATTATAAGGTGAGGTTTTTAATCCTTTTGCTTGTACTAAATATATTTTGTAAGAGGAATTACTCCAAAAGCTAATAAGATCAGGATTGTTGTTTGTCATAGAGGAAAGGAAAAGTAAGTCAGCGAAGTAAAGCAAACACATTCTCGAGTGGTGAAGCATCGACAACGAGAGTCGAAACGTCACGGATAAATGTTAATGTGACAATTAGTATTTTTCTATAGACAATCCATGCCATTTGCAGTCATGAAGCGCTAGATAGGGACACCTGTACTTTGTGCTCATGCTAAATTACATCGGAGTTCATTTACAATGAGTTGTAGGAGTCGTGAATAAAGTTAAGAGCATTGTCCTGACTAAATATGTCAGCCGAATAAATGTAAATGTGACAATAATTTTTTTTTCTATAGACAATTCATGCCATTTGAAGTCATGAAGCCTGTACTTCGTGCTCATGCTAAATTACATCGGAGTTCATTTACAATGAGTTGTAGGAGTCGTGAATAAAGTTAAGAGCTTTGTCCTGACTGAATATGTCAGCCGAATAAATGTTAATGTGACGATTAGTATTTTTTCTATAGACGATCCATGACATTTGCAGTCATGAAGCGCTAGATAGGGACACCTGTACTTCTAAATCGATTTTTATGTGATATAATATGCAAAAGAAATTATTTGCCATTGATTTTTAGAATATCTGTTATAATTTAATAGTCCTTGACAAATACAAACTTACACTTCAGACAATCTGGGCATACTTCTCGTACCTAAGTAGTATTAACAAGTTTGTAAACTCTCTACTCTATGTGCTTTATAAAAAATCAATATCGCTCGAATAAGCATATGACTTGGACTACCTGTCCTTTGGACAAAGTCAATAAAAAGGGCATACAACCTAAGTTAGATGCGGATTTAGTTTTTTCTACAAACGCAGCATTCATTTCCTATGTAATAAATAGTGACATCTATATTTTGTAGACATACCAATACTTCTGCAAATATACTAAAGCTAGACTTTATTGTGTAGAGATAATTTAAATATATCTAACCCCCTGATCGCATAAAGAAAACAAAATCCGTATGCGGACGGCAATTTTATTGAATTTCAAACAGAAATTCATTTGGGGAAGATTTCGCTTACATATGCCAACAAGGGGTTAAACACATTTTCGATTGATAAAAACTTCCAGCGCAGTTTTGGTAGCATAAACAAGATTAATTTTCAGATAAACTTTTTTAGAATGTCATGAATTTAGTTTAGACATAAATCCCGTTTAAAACATTTTTGAAAAATAAAATTTTAAATGTTATGGACGGAATAATTGCTTTTATTGTTTACAAACGATTTAGAGATTTAAAGGAGTGTTCTGACTCAGATTTGTATTAAACAGTTTTTAATTCGATTTCAAATTCTGTCCGTAAAAAAGCTTTATATGGCTCATATATAAGTAGATAGTAACAAAGTTCCATTCACATATAAAATACAACGCGGGATAATTTTTGCAAATCAATGTTGAATGTTATAGTGTCTCCTTAAAAAGTCTTAACAATACTCTGGTTTTTAGTTTTTGACAGAAGTTTTTAAATGTTATGCAAAGAGCAATTAACTCTACTTAACTGAAGCGAATTTACTGCTTGAAAATCCTATCGTGACAACTAAAACCTGGTACAAAAATCATTCATGTATATACAACGCGGGGTATATTTGTGGAAATTAATGTGGAATGTTAAAGTGGCCCCTTAAAAAGTCTAAAAATTACTCTGGTTAATTAATTTTTTTGACAGAGGTTTTCAAATATTATGCAAAGAGCAATTAAATCTACTCAACTGAAGGGAATTTTCTGTTAAAAAATCATATTATCTTCACTAAAGCCTGGTACTAAAATCATTCACGTGAAAAACTTAAATCGACTAAAAAGTTAAAAAATACGGTTTTGCCAATATTTGTTTATGAGAAATAATTGAGGTGTACTGTATTTACCAAGGAAATCAAAAGTGTATGTACAGGGTGGGCTATTTAAAAGTTGTGGTAGTCGTATGAAGGATATTGTGTTTCATTATTAAATGGCAAAGTTCAAACATTCCAATAAAACCAGAAATTTGAAAAAAAAATATTAGTCATTTTTTCTACAGCCGATTCAAATTTAAAATTTCAAATAGCCCACCCTTTACTATTATGTGCAGTGGGTCAGAAGATATTGATGAAAAACTATTTTCACTGAAGTTTCAAGGAATTTTATTTTAACTGCATTTTCTCATGAAAATGTGATGTTGGTACTAGGCTTAACATGAAAGAGAATAGGGCTTCAGTGTTACAACCCGGAAAATCTTGGATTTGAATGATTTTGAAAGAAAAAGTATTTTTATCTCAATTTATTGTTTCTTCTTCAAAATCAGAATAGTAAGCCAGTAACAAGTTTGATCACGTGAAAAACATTAATCGCCCAAAAATGACTAACATTTGTTATTTGTATTTCCCAGGGAAATCAAGAAAGTTAAGCTGCTCTGTTTTCCAGACATTGATTGAAAAAATGTCACTGCATGACTCATGCTTACATGAAAAGGAGATAAGTATCAGGGTTTAGAAAGAAATATTCCCTGACTCCATTTTCATTGGATTTCGTCCGTCAATTTGTTCACATGAAAAACATAAGTTTGCCTGGATTATTTTGTATAATAATAGCCATGTACATTATTTCCCAGGAAAATCAAAAAAGTTTCCACAATTACCCACAGTTTTCAAGATATTGAAAAAATAATAAATTTCACTGGAATTTTACAGATTTTTTTTTTATGGAGTTTGACTCATGTTCACATAATAAGGTGATCTAAGTACGAGTTTATAGAATGAAATGCAGCGGAATTCATTTTCGTTGGATTTTGGCTTTCAATTTGTTTACGTGAAAAACATTAATCTCCTATAAATGATTAACAAATCCGGGGTTGCCCAGAATTTTTTTTGTAAATTTCCAAAATGTACATTATTTTCCAGGGAAATCAAAAAAGTTTTACAATTACCTGCAGTTTTGGCGATATCGAAAAACTAATTTTCACTGCAATTTAGAGCATATGTTTTATATAAAGTTTGACTAATGCTCCTATGAAAGTGCAGTCTAAGTGCCAGGTTTTAGAAAGAAATACAGCGAAGTTAATTTTTAGTGGATTTCGGCTATTAATTTGTTCACGTGAAAAACATTAATTGATTAACAAATCCGGGTTTGCCTAGATTTTGTTTTGTAAATTAATAAAATGTACTTTTCTTCGCAAGGAAATCAAAAAAGTTTCTACAAATCCCGTAGTTTTCAAGATATTGATAAAAAAAACAATTTTCACTGCAATTTTACAGATTTTTAATGGAGTTTGACTCATGTTCATATGAAAAGGAGATCTAAGTACCAGGTTTTAGAACGAAATACAGCGGAGTTTATTCTCATTTGGATTTCGGCTGTCAATTTGTTCACGTGAAAAACATTAATCGTCTATAAATGATCGTCTATACTTTCCAGAGATCATAAAAATTTGCAGTTCAGTTTTACAGACATTGATAAGAATAAGTTTTCACTGCAATTTAACAGAATTTTTTTTATATATGGAGTTTGACACATGTTCACATGAGAAGGCGATCTTAGTATCAGGCTTTAGAACAAAATAAGCCAATTTCTTTGTCATTATATGTCGGCTGTCGTGACTCGAAATCCTTTGAGTGTGGCTTCAAATTTTGTATGTAAATAAGTCATAACACTCCTCATAATCTCAGAATCACTTGAAACAAAATAAGCTAAGGTCTTTGTAAAGGACACTTTTCACCTTTGATACGATCAGCATCTGGTGGACTTTCTCTATATACACATAGTGTTGGATATCTTTAGCATACCAAGATCACAGTTTTGTCGCTTGTTGCTCTCCTTCTTAATGATGACCTTTATCTAACATAATAATTTCTTCGCCACTGTCGTCCGCATCAATCCCGATGTCCGAATGCCGCTCTTCATCGTCCGAATTTATAATTCGTTTCAAATCGTCGTCATCCTCATCGAAATATGGTTTAATGGTCATGCCCTCTGCAACAAAGAAAGAAACACAAACCAGTTTAAATCTACAAACATAGAATTTCACCCAAAATCACACTTACTTTTTATGGGCGAGCGGAATAACTCCGTTTCCCCATCATCGCCGTCATCTTCGAACAGTTCCTTGCCTTTTTGCGGCAGTAGGGAAAAGTTATAATACGGCTTATCGGCCCTATGGCGTCGAGCCATTATAAATTGGGCACACAGTATGCACAGGACCACACCGGTGATAATGACCAAGCTGGCCAACAAAATAAATACAAATCTTGGCATACCCATAACGTGCTCATTTCGATTTAAATGGAAGACCACATTTTTAACATCTGCACCCTGGCCGCCAACGTCAATCAAACGTGTGGTTTCCAGGAAACGTGGTGCCTCCACTTTCAGGGTAATTTCTCCAACCGGCACATTCTTGAGCACATAGGTACCCATACTATCGGTAAAGTTGCGTATAAATTGTTTGACAATGGGTTTTACCACAGACACTTTGGCATGCTGTATGGGATGATTGGACCAGTCCAGCACAAAACCGGAAATCATGGTGGTTGTTTCGGTCAACGTTAGGCGACCCAAAGGTTTAACTTCACTGTGTCCCACAATTAAGGTGAAGGGCTGCAGCTTTATGACTCCCAAGTTGGTGATTTTTCCATGTTTCACCTCCGCTTTGGTAACCTGCGATTCGAAATTCGGCGCACTGACTTCTAAAGCATACACTCCCTCGGGCAGTATCAACTGGAATCTGGCCTCATTTCGCGTTACATTATACACGGGATTATGGTCTATCACACGTATAAAGGCCTCCCGTATGGGTTGATCTTCTCGATTGTGCACGAAGCCCAAAACGCCCGTATCCACCAAATGCAAAAAATTCTTTAGTTTTTCGATATTTTTACGCCACACCGCAGTGATGTCCTTTTGCGCGGGCATACTGCAACAGGAGAGTCCCAATGTGAACATGGGAATATTGTACATTTTGTAGAATAAATTCGTCAAACGTTCCGTAATGTCGTGTCGCAAAGCTCGCGTTGAGGTGGAAGAACATTGAAGGGGCGAATAATTGAATTCGGTATTTTCGATGTTATGGGCGAATTTTTCGAAGATCTGTTCGCCTTTGGGGTAACTGAAAAAGGGCGGTAAACAAAAATATAAAATCAGTTTTTTTAAAATAGACTTAGGGCTATATTCTTCATTGAGTTAGTTACTTCCTAGTCAAGACAATGGACTTCTGAAACCCATAATTTGTAATAAAATTTAATTACTTTTTGCACACATGATAAAATATATTCTAATGCGATAGGTGCAAAGATAAATTAAATTTTGCTCAAACTACCGTAAAAGGAAAGCTTTCAAATCCCATTGTTCTGACTTAAAAGTTGCTGCTGCTCACAAGGAAGGATCTTATCATTTGGATTAAGTAAACTTACTTCAATTCCGATGAGCCGGTGCTAAAGGTAAGCATTAAGTCGAATCTTTGATTTTCCAAAAAGGTCATCAACAGATCTCTTCTCTTTTCGGATTCCGGACTTAGAATGCGCTCTCCCAGTTCATTGCCAATGACAGGATCACAAATAGAATTGCTGAAAAAAAAACGTTAAGGGAAAGAGTTATTAAAAAAACATTTAAAGTCAGAGAACTGGAAGAAATATTAAGAAAGATTCCACAAGTATAAGGAGGATTTCAAAAGAGCTGAAAAATGCTAATGGATGCAATATTGTGAGTCTAGTCATTCTTTAAGTAAGACATCTCTGTTCAGGCGAATTTCATCCAAAAAACCAGGCGTGTCTGGCAGTACGAGTATACAAAAGAAAGATGGTTCGTGTACAGAAGCTGGCTTAGAGTCTTGGAGCTTAGCTTGAAGTCGCTCTGTTCCGGCGTATTGCATCCAAAAACCTGGGAGTAAGCAGCTGTACTCAAACGAAAGCTTCGAGTAACTTTTGCTGCGTTCCAGGGTGCGAAAATGTAAGAAAGGAATTCAACGAACTATTTAAAAAGTGGCAAGGCCGGAAGACATTTTTCGGCAATCTTAAAACACTGTGCACGAAAAGAAATGTGTCAGTCTTAGTGGATTCATATAGAAGTGGAGGAAACCAGGGAAACCGTTTGAAAAGTGGCAGGGACGGATGACATTTTTTCAACCATCTTAAAACACTGCACAAAAAAAGAAATACCATACTAAGTGGACTCATAAAGAATAGATCTATACGGCGGTTATAAGACCCTTTCTTTAAAAGTGGTTGCATTGTGTGGTGGAAGGCAACGGGAGTTGCAAGTAACTAATGGGTGGTTACATTTCAAGGGCCGATGTTGAATGTGAACTACACCTAAACGACAAGTTTTTTTCTGCATTTCATTTGATATTTCTCAATTTCAGACTAACTCAATTTGAACCATGGAAAGATATACAAGCGAGAATCGTGGTAACAGTGGATACTCAATTTTCGAAGAAAATCATCTTCGGGGATGAGGCACATTTTCACCTCAGTGGATTCGTCAACAAGCAGAATTGCCGAATTTATGCGAATGATAATCCAAGAGTGATTGTCGAAAAAAACAATGCACAAACAAAGAGTGAGTGTTTGGTGAGGTTTATGGGCTGGCGGCATCATCGGACCGTAGGCAGTTACTGTGAATGTCTTTCGCTATCGTGAGATGATAACGAACTTTTTATGGCCCGAATTGTAAGAAATGGATGAGGACGATATGTGGTTTCAACAGGACGGAGCAACTTGCTACACAGCTAACGTAACAATGGATCTTTTGCGCGGCAAATGCAATGGCCGTGCTATCTCACGTCGTGGCGATGTTAATTGTCCGCCAAGATCATGTCATTTGACATCGTTGGACTTGTTTCCTTGGGGTTATTTGAAAGAAAGGGCATACCGTCTATAATCCAGCAACAGTTGAAGAGTTAAAGGATGAGATAAAACGGCACATTAACGGCATAGAACCTCAATTATGGCTCAGCGTCATCGAAAATTTAGACCATCGGATGGAGATGTGCCGCCGGGGCTGCGGCGGCCATTTGGCCGATATTTTGTTCCATACATAATTGAACCGTACCAGTATTATCATAATAGAAAGAAATGACAATAATTTCCTAAATAATTTGTGTTTATTTAAAATCAACATCGGCCCTTAAAATTTAACCACCCTTTACAAAAAAGTACACCGCAGTTTGCACTGGATGTTATCCTACACAAATGGAAATTATAACAGGTGAGGCAGCCAAAAGCATATCCAGACTGCATTAGAAATCCGTAGTAAATTTCACAAACAAATGTCTAATTTGCTTTCAGAATTTTTCTTCTTTAGGGACATTCTAAAGTTTATCTAGAACAGTTAGACTTTTCGGTTTTTCATCATGCCAAGCCTGGACATCCCGGACCGGGGCTTGTGGGCAGGAATAAATAACCTGCACGAAAAGTAGGCGATTTCCACAGATGGTTCTGAAAATGAAACTGATGTCTACATCGAAAAGGTAGACCTAAATAGATCTGTAACAATGCACAATGAGTGAAGTTTTTCCGAGCGAAAGTTCTAGCGATTTAAAGGTCTGCGTCAATGAATTGAGTTTTATGGACAGGAATAAAAAAGCTGCACGAAAGATAAACGGTTTCCACAGATGGTTCTTAAAATGAAACTGGTTTATTCTTCGAAAAGGTAGACCTTAGAAGATCTGTAAGAATACAGAATGCACCGAGCAGAACTTCTAGCTATTTTAAGGGCTGCCAGAATGAATTTCCTTTTATGTCGACAGTCAGACAGATAATATTCTAAAACACATAACCCGGAACTGGAAAACTAGCATAGGGTTTACTGTATCGAGTGATATTTTGCCTGGGCTAGATATTACAAGAACAAGTGTACTGGTGGGACTGGACAGAAGAAGTCTATGACATGTTACGGGGCAGTGTAATGTTATGACGAGGACCTCAAGATGGAGTAACTTATCTCCAGAAAGGTAGAAATGGTGGAGCAAATTCTTTTTACTGCCCATGTCTCCTATGCCAAAGACAAAAGTGCCTAGGCGAATCGTAAAGATCAGACTGCGAGATGCCATACTTTTTAATGGGTTATCAGTCGAGAGGTATTTTTTCAATAGGGTTTTTTTTCGCAGATTACTCGTGAGTTGTGTTAAACTTTATTTTTTTCCTTTTAGTATTGTTTGCCATTTTATTGCAGAAAGACTTCTACTGCAACAACGTCTCTAAATTGTGCAACTGTATTTTGAAAATAAGAATGAGAAGATCCGCTGTTTTCGACCAAAATTTTGTTCGGTGATGAAGCTCATTTCTGGCTCCACGGCAACTGGCTCAACGGCAACGTCAATAAACAAAATTGCAGTTGAGCTGAAGAGCAACCAGAAGAGGTTTAAGTGGTGGGATTATACGGTTTATGAGTTTATGGGCTGGTGGATTCATCGGTCCATATTTTTTACAAAGGATGATGGCCGGAACTTGGTTGTGAATAGTGCTTGCTGTCGCGCCTTGATATCGGGCTTTTTGCTACCTGTAATTGAAGCCCGTAATATTGATAACATTTGGTTTCAACAGGACGGTGCCACTTGCCATACATCTGCTCAAACAATGGATCAATCGAAGTCATTAGTCATTTCGAAAGGCAGCTAAATTTACATTTTGGACCGGTGAGCTGCCTAGATTGTGTGATGCCACACCTTTAGACTTTTTTCTTCGGGGCTACGTTAAGGCCAAAGTCTATGCTGACAAACTAGCTGCGATTCAGGTTTTGGAAGCCAACATTACGCGTGTCATTAACGACATACCGGTTGAAATGCTCGAACGAGTCATCCAGAAATGGACCCTCAGAATGGACATCATGAGGCGTAGTTGCCGCCAACTTTTGAAGGAAATTATATTCAAAAAATAAATGGCATAAAATGTCCTTTCAAATGAACAATCAAGATTCCTCACTTGATTTGAATTTTTGTATTTTATTAGAGGCTACTATAAATAAACGAAAGCGAGTCTTCATAGCGTGTTAGAAGATTGCGAACGTCCAGCCATCCCCAAAAGGGCCAATCTCCATTTGCTCTGCGCTCTCCAAGGTAGTGGAGAGTATAGTATGCCACAAACTAGTGATCGAGTGAGCCATACTGGCTCTCGTTAAAATAAAATTGAACCACGGGAGACTGATGGCTTTTAGTTAAAGCGTTGGAGTTGGTCTATCCACGAGTTTGGTTAGAGGACTTGGCACTGGATAACTTCAAAGCCGTTAGTCTTGCTCGGTGTAGCTGATCGTATTTAGTGTTGGTAATACTTTTGCTCGATTTATACCGAGATTTCATAGAGATCGCACTGTACTTGATGTTGTAGATGGGTTTTTATCGAACACACATAGGCCGACCGCAGGGTTACCACAAGGCTCTGTTCTTTCTCCCTTAATTTTTCTTATTTTCATGGACGATATTTTGGGTTAGACTGTGAATCCAATCTACTTCTTCGCGGATGACAACAACCTCTGCCATTCATATTCAAGCGACCGTAGGCCGAGTCTACAAGATATTGAAGAAAAAAGGCTTATAATGGATGAGATACTTGGCCGTGATTTACTGGCACAAAGCTCTGTTCTATCTCCCTCTCTTTTTTTCTTATTTTCATGGACAATATTTTGGGACTGTGAATCCAATCTACTTCTTCGCGAATGACAGCAACCTCTGCCATTCAGATATTAAAGACAAAAGGCGAGTTATGGATGACACACTTGGGCGGGATTTTCTGGCACAAGGTTCTGTCCTTTCTCCCTCTCTTTATCTTAATCTTTTTTTCATTGACGATCTTTTGGGTCAGACTGTGAATCCAATCGACTTCTTCGCGGATGACTACAACCTCCGTCATCATTCATATTCATTCAGCCGTAGGTCGAATCTTTAAGATATTGGAGACAATAGGCGAAATATGGATAAGACACTTGGCCGGGATTTACTGGCCATTTTCGATTGGGGTCGGGTAAATTGAGTATATTTTAATGCGGGTAACAAACAGTGTTGCTTGATGTCTCAATAACGATTAACTGACCAGATCCAAGGTATGAATATCGAACAATAAGATGTCCTTGGTGTTCTGGGCATGAAAATACAATGTGACGCTCGTTGGTTAATGTTTTCCTACTAAAAACAACAATGGTTCCTGTAGGTTTTTGAGTGATGGCGCCTTCCTAAATTAACCTTGATACGTGGGAATACTAAATATTGATAAGAATAAGATGCTGCTAATGTTCTGGGCATGAAAGAACTATGTGGCGCTCGTTAGGCAATATTTTTCTACTAATGGGAACCATTGTGGTCCTGGCTCCAACAGGATTTTGTGTGAAGGCGCCTTCTTAACTTAACCTTGATACATGGAAATAGTGAATATTGATAGGAGTCCCGCGATGTGGACTTATTTCCCAACTTACTTGTTATTGTAGATTTTAAAAACTCCATCAAAATTTTCCGTTATAGGCAAAAAGTATAAAATGCTACTTTGCAGCAATTTCAAAATCAACGGTTCACGTAATTTGTAGCCCTCAATGATGTGGCGTGCCAGATTCATGGATACTTCACGGCCCAAAGGCGAGGCGGAATCAAAGAAGGAACTTAAAATCAAAATCTTATGTTTGCTTTCTTCGGGAGCACCAATCTGGAAAAGAAACCAAAAATGAACAATAGAATTTCAAGGGATAATTTCCAGCTTTACTTACATCGGATGTTAGCTTAATGGAATTGTAATATAAACCGAATTCCGACTCGGCATAACCGAATGTTGCTATTTGACCATTGCGCGCTTCAAACTCAGCCAAGGTTGAGCGCAGCTCAGAGTTGGAATGATATCTAGTATGGACCACATTTTCTATAATACGATAATCATTGGCCGAAGCCCAATGTTGGGGATCATCGCGCATAAGGGTGATGTCTATGTGAACCTTGCCACTGGCCGGAACCTCGACCAATTCACGTTGGGGGGAGTAACTGAAAAAAATAAAATTTATTATAAAAAAACCCTTTACAAAACGAAATGACTTTTATTTACCCATCTGCCAAAACCGTAATATTATGTACACCGGGCAAAGCCAACTTCATGTAATCGCCATAGGTGCCACTGTATATGGCATGTTTGGCATCGTCCAGCATTATGGCCGCTCCCGCCACAGGCGTTCCAATGGAACTACGTATGGAACCCTGAATACCGTTGTGAACCTGTTCAATGAACAGCAATAGCGGTTCACGGTTATCTCGCCAAAATTGAGGCAACTCATCGGCCATGGGGAATTTGTCACAGCCCAATTCCAAGGTCAATTCCAGGACACCAGCCTTTACATAGTTCCAATCTTGCATTCCTCCGGTAACACTGTACCACTGGGCGCCGTTAGTTATGCCACCCGGGAATAGCTCATGCTTGAATAGAGGACATGGATTGCCCAAATGCATGGTGGGGTGTGCCTTAGAGTACACTGTAGCCAAGTGCTGAAACAGTTCATTGTCATCGGTGGGATTAAGTTTACGGCCAATATTGGGCATTCTCAGTCTTGTCATGGGATCGTTGAAATCATTCTCGTTGTCATCAAACGGATAGTTGGCCACCAACGAGCCGCCATGTAAATTGGCCGACAATACAAACGGTATGGACAAAGTCCAATTCATTAGGGCCGCCACTTCCGGTTCCGTTACTTTGTTAAACTTATCCGTACCATATTGATCGGGGAAATTGCGATTCAAATCCACATTATGAGCATTGGCTCTACCCAGGCCGCTGGTCTTATCGCCCTCCCGGGAGATTTCGTAACCATCCGGGTTCATGGAGTACAGGAAGTGCATGCGGGTGGTGTTAACCAGCTTTGTTATGCGATTATCGAATTTATAACGTTCGCAGATGTATTTGGTAAGCAGAATCATCATTTCTTTGCCCACCACTTCGTTGCCATGCATGTTGGCGACGTATTTGAATTCTGGAACGCCGGGTATGTGTTGACCGGGTGTGGCGAAAATCTCCAATACCCATAGATCACGATTCTGGACGGATTTGCCGATGGAATACAATCGTGTTATGGACGGATACGAATCGGCTATATCATGCAGGAATCTGGTTAAGAAAAAATTAATTAGTTATGGATACATTTTTTAATTGAACACAAATATTTTACTTATTTAGGGCTATAAAGAACCAATTTGATTTACAGGTTTTTTTTTTCTTTTATTACCTAACGAAATCTACTTCAATTTGGAGGGGTCCACTAACAAACTGGCATATAGAAATACCATGGGTCGACAATACTTATAAATAACATTTTTAAATTGCATATAGGCGATAAGTCTCTACAGAAACCCTCTATGCGCTAATATTATGATTTTCCTGCACCTGATAGGTCAAATTTCAGCTTTGTCTGGCGCTTTGCAGGGGTCCACTAGCAGACTAACATTTCTATATGGGATTGCACACATTTGGCATCTTTAAATGGCATATACACTTACGGAAACCCTCTACGCGCTCTTATCATAATTTTTCTACAACTCATGGGTCAAAATTTTAGCCTTGCCTGGCGACGCACAGTGGCGTGAATTAAGATAACGAGCGGTCAAAACTGGAAGAAGTGATCGTAGAAAACTGAAACTTCGCACAAGTAGTCCATGTAACGTAGTGTGATTGCAAATTCGTTTTCCACAAAATCGAATGGAAAACTTACACCATTTCCATTATAACGAAATCCATGTTATAAAAATGGTAAATTGTTTTATCCACACTCTACAGAGTAAGAGGATATTTATAATTTGCTTGTGCCTAAAAATGTAGCGCATCAAAAATGCATCTTTTTGACCAATTCGTCTCGTGACTGTTGTGTCATTTGAGCAATGTACGTATGTCCCTCAGTGAGGCTGGGTAACATGATAATTTTAGAATGCAGTTGCCAAACTCTTTTAAAAGCTGCATATCGTAACATTTTTCTAATACTCTTTATAGGATTAAAAATGGTCTATAATGCCACAACCCCTTCAGGTACCTACCACACATACGTATCATTTCGCCCAATTTTTGTATTCATGCCATTTCTTTAATACTGTTCGTACCACCTTGCTCGAAACCATTTTTTAAGAATAGCATAGTTATATAAAAAAGTGAATCCAAAATTAAGTTCCTTAGCACGCCCCTTCTAGTACTTCCCACACAAACGATCATATACACGTACACATTCGAACCTATATAACTTGCCACCTAATGCATGAAAATCGTTGATTCTAGTACCTCTCAAGCAAATGAACCATTGCCCACTTATGCTTTTCACGTTATATCATTATTATAATTTGTACGATCTAACTATCTGTACTTAAGCACAAAATATAAGGTAAATCTGGTGACAAAAAAGTGGACTCCTGATACCGCCCAGACCCCGTTTTAGTAAAGATTTGCACCCACATAACTTGTCACCTTCAGCATGAAATTCTATCGAATTGTGAAAATCGTAGTACTTGGATGTGAGTATGAAAGAAGCGTAAGTTGGTATGGAAAACGTGGCTGACACGACCCATTCTGGTTCTGTCCGCCCACTTTTGGTCTTCGCATAGTATCTTAGGACTTTCCATGCGATGCTGAAAATATTGTATTTGAAAAAACGATTACTACTCATACATAGCCAAGTTTAACCCTTCTGGAAGCTCACACATAAATAACATTATCGGAGCTAAAATCGAAATCAACAAAACACTTTTTCTAATGCACAAATATCGCATAATTTGATTCTACCCATATGTTTGATCAATATCCTACGGAAAATTGGACCAGTACAGAACCGGTCATGTAAGAGGTCACTCATGGATAGGGACCGGTCCCGGTATCGATCCAACTATACGAAAAGAACCGATAACTTTTACGTCATTGAAGGGAGCCAATTAACCCTGCTTATATACCATGTGACTTATCTCGGGACCGATCAATAAGGACAGGTACCGTTCGTGTCTTTAAACATTGACACGTACGGATGGGTCAATTTTAAAATCGTCCAAGTGAAATAGTTCCTTGGGCAAAGATTCTTGTTTTGATCCCTAGAATACGGTTTTACTTGTCACTTGAGCGATTTTTTCGACTCCCTACAAATCGACCCGCCATATTATACATAGTACTCATTTGAAAATACCTCTCAGTCGTACCCATAACAGGCCCATCCCAACTAAAAAATCTGTGTTAATTGCCGTGGCGCTATTCTCGAGTCCGTCTTTATAAGAAATATTCTCGCACATTATAGGGGACGCACATCAGTAATTAAACCGCGTTCTTAGACCGCACACAGATAGACACACAAAATCTGCGGGATTTAGCAGTCAATTTGTATTCAAATTTAAATAAATTTCTAAACAAAACCCACTTTGAGTAAAATTTGTTTAAAATATAGCTTAAAACCGCCGATTTGTTTGATCCTCGGATTTTGTTTGAATTTCGGTATGCAGTTTTATGTTCAAAGTTATACCGCGAATTCGACTACATTGAATCTTTCAAGTAATTGACATTATTCTATCCATACCAAACCAATGGTGTAAAAGGTTCTGTTTTACCTGTCCTCGGTTTGGTACATACAGGTCATTTGACTCCACATTTCCCGTAGGGTATAAACATACGTTTAAGACCACATAACAAGCTCGAAGAAAAATTTTCCCTATGTTTTAAAATCTAATAATAAAAAACAAAACTTTTAACAACACACACACGTTGTAAAAGAAATCTATTGATGGCTCTCGATGTGGAGTCTCTTTAGAGGTGGCAAGAGTGAGTTGTATTTTCGTGGGCAATTGTGTGAAGAAAACTTGAAAAGTAAGGTTTACAACAGTAGTTCTCATTCGTTTGGGGAGAGCCTGGCCTTATAGAGTTAGGTTTTACTTTCAACAATTGCAGCAAGGCTTTCTGTAGAGGGTTGTCACGGACCCGAAATCATGATAAAAGTAGTGTGCAGCCACGAAAATCAATGTCACTTTGCCATTTTGTTAAAAACTTGTCTTCTATTTAAATATAGAAGCAAGAGGTCTTGAGCCGGTTTAATCCCTGTTCAATGTGTAAAAGCAACAGACCGAAATAAAACAAACGAGCTAAACATAATAAAAAACTTTAAAAGGTTATACAAACTTTTCTAGGGCGGTAAAATTGTGATGTTCGAATTTTGTGGGCGTTAGAAAACCGCCATTTTTTTCAATATCCACAGCGTTATCGGCTCGTACAACTTTCGATTTACGGAAATCGCCTAAAATGATAGAAAAGAAAATGAAAGAGAACGATGATAAATGGATACAGTAAATAAAAAGCGATAAAGAAACAATGAAAAGAAATATGTTTATATATGATTAAATGAAAATGGATATAAAAATGCTTTCAAATGTATGATGTTTAAAGAATAACAAGCTAAATTGATACCCTTTCCATCTAAACCGAAGAAACTTGAAACCAGTAAATAAAATGTATTTTAGCCACTATCCCACGACTACATAAAACAATGGTGCTTAAAACTTAAAAGGTGAAGTATGCCATAGAAAGGATGCATTATTCAAACAAAAAATATAATAAAAAAAATTAAAAAATGTATGTGAAATTAAATAAAAACTATCCTTCTTAAAAAAAATTCTTCACTTCTGCCTCGTTTCTTGCTTAATAAATTTTATTTATTAGCCCTTTTGATATACATACGTTTACATTCACATCAAATTCTTGTGTTTAAAACATTAAATAATTACGAATACATTTATAGTAAATTTTATTGATATTGTTTTAATAGACTTAAAATACATATATGTATAGGATAAAATATATGTAAAACTTTTGTTTTAAAAAAATCTACATCAAAATATACAATAGTTAAGTTTATAATTGTTTTTGGTTTTAAATAACAATTGATTTTTTTTTGTATTTAAAAATTTTGATAATAATTGAATACTTTTGATTTTCAATAATAAATACTTAAAAACAGTTTTAAAATTTTTTAAAAAGTAAGAGATTTAGGGGATATTTGGGGAAAAAACTAAGCAAAACCACAACACGGTTGCTGTTCACGTTAACTAAAAGACGACGATATAATTTAATATTGAAAATTTTGCACAATACAGCAAAAGCACTTTATTCTATGGTGTAATAACAATTACAAATAATACGAGTACTTAGAGAGTATCGGCGATATCTCGATAAATATTAAAGCTTCGATAGTTAAGATTTGATATATATATTTGTTTGTTTCAAGCAAAGACGATAAACTGTATAAGATGGTCGATGTTCTTCTTCTTTTGCAATATCGTATCTGTGCAGCCCCATCAAGATATAAAGCATTTTCTTTTCATTGCACATTTCTACACATTTTTGACATTTTCTCTTGTTTAATAATTCTTTGTGCACTCACCAATAGCAAATTTGACAACAAAAACCTAAAGCTTTTCAGAGTTTTTCTCCCCAGTCTGAGTATTGCCGTGCACGCCAATTTTTCGATAAATCTCAAATCGCCCATCTTCTATACTTTATCGTCTTTGGTTTCAAGTTCTAACAAAACTATCTGTTATCGATCACTATCGATAATTCGGAACCTCTAATACATGGTAAGCCAAATATTACCTGCCATTGTTTACAGAGTTGATAGAAATGCTAATCACGATTATCAGCTAGTGTTTATCCGACTTAATTTTATTGGCAATATAGCAGGAGGGTTCAAATCCCGTTGAGAACAACGAAACATTTTCAGTGATAAACTTTTTATTTCGATAATGCCGCTGACGATTTTATGAGAAATATAATTATCAAATTCAATAATTTATTTTTAAACGAGCTAAACTTGAATGATAATGCTGTAAATGATTCGATAGAGGACTAGTTATTCAGGGCTGCCGTAAAAACCAATGTTGTCACTATTGATTTTGAAAACGATAAGGAAAAATGCTTTGGAGTCATGAAAACTAATGTTATCGGTTTTATCAGCAACAGCTGATTCGAACATTGGTTTTATTTACATTCGAAATGCACAAAACCAACTTGGTTTCATGACACCAAATGAAACCAAAATTGGTTTGCAAAAACGACAATTAGCAAAACCGACCTGGTTTCTATGACAGCCCTGGTTGCTTTCGAAAAAAATAACAGCTGACAAGGCGGTAAACGAGCCAATAAATGGGTTTATAAAGGAATAGTTATCGTGCGTTTTAAAAACATATCGTCATTCTTTTTTCTAGATTACCATAGATGTGTTTTGACCTAGTTCTTTTTATTATTAATTTAAAATATGTTAAAAATTTGTATAATTGTTTGTAGAAGTTTATTTGTTTAGATTTTTTTTATTAATGTTAGTGTTTGATTTGTTTTTTAAAAATGAGAAATATGATAGAATTGAAAGATTAAAGAAGTATGTATTTTTTTCAAAAAAAATAAATTAACTAAAGCTGACAACACTGCTGCACATTCGATTAGAGTAAAACAAAGCGCAAGCTTAAGACGCAATTATAAAAAAAATTTAATCTGTAAGCTTTTTGAGACAAGTCAATTGTTTTCGTAATCCAGACCCTGATGGCAAATACAACACTGAACCGGTTGGTACAATTGGCGTTTTTTATTGCTACTCGCTTATTAAAGGAATAAGTGGTCACTAAGGCGATAACTTCAAAACTTTACTAGCACTATTTGAACTTTTTTTTGCATACAAGAACTGATTGGCTTTATGCATCACAAACGGTTTCTTTTGAAAATTTCAAATTTGTAGAAAAAAGGTTCTTCAAGATATACTATAAGCTATTCATAACCGAGCTAGCTTAAACTCGCTAAAGGTCATTAGGTCAATTATTTAAAACAAACGGCTTTTAACACAAATTGTCTTTAGTATTCTGTAAACAATTTCATCATTTCTATATTATTGTATAATGGTGTGAAGTTATCGCGTTAGCGAACTCCTAAGCGAGTTGCCCATAGATCACGACCAATATTGGTATGAAATACAACAGTGCATCATTTTGTGTGTGAACTTTTATAAAATTTTAGCAGTGTTCCGACAGATGCAATTGTCACGTCGTATTCAATTTGTCCATCGCTTTCATTCACTTCCAATTTATATACTAACCGTATAACGTTGAATCGAAATCAATCTAAACACTGCCTTCCTTTACAACAACGTCTGATCCACAGAATAAATGAGTTTACATTTTAATTCATTTATTTTTTAATTTGATAAATTTATGTGTGCCGGGATGACAGCCCTTGGTCGAAGAAATGTTCTTCGGGCCAATCCGGGCGACAAATTTATTTAATGTTTTAGAGTGCTGCAAATGTAGATTAAACCTTCTTTCATTCCGTTCATAACTATTTCGAAATGAAACCTATTTTAGTAGTGCATTTGCTGGACAACCTTCAAAGATTTTAGTGCTTCAACATTGTAGGAACCCCCATAGTACGAGTACAATTTCTTAAGTACTCATGGAAACTGAATTATAACAAAAAATTCTCATTATATTTTTTCCACAAATACACATTCGATGATGTTAATTCGAATTAGATTCTAATGAGACGGTAGCCTTTCATCGAATTTCAAAAAATTTACTTCATTAAATAATTGATTAGAAAACTAATTATGTTCCTTAAACATAAATAATTGAATTCAACTACAAAATTCTGAATGTGGGACAGCCCACTCTAGCATTAACCGCCTATCACCTACCAAACATCAAAATTCGTTTTTAATAGGTCACTTTTGCACATATTTTGAGTTCATACAAAATAAATCGGTCTTACATTTAAGCGATTAACTTTTATGGCCTTTACGGGCTCAAACATGAAACTTTTTAATAGAGTCGTAGTCCGTCAGTATTTTATTATAGTCCAAGGTGATTGGGAAACAACAAAAAAAATCTTTGGTATTACCGTAGTCGCAATCGACATTTATCGATAACGGTTATATTTATTTTGTATTCTATAGAAATATGTTGTTTAAAACTAAAGCCGATAAATTGTAGAATATATTTAGATTCTGTTCATTTTTTTAAATTGATCTAAGACTCAATTGCAGCCAAATCTTCAAATAAATGTAAATTTATCTACTTATATATATATGAAAGTGCCGTTGCTTTAATTTTAGTGTCCATATTTACAGGGCTGGGCGATTAAAGTATTACCAACATTACGTTGACAATCCGATAATGCCAGCTATGTCAAATTCCTACTAATGAAAGTTGTTTACAAGCTAGCACAGGCACTTGCATCTGCGTTTTTTAGAACAAAAGCGATTCGAAAATAAATTTGAACGTTATATATAAACGCAAAATCACAACCAGCTATTGTTCGTGTTATCTACTTCAGGTTGGCAATACTGGCAATCCGATAATGCCAGCTATGTCAAATTTCTACTAAAGAAAGTTGTTTATATTGTTTACAAGCTACCACAAGCATTTGCATCTAAGTTTTATAAAACAAAAGTTATTCGAAATTAATTTCGAACGTTATATTTAAACGGAAAATCACAACCAGCTATTGTTTGTGTTATCTACCTCAGGTTGGCAATACTACTTATGAAAAATCTTGTTTACAAGCTACCAAAAGCATTTCCATCTCAGTTTAATAGAGCAAAAGTTATCCGAAAATAAATTTAAACGTTATATTTGGCCGGAAAAACACAACCAGCTATTGTTCGTGAGCTAAGCCATCTCAAAGTAAATAAAATGTATGCGTTTCGCACCATAAATTAAATGAAATTAAAAAAAAAAAACAGCAACATCACTTAAAATGGTTCGGAAGTGGAGGCTCGACTTTAGAGAAATCCACGTCGTACTGGTAATCAAAGAACTGAAACTAATCCAGCCAGCATCCGACGCATAATTTCCAACGTAAAGCCTTACAAGTTTCAAACGGCAGACGGTCTTACACCAAAGCAAAAATAAAGTTAGACTCAAAGGAGCAAAGGAGTTGTAACGCTTGCCCGACCGCGTCGAATTTCAAATTATGGTGTTCTCTAAAGAAGAAAAATGTGAAAAATTGAGTAGTTCCTAGACTCCCAAATTGATCGTGTTTACTGAACTGAATAATTTTCCATCCCAAGTATTAAACGCTGTCCAATCGTTTTCATGGAGCCTGGTGTCAAAGTCAATGTGACTTATTATCGGGAAAAGGTTTTGAATGCGGCTTTAGAGCCGTGGTCACGAAAACATTTCGGTCGTAGACCATAGACTTTCGAATAATGCCCATGCGTTAGACTCCAGTGACAGTCAATTCTTAGAAAAAATTATTAACGTACGATTCCCAATTTTAAGATAGACTTTCAAAAAATATATTAGAATTTATATTAGGGTGGGTCGATTTAACAATCAAAATTGTGCCATCGATTTGTTTTATAGCTTTTGGCATGATGAAAAAGTTGCACTACGACATAAAAAAAATCATTTTCGAGGCGCCCAAATTTAATTTGTTTTTTAATTTTTCTCAACTTTTATTTTTAAGGTTTAAAAAAAGTAATTTTCAAGGTGACATACAATACATAGAAACACGATTGAGAGAATCGAATCAGTCGTATTTCTTACCCACTAAATAACTTTAAAAGTAAAAGTTGAGAAAAAATTTAAATTTAAGCGCCTCGAAGATGATTTTTTTTAAAAAAGGAAAAAATCAAAAAATTTAAATTTGGGCTTCTCGAAAACTATTTTTTTATATGTCGTAGTGGAACATTTTTTTCTCATGCCAAAAGCTATGAAAAAGTCGATAGCACAATATCGACAAATTGTTGTCCTTACAAATCGGCCCACCCTTATATATACGGGTGATTCTGAGATTATGGGCCAATTTCGACATCATTTTTGGCAATCGATTTAGAATTTAATATTTAATTCAGGTAGATGTCTTAGTTTTAAGAATCATATTTGAGTTGCTTGAAATCAAGATTGGTATTTTCAGGGACAGAAAATAAACATCCATAAAAATATAAATTAAATAACAAAATTATAATCCTTAATAGCAACACAATTAATTGAATATTATTTTTTACTATGGACTGGCTTTTTTTAAATAAATAAATAATATTTTTGTAAAAAATTGAAAAATTTCAATTGAAAGTAGTGTTAGGGACAACCAGGGTAATGATATTTGAACACTATGGTAGGAAATTTTTTGAAGAACAAATACATTTTTTAAAAAAAAAATTTAAAGACTTTAAAGGTCCTATAAAGATTTATTGTATAGTTAATAATAATGTATAATATATATTATTTTTTCCCCTTGAAACAACCAAGGACAGCAAAGTTGCCCATAATCTCAGAATCTACCATACATCGAAATTAAATGTAATTTACTTTGAACGATATTTTTTATTACTTTTACGGACATAGGTTCACTGACTTAAAAAAAGCCTCTCCGGTCAATATTTCTTCGTTTTCCATACACTTCGCCCTACGGTAAAGGGTATAAAAATATAATTTTAAAAAGTTTTTAAAAGAAATTTTGCAATTCTATTAAATCTTCCTATTTTATAAGGCCTTACAATAAGTTTAAAAAAGATTTTTATAGCGAAAACTTCAATTTTAAAAGCTTCCGTAACTTTTTATGAATAAGGCCCATAACTTTTTGTCAGTTTTTTTTTTTGCAGTTCGTCACCGGAAATAATTTTCTAAATTTCTGATTAAAATGTAATCGTGAATATGAAATGTGGGGATATTCTTAGACTTTCGCGCATAATCTCAAAATAAGAACAGATTAACTGCGTTAATCATGTCAAATGTAGTTTTATTTGGTTTTCCAAATTTGATATGCATTTTTGTAAAAATTATCTTGAAATACATGAGACTTCTTTTCAGCAACAAGAAATTACTACTTGGCTTAATATTTTACAAGCGAAAATAACTTCTACCGTTTTTATTACAATCTTGAACAATTAATCGTTCATTTAACTGTTCAGCATTCTAGCTTTTTATTAGTAAAAGTAAATATAAAATTTATACATTTTTCAACTCTTAAAGATAATTATTGCTTGTGATGGTTTGCTAGCAACATTGTTTGAATGAATTTATATTCACTACAACTTTTCGTATAGCGAACTGCATCCACATCATTTTGATTGACATTTGTAGAGTGCCTGAAGCTATTTTGTAATAACTTGCAAAACAATTGCACTCAACACACAAAACCTGATTTTAAGAAAACTTTTTGTTTTGTTTTACAATGAGAAAAATATCAAGTTTTTCTTTTTTTGGTGGTGTGTCTAGCTTAGAAACAGGTAAGTAGGTTAACTTTCATGGGATGCCGAATCGAAGGTGGCTGTTAACCAAGCATTCAAAAAAAGCTTGCCAAAACATTTCGATAAAGTGGTGTGATTACCGTTGGCCAAAAATGGATGACATTTAAGTGAATTAAACTCAAATAAGTAAAATATGTCTTTAAATGAAATTAACTGTTTAAATGTAACCTTTAAGTGGTCAATTCAAAATAACAAGTAAAAAAGTCTAGAGTCGGAGAGGTGATATTTAGTCGGAGAGGAGATTAAGTAATACCCTACACCAAACTGGTATAAGAAGATTTCGCGCCTCTAAAAACTTCTCTCCTATTAAGAAGACTTCTCGCATACTAAATTCGATCTTTTAAATGAGTCGGATTTAATATGTGACTTAAGATCTAAAGGTCCTCACATTGAAGGAAATATTTTAGTGGGGCTATTTGGTTTAATTTAACCGGGTTATAATTTACTCATAAAGACAAATGCATTCAACACCACATATGCACGTTCCCGGCTCTATGTCGAAGAAGAATTAAGTTTTGAGCCTCAACTTCTTCTCCGACTTCTCTAACAATTAGAACAAAAATATTTTGCATAACCTGCCTTATGCTTCCATGTTCTTCACATCGTGGTATACATACCCCCGACAAATGAACAACCCGATTTGAATTTTCAATAAATTTTATGTTGTGGCTTTAGCTCATATCTTACGTAACAAAATGGCTGTATCTTTCCGTACTTTGATAAAGGCCATAAATAGGGTGGGCGATTTAACATTTTAAATTTAAATCGGCTTTAAAAAAAGTACTAATAATTTTTTCAAATTTCTGTTTTTTTTTTTGGAAAAGTTGCAGTTGTTATTTATCAATGGAACACAATAGGCGTGTCCTATTGCAACTCTCTTATTAACCAGGTATGTGGTCGCTAAGGCGATAACTTAAAAACTTTACCAGATTTTTTTCTTAAATTTCTTTGTATACAAGAACATCATAAGACGTTTGATTTAAAAATTTGTAATTTGTAGAAAAAAAGTTATTAAAGAAATACTATAAGCGAATAATAACCGAGCTCGCTTTAACTCGCTAAATGTTATTCTTGAATAACTTTCTACCCGAAAAATTTATTTCTTTAACCCATTCCTTTTTTTTTAAATACCCATGTCATATCTCAGGTAAAAATTGAGGTTTTTTCTTTCAACTTCTATGGTTCTTTTGGACATAAATTTTCAAATTTCATAAAAATCGTACGAGCCGATCTATAGGCAGGCAGTAACGGGTTAAAACAAACGAGCTTGAACGCAAATTGCCTATGGTTTTCTGTAAACAAAATCGCATTAGCGACCTTTCCATTGGAATACGGCCAATATCATTCATATGAATACCACAACTGGCTCGGCAGTACCTCATCTGATTAACCCAATTTTTAAGTAAATTTTTAATTGTTTCGAGTCGAATCTCTTCAATGGCTACTTCAATTTCATGTTTCAACGCTTCAATAGTTTCTGGATGCTCTGCCTAACATTTATCCTTAATATCCCCCACTGAAAATAATCTAAAGGGCTCAAATCACAGCTCCAAGCCGGTCCATTGACATCATAATTTCGGCTTCTTATACGATTTTCAAAAAAAGTGCGTAAAATATCGATGGTTGCGTTGGCCGAGTGTCATGTGGTCCCGTCTTGTTGAAACCAAATGTCGTCCATGTCATTCTCTTGAGTTTTTGGAAACAAAAAATTTTTAAGCATGACCTGGTAATGCCCACCTTTGACGGTAACGGCGGCTACTTGTTCATTTTCGAAGAAAATGGCCCATTAATGCCGCCAGCCCAAGTACCACACCAAACAGTGACTCGTTGTGGATGCATTGGATTCTCAATAGTCACGTGTGGGTTCTCTGAACCCTATATGAGGCAATTTTGCTTGTAGACACAGCCACCGAGAAGAAAATAAGCTTCATCTGAAAACACGATTTTTCGGGAAAATTTTTTATCTCCTGCCAAACAAACTTCAGCCCATTGGTCGAAGCGAAAACGCATCGGATGGTTTTCTATTATTTAATGATAATGTTCAACCTTTCCAATAAAACCAGAATTTTTTTTTAAAAAAAGTTTAAAAACAGTACTTTGTTTTAAAGCCGATTCAAGGTAAAATTGTAAATAGCCCACCATATACAAATGTACGCCCCGGTTGTACACTCATGATTTGTGGAATAATAGATTTTACAGAAATAAATATAGCCCTTTGCGGAAAACAGGTTTGAGTAGCACGGGCTTAGTGGGAAAATATATAATGTGGCATCGACAAGAATATTAAGGAAGAATGCTTTGAGATTACTTTAACTTCATCTAAAACAAATTTATAAATAAGGCTTACGTTTTGGTAAACCCGAAATCTGGTTTTCTAAAAATAGAGTATTGCGAAGAAACCTAAATCCGATCATTTTGAATACCGGGATTTCTTAAACACTTCTTATTTATGGTAAAGCCGAAACCTGATTTTCTAGAAATAGAGAATATACATAAAAAATATACAACCCTTTGCGGAAAGAAGAACGGGCTTAGCGGAGAAAATATATGAGTATATTGTGGCATCGACAAGAATATTAAGGACGAATGCTTTGAAATTATTTTAACTTGATCGAAAACCCCAAAAACCAATTAATAAATTAGGTAAAACCGGAATCTGGTTTTCTAGAATAAGAGAATTGCGAAGGAAACTAAATCCGAACATTTTGAATACCAGGTTTTTCTAATACACTACTTATTCATGGTAAAACCGAAACCTGGATTTCTAGAAACATGGAATTTTGAAGAAACCGAAAACCGATTATTAAAATACCCATGTTTCTCATACATTATGTACTACCCACAAATTTACATTTAAAGTCATCTGTGGGCTAGCATATAGACCTTTAAGACCCCAATCAACAAATCTACAAGTATATATTCATATTGTTTTATAATTTGACAAAAATTGTGTGGCCCGTTTTCAAAAAACCCAAGTATTAAAATTCTTGAATGAGAATTTTTATTCTCTGATATGCACGACTTTCTTTAACATTAGACGTGTTTTATTTACCAAGCGAAAATATTTGCTTAAAACCTGGCTAAGGCGATAATTATAAGTAGTTATCATGAAATCGTACAGTATTTTTTTCATTACAAATTTTTGGGTTGCTCAAGTCATAACACGTTTATATTTTTGAAAACAACGTTTTTCAGTTGTAAGTGAATAGCTGACCTTTAGAGTTATAATCTTTTAAAATTATTTTTCGGCTTAAGGTCCTGTATTTAAACTTGATGTTGTGTTTTTGGTTTAATTTTTTTATTTCCCAATCTAAAGATTGACTTCGTCAATACTCTTCAGGGTTTTGTCCATTAAGAAAACACTGTCGTCCGTCTAATTATCGCTGTCAACGTTTTTTTTTCAACAAACTTAAGGCAGCTTTTTCTCCCTGTTTTTGCTTTTTCTTGAATCATTTTTTTTTTGAATTCTTTATTTAGGATAAGTTTTTTATATTTAGATAAGTTTTTTCATATTATGTTTAACAAAAAAGTTTTTTTGAAAACGACTTCAAATTATCGCCTTAGCGCGGTTTTTAGCATTTTTTCTGTTTGTTAAAAAACGCCTACTGTTGCATATATTTGAAATCGTACAGCATTTTATTCATTAAACATGTTTGGGATGTTCGAATCAAAACGATTTTGTTTTGCAAATTTTAAAAAAGAACGTTTTTTCTCAAAAACTTGAAGTAGCTTCTTCTCCCGCCTATCGCAGTTTCATGAATTACTTTTTTTTCAGAAGTCGTTAAAACAAACGGATTTGGATAAGATATTTCGAAATATGTTGAACAGAAAAACTTTTTGTTTTAAAAATTTTACCAATGACAGTGATTATCTTGAAAGAGATCACTATATTTTGCATCTGTATAGCTGGCTGATGCCATTCTCGTTACCCAAACCTGATTTATAGATTTATCAGCCCCTGTAGCCCTAATATCTCTTGGACAGGATGCCTCCGCCCAGGCAGATCAGGTACGATCTTCATGATCTAGAGAGAGAGGTCCAGAGGTATAAGAGAGAACCTTTAGCTCATCGAAACATTTAGGCAGGTCTGAACAACATTCACGCCGATAAAGTCGCAGCAGCAGTATCCAGCTACCGTGTGAAAGTAGTGCTAGGAGAGCATCCCCCGGAGATTTCAAATGAGGAGAAGGTACTACCTCGGCAGCTGCGCGTGGTTCTGCGGCCGCCTCAATTCTTAATGGGCACGAATTAATACTAACGTTCCGGACATCTGTCCCGCCTGCCATCAGGGACCACATGACGTGCTGCACCTCTTCAATTGTCCGACCAAGCCAACTCAGCTAACCGCCAGGTCTCTGTGGACGAATCCAGTTCAAACGGCGCGTTTCCTCCATAGACGAACAAGACTTCAAAATAAATAGATTGTTGATACAACAACAACATCCAGTAAAAAAAGAGTGGAGTTCCAACTTAAAGAAACTTTTTTAAAGTTTTGTTCAATATCTGGATGTAAATTTACGTTTTTCTCGTATAATACATTTTAGACAGTGTCTAAAATGTAGGGATCAATAGATTTTGCCTCTCCGTAGCTGATGTCAGCATACCCCATTCTCGATACCCAAAACCGATTTGTAGATTTAGCCTAATATCTCGCCAAAACTCGCTACCTGTAAAAAAGAGTGGGGTTCCAACTTTTTTTAAACGCTTTTTTTTAAATTCTGGGTGTGAATTTAAGTTTTTCTCTTATAATAAATTTTACCGATGACATTGACTATCTTAAAAAGGGATCACTAGATTTTACCTCTTTATAACTGATACCAGCATACTCTATTCTCCTTACCCAAAACCGATTTGTAGATTTGCCCTAATATCTCGCCAAAACTCGCTTCCAGTAAAGAGAGATTGCCGATCCCACGACAGCCGACAGCTATGCACCGGATTGACCCAAAGGAGGAATTCTTCGGCCAAGGGCTGTTACCCCGGCATTATATGCCGGTACAGAGATTGGCGTGTCAATTTAAAGAAACTTTTAAAGTTTTTTAAATTCTGGGGGTAAATTTAAATTTGTTCGTATTACAATTATTTACCGGTGACAGTGATTATCCTGGAAGGGATCACTAGATTTGGCCTCTACATAGCTGATAGCCTTTCTGTCCGATCTGCTAGATTGGTTCTGTCTTCATTTTAAAGCCTTAAAACCCGGCCATAGGCCTGTCATGGAAAAATTAGTTTTCATTAAGTTAAAGGTGAGATTGAGGGTCACTCTCACATAGAATATCGTAGTTTATGGATCTTTGTGAGGGAGATGTTATTATTTTCGGGCTTTACACTTGATAAAGTGCACTATCGAGATCCGAAAATCATGTGGAGATTTCGAATCGTAAGGGCAGCAAGTTTGGTAATGTCCTTATGTCAAAGAACTTTATGACCGCGACGAGTAATAAAGACAATTTAGTGATTATCCATCCCATATTTAATATGTGCATCTTACTTTTTTAGCTTAAAAATAAGACCTCTAAATTGAGCAGTTAATTTAACATCACCTAAGAAAATATTGAGATTTCTATGCATCTGGAAAAATTGTGGAAACCTTAAGAGAATTTTTTTAAAGAGTTCCAAATTTATATTCTAGTTTGTAGTGAAATAAAATCTTGAAGGGAAATTAAACCTGCGTAGCTTAATTAGAGGAAAGTGACTAGAATTTGAATTTGGAAACATAGATCATATTCATAAAAGTCTTTAGACTTCGAAAATTACAGATTCGAAAATTATGTGGAGATTTCGAATTGTAAGGACTACTGTGTTACTTAATGTCGTAATGTCAATGGAATTTATAACCGAGGAGAGTTATAAAGACAATTAAGAGAATAATAATCCCATTAAAAGAATTTTTTGAATTTAAAGCTTTGACACCGATCAAAAGAGAACGCAATTAATAGTTGTGTTTTAGGTAATAAAGTAATTTGACCATCTTTCTACAACAATCGATTAATATGTGCATCAGTGTTGGCCTACTTGTTTTTAAGATTAAAAATAATACCTCTAAATTGAGCTACATTCATTGATCAGTTGTTTTAACTTCACTTAAGGAAAATATTGAGATTTCTATGCATCGAGCAAACATGAAACATTTTTTAAACCATAAAATATTTTTTTAGACTCCCAAACTGTTTGTATTTTCAGTATTCACTAAAGAATCAATTAGAGAAAAATAGCTCAATTAGAGAAAAATGACTAGAATTTGAATTAAGGAACATAGAACATATTTATAAAAGTTTACAAAAGGTTCAAAACTCATTTTTTTTATAATTTTTTTTTAAACCGATAGTAAGTCTTTATAAATAAAAGGGATTATTTGTAAATGAAATAAATTAAATGTAACACAAAGACGATATTCTTGACGACATAACAGTACAAAAAGCAAATAAGTGAACACAAAAAGACACCATGACATTTTATTTTTCTTGTTTTTAGGGGTGGGTGTTTATTAACACTAACCCAGCGAGTCGTAGAATTTGTCAAAAAATTCTTGAACAAAATGGCAAGAATTACCTTAAAATTTGACAGTAGAAGTGTATCATCTTTGAAACTCGTCAAAATACGAAATATTTTGTCAACAAGCAGGGTTGTATTTTCACCTTTTTTAACATTTAAGGTGTAAACACGTTCATTATTAATCATACGGCTCGTTAGGTTAATGTTAACTAATTTTAAATATACTATAACACAAAACATAAAGAAGTAGTGAATAACAAAAAAAATATGTGATATTTGTTTTTTTTTATTCATTGCATTTTGAATATTGTGATTTTTTTCTTCTCATATATAGTATGTGCGCTTTTTTATTAATGATTTGGTTTCTTCTTTTTTATTTTATAATGGAGAATTTCATTATCTTCTTTTGCTATACAATTATGCAAGAAACAAAAAATAATTCGAATTTCGAAAAAAATATAACATAAAAATATACAATATTTTACATATAATTTTAAAGAAAAGGCTTTAAATTAAAAGAGAACGAAAGACAGCTAAGAGAAATTAAGAATACAAATGTAGAGAATGAAGCCAATTGTATACAAAATAAATGAAAATCAAAAGAGACAGACAGTCAAACCGGGGGATAGATCCAAAGTGACAGGTGGAGATTTCAATGACATGTGAGGGGTATAACAAGTGTAGGATATATGTGAAAATAGTAAAGGTATAAGATGGAGAATAAATACAAACAAAACAAGGTGAAGTGAGAGGGTATGATGCGTGTGACAGAACGTAAATTACAAACAAAAAACATATTAAGTAAAATTATGAGAGTAGTTTCTCCTTTGCTAATTTATGAAATGTTAAAAGAGTAAATGCGAAGTGAGAGAGAGAGAATGTGTATTCAGAGTGCAAAACAAGAGTGATAAATAATCCCTCTAATCGGCGAGACCGTCTTTCATTTTTGGGCTCCATTGCTGTATTGAGCATGTTTTCGGTTAAAATTGTAAAAACCGTCATTGGACAAAAGTTTTTTTTTACTATTTTAAACCTAAAAAAAATAATACAGCAATTGAGCTGAAAAATCGAAGGCCACCCTGAGACGGTCTTGCCGATTAAAGGGTTAGGCTGTTTTGTGTAAAGATGTCAGATGTGTTATAATAACTGAAGAGAAAATACCAAAAAAGTTTGCTTTAACGAGGGGGACAAATTGAGTCCTTGATCTCAAAATTGTTTAAAATAAATATAGAAATATTACAAGACTTTAAAACAGAAAAGATTTTTTCAAGTGTTTACTGGAGAGCCCTTTTCCTGGCAAGCACGAACAACGTTTTAACCCTATTATGATTAATACTTCCCACGAAATAGATTTTTCTCGTTATGCCTTATTCATGAATTTAAGAAATTAAATTAAAAAAGAAAGCAAAATCACGTAGTAAATATATCAAATGAGGTTTCTAAGAAAGAAAAAAATCAAAATAAAACAAATTTCGCCTATCAGAAAACACTAGATGTCATCTGCTTTGTCTGAGAGAATATACGCTCTCTCAGACAAAGCAGATTCTCTCAATATAGCACAGACAACTCGATAAGTAATGTCATGTGCCACAATCAAGCGAATTTTTGAAAAAATTATATTTTTTGATATTTTAAGTTTAAATTTTGTTTAAAAAATTGATTTTTACTCTACCGCCTGCAGTTCTCGTTAAATACAAATCGATTGACGAACAAAAAACTCATATTGTTGAGGTGACTGCCCCCGGCCGAAGAGTGTTGGCTTCGGTTCAATCCGCTATAAGAACTGGCAGTCGCGGGATTGAAATACAAATCGAGTCGCTGATCATGGTTACATCAATTTCGTTGCTTGGGGTCTGATGATTGTGAAGAAGCTTTCACAGGAACAGCAGTCATTCCTGCTAGCAACTAAGTTTTTTCGGCTACTTTAGGAATATTTTTTTAGTTTCTTTTGAATGAAATGTTAAACACAAACGTGGTCCCACATTTGACTATGAACTAGGCAAATTTTGTATAGAAGAGATTTTTTCTATGATCTAAGCATATTTTGTATAGAATAAATATCTAGTAATTTGCCATAACTTGTAGCGCGAGAGAGTAAAATTACTGCTATAAAAGAAATTTTGCAGATTTTATGAAAAATAAAATATGAGATGAGCTAACGATAAATATATCAGTTATTAGACCGCAATAAAAAAAAATATTCCAGACTTCCTCTCTGCAGATCTTAAAATAGCAGTAACGAGAAAATTTTTCTAGATTTTCTTTTAACGTTTCATTGCGTAAGTAATGAGAGAACTTTTCCAGACTGTCTGTTAACTGATTTAAACGATTAACCAGCACGAAAGGTTAGCTTTAGGGAGTAAAAAAGTATCTCAAAAGATCTTAACAAGAGTAAAATAGCAATCAAGAGAGAAATTTTCTATACATTGAATTAACAGATCATCGCGAGAGTAAAAAGCTGTAACGAAAAAACGGGTGTAAAAAATCAATCGTCTCGCAGCCGGTAGCAACGAGCACCTTAAACTAATTTTTTTCTGCACAGATCTTAAAGAAAGTAAATTAACAGCTGCAAGTACAATTATCTTAATTGTTTCTTAACAGATCTTCTCGTTTAATTGGCCCGTAATGTTTCACACAAGAGAGTAAACAGATCTTAACGAGAGCAAAGAAGCAGTAACGAGAGAAATTTTAGTAAGAGAGTAATAAAGCAGCAAATTACTTTCTATTAACATATTTTTACGATTAATAAACGAGAGAACATTTTGTAAATGAGAAAAAAGAGCATAATATTACCAACTTTCTCATAACAGATTATAAAGATAAACTAACTCTCTCGCTAATATAAAAGCAAACATTTTTGGCATTATAAAAAAAAAAAATGTTTGTGTTTTAAACAATTTTAACTTTTCGTTAACATTCATTAAAAAATAATGTCTTTTTAATTATGTTGTATAGAAGGGGCGGGGTGTGATATGATGTGTAGAAGAGCGTGAAGTGAGAATATGTGTGAGTGTAAATAGTTAAGTGGGCTTTTTGTAATCTCTAACAACAAAAATTCAAAAAGAAAATCTTTTCAAAAAAATGAAGGTAGTTGCAAGTAGACTATAACCACTTGGGAGAGGATAGTAGAGACAATTTTGTTTAATGCCTAAAGAAGTATGGACTATAAAAACTGCTTATACCATCATAGTTGGTCTCAATGGGCGACAAGGTAAAGTCCAAACGTTGAGCCACATTGTTGTCGTTCGTTATGTGGAGCTGCTGTGGTGCACTAGCCTGATAACTGCAATGAGACAAAAGAAAATCAAATCGTTGTTCCCCCCCAAAAAAATGGAGGGAGAAAACATGTTTAGTAAAGCTTATGCAATTAAATATCGACAAAACAAAGGCAACATAAAAGAAATAAAGCCACAAAAAAGAAAAATAATTAATATATAAAACCAAAAAAAAACATTAAAGAAAATAATTGCATTGAAATCCTACCCGAATGCCATAGCTTGGATATTATAAATGCCGGGCGTAAGCAGACGCCAGTATTCGCCTCGGCGTGTCGTACGTATGGGTTTCTCCTCCAAACCGGAAACCACAATGGTTGCATCATGTATAGGATAACCGTTGACATCTTTTACCACACCTTTCACACCGATATGTGCCAATTTCAGCAGTTGCATTAAACTGCGCTTATTGCGTTGCCACTCCGCCGGTAGGCTCTTCGCCGGGGGGAATTTGCAGCATGACAGCTCAATGGTCATCTCAAAGCAATTACTGAAGGCATAGTTAAAGTCTTGCATGCCACCATTCAGTTCATACCAATGGGCACCGTTGGTAATGCCATCGGCAAAGGTGTCATTGCAATTGTGGCCCTTGCGCATGATCGGATGATTGTCCGAGTAGGTGTGGGCCATAAGCTTGAAGACACGATCGTCAGGTGTTAAACTTTCCTCGCAGCATTCATGGTGAGCTCTGTAGAATATAAAAAGGGAGATGATTAAAACAAAGTTTCAAGGGAAACAACAGAATACTACTAGAAGAGAAAAGTTAGTCGAAGAGAAATAAAATGAGTTCGCAGGAGAGAAAACGTTTGTTGCATAAAAAACCATTTACAGTGATACAATTAAAAATTACGTTGATAAAACAAAATGCTGTGATCACAACGGACCATTCTAAAATTAAAAAATTTGATGTCTCCGTTAATATTGAACCGTAAGCAACAAAAGAAATTATGGGGTTTCAAGAGCACAAACTAGTCCTTAACGAACAAATATTTAATGTCAACAAAAAAATTTATATATGTCTGTCAAAATTTTAATGAATTATTGTTACAAAATATTGTGATAAAGAAATTCAAAGAATTAAAAATTAAAATTGAAAGACGTTTACTAATATCGCATATGAAAACTTTTCAACGCGTGAGAAAAATTGCCCACCAAAAATTAGAAATTATATTCTAAGGTTGAACATCTGGTAACACCGAAATGCACGCGCGGACCATAACTACAAATAATAAAACAAAATTAGGGTGCCTAGATAACTTAAGTCTCATCCGTACTACATTTAGATTATCGAATGTAATATGAGTCTTCTAAAGAGACTCGTTCTCAAATCTGGAGGGATCTTTGTAAGGAGTCTTATTACAACATGGATCAAAATGGTTATACTTCGTCAAAACTAGTTACTGGCGCAATAAAAAAGGTATTGTTGTGCAGTCAGCTAATTTACATTTTTCTCGTAGAAATATAAACTTTCAAATTAAAAATTTGACAAAGACGATTCTTAAAGTTTGTAAAACTAAATTTCTGTGTCAAACATTCACAATAATCATCAAACATTCACAAAAATGTATTTTTGGCATTTTATTTCAGGTGACTCTGACATTTTAGCAAAGTGTTTCTTTGTTGTTAAGCTAATGACTATACCTTGTTAATTGTAACATGGTGCAACCTAATAAATTGCGCCGATATTAGCCAACATTTGGATTTCATATGAGGCGAGTAGTAAGATAACAAATTAGGAAAAACTTTTCGACGAGAGTTCATTATTTCGACGAGAGTTCATTATTTCGACAAGAGTTCATTCTTTGTCCATTCAAAACAAAAACTTGCCGAAATTGATCAAGGCTGGACATCGTATTTGTCGTCTTAAGCCGCCCGGCTATGTTGGTCCATCAAACGTATGGAAATTATTAAAAATTTGTATTTTTCTGAGATTGTGGCTCGAACTCATGAATTTGGGGGCCGGACAATTGCCAATATTCTCGTAGACACATGGGTATTAAAATAAGAGCAAATTCTACTAAGAATCCAATTGTTATTTGTTTTTAAAAATTAACTTAGACTGTAGTCGTTCTTATGCACCTTAGGGGCCCACAAAAGACGGAATAGAAAAAACAGGCGACAAATTGTAATTATAGATTTATTTTTCGTATTTAACTGAGTCAGGGACTCGGACTGATGGGACCTTGGGCCCAAAAAAAGGTTCGTTGTAATCAAACCAAGCGGTCAATTGTCAATATTGAAGCATGAGTATTTAAATTAAAGCAAATTTCACTACGAATCCAAATATGGAATAATTTTTATGATTTAACTGAGATTAGGGCTCTGACTCATGGGAGCGAACAAAACTTCCCAAAGTGGTTAAAAAAATATTGTGGAAATAAGTCCCTAATTTCTCGTATGTAGGCCGTATATCCACGAAATTTCACAAAGCTATACTGCCGTCCTAAAAAGGAACGGCAGTATCTGCTATTGTTTAAGAGTTATGCACAGTAAAGATATGTTCTTTTTCAAATTTTTACCGATCTTTAAAAATCAAACTGTTTTCTCTTTGATCTTATTCGATGGGAAAGATAATTCTAAAAAAACAAGTTCAAATTTGAAGTAAAAATATTAATGGCGTCAAAGTTATAATCGTTTGAATTAAAAAAAAAGATTTTTCCAATTTTTTTTTTGTAAAAAAAAGGGTAGTAGCAAGATTTCAACAGTTCTACCATTATTCTTATTCGATGGGAAGGAGAATTTAAAATAAAACGGAGTTAAATTTGGAGTTAAAATATTAATGGAGTCAATGTTATAATCGTTTGAATTTAAAAAAAAGGTTAGTAGAAATATTCTTTTATAACAAATAAACTTCTAAAGACTCATGTACAAAATGTATACGTTTCGGATATACAGAGAGAAATGCAATAAATAATTCTTTTCGACCACAGCAATAAATTCAATATATTTAGTTTTCGAACTGCAAAGCTGCGATTAAAAAAAAAAACTACTTTTCAATGAACTCATATGTCTGCTACACACAGAGATCATTTTATTGCACCCGCAACTTATTGATCGGTCATACCAATGAATCCCGAAAAATGTATAAAGTTGCCAAAACTAATGGTTGTGGCACCCAATAGTTTTGCAAACATTTTGTTGTAAGCAATTATTAGTGATGATAACTAAAACTTCATCATAATGGTATTTTTTTCAAAAATAAAATAATTTGATTTTTACTTTTTTTTCAGTAAAAATCTTCTACTTCTTGTCCACATTTTTCTTGTCACGACCCTTCCTATTAGTACGAGGGTTGCTATTTATTTTTCGGGTCCGGCAATAGAAACACAATAATTTATCATTGGAAATGGTTTTATTGTTTTTCAAAATATTCTCCTTTAAGATCAATACACTTTTGCATGCATACAAACCAATTTCCAAAGCACTTTTTCCACTCCGATAGAGACACCTCCAAAACATGATTTTTGAACGCTTCAACAGCTGCTTCGGGCAGTGAAAAACGTTGACCACGCATTTTTTTCTTGATCTCAGGGAATAAGAAGAAGTAATTATGTGCCAAATCAGGGCTGTACGGTGTATGGCCCATCAATTCGACATCTTGAGTGGTCAAATAGCTCATCGTTTCAGCTGATGCGTGAGAGCTCGCATTGTGGTGATGCAAATTGATCCGTCTTCTATTATTATCTGACCTCATTTCTTGGAACACTGTTGGCAAATAGATGGTTGTATACCACTCAGAATACGCTCTCCTACGTTCCACTAAAGGCACTGTGGCAACATGGACGGTTATACCGAAAAAAAACGCAATCATTTGCTTCGATTTACTTCTTCCACGAACAACTTTTGTTGGATTTGGCACGTCTTGAAAGACCTATACGGTCGATTGCTGTTTTGTTTCGGGTTCATATGAATATATCCATGATTCGTCACCTGTGACAATGGTAAACACTGCTTTTGAGCTACCGCAGTTATACTTTTTCAATATCTCTTTGTACCAATCCATACGAGCCTTTATTTGAGCATTCGTCAAATTATGTGGGATCCAACGAGAACAAATTTTTTTCACGTCCAAATGAACATGCAATATGTTATTGATGCTTGCCATACTAATGCCCAAGGATGCCTCAATCTCACGGTATGTCACTATCGGTTTTGCTTAATCAGTTCACGCACAGCATCGATTGTTTCTGGCAAAGTGACCGAAGTTGGACGTTCTTCACGAAATTCATCCTGGAGCGAACGGCGTCCGCGACTGAACTCTTGGTACCAGCGATTAACAGTGGTTTTTGATGGTGCTTCATCGCCAATAGTCGAAACAAGTTGATTTAAACACTCTCGTCTCGATAACTCACGCCGAAAATCGTAAAAAATCATCGCACGAAAATGTTCACGGGATAATTCCATTTTTTGACTACGATGAATTTTTCAACACACTGTAAACAAAACGATTCGCCCTCAAATGACAAAACGTTTTGAGTGAAGTTATGCTAAAAAATGTAAAAGTTTCCAATGGAAATGTCAGATGCGCCAGGCAACACCTAATGTTGCCTAGGCCAGAAATATTTGTAGCAACCCTCGTATGACTTGAATAGTTTTTATTCTAGTTCGAGACCATTTGTTGTTTCTTTTTTAGACCAAAAAATTTATGAAATGCATTGACTATGGTTGCCAGGGAGACTGTACGGCTGTTTCTAAACCCGCCAAGGGGTCTTTGGCAACGATTACTTCGGCTACAAATCAAATGTCTTATATGGGAGTCTTATTTGAATTAATGAGAATTACCCTTTGCGTATATTCTTCCAAATGTGCGTAGAGCGATCTTCATAGCGCAATAACATTTCCACCAATTCCGTTTTGCATGGGCTTTTCGTGCATGTTTTTTGTGCGTACATGCGTTGCACATTAGGGCCTACTAATCATTGTTTTTTTTTATCAAAAAAATAGTTTGATTTTTAAGCCAATCGATTGACCAATTTTTTTCTAGTAAAAATCATCCATCTTCTTGTCCACTTTTTCCTCGTCATGACCCTCTCTATTAGTACTACAAGCCATAACTTGTATTCTTTTTTTGGATAATTCTTACCATTTTTGGATTTGTGGGATGTTCCTGAGAAGTATCGGTAAAATGTTTTTTACTTTATTTGCAAATTCCTTACTCTAGATTAGTGCGACTTTAGCTGAATTGCTTTTGACTTTATCTTCACTGCTTCAAAAAATCTAAGATTACAAAATCATGAAAAACAAAAGGCTAAGAAATCATGAAATACAACTAAGTAAGAAATTATTTTCTTGAAAGCCTTACTCTAGTTCTACAAAACCTCCACAATCTCGGAAGTACAACGACATAAAGACTTTATGTGGTTCAATAACACTGTGCCATTTTTATTTTACGTTCCTCTCTTGATTTCTTTCATTTATCTTTCATCTTCTTGGTGCTGACACCCAATTCCATCAATACTTACAGTGAATTGTCATAAGGATAACTGGCTACCACAGCTCCACCATGGAAGTTTGCCGATAACACAAAGGGTTTATTGATAATCCATTCGATAATGGCCGCCGTTTCAGGTTGTCGTGTTAAAGAGCGTTGCTGAATTTGTTGCTGCGAGTCCAAGCGATCGGGAAAGTCACGATTAAGATCGACACCGGCCGCATTAGTGCGGCCAATGTAATGGGGTAAAGATTCACAATTACCTTCCTGAAAGCAAAGAAAAAAATATAATTAGAAAGGGTTTTTTAAAATAAATATACATTTTAACAATTTACAATATTTTATTATAAGATTTGTAAAACAATTGAGCCTTATTCGTTTAAGGCCTAGCATAACTTACTTCCGACTTTATGCTCACAAATCGTATAAGTTTTTCAGCATTGGTTTAATGCGGCATTCCCACATACAAGGAAAATTAAACGGACTTAATTTTTATCGCATTTCGCCTGTCAATTTTTTTTTATAAATTGTAATAGATTAAGCCACGAAGGCCGGTGGCTGTGGAATTCAATTGTATATGCGAATAAGGCGAACATTAACAAAATAAATCATTAAGTTTTTGTTTACAATTAATCAATACGTTTGATTGAATCTTAACATGCAAGGCTTTCGATTTCCTATTTCTATTAGGAAACTCCATGAAACACTAAGACCACTAAGACATGAGCTTAACATAGAGAAGGCTTACAACAAATAAATTAATTTCCCTTGAAATTTATTTACTTTAGAAGCACTTTGGATTGCAAAAAAGGTAATAAAAAAACAAACAATATTAAAACAAAACTTATTTCCGATAGGAAACGAAATATATGCGATTTATGGATATTTTGGAATTTATACCCTATTTTTTTGTGAAGTAAGACTCAGATTTGGGGTCTTATAAACATAAGACCGCTAAATTTGATTAGATTTCAATGAAATTTTCTTTAAAGTACTAATACGGCCCATGTTTTGATTAAGCCCCCATACGAATGTAATTTCTGATTACGGGTTTAACTGTACTTGGGCATCATTTCTTCCACCAGCATACATTTGATATTGCATGAACACCTGGCCGTAAAAAAGGTTTGTTCTCGTTCGATCCCGCACAATCTGACAATCGCTCAAAAAAGGCTCGTGTTGATTGGCGCAAAGAAATTTTAAAAAAAATACGATCGCGTTGCTTCAGAATACGTTAATAAGATCGTCACAGGTGACGAATCATGGATCTATGCGTATGAGCCCGAACAAAATAGCAATCGACCGTGTGGGTCTTCGAAGACGAGCCAAATCCAACGAAAGTGGTTCGTGGAAGAAGCACTTCGAAGTGGTGACTGTTCCGCTTGAGCGACGTAGGACGGTCAATTTTGTGGTACACTCCAATTTGTTTGCCTAAAGTCTATGGAGAAATTCGAAAAAAGAACAAGAGAAGACGAATCATCAAACCAGCGCCTTTTTGACCGGCCAAAACGTCGAATTAATGGGTCATCCGCCGTACAGCCCTGACTTGGCACCCAATGACTTCTTTTTATTCCCGCACATCAAGAAAAATGCGTGGTCAACGATTTTTGTCGCCAGAAGATGCTGTTGAAGCGTTCAAAAACCATGTTTTGGAGGTGTCTCAATCGGAGTGGAAAAAGTGCTTCGACAATTGGTTTGAGCGCATGCAAAAGTGTATAAATCATGCTGGAGAATACTTTGAAAAACAATAAAACCTTGTTTTGGAGGTGTCTTAATCGAAGTTAAAAAAGTGCTTCGACAATTGGTTTGAGCGCATGCAAAAGTGTATAAATCATGCTGGAGAATACTTTGAAAAACAATAAAACCATTTTTGATGATAGCATTTTAATTATTAGGCCAGTAATAAGTATATAGAAGCCTCCGTACTAGCAAGTAATAAACATTTCAGTGAAAAAGCTACAATAATTGAAAAATTTCAAATATCCCTTTTCCTCACAGCGCTCAAGTTTTTTAATGAGTTTGAGAGGACATTGTTTTCAAATTGGCAACTAGGGATCGGAGTTCTATGCAAATGCATATTTGTTTTTGTTAGTCTAAATGTAACTACAACTGAATATTTACGCGAATTTAAGATTGTTAAGATTGTTTGTTCATATTTTTGCACCTTTGACCATTAATGCATATTTTTTGCATATTCTGGTAAAACATTGTGTTTTCGGCATACCATTGAAGATTTTTGTCACGAAACAATCGAAAATGAACTGAAAAATTGGGTTGATGGGATGAGATACTTCCGAGTCTGTTGTGAAAGCCATATGACTGATATTGTCTTCCAATATTAAATGACATTGTTCAACCTTTCCAATAAAATCAGAAATGTGAAAAAATTCTTCGTACTATCTTTTTTTACAGCCGATTCAAACTTAAAAGGTTAATTCGTCCACCCTGTACACACAAGATAATTTTTTGTATAAGTATATATTTTACCTTCACGGCATATTATTTGATGCATATTTTTTAGTTAAAGGATATATTTTCTATTTTATAACGCATATTTAGTTATATTTTTTAGTGCATAGAAGTCCTACCCCTAGTCATAACCTTAGAAAGAGTTAAAATATTTTAATGCGCGTGGTGTTGCTTTTTTTTTCGCGATTTTGGGTCCGTGAAGACCATCATCAGAAAGCTTCGCAGCTGTTGTTGGAGGAAAAACTGAACTCTTTAAGACAAGGATCTCACCAATCTAACGAGCTTAGCAGTGTGCAACCACAAAAATTAATGCCACTTTGCCATTTTATAAAAAAACTTGTCTTCTATTAAAATGTAGATGCTATAGTTCTCGAACCGGTAAATCCCTGTTCAATGGGTTAACTATAGCAGGCATTAAATGTATGGAATCTAACATAAATCCTAAATTATTGTCCGTTTTTAAGGTCACACGGGTATATGAAAACGACCCGGTGTCAGTTAAATCTTAAAAATCATATTGATTTTTTTTAATTTGGGTCCATATTAACTATATTTGTCCATATTGACTTTTTTCACTAGAACAGGAGTTTTTATGACCCAAGAGTACCAGAGCTCGACTTCAGTCTTAGAAAATTTGAAAAAGAGACTAAAGACTTTAAGTCATTACGTCAACAGCTTTGCACTAGTTTGAGGAGATTAAATTAGATTCAGGTTTAAACTTACTTTAAGGTAAGTATTTTTCATGTTTAAACTTATTTGAACCTACCGTTTAAACTACCACCGAGAAACTGAGCCTAAGTTAACTACTATATTTTCAGTTAGTCTTAGCTAACTTTATGTTTTTAAAATCTGGACCTTATCTTATTGTGTCCATACATTCTATTGCTTTGATAGCAATTTGGATCAAGGTAGCAATCAATTTTTACCCACTAATTTCCAATCCAATAATTTGCTTACAATCCAATTCATAAGCCTACTTCTAACTCTAAGCGCAAGCCAAAGACCACAATCAAATCGATCAATCAATTATCAAGCAATTTCGAATTAAACTTAGTTTTTAAATTTTTAGCAATAAGCAATCTTTTCGATTGCCCTAAAAACAAATTTAAATATACAAAGACATAGACAGATAATGTCATGGCAGAGTAGAAGAGAGGAAAGCCTGGGCATGCAGCTAAATTCTTAAGTTGTAGTCACGATTTCGTTTTCAATTATCACGTTGGCTAATTTCTGTTTGGCTTTCTTTATTATTTTGCTATGTAGTGTAGACAAACGGTAATTTGAATATGACACAGATTGCAAAATCAATTAAGGTCATTCTATTTAGCAAACATTTAAAAAAGTTTATAGGCATTTTCTAGTTTAATTTAATTTTTAATAATTTTTGTTTTTTTTATAAGATAATTTAGAACATTTGAAATCGGTTTGATGAAACAGACAGAAAACCTATGCAATGAAAATGGACCAAAAACAAATTTAAATGGGGCATTATATTTATGATCTGCGAAAAAAACATTGAAATTTTCTGAGCAGTTTATACATGCAATTATTACTCAGATTTAGACAAATGGGTACAATAAACAATGAAATTTACTTTAAAACATTTAAAATTTGAATTAAATTTCCTTACAACTTTTATAATTTTACACATAACAACTAATTTTAGAAATTCTACTTATTTTGAAAGGACCTAATAATCCTGCGGACTGATTTGGCCAACAATTTAGATAAACGGCCAAAAGGACGAATCAATCAAAATAAATGATATCTTGTATACCTGACGATTTAAACTAACATTATCAGACAGTTTCACATTATTTTTCAGTTGACTTTTTGCATATTTGGTGGTGCAGAGTATAAGTATATTTATGTCGGCCTGCCCGCCACACGATTTTTTAATAGTTTTGGTTTGTTATAAAGGAAAGAAGAATTAGCAACAATTTGTAATAAATCTCATTTTTTCGTTTTAATTAAAAACTCAGTTTTTAAAAACCAATCCACTGTTACATTTTTAGTTCTCACAATCAAATTGCAATCAGTTTAAACATAATATAATACTATGCAAATACAAAAAATGTAATATCTCGAAAACTAAGTAAAATATTAACATTTTGCATATAATATTTTTTATTCATTACCTTAACATCTAACATAGAAATTGGTCACATTATCGTTTTTATCGCGTCATCATATTTATAACATTATTATAAACCTTTTCTATTTTTAACTCATTTGTATACCCTTCGCCGAAGAAATAAATAAATTTTAATAAGTAAAAAAGAGTTTTTGCTTTAAAAAATATGTAATACAAAAAATGTAATATCTCAAAAACTAGGTAAAATATCAATATTTTGCATATAATATTTTTTATTTATTACCTTAACATCTAACGTAGGAATAAGTCACATTATCGTTTTTATCGCGCCATCATATTTATAGCATCATAGTACACCTTGTTACTTTTAACTCATTTTTATACCTTCCACCGAAGAGTGGGTGGTATATTTAATTTGTCATTCCGTTTGCAACACCATGAAATATAGATCGGAGACCCTATAAAGTAAATATATTGGCCGTGTTCTATTGGCAACTTGCAACTATTGCAACTTGCTTAGGAGGTCGCTAACGCGATAACTTCAACCTATTGTTCACGAATAGAGAAATGTTTTGTCTACAGAAAACTATAGACAATTTGCGTTAAACTCGGTTTGTTTTAAATAATAAACATTTTAGAAAAAAAAGTAATTGAAGAATAATTTTTAGTGCGTTTAAGCGAGCTCGTTTTTTGCTCGCTTAAAGTGTTTCTTTAATAACTTTTTTATACAGATAACTAATTTTTATATCAAATGGTTAATGATGCATTTTTAAGGCAATAACTTTAAAACTGTACGCGAATTTTTTAAAATATTTTTATATACAAGAACTTAAGGGCTTCTTGTATATAAAGAAATTTAAAAAAATTCTCGTACAGTTTTAATGTTATTGCCTAAGAAAGCACTTACTAGTTTAATATGCTAGTACCAATAGAACACGCCTATCATCAATCATCAATAGATCGTCGAAAATTCTAAGACGATGTAGCAATGCATGCGTCCGTCTGTCTGCTGAGAGCACTATAGCAGCCAAACAATTCAACCTAGGATCCAGAAATTTTTCATGATAATGGATTATGGTCATAAGGTTGAAAATGGTCGAAATTAAAAGGAAAATTTTCCTTGGTAAAGAGTACACTTGATGGGTATTTTCTTTACAAATCATATTTTTTGTGGACAGACGACAATGGATAGAATGGCTACTGTTTTTTTGGGACGCACTACATACCTCAAAAAAGAGCATAGTTGATTGATGGTTTAGCGCCTGTGTCGCAAAAAATGTCCATGGTCTAAACGGGCGATCATTATGGACATATGGGAACTCAAATTAAAGCAAATTTGCTTTGGTACCAATCCAAATATAGTGTTTAAAAAGTTTTGGCTGAGATTAAAACGGACGCATGAGCCGAGAGTGCCCATAAAACTGTCCATTTTTTGCGCTTTAGTAGTTACTGAAGGTGGTAAAAAATGGTATACAAGGAACGACCTGGCCGATTTTTAATAGTTTTTACTAAAAAAAGTATTTACGAGCCTCAAGCCGACGCTGCGCGCATATTTCGCCCACAAATAAATTACATTGGTTAAAATTTTCTGTTTATAAGAAATGCTTTATTAATGTGATTGTAATCTAATAACCCCAAAAACGAAATAAACCAATGCTATTTGATTTGTAATCACGTGAATAATTAAGTAATAAACAAAAAATGCTAATACAGGGGATATCTTAAAACAGTAGCGTTTGCTACACTTAAATTACTTTTTTTATTCAAATTTAGTGCCTTAGCCGCCTAACACTTTAAACCTCAGAAAATATATTCCGGTTTTTGATCCAACCAGCCGAGCAGAGGTCGCTCGATTAGGACAGCTGACATATTAATTAGTTCATGCTCTTTAAAATTCAATATTTTGACATGTGTTACCTAAATTTGTTTTTACTTTTTTTAATTTCTGATCGTCTTTTAAATTATTTCCAAGTTAATTAATGGAGTTACACAACTCAACACGATGAGAATATCGCCAATTATTTACAACGAAAAAGTATGCATAAGAAGCAAAAACAAATGTAAAACTTTGCATTATGGCCTGTTTAAATATTTAGCAAAGTTTATTTAAAATAAAAGCTTTTCGCTTATAAACTCGCTCTCGAAAACAAAAATCAGCTAGCAAAACAAAAACGATAAAGATACTAGCAAAGCAATATGAAAAAACCTAAAATGTCATTGGGTTATTTTATGTTGGCTTTATATCAACAGCATTTCCCATTCCGTTCTTTTGTGTTACCATAAAATTAAGCCAGAGTGAGACACGCTCAATTATGGCATTTCATTACAAAACGTGTAATTTGCTTCAAATTGTTTCTAGCTTCAATGAGATCGGATGGCTGAAGCCTACGTGTAGGAAAGCCCAAAGCTCAAACCACCATCTGTCGCCATGGCAGACTGATCCATCGCGCCACTAAGAGGAGTAAAGTATTTAATCGTAGTAAAGCACGCCTAATTTTTTGTCTGTAGGTGAAATGACTAGAAATACGAATGGATTCTAGGCTAGCCATAGCGAGGGGTAGGGAATGAGTGGCCAAACGATAATGGCTGAGTTGAGGCGAGAAAAACAAACAATTGTTTAAATAAAGTAAATACATACGTACAGATAAATATATATATATATATATAATTTATATATAGCAATGGAAAAAGTTAGTATGTTTCGACGTACATAGGTAATGGTTTAAATAACAATATCATAGCAAAAATAATCAGGTATGAGGTTCGTTGAGAAAGTTTTAGTCAAGTGTTTCTATGCATTTGAAAATACACTTCGAAACTTCAATAAAACGTAAAAATTGTCTATTTTATAAAACCCTACATTCATTTATAAAAGTTTAGGGGCCACATTCATAAACTTTCATGGAAGACTTAAAATTCAATGTTTTGTTTTTAAATGTTTCTAAAATCTATTGTAATTTTTATGGAAACGTAAAAAATTGTCTACTTAATAAAGCTCTACATTAAATTTATAAGTTTAGAGGCGATATTCATGAACTTTTATGAAATAAATAACCCCATGAAAATATCCCCAAATTTATAAAAAATTACCATAGTTTAAAAAAATATTTTTTTTTAAAAAATTCAAACTGAATTTTAAGCTTTTCGTCAAAGTTCATGAATATGGCCCCTAAACTTTTATAAATTTAAAAAAAGTGAGTTCAAATAATCGTTGACAAATTTTTCAGAAGCAACAAAAACAGTTTTAAAAGTTTTCTTATGCAAAAATATAATTAGAATGTTTGCCTGTGAGTGCCTTACATTCAAACACCATAAGCAAATTTCCACACGTTATTTGTACAATTCATTTTGTAAATGCCCTGGTTATTATTTTAGTAATAAAAACCTTTAAAAAACAGTTTAATCTTTAATTAAGTCAATTGCTTAAATATACGCTTTTCAGTACATTCTTAGAAAACTGTTTTTTTAATGATTCTTTCAAAATGGACTTAAACATAAAAAATGAAAAATAAGGCAAATATTTTTGTTTATAAAAAAACTTATTTTGTTAATATCTCAAAAACTAAACCAAATATCAAAAATTTTTATTTAAGTTTAACTGTTAAGTACATGAAAATCTATTAAATAAAACTGTCAGATTTAATAATTTTGTAGGTCTGCATAAGTATAATACTAAAATAAACCTTCATATTATTCGAATGGAACTTGTTTTGGCTAATAACTAACTGCTGGTTGTTGATACTAAGAAAGTCTTTAAATTAAAAATAAGACATTTAAATATTACATATTTTTATAGATTTACTATTTTAATTATCAAAGATACCTTCTTTTGAAAAAACATTTCTTGTAAATACCCGAAAACTAAATAAGATTTTGAAAAAACCAAACATATCTTGTAAATACCCGAAAACTAAATAAGGTATTGGAAATAGTTACATAGGTTTGTTTGTTAGTTACGTTAAATGAATGTTTACTTTTTAAAAAGTAAGGGGCGTTTGTTAGTGAACTAACAAGTTTGGGCAAAAGTCTTTTCTAAAAAGCTATACAAGCTTTGCAAAGCGTTTCTATTTTAAAACGGACAAATTTCCTCAAAAGTCATATTCTAAGTAGATATGTGAAAAAGCAAAATTGTCTCTTCAACGAAATTATCTCTAACCTACGAAGAACCATTACATTTGCTCAAAGTTACTTTAAGTTGTGCTGTTTATGCTGGAACCATCAGTGGACGTTTTTCGAAAACGACGCGGTCAGAACGACTTTTTTGGGCAGTTAATACTACAGAGCCATGCTTAAAGATTTTATCCTTCTTCATGAAGAATAAATTGGGGGTGGAGAACTTGTGTTCTCAACAAGATAATGAAATGGCGCATGTTAAAATTCTACAGGCTGTATTTCCGGGTCCGGGTCATTTTAAAATTCTACAGGCAATATTTCCGGGTCCCCGTTATCTCAAGATTTGTCAATTTGCACTAGCCGGAAAAAAATTGCCCGATTTAAATATTAAAGAATTTTTTTTGTAAGGATTTTTAATGTTCCTCAGACTATTGACTTTTTCAAAGATAATATCCCTTAAATATATTATTACCTTTCAAATGAAATTCTATCAAGAGAGACTGATAGAGCCGTAAATCGAGCCCATATCATTAATTCTGACGGCGGCCAATTAGCCAATATAATTTTTTTGTCTTAATCAAAGAAATTTTATGACATCAAATAAAAAATAAACAAGAGTCAAATATTTTTTTGTTAAAAAAAGGCAGTCAAAGGTGACAGTGGGCGAAAAGTTTCCATCGGAAAAGAATTACAGCCAAAGGTGACAGTGGGCGAAACTGAACCAGACGGAAAAAGTTTCCCATAAAGAGACTAAAGGTACATATCATAATTACAGATCAAAACTAAAATAAATTGTTATCAAAATAAATGATAATTTAAATAGTCCCTTTTGCTGATATATCCTAGAGATAGAACTCAAAACTATGAAACATATCTTATGTAAGACGTAATTTTATTCTTTGGATTAATAAATATTTTGAATTGAATTGAATAATTATCTGTGAACAGACCAGGGCTTAAATAAAGACTGTTAGTTGAGAAAAACTTAATACCTTAAAAAAGGGGCATGGTTGATCTTTTTATCGGCTCTTGTAGCTCGAAAAAAGGATCCTATGTTACTGAGAAACGTTTACCACTAAACGGGGCATTTCATTTTAAGTTAAACAAATGTCGATACAATTCAATATTTGCTTGTATTTTTAAAAATTAACTTCAAATATAGGCTCGGAGTTATAGACCTTGGGCCCTAAAACGGCCCTTAAAGTCAAAACGAGCGATTAATAGTATGGGCCGTATGGGTACTCGAATTGAATCAAATTTTGTTTGCAATCTAAAAAGGGAATTATTTTTAAGATTTGAATGAAATTGCGATTAAGACTCGTGGCGCCAAGGAGCCCAAAAAGAGAACTTAATGTTGAAACAAGCTATTGTTCGCTATAATATGGACACATGGGTACTTAATGTAAAGCCAATTCCACTTGGAATGTGGATTTATTTTACAGATTTTGCTAAAATATGATCGAAAGTTTAGGCCATGAATACATATGGACACATGGGCACTCAAATTAAAGCAAATTTCGTTACGAATACAAATATTTAACTATTCTTAGGATTTGTCAGTAAGTGTGGCTTGTACTCATGAACCTTAAGGAGCCAAAAATATTTGTTATAAAAAAGTGGTACGAGTATTTCTGTCATTTCAATAACGAATCCAGGGTTGAGGGCAAATATGAGGAAATTATTATGTTATTATATTGTTATATTATTATATAATTATATTATTATATTATTATATTATTATATTATTATATTATTATATTATTATATTATTATATTATTATATTATTATATTATTATATTATTATATTATTATATTATTATATTATTATATTATTATATTATTATATTATTATATTATTATATTATTATATTATTATATTATTATATTATTATATTATTATATTATTATATTATTATATTATTATATTATTATATTATTATATTATTATATTATTATATTATTATATTATTATATTATTATATTATTATATTATTATATTATTATATTATTATATTATTATATTATTATATTATTATATTATTATATTATTATATTATTATATTATTATATTATTATATTATTATATTATCATATTATCATATTATTATATTATTATATTATTATATTATTATATTATTATATTATTATATTATTATATTATTATATTATTATATTATTATATTATTATATTATTATATTATTATATTATTATATTATTATATTATTATATTATTATATTATTATATTATTATATTATTATATTATTACATTATTATATTATTAAATTATTATATTCCAACAATGAACTTTTTCTACAAATATTTCAATTGAGTGCAATTTTTAGTGTTTTTAAATCTGATATATTCAGTAATTTATTTGAAAAGTTTAATGTTTTTGTTAGGTGTACTTAAGTAAATATATGGAAATTATGTTCATTATAGTATATTCCATAAATAAACTTTTTCTTTAAGTATTTCAATTGAGTTACGCTTTTAGTGCTTTTTAATCTAACAAAATATTTAGTTTTTTAAAAGAGTTTATTTTTGTTGTTGAATATATAAGATTGTCTTTTTATCCGTTACTCTAAAAACTTCTGTGATGAACCTCGTTGCCAGCATTATTTAGCGGAGATTATTCTTGTGGTCATCATTCATGACTCACAACCACAAAACATTTTCCCGTCAAATGCCTTAACCCTTTAAAGGTAACTAAAAGGTACATACACAAGTTCAATGATCTTATGAACTTGAACAATGAAATATATATATTAGGCAGCTTAGTTTTAAATTGTTCAAACTATTTTGATTTCTATTTCAAGTAAATACAATTTTGTTTTATTGCAAAGATACTTCCATTTAAGTTTTCATACAACCTTATAGAGTTTTAGTTTGCATTAACAGTTCATTGATCTTGATACTGGTAGTTAGATTTAACTAACCCCCATTTTTAGTTTGGTATCGTGTGTGTCAAATTTCTATCGAATTCCTAAACATATTTTTTTTCTATTGTAAATCAATGATCAATGTCACCCATATATCGTACGTAAGGTAGACAAACAAACGACTAACATGTGATCAAGAGTTTTTGAAACTGTTTTTGGTAACACTTCAAGAGCCAGTTAATTTTCAGTTAACTCACGTTCCGAGACAAGCTAAATGTTTTCCTACATTAAAAGTTAAACGAACAAAACAAAGGTAAAAAAAAAACAAATACAAATTTAACTGAAATTGAAATTAAAATTGAATCGGAAAAATATTGAATAATTTCGCCACCAGACGTTTTTGGCCTTACAATTGATTTGAGCCAACATTATTATCATCACCATCAAAGTGCATTAAGTGTGTTAACAACCACGCGGGACTATGGTGCACAAAAAACGAAAGTCACGTTAGCAGTTTAAAGATAGTCGGCTTTTAAACTGGTGTCTGCCGATCGTGCGTACGAAAATTAAAGAAATACCCAAATTAAAAAAACAGGTATGATTTGGCCAAAATATTAAAATTGCAGAATTTCCAGACTAAGTCTGCCAAAACCCATAACACAAAAAAGCCTTGGGAATTTTGTTTTTGGAAAAAACCTGGATATACAATTCTTTGTCCAAAAAAATTGTGAATTGTTAAGCAGGTAGGAGTACTTAAAAAACTGCACTTTTGTCCGACCTTTAGTCCTTCATATGAATTTTTTTTCTCGCTGGGCCGATTTCGCCCATTTACAAGCCCTTTTGACCATTAGCCATCAACAATCAAAACTTCATTATCCTAGCGTAAGTCGTTAGACCGCTATCGTACTTCCAACTGAAACATTTTGTTACTATCACTAATACTCGTATATATAGGGTCTTTGATCAATATCTTGAGGTGTTGTATGACAAATTTAGCATACATTCCATCCTTCGGTGGAGGATATACAAATTCGCAAAATAATTTTTAAATTTTAATATTAAGTGCAAAAAAGTATGTATATTTTAATACTCGCATTATCAAAAATGTATAGTGGTTGCTATATATCTGGCCTAGGCCTAGTGTTGCCTGGCGCCATCTGACATTTCCATTAGAAAGTTCGACATTTTTTAGCATAAACGTACTTAAAACGTTTTGACATACGACCATCATTTGTGCTGTTTACAGTGACTTGAAAAATCAATTAGGCAAAAAAATGGAATTAACTCGTGAACATTTTCGTGCGATCATTTTTCACAACTTTAGGCGTGGATAATCCCGACAAGAGTGCATCTATGAATTTACATCTTTGTATGGCGAATATATAGCAGACCTCGTATATCTTAAAATTTACATTCGCAAAAACTAAAGCGCCTTTAGACGTGTGGTTTTCAATCACGCCACACCTTTTTCGGAGTAAGTCTATTTGACAGCTGCTACTTGATTTATGCTCAGCTTGGTTTGCCATTTCACAATGAATAGACTTACTCCGGAACAACGTTTACAAATCGTGGTGAATGGGCGGGGCGAAATCGAGATAGCCACCTTTTCTGATCTTTACAAGAAAATGTTGGCCAGCGATGAAGCTCACTTTTGGTTAAACGGGTACGTTAATAACCAAAATTGTCGCTTTTGGAGTAATAAAAATTCACAAGCCAATGTTGAGAAGCCGTTACATCCTCAAAAAGTCACTGTTTGGTGTGCTCTATGGGCAGAGGCAGTTATTGGCCCATATTTCTCTAAAAATTAAGCCGGCTTTAATGTTACAGTCAATGGAGAACGCTTAAGAGCCATGATTAATGACTTTTTCGTGCCTGAATTAAATAATGTTAATAATTTCCTATATAATTTGTTTTATTCAAAATCAACATCGGCCCTTAAAACTGTATCACCCTTTTCATACAGTGGCGGACAAAACTAAACAAAACAAGATTTTTTAACAAGCAGTAGTTTACTTAAACTTTACAAACTGGAGCAAAGATCATGATCATTTAAGCTTTTGAGAAAAAAGTGATATTTTAAAATTCTTGTCCATATTTTGGAAAAATAAATACTATTTTACACTTTCGTATGTGGTTAAGCCGCTCTTGACAGTTCGTTTTTAAATGGACCTGTATGAGGTTTCAAAAACACTTTTCATAGTCCTGGCTGAAGCAAAACGATTTATGGTTTTAATTATTTGATTATTTTATGTTTGGTTGTTATTGTCGGTCTTCTCAGTGTACGCTATTCATTCAATTAGAAGATAAAAAGGGCGTATATTTCGGAATATAACGCTGTGGCCAGTGCAAAAAACTGTTTGCAGTGTATTCCAAACACCTTTAATTCCTTCGCGGCAATTTAATTCTTTAAAATTAGAAAACAACGTTACGTTCAAAATGATCAGCAAAGACAACTAGGCATTTGATTGTAAAGCTAGGCATTTGATTGTAGAAGAAAGTTCATTGGGCATTTGGGCAAACAACTTGACGTTAAGGTGGGTCTCAACCTTAACGTCAAGTTGTTTGCCCAAATTTTATTTACAATTAACATCGTGCGTTTTAGTTGGACAGCCCTTTATTAAGTCGCTTGTTGATACTGAAATGTATCCATCAATTTATAGTGTTAGCAACCAAACCGATGTGCATTCGTTTTGTCGTTGCACAAACAAAAGTTTTTTGAAGTATTTATATTACAGTGGAATTTCTACAGGTCAAATTTTCTTTTAGCCGAAGCTCATCTACTTATAGGTAGCTGGAGCCAAATTTCCTTAAAGTACTTTTCTGTAAATCGAACTTCATTATTAAAAAGTGTCTACAACTAGAAGAAAATAATAATAAGAAAAAAACAACTTGAAAAAATAATAATACTTCCATAAATCGATAATTTCTGGGAAACAAAGAATTTAAAAAAAATATATTTTTGTACGTTGGTTGTTATTTTCCCGTCCAAAATGATCTCCAGAAGTAAAACGTAATGGCATAATTGTGATTTATGTTTAAGCGTCTGTTTGATGTGGTCGTTTTTGCGTAAAATATTAAGTTTCTTTTCAAAACTTGGGTTTTATCTCTATCTACGACTATGAAAACTGGTTGCGTTTCAATAATATAACATTCAATAATACTCTTCAGATTTGTATGGAACTGTAAGAAAAATAATTGGGCTAACTATCATAAGTCGAAAATTCCTGAGAAACACAGAATTAAAAAAAAAAATGTTTGCACGTTGGTTGTTTTTCACCTACAAAATGACTTCCTGAAGTAAAAGGTAATGCCATAATGCAATTTACGTTTAAGCGTCTGTTTGATTTGGTCGTTTATGCGAAAAATATTAAGTTTCTTTTCAAAACTTGGGTTTTGTCTTAGACTATGCAAATGAAACCTGGCTTCGTTTTAATAATTCTTCAGAATTGTATGGAAGCTGATAATGAACTTCCTGTATCAGACTTTTCAATGGATGGCGCTATTGTTGATCTCCGAACTGATAACTTATGCATAAAGCGCATTAAGTGATGAGAAGGACTTGACAGAAGAATATTTTAAACAACCCTATAGGAAAAGTTTTAAGGAATCCTTAAAGAATATAAGTTTGTTTCTACTCAAGAATAAAAGTACAACTGATATTTTTTATTCACAAAAAAGAAAAAATAGCCAAAAATTACGCAGTATTTTAAGTGTATTTAGAACTGTGAGTAGAATAAAAATTAATTATCTGCTGTGTTTAGTAATGGCGAAGAAAATTTAGTTTGATCAATAGTTAAAAATGTCAGATCCAACGTTCCAGACTCATTTGACGTCTTCGGGAAGCCATTACAGCTGTTAATAAAACTGCATGAATTTTTTTCTAAATTTTTTAAAACAAAAGTAAAAAGTATTGTGGACGTTTAGCTTTCAAACATACGTTTTTGTTGTTATTTATTGAACATACTCGTAGTTGCCTAATACATAACACAGTTTATCTCTCTTGAGTTTTGAACGAGTAGCTTCCCTCGAAATGAAACACACGCAGAAAAACAGTATGGTTGGGGTGACAATATTCGAGCACAATATTATGATCCTCACAACAATAGTGTGATTCAAATACAACCATACTATGATTCTCACAACCATACTATGCTCCTCACAACAATAGTATGATTCAAACATAACCATACTATAATCCCCACAACCATAGTGTGATACACACTCAACCATACTATGATCTCCACAATCATATTATGATCCCCACAACCATAGTATGTTTCACATACAACCATAATATGATCCTCACAACCATAGTATGATTCACACGCAACCATGTTATGATCCCTACAATCATAGTATGATTCCCCTTAAACATACTATGATCCCCAAAATTATTAATTAGAATTGCTTTAAGTTATGAACAATATTACGAGTAAAAATAATTTAAAAATACATTAAATTAAAAATAATAGGAGAGATTTATTTAACAGTAGAAAAAATCAGTTTAAAAAACGCAAGCGTTTTTATTAAAAATATTTCAGTTAAACAAAACCAACGTACGTAGTTTGTTTGTTTGAAAAATATAAATATCCATATAAAAAGTACTCTTATTGCATTACATCCGTAACAATAACATTGTTCTAAAAAACATAATCAAATTAAGAAAAATAACAATCATACAGTGTGATTGCCGTAATTATTTTATTGTTATCATAAAACTCAAAAATAAGTACTTTTGTCGCATTTATATTGTTGCTACAACCATATTTTCATTTTTAAATTTGGCAACAAGTCTATTGTTACATTTCAACAATATTAATATTGCGGCAAAATTAAATTCAATAAACAATACTATGGCTGCGGCGAGCATACTTTTATTGTGGAGAACATATTATTATTGCCGTGATCATATAGTAACTATATTTTTCTCTGCGTGCACACCATTTTAAAAAAAAAATGGAATTTGGAAATTCTCGTTATATGGAGATAGAAAAACTCGCACAACTCATGGTCGATTTATTGGGTATTCAGAATAGCGCACACCAATTATGGAAAAATGTTTCACGTTCGAGCAAAATCGAATAGCTTTTTTAGGTAACTCCGTAAGTCGATTGTTTTTTAGGATTATGCTGGTTCGAGTTATGGAAGTTTAACTGTATTTTATTAAAGTAAGTGCAGAATTTTACCTAATTGTTAAAAAATGTTTTGAAGATACAATCAATTTTGTAGAAGTGTTAAGAGGCAAAAAATCCGACCACTCGTTCAGAACTTTGCTATTTTACCCCAGTACCTTCCGACCACCAATCCGAAAATTTTCAAACCGCTGCCATTTCGCACCTTGCATTTTCGAACATGGTCGTAGATGGACATATTTTCATGAAATGAACCAATGAATACGCTAATGAAACTTGTCCAATCGTGAATGACTCACCCTGTATAGACAGCTTAAATTTTAGCTCATTTAAGGCATTCCCTTTGACTTTAAACTCCGTTTAAGTCTAAACTCAAAGGGAATACCCTAAAATATGAAATTTAACTCATTTTTGGGGTTTCCCTCTATGTTTGAACTTCGTTTAAGTCTTAACTCGAAGGGGCTACCCTTAATTGAGATAAGATGTATACTGTCTATAACTCCAAAGATTTTTTTTAAATTAAGTTTACATTTTCCATTAAATTTTTTTAGCTAAGAGGCAACAATGCGTGCTTTAGTTTTGCTCAACACTGTTCAAAGTTTTAAGTTAAATTAAACATTTTGTTCTTAAATAAAACAAACGAGCTAAACAAACGAGCTAAACAGAAAAATTTTAGCTCAGAAAATTCAATGAAATTGTTCATTTAGAAAAAAAAATCATTGCAGCTATATATGTGACGCGCAAAATAGAAAGGGACCTAAGGTTAAAAACTAGTTTTGTTCAGGAGAGCCATTTTAAAGATTAGGTCCCTCTCTATTTGCACTTAAAATCGTCGACTTCACTTTCATAAAACGCGCATATCTCTGGAGGGAACACTTTTGGGGCATGGGATCGGTCTCATTCGATGCTCAGATGTTGTCCACATCAAAAAAAAAGTGAAAAGTTGATGAAAAGTTTTCTTCAGGAGAGCCATTTTAAAGATTAGGTCCTTTTCTATTTGCGCTTAGAATCGTCGACTTCACTTTCATAAAACGCGCATATCTCTGGGAGGGAAAACTTTGGGGCATGGGATCGGTCTCATTCGATGCTCAGATGTTGTCCACATCAAAATAAGAAAAAAAATGAAAATTGATTTTTTTACCCTTAGGTCCCTTTCTCTATGCGCTGTCACATTTAGACATAATAATTATTAACTCATTTTAGGTTAATCCACGTTTCAGTCTTAACTCAAGTTTATCTTGCACTTTTCTTTTTTTGCACTTGTTGCCAACACATGTTATTTTTAGATTTTTATCAATGGAACAATTTTCCCAAGCATGTAACTAACGCGAGAGAATGAGTTACTGAAATTTTCCATGGCCGTTTATACAGTTTTTTTTACGGAACACAAAAGCTAGGAACACACATACGTTCTTATCAGTAAAATGGCTATTAAAACGGAGCAGCGTTTTGTTTTTTCTTGCGAAGAAATAAGTCTGTATTTACCTGGGACCTTTGGTAACCATCCGGATTCATGGTGGGCATTAAAAAGATATCCGTGGTATTGACCAATTGAGCCACCTCCGAATTGGTGTGATAGTTAAACAACAGGTATTGCGCCAAATAGACCAACAGCTGGCGCCCGATGGTCTCGTCACCATGCATATTGCCAATATACTTAACCATGGGTGTCAACAGGCTGCGCTGACGCATATTCTGACCTATTTGCAGGATGATGAGCGGACGTCCCTCCACCGAACGGCCGATGGTCTCGACGCGGGCATTTTCGGGGAATTGTTTGGCCAAGCGGGCAAACATATCTTCGATGTCGCCCTGCGAGGCATAGTAGGGACGTTGCAGGAAACTTTCATCTTCTTTAATGATGTAACCTTGACATAAACTTGGCACAAAGGCGACGACAATAAAGTTAATGATGAAGAAGCATAATGCAAATGTGGAAATTAAGCGAGATGCCGACGACGGCGACGATGAACGTGGGTGTTTCGATACATTGAATGTCAACATCGTGCAGCTGTGTGCCTCTGTGTGTGTGCGAATGTTTCTTTAGCTTCTTCTTTTTCTTGTGGGGCTTTTGTTGTTGTTGTTGGGGGGTTTTCTTTCTTGTGCTGGCACTTTTTTGTTTTGTTTTTCTCTAAAAAGAGAGTATTGGTGATGAGATGAGGTTTGGGGCTGTTAGACTATGACGTATGTTCGTACTTCCTTCCGTCTCAAATAATCTTTGTGCGCTTATTAGAGTGAGGTTTGGTATGCCGGGGGCGGGCGGCGCTGCCTGTGCGATTGTTGCTTGCGTTGCGTGACGCTTAACGTCTGTCTACACGTACGTACGTATCCTTATGTGCGTACATGTGTGGGTGTTGACTTGTGTAGATATTTTCTTAATCCTCAATAACTAAAAGTCTTGTATAATTTCTAGGAATTTTATAGATATCCTCGGTTTCAAGTTCGATTTAATTTAAGTAGAAGAACAACAAAAAAAGCCATAAATCTTTGGTATACTAAAAACTCTTGAAATGTTGAAAGTCTTTTAAGGTAACGTCGTTGCGGAAGTCTCTTTATGTGGATGCTCTATAGTTGTGTTCACGGAGTTAGTTGATATTCCAAAGGTGTTACAGTGTTTTTTTTATTTTTTCATAAACGGAATGTCTGCTTCTGGTGTCTGCTACGTTTGGAACGGTTTAGTATTCAATTAACACTTTTTTTTATAATTATTTCAGCACAAATTAATGTTAATTTCTTGAATGAGGAGGATTTTTTGTTTTTTGAAATGTTAGAAATTCTTTTTAGCACCACATTACGTTTCAATACTTAGTTTTTTCTCCAGTTTGTTCTTATTTTTCAACTCCTCAACAATTCTAGGTTTTGTTTTTTATCGCTGCTATATTTTGTACCCTGTGGTGTCACACAGTGTGTATGCTGCTGCTGCCAGTATTGATTTTAGCCGCTTTTCTTCTAACCGTCCGTAGTCGCTTAAATGCTGTTACTCTCTGCCATAAGTACAAAATACTGACTGAAATACCAGCGACTTAACGGTGGGTTTTGTTAACATTGTGGTGATATACACGACGACGGCGACGACGAGCGAGCAAACAGACACGCGTCACAGTCAGACGTACGTACGTACCTTCTGCTGTTCATTTTACACCAAGTCTGTATTCAACATTTGACAACGGAGACAAAAACAAAATCACTAAAGCGATGCGATATGCAGACGCAACATTACTGTAACAGAGAGTGGATGATACAAACACAAAGAGAGAATGACAGTCATGGGAGAGAGAGAGAGCGAATCAGACACAGACTGAGTAGGAGAGGGAAAACCATTGCCGTATTATCTCAAGAGAGGGTTTCCAATAAGGGTAGCGTTTATTTAGTACGGCAATATACGTAGAGCGTTTGTAAAGTTTTATGCAGCTTCACAAAGTTAAGAAAATTAACCACGTTATAAAAGGTGGTTACATTTTAAGGGCCGATGTTGATTTTGAATAAAACACAAATTATTTAGGAAATAATTGTCATTTCAAACTTACCACGTTATAAACGGTGGTTACATTTTAAGGGACGATGTTGCTTTTGAATAGAACACAAATTATTTAGGAAATTATTGTCATTTCTTTTTATTATCATAATATTGGTATGGTTTAATTATGTATGGAACAAAATATCGGCCAAATGGCCGCCGACCGACCTCGGCAGCACACCTTCAATCGATGGTCCAAATTTTCGATGACGCTGAGGCATAATTGAGGTTCTATGTCGTTAAAATGCCGAATTATCTCATCCTTTAACTCTTGAATTGTTGGTGGCTTATCGACGTACACCTTTCTTTCAAATAACCCCAAAGAAAGAAGTCCAACGGTGTCAAATCGCATAATCTTGGCGGCCAATTAACATCGCCACGACGTGAGATAACACTGCCACTGGATAACACTGTGTGGCAAGTGACACCGTCCTGTTGAAACCACATATCGTCTACAACAATATCTTTCAATTCGGGCCACAAAAAGTTCGTTATCATCTCACGATAGTGAACACCATTCAATGTAACTGCCTGACCGGCCTCATTTTGGAAAAAATACGGCCGATGATGCCGCCAGTCCATAAACCGCACCAAATAAATTGTCACTTTTTGTGGGCGCATTGTTTTTTCGACAATTACTCTTGGATTATCATTCGCCCAAATGCGGCAATTCTGCTTATTGACGAATCCACTGAGGTGAAAATGTGCCTCATCACTGAAGATGATTTTTTTCGAAAATTGATCATCTACTATATAATGACTTTAACGCATTGCTCGCTTGTCCATGGTTCAAATTGAGTTAGAAATTGAGAAATATCAAATGAAGTGTAGAAAAAAACTTGACGTTTAGGTGTGGTTCACAATTGGCTGATGATTATGTTTTTAAACAAAATTTCAACAATTATCATTTTTTAAAAAGTAGCATCTGGTTATAAAAGCTTTTTATTAAAAAATAGAAGAAACAGTTCCCCAACAAAATATATTTTTAAAGCGACTTTGGTATTTATTAAGTACAAAATTAGGCGCATATAGAAAATCGGGTGCACTTTTCGATATTTTAATATTTTATCAGCTAAGATAAACTTTTCAGTTTGAATATATAGAGAAGACGTGCTGCAAATCAATTGCTTACGCGGATGATGTGGCACCGGCAGTTACGGCTAAGTCTCCAATGATCCTCTCGGATGTCCTGGAGATCGCGACAAGGGAAAAAATAAAAATTGGCTTGACTGATTGGCTCACACTAACGGGTCTAAGTCACGAATCAGCTTAATTTGAAATTGTCCCTCAAGCCTCCGGACAATCCGGACTACCAACTGCCTCGTGTCGAGTTCAGCACAATGAATGTATAACGCGTCACACGAAGTACCGTGGTGATAGCCCTTGACCGAAGATTGCTGCTTCGGGTCAATCCGGTACACTGACCAAGTAAATATGAAAGTCTCTGTTTCATACAGCAAGAAAGGTGTACCACCTGGAGAATTGTTCAATAATGCCGAATGTCTCCCTTATATGATATATTTGCGAAAGCCTGCAATACCCATTCCTCTCGTGAGGGTCGAGCAGCTTTTATTTATTTACAAAAACCTATTTCATTGTCAAGGATAGTTAGGAAAGGGACCCCACCTCTAGAGTCCAGAAAAAATATGTATTCCTCTCGTGAGGGTAGAGCAGCTTTTATTTATTTACCTTTTTCGTTATCAAGGATAGGTAGAAAATGGACCCCCAACTCCATAGAGTCCAGAAAAATCTGGTCTGGTATGTATGTGTAAAGAACGCGGTACGCGATTAACCTAATTGCGGTCATCACCCGCCACTTGTCTTTGGGCGCGCGCATACGTGAGGATGTTGCAACAACGGCAATGAAGTAAGAGACAACTGAATATCTTCTCTGCCACTGCCCGGATTTTGTGGACTTAAGACGGAAACTGATTGTAATTTGAGCAGGATTCACACCTTTGTCATGTTAACAGACTGGGTGGCGTAATAATAAAGTGGACGACTATTATGCCAGAAAACCTTGGTTCAACTCCGGTTAAACTCCAACTCGTAAACCGGATACTTCACGAGTACGAAATTGATCTCTGTGCCATATAAAAACTTCTCTATAAAATGCTTTAGCCATTCGGAGGCGGCGGTCAACAGAAGGTACGGGTCAGTATAAATAAGAAATTTTTCGTGCTTACTGAGTCGAGATAAGTTTCACTTTTTTTAAAAGAATGTTGTGGAAATTAAATAAGTAGGCTGGCAGAAGTATAAAAAGATTGTGGCCATGTTGCATGGCAAGAATTTTTCGCGGCGAGTATGCGGTATCACATAGAGACCTACTAATGCTTTCGGCGGCTGCTAATTAAACCTGGCCTAGAGTTATTTTTCTATTAGTCTTATTTAAATATGGTTTCTTAAAAATACCATTGTTAGCAGTGTTTTTATGAATTTTCAATTGGACAGAATATGAAAAATGCAATTGATTGTGTTGACCAAAAAAAAGACCCCACTGTTTCATAAATATTTGAAGCAGAATTACTTTTATTTTTTAAAAAAATACCCTTATAAAAATCTTTATTTCAAATTATCAGCGGTAACACTGCCAACAGCGCATTTAAGGATCTATCGAAATATTTCAATAACTAATGTTTTTTAGAATTTAACAATTTCTTTTTATCATTTCAAAAAACATCCCGATTATTGCCTACATTCTAAAACTTTTCAAGGTGACTACGTATTTTTTTAGCCCTCTAATAAACGAGAAATGCGCCAACTCTAACCCTCTCTCTCTCTTTCTGTCAATTGAGTGTTCAACAAAGCCTCTCTGTTTACATATCTCAATGAATCGATTTTTTATGATTTCTTTACTTTGTAGAGCAAAAGAACTTTAATGTTGTTATAGGTTTGAGTTTTTACACACACACGCATACATACACGCCAAAATCGCAAAGACGGCGGACAGCGGACAGCGGCTTCAACAACACTAAAACGGGTTCTGAACTCAAAAACAAAAGCTTATCAGCTGCCACTGGCATGTCGACTGCAATATTCGACAATTGACGGGACTGATCGAAATCAATGCAAAAGGGCAGAGTTGTAACGTGGGAAATGGACTGAAACACAACAACCAACAATGACGATTATTATCAAAAGCCGAAAAGAAGAAAAAAAAAATGAAAATATTATCAATAAATTGAAATCGAAATATACAGGAAAATATGCGCGTTTAGAAAACGCAAAATAAAATTCAAAGTGAAAAATATCCCACTTTATACATATGTATTGAAGTAAATATTAAGCGACACGACACGTATTTAAATTATCAGTATTTGAGCAGTGTTTTTTTAACAAAGGCACGCAAATGAAAACATCGTCCGTAGTAGGAACAGGGGAATATAGGAGAGAACATTTAAATTAAATCGAAAGAGGGAGAGACAAAGTCTGCCTTAAGAAAAGCTTCAAAAAATTGAGCTTGTTGTTGAATAAAGCTTTGTTTAGCATTTTCTGTTGTATTTTTTTCACATGTTTTGTGGGAATTTTCTGAGCGAGTGCAAGGGGGCAAGGTAAGGGAGATGCTTGCTTCTTTTTGCTTATATGTACTGACGAACGTGTTTATTTGCATTGCTTCACATCAAGTTACACGCGGCTACGGAGCCAGAGATAAAAAGCAAAAATCCCCCCATGGGAAGAAAACGCGCTTATAATGACGGTGCTAATAGGAGGGGTTAGCCAACCAATGGCACGGATTTATATTGCAGTACAGTTTGCTGGGGCTTTTGACAACACTTGACTTCAATGCATTTCGGCAAATAATATTTATTTTATATTCAGGTTGATTTATTCACGACTTTCATGAAAATATTTCCATCTACGACCATGCCCGAAAACGCAAGGGGACAAAATGGCAACCATCTTCTCTCTTAAAAGATAGCCCTACCTTTCCAAAATTACCTAAACAAAGCCCAGACTTCCTACCGTTCCAAAGTTGTGACTATTTCATTTCATTTATTGATATTCAAAAAGTAACCGAGCCTTTAGGCCTTATATAGTTACAAAATTACTTCAAATTTGTTTAAAATATACAAAAAAAACTTAAAGTAAGATTAATCTATTTTATATAAATAAGTATTAAGTTAAGCATACGTTAAATAATGTTTTTTTTTAATTATTTTATTTTATTTTGATATCCCAAATTACGCAAAAAAAAGGTATTAATGAACGACTACTAGTTAAGTTTCGTAGTGTAACAGCAGCATGAAAGTGCAACACACTAAGACTACTAGCCAATACTATTGTTTCAAATTAAATTAAAGACAAAGCAATACCCGTAGAAAACGCTTTTTTTTAATCATTTACAAATCATTATGTTTCACATGCTGAAAAATTTTTTTCTTATAAGTATGGCAGGAGTAATTAAATGATCTGAGCGAGACAGGCAGACTATTAAAAATGCGAGCAACTCTTACGTGAAATGATCGACCTAAATCTGAATTCAATCGGGGAATTGTAAGCTGTGGATTTCTTCTGGACCTTCCAAACTGGAAAAATTTAAATTAAAATTTGTTTTTGTGTTAATTTACAAAAACAAATAAATGTGTGTTGTTGGTTCGCTTCCAAAAATAAACAAAAAAATCTTTGCATTTCCGTCAAATAGTCATAACTTCTCACTGGTTCAGAACTTAGAAACTTTACCCTAGTTTCCGATCACCAATCCGAAAACTTTCAAACCGCTGCCATTTCGTCCCCTTGCATTTTTGGGCATGGTCGAATACGCTGGTAAAATGTGTCTAGTCGTGAATGAATCACCCTGTACTTATAAGTACATAGATGGTGCTTAAAGAGTTATAAAAAGTTTTTTCAGTTGTTAACTATAAGAAGGCACACAATGCCAACCACCCTGATTACAGTTTTTCACCCGGGATTCTCAGTAATCGTTTTGTCCTAGAATCACAAAAATTGAGCCTTACCTTATCGGGATTTATTCAAGCTATCTATTATAAGTAAAACAACTCTGCGGCGTTATTACCCAGATTTAAATATCTTTTCAAAACCGGGGTTTCCTGGCTTGATTGTCGTGTAAACTACCCTTGATGGCACGGACCTACGAGTGATATCTTGACAAAGGAAAACGGTTACCGGCAATGTAAGGAGCGATCTTAAATAACTTTCTGCCTTCAGAGCTCGAGAATATAAATATGTACGAGCTGTGTTTCCAAGGAGACGGCGATGTATGTCACACAAGCAATACAACGATTGGAGTAACACTTGTCGGCTGGAATGTCCGACGCACAGTGGTGCGGTATCGAACATCCGACGCAAAGTAGCCCAGGAACGATTTCCATCGGCTAAAATTCTATAGCTTTTGATCTAGTAAATATTTTTGAGTTCTGTAAAGCGGCAATTGTAGCCAAGGAGTCACGGATTGTTTGAAGCTTTTATCATTTAAAATCGGGTATATTTTAGAAATTAACCTGTAGTTGACTACTTTTCGTATTTCCCGATTTTAAAGGAAAATAATGTCGTTTTATACGTTTTTATTTATTTTTTCATATTGGCAAGAAATTGTTCCAAAAATTAGGCAAAAAATGTATTTCCTTATTGCCGATTTTCTCATTTTTTAAAGTTTTGAAAGTTTAAAAAATGAGAATTTTTGACTTTGTCGAATTGTATCTCATACATTTTAAAAGCTATTGCACTATTTTTTTAAATATCAAGTGTGGTTCCCTTTCTTTAAAAATATATTTTGTTTGTACCAAATATACTTTGATTGTAGTAACTATTTTAAAAAATATCGATTAAAAAAAATATCGTTGGACCAACAAAATTTATTTTTTCTTTAAAAGCCTTTAAGGAATGCATTAACATTTTTAAAAGGCGAAAAGGTTCTCCATTTTTTGGAGGGTTACTTTTGCCCGCCGATATGGCCCCCTTGGAAGATATCGTACAATTAGTGAAAAAGTCAAACGCGAATTACTAACTTTTTGTTTAATAACTTTTAAAAACTAGATACGCAGCTAGGAAGGTGAGCAAATTTTCTTTCTCCTAATGCTAAATTATATCGTAATCGGTGTTCATTCGCTAGTGCTATGTCCCTAATAAATGTAGCAAAGCGAATAACTGCAGGATAACAGCCCACAGGTAGTACTACAACTTATTCACAAGTACATTTACAAAAAACGTGCCTAAGGTGGGCTATCTCAGCATATGTCAACACTTAGTTCATTCATTTCTGATAGTGTAATATTTTTGCACAATTTACGAGTTCATGCGTAATGAAATGTCGGTGCTAAAAGCATATGTCTAACTCATTCCATATGGAAAACAGGAAACTAGCCCCCACCTAATCTTATCTTTGTAACGAGCAACAGACATTCGAAATCGATTTTGTAAAACAACAGAAACCCAATTGCAGTTCCAGTGAAAATTCGGTAAAGGAGTCATAACTTAAAACCTTTTCGATAAAAATGCAATCATTTGTTTCTGTTATTTTCGTCTCCCACAATTGTTATCAAATTTAAAGCACAAAACAAAAAAATATAACAAATTCAAGGTCATTTGTATGTGAAAGCAATTTCAATTTGTTTAATATTCTCTAGGAGTGTGTTCATTAAATTATATTCATGGTATTCAGTTTTTCCTCTTCTATTTCAAGCTATGTCGAGCATTATTAATGAAGTGTGGAGGTTTGTTTTTGTTAGACAGGGGCAGAAAGAATGTAGAATACCAAAAATATAACCGTCAAAAAACCTTCAAACAAAATTAAAATCATTTCTTTTCCTTTTCTTCCTTCATTTTTCGTTGTTGTTGCGGGTGGTGGGCGTTTGATATTCATGTGTTGTGCGTCAATAGCAAAGTCATAATCGCTTCTCGACGTCATCATGATTTGGGGTTACTTTGTAAATACTTGTACCAACCATAGTCATTGTGACGTTGGTCAAAGTCCCATACAGGATGTGATACCCGGAGTGTGTAGGCGTAGTTTGAAAATTTTGATTGGGCGACAACAACATATGGAGGAAAAAGACGGTTTGAAACAAAAACGAATAAAATCAGCGTAACAGCCAAAAACAAAATAGTAATAAAATGAGAGAGCTTTTTCAAAAGTTAGGAAGAGCTTTTGTGTTATATTCATGGATACAGGGTGACTCAAGTAACCACATAATCGTAATAATAAAAAAAATTAAAAATATAAAAGTATGGTAACGTAGAACCGAAATTGAGATTTTAAATAAATACTGTTACGAGCAACTTGATTCAACGCAGGCTATCCCATGAGACAAGAACATACACGGTAGTTATGTAAGAATTAAACAAAAACATATAATTCATTTTCACCTTGTTCTAAAACAGGGTGGTTTGTGTGAGAGATAAAACAATAGCCGTGTTCTGCTTAGGTACCGGGTGGTCCATTTAAAACTCTAAATTTGAATCGGCTGTAAAAAAGTACTGATCATTTTTTCAATTTGCTGGTTTTATTGAAAAGGTTAAACTTTGTCATTTAATAATGGAACACAATATCATTAATGCTAGGGCAGATCAATAATTCGGTGACTTTTGGAATAAAACAGGTTTTTTTGCAAAAAAAAATATCAAAACCACACTGACATATGAAATGCGTATGGCATCAACAATCTCACGCACTTTTACTCTTCGATCGGCCAACACCACATCGTGGATTTTATCGACATTTTCGGGTGTATTGGCCGCCCAGAACGTTCAGCGTCATTTTTACTTGTGCGATTACAACGAAAGTCAGTAAACCACTTGATTACTTACCATTGAAATCGCTGGTGCAGAGCTCCCATAGTATTTACCACGCTTTTCCTTGGTTTGATTGGCGGTTTTTTCCCGCAAAACATAATGTTTAAAAATCGTTTCCTTGGTTTGATTGACGTTTTTTCCCCGCAAAAATAATGTTTAATAATCACTCGAAATTCAGTTTTTTAAACTTTTAACAAAATGCACGAGGTTGTATGTTTAGAACAGCTGTTCAACACAAACTTGATGATACTTGATGGCAGCAGTGATACTTGATGGCAGCAGTGTTGCATTTCATTGAACTGCGGGAGAAGTTGGAAAAGTCACGAAATTTTCTGCCCTCGCAAATAATGTTAGAAGTAAATTTCAATATTTGTAAAATTATAAATAAAAAATATTGAGTTCTTTGAACAAGTTAACTGATATTACAAAAAAAAAAACATTTCACGATCCCCTTGTTGTAAAACAGGGTGGCTTGTGTGATAGATAATGTATGAGCCATCTTATGTTTAGGTAACTAGCAAGGTTACAAAATTAGTAGAATAAATGAAATAATTGCTATAATTTTGCTTTGTAAAAATGTTTTTAAACTATCAGTTTAAGATGATTTTTAGTTTAAAAGATTGCCGCTCGTTGAGATAATCCCTATACAAAGAATTCGCCCATGAGGCAACTTCTTGTTTGATTATTTTTTTAGTACATAACAGAAGATGTTTAATTTTTTTTTTTGGAAAAATAATTGTGATGGCTCTTTGACGTTTATTAATACACTTTTTCTCACCTAAGGTCGACAACTTCGGAGCCTTTTTCTCACCTAAGGTCGACAACTTCGGAGCCGTGCTACATGACAGCTATTCAAACTAAAAAAAATTTCAGTAAACTCAAAATTGGTAGATCTACAACAGAAATTAGAGATTTATTTCCAAAAAAAAAATGTTTGCTAACCACCGTGTGGACCTCGTTGTCAAACAGTGTGACCACCGACGAGCCATTAATCACTCAACAATTTTGCACAAAAGATACGCTTTATAAAAAAAAATTGCACCTCCCTTTAGTAATATTAGGACGCCTTGGTGCTTTTAATTGTACGATTTACATTCAAAATAAGTCTCGTACAAAAATAACTTCCATGCCGATAGTGAGCGACTTAGCCCTGAACTATGCCGATAGTGAGCGACTTAGCCCTGAAACACCGACGCGCTATTAATTACTCAACATATCACGGACCAGCTCGATGCAACTTTACATAAAAACTACGCATTATAAATAAATATAAATAAAAATAATAATTTTTGTTAAATATTTTTTTGATTTTTCTCGTAAGTTAAAAAAAGCTGCCATTCTAAAAAATAAAAAATAGTTTCTTTGTTAGTTAGATCTTCTACTATTTTATTCCACTATTCTTTGTTGAGCATCCCAAAAAGTAGCCTTTAAAGTATTTAAACTTTCCGCCAGCAGTGTAACTTTAAACTAGTGTAATTAGCTAAGACCCAAAGCTTCTTCAACACAAGCTTTTCTTCTCGAACAGCTGGAACATTTTTTTACCATGTAACTTGACCTATACTACAGAATCGATGACCTGTTCAATATTACTTGCAACAAACACTTGAGGGCATCTGTCAATGGGGAGCGGGATTCCATTACAAACCACTTGTGTCACGAAATCAAATTTCCCAATACTCGTTGAAAACCACACACAAAAGCCTACAAAGCACTTGAAAAAAAATCAATGTTTGCGTGTGATAAATAAGCAATGCCGGCACGTCCATCTCGTGTGCAAGTAATTTTAGAATAACGCCACCATAAATGGCAGCCGGGTGCTGGATGGTTCGTCATCCACTCAGACGAGGACGTAAAAGAAACCACAAGATAACCAGCCCGTCGAAGGCAAACTTGATGCCAGTGCACAAGTAAAGTGTTAATCAGGCACGGGTAAATTGAATCTGCAAACATAAAACATATTCTGGTTTTGTGTTTAAACAGTTACTAACAAAAGTAAACGTCACGACGAAATTGTCACTTATACAAAATTGTCACTTATATAAAATTGTGGACGCTAATTGTTCACACAAACGCTGATATAAAAAATTTACCTCGCTAATAAACCCAAGAAGATTCCAAAAATTGTTTTATTTTTTAATAATGATAATTCAGTAACATATTAAAATGAATTGGCGATGCTATTATTAATTAAAGTTAAAATGGTTTGCCATTTCAACATTAATACCAACGCCTAAACAAAGCCAGCAAATTTTACAAAATTAATTTCGAAAATCGTGGTTCAGTTTAGAAATCTGAAACATCTAAAGTATCGATGCTGAACTAGTTGAAGTATTTGAGTGACAATTTTTGAATCCTTTTTAGTATCGGGACGAAAGTACTCGATAACTAGGTATCGAATAGACGGCAAGGGAGAAATGTCAGTTAAAAACCCTGTTCATATGGCAAGATCAACCGATTTGAAACATCAAATGCGTACAAAGCAGCTCTTTAAAGAGTTAAAACGATATTGACAAAATTACTGACAAATCCATCACTTCTTTAAAGTTAAGCAAACGTTTTGAAAACGACGATAATATTTAGGACGCCATCTTTATGAGGTCGTTGTTGTTGTTGTAGCGGCAACTGTGTGTCGGACAGTGACAGCCCTTGCCCAAAGAATTGCTGCTTCGAGTCAACCCGGTCCATAGAACCGGCTGTTGTGGGATTGTTTCATGAGGTCGTGGTATTCGATGCTGAAAATCACGTAGGTTAAAGTATCGAGTAAAGAGTATCAGTATCAATTACGAGGGTTGCTATTTATATTTCAGGGCCGGCAATAAAAACACAATAATTTATCATTGGCAATGGTTTTAGTGTTTTTCAAAATATTCTCCTTTAAGATCAATAAACTTTTGCAAGCGCGCAAACCAATTTTCGAAGAACTTTTTCCACTCCGATCGAGACACCTCCAAAACATGAATTTTGAACGCTTCACGGGCGATGAAAAACGTTGACTAAGCATTTTTTTCCTGATGCTAGGGAATAAGAAGAACTCAATGAATGCCAAATCAGGGCTGTACGGTGGATGGCCCATCAATTCGACATCTTGAGTGGTCAAATAGCTCATCGTTTCGGCTGATGTGTGAGAGCTAGCATTGTCGTGATGCAAAATGATCCGTCTTCTCTTATTATCTTTCCTCATTTCTTCGAATACTTTTGGCGAACTGATGGTTGTATACCACATAGAATTGACCGTCCTTCGTTCCACTAAAGGCACTGTAACAACTTGGCCGGTTATACCGAAAAAACGCAATCATTTGGTTCGATGTAGTTCTTCCACGAACAACTTTTGTTGGATTTGGCTTGTCGTAAAAGACCCATACGGTCGATTGCTGTTTTGTTTCGAGTTTATATGCATAGATCCACGATTCGTCACCTGTGACAATGCCTTTGAGCGATTCGTCACCTGTGACAATGCCTTTGAGCGATTTGTCATCTGTGACAATGCCTTTGAGCAATCGCAGTTATACTTTTTCAACATCTCCTTGCACCAATCCATACGAGCCTTTTTTTGAGCATTCGTCAAATTATGTGGGATCCAAATGAACATGCAATATCTTATTGATGCTTGCCATACTTATGCCCAAGGATGCCTTAATCTCACAGTATGTCACATGTCGGTCTTGCTTAATCGGTTTACGCACAGCATCGATGGTTTCTGGCAAAGTGACCGAAGTTGGACGTCCTTCACGAAATTCATCCCGAGACTGAGCTTTTGGTACCAGCGATTAACAGTGGTTTTTAATGGTGCTTCATCGCCAAAAGTCGAAACAAGTTGATTTAAACACTCTTGCCTCGATAATCCACGGCGGAAATCGTAAAAAATCATCGCACAAAAATGATCACGGGATAATTCCATTTTTTGACTGAGTTGAATTTTTCAACACACTGTAAACAAAACAATTCGCCCTCAAATGACAAAACGTTCTGAGTGAAGTTATGGAAAAAATGTAAAATTTTCCAATTGAAGTTCCAGTTTGCTTCAGGACTTAAAATATAAATAGCAACCCTCGTATTCCACGTAATTTCTAACAATTTGCGTGAAAGACTGACTTTTTTGGAAGTAAGTTTTTAATATTTCTCAATTAAATCGAGTATAAAGCGTCACATTTTTAAAATGTCAAGCATAAACCTGGAAATAAGAATGAATGTTATTCTACCTTTCAAAGTCAATGTTATCGGTAGTTCAAATTTAAAATGTTAAATGGCTCACCCTTTATAAGCACTTATTAGTTTTATATTATAAAGCTACCAAGCACTTGTAATTAATTAAATTTGCCGTAAACCCGTTTCTTTCTTTTTTACGATATTGTCTTAAAGTGTAAGGCGTTGCCAGATTATAATTTTTCGAAAATCTTCCCATTCAGAAAAATTCCAAACACAAAATGTTAAAATAGCATTACAAATATGTATGTTATTTTAAAAATTAAGTGTTGATTCTTATTGACCCTTTTATTATCCGTGATTGACATAAATTTAATTGAAAGAGTTTAGCGAAAACAAAAACTTATTTTCTCTTTAACAAACCTTTTTGCTTGACATTAAATGAATTGTGGAGATGTGAACCTCGGCATGGGAAACTTGCTATTTCAATAGGCTATTGTGAAAATTGAAATTAACTAAATAAATAAAAGGTTGATGGTATATCCACAATAGAATCTAAACAAAGGACCTTAAAGAGAGAAGGTAGGTGAAAAATTTATAATTGTATTGGTATAAAAATAATATCGTCTTCGAAACGTAAATTCTCAATTTAAGAAGAGGATCGAGGTAAAATTCGCATAGAAATTAAGATTTCAAATGTAATAAATACATAAATACAATAGAGATTTTAATAATTTTTCCTGAAATCAATCAAAATAAAAAGCCCATAATTCCCATCGTGTGACGCTTACTTTGGCTAGCAACTGTTTGCACAAGTGTAAAGATTATCTTCATTGTGTGGCAGAGACTTTTATTATCTCGTCTCGAGAGTACTTGGACTTGACCAACATACGAGTAATGCGATATCCAAATGGGGTGTGAGGAAAGATACGCAAAAGCAACATATGAACGAGTAGCTCGGTATGACGTTATAAATGCAAGATGAAACAAAAATAGCCAAGATCACACGCATGAGTTGGTGACAACAAATGGAGTGGAGTTGAGTTAAGTTAAGACGAAACGGAAGTTAAATAATCACGAAACTGAAAAGAAGAAAAAAGTATCTCCACTTACAGGTCAATGAACCGATTTTGGCTAGCTATGGGGCATCACACGAAAAAGAGTTCAAAGAAGAAATGCAAAGAAAATTGCCGGCATTTTCAAACAAACTACTCGTAGCAAAAAACGTTTATAATTCCTTAAACGTGTTTTAGGTCACAAGTTGTTGTTTTTGTAGCGGCACATATAGTGCCGGTGTGGCAGCCCTAGGCCGAATAATTTCTGCTTCGGGTCAATTCGGTGCGCAGAACTGGCTGTCGTGGGATTGTAGGTCACAAGTTTTTGTATTTGGAAAACCTATACCCAATATTCCAACCGCTATAACGAATTGCGGTATCCTCAGCCATCTAGCCTAGGCCTCAGCCATTGATACCATCGTATGCGGTGTTTTAACCTCACTGTAGAACCAATAACGGGCGGCATATCTGTTAGTTTCTGTTTGATCATAAGCATTTTTTTTCTGTACAAAATCTAGATAGAAAATCAGTAAAAAGTCGTACTTCCTCGAAATGAAATTATTTGCCTAACGTTCGAACAAAAAGTAAAGCAACCTTCTTTACAAAGTAAAAGCTGTGTAACCCAAACAGTCCGTTTATTGCCCAAATCTTGTGACCGTCGCTTACCGCGCTGGCAGTACGACGCAAGTTTGTGTAAAATAATTCGTCAGACTGGCGTGCAGACGAAAATGTGGCTACAAGTTCCAATGGCATTAGCAATTACGAGGGTTGCTATTTATATTTCGGGTCCTGACAATACTAGTGTTTCCAGATGAAAACTGGAACTTCCATTGGGAATTTAGACATTTTTTAGCATAACTTCACTCAGAACGTTTTGTCATTTGAGGGCGAATTGTTTCGTTTACAGAGTGTTGAAAAATTCATCAATTCAATGGAATTATTCCGTAAACATTTTCGTGCGATGACTTTTTACGGCGTGGGTTACCGAGACAAGAGTGTTTAAATCAACTTGTTTGGACTTTTGGCCATGAAGCATTATCAAAAACCGCTGTTAATCACTGGTACCAAGAGTTCAGTCGCGGACGCCGTTCGCTGCAGGATGCATTTCGTGAAGGACGTCCAACTTCGGTCACTTTGCCAGCAACCATCGATGCTGTGCGTGAACTGATTAAACAAGACCGACATGTGACATACCGTGAGATTGAGGCATCCTTGGGTGTTAGTATGGCAAGCATCAATAAGATGTATCATATTCAATTGGCCGTGAAAAAAATTTATTTTGAATGCTCAACAAAAGGCTCGTATGGATTGGTGCAAAGAGATGTTGAAAAAGTATAACTGCGGTAGCTCAAAGGCAGTGTATAACATTCACAGGTGACGAACCATGGATCTATGCATATGAACCCGAAACAAAACAGCAATCGACAGTATGGGTCTTTCAAGACGAGACAAATCCAACAAAAGTTGTTCGTGGAAGAAGTACATTGAAGCAAATTATTGCGTTTTTTTGCGATCCCACGACAACCGGTTCTATGCACCGGAGCGACATGAAGAAGGAATTCTTCGGCCAAGGGCTGTCAACTCGGCACTATGTGCTGCTACACAAACAAAATTGCGTTTTTTTCTCTAGAACCTACCACGTTGCCACAGTGCCTTAAGAGGAACGTCAATTCTGAGTGGTATACAACCATCTGTTTGCCAACAGTATTCGAAGAAATGAGGAAAGGTAGTAGGGGAAGACGGATCATTTTGCATCACGACAATGCAGCTGAAACGATGAGCTATTTTACCACTCAAGATGTCGAATTGATAGGCCATCCACCGTACAGCCCTGATTTGGCACCCAATGGCTTCTTTTTATTCCCTAGCATCAAGAAAAAAGGCGTGGTCAACGTTTTTCATCGCTCGAAGCAGCTGTTGAAGTGTTCAAAAATCATGTTTTGGAGGTGTCTCAATCGGAGTGGAAAAGTGCTTCGAAAATTGGTTTGTGCGCATGCAAAAGTGTATTGATCTTAAAGGAGAATTTTTTTCATCGAGCAGTTACTGTGCATGGTGTTCGCCATCGCGAGCTGATAACGGATTTCTTGTGGCCAGAAATTAAGGTTATGTACCTAAACAATATGTGGTTCAAACGGGATGGTGCCCTTGCCACAGAGCCAATGAAACAATGGCTCTTTTATGCGAAAAATTCAATGGCCGTGTTATCTCGCGTCGTGGCGATGTTAATTAGCCGACGCGATCATGTAATTTGACACCATTTGACTTCTTTCTTTGGAGATATTTAAAAGAAAAAGTGTACGTCAATAAGCTAAGAACAGTTCAAGAGTTAAAGGATAAAATAATTCGGTACATTAACAACATTGTACCGCCATTATGTCTCAGAGTTATTAAAAATATTAGCCATCGGATATAAGTATGCTACCAAATCCTTAGCAAGCATTTGCAAGCAAGCCGTAGATCCTTCTATTATAATAAAAAATATTAAGATAATTCTCTTAAAACTTTTAGTTGGTTTGTTGACAATAAACCTCATGACTTTTAGTTGGACCACCCTTTAGATTGAAACCGATCTCGGCTCCTTTAACAAAAAGCTAAACTACCGTATCTGGTGTAGAGCATTGCGCTGGTCGAATTGCAGCCAGCTTCGGTTGGTCGCCGACAATTTTTGCAAGCCGCCGTTGACGACCATCTTTTCGGCTCGTGGCGACTTGAAACAGGCAGCCGTAGAATGTGACAATTGCCGTTTTTCTTTAATAATATTTGGAATTTTTTATTATAATCGATATTTCTACAAGATGAAATGCTTTCATATATTGCAACCACTTCTGGCGAGAGAAATCATCTAGAATCGAAAATAAAAAAGTATTTCGATGATCGTGGATGACACAGACACACTCAGGAGGTGGAAACCGAATAAACTGGAATATCTAAATACTATTGATGTTATATTTATTATCCGGTATAGTTTATTGTAGAATTTCCCAGCATTAGCAGAATCAGCTCAAAACATCCTGATTATTCCACCAACAAATGCTTCCTCAGAATTGTTTTCCTGCGCAGGGCACTATAACTGCAAGAGGATCATCATTAAATCCGAATACCGCTGGAATAGTGCTATTTGTTAATGACAATTACGATTTTTATAAAAAAAAATAATAAATTAATTTAAAAAATGTTAGTTCCCTAAAAACAGCCGCCCATTACATTACCGCGGCTAGTAAAAAACAAGTCGGCTGCAACCGGCTTCAAGCCGGAGATCGGAAAACCCACACGTAATCTTCGATAGGACAATTCATCCAGAGAGATTACAAGTTTGGTGCGGATTTTAAAGTAGTGGCATCATTTGTCCATTCTTCTTGATATGGCTGGAATTGCCATTTCAATCAATAGGAAGCGCTTCATAGGCATAGTAAAAAATTTTTGTGACCTGAGATTAAAGAAAACATGGACTTAGGCAATTTTTGCTTTCAGCAGAATGACACTCCTTAACACACAGTCCAATCCACAGTCAGTAACACCGTTCTGCAACAAAATCCTCATTTGGACGAAATTAACCTAACCAATCCTAATGTAAAATGATCTCCTGGCAATGATCTCCTGAATCCGAATTGAGTGTTTTGCCCCTATCACGTAAAGTTTTCGAGATATTGTAAAAATGAAACTTTTCTGACGTTTGTTTGCTTTATTAATTTGCTTAATGGTTCGGCAATTTTCATTCGATTCACTTGAAAATGGACAATGATAACTGGTAAGAAATGCATCATTCATATAAATCATGATTTATAAAAAAACAATCATGTTCACGATATCTCGAAGACTATACGTGATGTGGCAAAATGGACACTCAATTCGGATACAGGAGTGCATTATACATAAAGATCAGTTGGTTTATTCTAAAGGAGGGCACAAAAGTTAATTTTTGCTAAACAGAGGTAATTTGGGCTACAAGTTGGGTAATCTTGCAGCCCAAATTACAACTGCAATATCAATTGACCATCTCTGAGCTGCGATTTGGCGCCGTTACTCTTAAACTTTCATAAAGCGCATATTGAACAAGTTATAGCTCTACATTTGAGAGATAGAGCCAGAAAGCGTCACCAAGATCTTGAAAAATTGACTGGACTAGATGTGTTACTGCGTCAAAATGTTTGTTTATTTTCTAGAATTATGACTTGAATAGTTTTTATTCTGATTCGAGACCTTTTGTTGTTTCTTTTTCAGAATCAACTAACAAATTGGTGAAATGTATTAGCTACGGTCGCCAGGCAGACTGTTGTTATGCCCGCCAAGGTTTTTCATCAGTAGTCTTTGGCAACGATTACTTTGGCTACAAATCAAATGACATACGGGAGTCTCATTTGAATTAATGAGCGTTACCCTTTGCCTATAGTCTTCGAACTGTGCGTACAGCAATCTTCATAGCGCGATATCATTTTAGAATTTAAAAAAAGAAACTTGCTAATGCTCCCTAGTAGTAGTTGCTAAGGCTATGTGACTAAAACAAGACAAAAACAAAACCAAAATCCAGCCGGATACTAACAAGTGAGAGAGATCAGGGCACTCGTAGAAAAACGGCCGTGACATATTATGACAGATGCTAGTAGGAACAATAATGATGGAATATAATATCCTGCCGGAGAATAACAACTGAGAGAGATTAGGGCACTCGTAGGAGTATGGACTTGACATAGATATGTTAGGGCAATGAAAAGAAAATGACTAATGCTCGTAGGAATAGTCGAATAGTGCCGCTTGTGTGAGAATGAAGACAGTAGACCGCTTTACGGGAAGATGCCCGTTGCTCGTAGGAGTACGGACGTAACATAGGTATTTTAAGGCAATGATTGTTAAATGACTGATACTCGTTGGAATAGTCGAATACTGCCGATTGTGTCAGAATGAAGACAGTAGACCGCCTTTCGAGAAGATGCCCGTTGCTCCAGGAAAGAAGGGTAGTTGCCTGATAAAAAACGTTCTTCAAGATCTGAAAGAGTTATACACTTGAAAGGTGATAGATCTGCAGAATTTTACAACGGTTTGCCTCCATCATAACTTTAAGCATAACTCATCATTGATAAAGGACAATAACAATGGTTTATACAGGGTGGCTGGTGAATATTGCTACATTAAGAAACGCAAATAACTTTTTTCTTTTATTCATGTTAAAGCTCATTCAATTTTATTAAATATAGTTTAATTAGTTTTAATAATAATGGAATTTAAATGCCCGCCCCCTCTTTCCTGCTCGTTTATGCATGTGCGGCATCTTACCAAAAAGTTGTTAATTACTCCTTGACTAGTTGAGACAGGAATAGCCGCAAATGTTTCTCGAATGGATTGCTTTAGTTCATTTAAATTTGTTGGTTTTGCTTTGTAGACTGACTTCCTGTTTGCAATAACCCCACAAGAAAAACTCAGGTGCAGTAAGGTCAAGCCAACTGTAAGGGTTGGCGGAATGTGGAATTTCTGGATATCAGTTTATGGGGAAATTTTCGTCGCAATTCTGTCATAAGAGGGCGGGCTATGTGAGGAGTTGCACCATCTTGCTGAAACCCCACAGAGTTGAAAGAAATTCTCATTCGGCGTTATTCTGTATCGAAAAACCCTCTCAAAATGCTCAAGTAACGGTATCCAGTAACCGTAACGATGTGACCGTTTTCTTTGAAGAAGTAGGGCCCGACAATGCAGCGTAATGAAACTGTCCACCACACTGTCACACTTAGTGCATGCAATTCCGTCTCATGGAGTATCTGTGGGTTGAAAGCACTCCATATTAGACAATTTTATTTGTTTATGTTGCCGTTTAAATTGAAATGGACTTCGTCAGACTTAAAAAGACAGTTCAACATGTTTCCGGCCTCTTCCACCATTTGAAGCATTTTTCAGTGATTTCCAAGCGAATCGGGAGGTCTATTGCGTTCAATTTGTTAGCCATTTAAGTTTTATATGGAAATAAGTCCAAATCGTTAAGCAAAATTGACATTTGAGCAGATGCTTCTCTCTTGGAGTGTTTTGTATGGTAGCAGCTACAGCAGCGATTGTTTCCTCCGTCCGAACTGAAGGCTTTCGATGGTAAGGGTTTCGGTGGTCTTCTGTTGACTGTCCCATGCTCGGCAAAATTGTAAACAAGTCTAGTTATGGCCCATCTGTTCGGAAGATTTCCGCCAAACGCGCGCCTATGCTCTCTTTGAACCGAAACTACGGACTCCAGTGAGCGATAGCGGCTGACGATCCAAATTCTTGTTTCAGTGTACCAGTTGTTATAACTAAAAATCACTCTGCAAAATAAAAAAAATTAACCAGATTTATTAAATAGAAAAATTTAGCGGCTTTCATCAGCCACCCTGCCATTTTAAAATGCCAACCCTTTTGTAAGTTAAAAAGGTACTTTTTTTTTCAAAAACCTCTCAGAGTCGGTCAACTTTGTCAAGTAGCTCAACCGGTATGATAAAATATTATATATCTCAGCCACATCTGAATACATTTTATTCTTATTATTGCTAGTCATTTGAATACTAGTCAAAGTGACATTTTTTTTTGATTATCACTCTTCATTAACGTTGAGATGAACATTTGTGAAATTTTCTTAATAATTTTATGTGGCTGTTGCTTGTTTTTAATTTTTATAGATTAAGAAGATTTGCAAATGCGGCCAGCGACGACCACAAAGGCAGGCGTACAGGGCAGGGTAGACCATAATTCTGTGAATTTTATTCTATATTTTGTTTTCTTCGTTTAGTACAAATCACAAATCTGTGGCTTTGTTGCTGTAGCTGTTGTTTTGTTTTTGTGTTCTTTGTGTTTCCATTGACATGGTGAAACAACGCCGCCAGTCACTGAATTAAACGTGTTTAGTATAGCTACTGATGTTGGTTGGTTTCGGCGTTCGATCAGCGTTTTTTCCATTTCTGTTTCTTATTTTATCTTTTCTTTATACTCCTACTGAGTCATTCATAAGTTTTTGTGTAGTATTTTTTTTTGTAAAAGTAAAACGTAATTGCTGTATCTTTTGTTGGGATTTTAAAAATAATAGCAATTCTTTTTTCTTTCAGGGTATGGAACCTTTCCCTTTTTATGTAGCCGTTTAGTAATAGAGATCGGAGGGGGGTATGTTTTGTAGTGCTACATAGATTGAGTGTGATACATTTCGGTTGGATTTCACTAAAGTTACGGGAATTTATTGGTATTTTTTGATTACTTTCTTTTTGATTATGCTGATACCTCTGCGTGTAGAAAAAAATGAAAGCATGCATGTTAAGATCTGTGCCTTCATTAGGCAATATGATTTTGAATTTGATTTCGTTGAAGTTTTTAATAATTCATATTTCACAAATTGAGCAGGCATTCGAATTGTTTTAATAGGAAGTATTTTAACAGACTTTTCAAAAAATTATGTTTAGAGTTGCTTGAAAAAAATGTTGGAAATGCATCCCACTACAAAGTTTTTTACGTTATAAAGTGATACTCAAAATACTAGGGCAATTTTAAAACACCATTAAATCCCATTTATCTTGAAAAACTCACACGATTGGCATCAACAATTATAAAAAGGCAGCCGTACTTAGACAGTGCATTAAAATAAAGTTAATATTAGTTTTTAGCTGGAGATATTAATAATTTTGCTTAGATTTTTTGCAACGATTGTCAATAATCGTTATTTATACAGTGAAGACTTGTTAATCCAAATCACATACGTATTTTCCAAATATCCTGCATTTGCAAATGCTTTAGAGAAAGTAGGAATTGGTTGAACATCAATAATCCGAATTGGTACCTTTATGTTGTCAATAACAACCCACAAATCAAAGTTTAGACACAAACAGCACTGTTGAAATTCTTTTTATAAGGTTTATTTACCGATACCACCTTGCAAAAAATACTTTAGAAGTTGAGGATTGCACAAATAAAATAGTAGAGCTCAACGCAGTTGACATCGTCCTCGGATAGTGATGAAGTCGTAGGCAGCAAAGTATGACTATGGTCTCTTGAATACAAACAGTAATGCTATACAGAGCAGTAATTCTTCCATGAAATAGCAAGAAGAAAATTATGTTAGTATGAGAGTACATATTGATTCTCAAGTATTTAAAATCTCGAAGAGTGATAAATTCTTGACTAATATTCGTCAATGATTTTAAGGAAATATGTTGATACATATTTCTTTATTCATTCACGACTGGACAAATTTCACTAGCATATTCCTTGGAAAAAACCCGGTTCAGATCTTAGCAATGTTATCCTAATACCCTCCGACTATCAATCCGAAAATTGTCCATTTTCTCTTTATAGTTTGTTTATATAATATTATTTTTGTCTGGTTTAATGGGAATTATACGAGTATTTCTGTAAAGCAACACCTTTTGATTTATTAAAAAAATATTGATAATCATTCAACATTTTAAAAATAACTTTTTAAAGGTCCGGGCCCAATAAACTTTTTTTACAACGCTGCGTTGTTCCTTAAATTTAACTTGCGTTTGTCAAAAAATCAATGAAATAAATGTTTTAAATTTTAAAAATGTGTGCCGGCATTGAAAATTCTTGCCATACATTGTTTGAATGTTTTTGAAGCTTATTAGAATAATTTTTCTAACAACCGAAAATTCAAAAAAAATCGCTGTTTAAGATAGGAAAGTTTTGGTGGTCGGACTTTAATACATTATTTATTTTTTATACATATTTTTTTTTGTTTAGTAAAAAGAGGCATTCCAATTAAAATTTTTTACTGATTTTTAAAGCCATTATTCACAATTTTTGATAAACCATGTCGGCTTTTGCAAACAATTATACGGATTAGCGAGATTTCACAGTATATAAAATATTTATACCCTGAAATCATTTGTTCAAAAAGTGTAATGCATCGTATAAAACGATTTAGAGCTTGCATATGTTTCGTACGAATAAGTTTGGTGACTTTTTAAGTCATTAGCCATGGGTCATATATCAGCAGCCCCTCTGCTACCTTCCGAGTATATGTACCCATTTCACCCACTATTGGTATTCTTCAAATACCTTAAGACTACTTACACGACCTTGCTTTAAGTAGTTGTAAAGAATAGAATTATTGGATTGGATTTCTAGCTTCGTATGTATCTCCTTGCGGGTACCTTCCCAAAAGATAACCATTTCCCTATGTCGATTAGAGCCCCTATTACTTCTCACTTATTGCACGGATTTCGCTTAAATATAAGCTCCATAGTTTTACATAAAAGATTTGCAAGAAAGGCTTTTTAAAGTACCCATAATATTACCTCCTGCAAGAATGAACCTTACCGCCCACTTTTGGTATATTTTTGAATAGTAATACTATCTTAAAAGCTTCGTTTTGAAGGACTTGCACTCGTATCAAGCTTGTTATTCGATACATCTTCTGGGTAAGCCATGCAATGTCCATTGTGATTATGATTTGTAGGAAGCTACCCTTGAGCCAGGACAAACCTTTTAAGAGAAGCAACAGGAGAATCTGTGCAAGTTTAATGTGCGAAATAGGCTTTCTGAAATGCACAATTTGAAAAGGCATTAACCGAAGTAAGTGAGATCTTAAAAGAATGTATTCTGAAAGAACCCCTTGCACATTTTCCCGCTGGATCCGTATAAAATTATATCTTAACTTTGTTTATGCTTAAAAGTAGTCACAGTAATAAAATTATTACTCAAAACTCTAATATAAAAACTAAATCCTGTTCAAAAACGCCTAAATACATTTTTAAATTTTACAGCATTTTAGTAACTATTAGATTTACTAACTTTTAAAGCCAAAAAAAACGTTAGGTTAATATTTATGCGCACAATTTCGTGTAACGTTTGCGTTTCCAGACTTGATTCTTTAAGTAAAAACAAATTTATGGCTCAAATTTTATTAGTTTTTAAAAAACTGGTTGATCGTAAATGTCAGACATAAAATTGAATGCATATTTTTTAGTTAAAACATTTTCTACTTGCAAAGACATGAAAACCAACTAAACCTGAAACCATTAGATAAAATTGTCTAGTAGATTGTGTGAAAACTTCATAAATTATTAAGCAAAAAAGCTGCTAACAAGCAAACAATGTTCAGGCAGGCTGTCAGGCACGTTCATAAATAATTTACGATATTTGTTTTGTTTTAAGCAATGAAGCAAAGAAACGATATAAGGCGTACATTTTTAAAGTGGGGAGGGTGTGGAAGATAACTTTGCCACCAGAAAATATGAACTCAAATAATATTGTATACTAAAGGATATGTATTTACCAAATACAATATAAAATTCGATTTAAATGCACAAATCCCAGAAATATTTATGTCTCACGCTCTATCTGACCTATCACCTTTGCAGTCCTGACGATGCAATAGCCTGTTTCTTAATGTCGACTGATGGAATTCTAACAATAACTCAATTTTAGACAAATAATGACTCGAATTAAAACGGTTTAATTCAAAATCGATTTCTCTTTTTCAAACACTGAAAACTGCGAATGCAAAAAGTCAAATTTAAACACAAAATTTTACAAATATAAGTGCAAATTTGATTTGAGTTTCCCTAATTAATTTTTAGACGAATAATGACTTGAACTTTAATTTGTATTTATTGAAAGAGAAATAACTACACAAGCTAATAACAAGTTTTTATTCAGAGCTCGATTTTTCTTTTTCGAATATTGGGAATGCAAGACTCAAATTTAATCACAAAATTTTACAAATATAAGTGCAAATTTGATTTGAGTTTTTCTAACTCATTTTAAGACGAATAATGACTTGAACGTTAACTTTTTTTATTGAAAGAGAAATTACTACACAAGCTAATAACAAGTTTTAATTAAGAGCTCGATTTTTCTTTTTCGAATATTGGGAATGCAAGACTCAAATTTAAACACAAAATTTTACAAATAATAGTGAAGGAGAACGAAAACGTTCGAAAAAGTTAAAACCAAAAAAATCGAATTCGAAGAACTATCATTCGTTTGCTCATGTTCTTTTTTGACATCGAGAAACAGGCTACTTGCATAAGTGTTCCCGTAATGACCCATTTACACGAGAGGATTTCATAAATTGAGTTTATTTAAAAAAATGTATTCATTTTGAAAGTTCGAAAGTAACAAGTATTGCTAAAATTCGAAATAACTAAATTCTTAAAAATGCACAAAAAATTTTGTAATGCCATTCGTGGTTTGATCAATTAAGTAATTTAGAGAAACGGCCCTCTTTGCCGATAAGATATAGGCTAATCTTTACTCGCTGCCTTGTTTGAGTTTCGTTATCTCTGATTGAAGACAATGCCTAATTGTGTGTTCGATTTTTTGTTTATTTCTTTTATGAAAAGTCATAAGACATGACTGATTCGTATCACAAAAGTACATATTGAGTGATACCTTTCTCGAATTAAATTTCATTATTATAAAAGTCATGGCTACTCACAAAACAATAGCGGTTATTTTAGAATTTTGATCACAAAATTGTAAAAGCAAAACTCCAAGAAAGTATCTCAAAGACTAAATTTCTATTTCATGTTTTAGTTATTAATTGTGGCTTGCTGATTAAAAATATGGCTGGGGAGCCAAACACGCTGAATTACAATTGTATATAAATACATTTTTATTTATAATGTTTATTTAAGTGTTTAAGTTTTTCTATTTTAAAATGTGTTGCTTTGTAATCAACAATAAATAAAAAGGCAAGTAAAATAGTATGCGATTACTTTAGGTATTGGTCATGTTTGGGACATGTGGACCTATTTTAGTGGGGACAGTTTTGGAAAATGAGTTGTTACGATACCGGGTTTTCTGCTTTTCCAACATTAGATTTTGCAGACAAAAGTTTAGTTTTTGGGAATACCCCTAATAAAAACGTAATGCCCTTCAGAATACTGCGGGGAACACGAAAATTAACAAGAATAGTGGTGCGTTAGCCCATTGGAGCGACTTTGACAATATAGGACTTAATGGACTAAAGTAATCCCATTCTCACGAGTATGTGATTACTTTAGGTATTGGGCATGTTTGGGGCATGTAAAACTATTATAGTGGGCACATTTTCGGAAAAAGAGTTGTTCCGAAACCGGGCTTCCTACTTTTCAACATTAGATTTTACTGAGAAAAGTTCAGTTTTTGGGGAATACCCCTAGTAAAAACGTAATCCCCTTCAGATCCTGCAGAGTTAACGAAAATTAACAAGGATAGGAGTACTGATGTCCATTGGATCGACTTTGACAATATGGGACATAAACGAAATCAGTAATCTCGTATGTGATAACATTACGGATTGGGCATGTTTGAGACATGTAGTCCTATTTTAGTGGGCATATTTTTGCCAAAATTGTTAGTTCTACCGAGGGTTTACCACGTAGAAGTCATAGTAAATTCAATCTATAAGTACACGTAAGAAACTTGGAAACTCAGGTAAAAATAGTAAGTTTTCACTTCTCACGGACAAGTTGATATTCACTCATCTTTATAACAGCTGTTTTTATCCATTTCATTCAGGAATTAGCAAAATTTTGCATAATTGTATTTACTTATTTTTTACATATACAAAAAAAAACTCGCGATTTTTTTCCCCAAAAAATGGTTTCTTATAAAGTGACTTTGTAGAAATAAGCGCCGCAGTATGAGTTTTTTTAAGGGCCGTTGGCGAAATATTAGATTCTCTAAAATATCTCGAGATTTTTTTCCACACATTTATTTATTTATCTAGTATCTAATAAAGTAAATTTGCAAAAATACTCAAAATTGTCTAGAGGCGCTGGGTAACAAGGACCATATGCGCCCGCCGCTGATTAAGAAAGTTAAGTGATTTAAAAAATGAATTATCGGTTAAATTGAAAAATTGATTCAGTATTGTGGATATGCATAGAGACTGTTCTAAATGAAGCAGTCTAAACATCTCGTTTTTCCACACATATTTTCTTATAAAGTTACTTTGTGGAAATAATCAGCACAGTCTATCTTTTTTCTTTTAAATAAATCCTAAAAACATCTAAAAACTGTTTTTTTTTTGATTGGGTGTCCGCCTTGAACTTAAGTCTAGTTGTAGATATCGGAAAGGAACGCCGGGTCAAAGTTTGTCGTTTGTATTTTTCTACCTAAATAGTTTCTCTCTATATCGAATCATTTAGCGAAACAAGAAGAATCTTACATCCTTAACATCAATACAATTTCGAATGACTAACACCATTTTCCGGAGAAGTTTTTACCTGACTTTAAAGACGAATAACTAACCTTTAATGAGTTTGTGATAGTTCCTTAAGAGACTATCACGCTATCTTTTATCATAACTATTTTGTATTGAATAATGGAGAGAAATTACATTTATCTAATCTCCGAGATATCAGCCAATTTAAGTTGGGAACAATAATATTAAATAATAATATTAAAAACAACGTAACAAAATAAATAATAACGTAACAATCTTGAAGATCGGCAATGGATTGAAAGTTAACTGTAGCAACACAGCTTGTATTGTTTTCTAGAAAAAATTAAATAGTTGCCTTTAGGCTACCAGGTCTCAAACTAGCAGGAGAAACGAAATACTATGGAGTATTTCTGGGCAGTAAGCTTTAATGAAAAATGAATAATAAATGAATAAGAGAGACGTAATGCTTAGTGATAACGACCACATAAGCCGCCGTGGTGTAATGGTCAGTGTGCACGACTGCCATACAAGTAATCCTAGGTTCAACTTCGGGTAAGAACATCAACAGAATTGTTTCAGCGGCAGTTTTCCGCCTTGTAATTGCCGGCCACTTTACGTGCAAGATATTATTATCCATGTAAAAAAGCCATGTACCTAATAACTTTTCTAAAAAATGGTTAGTGAGTATGAGAATTAAATGATGCCCAGCTTACTGACTTGAGAAAAGTTGCCCCTTGTTGGGATTTTGTAAAGAGCACACGTAATAAAAAGGATATATACAACGGTTGTTAAGCCAATCCCTTGATTGTTGTAACAACGATATGTTTTAAGTCCTATTGTTTCTTCGGAATCTTCTTCGAAATCCATGTGTGATATAAGTCCAGGACGTTGTCAACAATTCGCATCTAATACAAATTAGGGCATTATTCAGATATCAGCTGAGCCAGAATCACGCTGCGTCTGACGAGGTAGTGCCGTCTTCTCTGATGAAATTTCGGGGGATGTTTCCCTAACACTACATAAACGCTATAGCTGGATACTACTGCTGCGACTTCATCAGCGTAAATGTCGCAGAGGCCTGTTTGGTAGTTAAAGTGATCTAGATGCTTTCTCTTGTATCGCTAAACCTCTCTATGTTAATCATAGAGGGCATGCCTGATCTGTCTGAACTATGGTATTCAGTACATGAGAAGGTGGTTGAGATGTTTACTGCGAAGACAGCCAAACAGATACTGTTTAGACAACAAGAAACTGTGATCCTCCGAAGATATGAGTACACTTTATTGATGTTTTTTGTGGGCGGAATTCTGGCAATTCTGTTTTTTCTTCCACATCGTCATGCATCATGTTGTTTTTCCTAATCCTTGAATCGATCTGGAGGTTAAGTTTTGGTTTTGTTTATATTTATTTGGTCTTTTATCATTATTATGACTTACATCGTTTTTATTCTGGGTCGAGACCTCTTTTGTTGTTTCTTTTTCAGAATCAAGGAAAGAAATTGGTGTAATGTATTGGCTTGGTTTCCTGGCAGACTGTACAGCTGTTTCTAAACCCGTCAAAGTTTTTCTGAAGGTTAAGTTTTTGTTTTGTTTATATTTATTTGGTCTTTTATCATTATTATGCCTTACACAGTTTTTATTCTGATTCTAGACCTTTTTTGTTGTTTCTTTTTCAGAATCAAGGAAAGAAATTGGTGTAATGTATTGGCTTGGTTTCCTGGCAGACTGTACAGCTGTTTCTAAACCCGTCAAAGTTTTTCTTCAGCAGTCTTTGGCAACGATTACTTCGGCTACAAATCAAATGACTTATAAAAAGAGATACATTTGAATTACTGAGATTTACCCTTTGAACTGTGCGTAGAGCAATCTTCAAAACGCAATTCATTTTCACCAATTCCGTTTTTTCCATTTTATTGTTCAGTCTCCTTAGGAAGGAGGTTCTACATTTTAACATTCAAGTTCGTAGTCTGATTTGAGACCTTTCATTCAAAAGAAACTAAAATAAACACCTTATATCCTTCCTTTAACTTTTTACTCTTCCTCCCTATCTCGTTCTTACGGCCTTTTAGACATCTGAGTGAACTCTCCTTTTCTTTCTCTTTAACATAACCTAACTAAAAACGTATACAAAAGGCAGTCGAAAAGACTTTTAGTTGCAAGCAGGAGCGTTGCAGTTTCGGCGAACGCTACTTCAACACGTCGTTGTGGTTATCAAAGGGCCAATAAACTGAAAGTATCCCAGCAAAGCCTTTCATGTTCCAAAAGGCACAGGATCTTCGGCTAAGCAAAAAAAACTAAACTCAAAAGAGCAAAGGAACACGAACGTGGAGCATAACCAAGCTATGTGTTCTCTAAAGATTTTTCTTTCTTTTGAGCAGTATAAAAACAGCCATCCAAAGTTATTTTCTATCACAAGTAATGGTATGGGAAGCTGCGATTACCGATGGACGCTTTTAAATCGTTTCCAACGAGCCTGGTGTCACAATCTGTGCGACTTATTATCAGGAATATGTTTTGGAAGCAAACATTTCTGTCGTAGACCATACACGGTCCAACATGACTTGACACAGTATCAGAAAGCACGTGTTAACCAAGAATGGTTACAAATTCCTGATCGTCCACACAATGGCTTTCCATCTGGGCATCTTGACGACCAAGGTAAGCACTATAAAATATGCCACTATGGAAGCAATAAAGAAATCCATCGGGCCAAAATACTCAAGATTATATTCGTACAGCACGCAAATAATTTGTAGGCTATAGTCAAGGAAAACATGGTCACATCGAGCTAAAGTAAATGGGTTCTGAAATTTCCACGCATTTTACATGTACAATCAGTAAAAAATTAATGGTCGTTGAATTGGTAACACTTCAAACGCCTAACCCTGTTATGTTGATTTTTCAATTTTATAGATGACTTTTTTCCTATTAAAATATTTTATAAATATTTTTATACATAAACTTACCTTGGACGCTGCGAACCCATCAGGATTGCAACTGGGCATTAGATGTATTTCGGTTGTATTCAAAAATTGCTGCACTTCCAGTACGCTAGCATAATTTTTCGTCAAATATTGAGCCAGATACAAAATCATTTCTCTGCCCAGTGTTTCATCGCCACGTATATTGGCCGTTACTTTGACCAAGGGTCTCAAGAGATCACCCATCATGGCATCATTGCTCGCCGTTAGAGCCAAGACATGCATATCCCGCTGTTCCACCGTCTTACCGATCGAGTACGTGCTCGCGAGATGAGGATATTCGCGCTGTAAACTCGCGAACAATGAGCCGATCTCATCGTTATCGAAATATTTCGGATTCTCGAGAAATTCCTCGTTTTCTTCATGCGACTGCGCACCAGACGCCCACGTAACCGAACATGACAGAACAATCGAAATAAAGAGGAGACGTTTCACTAACACAACTGCGTCACCTTTAGATTGCAGCGCTGCTGTTGCTGCGCGCATTTTCTCACAATTGATTTGCCCGGATTGTGAAAACAAAATTGGATTACAAATTTCACTTCACACCGACAATTACGCTTTTTTTTCTTGTATGTCTACTTTGTAGACATTTAAGACATGCATAAACAAGACAAAAGACAATTAAATTTTAATCTTTTGCTTTTCTTCAATTTTTATTTCTTATATTTTCTTCTTTCAACAACAACCAACACCTTAACACACACTACACTTTTGCTGATGTGTCGATTTCTTTTATTTTTGTATTTCTTTTGTGAAATTTAATGATATTTTTCCTTTTTAATTTAAAAGGCACTTTATTTTGAAACAAAAATATTTTAAATATCTTTGTTTAACACGAAAAAAGAACAAATTTAAACAAAAACCCAAGATATTAAAAACGACCGACCGACCCACGACGACTCGCGAACCTGTTTTCCTGTTGTTTATCCGTCAACTAACAGAACTTCACTTCACTTTACAACTTTCTTTTGTATGACAGTTGACGGTGTTGCCAGAAAACAGGAAATAATCAACAACAAACAATGGAGACCAGGGTTACCAACACTCAAACAACACAATAAATTGCGTGCTAAGCTGTAAGGGGTTCATTAGGCTAACAAAAACATACAAAGGAAAAAGATTAGTTGGAAATCAGATCCGCTTATGGAATTTTTTTTTGCAAAATCCTTTTTTTTCTCGCATTGTGTAGTGATGACTCAATTGAAAAACACGGTGGAATTAATGAAAGATTGCTGCTTAGGGTCAGTCCGGTACATAGAACCGGCTGTCGTGGGATTGCGGCTGTCTGGTGATGTCGCCTGATGGTCTGCGTTGAATGTGTCGTTCCAGTTCCACTTAAGTCTAAATGCCAGTTGCAACTGGTAGTTAATTTGTTTCAGTCAACAAGCTGCTATTGATAATTACCTGTGACCAAAATATACACATAATTCTTTAATTTCTGGCTATTTCGGGGTACAGCGTTCCATGTTTAGTGGCCGTAGAGTAGGATTTATTTCACGTTTGGATCAAATATCTTAAGCTTCACTTGGCGGAAAGTTTTCGCGAGCTACAAAAGGATTTCGAGCCACCGAAAGTTTGCCCAGCTTTTATGGAAATTACTCTCGTTCGCCCAATTTCTTCAGCAAGTTGCAATATCTAATATAAAATTCACAAATCGACTTCTTGAATTTCTAAAGCATACATATTATGCAACCCTGCAGAAGTCTACCGTCGTAAACCGTCGAATTGTAGTTATCTCCCTCTAGTACATGCAAAATACAACGCCAACTCAAACAGCTGATTGCCTACCGTCATACGTCGAGACTAATTGGACCTTTACGCTTAAGACCACTATTTGTATTTTATTTTTCCACTTCAATTTTGTCTAGAAATCTAAAATTGGAATCAACAAATTTAAACTAAATGTATTTGGTTTGAACTGTCAATGTCTGAGAACTTTTTTAAAAGTTCTAAGTTGTGCAACATTTTCTTAGCTTTATTTCTTTACGACAAAGCAATCTTCTTATGCGTGTATAAAAATTTTTCAATATTTTTTGACATAATACTCAAGCAAAGAAAAATGCTCAGGCTTTCTATTTGCATGGTACTTACGAGATTAATCTCTATGCCAAGTAAAAATTTGACTGTATGCATTAGCCGTTCGGAGCCGTCGTTAAACTCTTAGCCCCGGTTAGTGAGTATAAAAATTATATCATGCACGGCTTACTGATTTCAGAGACGTTTCTCTTTGTTCCTTAATGGGATGCTGAGCAGCGCTAGACAATTTTTCTCGCAACAAAAATGTTCCCAAAACCGTCCAATAAAGCCCATTATTTCCCAAAAAACGACCAACTCCGACTAAAACACTGGCAACACTGACAATGAAGGACAAAGACGACAAACTGTACAGCAGTTTATCGTAGACGAATAAATTGAACAAAATCGGTTTTCAGCTAATATCGATATAAACCAATCACTATCTTCTTCCTCGCAAATGTCAAAAATCATTAAAAAAATTAATTTTGCAAAAGCACTTGAAGCGCAAGATAAAAAACTGGAAAATCCGAAGAAAAACTATTAAAAAATACCTAAAAACCATACTTCGTAATTAGTTAACATTTTAAATGTGTGTGGATAGAAATTATCATCTACCCCAGATTGCTCCTTCCAAGAGCCTAGCGAGAAAATAGAAGAACATCATCACAAAAAAAGTTGAGTAATTAGCAGCAAAACAAACAACTACACATACTAACTACGTCGAGACAGTCGACAGACTAGACTATAGAACAAGGAAGCAAGAGGAAGAGCGAGAAGAAAACACCCCAAAGAAGGGAAGAATTTCGTTGCTTTCAAATTGTTCTACAGCTAGAGAACAAAGGCGGAAGTGAATAAACAACAAACAACAACCTTGTAACGTAGTAAAACGGAAAAATGCCCACATCGAGATCTTCGGCTGCGGCCGAGGTTGTCCACCATGCCGGACCGCAGCCCTTGGTGAAAATCGGCCATTACCTGCTGGGGAACACATTGGGCACGGGAACCTTTGGTAAGGTCAAGATAGGCGAACATCAGATGACCAAACACAAGGTGGCGGTGAAGATATTGAATCGGCAGAAGATCAAGTCCTTGGATGTGGTCGGCAAGATCAGGCGTGAGATCCAGAATCTAAAGCTGTTCAGGCATCCCCACATCATTAAGCTGTATCAGGTGATTTCTACGCCCACTGATATTTTCATGATTATGGAGTATGTGAGTGGTGGCGAGCTGTTCGATTACATTGTCAAGCATGGCAAGTTGCAGGAGCATGAGGCGAGGCGCTTCTTCCAACAGATTATATCGGGCGTGGACTATTGCCATCGTCACATGATTGTCCATCGTGACTTGAAGCCTGAGAATTTGTTGTTGGATCACAATAGGCATGTGAAAATCGCTGATTTTGGCTTGTCCAACATGATGTTGGACGGTGAGTTCCTAAGGACCTCCTGTGGTTCTCCCAACTATGCGGCACCTGAGGTGATTTCGGGTAAATTGTATGCCGGCCCGGAGGTGGACATTTGGTCGTGTGGCGTTATTTTGTATGCCTTGCTTTGCGGCACCTTGCCCTTTGATGATGAACATGTGCCCACTTTGTTCCGTAAGATTAAGTCTGGAATATTTCCCATACCCGAATATCTGAACAAGCAGGTGGTTAATTTGGTGTGTCAAATGTTACAAGTAGATCCTTTGAAACGCGCCACTATCGAAGAGATTAAGAAACATGAATGGTTCCAAAAGGATCTTCCCTCCTACTTGTTTCCCTCGTCTATCGAACAGGATTCGAATGTCATTGATACTTATGCCGTTTCGGAGGTATGCGGCAAGTTTGGTGTCAAGGAACAGGAAGTGCACAATGCTCTGTTAAGTGGCGATCCCCATGATCAGCTGGCCATAGCCTACCATTTGATTATAGACAACAAACGGTTTGCCGATGAGGCAGCCAAAACGGAAATCAACAACTTCTTTGTGGCCGGCTCACCTCCACCGGCAGCGCATTCGCCCAACGAACCTCAGGACATGAACTTTGGCGGGGGCTCTTCATCGGGCACTTCGACGCCAGGACGTACATCGTTGACACCCTCGATGAAACCCCATCCGGAACGTATTGCCCCCCTGAGAGAACGTCAATTGGCCATGGCCGTACAGGCCCAAGGTGGAGGAGCCTTTCCCGAAAAGGCTGCCCGCGGCACCCCTATCAAACGTGCCAAATGGCATTTGGGCATACGCTCGCAGAGCAAACCCAATGACATTATGCTCGAGGTCTATCGGGCCATGAAAGCTCTGGACTATGAATGGAAAATAATCAATCCCTTCCATGTACGCGTGCGCCGTCAAAATGTTAAGAATGGCATATATTCGAAAATGTCCTTGCAGCTGTACCAGGTGGATGCCAAAAGCTATCTGTTGGACTTCAAGTCATTGACCAATGACGAAGTGGAGCAGGGCGATGATGTTATCCTTGAAAGCTTGACGCCACCGCCTTTGAGCAATATAGGCGTTATGCCGCCCCAGCCAACGGGCCATCATACCATGGAGTTCTTTGAAATGTGTGCTGCTCTAATTATACAATTGGCCCGTTAGTAAAAAGTGGTGAATGAAGAAGGGATGGGCCATAACGTTTTTTTTTCTAAATTTATATCAGCAATTTTATAAGAAATCCGGAAGTTTAAGGATATCCAAGCAAAAACACATCCATATATAATTATTCAGCTTTGTTATTTGTCAGACGTAATATATGTTTTATTAATCTTTTTCATTCTCTCTATATGCTATCCTTTGGCTTATTAACCCTGGTTTTGTGTTGTTTTAAATGGAAACTTGATGGAAATTTTGTTTTAAATAGAAAAAAAGTGTTTATAAATATTTAAGTTTATTTTTTTAAATATATACACATGTATTATTTTTATATGTATTCAAACATTTACGGGGAACGAAATGAATGTACGACAAAGAAAATGTTAGAAGGCAATATAATGATTTATTATTATTATTTGAAATAGATTTTAAGATTTATTTTGTTAATAAAGTTAAAGAAAAGTATTACAAATTAATTGTTCTTAAAAAAAATTCTAAATATTTCTGTACATACGAGGGCTACTTTATATATTTCTGGCCTAATACTGAAAATGAGAATAGTTATCATCAAAAATGGTTTTATTGTTTTTCAAAGTATTCTCCAGCATGATTTATACACTTTTGCATGTGCATCAACCAATTGTCGAAGCTCTTTTTCCACTCCGATTGAGACACCTCCAAAACATGGTTTTTGAACGCTTCAACAGCATCTTCTGGCGACCACGCATTTTTTCTTGATGTGCGGGAATAAAAAGAAGTCATTGGGTGTCAAGTCAGGGCTGTACGGCGGGTGACCCATAAATTCGACGTTTTGGTCGGTCAAAAAGGCGCTGCTTTGAGCCGGTGTCTTGGTGTCTCGCACTGTCTTGGTCGTCTTCACTTGTTCGTTTTTCGAATTTCACCGAAGACTTCAGGCAAACAAATTGTGGTGTACCACTCAGAATTGAACGTCCTACGTTGCTCAAGCGGAACAGTCACCACATGACCATTTTTACCGAAGAAACGGGCGACCATTTGCTTCGAAGTGCTTCTTCCACGAACAACTTTCGTTGGACTTGGCTCGTCTTAAAAGACACACACGGTCGATTGCTGTTTTGTTTCGGGCTCATACACATAGATCCATGATTCGTTACTTGTGACGATCTTATAAACCTCTAAGAACCGCCATCATATTTTTTCAAAATTTCTTTGCACCAATCGACACGATCCTTTTTTGAGCGATTGTCAAATCCACGAGAGCAAACCTTTTTTACGACCAGATGTTCATGCAATATCGAATGTATGCTGGTGGAAGAAATGCCCGATGATGCCTCTATCTCACGGTATGTCACATGACGATCTTGCATTATCAGTTCACGCACGGCATCAATGTTCTCTGGCACAACGGCCGTTTTAAGACGACCTTAGTCTTTAAGCGAGCGTCGGCCACGATTGAATTCATTAAACCAGTTTTTCACAGTGTTATAAGATGGTGCTTCATCGCCATACAAAGTTTTAAGTTCATCGATGCACTCTTGTCGTAATAATCCACGTCGAAAGTTGTGAAATATATAATCGCACGAAAATGTTCACGATTTAATTCCATTTTTTTTGCCAAATTGATTTTCCAGAAATATATGTAGCAACCCTCCATTTTTTTTTTGCCAAATTGAGTTTAATTTTCCATTTTTTTTACCAAATTTATTTTCCAGAAATATAAGTAGCAACCCTCGTATTTCGCTGTCGAGTTTGTACTGGTTGGTTTATTTCAAATAGAGGGAGTGGATACCCGCTTAAGTTAGTACCTCGGCCTGTTATGCGCTCTGCTTAAGGGTATGTCTGGAAGTGTTAATAAATTAATTCATTTTAGAAGTAGTCCCTATGTAGGCGCATCATTTTCCGCTCTCGAAAACACGGGGAAATAACATGGGCAGTGCTTCAAGGTCTCGATTACCTGCTTACTGGCTTCGCAAAGGTTTAAGGATGCCATGTCTAGCCATTTCTTCAGCTTTTACGTTGTTTGTATGCCTTGAAGTGTTAATAAATTAATTCTGTCTCATTTAGCAAGTAGTCCCTATGTAGACGCATTATTTCCGCTCTTGAAACACAGGAAAATGACGTGGGCAGTGCGTCAGGGTCTCGATTACTTGCTTACTGGCTTCGCAAAGGTGTAAGGATACCATGCCTAGCCATTTTTCAGCTTTTACATTGACTTGTATGTCAGTCAACAGATTATTTATAGCATCTTTACATTGATTAATTGTTTTTGTTATATCCTTATTGCTCCTTGTTTGTAAGTGGAAATTGTAATAGACTTTTGCCTGCAAGTAGATGTGAGGTATAAAACACACTTGATGAATGCCTTAACCTCTGCCTGAAACTCTGTGTTGTTGTTGGGTAGGCAGTGGTATTGCCCTATATTTAAGTTCTCTGTATAGTAGCCTACAGCCGTTTTCCCGTTTACTGGAGATCTATTCTTAAATCAGTTACGGCTAGGGTGTCATTGATCAGCTTCCCCCGTTGCCATGATGTATAGTTTGTTTAGCTCGTTTGTTTTATTTCGATCTGTTGCATTTACACATTGAACAGGGATTAACCGGCTCAAGACCTCTTGCATCTATATTTAAATAGAAGACAAGTTTTTAACAAAATGGCAAAGTGACATGGATTTTCGCACACTGCTTTCATCATGATTTCGGGTCCGTAACAACCCTCTTCAAAAAGCTTTGCTGCAATTGTTGAAAGTAAAACCGAATTCTATAAGGCCAGGCTCTACCCAAACGAATGAGAACTACTTTTGTAAAGCTTACTTTTCAAGTTTTCTTCACACAATTGCCCACGAAAATACAACTCACTTTTGCCACCTCTACAGAGACTCCACATTGAGAGCCATTAATAGATTTCTTTTACAACGTGTGTGTGTGTGTTGTAAGAATAGTTTCTATTTAAATATAGATGCAAGAGGTCTTGAGCCGGTTAATCTCTGTTCAATGCGTATAGTCTGTCCCTTAAGACTTCTCTAGGCTACGGTCTAATAAATATTCAAAAGAAGGAAACTTATCCATTTTCTCTGGAATTGTTTTTTTTGTTATGTGTCCTCTGATTCTTCTGAACCCACTCACCCAAAGTTTATAGACGTATTTTCGAAAAGGCGGCAGTGTACTAAATATGAAGGTCTATTAGGGCCTGAGTAGATACGGCAGCAGGATCGGTGCGCTTTTTGTAATTCTTTAAATTAAAATTTTTCTACATAGCCGTGCACTGTCTAATGGACGCATAGAAGATTATTTGTTGTTGTTGTAGCTCGGATTTAAGAGAAGTTTCCCCTTCTTCCTTAATGGAATTATGTACAATTTGTCCCTTAAGACTTCTCTAGGATACGGTCTTAAACCGGCTCAAAAGAAGAAAGTTGGCCCATTTTCTCCAGAATTGTTTTTCTATGGCTGATGTGTCCTCTGATTACCTTGAATACGATCATCCTGAGTTTACAGACGTATTTTCGCAAAGGCGGCCGTGTACTAAATGTGGAGGTCTATTAGGGTCGTATTAAGTAGAGTTTCCATGGTCTGAGTAAATACGGCAGCAGGTACGCTGCACTTTTTGTAAAGGGTGGTTAAATTTTAAGGGCCGATGTTGATTTTGAATAAAACACAAATTATTTAGAAAATTGTTGTCATTTCTTTGTATAATGATAAAATTGGCATAGTTCAATTATGTATGGAACATAATATCGGACAAATGGCCGCCCCGACCTCGGCGGCACATAACCATTCGATGGTCCAAATTTTCGATGACGCTGAGGCATAATTGAGGTTCTATGCCGTTAATGTACGGAATTATCTCCTCCTTTAGCTCTTGAATTGTTGCTGGCTTATCGACGTACACCTTTTCTTTCAAATAACACCAAAGAAAGAATTCCGACGGTGTCAAATCACTTGATCTTGGCGGCCAATAAACAACGTCACGACGTGAGATAGCACGGCCATTGAATTTGTCGCGCAAAAGAGACATTGTTTCGTTAGCTGTGTGGCAAGTGGCACCGTCCTGTTGAAACCACATATCGTCTACTTCCATGTCTTCTAATTCGGACCATAAAAAGTTCGTTGTCATCTCACGCTAGCGAACACCATTCACAGTAACTGCCTGATCGGCCTCATTATGGAAAAAAATAAGGCCCGATGATGCCGCCAGCCCATAAACCGCACCAAACAGCCACTCTTTGTGGGTGCATTGTTTTTTCGACAATCACTCATGGATTATCATTAGCCAAAATGCGTTAATTCTGGTTATAGACGAATCCACTGAGGTGAAAATGTTCCTCATCACTGAAGGTGATTTTCTTCGAAAATTGATCATCCACTGTTGCCATTTCTTGCCACCATTCTGACCATTGATGACGTTTGTAATGGTCAAGTGGCTTTAGTTCTTGAGTCAATTGCTTCTTGTAAGCGTGTTAATGCATAATGTTCAACGACGAGTGTGAGAGGTGCAATTGTTGGGCACGACGACGAGTTGAGGTGGACGGCTCTTCAGCCACACCATCGCGAACAGCAGCAATATTTTCTGCAGTACGAGCATGCACTGGTGTTTTCACATCTCCTACAGACCCGGTTTCCGATTGTACGCACATTTGGACGCTTAAATTTACCGAAAAACTCACGAAGGGCACCATATGTGACGCGCAAAATAGAAAGGGACCTAAGGGAAAAACCAGTTTTGTTCAGGAGAGCCATTTTAAAGATTTAAATACTTGTATCTTTGGTGTACCATCACTTTCATAAAACGCGCATATCTCTGGGAGGGAACACTTTTGGGGCATGGGATCGGTCTCATTCGATGCTAAGATGTTGTCCACATCAAAAAAAACTGAAAATGGATTTTTTTACCCTTTCTCTATGCGCTGTCACATATGCATTTTGATTTGAACGCCCATTTTCATAATAAGCCTGAATAACATTAACGCGTTGCTCGCTTGTGTATCTTTCCATGGTTCAAATTGAGTTAGCCTGAAATTGAGAAATATCAAATGAAATGCAAAAAAAAAACTTGACAATTAAAGTGTGGTTCACTTTCAACATCGGCCCTTAAAATTTAACCACCCTTTAATTACTTAAAGTAAAAATTTTTCTCCATAGCTGTCCAATAGAAAAAGTCTATACCTGGTAGTGGTGGTGCCGCTACGGCTGCCGCCCCAGCCTCTGATAGCGCTGATGCCGGAAGAAAAGAAAAAAAAACGGTTCCTAAAGGTAGCGATATAGGCTTTGCCCTGGGTTAAATTCGTAACGCCGTTAGAAAAGAAATACAGCAACAACTGCAAGGCAACAACAACAATGGTCTAGTGAGTCAAATGAGCCATCGGATAATTTGAAGTGTAAGGCTCTATTTTGATCCTAATGATGTAGTACATAGAAGATCAACAGCGTTGGTCCTTATCTGCCCTGCTATTTATTTGGCCCTTCCACGTCAGCTTCTTGTTTAGGATGATACCTAGATTATTGACCTTTCCAGATATGCAGATATTTCTTTTCTGGAAGTGGGGTTCAATGGAGGTTAGTATCTTTCACCTTCTTGGGAACTTACATATATCTGTTTCCTCCGTGTTTGCGTTTAACCCTCTAGGCGGGGCCCAGTCGTAAGATTATTTAGGTGCTTTTTTCGGCTCCCTTGCACAAGTGTGACCCATTTCTCGTTTATGACCCTGTGTATCGTAGTGGAAGTCTGTGTGTCGCTACAGGAATCAATAAAAAAAAATGCCTCCCACAGGGGTGCCGCAGCAGACTTTGTCCCTGATAGTAGCGCTGGGCCGCCGTGGTGTGATGGAAGTGTGAACGACCCAAATTAAACCCGAATAAGAACATCTAACAATTTTTCAACAGCAGGTTTTTACCTCGCAAAAGCCATATTAAAAACAAATTCTTTATAAAATGTATTAGCCGTTCGGAGCCGGTAGTAGGTCTCGGTCAGCGAATATAGGAATTAAATCGTGCACAGGTCACTAATTTGAGAGAAGATTCCCCTTGTTTCTTACTGAAATGTTGTGGGACTTGGGTAAGTAAGACGAGCGTTTCAATTTATCCATCTATTCTTTTGCATATGACTGAGCCAGTCCACTGGTATCCGGTCAATTTAGAAGTGCTCTAAATACTGTTGGTGTTGTTGTAGCGCCAATTGTGTGCCGGGGTGACAGCCCTTAGGCGAATACCTGCTCTTCGCGTCAATCCGGTCCATAGAACCGGCTGTCGTAGGATAAGTTTGCCGATATGTACGCTGTTACACGCTCCCTCAATGTCAATAAAGATAGCTAGCTAGAAAGATGTTATCCTGGAATGATGTTTCTATATTGTGGACAAAATCATGTAGAGCTATTTTCTCTGATCTGCCCTTGACTGAAGAGTACTCTTCGAACTGGAGCATTGTGTACTTGTTAGCTGTTAGGGCTGTGCAGTCAGTCAGCGATTTGGAGTCCGAGTTTTTGACATCATGTACGAGGGCGACCGCAAAACTAACTGGCCTGGCACATTTTCTGTTTTACTAGCAACTTTTTTTGTTTTTTAAAAGCAATCTTTTATAAGCCATCGGTCAAAATTTCCGAAATATTTAATGATTATTTTCTTTGTTACAGGTGATTGATCAAGTTTTATAATTTTTGAAAAATGGAAAATAAAGAGTTTCGTGCGGTAATTAAACACTTTTATATGAAAGGTTATACGCCACAATTAACCAAAGATGAATTGCACTCTGTTCATGGTGATAATGTACCATCATACTCCACTGTGAAATCCTGGGTTCAACAATTTAAAATGGGTCGTTCAAGTACGGAAGATGAACAACGCTCTGGAAGACCGAAAACTGCTATTACGATTGAAAACATTAGAAAAATATTTAATGAAGTGACTAAAGATAGACGAATAAAGCTCAGAGAACTTGCTGATATTGTTAAAATACACGAAAAACAAGTTTGAAGTATTTTACATGATGAACTCCACATGAAAAAGCTATCCGCAAGATGGATGCCGCGTTTGTTGACTTTGCCCCAAAAAATCGTCCGTTGGGCCAATTCCGAGGAGCTTTTAGCGATTTATCAGCGTAATCCAATAAAGTTCTTGCGCCGATTCATAACTGTTGATGAAACATGGATCCATCACTACATCCCAGAATGCAAAGAACAGTCAAAACAATGGATAGAAGCTGGTAAAAGTGGTCCCAAGAAGGCGAAAACTGTTAAGTCAGCAGGAAAAGTAATGGCCACAGTATTTTGGGATGCAAGGGGTATAATATTTATTGATTATCTTGAGAAAGGAAAAACTAAAAATAGTGAATATTATTGTGCATTATTGAAATCAAGATAAAACGGCCGCATTTAGAAAAAAGGTTCTTTTTCATCAAGATAATGCTCCTTCACACACTGCATTTTTAACTCAACAAAAAGTGGCCGAATCACGATTTGAAATTGCTCCGCATCCACCATATAGTCCAGATTTAGCTCCTTCTGAATATTTCTTGTTTCCAAATTTAAAAAAAATTCTCCGTGGCAAACAATTTTCGTCCAATAGCGAGGTTATTGCTGAAACTGAGACATACTTTGAAGGTCTTGAAAAATCTTATTTTTCGGATGGAATTAAAAAACTTGAAAAACGTTTGATGAAGTGTATTGAGTTGGAAGGAGATTATGTTGAAAAATAAATAATAATAATTCCAAAAAAACGGTTCTTTTTATGTTAGGCCAGTTACTTTTGCGGTCGCCCTCGTATGTATGGAGTACAACGTTGTGCAAATTGTTGCCGAGGACTTGTCTACCAAGCATCCTAATGGCTCTATCACATACAAACATTGGTATGTAGTTGGAGCAATGTCAGGTATTATTTTGACTTTGAGTTCACCGTCCAGTTGAAATCGCCACTACGTGAGCTATCTCTGCCATCAAGTTTCTTATGCTGAATGCTACTTGCTAAGATACCACAACTTTCCAGGATAATTAAAATAAATATCGAATTTTCAATGATCTTTTCTTTTTAGACAGCGTTCCAAAATCACCAACTTCAAATGCGTGTAAAAAAATCTCGCACTGAACCAAAGGAAAGGCTTTGTTATGGCTAATGTCAACTTTCATTTGCAATTGGTCTCATCCCATTCGCATTTTGGTGGTCGGCACTGGTCGACAGTAGACTTTGATACTTGACTTTTTTTGCATGTCAGGTACGGCCAGTGCCCAGTCGCTATCAAACCTCTTTTCATTAGCTTTCGACCTTCTTAGAAACTGTAACAGCCCGGCTGAATCCAGTTCCATAAAAGCCTTATCTCTTACTAAAGAAATGTTTGTCATTGAAAAGCCCAATGCCACCAATCTCTGAAGGTATATAAAAATAATTAAAATATTTTTATACATAAAGTTTATATGTATATGCTTTTATTAAACTTTACAAACTTATGCTATTATTGATTATTTAAAAAAGAAAAGACAAAAAAAAACGTAAAAAATCGTGTTATCTACTGGGGGTACATCGTTTTTAAGGCAAATACAAATTATAATTATTTCTAAATTTAGTTGAAAATCTCTAAACCTTCCTACACACACTCAACATACATACATGCATGCAGGTATGTACGTACACAATTCAAATCAGTCATCTAGTCCACTTGCTAATATTATTTTGCCACATCGGTGCCCGAGGGTTCGGCATCCCGACCACTCTTGTGTTTCAATTTTTCGATCAACGATTCAATACTATTGGCATCGACTAGTCCAATGAATTTATCCACAACTACGCCATTGCGAAAGGCCAGAACGGCGGGTACAGCTTTCACCTCAAATGTCTCCACAAGATCGGTGTTGTCTTCCACATCGACAATGGCCAAATCGATTTCGTTGGAGTTCTCTAGCAGCTCCTCCATTTTGGGTGTCAAAATCTTGCATGGATCACACCATTCCGCATGGAAATTGACTATGACAGGTGTGTCGCTGTTGATGACCTTCAATGGTTTACAAAAGAAAAACAAAGTGGGAGTATTGAAAAATTATTTAAATGACAAATGCAAGAGCAATAGAAAAATATAAAAAGTAAATCAACTATAAATATTAAGTGTGTGATGTTTTTTTTTAATAACCAACACTCAGAGGATGCCCCCTATACATGCGGTGCATTGCGTTGGCGAGTGGAAAGTAAAGCATCGGAGGGGGGAAAGAGGGAGTAATGTTTATTGACTCTTGTCTTGAACTTCGGGATGTCGCTATTAGTGGGAAACACATTTGCCGGAAGTCGATTCCACATACGGACTGTACGAGCGAACAACGAATTTGATCTGTAGCGTATAGTGCAATCAACTGGCCAATCGGTAACAAACGGGTGGGAATTTCTAGAAAGTTGCGTATCCCTGCCGAACATCCTCACGTCAGGAATAAGGCGACGGATGTCTGTTGAACACACACCATGAAAGTAACGATAGAACAGCTTCACGCAACCCACATTCCGACGATGCTCAAGGGAAACAATAGAGTTGGATAACCTACTGTCACCTATCAGCACCATCGCTCTCCTTTGAACACGGTCAAGTAGCTCCAAGGATGATTTTGGAGCACCTGCCCATATATGGGAGTTGTATTCCATCTTCGGCCTGATGTAAGTTGTATAGATATTGAAAAGATCAGAAGGAGTGAAATATTTCTTGCACCGCTTTCAAAAGCCTATGCCCTTGAGTGCTTCTTTCGATACTTCGAATACATGTCTCGCCCAACGAGCGTCACATTGTATTTTCATGCCCAGAACATCAAGAGCTTCTTGTTCAATATCCGTACCATCGAGAGAAATTGACGATATTGTTGGGTCAGCGAATCGCTTGTGAGACAAAAAGCAGCAATGTGTCTTACGCGCATTAAAATCTACTCTATTCACTCGACCCCATTCGGAAATGGCCAGTAAATCCCGGCCAAGTGTCTCATCCATAATTCGCCTTTTGTCTTCAATATCTTGAAGACTCGGTCTACGGTCGAATGAATATGCATGACAGAGGTTACTGTCATCCGCAAAGGAGTAGATTGGATTCACGGTCTGACCCAACAGATCATCAATGAAAATTAAAAATAAAGAGGTAGAAAGGACCAGAGCCCTGTGGTACTCCTGCCGTAAGCCTATGTTTGTTGGATGAGAACCCATCTACAACAACTCTTATAGAGCGATCTCTAAGAAAGCTCGATATAAAACGAGCGAAAGTATCACCGACCCCAAAAGCCATCAGCTTTGACAAGCGTGCACCGTGCCAGACTCTATCGAAGGCCTTGGAGATATCCAGAGCCACAACCTTACTCTCACCAAACTGGTGGATAGACCGACTCCAGCGCTCCGTCAAGAAAGCCATCAGGTCTGCCGTAGAGCGATTTCTACGGAAGCCATACTGTCGATCACTAAGTAGGCAGTTGGACTCTAGATACCTCACAAGATGGGGGTTAACCATGCTCTCCATTAACTTAGAGAGCGCAGAGCAAATCGCGATTGGCCGATAATTTGCAGGATTAATGGCTTTTTAGGGATTGGTTGGACGTTCGCAACCTTCCAACACGCTGGGAAGACTCCCGCACGATAAGCAAGGTTGAAGCGGTGGCGTAATGGACGAGCTAGCGTCGAGGAGCACTTACACAGGACAAGTGCCGAAATACCATCCGGGCCCGGGAACTTATTAACGTCGAGATTCGCAAGAACCCTTTTAACCCCACGTCTTCGAAAAAATATCTGAGGCATGGAACTAGATACGTTTTCGATCACGGGGAGTGGTTGATTGCTAATGTTCGCAAGCAAGAATTTCCTGCGAACATTTCAGCCAATAGGTTAGCTTTATCAACCGGGTCAGTGAATGCCTGATCGTCCTTAACAAGAGTTGGGATAGATGATGAACTATCCTTTACTCTTCTTACAAACGACCAAAAGCTCTTACTTCCCCTGGGGGAAGCAAGAAGCTTTGTGCGTAGACGTAGACAAGGTATTATATAGGCCTTGACCCTTGCACAAAGAGTCATGTTATATCCATATAAAATTCTTCGAATTGCCAACACCGAGCTTGGGATGCCTAAAAGGGGCGCTGGTTGTCGCTTGGAAATGTGCTCCAGATCGATATCGCATCATTGTTAGCGAGAATGTTGTAAAACACACAAAAACACAAGTGCGTGCAGCACTTTCCGGAATTTCTGCTCCGTATATTACTGATCGAACAAAACCCAGGACCAACACCGGTTACATCATAGTGTAACAATGCAAGGAGTGGGTAGGTGCACTTTAGGAGCTGTTTAGTTTTGAGCCATATCAGGGATTAAAGCGAAACTGACTTTGTTGCCTCTTGCTGCATCAACGTAGTCCGCAACGGACTTGGATCTGCTCGGTTTGTCCGAAACGGTTACATCACAGTGCAACATTGCAAGGAGTGGGTGGGTGCACTTCATTAGCTGTTCAGGTCTGAGCTACATCAGGGATTATAGCGAAACGGACTTTGTAGCCACTTGTTGTATCAACGTAGTCCGCAGTGGGTCTCTGGATTTGATGTCATCGTCGCCGTCAACGCTTTCGAAGTCATCGTCATCAAGAAACATCATGGTCGCTGCTATCCAGGGAACTAAGCTGAATGTCATCTGAAGCCGGCACTGTTGTGACGAACACAACGTGCTACGTTAGGATCGCAGGAGAAGTGAAGGTGTGGGACTCGTTTTCCTGTTACACCATTCTGTGCATTACAGATTAATGTCAGTTTATCGTGATTATCACCAACACGCCCTCAATGACGGTGTTCCATAGCACTGGGGTACGCTATATATCGACTACATACGCTTCTCCAGTTAGACTGGACTGCCATCTGCATTCCGCACAGTTGTGACAGATACAACGTGCTACGTAAGGATCGCAGCAGATGTGAAGATGGGGGTCTTGTTTTTCTGGGACACCATTCTGTGCAGTATAATGTGACTACCAAGGGTCCTCCAGTTAGACTGAAGGGTCCAATTTTAGAATCAGCTGTGAGGGCTTCACCTACGTCTTGGTGAGGGATTAAGATCTATTTAAAACCTCCGCTACTCTTTGGGTCATAGCTTCACACCAAGCATTAACTTTAACTGCGATTAAGGTGGTAAACCACAGCCACAGCGAAGCAAGAAGGGCCGTACCCAACCAGTTCAGGCTGAACAACAGTTCTATGGGCTGCTTACCTTCCCCGGTACCAGATTTGGTGCTCTGATCCGACCGCACACTCTGACTGGTAGCTTTCATTTCTACACCAATAAATCGCTCCATGTTTCTCACAAACATAGAGAAGGAATAGGATTATTCAAGATGTATTTTAATCTTTCAAAGAGAGCTCTTGGTTTCACCTAAGGCCATTCAGATGACCACACTTCTCTCCTGCGGGTCTGTGCAGTACAGACCTATCTCACCTGAGCTTGACTCTAGAGTCAAGCCTGGTACTGCCGGTTGATTGCTGTTGTAGCGGTAACTGTGTGCCGGATTGACAGCCCTTGGCCGAAGAATTCCTGGTTCGGATTAATTTGGTCCATAGAACATGCTGTCGTGGTTGTTGTTGGAACAACAATATATATTTGTTTTGAAGTCCTGTACGTCTATATGGGGCATAGTTTTGGAAGAGCAAGTGAATAGCTCTACATTCTGCACAGTGAATGAGGACGCTCTCACACCGATTATGGGTGATTTCCATAGTTCGCCCGATATAAATATGGCAACAATATTGTCCTGATCAGCATCGTCACTCCGATCCCACGACAGGCGGTTCTATGCACCGGATCGACCCGACGGAGGAACTCTTCGGCCAACAACCGACGTCACTCTACAACCTATCATTTCGTTAGGGTCATACCACCTTTCCATAATCCTCTCCATTTAAACACCACCCGACTTCATAATACATAACACCTTACGTACATATCTCAATCAAAGGTGGTCAAAAAGCCACCAATCGCAGCTTGAGTGATTTGTCTATTCCCTCTGATGTTCGGGCTGCTCGTCGTATTCCTGCTGGTCGAATACCCGGGATACAAGAATTTCCCAAAAGAGCGTGATGACATTCGTCGCTCCAACCCTACTGACCCTGGAATCCGGAGCACTGGAAGCACGTACTGTTGGTATGTCCGTTGTACAGCGACATAAGGGACTTGGACGGGATGGGCATTGTCCAGACCGTCGACAGGTTCGACTTCAGTCGTTGTTTGGGGGATGATCGGGCTTTTAGGAGGTTGGGGGAGTTTGCTCGTGTAGCCTTCAATAGGAGAAGACTCGCAGGAGCCTAACGGGGGTTTTTCTGATGAGACCATTCGCGGATAAGGCGTGGCATTGTCGTTGCCTCACACTATCGTCGTTGTAGTGCTGTCGCCGTTGGATCCTTGTCACCGTTGGATCGTCGTTGTTGTTCCACTTTCGTCTGTATCCCGTGAGGGAGGCAAAGTCCTTTGTTGTTGTTTGTGATGTCCATGCTGGTGCCAGTTCCTGGCCATCGAATCGCCCGTGAGGGCGACTGTTAATTGTTTGTGTACTGTTTGTGTTTTTGGTTGATATGTCGCTGTGGGTGACCAGTCCCATGTTATATGGAACAGAAACTGGAAGTAGCCTTTTGGTTACGAGGTCTGACCGGAGACTTTAATCTGGTACCACGGGTAGTCAGGAGCCCCCAGAACTTGTTCTGGCCTGACTATATGGTGCGGCCCTTCGGGGAGTATCGTGGTGGCTGTGGTTTAAACCCAAATCGCGGGGAGAACTTCGGTTCGATGTGGAGTTGCATTGCGACCGGGTGCTGTGACCCATAGAACAGCAGAGGTTTAGATAGTCCTCGACCCCTAACCAAGAGAGAAGCCATGACCCATAACTGTCATGCTTCGAATTGGTACCGGCGGAGTTAATCCAATGGGGCGTTGGCTGTCGCATCGTTACGGCCCCAGTGTGATGGCACACCGTGGTTCAGGCCGTCGTGGCGAAAATCACGTAAAACTCGGCGACTCTGACCTTGGTATGTATGGTTCACAAACTGGTAGTAGCTCTGCTACGAGGTATGACCGGATACTAAAGTCTGGTAGAAAGCATAGCCAAGAGCGCCCAGAACTGTTGTTCTGGTCTGACTAGCAGGTGCGGACCTTCGGGGAGTATCGTGGTGGCTGCGGTTCAAACCCAAATCGCGGGGAGAGCTTCAGCTCGGTATGGAGTAGTATTGCAACCGGGTGCTGTGACCCAGAGGTTTTAAATAGGCCTTGGCCTCCTACCAAGTGGGAAGTTGTGTCCACAAAGCACGCTTCGAATTAGTAATGACGGAATTGGCCTTAAGGGACGCTGGCGTCGCTTGGAAATTGCACATGTGCGTTGGCGCACCATGGTTGAAGCTATCACAGCGAGAATCATGTAAAACACTCGGACCCTGAACCTGTAATTAATGAACTCAGATATCAGTAGGTTGGTGGACGAACACAGCGGAAATGTGCCTAGATTCCTTTTTTCTGTAAGACCAATGCTCAGGTTATGTCCTCTATAAATGCAGTGCATTTCGTTAGTGGGTGGAAAGTTAGGCCGCGGAGGGGGGAAAGGGTGAAATGTTTATTAACATTTGTTTTAAACCTCTGGATGTCGCAAATAGTGGGAAATACATTTGCCGAAGATCGATTCCACATACGGACTGTAAGAGCGAAAACTAAATTTGATCTGTAGTGTATAGTGCGGTTAACTGCCCAATCGAAAACAAACGGCTGTGAATTCCTGGAGAGTCGCGAATTCCTGTCAAACATCCTCACGCCAGGAAAAAGTAAATGGATGTCAGAAGAACGCAAACCATGAAAGTATCGATAGAACGTCATGCAAACTACATTGCGACGATGCACAAGGGAGACAACAAAGTTGAATAACCTTCGTCAAAAAAAAAATAAAAAAAAAACCTACTGCCTCCTATCAGCACCATCGTTTTCCTTAGAAAACGGTCAAGTAGCTCCAAGGATGGTTTTGGAGCATCGCCCTATATATCGCAGTTGTAAAGGGTGGATCAGTTAAAATTTTAAATTTAAATCGGCTGTTAAAAAAAAATGTACTGATAGTTTTTTAAAATTTCTGGTTTTAATTAGGAAAAGTGAACTTTATCATTTAGTAATGGAACACAATATCATATGACTACCACAACTGGCTCGGTATTCGATCAATCCAATTGCTTTAGTACATTTTCGGTAGTTTTGGGTAGAATATCACCAATGGCAACTTTGATTGCATGTTTCAACGCTTCAATTGTCTATGGATGCTTTGCGTAGCAAAATAATCAAAAGTGCTTAAATCAAAGCTCCGAGGCGACCAGTTGACATCACAACATCGGCAGATTATATCATTTTCAGAAACAGTGCGTAAAATATCGATGGTTACGTTGGCTGTGTGACAAGTGGCCCGTCTTGTTGAAACCGAATATCGTCCATGTCATTATCTTAAATTTTTGGAAACAAAAATTAGTTGAGCATAGCGGGGTAACGCTTAGCGTTGAAGGTAATGGCGGCTCCTTGCCCACAAAATGGCCGAATGATGCCGCCAGCCTAAAACCATCTGATTAACCCAATTTTTCAGTACATTTACGATAGTTTTAAGTAGAATCTCTTTAATGGCAATTTTGATTTCATGTTTCAACGCTTTAATTGTCTCTGAATGCTTTTCGTAACAAAATAATCCAAAGTGCTCAAAAGAGGCGACTAATTGACATCACGACTTTGGCTGATTCGTTGAGCATTGCGTGGCAACGTTCACCGTAACGGCGTCTCCTTGCTTATTTTCGAAGACAACTAGCCCAATTATGCCGCCAGCCCAAAATCCACACCGAACAGTGACTCGTTGTGAATGCATTGACTTCTCCATAGTAACATGTGGATTGTCTGAACCCTATATGCGGCAATTTTGCCTATTGACATAGCCACCGAGATGAAACTAAGCTTCATCTGAAAACACGATTTCTCGGTAATATTCTTCATCTCCTGCCAAACAATCTTTAGCCCATTGGGCGAAGCGATACGCATCGGATGGGTGTTCCATTATTAAATGACAAAGTTCAACCTTTCCAATAAAACCTGAAATTTAAAATCAATACTTTTTTTACAGACGATTTAAAATTAAAGTTTAAAATGGCCCACCCATTATTCCATTTTTGGCCTGATGTAAGTTGTATAGATATTGAAAAGATCAGAAGGACTGAAATATTTCTTGCACGGCTTTAAAAAGCCACTTGAGTGTTTCTTTCAACACTTTTAAAACATGCCATGCTCTAACCCTGGAAGAAAGGATGATCGGATAGCCGTCACAGATCCCAAGCGGCGTGCAAGTTATTTCAACTGACTTTTTGAGCACCCAGGGAGCGAAGGTGAGTATTGCGTCGTATCCACGCTTTTTAATGAAGCTGCGTCTTTTAGCCCTAATGATCGAATATTTTAGCGACCATCTCTTGCTAGACTGTTTAAATCTAATGCGTGGTTTCTGAAAATTGTTTAAATAAAACTACAGTTAATTCATGTTCAAACAGGTTCAAGTTAAAAAAAAAGTTGGGGGTTTTAAACCACAGTCCAACTCATAACTAGAAATACCTGATCATCGTAGTGTTTGAGCTTTTCAAATGTTTTTGGAGCAATGCACTCTCGCTACATCGTAGCTAGTATGCCCCCCGCCAATGATGGAGGGGATCACAAATGACGTACGTGATCAAAATCTTGATGACTTCATGTTTTTGTTGCTTTTCGATTAATTATATTTCATGCAGATTGTATGCATAATGAATAGTTCTTGCATACGTCGCAACAACGAGCCATTGAAACCAACTAAGATGAATCACCTGCGTTAGACTAAAAGACAGCTGGCATTTCACATTTAAGAGAGAGATAAAGAGGACCCAAAGATATATTCCCCGTTAATGAAAGAATGCTAAATATATTCCTCTCTTGTATACCCAGAGATGACGATCACAAGAGCAAGTAATGCGGAAAAGCAAACGATAATGTGATATTAGAGCTGCGCTAGTTTTCCGCCTTACCTTCTGATCGAATTCGTAGTGATCCTTGACGATGTATTTCTTGAGCGTTGCATTACTTTGTGATAAGTATTTCTGTGTCGCCGAGACAGCTAGAGGGGCAAGACGTTGGCAGGCACTTTGAGCATTAGATGAGGCCTGAACACAAGCCATCAGGCGGGGCATTAAACCTTCCGACGCGATTTTCAACATGATAAACGTATGGTTTTCCTAGTTTTGTGCAGGGAGGGGGCAATTCTGAAATGAAACAAATATGCGAAAGTGAATATTGTTATCTTCCGGTTAAATAACAGCGAAAATTAGATAAGAGATTATCAACTTGTTCGGGGCATTGCTTTAGTCTCGAACAAAGCAGAAATTATAAGTTACCTTACAATTTGTAAACAAAAATATTGTTGTAGCAGCTTTATTTATTCCTACGTTTCCTACTCCCTACAAATTCACGGCGTTCTAATTGAAATGAAAAATACTTTGAATATTTGCTGATTTTTCGTCTAACTTTTCGTGTTTTTTAAAAAACACAAATTCTAATGTCGTATTTGTATTGATTCTAACTTTTTTCCTGTTTGAGAAAAAACAACAGAATCGTTTGACAGTCAGTACTGCCAACTTAGCGAACTGCAAAATCGTCAAAACTGTTGGTAAACTGTAAAGCCGCCGACAGACTAATGCGTAGTTTACATGCATGTGGTGCGGCAATAGGAAACAAATGTAGTTTAAGTGCCTATTAGACGTTCATGCACGTCATGATAGCTCGGCATGTCATCATTTAAAGCCCAATTATTCTTGACGGTGGACGGTTGCAGAATCAACCGTCCACCGTCAAGACTAATTGGGCCTTTACGTATAAAGGTCCAATTAGTGTTGACGGTTGACGTTATACTCAATATTGTGCGATTAGTTATGACGGTAGACGACGGTAAGACAAAACAAAACAAAAACAGCTGATCTCAGAGCATTTGTAAAAAATATAGAGGCTGTATTCGTTCACAAGTAAAACTTTAAAATAACTTTAAAATTTAAAAATCTAAACAATTATCGCGCACAGATTGTCAAAGTGAAGCATAACAATAAACAGCTGATCCTTCTTGACGGCTGACGGTTGATTCTGCAACCTGCACAAGTCTACCGTCAAATTGTAGTTATCTCTCTCTCTCTAACACATGTCTCTCTCTCTCTCTCTCTTCACAATAATAACAGAAAATTTAAACGAAAATATTATTTGGTCGGGAATTTTGTTTTGTTTGGTCGTTTTAAGTGCATTTTGCATTGGACTTTTCTTATGGGTTAGCGATAGAGGGTGTTCATGACAATAATTTGTATCGGGACTTCCTTAACGGTTGAAGATAGAGTGTGGATTTGTACTGAGAAACTGTTGGAATTGCAGATATATTGTGAGTTGGTCTTACTTTTGGGGTAGTTAAAGCGGTGGGAGCAAAATTAAAAAAAAAATATTTTTTTGTAGGGAGCCCCCTGTGGGAGTAAAGATAGGAGGAAGTTATGTTTGGGATGGAAAAATTAATGGGGGTCGGTCATACATTTTACCATTCTAGGTGCGACTCCTACTAGTTGCGGGGCTTTTTGTTAATATTTTTCCCCATCCCACGACCTTTGACCTCGATAAGCTGCCACTTGCCCCGATCCCACCTCCCCAATTTTTTGGCCCACGCATTTTTATTCCAAACACCACAAAATAAGGGGGTGTTACGTACCCAAATCTTACTACTAAGAATCTCCATACAACACTATCCCACTCCTAGTGGTCACTTTCAAAAAGAAAATATCGGTACGTCGTTGAATAGGAATTATTATAAGTTTTCCAATGATACGAGTACCAATATTTCCCTAATCCGAATGGACTTGAAAAAGTCTCAACAACAACAAAAACATTTATTGTGAAGCTTTGGTTGCTCTTAACTCGAAAATTTTGGGTCGCCACTCAAATTCATATATATATTTTTTGTTCCAAATACAAATTTTTATCGATGGTAGAAATTTGAAGTCGATCCGAGCGAGTAATTAAACTAGATTTAAGCCAAAATTTTGATTGCAAAGATGTAGGCTTTGCAATTTTCTAATAATCTCATAAAATATTGTTTTTCTAAAAATGCTTCTAATCTTATAATTTTAATTAACCCTTTCTGAGTTTTTTTTTTAAATCTTTTAGGTTTATTTTAATTTTGACTTCAAATATAGTTATAACGGTAATATCTAAGATGTTAGTGATACATGAGACCGCTATAATTCAGCGCAGTTTTTTTAATTATGCCACAGATAATGCTTCATCCTTTATTAGGATGTTTGAGATATAAAAAAAGTAAAAGAAAATATAAATATGTCCCAACTTCGCTGGGACATATGATCCCAGTAGGGGATTTGAATTTCTTCATAGCCGTCAAAACCTGTCTAACAAGTGTATTTTCATATAAATGTATCACGGATTTGGCTTAATCGATTTTTAAATTCTTTACCTTATTTTGAAAGTCTTTAGGAGTATTAGTGGTCCGCCGTTGTGTGAAGGTTAGAGTGCTCGACTAACATGCCAGTCAACCCAGGTTCAACTACAGGTAAGAATATCTGACAATATTTAAGCGGCGAGTTGCCACCTGGCAAATGCCGGTGACTTTGTAAGGAAGAGATCCATGTAAAAACTTATCTTTTTAAAACATAAGCTCTACGAAGTCGGCGTTAAGCAATAGGTCCCGGTAAGTAAGTCTTAGAACATCATGTACAGCCTATTAATTTAAGAGAAGTCTCCCCTAGTTTTTAATGGGATATACTTATAGTGGATAAATAATTTGGAGAATTTTAATGCAAGTAAACAATTTTAAAACAACCAGAAAATGGTGTATAAATATTTATATGGTGTGTAAAAAGTATACCACTGGTTAGGTTTTCCCTCATAGAGGTGCAGAATAATATTAATTACCATAATTATATTTCATTCATCACCAAAAAAGACTAAGTGGCAAGTAAGGGCGACTGCAGTTTCGGTAAACGGTAGTTCACCATCACCAGACTTCAGCTACACAGTTAAGAGCTGACAGATTCGCATATAACGAGAACTCCTGGCAGCAGAGTATTCCAATAAAAATCTTTCGCAAATTTCATTATGGAAATCTATATTTCAATGTCTAACTCATTAGAAACTTTCTCTTTCTGAGTATTTGTTTAGTACAATTCTTTTATTTCTATAAAAATACTTTTAAATTTTATACAATAAATATTTACTTAAAATAGATTTTGAAATAATAAATCAGGATGCGATAAAGTCTTCTTCAAATTTCTTACACTGATGCGATGTTTCTGGTGTTTACGATCGGCCGTACATCTAAAATATGAACAGATGATGGTTGAAAAAAAACACGAAGTGGGCGGGTGATGTTAAGCAGGATGTGTTGAATATAAAATTCAAGATTTGTTGGCACTTTGGAGGGAGCGTGGAAAGGGTATTGGTGAGGCATTAGAACTATTTGGTAAAATTTGGCCAAAACTTTATGCGTTTTAATGGAAAAACGATGTATTAAAATAGATAAGAGACCAATTTAAATATGAAACATTCGTTGAAGGCATAAAATATGTAAATTACACAACTTACTCGAATATTTTCTGATGATATTCAATCATTATTTTAACACAGTCGGCCAAAATTTCGCTCTCCTTCAAGAGGGCGTGTATATCCTGCATGCGGGCACCCTGTTGAACGGTATGAAATATGGAGGGAGTTATGGAAATGGCTAAAGTCTCCGCACTTATGTGCTGCAGGGGCACTTTGGTTAATCTAAAGAAAATTGGATGTAAACTAGATTGGGTTAAAATTCAAAAGCAATACCCACTTATTGAAATGGGCAAATAAATAATCCATGGTGTCCCGATTGATTTCCGGCAATGAACGTATCAGTCTTCTCAGTATTTCCAATTTGTTGGGCAAATCAGTCAACACTATTGAATAGGCCAAAAACGGTTAGTATTAAGTTTTATTGGAATTTTAAATTTGATTTGTTCGAATACTTACGCCACTGATTCGGTTTCCCTATAAACGTTTTCGCCTCATTTGCCGATATCAGCGGACTTTTAATTTCCCTGAGAAACAATTTCAATACCCCCGCCAACGTGTGTATATCCACGTGCGGTGCCTTCAGAGCATTATAATCATTGGCATCTATGCTGAATCGTAATGCTTGCATTTTATTATAATCTCCACACTGGCGATAGATGCCTACGGTATCTGTAGATTTGCGATATTTTTCTTCGATCAACTGGCAACAGTCGACGACAATTTTGGGTACCGTCTTGTGGACATCATCTTTGAGGACCAAGTCAATTTCGGTATCAAAACAGGGTTCATCTGAAAGAAGAAGAGAGTGGCAAATGTAAAATCATCCAATCTGATTTACGTATAAAAAAAATAATTCGATTTTAAGCAGTTCAAGTTATTGGGATACAAAGTACAGACTTTAATTTACTAATTTAATAATTATCGATGGACAAATTTAGATACTTACATTCGACTAAGAAATACTTAGTAGGGGCATAAATACTGTTACAACATTGAACACAACCATTTCAATAGTAGAACTGAACATACCCCGTTAATGTCATATGGGTTTTGAAAGCTAACCTCAATAGGTTTAGCCTGTAACGGGATTTTAACATTGTTTCAACTTTCATCATGGAGTGGTCAGATAATGAGAACCGTTTCGCTGTAATAGAGCTTTTCAAGTGTGAAATGAAAAAAAGCGATATTTTCAAAACGCTCCGGCCACTAGGGATTAGCCGCATGTTCGTCTACCGATGCATAAAACTGTTTGAGGAGACTGGAGATGTAAAAGACCGCCACCGGTGGGGCCGCCCACGCTCTGTTCGAACACCGCATGTCATCAAAGCCGTTAAATCAAGCGATCACAGTAATCCGCTCCGAAAACAGAAAAGCATGGCCCGTGAGATGAATATCACGCAAAAGTCCATGAGTCGAAGCATTAAAAAAGACTTGGGACTTGGGGCTTTCAAACGACGTACCGGGCATTTATTGACTGCAGCTTTAAAAAAAATTGGATTGAAAAGTGAAAACGTCTTTTGGTGAAGCGCGCTGATAACTTGCAAAGAAAAATTTTGTTCACCGATGAAAAATTTTTTACCGTTCAGGAAAAATTTAACAATCAAAATGAAAAAGTGTATGCGCGGTCATCTAAGGAAGGGAAAAGGGTCACCACTTCAGCCATGCTTTGGTGGGGTATCTTTTACGATGGGGTCACTGACCTGCATTTCTGCGAACAAGGAGTCAAAACATCGGTTTACAACCGTTTTAGAAGCTGTTGTGATACCTCTTAACAATTTCCGGTTCCAAAACCAGCCATGGACTTTACAGCAGGATTCTGCTAAAACGTCCCAGGCCTGGCCTCGAAACAATTTGCCAGCGTTCATTTCCTCTGAAGAATGGCGCTCAGGCAGTCCAGATTTGAACCCATTGTGGACGGTTTTAGAGGACAAGGTTTGTCTCAAAAGATACCTCAACATTGGATCTCTTATGACTGCTTTGGTTCGAGCTGTGGCCAATTTTCCAATGGACGAGGTTCGTGCAGCTACTGACGATTGGCCAGTGCGACTTAAGACGTGTGTAAAGGCAAAAGGCGGACATTTCGAATAAGTAGATTCTTTTTGGATACAATATAGTACATCAATAAATATATTAAAAAATATTTGGTCCAAAAACATTCAGTATTTTTTATTTTACAGCATAAAACGTGTGTAACTGTATTTAAGTCAAAGAAAGATTAAACAATTTAATATAAATAAGTATTAAATTAAGTATACTTATACATATAAATAAAATTTTTTTTGATATCCCAAATTACGCAAAAAAGGGTATTCATGAAAGACTACTAGATAAGTTTCGTAGTGTAACAGCAGCATGAAGGTGAACACACACTAAGACTACTAGCCAACTACTAGATACTTACATCCCTTATTATCCGACTAAGAAATAAATATGTATTTATTGACATAGATTTAATATAAATTACGCCACCACACAACGCTGTGGTTTAATTGTTCTATTAAAATCTATTTCTGAATCCATGGATGGTTGTGTTTTCAAAATGATTTAATTAAGCGTAGTGCGTAATAAACGTTTTATAACCAGCTCTTCAAAGGTACATCTATAGATAAAGTACATCTTTTAATATAGCCCCCTCCCCGATTTTAGGCTCCGCAGCTTCAAAGCCTAAAATCGTGGGCCACTGAGGTGTTTTGGTTAGTGTGCACTACAAACATACAAGTAAACCTAGGTTAAACTCCGGATAAAACAACCTAACAATTTTTAACAGCGGCTTTCCACCTCGTGAATGCCGGCGACTTAAGGGGAAAGAGACAATTTTAATCCGATCTTTCTAAAATGTTGAACACTGAGTTTTAAGAGGGCCATAAAAACTAATTCTTGTGAAATTTTACCATATCTTTTCATGCATTCCCTATAAAAAGGTCACTCCCGATGTGGAACCAAGCAGCTCTAAAATCCACAAATGTAGTACGATCTGGCTAATATTTAGCATAGTGTGTTTTAAGCGACTTTTTACCAACACTGCCAAAGCTCCATCTTATAAAGACACCTTACAAAGATCCTTGAGATCGCCTCCTTACAGGCCGTATAAAAAAATTCGATATATAAAAAAAACATGACGCGTTATGTGCGATCTATGTATAGCTAACCCGGCGATAAAGACCCATACAAAGTTCCCACTCTGTGTTAGGTCCTACAGAAAAAGGTGGTCCAACCATAATGCACGCTGTTAATTGTAAATTACGCCTTAACGTCAAGTATTTTTGCCCAACTTTATTTGACATTTCTCTGTTTCAGTGTTTCACAAACTCAAACATGGAGAGTTACACAATTGAGCGTGAATATTGTTGAAGCCTTTTGCGAAAATGGGCGTTCAAATCAAAATGCAGTTCGTGATATTTTGGTCAGCATAAAAGACCAAATGTCTCCAAAATCGTGAAAAGAGTGCGAAAGTTTCAGCAAACCGGGTCTGTAGAAAATGTGAAAACCCCTGTACGCACATGACTGTTGTGTAGGTTTTATGGAATCGTGGCGACATCGGGCCTTACTTTTTCGAAAATTAGATCGGCCAAGCAGTTACCTTGAATTTTGTTCGCAAGATGATAACGGAAATGCTTGTGGCCGCAAATTGGCATATTGAACTGTACGATATATTGTTTCAAAAGGATGGTGCCACTTGCCACACAGTCAACGAAACAATGGCTCTTTTGCGAGAGAAATTGAATGGTCGTCTTTTCCCACGTCGTGGCGATGCTAATTGGCCGCCATGTCCATGTGATTTGACACCGTTGAACTTCATTCTTTGGGGATATTTAAAAGCAAAAGTGTACGTCAACAAGCCAAGAACAATTAAAGAGCTCAATGATGAGATAATTTAGAGCACTAACGAAATATGGACCATCGGACAGAGGTATGAAATGATGCCGCCAGCCCAAAATCCACACCAATCAGTGACTCGTTATAGATGCATTTTTTTGAACCACATATGCGGCCATTTTGCTTATTGGCATAGCCACCGAGATAAAAGTGAGCTTCATCTGAAAACACAACTTTTTGGTAATATTTTTCATCTCCTGTCAAACAATCTGCAGCACCTTAGGCGAAGCGAAAGCGCATCGGATGGTGTTTTATTAGTAAATGATAAAGTCCAAAAAAACAGAAAGGTTAAAAAAATATCAGTACCTTATTTTTAACAGCCGATTCTGATTTTAAATGGCCCACCCTATACGATCTAAATCCATGTGATTTCATTTTCTTCAAATTTCGGCTGTCAATTTTCATAGAAATAGATTCCGAGACGAAATCCGTTGAAAGTGAAATTCAATTGTACAGGATGGTCCAAAAGTTACCATGGGGTTTAAAAATTTAATAACTTTTTCGTTTATAATTTGTTTTTTTTTTTATTTTTTTTTCAGATTATATAAATAACACTTGGAGAATAAATAATCGAGAGATTCACCACTGATCAAAGAACCAGAATAAGAGAATATTATTATTTAAATCAGCGATCATTTATTTTAACGCAAAGAGTGATGAAGCTCATTTTAATTTGAATGGCTTTGTTAATACTTATAAGCAGAACTGTAGGTTCTGGGGTTCTGAAAATCCAAAAGCCATTCATCAAAGCCACTTGTACCCCATTAGGTGTACAGTATGCTGTGGAATCGAAATATTTCGCAAATTTTATTATGGAAAAGTAAATTGCAAAGTCCAACTCATTAGAAACTTCCCTTTCTGAGTATTTGTTCAATAATTTTATTTTATTTCTATAAAAATACTGTAGGTTCTGGGGTTCTGAAAATCCAAGAGCCATTCATCAAAGCCACTTGCACCCCATTAGGTGTACAGTATGCTGTGGAATCACATCTGCAAATATCATTGGGCCTTACTTCTTCGAGAATGAAGATCGAAGTGCTGTAACCGCAAATGAAGAGCGGTATCGGTTTATGATAGAACATTTTTTTCGTCCTGCTTTTGAAAACAGACCTGAGATGTGGTTTCTGCAGGACGGAGCTACTGCCCAAGACAAATGGCAATTTTAACTCAAATTTTTGGAGAGCGCATAATTTCCTGAAATTCGAAAATTATTTGGTCAGCGGGATCGCTAGGTTTGTCAGCAACAGACTATTTTCTTTGTGGTTATTTGAAGAAGCGAGTATATGTGAACAAGCCTGAGCTAATCCTTCAACTCAAGGCCAACATTGTTGTAGAAATTCGAACGCTACAGATACAAATTTTGAAAGATGTTATGGAAAATGCTCTTAAACGAGCCCATTATAATGAAACTGAAAACGGGGGCCATTTAAGTGACATTATTTTGCATATCTAGTGTAACAAATTTCCATTTTGTATATTATAAAGGGTGAACCATCTGGAGGTATTTTTCAGAACAAAAAAATATAAAAATTCAAATCAAGTGTGAAATCTTTATTTGTAATTTGAAAGGACATAAATGGCATTTATTTTTTTAAAAAATAACCTTCAAATGTTGGCGACTGTATTATGGAAATGAGCGTTCGTTGAGAAACGGGAAGATCCGGTGTTTTCGACCAAAATATTTTTCAGTGATGGGGCCCATTTCTGTCTCAACGGCAAAGTCAATAAAGTAAATTGCCGCATTTGGGCTGAAGAGCAACAAGAAGAGGTTCAAGAGGTGGGATTATATCCAAAGAAAACCACGTTTTGGTGCGGTTTATAAGCTGGTGGAATCATCGGTGCATATTTTTTCAAAAATTATGATGGCCGGAACGTAATTGTGAATGGTGCTCGCTATCGCGCCATGATATCGATCTTTATGCTTCCTGAAATTGAAGCCCGTAATCTTGACGACACTTGGTGCCACTTGCCATACAGCTGCTCAAACAATGGATCTATTGAGAGGTCATTTCGAAAAGCAGCTAATTTCACGTTTCGGACAGGAGAGTTGGCCGCCAAGATCGAGTATCACAACTTTAGAAATTTTTCTTTGGGGTTACGTAAAGTCCAAAGTCTATGCTGACAAACCAGCTACGATTCAGGTTTTGGAAGCCAACATTACGCGTGTCATTAAAGCCATACCGGTCGAAATGCTCGAACGATTCATCCAAAATTAGACCCTCAGAATGGAAGCCCTGAGGCGTAGTTGCGGCCAACATTTGAAGGAAATTATATTAAAAAAATAAATGGCATATAATGTCCTTTCGTATAAACAATGTTCTGAAAAAATACCTCTAGATCACCCTATATAATCTGAGAAAAAAAAATTAATAAACGAAAATGTTATTAAAGTTTTTAACCCCATGGTAACTTTTGACACACCCTGTATATGCGAGTAATGCATTAAAGAACTTGTTTTCGCCTGTCTGAATAAGCTCTGTGGCTTAATTTTCCCGGTTTTCTTTTCTTTCATAAATAGACATATCACAGAGTTGGCTCTACTACCACATTTTAATTTGACAGTGTTTTCCGTTATATTACAACAAGAATTCATAGCCATACACATGGTACAATAAAAAGGTAGTGTTATGCAGTCAGCTGATTTACAATTTGTCTATTGAAACTTTCAAATTTAAAATTTTTCAAAAGCAATTCTTGAAGTTTTTAAAGTTACATTTCTATTTCTAAAATGTATTCTTGACATTTTCTTTCAAGTGACTTTAGCAGTAAAGCGAACTGTTTCTTTGTTGTTGGGCAAGTGACTACCTACGAGTAGTTTAGTGTACCGCGGGCATACCATCAATCTTTTCGCAAATCACAAACCGATCCAAGATAAATCGTGTCGCTTAGACGTAAGGATATCTTCGCACTCCAAAAAAAAACACAGTTTTACTTACCATTATAAATATTTTGTTCCTTTAAAGTCTGTATACTCGGCCGTTGTTTCCAAAAATTTGACAATTTCATCCAGGTCACCAACTTTGAGGGCTGCATCACCACAGGGCCTGCTTCCTTTTTAGCCGCCCTCGAATTGGCAGACTTTTTACGCTTATTCGGAGCATCTGCTGCTGTCATCTCCTTGGTGAGGAAATCATATTTTCTGTTTAAATCCTCCAACTGGCTGGTCATCTCTTTATGGGCGTTAGTTTGTTGTTGCAGTACCTTCTCCAAATCTTCAATACGTTGTTCGAGTTTCTTTATGTGCTTCAAACAGGAGCCGGAACAGTTGGTAGATGACGAAGACAATGAGGAGCTCGAAGTCATTTTAGTGAGATCGTACGTAGACGTAGACGATATGGCCGCCAATGGCTCCAATTCTAGCAGACGTGAGAGATCTTTAGAGCTGGAACTTTTCAGTAGTGTCAATTTAATAGGCCGTGTTCGAGGTGTCGGGATGGCTTCCCTTTGCGATGGGTGGTGGGTTAGGACAGCCTGTTGCTGTTGTTTGGTCTGTAGCAGACCGCCGTTAGCACGTGCTATATGGCTGTTGGAACGCGTATAACTGGGTGTACGATCGCGAAAACAATTCATGATGGTTTTCTGGCCTACTCCTCTACGTTCGTTGGCTGCTGTGGCCGCGGTGGCGATAAGAATGCCCTCAGAATCGCGCAGTTGTTGTGATGAATTGTAAAATGAAGGCATATTGTCGACGTCGTCATCGTTGTTGTGGTTCCGGTACATCGTCGGATGCATTAAATGCTCTCCCGCGCGCGCTCACCTCTCTCTTGAACTCTCCAAACGCCTTGCCTTGGGGATTACATAAAGAGGCTACTCTGCTGCTGTTGGTGGCTACTACAAAAGCAAAACCTTAAAAGTGCTAATCAAAGAACAGGCGGTGGAGCAGCAGAAAAAAAGAGTTGCGAGTTGTTTGTTTTCACTGATGGCGGGATGATGGACAGGGGTAGCGTGGGGTGACGCAGCTCGTCCGTTCAGCTATTTATGGTATGTAAGTAGAATTACAAAGCAGGCGCGAGTGCGAGAATATCGTTGTGGTCAGTTTTGCTATTGTTGTGAATCTTTGTTACTTCTTTTGTTGTTGGCACTTTTTTATCTTTGGACTGGCTGTTGGTTGGCGTTACTTATTTCTATTCCCACTTAATCACTGAAGCACATCGTCTATTGCATGAGAATATACTTGCATTCATAGGTTTGTAATGGACTTTAACTGCAAAATTCTAATACTGGCTGCTTGGAAGCCTCTTCTCCAGTTTTCTATTTTTGAACGATAACTGAAACGCTTCTCCCGGCGGTTTCTTAATGAATGACGTTGAACAGCGTATTTCGATACTTTCCCTATGGGAGTCTATTGAATATTGGTTGGTGCTCATTCTTTTCATATGTGATATGGATGGATTTCGTATCGCATATCTTATCGACCATGAACGAAAACAAAACAAAAACAACAAAAAATTAAGTACGTTTGTGGTGGACAAAATTTCTGAATTAAATTCCTTATCAATAGTTCTCTTTTATTACGAACGTATGTATTAGGCGCGTTTTATTTAAAAAAAAAAGATAAAACACCGACAAGGTTAGGTTAAAAGGTTAGCCCACCAGGATAAATGGTAAATGGAGAGGGTCATCTTTTAGTAAGTTCTGTCAATCTAGACGCCATATATTAAATCTAATCATTCTCATTCATATATAGAAGTTTCGCCTTGAAATAATCTACAACCTGTGATGGGGAAATCCTATAAATATTTTTCATTTCATAAGTGAGTACGAAATAATCCATGAATTCATGAAATTATTAGCACAAATTCTTCTTACTACTGTTTTTTTTAGGTCCCATCAATTTTAAAGCCACATATTAAATCTGATCATTCTCAATTATATACTTAGCTGCCACATCAATGTTTGACTTTTGTGGCCACAAATGTGCATCTATCCGATTATCTTATCCGCCATGCAAATGACACTTTTATAAAATTCATTGCCTCAATTTTGCAGCACGAGTGACACGATTAAGGTACGAAGTGTTTCTTTTGTTTACGATTGATTTATTTTGCTCTTATTCTTAGGAATTGATTCCCTAGTGTAAACGTGGGGGAATCCCACGAAAGCGGACTGACCCGAAGATCAATTCTTCGGCCAAGAGCTGTCACCGTTGCCGCGACAGCAACAACCTAGAGTGAATGTGGACTATATCTTAGTACACTGGAAATGTAAATGATGCTTGAAGCATGGGAGATAGCTTTTCGCCTGAAAAAAAACAAATAGCATCTCTATATGTGAAAATAGAAAGGGACCTAAGGTTAAAAACCAGTTTTGTTCAGGAGAGCCATTTTAAAGATTAGGTCCCTTTCTATTTGCGCTTAGAATTGTCGACTTCACTTTCATAAAACGCGCATATCTCTGGAAGGGAACACTTTTGGAGCATGGAATCGGTTCGATGCTCAGATGTTGTCCACATCAAAAAAAGAAAAAAAATGAAAATTGATTTTTTTACCCTTAGGTCCCTTTCTCTATGCGCTGTGACATATGTGTAAATTACTAATGCCTCTGCGTTTTTCATACGTCTCACTAATCCATTCTCATCCAACATTCATTCATTCATGTTACACATTCCCCCTTTTGAAGAACTCTGCTTCTGATTTTCCTTCAATGTAATATTTTTTGCTAAAGATTTAGTCGGATTTTGTAGTAAGAGAGAAAAAACGTTAATGTTTTTTTTAGCTCGTTTGTTTTTTCTCAGTCTGTTGTTTTACACATTGAAGAGGGATTAACCGGCTCAAGAACTCTTGCATCTATATTTAAATAGAAGACAAGTTTTTATCAAAATGGTTTTTTTTTGATTGGTTTTTGAGGCAATTATGTGAGACTTTTACATACTAAATTTTTTCAAAAAATCTTGATGCTATCTTAAATTTGTCCCCATTTGCCCTAGGAAGTTTTACACTTTACTTGCTGCAAGCCTTAGTTTATAGGTGAGGGGGTAGGGTTGATGGAAACGAAAGAACTTGTTCGTACTGGCAATTCCATGGTACAATAAACCAGGTATAGTCATTAGCCAAACAACAACAAAAATAGTTAGTTAGGCCCCCCATTCACGTACAGTTTTAACTGCCAGTTTGAACTGTTCAGCTAAAACTGTCAGTTGAAACTGTGTGTGGTATATAACTGACAGTTTTACTCAACTGTTCGGTTTAACTGAGAAATATAAAAATTTTATATTTTTAACTGACAGTTAAAACTGTACGTGAATGGGGGGCCTTATATTGTCAAAGTCATTTGAAAGAGAATGCCAAAAATACATTTTTCTGAATGTTTGATGATAATTGTGAATGTTGGATAAAGTATTTTTCCTTTACCTTATTTATTAGTAGTGTGAAGTCGGCTGCAGATTATTTTGACATTTTGTTTTTAAAACTTTTGTAATAATTATATTTGATTGAATACACTTTTTTATTTTCCCATGCATACTTATATTTTCACACAAAATTAAGAACGAATAAATCACAGAATATCAAAAAAGGCCAAAATGAAAACAATAATTGCAGAATCCGAATTGACTTTTGTGAACACAAGAGGCAAGTTCAAAAGGGTATTATAAATATTGCCGCAACTACCTAATGTGCATGTGGACCTAGCTCCTAAATGAGTGGCTCTTAATGAAGTAATTTACACAAACTCGAGCAAAATTTCCAAAATTATGATTTTTGGCTGCTATCTTAAATTTGCACTAAAGCAAGTGCCAGCTAAACCGAAACTACTGTTATACAATTGGACCATATCAGTTCCTGTTTTTATATAACCGCATATTAAGATCCCTACTGATTAGAGGATCTCTTACTCTTGAAACCACACATAAAAGCCGTTACTGTTCAATTTTCGCATATCACTTTACGGGCGCCCACTAACCTAGTAAAATGGACCATATAGGCTCTAAAACTTAAACAAAATTTGTAAAACAGGCCCATGGTTTCAAACAACCTTTAAACAAAGTTTCTTTCACTTTGGAAGACGCCGGTCCACACGGAATTTTTATTCCCTGTGCCCATAAGTATACCGATTAATGTATTATTCCATTTAACGATGTGTGTCTGTTCGTCCGTCTATCATAAGTTTGTAATCAAACTACAGGTCAGAATTGTTGTCCGTTTTTTTTTTATAAAATTTGGCAGAAGTATGTTTTTTGGACCAAGGACCATAACGGTTACTGGTCTAACGAATCGAAAAATCTTTCTATTTTAGGGCGATTAATGGATGAACGGCTACAACTTTCAAGCTTAGCTTTTTCTAAACTTAATTACGAGTATTAAAGTTATATACTCGTAGTAAAAAGACTAATTTTGGACTAGGCTTTTATAGTGTCTTAAATGGGAACTTTTTCTTCCTTTCGCCTGCTATGAATTATTATTCAATACTAACCGATCTGCGTAACCGATCTGGTATAATTTATCTAATCATATATTTGGTAAATTATTAGTCTCTAGCACTAATAGTTTGCACTGAATCTTGCTTTTCAACAGACAGACGGACATGTCTACATCGTCATAGAATTTTACGACGATCTATATATACTAAATAGGATCGCAGATAAGTATTTAGAGGTGTTATAAAATGATTGGCAACCAAAAATACTACTATTCATTATTAGGATTTGTTTTGATTTGTTGTCTGGGCCAAGAGCCCAGCACTAAAATTTGCACACATGGACGATTTTTGGAGTTTTTCCTAAGTTAAGGCTATGCCATAGAGCCTAAAAGACGCCATCTACAAAGAAGTAAACGTTTAATTCACAGAATTTCAAATATGATAAACCCAAACCTAAAAACCCAATGGTCGAAAACCGACCCCCTTAATATACTAGATGTGTGAGTAGGTAAAAGTAGCAATTTCTCTTTTCTATATAAATAATCTCTTAACCCCTTATTCATAAAAACTTAAAATAGGTTAAACGAACTTTTTTTTTTAAAAAAAATTTGAATTTTTTCGACAATTTTAATGTATATGGCCCTTAGAAGTTCGACTCTATTTTGATCGGCATGATCAGTGGGCTTCACTTATTTTCTGGGGATTTTCTGCATGTCCAGCGTAGTGCAGTCTTCTGCAACATCGACCCGACCTGACTTATGCTTTTTATAAATTAAAAGGCTGTGCAAAAACCAAGCAATTAGAGAACTGGGTCAAATCAAGTCAATAGTGAAGTAAGACACATGGTGTGAAGCAATAAATTGGGCTGTAAGGCTACAGACTCAAACCGAAAGGCCAACTCTTTATTTAATTTCCACCTTAATAAGACTTCAAGCATTTGTTTGATAAAACACGACTATTGTGTACATTTTCGTTCATTAACTCCGGGCTTGTTCTTCTGGTTTGTTGTATTCGTTCTGTTTGTCGTATTTACTCACATGTCCATGAATGATATGCAATTGCAACACATGGTATAACTTCCCTCCAGCGTACCCCTAAAGTCCAGTGCCACCCACCTTCAAGCTGTCCAGGGAATTTTTCATATAATTAAATGGTTTTTTATGTTCATAACTCGTGTGTTGTTCAGATTTTGATTTTGTTTATTTGCCATAATGAGGATTAGTCACTTTTTTGGGTAAATAAAAAACAAGCAAGGTAAAGACGATTTGATGATATGGAAGGCCTAAACGGTAGCAGTATTTGTGGCAATTAACCCTTTAAGTAGGCAATTGTTATACGTTTACAAAAATTTAGCATTGGACTCAACAACATATTTTTGTTAGCTGTTTTCACATTTTTATACCCTCCACCGAAGACTGGTTGGTATACTAAATTTGTCATTCCGTTTGCAACACCACTTTACTTTATATATGATCTCGTAAAATTCGAAAATGATCTGGCCATGTTTCTCCCCCCGTATGTCTGTTAAAACCACGATAACCGTCAGACGAATTAACCTAGGATCCTAAAAGTTTGCATGTTGGTGACTTATGGTCATAAGCTGTTTGGGGAAATCGGAACAGTGGGAAAAGTTTCCCTTTAAGGGACTAAAGGTACCTCGGAAAAAGTTCAATTTCTTGTCGTATGTTGAGCATTTGAATTTCCTTTTCATTGCGAGGACTTGGTCAAATTTTTGGTTGGCACCCACCTGTAGTTAAACAATTTGGTCGATTCTTTCTCTATGTGGTCGGACTGTTTCTAAGACTTAAATGTTATTTCAAAAAAAATGCCTCACATCATATTCGCAGGCATTTTCCGTCCAGTGTTGTCGCACATCGGTGGCCCTGAATTATTTATTTGCTCTACATCTACAAAACGTCTCCATAGGTTTGTAAAATATGCCTTTGTATGGGGGATTTTAGATACCATTTTGTCATACGATTTAAGATTTCGTATTAGGATTTCATTAAAGTTACACGGTTTGTTTTTTTTTTTGCTAGCCCCTTAGAATATCAGAATCTGCAGCTTTAGATGAAACATTGTTCACCCGATTTCTACCAATTTTCGCTAGAGTCCATGTTTTCGAATAGCAAAAGGTTCCTTACGATTTGAGACCCTACAGCTCTAGAAGACACAAATTACACCCGATCATGTTCAAATTTGTATGTTACACCAAATAATACTATTCTGCAAAAAAACCTTTTGAGGCCTCCTTTAGACAAAACCAACTGATCCTTATATAAAATGATCTACTGAATACGAATTAAAAGTCCGTTTTGCCCCACCACGTATGGTTTTCGAGATATCGTGAAAACGATTTTTTACTATGATTTTTAACAAAAATTGCTTTAATTCGGACAATTTTCATCGGATCAAAAACATACCACATTGGAATCGTTACAGTGCGTTCTTTATAATTTTGTGCAAAAACTTGCGGAAGACCTCCAGAATTGGGGATAATTGGTAGTTAAAAACAAAATTTTTCAACATAAAAATCAAAATTTTGAATTCTTTTGGCTGTAACTTTCACAATTTTTATTCGATTTTTATAATTTTTAATTTGCATGAAAGATGCATTTCTTACCAATAATTTATAGTTGCAGCCATTTATATATTGAGTGGTGGGCTAGACCTTGCGGACGTAAAGACCACGACATAGGTCAAGGCCTCTATTTTAGCTAATTCGTAAAATTAATCTCATATTCAGATTCTTTAGAAAATTCTACTGTTTTGTAATAAAAACAAAATGTAAACTTCTTTTGGCTGGAACTTTCACAATTCTTATTCGATTTTTATAATTTATAATTTACATGAAAGATGCATTTCTTACCAATTAATAAAACGAATAAAAAATGCCACTATTTAAAATTTTTAGTTGCAGCCCTTTATATATTAAGGGATGGATCAGACCTTAGGGATGTGAAGACTACGGGTCATGAAGTCCATTTTATCCAAATCGTAAAATGAATGTCATATTCAGTTTATTCAGAAAATTCCTGTTTTGTAGTGCTATAGATCCATTTTCAAAAGGATCAATTTTCGGAACCCTAGGGACCTTATTTGCATGTGTCGAGGCCTCAAATCCAGTCAAATCGTAGAATTACTGTCATTATTTATAACAAAATGTGTATTATGTTATTATATTAATGTTTATACGTCGATGGTCGAACGGGCCGGTTTTTGAATATAGTCGATCCGATTCCGAAGTGCTCTAAATCTTAATTTTGGGTACATGTACAGTGATTTTGATTTTTTTTTTGACTGTAACTCCCACAAGTTTTATTCGATTTTTATAGTTTACATGATAGATGAATTTCTTACCAATTAATATTACTTATTTTTAAGTGAATCGTACAAGAATATCAAAAAGTTTTAGGCAGGTTAATAAAAAATGTCAATTTCCTGTTCACGATATTTCGAAACCCATACGTGGTGGGGCAAAACGCATATTCAATTCAGATCATTTTACATAAGGACCAGTTGGTTTCGTACAAAGGATGATTTTTTGCAGCACAGTGTAATTAACTGTAACATATAGACAATGGTGCCAGACTAAAATGCTTAACTCACTGACTAGCAGAGTGGTGTAGGGTATCTCGTATTCCGCCACGCTTGATTTCAATTTGTTTTTCTTTGTGAATGAAACTTAAAATTTATTATGCTCGATTTTCTGAGTAAGAAATACTCAAAATACTCGCATAACATGACCCCAGAGTAAATGTTAAACCCGATTTGACAGAGAGATAAAATCATAATCTAAATTTCAAAAAAAACATAGTACTAAAGCTGCCATAAACGTTCATACCACATTATCTTTTTTGTCTTCATTATAAGATTATGTTTTCCATTAAAAATCAGGGAAACATAGCTAATACAAAAATATAATCTGTGGAGGTTAACTAAAAATCTGTTCGAACTTTTCCAGTTCCTCTTCTCTGACGATTGTTTGGTTTCGAAAAATATCCACACTAGAGGACATTCACTTGTTCAACACAAGGAAGTGGATGGTGGATTCCCTACCTTTTTCCATTGATGCCGTAATGGCAATGCCTTTTTTTATTTATTCACTGAGTTGTACGAGGGTTGCTATTTATATTTCGGGTCCGGCAATAAAAGCACAATAACGTGGATCAATTCGACATCTTGAGTGGTCAAATAGCTCATCGTTTCAGCTGATGTGTGAGAGCTTGCATTGTCGTGATGCAAAATGATCCGTCTTCTCTTATTAACTTCTCCCTTTCTTTGAACACTATGATTTTATACCACTCAGAATTGACCGTCCTACGATCCACTAAAGGCACTGTGGCAACATGGCCGGTTATACCGAAAAAAACGCAAACCTTTGCTTCGATGTATTTCTTCCACGAACAACATTTGTTGGATATGGCTAGTTTTGAAAGACCCATACGGTCGATTGCTGTTTTGTTTTGGGTTCATATGCAAAGATCCATGATTCGTCACCTGTGACAATGTTATACACTGTCTTTGAGCTACCGCAGTTATACTTTTTCAATATCTCTTTGCACCAATCCATACGAGCCTTTTTTGAGCATTCGTCAAATTACGTGGGATCCAACGAGAACAATTTTTTTTCACGGCCAAATGAACATGCAATATCTTAGTATTGATGGTTATCATGCTAATACCCAAGGATGCCTCAATCGCACGGTATGTCGATGTTGACTTAGACACTCTTGTCTCGATAATCCACGCCGAAAATTGTAAAAAATCATCTCACGAATATGTTCGTGGTTGTGCTGCTAATTTTTCTTTGTTTTCTGGATGTTCCCTATAGATTTCCCTAATACATTATTTCTTTACGTTTCCAAACAAGTCAAAAAATGAGGATTTCAATGATTGTTTCGTTGAAAATCGAATTACATAGTTGCTACTTACTCGAAAATCGAAAAGGAAACCGTTTGTCGAAAATAATAAACTCGAATTCGTGTAGAAACGATCCAAAGCCAAAAACCATTACATTCGAATCGAGTTACATGATAGAGGAGGTTACAAATGATGACAAGACTGTTCAACATGTTTCGTTTCTGAATATCATAAGAAGTAGATCTGTAAGATTACATTAATCCCACGACAGCTGTCTCTATGTACCAGATTGACCTGAATCAGCAATCTTCGGCCAAGGGCTGTCACCCTGGCATTACAAAAACAACTGTAAGATTAACATCGTTTCCACAATTGCTCATAAGTGGCCCCAGTTTCACAACTTGCAGTCCGAGTATCAGGCATTGCTAACTATTCACCATTTGAGCTGGTTTTCAAATTGTGGACGTCCTGTTACTACGATATATGTTGACTTTATAACTGACTTACTAATAAATTGTCGTTGGTTTTGAAACTAATCAATCGATATCTTTACTTTTTCGTCAATAAAATGAAATGACACTTTCAATATTTTAAAATTCTTCTCATGCTTAGGCAAACAACTATTCGTTCTACTGAAAAATTGTGGGCCCTATGGGTGTGGTTGTTGTTGTAGCAATAATATATTCTATTTAGATGTCTTGTTTGTCTATAGGGGACCTGCTTCAGGTGGAAAAAACGCGCCATTTGAACTGGAAGCGTGCGTCCACAGAGACCTAGGGGTCAGCTGAGTGGGCTTAGCCGGCCAATTGCAGAGGTGCAGCTCGTCATGTGGTCCCTGATGGCAGACGGGACAGATGTCCGGAACGTTAGCATCAAGCCGTGCCCAATAAGAATTGAGGCGGCTAAACCATCCAGATCTCAGCTGAGCCAAAACCTACCTTCTCCTTAGGTAAAATCTCCGGGGGATGCTCCCCTAGCACTACACTCACACGGTAGCTGGATACTGCTGCTGCGACTTCATCGGCATGAATGTTGTTCAGACCTGCCTGATAGTTTCGATGATCTAAAGATTCTCTCTTGTACCGCTGGACCACTCTCTTTGGATCCTGATGATCGTACCTGATCTGCCTGGGCGGAGGCATCCTGTCCAAGAGATGGTGGTAAGGATGACTGCTGCGTAAACTCCATAGCAGGTATTGCTTAGACAGCAGGAAATTGTGTTTGCCCACGGTTGGGACCTTCGGTTGGTTGGTTTAAAGTAGGGAGCTCCAGAAATAGTATGCCTAAGCCATTTCTCGGCTTGCTATGCTCTCTTGTTCGATAGTTTGTCGTTTTCTTTCATTTCATTTTGTTGTAATGGGAGATCCAAGTAGATATACTTTTTTCAATGGCCTTTTTTTTTGACAGATCACGTGTGCGTCGTGTCATGCTGTCATGTTATTTTTGTTTAGTATTGTTTGGCATTTCATCATGGAAAGACTTACGCCTGAACAACGTTTACAAATCGTTCTGTGAGGAATGTGTTTCGTGCGTTTTCGAGCCAAATTTTGTTCAGCGATGAGGTCCATTTCTGGCTCAATGGGTATGTAAACAAGCAAAATTGCCGCCTTGGGGCGAAGAGCAACCAGAAGAGGTTCAAGAACTGCCACTTCATCCAGAAAAAACAACGGTTTGGTCTGGTTTGTGGGCCGGTGGAATCATCGGTCCATATTTCTTCAAAAATTATGCCGGTGAGAACGTAACCGTCAATGGCTGGCGACCGTTATCGTGCCATGATAACCGACTATTTGATGGCTGAATTTGAAGCTCGGCGACATTTGGTTTCAACAAGACGGCGCCACTGTCCACACATCGCATCAATCACTGGATTTATTGAGAGAACACTTCGGTGTGCGGATAATTTCACGTTTTGGGCCGGTCGATTGGCCACCAAAATCGTGTGATATCACACCGTTAGACTTTTTCCTGTGGGGATATGTAAAGTCTAAAGTTTATGCGGACAAACCCGCTTCAATACAGGCCTTGGAGCAACACATCACGCGTGTCATTTGCCACTTACCAGTCGAAATGGTCGAACGAGTCATCGAAAATTGGACTCAACGGATGGACCATCTGAGGCCAACATTTGAATGTTCTTTCAAATGATAATAAGCATTTCCCATTCAATTTGAATTTTCAGTGTTTTTTTCTTTAAAAAGGCAGGGAACCTCGAAATGGATCACGCGGTTTTTACTGAGTTTCTAGTGGTGCCCTATTGAAAAGTCTACGCTCTGACTTGCCCAGATTTCGTATCTGCCCTGTTATCAAGGGTTATTCTTTGGCTGCTTTCCTGTTCCGGATTGGGCAACTCTCGTCAAAGGATCGTGTCAGAGACTCCGTAACTTGAAGACTTCGTGATTGATCTCTTCTGGTCCTTTGAGGTTGCCACTGGGTTCTAGGTTGGACTTCAGTTTTCCAAGGAACTGTGCCCAGTTTGTTTTTTTCCTTTTTCTTAAACTGTATTGGATTAGGAGGCGGTATGGAAAATGTAAACATTGTGTAGCGTTGGTGAGAGAAGGAATTCTGCAACAAATGTAGCCTTGCACGATATACTTCCTATACTCATCAGCCAACTGAAAAAAGCGGAAAATTATTACTAAACGAATGCTATTGTGGAAGATTTGTAGACCTTTAAAATGGCCACTAATGGCAGTAACTATACCTACCGTTTTAAATCCTTTTCGAAATTAAACAAATGACCAGCAATATTGCAGTGTTAGAGTATTATGGGTGCAAATTTTATTGTGGAAAAAGTATGAAAAGTTAAAAAAAAAAATACAACGATTGTAACAATTCTGTGTGAAAAACAATTAATAAGTGTAAAGGTAAAGGTAAGCTGCCAACAAAATATATGTATATGTATGTATTCATGTGTAAAGTAGTTTAAAAAATATAATACCATGGAGAATTGTAAAACAACAACAACACAGGAGAGCGGTTTAAAAAATTCCCTAATTACAGTTCACATTTAAGGCCATAAATTACCATTATTGGACTGGTGTGTATGTTTAGTTCTTGTCTTTTTTGCTTTTTTTTTTTTCTTTTTTGTTTCAACGAATATTTTTAGCCCGATAGTGTTCTTTTTTTTGTTTTGCCGCCACTTTTTTGTTCAAGGTTAAACTTAAGGTCACCCCAACAAAAACACAGTGTGTTGAGGCTAAAGGATTATTGATTTTTTAAGGAGTTTTGTTTGTTTTCGTTTCTTTAAACAAAACCTAATTTGGGGCTACATAAGGTACAAATATTCAAAAAAAAAGGAAGTAACTTTAATGTGGAATATCTCTTTTTTTGTTGTTACACAATTACACATTTAAAAAGGAAGTTTGTTACGGAATAATATACGTGGGTGTTATATATATGTATGTACTCTGGTGTGTGTGTATTGATAAATAAAAAAATCATTAACACATTTTAATAACAATTAAAGCTTAAACTCGAGGTATGTTTATTTCTCTGCATTTTTATGTTTTTTTTTCTTCTTCTGCTTCTATTACTACCACTACTTAGTTATTCAAGGTTACGACTGGGGGAATTTTTAGACTGGTTGGATGTCTGCATTGAATATTAATTAAAGAGCAGTGCAATACTTACAAATTGTTTATAACATTTATGTTTTGTTTTGCTTTGATTCGTTTTTTCTTTTTTGTTTGTTAATGACAAGATTTGTTCGAGATTCTTGAAATATCATATGTTCGATTCGATTTTGTTTAAAGTGGCCTTTCAAATTAATAGGCAAGCATATAGCGCGCAAAGAAGCCTACTAGCAGGGCCATAAAGGCCTGATTAGCGGAGGCTCCCGAGGAGGCCTCTTTGACACTTTGATCACCGATCAAGGTGGACTGTTGCAATTGTTGCGATGATCCTCCGGGTACCGGCTGTATTGGTGCCAAGGGTGCAGTGCCGTCCGCATTTGGTGGTGGTGGTGCGGCTGTATTGTTAGCATCCATGGCTCCTGGTGCGGCTGCTGGTGGCGGTGGTGGTGGTGGTGCAGGATAGCAGACAGTCTTCTCCACTTCTATCATTTTGGTAGCATCAGCCGGATCCGTTTCATTGAAACGCATCGGCACACAAATTATACCGCCTGCTGCTGGTGGTTGCTGTTCGGGATTAGCAGGAACTGGGGCAACCGTTGTGCCACCTTCCGCTGGCATAGGTGTGGTTTCATTCATACCGGGGACTATGGGAGCCAGAGGCGCCATCGGAGCTAGTTGAGCTGGAGTATCACTGGCTGGTGCAGCTGGCGCTGCAGGGGCTCCCGAGTTAATGACGGTGGCTCCATTTACGTCCGTTGCATTGATGGGCTGTCCGCTGTTGTTGATGATTATAATACGTTCACCACCTCCACCGGCAGCATTACCAGCAGCTGGAGCTTGCTCGATGACCTTGGGTCCGGAGGGTGTAAGTACATGACCCAAGATAGCGCCACCAATAGCACCTGCTGCCAAACCGGATCCTGTGAATACAAAAAAAGGGGGGTAAATAAGACTGATGAAGAAAGAAATTTCAAGTTCAAATCACAGAAATTTCAATAAATACAAGGTTAGAAGGACTTGTACCGGCCTGGTAGTACAAACTTGATTCCCGTTTTACATTCCATTCAGGAACAAACCCAAAACTTCTTAAGAATCGGTCAGCGATATATTTTATACGAGGGCTGCAATTTATATAATAATATACAGTCCTGACAATACTAGTGTTCCTAGATGCAAATTGGAACTTCCATTTGAAACTTGACATTTTTTAGCATAACTTCACTCAGAACCTCAAATGACAGGTCGAATTCTTTTGTTTACAGTGTGTTGAAATTCATCTCAGCCAAAAAATGTAATTATCCCGTGAACATTTTCGTGCAATGATTTTTTACGAGTTAGACTTCCAACTTCGGTCACTTTGCCAGAAATCATCGCTGCTGTGCGTGAACTGATTAAGCAAGACCGACATGTGACATAACGTGAGATTGAAGCATCCTTGGGCATTAGTATGACAATCATCAATAAGATATTTGGCCGTGAAAAAAATTTGTTCTCGTTGGATCCCACATAATTTGACGAATGCCTAAAAAAAAGGCTAGTATGGATAACTGCAAAGAGATGTTGAAAAAGTATAACTGCGGTAGCTCAAAGGCAGTGTAAAACATTGTCACAGGTGACGAATCATGGATCTATGCATATGAACCCGAAACAAAACAGCAATCGACCGTATGGGTCTTTCAAGACGATCGAAATCCAACAAAGGTTGTTCGTGGAAGTAGTACTCGTACATCGAAGCAAATGATTGCGTTTTTTTTCGGTATAACCGCCATGTTGCCACAGTGCCTTTAGTGGGACGTAGGACGGTCAATTTTGAGTGGTATACAACTATCAGCCAACAGTGTTCGAAGAAATGAGGAAAGATAGTTAGAGAAGATGGATCACTTTGCATTACGACAATGCGAGCTCTCGCACATCAGCTGAAACGATGAGCTATTGGACCACTCAAGATGTCGAATTGATGGGTCATCCATTGTACAGCCCTGATTTGGCACCCAATGACTTGCTCTTATTCCCTAGCATTAAGAAAAAAATGCGTGGTCAACGTTTTTCATCGCCCGAAGCAGATGTTGAAGCGTTCAAAAATCATGTTTTGGAGTTGGTTCAATCGGAGTGGATAAAGTGCTTCGAAAATTTGTTTGAGCGCATGCAAAAGTGCATTGCTCTTAAAGAGTATTTTGAAAAGCAATAAAACCATTTCCAATGATAAATTTATGTGTTTTTATTGCCGGACCCAAACTATAAATATCAACCCTCGTATACTCACTTACCGGAACTATCGTTTAATGCCGGCTCCTAACAGCTAATATATTTTATATAAAAGCATTTATAAGGTTTCTCTTATTTGTGAAGTCGTCAACTTATCGAGATGAAAACCCTACCGGAGCAAGTTATTTTTTATAAGAGTAAATTACTCCACTAGCGAAGTTAAAGTAAACACATCACCGTCTGGTAGACGCACGTTTCGCCGTTGGTGTCGGCGGTTTTAGCATTATGTATATCTACTTATATATATACGAAACATTGCTTAATTTTGCATAAGCGACGTATTAGGACAGAAGTGGCTCATAGTTTAATCAGAACTCTAGGTTTCTTAGAGCAATAGGTATTCTTGCGGTACGATTTCTTCATCTGAAGGTTCGGACCATCTATCACCAGTACTTGACTTTACAGAAATGCCAACTGCTCTTTTCCCTGACTGAGTGGTGTGATGTTTCGAAAAAAAAACTCTCCTAGGTATCTCAGTATACACCGATAGGTCAAAAATGAAAGCAGGAACAGCAACTGGTTTTTATATAAACGATTTTCAAATACGCTAGTCTTATCGACTGAATAATAGTTGCAGTGTTTTCTACGCCGAGATACTAGCAGAACAATTTCTGTTACAGATTAACCTGCCGAATAACAAAGATTTTAACTTTTATGGGGATAGTAAGGCAGCTAGGAAGGTTGTACAGTAACACCTGGTGGAATCCAAACTGGTTAGGAGTTGCAAAATGTCACTAAGACTATTCACAAACCGGGTTCCTGGACACAGTTAGGCCGATGGAAACGAGGTGGCAGATATACTGGAACGTCCTCGTTACCCTGCGTTGTTATTTTGTATTTTTCAAATTTAATTTGTAAAATATCGTTTCAATAAATAAATACTGGAAAGTCTTGGATCCTATAAGGTTGCTGCAGATGCGTTACTTGAATTATGTTTATTTCACAATTTTTCATTATAAAATAGAGAATAATAATAAAACATGTGTTAATATTATGTAGAAATACTAAAGATATGACTTATAAAATGTCTTAGTAGATAAATACTGCGTATATTAAATATTGTTGAGTTCCCGTCGAAGGGTATTATATAGTTCTAACATAATCCAACTTTTTGTTTAATTATAGTACCAACTCTATTCTTGAATTAAAAAAAAAAAACATACAAAAAAAAGTTGCTGCAGATGCCGACAACTTTGGAAAAAGCCCATTTCTATGCCCCCGAGGGGCTGCGAGAAACATGGATTAAAATAGCATGGACTAGGACTGACAAATGTAAGTTTGCCAGGGCTCTGCGGCCTAAACTAGACAAGAACAGAACCAAAACTTGCTTGAAAATATCAAAAGTCATGCCAAAGTGCTCGTGGGTGTCCTGACAGTACTTGTACATTTTTATGATAGAGAGATGATCACTCCAGCATTGGTTCACTATTTTTTCGTTTTAAATTTGAATGAGCTGTAAAAAAATACTAATGTTTTTAAAAATTTCTGGTTTTTTTGAAAGATTGAACTTCGTTATTTAATAATGGAACACAATATTATTCATATGACTACCACAACTGGCTCGGCAGTACCCCATCCGATCAAACCAATTTTTCAGTGCATTTTCGATTGCTGCGGCTTGAATCTCTTCAATAGCAACTTCGATTTCATGTTTCAACGCTTCAATTGTCTCTGAATGATTTGCGAAACATTTATCCTTAATGGGTGCCCACAGAAAATAATCCAAAGGGCTCCGAGGCGATTTGACATCACAATTTCGGCTAATTCTTTGATTTTTAAAAAATGCGTCAAATGTCGATGAATACGTTGGCTGTGTGACATATGACCTTGTCTTGTTGAAACCAAATGTCGTTCATGTCATTCTCTTGAGTTTTTGGAAACAAAAATTGGTTAAGCCTGGCGCGGCACTCTTGACGGTACCGGCGGCTCCTTGCTCAATTTCGAAGCTAAACGGCCCAGCTGCGATTCACCGCTTTGAACTTTTTTGTGGGGTAACGTAAAGGATGGATTTTTTAAAAACAATCTTTAAACGATTAAGGCTCATAAGGCGAATATGGAATAACAACACACGTTGTAAAAGATGATGTGTACGAGGGCGACCACAACTATCTGGCCTGGCACATTTTCTGTTTTACTAGCAACTTTTTTTGTTTTTTAAAAGCAATCTTTTATAAGCCATCTGTCAAAATTTCCGAAATATTTAATGATTATTTTCTTTGTTACAGGTGATTGAAGTAAACTAGTTTTATAATTTTTGAAAAATGGAAAATAAAGAGTTTCGTGCTGTAATTAAACACTTTTATATGAAAGGTTATACGCCACAATTAATCAAAGATGAATTGGATTCTGTTCATGGTGATAATGCACCATCATACTCCACCGTGAAATCCTGGGTTCAACAATTTAAAATGGGTCGTTCAAGTGCGGAAGATGAACAACGCTCTGAAAGACCGAAAACTGCTACTACTATTGAAAACATTAGAAAAATATTTAATGAAGTGATTAAAGATAGACGAATAAAGCTCAGAGAACTTGCTGATATTGTTAAAATACACGAAAAACAAGTTTGGAGTATTTTACATGATGAACTCCACATGAAAAAGCTATCCGCAAGATGGGTGCCGCGTTTGTTGACTTTGCCCCAAAAAATCGTCCGTTGGACCAATTCCGAGGAGCTTTTAGCGATTTATCAGCGTAATCCAATAGAGTTCTTGCGCCGATTCATAACTGTTGATGAAACATGGATCCATCACTACATCCCAGAATGCAAAGAACAGTCAAAACAATGGATAAAAGCTGGTAAAAGGCGAAAAATGTTAAGTCAGCAGGAAATTTAATGGCCACAGTATTTTGGGATGCTAGGGGTATAATATTTATTGATTATCTTGAGAAAGGAAAAACTATAAATAAAGAATATTATTGTGCATTATTGGATCGGTTGAGTGAAGAAATCATGATAAAACGACCGCATTTAGAAAAAAAAAGTACTTTTTCATCAAGATAATGCTCCTTCACACACTGCATTTTTAACTCAACAAAAACTGGCCGAATCAGGATTTGAAATTGCTCCGCATTCACCATATAGTCCAGATTTAGCTCCTCCTGATTATTTCTTGTTTCCAAATTCAAAAAAAAAATTCTCGGTGGCAAAAAATTTTCGTCCAATAGCGAGGTTATTGGTGAAACTGAGGCATATTTTGAAGGTCTTGAAAAATCATATTTTTCGGATGGAATTAAAAAACTTGAAAAACGTTTGATAAGGTGTATTGAGTTGGTAGGAGATTATGTTGAAAAATAAATAATAATAATTCCAAAAAAACGGTTCTTTTTATGTTAGGCCAGTTACTTTTGCGTTCGCCCTCGTAGATGCCACTAAATGTAAAGTTTCTGTAGAGGTGGTAAAGGTGAATTGTATTTTCGTGGGCATATGTTTGTAGAAAACTTTGAAAAGTGAGATTTTTAAAAGTAATTCTCATACGTTTGGTGAGAACCTGTTCCTAAAGAGTTCAGTTTTCCTTTCAACAAATGTTGCGAAGCTTTCTGAGGAAGGTCCTTACGGACCACAAATCGCCATAAAAGCAGTGTGCAGGCACGAAAATCAATATTGGCATTTTGTAAAATACTTGTCTTCATTTAAATGTATATGGAAGAGGTCTCGAGCCGGTTAATACCTTTTAAATGTGTCTTCCACAAATAATGAGAATGTTAGCACTTTCAATAAACCAATAACAAGTTGAAATGTCCTTTTTTATTTTAAAAAAGAACCTTGGATTTGGCCACCCTTTATAAAGGAGATCTACTTAATACTATTTTGATTGAAAACACTTTGATGCCCATTAGCAGCTAATATTTTATTCAATATAGTTCCATCATATAATCAATTTGTATAAGTTGTGTCATGACAAATTCGATTCCGAAAAGTCTTTGAGGTTTAATTTCATCACTTTAAGCTCCTTTTACGTTTCAGCAACAACATTGTTGCAAAATTTTTTAAATCTTGATTGAAGTTAATCGTTTGTTTTTTTAGTTCTGTATTTGTTTTACAAAATACGTGTTTTGCAACTCGTTCAATATTTATTTATAAAATCCCCGATGATTTTTTCCCCCAAAGTGCATACATATGCATAATATTTGTTAAGCCATTCTCTCAAATGTGTATCTGTTAACTTCCATAACAACAGAAAATATCAATTGAAGAGATGAATTTCAACCACTGCCAAATCATACTGAACAAAACCGGAATGTGGAATGGTCACATTCATTAAAATATTGATTAACACCAGAATTCTAATGAAGGTTCAGGTGTTTTACACAAACATAAAATTATTTTCATCGTCATTCAGCAGCAGTAAATTGTCGACAAGAAAACCAAAATAAATTAGAATAGGAGCAGTAGAAAGTAAAACATGATTTAAGAATAAAATTTCATTTTGTGAGCAGTTGATTTTTATCATTTTTATTTTTTTGAAACCAGTTTTGTGAATTCTCATGGGTACATCATTTTTAAGAGTCTGGGATGTTAGCCACGATAGACTGTGTTTGCAATTAAGATTTAATGATACCAGGAAAAAACGTTATTATTCCGTGGATGTCACGCCATAGATGTTGAGTCGTGGGACCAATCCGTAATACACAAACAATATAACTAGAATCGTATTTACAAGAAAATACCCTACACCATTCTGAAGTGGAGAACATTCGTCATCTCTGTTTGAGCAAAACCGTTTATAGTATTGTACTTCTAAAGTGGCAGGGCCTGCAATCGGGAGGAACCTTTGTATGGACCAATTCTACCAGGATTGGTTATTGAACATTTACTGGCATGATTGAACCTTATGTTGCTTCTATAGCGTTGGGTTTATATAAAATGGTGAACGGATATAGTCTATTTTCTCAAGTATTATATACAACTCGCTCATTAAGTACTATTCGAAATTTATTTTACAGGGTGGGCAATTTAACACTTTAAATTTGAATCGGCTGTAAAAAAGTAGGTACTGATTATTTTTTTAAATTTCTAATTTTATTGGAAAGATTGAACTTTGTCACTGTCGAGTGCAGCCCCGATTTGGCACCCATTGACTTCTTCCCTTACATGAAGAAAAAACTTTGTGGTTAACGTTTTGTGACGCCCTTTTAAATCGATTTTGGAAATTTGAAAAATATGGGTACTCCATATGGCTACCAAAAAGCCCATAGGATACCGCGTCAATTATAATATTCCTAATTTTAAAGTCGAAATATTTTTGATTTTGAGGTTAAATTTTAGTTTCTAAACTCGACCGCTGGTGGCGGAAGGACAAAAATTGGGAACTTCATATTTACACGAGAGATAGTCCATACGACTCCACGTCTATTTTCATATTCAGAATAACTTAAAACAAATTCTTCAAATATTTTGGATTGTAAGGTTTCTTAATTCTTAATTTCTTAATTCGCCAACTGTAGGCGAACGGGAAAAAGTGGGAGCTGCCCATTTGCATACGAGAGATAGTCCATGGGACTTTGTGTCAATTGCCATATTCAGAATATCAAAGGCAAATTGCAGAGGCAAAATATTTTCGATTTTGAGATTAAATTTTTATTTTTGAATTCGCCCACTGCAGGAGAACGGAAATATATACAGTCCATAAGATTCCGCGTCTATTATTATATTCAGAATATATGGACGGACATCGCTTAATCAATTCAAATAAAGATTCTTAGACGATTTGTATAGTTAAAATTCTATATCCTTTTATTAAGATATTGCATATTTCAGCAGACAAGCCTCCTTGAGCCAATATTGCTCCTTTCAGACGAAATGAACGTCACTGAGACACAATCTCCAAATATATGTAAAAACTAACGTCTGTGACACATAGGGAACGACATGTTCTTTTTAACTACATGCCAGACTGCGCTTTAGCCAGCGAACCGGTCGACATAATAATTGTCGCCTCGGCAGAGATATTGTGTCGTCTCGTCAATGGATGAATCTGGTAAAGACAATTACCTTCCATCCAAAAACTAGGAGACAGCAGCATCGCAGTCCCTTTGTGACAATAGTTGTGTTCTTTGTAATTTACTTATCTAAAATTTGTATGGAAGTTACTCGGTTAGCATGCGAGTTGGCATTAAGTTTGCTTAAGAAACGACTTAGAGTTGCCACACTTATTTTTCAACAAAAAATCAAACATAACACACCCTGCTTTATAAAAACGAATGTTTCTTGTTATGAATACTAAAAAATAATTAAACCAGTAAAGGTCTTATCGGCGAATTCGTATTGGGTTCATTTGCACGAGATCTTTGCAAGTAAAACTATAGATCAACTCAAACCGATAGTTAAAAGAAATAGTAAAAAAAATACAAAGAAAATGTGTAGTTAACTTATTATGTTTAATTGATTATTTAATAACAATTTAAAGTTTTTTATTGTCTGCTTTTGACGAATTCGCCGTTGAAACCTCTTGCTGTTCTCAAAGAGAAACAATGTTGCAATAATACTCTGATTTTTGTTCCATGTTGTCAGATTACAATATTGCAAACTTACTAAGTAACAAAGCTAGTAACCTTGCGAGAACAGAAAGAGTAACCTCAAAGAAAGGAGTTTTCAAGTAAAAGAAAGAAAGGAGGAATGCTATGAAAACCCTTCAGATTCTACCGAAAAGCCTTCCACTACGGGAAGTCTCCGAAACAAACCAGATCCGGTTTCAAAACGCTAGCTTATACAAAGAAGACTAATCGTAATTATATACGATCCTATTTTGATAGTAAGATTAAGCTCGCAAAATGGCGATGACTTGAGGAAAAACCTAAACAAACTGCTATAAAATCGTTAAAGAAAGATGCAATTAAATCGTTAAAATGATCTATTGACTTTTAGATTTCTGTGGCTAAAAGGTTGGGTCTCGGTATTGACAAGATACTAAGGCTGAACGGGAAACCGAAAAAGGCCTCGGCACATGCATAGGAAACGGATGTAATGGCATCTTTGGCTTTTTAAGAGAAATTTGGTAGAAAATTTAGAAAAGTTCTTGTTCTACTGAATCATTTGAACGGACTCGTTCATATCAGAAAGAAAATGGTAATTCATTTTCCCTTCGAATTTGTATTTCCTTAGGGATAATATTTAATACTTGGCGAAAGTAATTGTTCACTAAATTGCGAAAAAAAATAAGTTAATGGAGAAAAAACTATGCGGAAGTTTGTTAAAATGACTAACTATATAAAAGTGCGAGGGAAATAAATTCTAGGGGATTTTTTCTCAAGATAAGGATGACCAAGTTCTGGCCTAGACTCCATAGGTATGCGCATTCCGCTCTCAGACGATAGAAAGGAAGCAAAGCCCGAATGTCGCTGATGGTGATGTTCAACTGCTTATAATGAATTTCAAGAAGTCAAGTTGCAAAACAAACGATAGCATAATAAAAAAAAAAATATTTGACCCGAAAAAAATATTTGACTGGCACAACGGCCGTTTTTAGACGACTTTCGTCTTTGAGCGTGCGTCGGCCACGATTGAATTCATTAAACCAGTTTTTCACAGTGCTATAAACAACATAAATGATGGTCGTACGTCAATATGTTCTGAGTACGTTTATCTTAAAAAATGTCAAACTTTCCAATGAAAATGGCAGATGGCGCCAGGCAACACTCAGTGTCGCTTAGGCCAGAAATATATATAGCAACCCTCGTATAACGCTTGGAAAAATTTTAATTTTTTTTATTCAAAGTCAAATTGCAAAACAAACGATAGCATAATAAAAAAATATTTGACCGGATAAATAAACAGGGTGGCGCGCAAATCGTGCTACAAAAACAAAACGTAATAACTTTTTTCTGTGAGAGCTATCGGATTATTCTTTATTTTGTTTGGAAGTTTAGTTTTAGAAGTTTAGATATATTAAAATAAACGCTTGGTATACCAAAAAGAGGATTTGGATAGCAAAGCGGTACTATGCTTTGCAGTCCTGAATTTCTGTCCAAAAAGAATTAAGACGGAAGTATGGCGGAACTCCCCCGAATAGATGGACCATTATAAAGGCTAGTAAAAATGTTTGCCGAATCTGGAAGCGTCGCACGAAGGACGTACCGTCGAGATCCCTATGTTCGGATTTAAGACACCATACCCGCAGTAGCATCGTCAATTCAGACAAATCCAAGCGATTCGACTCAAAACTTGTCGGAGCAAATTGCAGTTAGCAGACGGTCATAACAACGGATAATTCATGATGACCATACCCGCAGTAGCATCATCAATTCAGACAAATCCAAGCGATTCGACTCAAAACTTGTCGGCACAAATTGCAGTTAGCAGACGGTCATAACAACGGATAATTCATGATGACTAAAATTGTTTCCCTACAAAGTCTAAATTGCAAGCAAGTAAAACCCTCTGTATTTGCCTATTGGAATGGCATTTTGCCAAAAAAAATATTGAAATGGCCGTAGAATAAAAAAGCTTGATAAATTGTTTGTTTTTTTCTGATTAGGCTCATTTTGATCTAAAATGGCAATGTAAACAATCAAAATTGCCGTATATGGTGTGAATCCAGAACGAGTTTCTGTGGGGTGCGCTGTTCCATCAAGCTGCATTGCTGGACCACACTTTTTTAAAGAAAATGGTGTAACAATGAATGTCAAAAAGCATGTTGAAGGAGTTGTTTTTAGCCCAGAACTGTGTTAAAGACGTATACGGTTTAACAGTATTTGGTTCCAGCAAGATGGAGCAACTGCACATATAGCCAGATCGGTTATGGCAGAGCTCCAACGAAAATAATCATATAAATTAATATCTTATTGTAGCACAATTGGTGTGCCACCCTGTATATCCATCAAATTCGAGATAAATATTCGATTCAATCGTTTTTTAGATGCAAAATGGCCTTGAAACTGGTGAATATCCAGAATCCAATCAAAATATATAGTAGTTATTATTACTCGTATCATGTGTACACCAAAACAAGACAAAAGATTAAACTAAATCACGCATACAAATGTAGTTTTCATGCATGAATGCAAGCCGTCGTGACAAAAACGAATTTTATACTGAACAAATATCACACGGTCTGTCTCTACCTACAGTCAGACAATCGAGTTAAATATACTAAAACAAATGTTGGTTATATGACATTTATACCCGCTACGTATGTACTTGGCCGCTAATGTAGATACTTTCGTAGAAAAAGTCATTCACTTGCAGATTATTTTGCTGTAAATTACGAGTATATTAGATGAAAATAAATATTAAGGCCATGCCACTGTTTACGCTGTATTTGAACGATTCGTTAAATCGCACTTTGTGCTAATGACAAATGGACAAAAATATTTTCCTTATTCAATAGCTACGAGGGCGACCGCAAAACTAAGTGGCCTGGCACATTTCCTGTTTTTCTAGCATTTTTTTTGTTTTTTAAAAGCAATCTTTTATAAGCCATCTGTCAAAATTTCCGAAATATTTAATGATTATTTTCTTTGTTACAGGTGATTGAAGTAAACAAGTTTTATAATTTTTAAAAAATGGAAAATAAAGAGTTTCGTGCGGTAATTAAACACTTTTATATGAAAGGTTATACGCCACAATTAATCAAAGATGAATTGGATTCTGTTCATGGTGATAATGCACCATCATACTCCACCGTGAAATCCTGGGTTCAACAATTTAAAATGGGTCGTTCAAGTACGGAAGATGAACAACGCTCTGGAAGACCGAAAACTGCTATTACGATTGAAAACATTAGAAAAATATTTAATGAAGTGACTAAAGATAGACGAATAAAGCTCAGAGAACTTGCTGATATTGTTAAAATACACGAAAAACAAGTTTGGAGTATTTTACATGATGAACTCCACATGAAAAAGCTATCCGCAAGATATGTGCCGCGTTTGTTGACTTTGCCCCAAAAAATCGTCCGTTGGACCAATTCCGAGGAGCTTTTAGCGATTTATCAGCGTAATCCAATAGAGTTCTTGAGCCGATTCATAACTGTTGATGAAACATGGATCCATCACTACATCCCAGAATGCAAAGAACAGTCAAAACAATGGATAGCAGCTGGTAAAAGTGGTCCCAAGAAGGCGAAAACTGTTAAGTCAGCAGGAAAAGTAATGGCCACAGTATTTTGGGATGCAAGGGGTATAATATTTATTGATTATCTTGAGAAAGGAAAAACTATAAATAGTGAATATTATTGTGCATTATTGGATCGGTTGAGTGAAGAAATCGAGATAAAACGACTGCATTTAGAAAAAAAGTTATTTTTCATCAAGATAATGCTCCTTCACACATTGCATTTTTAACTCAACAAAAACTGGCCGAGTTACGATTTGAAATTGCTCCGCATCCACCATATAGTCCAGATTTAGCGCCTTCTGTTTATATCTTGTTTTTAAATTTAAAAAAATTTCGCGGTATAGCGAGTTTATTGCTGAAACTGAGGCATATTTTGAAGGTCTTGAAAAATCTTATTTTTCGGATGGAATTAAAAAACTTGAAAAACGTTTGATGAAGTGTATTGCGTTGGAAGGAGATTATGTTGAAAAATAAATAATAATAATTCCAAAAAACGGTTCTTTTTATGTTAGGCCAGTTACTTTTGCGGTCGCCCTCGTATATTACAATGAATGATGCTTTGTTCAGGGCCCACAAGGGAGTGGGTGTTAATTTATTTGTGAATGGCAATTGTCCAGGGCAAAGACTTTGAATGATCATGTCGTCTTTTTTTTAGCATCAAGTTTATTTCAGATTCATGCCCACGAGATAATTGATTTAAGTTATAGTAAGTTGTTAATGCAATTTATCATTAAAATAAAGGAAAAATTTCTTTTAGGTTGTAAATGGAAGTTAATCCCGAAAAAACCCAACAAGTTTAGCTTATACGCTAATATAAGAAGGCGTTTTTTTTTAGAAAACTTTGCTTGGAATATAAGTTAAACACTTCAATTTTGTTTTGGACCACAATTTAAATTCGTTTAGAAACATTAATAAAAGAATTACTTCTGATGCTTGGCATAAACTAAATTAGGAAATTTATCAGTTTGTTCAACATCCCTTTGTAGAACAAACTAATACATTTTCTGATTCAGGTTTTAATATGTATAAAAATTGTATGTATGTAAATTGTAATGTGTATAAACAATTGTGTTAAAAATAAAAAAAAACAAATCTTAAACGATATTTTTGAATTTATAAAAAGTTAAACAAAATATTTCCGACTGGGAAAAATATTGATAAATATCTAATTGATATTTATCAGAAACAAAAAAACATTAAACAAAAGTTTTTTTTCAAACGATGATCAAAATGTGCAATGAAATATCGATAAATATCGTTGAAGACATATGCCATGGGTTAAATCCTATCGAATTTATCTAACAGCCGTTTTCGACGAGGAATAAAAAAATACCCGGCACCACTTAATCCCTAGTCACACTCTTCACACATGGACAGCAGAGATGAGGCGACTAGTGAATGCTCAGGTCGATGGCTAAACTAGTCCGACCATTAACTACCCAACAATTTTTGGGGCCACATTCAATAGCTTTTTTTATTCGTCCACGCGCATCTTAGCTATCTGCGATAAGTTTAGAACTAAAAACTACTTTCTCCAGTTCATTTCCTGCAGCACTTACGAGTGCTGATAAATAAACCTTTTTTTGAACTCTTACAAAATCGACAGTGTGTTCTACAAATACAGGGAGGCTGATGAAAGCCGCTACCAAAAAAAATTTAATAACTTTTTTTCTATTTAATTAATCTTTTTTTTATTTTGCAGATTGATTTTTGGAATCAACAAAAATGGATAACTTGGACACTGAAACAAGAATATGGATTGTCTGCCGCTATCAAGCACTAGAGTCCGTAGTCTCGGTTCAAAGAGAGTATAGGCGCACGCTTGGCGGCAATACTCCAAGCAGATGGACCATAATAAGACTTGTTAACAATTTTGCCGGGCTTGGTACAGTCAACAAAAGACCTAGCCATCGAAACACTACAGTTTGGACGGAGGAAACAATCGCTGCTGCCATAAAAAACAATCCAAGAGTTTCGACAAGAAGCTTATCTGCTCAAATTGGTATAAGCTGACAGTCATTGCAGTCAGTTATGCACAACGATTTGGAATTATTCCCAAATAAAATTCAAATGGCTAACAAATCGAACGCAGCAGACTTCACGTTTCGCTTGGAATTTTGCCAGAAGATGCCTCAAATGGTGGAAGAGGACGGAAACATGCTGAACTGTCTTTTCATGTTTGACGAATCCCATTTCGATTCAAACGGCAACATAAGCAAACAGAATGGTCGAATATGGAGTGCTTCCAACCCACAGATACTTCATGAGACTTCGTTGTTGTTGTAGCGGCCCTTGGCCGAAGAATTGCTCTTCGGGTCAATCCGGTCCACCGAACCGGCTGTCGTGGGATTGGCATCCACTTCGTGTCCCAGTGTGGTGTGCAGTTTCATCACGCTGCATTGTCGGGCCCTACTTCTTTAAAGAAAACGGTCACACCGTTACGGTTACTGGAGACTTAAGCATGTTGAGACAATTTTTCTATCTAGAATTACTCCGAATGAGAATTTCTTTCAACTCAGCAAGATGGTGCAACTCCTCACATAGCCCGGCCTGTTATGACAAAATTGCGCCGAAAATTTCCCAATAGTTTTGAATTGAAACTCCACATTTCGTTGGCCGCCTGACCTTACTGCACCTGACTTTTTCCTATGGGGTTATTGCAAACAGGAAGTCTACAAAGAAAACCAACAAATTTGAATGAACTAAAGCAATCCATTCGAGAAAGAATTGCGGCTATTCCTGTCTCAACTCTCCAAGCAGAAATTAACAACTTTTTTGAAAGATGCCGCAAATGCATCAAAGAGCAGGGGGGCATTTAAGTTCCATTATTTTTCAAACTAATTAAGCTATATTTAAAAAAATTGAATAAGCTTTTTTAAAAATTGAATTTCATACACTGAAAAAAATATAATATTTATCACCCTGTATAACTGATACGCACTGCAGAAGTTTTAAATCCTGCCCTGAGAACTGCAACCGCATGCAGTCAAAGATCATAACTGTGCGTCAACACAACAGAATGTTGTCGATGCAGTACCTGCTTGGGAGTTAGCGTCGGAGTCATCCTAACCACATCCTAGTTGGCAGGCATACCACTGCCGGACAGGAAGAATCTTCGTGATCTTGAGAGAGAGGTGTAAAGGTACAAAACAGAGTTTCTAGATCGCAGCCTATCAGGCAGTAGAAAGTAGTATTCACACTGATGCCTTAAACCAATACAATAATAACCTCGGTGTCCACCCGATTTCGATAGCAGCAGAAGAACGCCAGCTGCCCCGACAGCAATTCTTCGGCCAAGGGCTGTTACACCGGAACACAGTTGATGCTACAACAACAAACAAGAGACGTCTTCGCACAACTCAGATCAGGCTGGGACAAACGCCTCAATTTAAATTGGGCCAATATTGACGTCACAACGCAGAATACCTGCCCGGCATGCTGAACTGCTCCGCATGACACGTTTCACCGGCCTATGCAAGTCGGCTATTCACGCGGCGAAAACGCTATGGACTGCTTTAATAAAAGAGCTCGCAAGAGCTAAACAAATTGAAATAAGATTTAATCCGTTATTAGAGAGGCATGAGCTACAGTAACCCAGAAAGACGCAAAGGACTTGGTAGTTATAGGAAATCTCGCTGTAAACAGTGTTATTACATACATGAAAGAAGCAAAATATTAGTTTAAATGAAAAAAAACGTTTTATAGCTTATATAAAGAAAATATCATTTTAATTTAATTAACATCTTTTAACAATCTTATTCTCAGCATTTTGAAACTTTAATCTCTATTCGGAGTAAAAATATTAAAAACAGAATGTCATTTTAAAATAAGAAAAAAAATACCAATTCAGAGAAGAGTTTAAAATGTTTTTGTCCAAAAGATTTACTAATCTGTCACTGCTATTTTTTTGACCGCAGCTGTATTTGTGTTGATGGCTTGTAAAACAGTGGTTGAACTGCAATGATTGCTGAAAGCATACTGATGATAGGAGCTTCTAGAGTCTTAGAGCTACATAACTTATTACTTCAATAAGCCTCGGCTTTCTATAAATGCTATTCTCACCAACAAAGTCTATCCGAGCTCTAATTTAATGCCCTATTCCCATATACAATTGAAATCACCTTTACTGGATCAAAGTTGAAATCCTATAAAAATTAAATCCGCTGGATTCGGCGGTATATTTGAATGCCGTATAAGGTGATTTGATTTAAAGTTATTAAACCTAATAGATGCAATGTTGCATCCGTGATTTCATGAATAAGATTTTTATTCTGTGGTACACGATTTTTTTTGTAGCTTTACAAACTTTCTCTACAGATGAGAAAATAAATAGACGCTCTAATCTTATCTCTATTTCTCATATTCATATATCCAAAACAGATAATTTTTAATCACGGCAAATTGTTAAACAATCTCTTTTTAGCTATAGAACGAGGGTTGCTATTTATATTTCGGGTCCTGACAATACTAGTATTCTGAGATGCAAACTGGAACTTCCATTGGAAACTTTAACATTTTTTTGCATAACTACACTCAGAAGGTTTTGACATTTGAGCGCGAATTGTTTTGTTTACAGAGTGTTGAAAAATTCATCTCAGTCAAAAAATGGAAATATCCCGTGAACGTTTTCGTGCGATGATGTTTTACGATTTTCGGCGTGGGACAAGAGTGTTTAAATCAAGACCGACATGTGACATAACGTGAGATTGAGGCATTAGTATGACAATCATCAATAAGACATTGCATAAATAAGATATTTGGCCGTGAAAAAAATTTGTTCTCGTTGGATCCCACATAATTTGACGAATGCTCAAAAAACGGCTCGTATGGATTGGTGCAAAGAATTTTGAAAAAGTATAACTGCGGTAGCTCAAAAGCAGTGTATAAGATTGTCACAGGTGACGAATCATGGATCTATGCATATGAACCCGAAACAAAACAGCAATCGACCGTGTGAGTCTTTCAAGACGAGCAAAATCCAACAAATGTTGTTCGTTGAAGAAGTACATCGAAGCAAATGATTGTGTTTTTTCGGTATAACCGGCCATGGTGCCACAGTGCCTTTAGTGGAACGTAGGACGGTCAATTCAGAGTGGTATATAACCCATCTGTTTGCCAACAGTGTTCGAAGAAATGAGGAAAAATAGTAAGAGAAGGCGGATCATTTTGCATCACGACAATGCGAGCTCTCACACATCAGCTGAAACGATGAGCTATTTTACCACTTAAGATGTCAAATTGGTGGGCCATCCCCCGTACAGCCCTGATTTGGCACCCAATGACTTCTTTTTATTCCCTAGCATCAAGAAAAAAATGCGTGGTCAACCTTTTTTGCATCGCCCGAAGCAGCTGTTGAAGCGTTGAATAATCAGGTTTTGGAGGTGTCTCAAACGGAGTGTAAAAAGTGCTTCGAAAATTGGTTTGTGCGCATGCAAAAGTGTATTGATCTTAAAGGAGAATATTTGAAAGCCAATAAAACCATTACCAATGATAAATTATTGTGTTTTTATTGCCGGAGTCGAAATATAAATAGCAACCCTCGTACATAAACTTCAAGTCTTGCAAGATTTATTGCTGCTGCAATATTCTAACGTCAGCTGTAAGATCATGTATAGCTTATGTAGAAGCCAGATTTTTGTTAACAAATGAATATGTATTATTATTATTATTCTTAGTTTATATAAGGAAGTTAGTTCTAGAATAGAGTACACATTAATTTTACCGTGTTAGACTCTGTATACGGTAAATCTTTCAGTTGCGGAAAGGTCATATCGTTCATTTGCGGAAAGACAGCCATAACTCAAAACGTAAAAACAACAATTTATGAATAACAACAAACGTTGTATATGTAAAACAAAAAAGGAAAACCTACCTATCAACATTGCAATTCTATAAATAACCTTCAAAACTACGACACAAGTGTCTATAAGTAGGAAACACCAACATTGTTGTTGTACTGAAAACTAATTTGTCGGACACTCAGTCAAACAGAAGGGTGAATTTAGTAGCGTGTAGCAACTCTTCACATTTCGTTAGTGCCAATTCGCACATGCTAATGGAAAAGGGTGCAGCAAACAAGGCATTCAGAACAATAAATTACGATTGATATGTACGTCTCACCAGCGACGAATGTCTTCTACCAAATGTGATTTCGTTATCCTTTATTGGCCAAACCTTGTCTATTTGTCAGAAACAGAAAGATAGTCTTGGCGTGACTTTCAAAAAATAGCTCTCGCTCCAAAGCGTTTTTTATACCGTCTCCCCTGTCCTTATGGAACTTCTTATTTGAGCTAAATGTCAAGACCGCCGCAACTCCTGCTGTGAAAAAACAAGTCGGCATGTGACCCATGTTCTCTATTTTGTTGGCCACTCTCGCCCAAATAACAAAGATAACATTTTATAGCGCTCTTATTGTATCAATTCGGGAAAAAATAATAAGTTTTACCCCTAAAATGTTGACAACAAAATGGTAAAATGTTTTTAATTTAAAATAACCATCGGATAGAATTTCTTTACGATTCAAAAAATGGGGTTTATATTTTCAGGCTATATTAAGCCACCACCACTCCCACCCCGTAGCCTGCAAAACCCTAAATATTAACACCCATAGTCAAAAAAACTTACAACAGGTTTACAAATTTTTTATAAAGAAAACTTAAAACTTTTCATAAATTTTTAAATTTCCGAAAATCCTAATATGTACTTACCAAATCCTAAACCGGACGAGGTTTGCTGTGGTGGCGCTGACATCATAACCGCACCTGCTGGAATACCACCACCTGCTGGCACATAGGTACCTCCAGCTGGTACTGCATTAGCCGGGTAATAGCCGCCGCCAGCTGGATGATAACCACCTGCCATAGGATAACCGCCGCCGCCTCCCATAGGATAAGCACCACCGGGTACATGCGAAGGATTGTTATAATACGTTGCTCCCGGTGGTAGACTGTTACTGCTGTGGTACGTAGCTCCAGGTGGCACTTGCGCGGGATATGACGAGCCACCATAATGAGTTCCTGTAGCCTGGTTATAGTTTGGAGGTGGTGCCGCACCATAATTTGGTTTCTGATAAACTGGCGGTGGTTCGTGCATATTTGTTTTAGCCCCACCAGCTACGTTGGTGGCCGAATAGGCTGGTGGTGGACCGACAGCGCCCCCATGGCCTTGTTGATTGTTTGGTACATTCCATCCGATAGGCTGGGAATTGGTGTTTGGCGCAGATGCACTAGCTGGACGGTTAGGTTGTGAATTGTAGTTGGGATAGCTTAGCTTGGCCTGGTCAGCATGTGAGTTGCCACTGTTTGTATTGTATGAGGGCTTGGTCACGCTGGTCTCCGGTTGCCTTCGTGTGCTGTAGCCCCCACCACTCGTCGAGGTTTTTCTACTACCTCCTCCCTTAGTACGTGAGCCGTCACTGAAGGGTGAAAGAATTAATAAAGTGCTTAGCAGCAAAGCAGTGGCGGCCACATTAATACGTGGTGCCATTTTTCGAAATTTTTCTGGAAGCTCTGTAGCTCTTCACTCGATTGAAACACCTCGGACTTCACACGAATACTGGGATTTTTTCGTTATTGTCGCACTCAAGTGTCTTAACAAATGCTGTGCTTGTGACTTTATAAATTAATAATTTATTTAATTCAATAAAACCTGTTTGTTATGCACCCCTTCTTCTTTACCTCCCTCTTTAAACTGGGTAAAAGTTCGTTGGTGTTTGAATAAATAATTTTCACTTCTCTTCGTTTCGTATGTTTATTTGGCGATTTCACAAAAACAAATGACGCATTGCGTTCAAATCGAAGATTGAGGCCGCAGAGGCACCGTGCCGCCGTCAAATGTATATTGCTAAGCGAAGAAGCCGCCGGGGTTATCAGCCGGGATGGAATCCAAAAAATGTCGTTAAAATCGACGCTTTCTTGCGATCGCTAATTCAAAGAACGTTTACTTCGCCATGCACATTTTTTTACTATTTTATTACTATTCTATTTTTTTTATTGAAAACTATTACATCTGTTCAATTCATGTAGACACGAACACATTTGACATTTTTTGTTCACAAATATCTTAACTTTTGCGGTTTTTCTATCCAGTAATGGTGATTGTGCCGCCGAATGTCCATAAAATTACTGAGTGAAGCATTCCGCCGTTACATTTTTGTCTTATTGGCTTCAAACTCTTTTCACCCCTTTAAACTAACAGCTGACCATCTTTCAAACAGAATGGCAACTACTTCATAAAGTCATGTGACCAACTTAATCAAATTCAAAGCAAAGCTTGCATAAAAACACCACCCTCCAAGAAAAATAAACGTAACGCATTTTGCGGAGCGAAAACGAACTGCATACGGACCGCCATATCACTAACACTTGCATAGTTTTTCATATAAAAATACGACGAAATTAATTCTGCGTAAAACTCTTCGTAAACGTGCCGTTTTTTACGGTATGAAATGGAAGTGATTTTGCGTAATGGAAACGAACGTATTTAAACCAAAAAGTACCTAAAACAATCCGTTTACGTGCCGTTTTTGCGATACGAAAACGAACTGTTTTTTCTTAATGGTAACGGCATTAACTGTTTTTTCTTATTCGGGCAGCCATGTTGACAGAACACTTTAATTGTTTCAGTTGATGTTTGAAGTGTGATTGTTGTTAAACAAAATCAGCTTTTGTAAGTGTTAATATAATAGGTATTTATAAAACGTTTGTAGTATATTTATATCTACATATCTATATTTTGTAATAGCCAAAGAATTCATAATCATTCACAATATATGCAACATTAATTCTTCAGTATAAAAAAGCTTATATTATTTCGATAGAGAAAGAAATTCAGTACGGAAACAGAACGTTTTGCAGATACAAAAACGTACCGCTTCAGTGTTACGTAAACGCAACACTCTGGTATTACGAAAACGGACCGCTTTAGTGTTACGTAAAAGTACTACTTTAGCTTAGCCTTGGCGTACTACCAATACATTCAAACTACTACTTTTTTTTCTAATTCTCTTATTCCGAAATTAACGTTTACGGTGCATTTACGTATCGCAAAATCGGTTCGTTTTCGTAGTCTTGTATGAAAAAATGACTTCGCCAACGTTTCGTTTTCGTGCCGGTTTTCTTAGAGGGCATCTCCAAAAATGTTTAATTACAATATGGCCGCACTGAAAACGTTTTATTTTCTTTACGGTCATATCTCTATTTTTGGAGACTTTGATTAAAAGATCAGAAATTAATTAAATACAAATTTAATTGCCAGTTTTTGTTTTTTATTTGATTTTCGATTGGATAATCAAGAATTTAAATTCTCTTTTTTTTATTAAAACCATAGAATATATCATAAATACATACATTGCTTTTGTTTTTTGCAATATTTCTTTATAATTATTTAATTGGAACTCACTTCGTTTTCTCTTTGTTGTATATGTTTTCATTTTTTATTTTGACAGCAGCTTGAATATTATCCGATATAAATTAGAGAAGGCAACGATTTGTTTGTAATTCAGAAGGAAATTCAAAATGAATTGCCATCAAACAAAGCCTTAACCACTCCCCTTTTTGTACCACACACACACAAGTGATACTAGTCGAGCGTAGATTGAAACCCAAATAACAGCTTTTCTTATGCATGAATTTCGATGAATTTTATTTTCTGTAGTATGTTTAGAAAAAGCAAAAAAGGCAAAAAATTTGATGCACTACACTACACTACTTCACTCAATCGACCCTTCACCAAATTTCAATAAAATCTGTACTCTTCAGGCAATAGAGGACGGCCAAATATAAAGAAAATACAGCAATTCATAAAAATTTACGATTTTTCTTATAACTTTTAATGGTTTTAAATCGATTTCTGAAAAAAATTGCGTGTGGTTGTTGTTGTCGAGGTGAGTTGAATCCGTAATTTTGTTGCCACGCGGCGTGATCCCTGGATCGTTTTGAACATTTTTACGTTTTTATTTGATTTGTCTACTTCTGTTTCTTAACAAATTGAAAAAAATAGATGTAAAGTAAATTGAAAATTTTGGTTGTATTATTTTTTTTATTAACAGTTTTAAAAGCGGTGCGATGAAGGCAAAACGGGTAAGCACCGTTTTTTATTCTGTCGATGTACTAACGTCGACCGTACGTTGTACGTTTACGCTCTGCATTAGATTGATCCGAAGAAAACGGCAAAGGTGGCAACTACTCAAATTAGGACAGACACCGGCTAGCGTGCTTCTTTGTTTATTTAAAACGCTTATAATTATTTAATTTAGTAAAATGACTACAAATGTCAATATACGACTGGCTCTGGACCGTGTCAATATGGGCCTTTTGGCGCAGAACCAAACTAATGCGCCGCGTCTCTACACTCCCGGCGAAGTGGTAACTGCCCAACAGGGCTTCATGAAAGGCCATGGCACGTATGTGGAAGTCGGCGACATCAAGGCCTCGGTGGCTGGTGTTATGGAACAGGTTAACAAACTGGTTTCAATTAAGCCCTTAAAAAGTCGGTATGTTGGCGAAATTGGCGATGTAGTTGTGGCGCGCATAACTGAAGTCCAGCAGAAACGTTGGAAAGTGAACACCAACTCCAGACTGGATTCGGTTCTGCTGCTGTCATCAGTAAACTTACCCGGCGGCGAACTGAGAAGACGTCAGGCTGAAGATGAACAAGCCATGCGAAAGTATCTGCAAGAGGGAGACCTTATTTCGGCCGAAGTGCAAAATATCTATGATGAGGGGACACTGTCGTTGTACACGCGATCCCTGAAATATGGCAAATTGTCGCAGGGAGTCTTAGTGAAGGTGTTTCCATCCTTGGTGAAAAGACGTAAAACGCACTTTCACAATTTACCCTGTGGGGCGAGTATAATCTTGGGCAACAATGGCTTCATTTGGATATCACCCTCGTCCAACACCGAAGTCGAAGGTGGGGATGGTGGATTTTTGCAAAATCTCTCGGAAGTTATACCACGAGCAGACCGTGAGGTTATAGCCCGTTTAAGGAATTGTATTTTGGCCTTGGCCCATTGCAAAATGATGCTGTACGATACAAGTATATCCTATGCATACGAGGAGTCGATGAAATACGACGTCAATGAATTGCTGCAGCAAGAGGCGATATTTGAAGTGGCGTTTTCAACGCAACATCGCTTGAGATTGCAGGAGGAGTAGAATCAAGTCGAGGGTAATTTAAATCATTTTGTACTGTTTCTTGGTAGATTATAAGTTTTTTATTTTGTGTGAATAAATTGTTTGCAACTGCGAAAAAGGATAAGAACCCATGAAAATCACTAAAGAAAAGGGGATTAAAGATACCAAGTCAAAATTTACACGGGGCGTGGAACCACCGCTCAAGAATGTCAGATAATCTTCGCCAACATTGAACTTGGATTACTTGTGTATATATTAAGTCCATATATTAAGTCCAGATAAAAAATCGCCAACATTTATATTTTTTCTTATGGATGGACCAACAAAAAGATGTTGAGTAAGACGTCATCAATTTCTGAGAGGGATGGGTGAGATTCATTTTAAAGGTAATTAAGAGATCTTTCTTTATGTCCCAGTAGCTTTACACGTTGAAAAACTTAGCTCAAATTTTGTTATTTTAGCCCCTTTTTTTTAAAAAAAATGTTCTTAAATATGCTCAGTGATAATTTTAAATAAAAAACTTTAATAGAATTTCACTGTCTTGGGGCTATATTCATAAAAATTTACGGATGTTTTAAAATTTAAATGTTCTTTATAGAGATGTCCTTAAAACCTACTGTAACTTTTTTTTTTGAAAATTGGTGTTAACCTTTGTTATGACCCGAAAGAATAATGTCTGAGATTCACTTTTTAAATAACGCGTAATCCATTTCGAGATTCCCTACTTTTTTAAAGCAAAAAAACACAGAAAATTCAAATTGAATGGGGAATGTTAATTATCATTTAAATGAACATTCTTTGGCATTTACTTTTTGAAGATAATGTCTATCAAATGTTGACCGCGGCTAAGTCTCAGATGGTCTACCCGTTGAGTTCAATTGTCGATGACTCATTCGAGCATATCGACTGGTAACTGGCGAAAGACACGCGTGACGGTTTGCTCTAAGGCCTGAATCGAAGCGGGTTTATCCGCATAAACTTTAGACTCTACATATCCCCACAGGAAAAAGTCTAACGGTGTGACCGGCCCACAAACCGTTGTTTTTTCTGGATGAAGTGGCAGCTCTTGAACCTCTTCTGGTTGCTCTTCGCCCCTAATGCGGCAATATTGCTTGTTTACATACCCATTGAGCCAGAAATGTTGGCGGATTAAGTTGACCATAAGTTGAACGAAGTGCACGAAACGCATTCCTCAAAGACCGTGAATTTTCGTAATTTAGTTGAACGATTTGTAAATGACAAACAATACTAAACAAAAATAACATGCCAGCATGGCACGACTCACACGTGATCTCGCAAAAAAAGGCTATTGAAAAAAGTATCTCTACTTGGTTCTCCCATTACAATTTCATTCAAATGTTGGCCGTACGTTGGACTATTTGGAAGGTCTAACGTTTAATCATTCCTTTCAGAATTGACCTAGCGAGTTTTGGAAGTAATGTTGGCTTCAACGTCTTGATTCGGAACCTGCCTATCGACAGAATCATTTCACCTCATATAATCCTGGAGAAGATAAGTAAAATCTCTACAGCCGGTTAGGAACAACTACTCGTACATGATACCCTACACCACTTTGGTGTATAGAAAACGTATCGCTTCGGTACTGAGTTCTAGAGATACAGGGCCTCAAATCGGAAAGGATCTTTATAATGAAGACTATAGGGAATGTGAACCGATGTGGTTAAATTTCACAGCGGTTGGTAATAGGACGCACAATCCACTCTATGCATAGTAGGATTTAAAAGTAGGTCCAACTTTTGGGTCTTAAATGAGGTCTTTAAAATATCCTGACAGATATGGTCGGATCCAATTTTATAAGTGCTGGTTTCAAAACATTCAGAGCACTCTGTGCTAAACGTAAGGATCTTATTTAATAATATGATAAACAGGTCCCACCTAAATTCAGAAGGGAACAGTTTTTGGGGTTAATAATAACGTGGTTGATAAGGTCCAAGTATATCAAATATTGTTATCAAGCAGTCATAACACACTTGCTGAATTTGACTAGATTAGATTTAACGCATAGCTTGTAAAACAGCTGGATCTTAAATCGTTAAGGGTTATCGGCAACAAATGATAAAAACCAATTTCACCAGAATTGATTTCTTTTCGCTCGTAACATTCTATACTGCTGCAGGTGCTGGCTTACGGAAATAACCTTTGTGTAATTAAAACCTGGACCGATATGTACAAATTTCAATAGGGTTCGTACCTGGTGACCTGTGATTTTATTACAACGATAGACTGGACAGAAGAGGCAGAAAAACGTCGCTTATAAAAATCAGATAGTTTATACCCTGTACAACTGTTCTAGGTGTTCTAAACATATACACAAAGTAATAATACCCTGAGCCACAGGGTAATGTTGGGCATAACAATTCTTAGGTGTGACATCAGAAAAATCTACGCGGGAAGTACACTGGTTTAAAACGTAAATTTAGGGATGTACCAGCTGATAAAACTCGTATTGCACGCTGTATGTGGTCCGCAAGAACAGCGGATCTTCATTGAGCTGTTACGCTGCCCCTTGACTGATATTAGAAAATAAATTCAAGTCTATCAGCGTGTTTTCCTAAACTAGTTTAATATTGAAAGTCAATTTATCATGGTCTTTAGGCCCCCTAAAGCTACAGCCCTAATATTTCCCTTTATACGGTTGGTATAAACTACACTGAAACTGAAAAATAATCGATGTTCAACATCAAAATTTTCAATCCGAAACACGAAAACAATTTTTAATTCTGATACGAGTACTAAAATAAAAAGTATATCACAACTCCAAAGAATTAAACTTTATGCATATCCAAGGCCTAAAGGCTCGGTTACTTTTTGAATATCAATAAATGAAATGAATCCAATAATGCCTTTGTTTTTAGAATCTAACTGAAATTGGGAACGGGCACATGAAATCCCAGAGTTCCAAAAAGCACGTACCGGATGGTAGAAAGAAGTAAATAAGGTCTAAGGGTTACTCAATTAGATGCATTTTCATCATTAATCTAAATATGTATTTTATTTTCAGATTTCGCTGACAATGGGGCTCGTACTGATGGATCCTAGCGTACTGTTATGGCTTTTCAGCGCAACCGTTAATTAAAATGACCGTTTCAGCAGCATTTTTAAAGAAAACTTCTAAATCCACACCAAATTGTCACTCACTGAGGATACACTAGCATTTCGACGATCACATGTAGGTTATCCGATCCCCAAATGAGGCAGTTTTGCTTGCTAACATAGCCGTTGGGAGGGAAAATTATCTGCGAAATCGTTCATTTCCTTCCCTAGCTGATAACAAAGCGAATGGTCTTATGTCTTCAACTGGACCTTGTAAGCAAATACTGCTAGATCTTTGTGCAAAAATCGAGTCGGGCGTGAAATGTTGAGTTGTTGGGATTAAGGCGAGTCGATGTGCCAGGATTGCGACGCACACTCTTGGCTACGGCATCCACATACTTGTCAGTGCACACCGGTCGACAACGTAAACCGTAAGTGTTGTCCACTATCATATCAGTCTCAAGACGCTGGCATGTTGGGTACCTCACTTCGGCTAAAATTAGATCCGGTGCAAAAAAAATACGTCTGACGAGAAATAAAACTTTTCGATATTTGTGGTTACATTTTCAAGGACATTAAGGTAAAAATGTTCTCTATACCCTACACCACACTGTGGAACAGATTCTATGGACCGGATTGACCCGAGGAGCAATTCTTCGGCCAAGGGCTGTCACCCCGGTACACAGTTGACGCTACAACAACAACAACAACAGGTTTTTATGCCTAAGTGCTGATGTTTGTAACACCTTAAAAGAATGGAGATAGACCCTATGACCGTGTTTTATTGATAACTCGCCTAGGAAGTCGCTAAAGCGAAAACTTCACGGTATTGATTTTGTTTACAGAAAACTATAGACAATTTCTGTTAAACCCTGTTTGTTTTAAATGAAATAATTAAAATTTTTGCGAAGAAAGTTATTCAAACAGAAACTTTAGCGAGGGTAAGCAAGCTTGGTTATGACTCGCTTATATTTTCAATTTTTGTATACGAAGAAATTAATAAAATTTCTCGTATGGAAGTTATCACCTTAGCGACCACTTACTCGTTTAATAAGAGTACTCTCCGATGCCATTGAGCTATGTCCGCCTGCCCCTCCGTCTGATTTGAATGTAATTTGGTTCATTTATCAAATTTTGGACCAATGATAAACGCTATTAAAATTGGTCTACATCGATCCGTGTGTTGGTATCATACATAGGGTTTTCCCAATGCATTTCATTACATGCAACTCAACACGGAGCGTTACGATTGACCAACACCCGTATCTGCTGAAATTTGACCATATCGGCCCATGTTTTTCATAAGGTCGCAAACAAAGGTCCATACCGATTTGACCATCTAGAGCTCCTGTGAATTCACAAATTAACTCCACAGGCTCAAATTTTGCATGGTGTGTTAGAAGCGATTAATAATTAAATGTGGAGAATTTCGGCGCTATATATTGGGTGATCAATCAAGCGGTATTTTTTTCTCAAATTACGCGTGGCTGTTAAACTTTATATTTTTTTCTTTTCAGTATTGTTTACCATTTCATCATGGAAAGACTTACACCGCAACAACGTACGAGTATATGGACATGAGCGTTCGGAGAGAAACGTTTTTGGACTAAAATCTTGTTTAGTCATGAGGGCCATTTCTGGCTCAACGGCAACGTGAATAGCAACCAGAATAAGTTCAAGAGGTGCCATTATACCCAGAGAAACCCACGGTTTGATGTGGTTTATAGGCTGGTGGAATCATCGATCCATATTTCTTGGAAAGTGATGATGGTCGGAACGTAACCGTGAATGGTGCTCGCTATCGCGCCATGATATCGGACGTTTTGTAACCTGCATTGAAGCACGTTATCATTTGCTTTGAACAAGACGGTGTCACTTGCCATTCAGCTGTTCAAACAATGGATCTATTGAGAGGTCTTTCGAAAGCATCGAAATGCTCGAACGAGTCATCCAAAATTGGACCCCCTAAGGTGTAGTTGCGGCTAACATTTGAAGGAAATTATATTCAAAAAATAAATGGCATAAAATGTCCTTTCGAATGAAGAATAAGGTTTTCCCACTTGATTTGAATTTACGAATTTTTTTATTTTAAAAAAAATACCTCTAGATTGTCCAATCGATAGGTCCATGTTTTCGTATTGCCTGTATACAAAGTTCCTTCCATAATTTTAGAACCTTTAGCTAAACAAGCCACTTATTACGTCCGATTCTTTAACTCCCGTCCAACAGCTGCACAAAGCCAAAAGAATAATGCTTAATTTTTATAGAACTTATGGAATTTCAAGTGGGTTCGATTCTATGCTTAAGCAGTGTGGTTTGGATTAGCACCAGAATGTGAGTGTTTATGTTTCCCGTATGTTGTTCCCTTATTTGTATGACGATGATGGCTTTAATTGTTTAATCCCCCAACAGAGCGTCGTGATATTCTAGGATAATACTACTATTTAAATAAACAATTTGCATTACAAATTACGTTTAAGGTATGAGTATAGATTCAGCTGAAGGACATTTCGTTTAAATATAACTAGCCAGCAATAAATGCTGGACTTCCAAAAAAATCTAGTGTTGCTGTTGTATTTACGAGGTTGATTTCAATCTCAATTGTAAGATAACCTTGGAAATCTAATACGAGTATAACGGGTGAACCATCTAGTAGGTACTTCATAGTGTAGCTCCCTATCTAAACAGAAAGTCAGTTGGTAAAAAGTGCCAGCCCTTGGCAGAAGAATTCATCCTTCGGGTGGATTCGGTGTATAGAACCGGCTGTCGGAGGATCGAAAAGAAAGTCAGTTCCATATTATGCTGGAACAGCGTTGTGAAATAATGAGAAGTTATTTCTAAATTTAATGCTAAATAGCCCAAACATTATTGAAACTACGTTTTGGCTGACAAAGGGCCACCACCACGCCGGATATGTGTAAGTTTCTGCAAAGGTTCGTGAGACTGTTATGCTTGTAGATACTCACAAGAATGTACCTGCCATAGCCAAGGGTATTCGATTCAGTCCTAGAATGTTAACTCCCTAACGATCTAAACAACTCAACATTCCACGCAGAGCATGATTCGACTTTTGCACAAAGTCCTCGCATTAATTGCCTACAAGGTCCAATTGATTCAGCAAACAAAGGCACCCAACCATAAGCTTCGTTATCGCTTCTTAGTTTGTACCTAACAGCAGCTCGCAATGGACAACCATTTTGCTTAAAAAGTCATCTTCTCTGGCGAAGCGAAATTTCTTCTCGGCCACAAGAAGAAATTTCTACCCCAAAAACCTTGGGTGTACATTAGACAGACTTTTTCGATTCTCTGCTCATGCTACTGCTGCGATAAGTCTAAAAGTAGGAACAAGGTCCTCAAGTCACTAGCCGGCAGTACTTGGGGATCCGACAAAGAAACCTTGTAGAACTCTTACAAAGCGATAGGTCGTTCTGTAGCGAACAACGCAGCGCCGGCGTGGACTACGGACGTGAGTACGAAGCAGTGGAAGAAAATCCAGACTTGCCAGAATGCCGCCCACGAAACATCAACAAGGTGTCTCCTTATGTCACCTGAGGACCATCTTCATGAGAAGACAAAGAACGTCTTACCGTGTGCAGACATAGTTTCTTGTCGTCTAAGCAATACCTGCATGGGTGTCTTCGCAATAGTCATCCTAATAATCACCGCAACATCATTATCCAGCGGATGTAGTGCTTGGGGAACATCCCCCGGAGATTTCATCTGAGGAGAAGATGCAATCTCGCCGGACGCGCATATTTTTGGCTTAGCTAAGATCTGGATAGTGCGGCCGCCTAAATTCGTATTGGGCACGAATTGATGCTAACGTGTGAGACGTTTGTACCACCTTTTCATTTGTCCGGCCAAGCCCACTCAGCTGACCACCAGGTCTTTGCCGACGCATTCAGTTCAAATGGTGTGTTTCCTCCACCTGGATACCGTAGCAGTCCCCTATAGACGAACAGGACTTCAAACTAAATGTATTGTTGTTACAACAAAAACTAAAACTTTCCGTCTGGGATCGAAAAACCCGCACGAGATTGTCGAGAAGCCAATGCATCATCAGAGTGTGACAGTTTGATGAGGATTTTAGAGCAATGGCATAATTTTTATTTGAAGATGCTGTTGAAAACTCCAATTAATTTAACGCCTTAACAACTCACTTTTGATTGCACAGAATGTCGTGTCCCTCCACACAATCGACCTTTTGACAATGTCAATTGTCAACCTCCGAGCTGCAGTTTGAAGCTGTTAGACGCTTAAAGGGGTGTCGTTTATAGGGTGACGCTTATAGGGGTGTTCGCCCTTATGGCGAATATACAATCGCAATAGCCTTTGAATTTTTTGAAAAATTGCAATATTGCTCTTAAGCAATTTTGCTTTTCAGCAACTGCTGGCTAAAGTGAGTGCCACTAAAAAAATTGCAACAACACAAATGTGGGGTTAGGTAGTGTTGCTTACATTAATGTTAGAATGCAACAAGTGGCACATTACTCTAGGTATGTACATATATACTATGTAAATAAATACATTGTTATGTATTAGCTATGGTGCAACAATTGAGAGCTATTTACATATTTACTATATACCATTACAGTGGCTTCTTGGATTTCGTTTTATCCTTCTCCCCAACACTATGCAACACAATTGTGGTTTTAATGCTATTTTTGATTTGTTTATTTATTTATTTATTAAATAATTTCTATTAATCTATAAAACGTGGCTATGCTTTGTTTTAACTAACATGTCATTTATGTCCCTCTAACCCTAAAAGTCTGTTTATCTTTTCATCATCACAAAAGTATGCAACTTATTTGTACTTTTTTCTTCTTTCTTTCATTACACTCTAGCACTTGCTGGCATATGAATTTTTCCGCACAAAAAGCGAGTACACAATAAACACTTCATTAATATTCAAACCCCCCAAAACATAACGAATGCCAAAACGTTTCACCGAAAAGTACAGGCTCCAAAATGCAATGGCGGAGCAAAAACAGCAGCAGCAACAAAAACCAAAAACTACAATGGACAAGAAAAGCAGACACAGAAGGAAAATAAACAGCAATAAATGAATAATACGATACATGGATATAATGGCAGTGGGACCCCAAGCAAGCAAACCAATCAACCGAAAATGAGGAAAATATTGAGTAAGCAAAAAACCCCCACATCAAACCATCCTATCAAAAACAAACCACCGCACCCGCCCGAACTCCCCTCACATCCCCTCCAACACCCTTAGTCTAGAATCCCAAGGAAAACATTAACAACAACACGAACCACACGAACCGTTTTAACTAACAGCAGTGATAACAACGTAACACGTGGGGTAAAGGAAACAGGGAACACACTTCGGCCACACAAAACAGACCAGAGCCGAAAACGAGAAGAACAAGAAAAATAAACAAATGTGAAACAAACACAACCAACGGCAGGCAACACAAATGAATGTGAACGTCTGGAATGTCACGCAGAGTTTTGTTATTGTTGTTGTTGATTTTTTTGCACATGTACGACTGAGTGTTGTAGAGAAAGTGTCGTTGGACGTGTTAGAACAAAAACCAGACATGTTAAGGGAATAACGGTAATACTAGCAAACTAACATAGCTCACACACGCACACGAGTACGGACAGAGAAAACATAGAGAGCGAGAGCCTGAGTGTATGAATCATACAAGAGAAAAAATTGATACTAGGAAGAAAAACGAGTAAAGTCTGGAGAATATGTTTTGTTATAACAGAGTGTTGAACGAGGAGTTCGTGGATACCAAGGCGGGGGAAACTGAAGAAAACGGATTTTTTTCCTCGTTGCGGTAGACTACCACTACTAAGCAACAGGCAGACTATTGTGATTTTCAGTCTGATATCAACCATTAAACAGGGCGTTACATATACGATGAAGACTAACGCTTTTGCAAACCGAAAAAGAAGAATAGAAAAAAACGCAAAGGTTTTCAAATGAAAAAGAAATATGCTTTAGCAACAGCTATAAAAAATATTAAACAGAAAAAATAAATTAAAAGTGTAATGATAAAACGATTTTAAAATCGCGAATCTACCACAAAATCTAAAAACAGTCGCCCAGCCCAGAAATAGGCTTTAGTTTTTGTGTTCCATAAGTTTTAATAAGCTAAATATGTTAACGGGTTTTAGTGTTTGGTGAAAATATGTTATAAACAAAGAAAATAACCAACATACAAACATACATATACAAGTAATAAAATCAAAAGTTATTTATTAATAGCAACAAATTGCAATTAATCTAAAAATTATCTCTGGCTGATTACTCCGTTCGAGTGTTGCTGTGCTGCACTGGCCATGGATTTTCGAAGCCATAATAATGGCGGCAGCGGAAACAGATTTGTCTGTCCCAGCGACAGACAGTTGGCATTGAGAGCAAAGTAAATATAACTAAATTTATGAATACGAGTAGTATACGTAAGTAGTGTAAAATAATACAGTAACTAGTGAAAGTGTACAGCAGACTAGGCTTAAGTCACAATTTCTGGACTGACGGTCAACTAGACGGACGTCCAGTTTTCTCCAAGAAAACTAGACGGACGTCCAGTTTTCTCCAAGAAAACCAGACGGACGTCAAGTTTTCTCCAAGAAAACTAGACGGACGTCCAGTTTTCTCTAAGAAAACTAGACTGACGTAAAGTTTTCTCTAAGAAAACTAGACTGACGTAAAGTTTTCTCTAAGAAAACTAGACTGACGTAAAGTTTTCTCTAAGAAAACTAGACTGACGTAAAGTTTTCTCTAAGAAAACTAGACTGACGTAAAGTTTTCTCTGGACTGACGTCCAGTTTTCTAGAAGAAAACTAGACTGACCTCCAGTTTTCTAGAAGAAAAATAGACAGGCCTCCAGTTTTCTAGAAGAAAACTAGACAGGCCTCCAGTTTTCTAGAAGAAAACTAGACAGGCCTCCAGTTTTCTAGAAGAAAACTAGACTGACCTCCAGTTTTCTAGAAGAAAACTAGACTGACCTCCAGTTTTCTAGAAGAAAATCAGACTGACCCCAAGTTTTCTAGATGAAAACTAGACTGACCTCCAGTTTTCTAGAAGAAAACTAGGCTGGCCTTGAGTTTTCTGGACGTTAACTAGACTGACCTTCAGGTTTCTTCTTTAAAACTAGACAGACCTACAGTTTTCTAGAAGAAAACTAGACTACCGTTAAGTTTTCTAGAAGAAAACTAGGCTGACCGTTAGTTTTCTGGAAGTTAACTAGACTGACCTTCAGGTTTCTTCTTGAAAACTAGACAGACCTCCAATTTTCAAGAAGAAAACTAGACTAACGTTAAGTTTTCTAGAAGATAGACTGACTTCATACCTTTATAGAAAACTAGGCCAAAGCCAAAGTAAACACGCTTTTAATATAAATTAAATCAAATATATTTTAAAATATTAAAAGAATTAAGACTTCTACAATCCCCTCTTAGATTTAATTGTATAAGTAATCATCCCATATTCTGGACGTATTTTTTTTTTGTTCTAAGGTCAATGTTGACTTTCGTTTTAAGTGAAGAAAAGCAGAGAAATGGTTGTAAAAAGAGAATATTAAAATAATGTTTGTTGTAAATTAGCATTACATTAAAAAAAGAGATTTGGCGAATTACAAACAGGATGAAAAGTAATTAAAAGGCCCTTTTCATAAATAAACACGTCGTACGATAAATGTACATTTCATAAATCTCAATTAATTCCAAGAAAATGTAAATCAAATTAGTAGGAATCGTCCTTAATTATCAGTATTTAAATATTTTGAGCTGAGAATGTTAAGACTGTCAAAGAAATAAACAAATCATTTGAGAAGAATAAACTGTGTCATAAATGAGAACCAATGGAGACATTTTAAGACGGGGCAACGAAAGGAAATAATTAAAATAGAATAAGTCCTTAACTTCGTTGTTCAAATAAGGATTTTCAAAAAAGGCCAAAAATCAACGGACGATTGGAGAAAAGGCCATAAAAGTCCAAACTAAATAAATTCTTCATATTTAAGGACATGTACTTTTATATGAACAATTCGATTTAGAGGGACTCACATTTGAATAAAAAGAATACTTCCTACAAAGTGAACTCTTTCGTATTTTGTTTCCTGGTTTTCCGTTAGCTGCAACAAAGGACTTTCAACAACGTGACTAATAATTTTGCACAAATATTAGAACTTCATGCTTGGCCTGATAATATACATTTTACGTTAAGACCTTGGTCTACGAGTTTCAGTTCCAGCTAGTGCATATCGTTACCAACGTTAACGATCGGGATGGACCTAAATAAGATCACAGGGACCGATACAGTACAGAACTACTATGGCAGATCTATAACCGGTTTAAATTGCACCAAAGCGGTCAATATTTCCTCATATCCTTCATGAATTAATCACCTCGATTTGATGCCCTGTCACTCTAAAAGCCACATTTAACTTTAGATGAAAGATTTATTATCAAGACTGGTAAAATTGGAGCATATCGATCAAGATTTTTATATAGTCTCAACCAAAAGGTTCCTTCTTATTTGCGGTTCTATGTTCGGCTCAAATATCTCCAGATCAGTAACTCGCGACCGCGGTGTAATGAAATCATATTTCCCCTTAATTTTCTTTAGCCCCCATTAAATGTTTTGTCTGCCAAGGATCTCAAAGGCATTTTTTTCATCTGAAAAGGCTCAAGTGTAACCTACACCGGTGAAATTTTACTATATCGAAAATTATTTTCTCGTAGCTTCCATGCAAAGGTCCTTCCGTAATGCTACAAGCCACATTCTAAATCTGATGTTGCTCAAATAAAGCACTAAACGTGATGTCTGAACATGTTTTCATACAGCCCCTTATAAAAATCCACTTGATTTCCAGAATGAATGATTTGAATGTCCAAAATTATATTAAATCACTGATGTTTAAAATTATATTAAATTCTTTTATGGCATAAAATTGTCTCTAATTAAGCCTATTTTCAGTTTAGAATCATTTAATCTCAGTATACTATTTCAATTAAAGGCTCTACTCCTCAAAAAAGTCTTCTTTATAGAAACATTTTGCCATCACTCATAGCTCTTGAAAAACACCTGCACAGAGTGGGAATATCAAGCCTGTTCCTATTTTGCATATAAGTGTGCGCACTCGCCCCCTCTTCATGAAACCACAGGGTTAGTTGTAAGAGAAGAGTTACCAAACAACAAACGACCCAATTTTTTTTGTGTAATTGTTTTTTTTTTATTCAAATTAACCCTGTGGAAATAATCAAAATCTCAAAGTCAGCTCGATGTGGCCACCTTTTTTCATAACTATGACGTTTAAACGGTCAAAAAGTGAGTTGCATGCGGCACTTACATACATATACGATCTTGTGGTATTTTGGCCCATTTCCGTACAATATGGATGCACTGAAGAAAGCCAAATCATTTCATGTGATGTTGCTGTTTTGTTTAGTCCACCACCATAACGTTTTACAATGCTGCCTGCATCAATTTAACGAGTTATGGTGCGATACAAATTATTTTATTCACTTAGAGATGGCTCTACCCTAGTTGAGATTTTCCGGCCAAATATAACTCAATCACACTATCCCTTTAGAATTCCATTTCAAATAACTTTTGTTTATAAAACTAAGCTGTACTTCTAATATTGAATTATGCGTAGTACTATTATGTAATACAGTGGAATGAAGGTTTGACTAACGATATTACCTGTTTGAAATCCAGTTACATATATGTAATTTAACTAATTATAATAAGCTAATCCTTAAGAGCACAAATATTACATTGTATGCCATGACTTAATGACGTCTACCTCTGGCGTCTAACTGTAGGTGAGGCACACACAGAATAATCTAGTGTTACTCCACACAAATTACACTCGCAAGGAAACACTCTCATGCTCACACTCACTCATCGCTACTGAAACTCTCCCCTAAAAATCCCTAACAATCCCCAATATCCTAAACAGCAATGATACTTACCCATAAGGATAGGGGACAAATACTCGAAAACACACACGTACGAACACACACGCTTATACATAATCATACAATATACATATACTTGAACTTCAACTTCATTACCAAAGACAAAGAAGGAAACAACAATAACAATTCCGAAGAATAACCACAAATATTATTACTGTTATTTTCAAATGTTTGGCGTCCATAAAAAACAATCATTTGTCCTGTACACACGCCCGCACACAAACACACTCACACCGAGATAATACAGCCGTAGGCCAACATGTGTAAGATTGTAGCAACAAAAACATACACACACCCGCATTTATTTTTATGATGGTTGGGTTATATTTCGAAGGAATTCATACCATATGCATGCATGCATAATCTTGTTTTAACCGAAACACAACAGGATTATTGCATTAACATTTAATTCGTTTCCATTGGATTTCCATACAAAATAATCGTAATAACATTGTAACGACACACACACAAAACATAACGAACAAACAGAAGCAGGCAGCGTCAAAAAATCCTAAATTAGCAAACATGTTAGCATATGTTTTATTTCAATAATACCACGAGGGGGAGGGGCGAAGTGTGATAAGTTATGTCACATTGTAATGAAATAAAGGCAAACTCGCTTGCTGAACTCTAGATGTAGGAAAGTGTCCCCAGTAAGATACACCTGATATAAAGTTGAACTTAGTTCTAAATTTGTATATCCTACACTGTTTAGCCACTCTCGAATGTACTGTGAGCTAGTATCTTTTCATTTTGACCAAATTGCACCCAGATGGCTATGTAACCTGTTGCTGATCTTGACTTGGTTAACAAATCTTTTACGACCACTTCGTGAGCTTTCTCCAGTTTGCAGTACAGGGTGGTGCAAAATAAATTAATTAACGGTCGGTTTTCAAAATAAAATTCTATTCTTTAAGTTCGAAGTTTAGTGTTGTACGTTTGCAAATAAAATCTCCCTAGTCTTTTTCAACAGTGGCCCCCGATACAGGTATGCACGAATTGCCATTGCTGGCACCTATGTAGTTAACTACACCCCCTATACTTCAACCTCTCTCCCCACGGGATTACAGCTAGTTATTACTTCGCCAGGGCTGTTAAGCATTTACGTATGCTATCATTACATCATTTTGTCTTGCTTCGAGAAGGCGTTTTGATCTTTGCAGCTCCTTTAGCACCGCCACCGTGTGCATTTCTATTTAAACCTAGATTTCAAAACGTCGTAGCATAAGTTACAAAACATGTTCGGGGCCCGGAATATCCATTAAGGATGTCCTGAATCTGGATAACGTGTTCTACGTTTTCCTTCTCTACACAGTTTGGGCATACAGACGAGCTGTCATGTCTAAATCTGTGCTGGTATGCTCTAAAACATCTATGTTTGGTCAACAATTGTGTAAGGTAGTAGATTGCCTCTTAATGGGACCAATTGGTCCAGTCGGCTATAGTGGAAATTAACTGGTGCGTCCATCTACCTTTCGTGCTGTCTAGCTGGCGATGAAGACTTCTCTTTCGAACTGCTATCGCACCTAGCTTGCCATGGATACCTCTTTTTCGGCCTTTTATCTGTCTCTTTGTTCAGCAGGGTCTTGTCTCGAGTTATATATCCGCCGCATTTTATCCACCAGTATGTCAATCGGCATCATCTCTGCCACTACAAAAGCTTCTTCATCCGATATGGTGCGGAATCAGCTTTTTGTTCGTAGGGCACTATGTTAAAAAATTGAGGCAAGCTTCCTTGACATCGTGTCTGCCCATACTGGAGCCGCATTTAGTATCACGGAGCTAACGACTGTCGCTAGTAATCCCTTTCTAGCCAGCTTGGATCCCTTGATATTGGGTAACATCCTGGCTAGTGCCGCCCGTGTTCGGGCAGTCTTTTCGCTTGTATAGTTGATATGCTACTTAAAGGTGAGCCTGTTATGCGAAGAGCGAGGGAAATGGTATCCAACTCATATATTCCATCTTCCGTCTACGAAGCCTATTATACTCTGGTCCCATTTTGTAGTGGTAGTCTTAGGACTCCTTTGGACATGACATTCCACAATAGTGGGCCAAGTACTGATCCCTGGGGATCACTTCGGCTGTCACGTAGTAGATAGCTTCCACTTCTTCGCTGTCATATATTAGCCTTCGATCCGAAAGTAGCTAGTGATCAGGTCAATAATATACACAAGTACCTCCATTCCTGCGAGAACGTTTTTTATTTTGCCCCAATCAGCCGGTTCAATGCGTTCTTCACGTCTAGTGTTACTCCTGCTCAACACTCCTTGGAGCCTCCCTTCTAGCGTTTCCCAGATATCGCCACTCCTGCTATATCGACTACTGACTTAACTGAGCCTATGGAGGAACGGACTTCCTGAAGCTAAACTGGCCTGTTAATGGCACCCTTCTATCCTCCTCTATTCTCAGTGGACGGTTGTAATGAATGCGTTCTAGTATTTTCCGCAATATGTCTAGAAGACAGATTGGTGGATAAGACGATGGCTCTTCCGGCGGTTTATCTCAATTGGTGGATATTGTAGGTGTTGTGGTCAGTTTGCACGACACATGTGACCGAGGTTAAAATCCAATTATGATGAAATATCAAACAATACTAAAAACATTTAACACGTGACAGCTTTCCAAATAACGGACACTAAATACAGCGTTGCCAACTTAAGGTTCAATGGATTTGTGTGTAGATAGAAATATTACGCCACACATCCAAACTAAATATAATCATTTAATAAACACATCATTAAGGAAGAGCAAGAGAGAGAAAAATTACAGGATGTGAGTAATGGGTCACTAATTAAGACAACGATTTGCATTTGCACTTACTCACACCCGCATACGCATTCACTGTTCACTCTATCACACTGCATACACGCACTCACTCTCACACCATAGACATTACCATGGACGGCGACATTGCCGTCAATGAGAGACGTCGTTGTTGCGGATGCTGACGCGGTCACTGACGCTGTTAACACTTGTTATGACCAACTCGTCGTCGTTATCGCCGCTGTTGCCATTGTTAATGGCGGCGTCTAAATGTTTATTGTCATCTATTGTTGATGTTGTTGGGATTTTTCTCTTCTCTCCCTCTCTCTGTTGGACATTTGCAACTACATTTTTTATGTTTTATTTGCGTGCTGTTGTTTCTTGTTGGTGTCATTTACAATAATTCTCTTCTTTGTCTAATTGACTTCATATTTCTTTTTGTACTCAAACGTGGGACGGACATTGTTTGTTCTATCCGTCATTGCTTTCTTCACTCGGCCATTTTCACAATCGAAATTATGGTGTTAATTAGCAATTAATTTTAATTTAATTAGCAATTGTTAAGTATACACAACAGAGCACAACGCCACAGGCTCTTTCTTTATTTTCTCAAGTACATAAAGAATAACATCGAAATAATTGAAATATTTCTGGTGTCCTTGTTGTTGTTCCTGCCTGCTGTTGCTCGAGACTGGTCCAGTAATATAAACATTAAACATTTAAGCATGTCCTTGTAAAGCAAACCCTCAACCCTGAGCCCCACAAAAAAATCATCTCCAATGTTTAGTTGTGTTTTTGTAAGGAAACAAAGATGGTTTCTATTTGGGTTTCCCGTTAAGGATTATTAATTTTCCACTTAGGACGGTGTATTTTGGTCCTTTTCAACTGTTTTGTGTTTCTTTCTTTACGAGCAAGCACAACTACTCTACCTACAGAGTTTGGAAAACACGCCTAATTTACATATTGTTTTCCCAAAAGACCGAAAATATCTTGGGAGGCTTTTATCAAAACGTGGCAGGAGAGTTTTTATGTTTTTCTTTTAAAGATTTTAATTGTTTCCAAAATATGCATGCCTATTTTGATAATTCTTAGAATTTTTTTTCGTTGGTTTTATTTATTCATAAACAAAAGCTTAAGGTTTTCTGGGGATATTCTCCATACGCGTAATCTTTGGAGTTGTTACGTCACACCTAGAAGTTGCACCTATTCCAAGGTGAAAAATAATAATCGCAGATATCGAATAACAACGTCAATTGCTATGTTTAGCAACTGTCAAACTCACAGCGACAATCGCTATGCTTACTTATCGTATAATGTAAACATAACCTATAATACCCTTTACATTGATTGATTTGACAGTTGTCAATGCATTTTTGTGCAAATTCTCGGTGCGTATTGTGTTATTAGAAGGATCCTACGTTTATGTGATACCAATAATTAACGAGAGGGAATGAAATTGATGTTCGGGCTATAATATCTACTTTAGTTAGAATATGAGTCTTCAGGTAATAAGATTATGCTGAGAAAGAGAGTCAAATGACTTTTGTGGCTCCTAACAAAATTATCAGGCTTTTAGTCGCAATAACATTTGAATTCCTCAAGCTTTGATCATGTGTGCGAGACCTCCAGTCAGATACCAAGATTCTTAAGCCCTTCAGGGACTTGGCGTTTTTACTGAAGCTCACTGTTCAGTTGCCGTCAATTGAGGAAGCGAATTTTCAACTCGTCGTCTATGTTTACAAGCAAATCTTGCGCATCTATGAATAAACCCGCAAGTGATCGTCGAGAAGCTAATGTATCCTCACGCTTCATTGGGCCACTTTTTTTATTAAAAAGGCTGTTAGAAACGTCGTTCGTAGCTGAACGCTATGAAGAGACAAAACCCCATTTTTTGTGGACAAAGATTGAAGACATGGACGATCTTTGGCTTCTGCAGGATAGCGCGCCAACACACAGCCCGCGCGACAGTCGCTCCTTCGGGCGTCTAGTATGGTAGCAGATTTAGATTCTGCTAAATTTAAATACTTGTTACTAGCATACTTCGGTAGTTGCACTTGCCAAACGCATTAAATTAACCTTAATGTTAGTTTTTGAATTTATTTTTCATTGTATATATTTGTTCGTGGTTGCGAAAACTTCCTTTTTTTTGAAGAAATCAAGCCGCCGATCTAAAACTCTGTTTGGTAGAGGTGTTAAACTATCGATGACACTATGGGTAGCTTCGAAAGTTTATTTTGATGTTTTGTATAATATCTTTAAATACTCGTATGTAAAAACTATCGATATCTTTCAGTCACTATCGTAGTGACTTCGAAATGTACCTCAACTACTGTTAGTGAAAGCTTACAAATATAATTTATTAATACTCATTATTCCTCAGATTTTCTGTTCAAATGCTATACCCGAAAGAAGGTTCTTCAATGCGTCCGTGCTGATGGTGTGGAATATTTCATAAATTCCCGTTTTCGAATATTTTGGGTTCAAATGCTATACCCGGGAAAAGGTTCTTCAATGCTTCCGTGCTGATGGTGTAGAATATCCCATAAATTCCCGTTTTCAACAGACCGACAAGCAACGATCCAGAATATGAATAGTTTATATAAGTAGGGTGCAAGATGTATATTTCAAAAAGTTGCAAAGGCAAAATTTTTTTTTATTATACACTCCATCGAATAGTGGGCTGAGTACTACCATCCAATTCTGTTTTGAAAAACTTTTTTAACTAAACAGGTTTAAGTGATGGACATCTTTATTTGGACCTTTACAATTTTTTCTGCAGCCAGTGTTGATACACATTTGTACCCATTTTAGCCTATTTTACATGACTTTTAGCAAGATTTTCAACCATAACTATTCTCATTTCTGCCAAATATTCTTATTAAGGTTTGTGCGATTGTTTAAGGCTTGTTGGAAAAAGCCGCAACTTTAGTAGCCCTTATGATAGAAGTCTGGGATGCATAAATCGGGAATCTTGCTAGCCGTGCCAAACTAGCCAAAACGAAAGATGACGCGACAAGGAGACGCTACCTTTACAATATCCATAATATCCATTGTGTCTCGTGCTGTTCATTGTCTTGTCTAAACCGCATCCGATTCCGGCAGCAAGAAATTGTTTATCACAGCTCTGTAGCGTTCGCCATTAACAGTGACCATATTGCCGGTGACGTTGTCAAAAAAAAAATACCGCCCAATCACTCCTACCGCGTGGATGCCACATCGCATAGTGGCTTTTAGAGGATGTGATTGCTCTTCGTGCATCACACGGGATTTCCATTCTGTTCGAGTCGAGCAGCTAAGCGCCGGAATATTTGGCAAGTCGGCGCTTCATCATTTGGAAATCGGCGGAGAAACTCACTTGGCGCCAACACCATCGGTCGAATAGTGTTCAAAAAATTCCATGCTATTGCGAAGTATAGCACTCTATTTCATGTCTGTTTGAGTTCTGCTGCTGCCTACAAAGCTGAAATATGATCGATGTAAACGAATTTATAACATCATCCGATAGGGAAACTATTTTTGCGCCAACATTTATAAACATTTGATAGTATAGCAATAGCATCGTCGATAACTCGATAGTTCTTGTAGGGTTTGAAAATTTAAATTCGATAGTTTTTTTAGTACTCTTTAAAAACAATCTGATAGTGGCAGTAACGATAGCACTGCTCAGCAAAAATTAACTTTTGAGCCCTCCTTTAGACAAAACCAACTGATCCTTATGCAAAATGATCTCCTGAATCAGAATTGAATGTCCGTTTTGCCCCACCACCTGTAGTTTTCGAGATATCGTGAACATGAATCGGATAAAAATTGGCGAAGTTTAAGGCAATTTAATGAAAATAGTTAGAAAAATTGTTTTTAATTAATTTTATTCATTTTCCACCAAATGGTGAAAATAAAAAGATAATACATTTATGTAGCTGTCAGAAGACAGTATTTTTATATTTATTTTTTTTATGTTATCGGTGCAGCCTGTGTTTTTGTCAATACAATAAAAAGTGTTGCAATCTTTAATTTAACAAATTCAGTTACAAAAATAAGAAGCATTTTTTGTTAGAACGAACATTTTAGGAAATATTGACGAGTTAAGTATGAAATAAGCTAAATTTTTTGTCAAACTTTTCGGGTCTCGGAAGTTTTTGTTTATTTTTAGCTTCCACAAATTGAAGAAATTTGATTTGATTGGATTTTTGCTTTATCGTCTAATGAAAAAAGGGTGGCATGTCATAACGTCTAAGGTCATAATGTCTATAGACATTGTGACACTCCAAAAGTGATATAATGTCTATAGACATTACAGCGCTTTTGAAAGTGACATAATACCTATAGATTTTAAGACACCCCAAAAACTTTTTTTAGACCTTATGTCACTCCAAAAGTGACATAATGTCAATAGACATTAAGACTCTTCCAGCTGTGACACAATGCCTATGAACTGTAGAACAAGATTTTTTCTTATTTTAAGGTGGAAAATTAATTTCTTGCAATTTTTAAATCAATGCTAGTTACAATTTATTGAAATATTTTCAAGTGGGTTTCAACAATTTGCTTGCAATACGGACAAAGCAAATAAGAATTTTTAGTTTTAGATTTTTGCTGCAATACATCCAAACACGCCGTACAAATTTTGAAATGTCGGCAGGGCTGCAGAAGGACATTCCTGGGTTCAACAGTGCAAATTATGCATTGCAACACTTCTGTTGTCGGAGTGTATGGTTCCTCATTTTCGGGAATATCCTCTGCTTCCGATGCATTAGATTCATCGTCTTCCTCCATTACGCGACACTCTTGTAGAATGTGGTTATCTTTATTTATGATATGTTGGAAAAAATCTGCCAGCGCCATCTGTCCCCTAATAAGCTTTTGGGTCATTTGGTATATCTTTTCATCCTTTTCCGCCTGTGGTTTACGCTTTTTTGGCAAAACATTCAAAACGCCAGCGCACACTTGGGTTAGGGAAACTGAGTGAGCAAAGTCCCCATCGCGGATGCCCTCAAGGAACTTGAAAAAGCGCCCGTGTTTTTCCAGTTTCCTCGACAGTTGCGAGTTGAAACCTTCCAGCGCACTTGTAGTTATCACATGTTCCTGGCTGACTGAAAATCCAGAAGGTGTAATCGGCGCCGATTTTTTATTACCGTTACTTTTTTATATCTTTTTTCGCACCCCCTCCGCTTTAGTATTTCACTTTGTATATACCAAATTTTTCTTAACTCCCCATACATCTCCTCCGATATAGCATTTCACTTTCTACAACCCAAATTATTTTTGTTTTAGATTACACCTTCTGGATTTTCAGTCAGCACCTTCTCTTCAATTTTTGTTTTGGTCAGTTTTTTAAAATAACGGCACTTTCAGCACGTTTCTTAACTATTTGAAATTCTTTAGACATTATGTCACTTTCAAAAGTGCTATAATGTCTAAAGATTTTATGTCACTTCCAAAAGTGTTACAATGTCTAAAGAGTTTGTGACACTTTTTTTTTGACTTTATGTCACTTTCAAAAGTGCTGTAATGTCTATAGACATTATGTCACTTTTGGAGTGTCATTATGTCTATAGACATTATGTCTTTAGACGTTATGACATGCCACCGAAAAAAGCTACCTGTAATTTTAGGCTCATGTAGTGCATCTCCATTTTATTTTTAAAATTTTACCTTAATCTCCGGATTAGACGCATTCATTTTTGTAATTATATATGAGTTTTAACTAATATAAGTTTTAATTTAACTTTTCGATGTATTTTTCAATTAGATTATATTTGACAGATATGCTAAAGTGGTGCCAAATTAAAAAAAAACGTCAAATAGCTTAGCGGCAAATGCGCTTTATGTGTCACTAAACTTCCAAAATTGTTAGGTTGTCAAATAAAACAGCTGCAAGTTGCTTACAATCTTATGTTTTCATCCGAATATGTAAGAGTGGCGGTATTTTTCCTCCGTGTAAAAATTTCAATTTTAACGTAAAGTACTGGAAAAATTATACTAGCTATTATAAAATTTTTTCAACGAAAACATTTTAACGACAATTTATTAGAACCGAGTATCCTGAAAAACAGTTTATTAAAAAAATAAACTTTTGCGCTTTTATTAAAGTCCATTTAATACTCGTAAATTGCATACTTTTTATCTCGAATTATCGCTTTACTCCACACAAGCAAAGTCACCATAACAACATATCCTTTTTTTGTTGGGACATGCCATATTGGGTCCTTTTCGGTTTCCGGTTGAGCAAGTGTTTAAAGAAACTTATCATTTCGCTGGTTAAGGACAATTGTGTTGTGTGTGTGTTTCATTTTTATTTTTTCAAGGAATTTTTTTATTTATGGCTTATTTTTTAATACATACTTTAGAGAATTTCTATTAAACATCATCAGGACGCATAAATCATAATCCTTGACCATCATGTCATATCAATCTTGCCAGCCATGCCACCTCTCAGGGGTAGCATCGTGTGTAGAAAACGCTCAAGGTTTAAATGTACAGCACATAAACTGGGAATCTGCTGTGGGGTATCATCATTACGCCTTGAATAGCTTTGATTTATATTAAAATGGAGAGAGAGAGGAGGGAGGGAGAAAAAAAACACTTAAAGTGGAAACGGAAATGTATAGAACATGACATTCCGCCAATGGCTAGGCACAATATATGGCTTAAAAGGATGTGGATTCTTTTTTAAAACATTTTGCTACTGTTTAAATCCTTGATACTCCTTTCACATCCTTGATATATCATATACATATATCAGTGTAATTTTTCTGCATGCATCATTCACCTTGTGATATTTTTTTGAAAACTCAAAAGGTATGAAACGCCTGTAGATGAGTGCTCAATGTTAGATTTTAATATAAAAAAACGGAGATAACAAACCCCTTAATTTACTTCACGGTCATTTCTTTGCGTTGCCCGTCATTTTTGTCATTGTCGTTCAAGTTGTCTCCGCGCCCGTTAGCGGTCTCGTGATTACAACGAAACGTTTCTGGCACACCACAACAGCAGCGACGGAAAGACAGCAACAAAAAAGACAACAAAAATGAAATTCCCTGACAATTTACTGGCAGTTTTCAGTTGAAAACATGTCACAACAGCCACAAGTGGAAACGGAAATGAAAATGTAAAAAAGTAAAAATAATAAGTATTCAAACCAACCCTGCCCAACTCAATTTAACTACATCAACCGAAGAGGAGCGAATAAAAAACCGGGTTTTCGAAGTATTGAGAAACTGTTTAAACCGAATTTATTTACCTCTCGCAGCACAACTAACTTATATACTTATAAGAAAACATCGCCAGGTCATACTTAATAAATTGTTGAGGGGATTACAGTCGAACCTGTATAAGTGGGATCGCAAGGGACCGCCTGTTTATTTCCAATGAAGGAGTTTTCCCACTTATCCTGGTAATTTGATTTTTATCCCACTTAAAGAGGTAAATCATGCTCATGTGATTTATATTCTTAAATTCTGTTTAATGGATGTAACTCAAGTTGTATTTTTTACCCAGAGCTCGAAACATCGCACCAGAGTTGCCAGTTTTTTTTTGGCCTCTGTCGCCAAATTGTTGGTCATAATTACCCAAAAGAAAATCGCTAAACTATAACCGCAATTGCCAATATCTTTGTCCTCTATCCTATGATGGTAGGTACAGAATACATACATAGAACGGATAACTCAATCGGAAACAAGGCAAAATATCGAAAATGACGAATACCCTTTTAGTGAGGGGTCGAGGCATATCCAAAATATCTGCTGTTCTATGGGTCACAGCACCCGGTTGCAATGCAACTCCACTCCGAGTCGAAGCTCTCCATGCGATTTGGGTAAAAACCACAGCCACACGATACTTCCCGAAGAGCCGCAACCACTAGTAAGGACTGAACAAGAGTTCTTGGGGCCCCTGACTACCCGATGCATCGGCTTAAAATCTTGGAGCGGGATAGTACACTCTGAGGGTTCCATTGACCATCGGCGGAATATGAGGTTCGTACCGCTATTTTGTAGGTACTTCAATAGGATAAATGTGCTTTTTTGAGTTAAATGATAGTTTACAGAGAGTCATTCGTAGTTAATTGGATTACTGATCGCACGGCTCATTACAGGGAGAATTCGTTTGATCGACCTGGGAACAGGTTTATACAAATGCCGCTACATAAAGGAATCTTACTCGTTACTCATTTTACTTTTATTTCAAGGTTTTCAAAGAGAGTTTGTAATAGATTTCACTCCCTATCCCTTTCCAGTATTTTATATTTTAGAATTACCAGCAATTAAGTAGCATCAGGTACAGCTCTATGCGCCTCTACACCGAGGAGAGACAAGCCATGGTATTTTCGCAAGATTATTTATATTCATTTGCAAATATTCTTAGAAATGAGATTTCGTAGATACGAGTACCTCCCACAATGAGGATTTACACAAAACCCACAAAGGTCGAATACAAAACAAATCAACGATTTTGTTTCTTCGCTATTGTTAGTTAGTAAGTTATATCAAGAGATACTTCGATGGTTCGATAGTAATCAAAATATCATCAAATATGGCTCATTTAAAGTCCTGCTGCTGCAGATCAGATGGATCAGTATACGATACATATACTTTCGGAAGATTGTGGTTTTGTAACAAGGTTTTACTTTCCTCGACCCTCCAGCAAAGGTTTATAAAATCATAGTCTGGCGAAGACTCCCTAATTTCCTGCCAGGTATCATAACCAAAGTTACTGCCAGCATCAGTGTCCTGGGACCAGTTTGCTCATAGTTCACCCAAACAACAATCGTCAAGTTGGAATATACTTTAGGGCAGGTCAATTTGTGTGTATGAAAAAACGCGACATAGACTACCTCCTCACCTGATTTCAGGAACGTTTCTAAGCTTATTTGCCAAAAACAAATTGAATCAAAATCATTTTCGAGCCGTGATTTTTTTTGGAACAGCAGAAAAAGTTGGAGGATTGTGCCAATGTTACTGCCATAAAAGGAAAAAATATAGAAATTTATCTTCAACTTCCGCGGAACGAAAAGTATAAAATTGTGTAATTTTCAGATCGGGAATAGTTCGAATCAACAGATATTGTAAAGGCCTTTGAAGTGTTTGTAAAATACATTAAGACTTCGCTAACGCAGAATTGTTTTATTCAAGAAAACTTCAAAAGGCTTTGTCGTCCTTTTGCGTAATCCTTCACATTCTTTCTAAAAAAAGTTAAAGTCCAATTATTAGTTCGACATACACGCTAAGAAGAAGATCGTGGTTTCTTCAAAAGAAGATGGCAGATCGGTCAGATCTACATAGATTTGAAAAGTATTCGATTCTGAAATATTTCGATCTGCTTTGAAAATATTGTCAGATCCCTTGTTCTATTACCAGCCGAACTTTGTTCTTCGGTTGTTAAACGTTCCATACTCGTAAATAGCAAAACTTTTACTAAATAAATGACACTTCAGATGACAGATATTTAACAGCTGACATCCTTGCCAGACCGGCGGTTTTAAAACCGCAAAATGGATAACCAGATACCACACAGTACTCGGATTTTCGGTTCATAATTTGAGGACTCTAAATTTTAATTCTGCATCCAAAGGGACATCGTTTAGTTGTCTGACATTTTTACTTACATATGTTGCCGCTAGCAGATTATGTACCGTGAAATAAAATTTGCAATTTAAATTAGCAACATATTATCACATGATATTGTTGCTTGTTGTCTTACCAGTTTACTAGGGGGCTTATGAACGAGACATGGCGTAAAATTATATTTCAGATTGAAATTCTTTAAAAATAGATGTTTTTCAGTTTTTTAACTTTTCATTTTCACTCCGGCTTACCTTTTCCGTTGTAAAAGACAGGCAGCGAGATAAACTTTGTTCGCTTAGCTCAGCACTTTGTTCATTTGCCGAAGCTCGTTTGCTAAGTGTCGTTTGCAACACTAATTTTTGCCTCACACAACAGAAGCAAAAGTATATTAAAAAACGAACAACAAGAAAGAACTTTGCTCTTGCTCATTTCCTTTTGTTCCTATACCCGTCTTCCATACTTTTTCCTGCTTTCCCCAGCCTTGCAACGGCTGACTAACTTAATTTAGTTGCACATAGAAGGCGGCGAAGGAGGAGAAGATAAAACCTGTTTTTGTTACTGTCGACTTTTTTATGTCAAGTATAACGAGCATAAACTAAAAGCCTAAAGACATTTACGTGTGTGTGAGCCTTTGCCGGGCTGGAAAGTGCAAAATATTGCTAGGCTCCTGCTCTTACTTTTGCATTCGCATCATCCACTCCCAGCTTTACGTGATATCCACCCACCACCATCCCTTGGTCTCTCCCTATAGCCTGTTTTGGGGTAGACCATAGCGAAGAGAGAAACAGAACAAAGCCATTAACCCCGTCCTGGAAGTTTTTTGTACAATCTACATACGGCTCACAGATGGAAGGATGAATGAATGCTTGTTGGGGGGTGGTCTGGTTTTTGGATTGTAGGTAGGGTAGGAAACCCTGTATTTAACTTTGATATGATTGCACAAAAAACAGACGCACGTAGTCAACATTTACACAAGTCCGAACGAACATATCAGAGACGTAAGAAAGAAGAATGTGCGAAAAGGGCATCTTAGTTCCCAGCAATATTGATGAACTCGCATATGCGATTACGTCTTCCATCACTTATTATTCACGTAGCAACCTTGTCGAAACAACTTTTAAAACAACATTTAAACCCTTTTCCCAAAAAAAAACACAAAACTCTGCATTTTCTAATCAGTTAAGAATTTCCATACCTCCATTGAGGTTTTGGTATCACAAGCAGAGTTTAAAACCGATAGAAAAGAATGGGTGACGGCTTGATTTCTTCATCAGTTTACACAACCGGTGGCGGCTGAACATCGCCATACGAGGGTTGCTATATATATTGCTGGCCAAGGCAATACTAAATGTGGTTTGGCGCCATCTGACATTTCCAGTGGAAAGTTTGACATTTTTTAAGCATAAACGTACTCAGAACGTTTTTTTTTGTTTTTGAAAAAATCAATTTGGCAAAAAAATGGAATTAACTCGTGAACATTTTCGTGCGATCATTTTTACAACTTTCGACGTGGATTATCACGACAAGAGTTCATCGATGAAATTAAATCTTTGTATGGCGATGAAGCACCATCCTATAGCACTGTGAAAAACTGGTTTAATTAATTCAATCGTGGCCGACGCTCGCTCAAAGACGAAGATCGTCCGTTGTGACAGAGAACATTGATGCGGTGCGCGAACTGATAATGCAAGTTCGCCATGTGGCATACCGTGAGATAGAGGCATCCTTGGACATTCCTTCCAACAGCATACATTCGGTATTGCATGAACATCTGGCCGTAAAAAAGGTTTGTTCTCGTTGGATCCCGCACAATTTGACAATCGCTCAAAAAAGGTTCGTATCGATTGGTGCAAAGAAATTTTGAAAAAATACGATCGCGGTGCTTTAAAAGACGTTTATAAGATCGTTACAGGTGACGAATCATGGATCTATGTGTATGAGCCCGAAACAAAACAGCAATCGAACGTGTGGGTCTTCGACGCAGAGCTAAATCCAACGAAAGTTGTTCGTGGAAAAAGCACTTCGAAGCAAATGGTTGCCTATTTCTTCAGCAAAACTGGTCATGTGGCGACTGTTCCGCTTGAGCAACGTAGGAGGTCAATTCTGAGTGGTACACCATAATTTGTTTGCCTAAAGTCTTCGGAGAAATTCGAAAAACGAATCGTTGTGCACCATGACAATGCGAGCTCTCACACATCAGCTCAAATCAGCGCATTTTTGATCGGCCAAAACGTCGAATTGATAGGTCATCCGCCGTACAGCCCTAACTTGGCACCCAATGACTTCTTTTTATTCCCGCACAGAAAAGAGTAAAATGCGTAGTCAACTTTTTCGTCGCCAGAGGATGCTTTTGAAGCGTATAAAAACCATGTTTTGGAGGTGTCTCAATCGGAGTGAAAAAAGTGCTTCGACAATTGGTTTGAGCGCATGCAAAAGTGTATAAATCTTGCTGGAGAATACTTTGAAAAACAATGAAACCATTTTTGATGATAAATATTCGCATTTTCATTATTAGGCCAGAACTATATATAGCAGCCCTTGTATTTGACACATTTTCTGGTAAAATTACTATTTTAACAACGGCTAAGCCGATTTTAGCCGTTTTAATCGGCAGCGAATAGGTGCCCCGCAGGCTTGAGCCGGTGCCGCTTCAAACTCTGTTTACAACCAATCAGAGTTTATAGCCGGTTCAGCTCAAATATTTGCTTAACGTAGCCGCTGTCGATTTGAACGGCCGAACTATTGTATGTTGCAACGTAGCAATAAATACAGCTATCCATTTCGTTATTTCCAAACCGCCAGTCTGGCAAGGCTGCCACCTGTTTAAAATCTGTCATCTGAAGTGTCATTTATTTAGTAAAGGATTTTTATTTAGGAATGTGAATCGATTTTGGCTTTGTTTCTTGAGAAGCTTACGGAAAACGTAATTTCACGTTTTGGCGATGTCAACTGGCCACCAAGATCGTGCGAGAAACTTCTTTTGAATCAGAGAGGTGTGTAAGATACACTAAATAATTGCTCTTCGGGTCATTCCGGTCCATAGAACCGGCTCAAATAGTTCTTATGCTTACTGACTGGGATCTACAGTTTACCGCGTTCTGAGCGGCTAATGCATTTTATAGAGACTTTTTTGTTTGACATAGAGAAATCGACACGATTATTCCACTCTCTTGCAAAGTATGGCGCCCCATTGCTCGCCTTTGTATTCTGAAGCTGTCTAGTGCACAAATGACAAATATGATTGACGTACGATGCCATCCGGAGCGTTTCTATTAACCTTTTTTCAAAGATGTTGAATCCATAATTCAACGAAAGGACATCAAAGTCGCAGAAGGTGAAGGAATGTCGGCAGAGCTTTAATAGCTCGAATGTTTATTGTCACATTGCATCATCAGCTAGTTCACTTTATTTATAAGAACCAACTCATGTCTAATAATGTGGAAGCAAATATCAACAATTGCTCCAAAACCTGGAAAAGACCCATGAGAAGCCGATCGGTACAAGCCTTCTCAGCATCGCTTGTAAATCTGCGTTCGAAACTCCGATAAGAGACTAGACATGTAAAACCATATATAGGCGTACTCGTTTGGGATACCAGCATAACTAGTACGCCCTTCTAAAATAACAGAGTGACATCAAATCCTCAGTTTTAATTGGAAGCTTAAAAATCCAAACTACTACAAGCGGACTCAGCTTATCGTGCAACTTCTTCAACATCTTAATGGAGAAAATTCTGGAAAATTCAATGATTAATAAAACCCACAATTAACACCAAGGACCACATCATCATCGCGTTTGCCGACAGCATAGACATAAGGAGAACAGATGTCTGTGACAAAAACTGAAATATATTCGTCTGAAATCGGTCTGCTACCGAGATACCGCAACGGAAGATAGCGTGGAGGTAGTAGATGAATTTGTACACCTCGGAGCCTCCATTATCCAAAATAACGATGTCAGGACTGGGATAAAAGAAGAATCGTTCTGACAAACAGATGATACTATGGGTTCGGAAAACAGCTAAGAACAGATCTTTTTCTCAAAAGACGAAAAAAGTAATCTATCGCGAAGTTGTCGATCGTTGTACCACATACATTCTGATTTTGTACTTTAAGTAACTATACGACCTCCAAGAGAGTGTCATGATTTAATGGTCGCATTTTCTTCAACCCGTATTTAATTCCGTAGGAAAGCTGCGCCACCTCACTATATCTCTTAAATCGTCGAATCAGCAAGTCCTTTATTACTTGCATTCCACCCATCTCCACTCTGATAAGTCCCTGCATCGCACAGTAGGGGAATTTGGAAAATCAATCCGTGCTCCTTGGACACATCTATTTACATGATGAATATGGCGGAGTTAGATCGTAGTTAGGCCAAGTTTATTTCCTTTACTTGTTTGGAAGATTGTGATTGAGCTTGTAAGCTCAGGTTCAAATCCTGGTATAACATCTAAAAACTTTCGACGGCGTGTTTCCACCTCGTAAATGCCGGCGACTTAACGGGTAAGTGATGTAAAAGCATCTCTAAAATGCATAAGTCGTTCGAAGCCAGCGTTGAACAGTAGGTTCCAATCCAATTCCTCTCATTCCATCCTGCACTTCTTACTGGTTTGAGTGAAGTTACCCCCCGTCCCTTTCTCTGAAATCCGAACCTAAAAACTTAAAACTGCTCAGACATAGAGCTGAACTTAAGCATCAGCTGATACTCTCAGTTTGGTTATACGCTTGCCTTTTAAGCAGTGCACCGTGATCACGGCTATGGACCCTGGAGCTGGATGATTTAAATCGTATTACGGCCTATACCTATCCCAGGGAATTATGTATGTGTGCTCAAAGTATTAGAGAGATCCGAGGAGTATGAATTTTACAACCTAAAGCTGCTCAGACTTAGAGCCGGGATCAAGCATGTCAGGTGCTCGACGCCCTTCATCGCTCAGACAGCTTCTGCAGTAGACATCAGCTGATACTTCTAGCTTGGTTTTACGAGTGTTTATCAAGCAGTGAACTGTAATCACGGCTACTACCATGGAGATATGGACCCTGGAAATAGATATTGAGGATTTAAATCGTATTTAGGCCAGATTTTACTGGCGAGCCGCCATCACCTAGCCCAGGGAATTATGTATGCGTGCTCGGAGTATTAGAGGGATCCGAGAAGAAGTATAAACCTTAAAACTTAACCTAATCAAACTTAGGTCCAAGCTCAATCACGTCAGGTGCTCGACGTCCTCCTCGCACAGACAGCTTCTGCAGCAGACATCAGCTGATACTTCCAGCTTGGTTATACGACTGTTTTTCAAGCAGTGCACTGTGATCACGGGTACTACCATGCAGATATGGACCCTGGAAGTAGATATTGAGGATTTAAATCGTTTTAAGGCCAGATTTACCTGGCGATCCGGCATTACCTAGCCCAGGTTATTATGTATGTTTACTCGGTATATTAGAGAGATCCGAGAAGGAGTTAGAACCTTAGAACTTAAACCTAGACTAGACTTAGAGCCGGACTCAAGCATGTCAGGTGGTCGACGTCCTCCTCGCCCAGACAGCTTCTGCAATAGACAGCAGCTGATACTTCCAGCTTGATTGCACGACTGTCGATCAAGCAGTGCACGATATATGGACCATGGATATATGGACCATGGAAGTAGATATTGAGGATATAAATCGTATTTAGGCCAGATTTGACTGGTGATCCGGCATTACCTAGCCCAAGGAATTATATATGCGTGCTCAAAATATTAGAGAGATCCGAGAAGGAGTATGATCCTAAATATTAAAACCTTATCAAACTTAGAGCCGGTCTCAAGCATGTCAGATGATAGACGTCCTTCTCGCACAGACAGCTTTTTGCAGTAGACGTCAGCTGATATTCTCAGTTTGGTTACACGACTGTCTACTAAGCAGTGCAACGTCATCACGACTATGGAACCTGAAGGATTTAAATAGGATATAGGCCAGCTTTGACGGGCTGACTGCATTACCTAGCCCATATTTTCTTCGCTTGCTTGAGAGCTTTTAAGATTGAGCTTGCCTGCAGAGTATCCACGTATTCTAGAGCGACTGTCTGACAAACTCATCCGCCTTATCATTTCCTGGGATGCTTCTGTGGCCCGGCACCAATATTAAGTAGATATCGAACAGCTTGGACATCGCGTTAAGATACACACAACAGTTGATTAAAGCCTAACTATCGGATTATCTATTGACACCGATAGCTGTTATGACGTTAAGTCCCGGCCACCGATCAATTTGGCAAGGTTTTTTTTTTGCTCCTCAAGTACTGTCTTCTAGTGACTTAAGGACCTTCTTCCGACTTTTCAAATTATCCCACATAGCTGCAGCACGTGCAGAGCGTATTTTTTGCCACCGATAGTTGCTATGACGTTTAGTCCCGCCATCGAGCAACTCAGCAAGGTTTTTATTGATGCTCAAGTACTATCATCTAGTGACTTAAGGATCTTCTTCCGTATTTTCATCGTATCGCAGATATCTGCAGACTCACTATCGGGGTATTTTTGACACCGATAGTTCTTATGACGTTTAGTCCCAGCTACCGAGCAACTCAGGTAGGTTTCTTTATTAGCTCCTCAAGGACTGTCGTCTTGCGACTTGAGGACCATCTTCCGACTTTCAACTTATAGCAGATAGCTGCAGCGTGTGCAGAGCCAGACTTTCGGAATATCTATTGACACTGATAGTTGCTACGACGTTTAGTCCCGGCCACCGAGCAACACAGCAAGGTAATTTTTATTAGCTCCTCAAGTAATGTCGTCTAGTGACTTAAGGACCTTCTTCCGTATTTTAATCGTATCGCAGGTAGCTGCAGCATGTGCAGAGACAGACTATCGGAATATCTTTTGACATCAATAGTTGTTGTGACGTTCTTCCGACTTTTCATCTTATCGCAGATAGCTGCAGCATGTGCAGAGACTCGACTGTCCGATGTGATCCTTAGGATTTTGGGGTAGTAGGTGGTCTGGATGTTGACCTTGTCTTACCGTTGATTTTGAGGCGGTTATTTTCATATTCCTCGAAGTAAAGAAACGTGCTAAATCAGTGAGTAACAGTTGATTTAATAGCATATGTCATCCACTTTACATCCTAACGCCAGAATTGTGCAGTCATCAGCGTACGAATTCATTTCAGCGCCATCTGGTGCAGGAATTGTATAGAGGTAGAGGTTAAACAGTGCCGGAGATATCACCCTGGGGAACTCCCTGTATAACTCTAAGGGACTTTGAGTTACTCCCTCTAAATTCTATATATGAATGGCGCCCACGCCTATGGTTTACGGCCCAACGTTTGCAACTACCCAGCCCTGGGGAACTCCCTGTATAACTCTAAGGGACTTTGAGTTACTCTCTCGAAACTCTATATATGAATGGCGCCCACACCTATGGTTTACGGCCCAACGTTTGCAACTAGAAGAGAGGGACGTGTCTGCGATATCCTTAAATAAGGTGGCATAATGAACCGTGTCGAAGGTCTTGTTGAGGTCAAGAGCCACGAGAACTGTCCTGTCGTTGGGCTTGTTCTGGTTCAGGCCATGTGCAATGTGTGTGATGATGTAAAGCAGTGATTGTACTGTGCAGCTTGCGGAACCCATGCTGATTATTAGCACAAGGAAGGTGTTCGATGAGGTTGGGGAGGAGTTAGGGTTGCCAGATTCCCTGAATCATCCTCAATTTTTAAGGATTTTCTAGTCTTGTTCAGTGTTCGGGAAAACCTTTTTTTGTTCAGGAAATATTTAATTGATCCCAAATTCAGTAGGCCCCACAACATCCCATTAAGAAACAAAGGGAAAACTTCTCTCATATCAGAGAGTTTTGCTAAATTCAAATCTTATACTCACGGTCCATGACCTAGGGTTTAACGCCGGAATGTCGTTTTTTCGGTTTTGGTTTTTTACCCTCTAAACCACAACCATTCGATTGGCAAAAAAATCGGTTGTGGCAACGAATCTTATCTCTGTTTTTAGCGATCTAAATTGTGAAAATCATTATTTGATATGTTTCATTTCTAAACCACCAGAGTTGTATTTATTCATCGTTGAGCTAATGACTTTACCTTGTTTATTGTACCATGGTTAGGCCTTTAATGAAGTTTCATTGAAATCCGACTAGTTACATCGTTATTCCTGAATTATTTCCAATTCCTCCCACTGTGCATCGTAGGCATATTCGCATACAGGTGATTGCTTTCCGTTTTGGCTGTTGCTTCTGATATTTGTATAAATACTCTCGCATGCAGGCGTACATATGTGTGAGTTGTTCGACGAGAGAGAAACAAAAAATAAACATAAAACGACGAGTATGAATGAATACTCAGCGTTAATGGCCACGTTTTGCCATTTGCTGAAGGACTGCCTTTGAAGTGTTGAAGTTGATGTTCATCAGAAGCAGCAGCAGCATAAGTTGCCGAACGCCGGAAGAGTGATATGGCGGCAGGCGGCAACGTGGTAGCACATTAGGGCTCACACTGTGCGTTTAAAGGTGAAAAGTTGTTGTCTGCTGCTGCTGCTGGTTTTGCACGGCTTGGTTTAAGGTCGGCCGTTGATAGCGTTTGGTGAGGGGTTGTAGCGTGGTTTGACAGGCAGTTTTGTGGGGTGGCATTGTTTACGAATATAAAATGATGGTTCCGCCGCCGCCGCCGTTGGTGTTGTTTTTGTTTTCTTAACCTTTATTTGGTTATCATCAATTTGAACGAAAGAAAAATAAACCGGAATAAATTAATTAAGTTTGAACTTGAAATACAAAAAAAGTAGAGATACCGCACAAATAGTGGTGTTGAAATATCACACGTTTTAATTTAGGCTACAGGAAGGTTACCCAAACAATCACTTTTGTTCGTGCTAACCCTTTGCCGCCTGCCTACGCCTGTTGATAGTTGTTATGGCAAAGTTCCTAAAAGTAACCTCAAATGTTAAACTTTCATAACACGAGTTGTCATTGCCACGGTGCACAGTGTTGCCTTGTCATACAATAAGTGCACAAAAATAGTTACGATGCAAGAGTATTGAAAGTTTCTATTTTTTACTTATGTTAATCCTACAACATCCCTTTAAGTAACAAGGGAAAGCATATCTCAAATCATTAAGCTGTCGACGAAGTTTTTTATTTTACTTACTGGCCGCGACCTACTGTTTAGATAAGTTTTTACATGGCTTAGAGATTAATATCTTACTCGTAAAGCAGCCGGCATTTACGAGGTGAAAAACCAGCCGTTTAGAATGTTTAGGTGTTCTTAACCGGAGTTGAACCTCGGTTGACTGGCAGTAGAGTCGTGCATACTAACCATCACAGCACTGTGGTTCACTTGATTGATTGTTTCAACTTGACCAACTAAAGTGGCAATCATCGAAAACTGCAACTGAATTTTAAAAGTCTCCATTTTTCTGTTGTGAAAACTACCTAGACCTTTCAGTAATACCGACTTCCGACTTTTAGTTTAACCAACTAAAGCGTTATGTAGCAATGGCAAAGCTTAAAGAAAAAGAAGTAAAGAGAAAATACAAATTGAAATTAAGAAACGTAAATTAAAATTAGTTACTTACTTTAGTCCCACAACATCTCATTATGGAACAAGGGGAAACTTCTCTCAAACCGGTGAGCGATTCAATTGTTATACTCGTACTCACTGACCGGGACCCACAGTTTAACGAATGCTCGGAACGGCTAATGCATTTTTTTATACAGAAGTGTTTACATGGCTTAGAGATACATAAATCTCTCACTCATAAAGTCGCTGTCGTTTACGAGGCGGAAAATCCGCCGCTGAAAATTAATTTTGCGAAATCTACACTTGAAATTGAGAAACGTCAATTGAAATGTTGAAAATACAGAAACCCAGCATGAAATTGTGAAAATACAAATTGAAATTAAGAAACGCTTTTTTTTAATTAGCCAACACTCAGGGGTTTTCCCCTATACATGCAATGCACTGCGTTGGTCATTGGAAAGCAAGGGATCGAAGGGGGAAAGAGGGAGTAATGTTTATTGACATTCGCCTTGAATTTCTGGATGTCGTAATTGGTGGGAAATACATTTGCCGGAAGTCGATTCCTTAAAATCGAGAGAATACAAATTTAAGTTGAGAAATTGAACATTGAACATCTCTTCTTAACAGGCATAGCCTCCAATTCGAACGCTCTTTGGCAAATACTTGATAAATGTTTTATTTAGCTAAGTCATTGTTCGCAAACTTCTGAGCAGACTCATTTGGTGTATTAAGATCCATTTTTTGCATAAAACTTGGGCTCCTTTGTTTAGTTCTTTTTGCAAAAAAATAAATTATTTTTCAACATATAAGTACACTTAAACCAACGTTTCTCCAATTTTTGTATCCCTTCTAATATATAGAATTTTTCAAGGTCCATAAAATAGGGATTTTTTTGATCAATAAGTTCATCGTTGTAGCTAAATCTCTTTCCACCGAACCATTTCTTAAGGTTTGTAAATAGGAAATAGTCACTGTGGGCTAAATCCGAAGAATATGGCGGATGAAGTACCAATTCGTAACCCAATTCATGCATTATTTCCACTGATACTGCACACGTCTGCATCCATGCATTATCTTGATAAAATGGTTATCGCAGCACGCATCTTGCACAGCTTTTTCAAAGCCAACTGGTCATGTAAAATCGAAACCACACTGCCATATAAAATGCGTCTGCCATCAACAATCTCACGTATCGTGGACTTTTCGACATTTTCGGGTATATTGGCCTCAATCGGCCGTCCAGAAAGTTCAGTAAACCACTTTTTACCATTGAATTTAAAGGTGCCGATAGTATTTATCAAACTTTTCCTTGATTTAATGGTTATTTTCCGCAAAAAATAATGCTTAATGAGCACTCAAAATTCACTTTTTTCCAGTTTTAAACAAAATCCAGAAGGTTGTATGTTTTAAACAGCTGTTAAACACAAACTAAATGTCGGAACTCTCTTTTGACGGTAGTTTACTAACAGGTGGTACTTGATTGAAGCAGTGTTTCATTTTATATAACTACAAGGAAAGATGCGGAATTCTTGATCTGCCCTCGTATGTTTTTAACTGGGGGTTGTATGGTCCTATCTAAATCACCTCTGATCGATTTCCCAGCTCTTCGTATACAGCAACTCGTTCTGGGTGCAGTTACGTCTCATGGAGTATTTGTGGATTAAATTCCCTCCCTATATGACAATTTTTATTGCCGTTTAGATCAAAATGGGCCTCATCAGACATAAACAAGCAATTTATCAAGCTGTTGTCTTCTACGGTCATTTCAATAATTTGTTGGCAAAATTTAATTCCATGCTTTTAATTTGGACTTTGTACGGAAACAAGTTTAAGTCATCATGAATTATCCATTGTAATGTGACCGTCTGCTAAATGCAATTTTAGCCGATAAGTTTCGAGTCGAAACGGTTGGATTTGCCTGAATTGACGAGTGTCTTGTACCCAAACATAGGGATCTCAATGGTACGGTCTTCGTGCGAAGCTTTCAGATTCGGCAAACATGTTTACCAAACCACGATAGCCGGTTCTATGCTCTATATCGAACCCAAGGAGGAATTCTTCGACCAAGGACTGCCACCTCGGCTACAACAACCATCCTCATCGATCCCACGATAGCCGGTATGCACCGGATCGACCCGGAGCAGCAATTCTTCGACCAAGGGCCGTCACCCCGGTACGGTGTGCCGCTACAACAACAACCAGCCTCATAATAGTCCATCTACTAGGGGTCCACGCAAAACTCCCGCCTAAATTCCCTTTGGACGGAAATGCAGGAATGCAGAGCATGGTATTGCTGCATTATCTAAATCATCTTTTCGGTATCCCAAGCATTCGTTTTAATAAATCTAAATACGAGGGTTGCTATTTACACTTCGGGTCCTGACAATGCTAGTGTTCCCAGATGCAAACTGGAACTTACGTTGGAAACATTGACATTTTTTAGCATAACTTCACTCAGAAAGTTTTGTCATTTGAGGGCGAATAGTTTTGTTTACAGTGTGTTGAAAAATTTATCTCTGTCAAAAAATGGAATTATCCCGTGAACATTTTCGTGCGATGATTTTTTCGGCGTGGGTTATCGAGACAAGAGTGTTTAAATCAACGTGGTTCGATTTTGGCGATGCAGCACCATCAAAAGCCACAGTTAATCGCTGGTACCAAGGGTTCAGTCTCGGACGCCGTTCGCTCCAGGATGAATTTCGTGAAGGACGTCCAACTTCGGTCACTTTGCCAGAAACCATCGATGCTGAACTGATTAAGCAAGACCAACATGTGACATACCGTGAGTTTAAGGCATCCTTGGGCATTAGTATGACAAGCATCAGTAAGATATTAAATGTTCAGTTGGCCGTAAAAAAGATTTGTTCTCGTTGGATCCCACATAATTTGACGAATGCTCAAAAAAAAGCTCGTATGGATTGGTGCAAAGAGATGTTGAAAGGTATAACTGCGGTAGCATAAAGGCTGTGTATAACATTGTGCCAGGTAACGAATCATGTATCTATGCATATGAACCCGAAACAAAACAGCAATCGACCGTATGGGTCTTTCCAGTCGAGCCAAATTCAACAAAAGTTGTTCGTGGAAGAATACATCGAAGCAATTGATTGCGTTTTTATTTCGGTATAACCGGCCATGTTGCCACAGTGCCTTTAGTGGAACGTAGGACGGTCAAATCTGAGTGGTATACAACCATCTGTTTGCCAACAGTGTTCGAAGAAAGAAGGAAAGATACTAAGAGAAGACGGATCATTTTCCATCACGACAATGCGAACTCTCACACATCAGCTGAAACGATGAGCTATTTGACCACTCAAGATGTCGAATTGATGGGCCATTCACCATACAACCCTGATTTGGCACCCAATGACTTCTTCTAATTCCCTAGCATCAAGAAAAAAATGCGTGGTCAATGTTTTTCATCGCCCGAAGCAACTGTTGATGCGTTCAAAAATCATGTTTTGGAGGAGTCTCAATCGGAGTGGAAAAAGTGCTTCGAAAATTGGTTTGTGCGCATGCAAAAAAGGAGAATATTTTGAATAACAGTAAAACCATTTCCAATGATGAATTATTGTGTTTTTTTTTGCTTGACCCGAAATATAAATAGCAACCCTCGTACTAACCTTCCAAATAAAATAAAAAATAAGCCGATTTGCTTACACAGAAAAAGTTAATACGTTTTGTTTTTGTAGCACGATACTTGCGCCACCCTATACATACTTTTTTGGTCGGTCTACAATGCATTTATATTAAATAAAAAAAATATTAACAGTTATTTCGGTAATAACAATTCCTTTTCCATTCTCTGCATTTCATTAGATATTTCTCAATTTCAGACTAACTCAATTTGAACCATGGAAAGATACACAAGTAAGCAACGAGATAAAGTTATTCAGGCTTGGTGGCAAGAATTGGCAACAGTGGAAGATCTATTTTCGAAGAAAATCATCTTCAGTGATGAGGCACATTTTCACCTCAGTGGATTCGTCAATAAGCAGAATTGCCGCATTTAGGCGAATGATAATCCAAGAGTGATTGTCGAAAAAACGATGCACCCACAAAGATTGACTGTTTGGTGCAGTTTATGGGCTGGCGGCATCACAGGGCCGTATTTTTACCAAAAATTACTGTGTGTTCGCTATCGTGAGATGATAACGAGCTTTGTATGGCCAGAATTGGAAGATATGAATGTGGACGATATGTGGTTTCATCAGAAACAATGGCTCTTTTGCGCGACAAATTCAATCGGAACGAACTTTGTATGGTCAGAATTGGAAGATATGGATGTGGACGATATGTGGTTTCATCAGAAACAATGGCTCTTTTGCGCGACAAATTCAATCGGCCCTTAAAATTTAACCACCCTTTATAACGAGACCAATGGAATCTTTATAAAAAGAGTTGATTTCAAACTAATATTTTCCGTCTGTCTGTGTTTACATTTTCTATGCGATTGTTTACCAATCGAAGTGACTTGCTATGGATTTGATTCTTCTCGAATCAGTGTTAAAACTTCCCTTCGACTTAAGTGTCCATTATGATTTATAATTTTCGATTTTACGCCAATCCGGCTACACTGTGCGGCTTTGTTTGTGCATTTTCCGTTATGGCTAAAGTTCAGTAACGGTAAATCAACATGTTGTTCGGTCGGTAGGAGTTAATTGTACCCAATGTTACCATAAGACAATGAGGATATAGCACTTTAGTTTCTCAATATATCCATTTATCTTCTTCTCTGCAGCAACTCTACTTCATGCGACTGCTCGTATTCTTCGCTCCAAGTTTCCATCTTCTTCTTCCACTACTCTAAGTGCGTGAGCGTTATGCAAGGAAGCCCAAGTACGAACAATTCGAGTAGTCTTTCCTTGGGGCACAATATATTGGGCTACACTTTTGTTTTTCTTTTTCGGAGGGGTACATTGCGGGTGGAGCCTGCCTGGCGAGTAATATTTCACTTTAGGAAACATGTGATTTAGTTCCTACACATGTTTCGCTTAAAGGAGGGGAATTATATATAAATGCGCCAGTGGGGTTCTGTTAATGTACGCAAAGTTTCGTGAAATGAGATTTTTTGTTTTTTAATATGTTATTTACCCAAGAAATTCAATTTATGTTTTGATTGTTGGAAACAAAGTGAACTGAGTTATTATAAAACCTTGTTTTGTTGTAAATATTGAAGCGCAACGATTTTGGGTTAAAACGTCAAAGTTAAAAGTCGATTATTGATTTTTTTTAAAACAAAAAAAATATTTAAAGTCGACTTTCTGGCGTTAAAATGTCGAATAATCGATTTTTATTTCGACACTTTCCTATTCGAGATTTTAGAATATAAATGCAGAGTATTTTATTTTATTCCAGTTCAGGTTTAGGGTAGCTGCTTCTAAATCAATTTGCCGCCTTCAGGTGTGTAATGGGCGACCCCTGCTTCGGTTATCCTGCGGGTTGCATTCGATGTCTTGCCTGGCGATATTATCCGCGGATTTCGTCAGGGTATATAAGTAGTCAATCCATCCCCATTTACGCATTCTGATTTCGTTATGGACTGGTTGCTGTTGAGTTAATGTCCATAGATCGTAATTGTGCTGGCCCAAAATATGCACACAATTTTGGCGCAAGCATGTGTTCATGAACACTTGCATATTTTGGATATCTCTGGATGCAGCATTCCATGATTTGCATCCGTATAGTTGGACAGATTTTACGGTGGAGTTGAATATACCATAGAGAAAGATACCTAAGGGTAAAAAAAATCAATTTTCATTTTTTTTCTTTTTTTGATGTGGACAACATCTGAGCATCGAATGAGACCAATCCCATGCCCCAAAAGTGTTCCCTCCCAGAGATATGCGCGTTTTATGAAAGTGAAGTCGACGATTCTAAGCGCAAATAGAAAGGGACCTAATCTTTAAAATGGCTCTCCTGAACAAAACTTTTCATCGACTTTTTACTTTTTTTTTGATGTGGACAACAAATGAGCATTGAATGATCCCATTCCCCAAAAGTGTTCCTTCCCAGAGATATGCGCGTTTTATGAAAGTGAAGTCGACGATTCTAAGCGCAAATCGAAAGGGACCTAATCTTTAAAATAGCTCTCCTGAACAAAACTGGTTTTTACTCGTAGCCTTAGGTCCATTTCTATTTTGCGGGTCACATATACATATTTAGTTTTGTCCCTTTCAAGATAAAGTTTGATCTCCAGACAGAGTTTAAGAAGTTATAAGCCTGCCTGGCTTATACAGGATGTCCGCCGGGAAGGTATACTACTTTGTTTTGCCGCCATTTTGGTAAACAGTAGTCTTGACAGTTCATATTTGGCAGTCGTGAAGTAAAGACGTGGCAAATTTATTATGGAAAAATATTCGATAAACCAATGTGTTTTTTTTTATCGTTAAAACATTTTATCAAAATCAATCATTGATTACTGTGACGATGAGAAAGTTTTGTGAATTTTCGCGAGAAACAACGTGCCAACAAAACGCACTATTTATCGTGTAGTGAATGATTTCGAAGAAAGTGGCTCTGTAGCTGATAGGCCCAAGCATGGACCACAACGTACTGTAAGATCGGCTGAAAACATTACTGCTGCCCAAGAAAGTGTGTAAAACAAGCCATCAACCTCAATTCGATGCCGTGCTCAGGAGCTTGGTCTTCAAAGAACAACTTTGGTCACAATTTTGCACAAGGATTTGCATTTGTTTCCATTTAAGATTCAGTTGACACAAGAGCTTCTTCCACAAGAGCTTCTTCCACAAGACCATTTACGCCGCCGTACTTATACCAATAGAATGTTACAACTCGCTTACGACAACCCCGACTTTCATGAAAAATTCATAATGAGTGACGAGGCACATTTTCATTTCAGAATAGTCGGTTTTGGGCAATGGAAAACCCTCAAATTATTCATCAGTCACCTTTGCATCCACTAAAAGTGAGGGTATGGTGTGCAATTTGGTCAGGAGGAATCATTGGACCTTACTTCTATGAAAATAAAAACGGCGTCACGGCAACTGCCAATGGGGAGCGATATCGTGATATGATTGAATACTTTTTAACGCCATAACTGCATGCTTTGGGCTTGATTAACATGTGGTATCACCAAGACGGTACCACTTCGCATACAACCAGGATTACAATGGAATTTCTGCGAGACTTCTTTCCACAACAAGTTATTTGAAGAAATGGTGATGTTGATTGGCCTCCACGGTCGCCTGATTTGACTGCTCCGGACTGACTGCTCTTTTTGTGGAGATATCTGAAAATTAAGGTTTTATGCAAACAAGCCAGAAACGCTTGAGCAACTCAAACAAATAATCGTGATGAAATTAATGAAATACCGCGTGAAATGTGTGAGAATGTAATGGAAAATGTTTTCAAAAGGGCTCGCATTTGTGCGGCCAACAGATGCGGACATATATCTGATATTGTATTCCATACATAATTGCCGACATCAAATATAACATTTATCAATATAAGATCCATTCTCTTTCATTTAATCAAAAAATATCAACAAAGTAGTATACCTTCCCGACGGACACCTTGTATTACACAGGTATAATTACATTTTGTGCTGATACTTTTAAACTGTTCTTTAGTAAATTCGACCACCTGAATATGAATCTGCAATCGGGTTTTGCCTAGCAGCTCCCGTTTCCGTGTTATGGGGTAGGGTGTAGCAAACCTAACACCACATAGAAATACCCAAAATAATTGTGAAAAGACGAAAGTAAAATATTTTTTCTTGGAAAATCCAGCTAATTTAGTAAAATTAGCATATAAATATAAAACAAAATTACTTTATAAACACGAGCGGTAGGACCTCTGGGCTTCGTTTAGGTAATTTTGTTTCAAAACTTAGTAATTTTACCCTCCGACCACCAATCGTTCACTTTGCTCTTCACTCAAGTCTCCCAAGTGTTCAGGAAACCGGTTCAAATGGTTTTGCCAGTAATGCACCTTGATGCTCATTTTGCATCTAAGCTCACGATAAACAGTCAGCATGTTCTGAACAAAATCCTTATACAGGTTGGCGCAAAACTACCGCTGTGATTTAAATGTTTAAAAACTTTTTTTTATTAATTGGTTAATTATTTTGTAGTTTGAAGCTTTTTTGTTGTTTTCCACAACTGACCGCGCTTTTCGCTCTTTTCCATCTTTGTCCACGCCTTTCGCTCTTTTCCATTCATAGATTCAACAAAATTGGTGTTCTTTATTAACTGTCTGATTTGAGGGTCAAAGAATATGCCACTTTTTATTTTTTCAATATTTAATTCTTGCATCTTTGAAGATATGAATTAAAAACATGATGAATCCTTATCTAGAGCCTAAACAAATTGCTTCATTAAGCCAAGTTTTATATGAGGTAGGATGGGATTATTTTATTTCGATCAACCAATGGCTCATTGATAAAATTTTTTCCTCAAACAACCATGTTCTCTCTTCCAGGCCAGTGTTTTTTACCCAGTGATCTTTTTTAGCTCTGCTATCCCGAAGGCACAAGAAGCAAGGATATTTTTGTCTATCCACCTTGCTGTCCATGGAGGAAGTTAATCATTTTCAAGTTAACACAAATGATCCATCCAAGTTCGTGATACTTAATCTTTTCCAAGACTATAGCTATATTCTTGTACTTTTTATCCATTTGGGTTGAGTGATCAACCCAGATCTACGAGTATTAATGCCTTGTCTGGAGACTCTGCATGAGAGTAAAGCAAAGCATCATCTGCATACAAAATTCCAGACATTCATGATATTAAAGTGGGAAATAGCTCACATGAGCAAATGTGCTGCCAAAATAGAACCCTGAGGAACATCGCCGCACAACTCAGCCAAGGACGACTTTAACAAAAATCTTCCTGTTATGGAAAAAACTGTGACAAAGCTTGACTATGTGCGGATTTAAACCTATATTTGCCATTTTGTTAAGTATACCAGTGTGATTCGCTTGCCAAAGCCTTTTTGTACGCCCAGTAAAACTGCCACTATACGTCTCCTTTGTCTCAGGTTGCACACTACATCATACTGAAATTTCAACAAAGCATGTTCCGTGGAATGGCCAGCTTTAAAACCAAACTGAAAGTTCGGTATATAATAAAAGGCGACGTCAAAGCCAATTGTCCGCCTCATAACATTCTCACACAATTCTCCCAAATTTGATAACAAACAAATCGTATGCAAATTATTGACCTCGAAATTCTTCGAAATCGGAATAACTTTCGCCACCTTTCTGGGAAATAACAATTTTTTTTTAATAATTACCAAAAATTCGACCGCCTTTCTTGGAAGCCTTTAAATCAGGAGTGTAAGATGTTGTCAGGACCATCTGATCTTTTCCCTCCGAATGATCCTACTATATCCTCGACACACTCGATAGATATGAATTCCGGAATATTTCGCGCATTCAATGAGGAGTTCATTTTAAAAGTTCGAAAGTTCATTACAAAAGTTCTAGAAATATGTCCAACGTAAAACCTCTAATCGTTTTTAACTTTAAATAATTTAAATAAATGTTGCGTTCTTCTTCTGCCACAATTTCTTCGTTCTAAATTCATTTAAAACTTTTCTTTCTTAAACTAATTTTCTATTGTTACATCCGAAACATATCCCTTTATACTAAATATTTTTTTTTATTGATAATTTATTTCAGATTACGCACCGGTTGGAACAGCTCGCAAGTCCACGAACCCCTGCGTCCCGAAGAGCAGGCGGCCATCATTTCCGTTATACAACGTAACGAGGAGATCGAAGTGGCCGAACGCCAGCGTGTAGGCCGCCTGGTAGATCGGGTGGAAAAGATTAAATCGCGTGCTGTCGAAAAGGGTCCCAATTGTTGCCGCCTATGTGGCGATACATTCGGCATTCTTCGAGCTCAACGTATCATCTGCGAAGATTGCAAACATTCCGTCTGTCCCAAGTGTAGTCTGGACATAAGCATACGCTATCACACGGTGGATAAGTCGAAAGAAATATGGCTTTGTCGCATCTGCTCAGAGACCAGAGAAATGTGGAAAAAGACAGGTGCATGGTTTTTCAAAGGTCTTCCCAAGTACGAGGTACCCAGCTCGACGACATCAACGCCCACGCGGTGCTCGGCGGCCATGACTTCCGAAGCCTTAATGTCCCAGCGTAAGGCGCTTAGTTGCCAGACCACACCGACGCGTAATGTACGTGTTAAAAAGTTGACCATAAAAGTTTGTGACTCGAGTAGTTCGGAGGACGAAGAGGCCAAAGATGGTGTGGGCAATGCCATGAATCAGCTGGCCATTGGCTCAAATAACAAAACCGCTAGAGGCAGCAACACCAGCCCAACCACCAGTGATATCAGTCCAAGTAAATTACAACGTGAGGATAGTTTCCGCATGCGCACCTTCGGTTCCATACGCAGTTTCATCGATGGCACCGGTGGAGAGAGAAAACTGTCCAATGCCTTCTTTTTTAACAATCGCACGAGTTCCAGACCCGAAGGCACTGGACCACCAGAATATGACTCCATATCGACTGCTTCCACAGTATTTACCACAGCTTCCACAAATAATCGCAGAGAAAGTACGAATTACGGCTCAAATCACAGACGCAGCTCTGTTTCATCCTCTTGGTCTATCAGTGATAGTTCTTCGGGCACTTCCGCTACGACTGCTTCCATGACGACAGCGAATCCAGCCAATGTACACTGTCGCGATCCCTTGCTTGGTTGGCTAGAGGTCTCCATTTGTTATCGCGAAAATGACCACGCCCTGGATGCTTGTGTGGTAAGGGCCAGAGATTTGCCACCCATGGATCCGGCGGGTCTGACGGATCCCTATTGCAAGCTGAACATAATCACCGCCGAGGGGACGGCAAAATATTTGCGATGGCAGAAAACGAAATGTGTGCACAAGACAAGAAATCCCGAATTTAATGACACCCTGCAATTTATAGGTGTTGAGCCGGAGGAGTTGGGCAATGCCCTCTTGTATGTGGCCATATTTGATGAGGACAAATATGGGCACGATTTTTTGGGAGCAGCTAAAATCTGCCTATCAACAGTAAGAGAAAATTACAAGGAAAGTAGAAGACTTTTAAGGCAATGTTTGTATTTTTTAGGTACATAATACCAATTTGTATAGAATTTCGGTGCCATTGGGGCCTGAGGATCAGTACAGCAATGCCGCGGAAATGTCCCAAGAGTGGCCACATGGCAAGGTGCTGCTATCGCTGTGCTACAACACCAAGAAACGAGCCCTGACGGTGAACGTAAAGCAATGCATTGACTTGGTGCCCATGGACAGGAATGGCACCTCGGATCCGTTTGTCAAGATGTAAGTGGGGAAACCTCTGACCAGCAATAGTAGGCAAGTTTACACTAAAACGTTGTTTGCCTAACTTTAATAAACAATTTCGAGCGTTTGATAAGTATGCAAGCGGAGCCTAGGCTATATAAGTATTTATATGGGAGATTTAAAACTTTTTCTTCATCATTTCAATTACAATAAAATTAAAATTAATTTCAATACTAGTCCCACCCAATCTAACGTCTAGTGTAAACTCGCCTTAAAGGCCGCAATAACTTAAATTAATGCGAGTGCATTTCGATTCTCTTCTCATCTATAACAGACAAATGAAACCCGATTCGCATCGTAATAAAAAATACAAAACCAGCATTAAATGGCGAACTGTTAATCCCATTTTTAACGAGGAATTCCATTTCGAGGCCGGTCCCCATGATCTTAACAAACAATCGCTGATCATAACCGTCTGGGACCGAGATATTGGCCGCACTGATGATTTCCAGGGCAGCTTGGTAATCGGTCATAACAGCAAGGGCGAACGACTACAGCAATGGTTGGACTGCATACGATCACCCGATCACTATCACGAGAAATGGCATTGCCTGGCCGGTGACAATCCTTTGCATTGAAATTTGAGCGGTTACACATTGAAGCTTGTGCGCCGGAACAGATGCCAATTTTATTGAAGCATTTAGCAAACTAATCCACAAAAAATACATAAGTATTTGTTTCCATATTAAATATACATACAGACTTATTAAATATTTATTTCTTGATACAACTTTTTTAAGTGTCCTTAAAAGGCTTTAGTTAAAATAAAACCAAAATGAAGAAGAAAAAACAAACAGAAAATATAAATTAATCATACATATAATTATGTACTTAAATAAAAACTTTCAAATACAAATTAAAAACAAAATGGCCAAGATTATTTAAAGGTCAACAATACAAGTAAAGCAAAGAAATATAAAAGTAGATATAAATCGGGCGAGTTTCGAAAAAAATTGAATATTTCTACATCAACTTATCAACATTAGTTGTGTTTTCATTTCATTTCTCTATCGACACGTAATCAAATCAATTGAAAAAATCCGCTCAAAAACTCGCTTCAGCGCTTGTTTAAACCTTTATCAATAACCCTAATAATTTTTGGGATAAGCGAAATTAGTTTAAGAAAATTTTGAATTGGAAGAAAGAAAAAATATTACACATCACTGATGGATAACACGGTACAAGTGTACCATTTGTGTTATAATTGAAGACTTGTTGGTACCGTGGTACTCTTAACGAGGGTTGCTATTTATATTTCGGGCCCGGCAATAAAAACACAATAATCAATACACTTTTGCATGCGCACAAACCAATTTTCGAAGCACTTTTTTCACTCCAAATGAGACACCTCCAAAACATGATTTTTGAACGCTTCAACAGCTGCTTCGGGCAATGAAAAACGTTGACCACGCATTTTTTTCTTGATGCTAGGGAATAAAAAGAAGTCATTGGGTGCCAAATCAGGGTTGTACGGTGGATGGCCCATCAATTCGACATCTTCAGTGGTCAAATAGCTCATCGTTTCAGCTCATGTGTAAGAGCTCGCATTGTCGTGTTGCAAAATGATCCCTTGTCTCTTATTATCTTTCCTCATTTCTTCAAACACTGTTGGCAAACAGATGGTTGTATACCACTCAGAATTTACCTCCTACGTTTCACTAAAGACACTGTGGAAACATGGCCGGTTATACCGGAAAAAACGCAATCATTTGCTTCGATGTACTTCTTTCACAAACAACTTTTGTTGGATTTAGATCGTCTTGAAAGACCCATACGGTCAATTGCTGTTTTGTTTCAATTTCATATGCATATATCCATGTTTTGTTACCTGTGACAATGTTATACACTGCCCTTGAGCTACAGCAGTTATACTTTTTCAACATCTCTTTGCACCAATCCATACGGGCCTTTTTTGAGCATTCGACAAATTATGTGGAATCCAACGAGTACAATTTTTTTTCACGGCCAAATGAACATGCAATATCTTATTGATGCTTGTCATACTAATGCCCAAGGATGCCTCAATCTCACGGTCTGTCACATGTTGGTCTTGCTTAATCAGTTCAGCATCGATGGCTTCTGGCAAAGTGACCGAAGTTGGACGTCCTTCACGAAATTCATCTTGGAGCGAACGGCGGCCGAGACTGAACTTATGGTACCAGCGATTAACAGTGGCTTTTGATGGTGATTCATCGCCAAAAGTCGAAACAAGTTAATTTAGACACTCTTGTCCCGATTACCCACGCCGAAAATCGTAAAAAATCATCGCACGAAAATGTTCACGGGAGAATTCCATTTTTTGACTGAGATGAATTTTTCAACACACTGTAAACAAAACAAACTTAAATGACAAAACGAGTGAAGTTATGCTAAAAAAATGTCAACGTTTCCAATCGAAGTTCCTGTTTGCATCTGGGAACACTAGTTGTTGTTGTTGTAACAACAATATATTTATTTTGAAGTCTTGTTCGTCTATGGGGGATCTGCTTCGATATCCAGGTGGAGGACACGCCATTTGAACTGGATGCGTCCACCGAGACCTGGGGGTCAGCTGAGTGGGCTTGGCCGGACAATTGAAGAGGTGCAGCACATCATGTGGTCCCTGATGGCAGGCGGAACAGGTGTCTGGACGTTAGCATCAATTCGCGTCCAGTAAGAACTGAGGCGGCTGCACCATCCAGATCTCAGCTGCGCCAGAACCACGCGCGTCTGTCGAGGTATTACCTTCTCCTTAGATGAAATCTCCGGGGGATGCTCCCCTAGTATTACATTCACACGGTAGCTGGATACTGCTGCTGCGACTTCATCGGCGTGAATGTTGTTCAGACCTGCCTGATAGGTTCGATGATCTAAAGGTTCTCTCTTATACCGCTGGACCTCTCTCTCTCTAGATCATGAGGATCGTACCTGATCTGCCTGGGCGGAGGCATCCTGTCCAAGAGATGGTGGTTAGGATGACTGCTGCGAAAACACCCTAGCATGTATTGCTCAGACAGCAGGACGGTAAGGACCTTCGTCTCCTCATGTAGATGGTCCTCAGAAAACATAATAAGGACCTTCGTCTCCTCATGTAGATGGTCCTCAGAAAACATAAGAAGACACCCTGTTGATGTTCTGAGGGCGGCATTCTGGCAAGTCTGAATTTTCTTCCACTGCGTCGTACTCGCGTTCGCCGACCATACAGGTGCTGCGTAGTTGGCTACAGACCGACCTATCGTTTTCTAACAGGTCAACAAGGTTTCTTTGTCGGCTCCCCGAAGTACTGCCGGCAAGGGACTTGAGGACATTGTTCCTACTTTTGACTTCATCGCATATAGCTGTAGCATGTGCAGAGGATCGAAAAAGGCTGTCCAATGTGACCCCAAGGATTTTGGGGTAGTTGGTAGTCGGGATGTTGACGTCATCGACTTTCACATTGAGTGACAACCGCACCTATGCGGTCCATGCAGTAAACAGTGTGGCTGATGGGAACACTAGTATTGTCAGGAACCGAAATATAAATAAACCCTCGTATCCAGTTTTGGTATTATGTTTCTTTATCGATTTCATTACAGAAATTTTTTTAAGGTTAATCTATCAGTAACGAAACTCTTTAAAATTTAAAATTACGGTCCATTTGTTTTTGGCAGGATTGTGGTGTCGATGCAGGAATAAATATTCGACCACCGGTCGGGATCGCGAAAAATGGCTGCGGAGAAATATCTTTTAGTATCATAACTTATCCTTACTCGTATTTTTTACAATGCTCCACATTAGAACGACGAGAATTAATAAACGGTAAGACCTCGGTAATCCGATCTTCGCTTATCCGAATTATTCCGTAGTCCGAACTACGTTTTACCGGTACTACTTATACATACTCGTACATACTCGTACTCTATACTACGAATTGATTGCATTTTGTAATCCGAATTGACATCAAAATATGTTAAGTTATTAATAAATATTATTTTAAAAGTGTGCAGTCTAATTTCACGGAATTCAATCTTCCTTAGAAAAGAAGACAGATTTTTTAAGAAGAATCGATCGAATCATCGAGGTATTTTTTCAGAGGTATTTTTTCAGAACAAAAATAAATATAAAAATTCAAATCAAGTGTGGAATCTTTATTGATAATTTAAAAGGACATTTTATGTCATTTATTTTTTTAATATAATTTCCTTCAAATGTTGGCCGCAACTACGCCTCAGGGCTGGTTTGTCCGCATAGACCTTGGACTTTACGTAGCCCAAAAGAAAAATGTCTAAAGGTGTGATATCGCTCGAACTAGGCGGCCAACTCACCTATCCAAATAGATCCATTGTTTGAGCAGCTGTAAGGAAAGTGGCACCGTCCTGGTGAAACCAAGATCGATATAATGGCGCGATAGCGAGCACCATTCACGGTTACGTTCCGGCCATCATCATTTTTGGAAAAATATGAACCGATAATTCCACCAGCTTATAAACCGCACCAAACCGTGGTTTTCTCTGGGTATAGTGGCTGGCGCCTCTTGAACCTCTTCTTGTTGCTCTTCAGCCCAAATGCGGCAATTTAGTTTATTGACTTTGCCGTTGAGCCAGAAATGGACCTCATCACTGAACAAAATTTTGGTCGAAAACAGCGGATCTTCCCGTTTCTCACCGAACGCTCATTTCCATAATATAGTTGTCAACATTTTAAGGAAATTATTTTCAAAAAAAAATGCCATAAAATGACCTTTCAAATTACCATTAAAGATTCCGCACTTGATTTGAATTTTTTTTATTTTTTTTTTGTTCTGAAAAAATACCTCTAGATGGATCACCCTTTACTATTTAATCATCATTTTTACTGTGAACAATCATTTGTGACAACTGTTATGTTAGTGGTCGACACTCACGCTACCACGTCGTTGTATGGTGACATCGACAGACCTTCGATCTCAACAACACAAAATTTCACGCAAAAGCCTGATAAGTATTTCGCCTTGCATTATTTGCTTACAAGCTCCAATTGATTCAGCAATTTTAGGCACACGACCAACCGATTCGTTATCGCTTCTCAGTTTGGACCTTAGACAGCTTAAAATGGACAACGATTCTTAATAACGAAGTGCATTTAGATCATAGCTGCTTGTTAACAAGTAAAATTGCTGCAAACGGGTTTCAAACTTCCGCACGTGATTGTCGAAAAGCCAATACCTCTAAGGGCCCCCGCAGACTGCAGACTTTTTATCGGCCGATAGTTTGGTCGGCTTCTTAGGGCCTCCGCAGACTGCAGACTTTTTATCGGCGGATAGTTTAGTCGGGTTGGGCTGAAAGTGCGCACACCGAGCCAACTAAACAGTTTGTTTGGTGAACAGGGCGCAGACTATCCAACAGTCGGTCAACTATTCTCGAAATAGTTTGTAACTGATTGTAACCATACTGATTAAGAAGCCGACCAAACTATCGGCCGATAAAAAGTCTGCAGTCTGCGGGGGCCCTTAATCAGTATGGTTACAATCAGTTACAAACTATTTCGAGAATAGTTGACCGACTGTTGGATAGTCTGCGCCCTGTTCACCAAACAAACTGTTTAGTTGGCTCGGTGTGCGCACTTTCAGCCCAACCCGACTAAACTATCGGCCGATAAAAAGTCTGCAGTCTGCGGGGGCCCTAAGGGTGCATTGGCAGTTTGGTACGAATTTTAGGGCAGTGGTATCATGGGCTCATTTTACTTTGAAAATGCTGCTCAAGACCTCATTTCGGTTAACGGTGTTCGCTACATAGGCATGATGAAGCATTTTATAAGGCCAGAGATTGAAAACATGGACTTCGACGATATTTGGTTTCAGCAGAATGACGCGCCATGTCACACAGCTCAAACCACAATCGATCTTTTGCGCGTCGAGTTCGGTAAACGAATTATCAGCCCTCTGAACGATGACAATTGGCTACCTCGGAGACGTTAGACGTTTTATTTTGGAGGTTTAAGACCGATGTTATACGAATAAACCATAAACGATTCGGGCCCTTAAGGCGTAACCATCACAAAGGTCTTGGAGAATTGGGTTGATAGGATGCGCCTAAAATCCAAAAAAAACAGGAAACGACAACATATCACCCCAATTGCTTAAAATATTATCGGCTACCAGTTGTACATAAATTGCGGAACACTGGACATCAGGGTACTGAGCTTCAAGAAGGAGTCATTGTCAATGTGCCGAAAAAGGTTGACCTCACAAAGTGCAAGAGCTGGAGAGAAACAACCATACTAAGCATGCTTTAAAAGGTGATCCCGAACATTGTGAAGACAAGGCTTTCTACAGCGCTCAACTAAACTGAATTCCGCCCGAAAGATTCTGTTTTGACCACGCTAACATGGGTTGACAGGATGCGCCTTAAATCCAATGAACCCAAGGAAACGACAACATATCACCCCAAATGCTCAAAATATCATCGAACATCAGCTCGCAGCTTATAGTACCAATTAGACATAAATTCCGGAACACTCGACATTTGGGTGTCAAGCTTTAAGTAGGAGTCCTTGGTTATGTTGCCCTCAAAATGTGTAAGAACTAGAGAGGAACAGTTATACTAAGCACGATTTATAAGGCGATCGCGAACATTGTAAACAAAAGGCTTTCTACAGCGCTCAACGAAACAGCATTCCGCCCGAAAGATCCTAATTTGACCACGCTAACAGCTTAAGGATTGTCGTCGAGCGGTCCGTAAAGTGACGATCGTGTATTCAACTCATGCTCATCGATTTTGCGAAGGCTTTAATTACCCTCTCATAAGGAACTGTACGATCTGCGATACCCTCTAAAGAAGTCCGGTGCATTAAACCGGCTAACGTGGAATCTTACTGAACGTAGATCGAACCAGCTAATTTAACTGCAGTCAGCAGGGCTTTAAGGCAGGTGTTTTATGGCCTCTCATATTTAACAACTTCGTAGATGCCATTATGATAAATGACTCACGCGCCAATTGAGGCATAAGATCAGTTTCCATCTTATGCCTCGTATAAACTACAAATGGTTGATGTAATATCGGCTAGAGTAGGATTTAATATTAAAGCAGCGAAGATTCAAATAATGTACATCAATGCGTTCACAAAACAGACATTCACTCCTTTAACAACACCAGCCCTTAGAAGACGTAAATGCTTTGTGTTTCTAGGCGGCATCATTACACAAACAGGTTGGCCATCTCGGGACACAAAGAGTACAGTAGATGAGGCGAGGTAGGAATTTGGTAAGCTCAAACCTGTGTGGCAATCCTTCCAACCGTCTAGCGGCACTACACTTTGAATATTCAACTCCAAAGTGGTGTTTATTCCGTTGTATGGCAGCGAAACATGGAATATTGAACCTGGAGATATCAACCGCAAATATGTTGGTTGGTTTACGAGTACATTGCCGCATTTTGAGTTGTCACACCACTCAGAATCCCGTACAGTTGAACAAACTCAGAAGATCGCTCGGGTCTATTATATAAGTAGATAAGACGAGATAGGAATTTGGTAAGCTCAACCCTGTATGGCGAACCTTTGCAACTGTCTAGCGACACTACACTTTGAATATTCAACTCCAAAGTGATGTCTATTCCGTTGTATGTCAGCAAATATTGGAATAGTGGACCTGGAGATGTCAATGCCGGATCTATGTTGGTTGGTTTACGAGTACATTGCCGCATTTTAAGTTGTGTCACACCGCTCCCGTGCAGTTGAACAAACTCAGAAGATCGCTCGGGTCTATTATAGATATACGGAATAACTTCTACATAAATCCAGATTCCAAGCGCATAGGAAGTGTTCGACCGTCGACCGGTTTTCAGTGTTGCCAAAGCTGCGACAAGGATCCTTAAAAGGAATCTTAAATTGTCAAGCGCCGAATCGGCCATTGTCTCATCTATAATTCTTGAAATGTCCTTTCTGCTGTAGCTGATGAGAGATTTTTCCTTCTGCTATAGCATTCCGACCCGATTTGCTAAGATATCCTGCACCATGCCAAAGTATTCCACCTTGAGACTGCAATTACGACATAATGTCTATGGATTTTCCCTTTTATTGCCGGTTTAGATACTTCTACTGAATATTGGTCCGAAACAGATCCAGCTCTCGTCTGTTTATCCACTCGTTTATTTCCATATACGTTCCATTGTCCTGGAATCCATATGAGAGTCAAATCGAACGTGATGCACAACTTAGTGAGTTCTCAATTGCATCTTAATTCTAGTGGTGAGGTCAGTGAGGTAACATTTAATTTTTGTTTGCGGTTGTTGTTATTCCTTCTTTCGCCATTAATAACTTAAAATGTAGCTTTAAAATAAAGCCAGTTTAATTCTTAATATCAAATCATTAGTGTTTAATTACAACCCTATAAAAAGAAGCTCATCAAAAGCTTTCGTAAGTTTTTAAACGCATATTTCTTTTTCCCGATAGCAGCATTGTCTCATCTGGCGAATATCATCATAAAACATTTACAGCCAGCTAAAAATATAAACAATTTGTAAGTCTTCTCGAAGTAAGCAATTCGTGGAAATTGCCTATTTCCTTATCTTTTCCGTGAAAAATGTTGAAGCTGACTCCAAAAATGTTTTAAAAATACCCCAGGCTACCAAGAAATAAAGATCACATTCCACGAAAGCAAGCATGAAGCACCATAATTTAGTTGTTTTGCTGGCTAAATAAACTTCCGCTTGTCTCTCTGGTCTTTCACCAAACAGCTGTGGAAAGAGGTCCTACTTCTACCCTCCACAACGAACGAATGATGACAATTTCCCCAAAAAAAAGAGACAACGAAATACACTTCAATGTTTGTGCTTTGAAATTGAAACATTTTGCATTTACCGGATGTTGTGTTATGCAGGTTTAACGGAGCAACGTGACAGCAGCGGTTGTGAGTGGCCTATTAAGCAGAACTGGGCTATAGCAACCATTCCGCCACTTTCTTTCATTTTTGAATAATTATACGAAGTGATTTTTTTATGTTTAGTTATCCAGTTTTTTTATTGTTGATTTGAATTATTACTTAGTTCGGGTTTCTTTTATTTATTTATTTCAATATTATTTGCTTTGTGTAAACCTTTTCTTTTCTCTCTTAACTTTTTTCTTTTTGTATAATTCTTATGTTGGGTTGCTTGTTAAATTTATTTAGATTTATTAAGACTAGCCTTCATTTATAAATTATCATATTATCTTTACTTCTCTTTACTTCAACAAAATCGACTGCATGCACTCGGCCCAATCAGTCGGTGAGGTGACTGGAGGACCCTCAATTCTCTGCTCCCGCTTAGATAAACAAACAAACAAACGGAATACGAATAATAATTGGCTAAAGGAAATATAAATTTTACAAAAATAAAAGTGCTATTGCTGCTGCTTAAATGGTCTTAGATAATTTTCCGGTTTTGGACAGGAGACAACGGAAAATACCATTAAACACTTAAGAAGTTGTTATCGGTGAGAAAATAAACATAAACCGCCCGAAATAAAATTAAAACAATACCTATTCTCTTAGTGCGGCCTTTTTGGTTTTCTTGGCAGCAGCTGTTGTTTGTGTTGTGGTGGTCGGGGTGGTGCTAGCGCTGGTGGTTTTATGTTTGTGTAAACGTTTATGGTAGCTTTGAGCCAGGGAATTTACTATGGAGACCACAAAGTAGCACACCATGCCGATGACAAACGTTTCGAAGATTTTCGAGAGCAAATTGCCCGCATCGGCTGTAGTGGCATTGCGTTGGCGATGCAGGCGCTGTTTTTGGTTGTTAAGGAAACCTTTGAAAGGTTCCTGCAGCTTCTTGCCAATCAGGGGAATGGCGGATAATGTATCGACCGCCTTTTCGATGAGTGTCTCATTGAATGCAATGATAACGAAGACCTTCTGTAAATGCATCTTAACTATGGCTTTGCCAATCAGAGTGGCACCGAAGAAAGTCCAGAATGGCACTAGGAAATGGCCACAGGTAATGCCGGCCAAATCAAATAGAGGATTTGGTATCTGAATTAAAGAAAAACAAAAACAATTATAAGACACTTTTATAAAAATTTGTTTTCAGGTTTTAACACTTACACTGGCACAGGCCAAAATGCCCAAGAAACCTATGCGTTCCACCACACGTTCCATAAACAATTTGCCCCTGTCCACTAGACCTAAATCCTTTTGATTTCTTTTGGCTTTGAGAGCCTCAAACTCGGCCATTTCTTCAGCATCCTCGGGATCGTAGCCGGATAAACGTGCCGCCTTGGCCATAAAATAGGGCGGCAATTCTCCCAAAGCGGTGCCAGCACCCCAAAGAAAAGCTTCAAGACGTACCTTTGACATAATTGCCCATAGATTTGGCACTCTTTTGTCGTACGGCTCCTCTGGACAAATGATGCTAAAAAGAAATGAAAGAAAATAAAATGTGGGAGAGTTAGAATAATTTTCAAGATTTTTGGACAATATATAAAGTTTTACTAATGGGGGCATCTATTCAACCCTTCTGCCACATACTCGTATAGCTCGCAGAAAACTAAACAATAAATCTATAAAGAATTCAGAAAGAAAAATTTTATTAACCGATACTATACCATTTAGCTCTTAGGGCGAAGGACAAGAAATAATGTTACTCTAATGCCAGAAAGCTTAACAAATCTAACGCGTGATCCATTTCGAGGTTCCCAAATTTTTTTAAAAAAAAAATTATCTGCTCATCGAAGTGTCCTCTCAATAAATCCATTGATTCATGCGATGTGTAGGAAGTGGCGCCGTCTTGCTGAAACCAAATATCGCCGAGATCACAAGCTTCAATTTCAGGCATCATGGCACGATAACGATCGCCATTGACGGTTTCGTTCTCACCGGCATAATTTTTGTAGAAATATGGACCGATGATTCCACCGGCCCACAAACCACATCAAACCGTTGTTTTTTCTGGATAAAGTGGCAGCTCTTGAACCTCTTCTGGTTGCTCTTCGTCCCAAATGCGGCAATTTTGCTTGTTTACATACCCATTGAGCCAGAAATGGGCCTCATCGCAGATCAAAATTTGGCTCCAAAACTTAGGAACTTCTTGGAACTTTTCAAGAGCCCATAGAGCGAAGCAATGTCGTTTGAGAACGTCGGGCGGCTTCAGTTCTCGTACAAGCTATATTTTGTACGCTTTCAATTAAAGATATCAACGTAAAATGCGCCAAGTTGTTCCATACGTCAGTCCGAGTTGCTGCGAACGGTGCCGAATCGACTCTCCCCGGTCTTGGTGTACACTCTCAGCTACGGCCGCTACATTTTCTTCACTGCGTGCTGGACGTGGTCTATTCGGTCAAATATTATCCAATAATGAATGCTGGGTCTTAAGATGTTGACCATAAGTTGAACAAAAATAACATGACAGCATGACACGACTCACACGTGATCTGTCAAAAAAAGGCTATTGAAAAAAATATCTCTACGTGGATCACCCATTATAAAGAATGCCGAGAGCAATACTTTATATTCAGAGGAACATGAAGTAAGTTTCATGAACCAATGGATGGCGATGGGCAACCTTACAAGACAGATGGTGTTTGCAAATCTGCGTGGACCCATATGGCAAACTGAGTGGACCTATATAGAAAGAGATTACTTTGGGAGTTTTCCAAAAAATTGGAGAGGTGGTTTTGTTATTGCAGTAACGGCACATAGTGCCGTGGTGATAGCCTTGGGCTACGGTCGATCCGGATGTTGGCCAAAACTTTTCTACTGGAAGCCGGGCCATTTTGCAAGTACTCCTCAGACAGCACTGGAAATCGGCCTACACCTACTTCCTCTAAGGAAATTAATAACAGGCAAGACAGTCTTAATCATTTTCAGACTGCATGTGTTATCCTTGCTCTATATAGGACATACCGAGCTTTACAGCGAAAAAGACGTATAAGCCAAAAGAAAATTTTACAAGAGCATATTTGTCTAGTTCATCTGGAGGATTCCGATAGAAATTAATTTACTACAAATTTTTATTTTTTAATATTTAAGCTTAAAATCGTTGCATAATTTTTCTATCGAATTTCATTAAAAAGCGAGTGGCGCCTACGTCATTTTCTTCACGTCACTGAAAACTCTGGACAGGAGGCTTGTGGACACAAGTGCAAAACCTGCACGTAGGGTGCAATTTTTACAGATGGATCTGAAACCGAGGCTGGCACAAGAGCAGGTGGTCAACCTTTTCCCGTTTTTCAAAAGCAAGTTCTAGCGATTTTAAGGGTCATGTAGCTTAGTCAGTCAGTCAGGAAAAGGTAGACATTATGAGATCTTTTCCCTTTTTCAAGATCAAGTTCTAGCGATTTTAAGGGTCATTTACCTTCGTCAGTCAGTCAGGCTTCAAAGGCAATAAAAAGCCAACATGTACTCGTAGCCTTCAAGTTCGTAGAAAGGTGCTGAGAGACATAGAGGACTTAATGGTCTATGCTGGGTGTAGGAAATAATACGACAGTGTAGGAAATAAGTCAGCCGATGAACAAGATGGACAGGGATCAGCAATGAATATACACGTAGAGAAGGCAGACAGGTCGGATAAACCATCGGTTAGCAATTTCTTCAGGACATAGAAAGGGAACTTTCTAAAACGGAAATTCCAGAACCAAAAGGCTTGAATGGCGTACACTGTATCGAGGGCCATAACGAAAAGGCGTGATATTCGTCGATCAGCAATTAATATACACGTGGAGAAGGCAGATAGTTCAGATAAACTATCGGTTAGCAATTTCAAAAGGACATAGAAATCGAACATTCTAAAACGAATATTCCAGAAGCAAAAGGCTAGAATGGGGTGCACTGAAAAAAAGCGTGATATTACTATACGACTTTATAGCTGTCAATCCAACTGGATAAAAGGCTAAATTTGGGTGACAGTGCTATGTCCAAAAAATCTGACCAATTTAAACGCAGAAAACCTCGGTTTTTTTGGACACTCTTATTGTACTGTTAGAGGGATGACTGATGGGATCGAGAACTGCTGCCAGCGTGAAGATGCGTGGGAGATTTAGACAGTAGAGCACATTTTGTTTAGATGCCCGTCCCTCCAGATATGAAGTAGCAGCTGCATGGAATAGTACTTTCTTGAAAATCTGGAATTTTTATTCTCCTGCTTATTGTTTAATTTCACCAGAGTTTGTGCCTTGCCTCTCATATCGTTCTATGCTAAAATTTGGTTACAGTTGGATTTAATATGTTGAGATAGAGGTTCTGAAATCGGAAAGTGCCTATGATTTATATCAAAACATATACCGATATTTTAATAGCGTTCTTCCTCGTGTACTTGTATGTAAATATTATAACAATAGATAGAGGGGACGGATAGACATCGCTCAATAGAATCACAGAGTAATTCTAAATCGGTCGATATAGTCAAAATGGGATCAGTCTCCTTTTGTTTTAAGAGTTACAAATATCGGCGCTTCGTTATATTATCCTGTAGCACAGTGTGGTGTAGGGTATACGAGGGCTGCTATATATATTTCTGGCCTAATAATGAAAATGTGTTCGAATATTTATCATCAAAAATGGTTTCATTGTTTTTCAAAGTATTCTCCAGCATGATTTATACACTTTTGCATGCGCTCAAACCAATTGTCAAAACACTTTTTCCACTCCGATTGAGACACCTCCAAAACATGTTTTTTGAACGCTTTAACAGCATCTTCTGGCGACGAAAATCGTCGACCACGCATTTTTTCCTGATATGCGGGAATAAAAGGAAGTTATAGGGTGCCAAGTCAGGGCTGTACAGCGGATGACCTATCAATTCGACGTTGGCCGGTCAAAAAGGCGCTGGTTTTAGCCGATGTTTGAGAGCTCGCAATGTCATGGTGCACAATGATTCGACCTCTCTTCTTCGTTTTTCGAATTTCTCCGAAGACTTCAAGCAAACAAATTGTAGTGTACCACTCAGAATTGACCGCACTACGTTGGCCAAGCGGAACAGCCGCCACATGACCAGTTTTGCCAAAGAAACAGGCGACCATTAGCTTCGAAGTGCTTCTTCCACGAACGACTTTCGTTGGATTTGGCTCGTCTTCGAAGACCCACACGGTGGATTGCTGTTTTGTTTCGGGCTCATATGCATAGATCCATGATTCGTCACCTGTGACGATCTTATAAACGTTTTATAAAGCACCGCGATCGTATTTTTTAAAAATTTCTTCGCACCAATCGACACGAGCCCTTTTTTGAGCGGTTGTCAAATTGTGCGGGATCCAACGAGAACAAACCTTTTTTACGGCCAGGTGTTCTTGCAATATGGAATGTATGCTGGTGAAAGAAATATTCAAGGACGCCTCTATCCCATGGTATTTCAGATGACGATCTTGCATTATAAGTTCACGCAGGGCATCAATGTTCGCTGGCACAACGGCCGTTTTTGGACGACCTTCGTCTTTGAGCGAGCGTCGGCCACAATTGAATTTATTAAACCAGTTTCTCATAGTGCTATAGGATGGTGCTTCATCGCCATGCAAAGATTTAAGTTCATCGATGCCCTCTTGTCGTGATAATCCACGTCGAAAGTTGTGAAAAAATGATCGCACGAAAATTTTCACGAGTTTATTCCATATTTTTTGCCAAATTGATTTTTTCAAGTCACTGTAAACAACACAAATGATGGTCGTACGTCAAACCGTTCTGAGTACGTTTATGCTAAAAAGCACTTAGTGTTGCCTAGGTCAGAAATATATGTAGCAACCCTCGTAAAAAATTATTAGTGGTTTGAGATTTTGTTTTTCTACTTTGTTATAGAAATCAATCCGGTCCGTAGAACTGGCTGTCGTGGGATTAATTTGGAGTAGTCTTTGATGTTGCTATGTAATTTATTTTTTACTTACTCATCTGGATATGGTGGCTTCGGGAAGTTCAACGAATTACATTCATAGGCGGCCAAAGTAACGCTGGCTATATGTGGTCCCAAGTATAGCAGAAACGTATGCAGGCCGGTGCCCAAGCCCACCGATGACAGTATGCCCAAGCCAGTCCAATAAACCACAAACCAGGTGTTTTGTTTTAGAAAGTCGAACAGCACTTGATGTGGTCCAGGCAATTGGTATAAAACAGCTATAAAACTAGCTAAAATTATGGACACGCCAATCCAAATCTTCCTTTGCATTAATCTGGAATTAAAGACGAAAGAATAGGAAATAAGAAAATTATGCAGTACATAGTTAAAAAGAAGAGCAGGAAACAGGAAGCAAAAGGCGAACGCTTATAATTGAATTTTTCATCATTATCATTAAGAAAATCAGTTTAAGTAGCTTGGTTAGTGTAGGAGTCAGGGTATAGTTTATGGTGGGGGGAGGTAAATACGTACTTTCTTCCTAAAGTCTTAACAAGTTCAATTATTTCTAAACTACAGTATGACAATGTTTTTATTGGATGCCTCCATAATACTAAAGTTTCTCGTTCGGCTTTAAGTTTCTCCTTTTGTTGTTTGTTCAAGGATTTCATTTGTTTCATATTCAATGGTATATTGCCGTTGTTAACTTTTTTGTTGGTATGTTGTTGCTGTTGTTGTTGTTGCTTTTCCAATGTCTTGTTGGACGATACGTTTGTTGTTCTTGTTCCCGACGACGATGACGACGAGGACGCTGACGATGGTTCCTTCTTGGCTGTGTTTGTTGCGGCGGAGGAGGAGTTGCTGTTTGGTGTCTTTTGTTTATGGGAATTTTCTACATTTTTCCGCTGTCGCGTATTATTTGCTTCTTTGTCCTTCTTCGGATGTTGTGACATTTAAGAAAATTGCTGAAGTTTATCGCTATCGTATGGTTTTACTTTTGTTGTTTGTTGCTCTGTACGCTGCTCTGGCAAAAAGGAACGTACGAATATCCTTTTGCAGTGCTGCTGTTGTGGGATGGCCTTCTCGCCGTTTGGCGGCGTATAAAAATAAACCTTTACAATGTGTTTATAATAAAGGATGGAGGGGGTGGTGGTTGTGTTGAAGTTGTTTTTGCTGTTGCTGTCTTTTAGTTGTTTGTGGTGTTCCTTGTTTTTTTGTATGTTGCCAGCTTAATTGGCGTTTCACTTTAGCTTATGAGTCTGGAAGAAGAGAAAGCAAAGAATTTAGATTAGTTTAAGGTGTTTTTTGTTTTACTTATGTGGAATAAGAGACAAAGGTTTTATTGCAGTTGATTCCATTAAATCTCCGTTTCGGAGGAATGCGCAAAGCGTTACGGAATTCCTGCTGGAAAGAAAATGTTACTTAAAGAAGATATTCGGTGACATTTCAAAATTCCACAGGATTTGTGTCATTTTATTTCTAAATCGAGTAATTAACGACAGTTGGCGTGTCGAACAGTTTTGGGGAGAATCGTTTGAGTTTTAAAATGATTCAATTAAAGTAGTTTGGGATTCAAATTGGTATTGTTCTCTTTACAAGCAAAATTCTAAAAAATTCTAGATTTCGCTTAGTTTTCGAGATACTAAAGGGAATCAAGGCACTGTCTTCAACGACAGTCAAGCCACAAACACTTCTGGAGTGTTAAGAAGAAAAAGCCCATTCAGAAAGTACTGGAATCATAAAAATCATATCATTTGCAAGCATAATTCTAAAAAAAAACTAGATTTCGCTTAGTTTGCGAGATATTTAAGGGGATCAAGGCACTGTCTTCAACGATAGTCAAGCCACAAACACTTCTGGAGTGTTAAGAAGAAATAGCCCATTCAGAAAGTAGTGGAATCCTAAAAATCATATGGGTCCCTAGACATTCTAATATTGGCAGAACGAAAAAGCTGAAGATCTTGCAGCTTAAGAATCAGCAAAACAGCCAATATGGGTCTCTGGACATTATAATATTGGTGGCTCGACAAAACTGACGCACTTGCGGGGAAAGGATCAGCCAGACACCCAATAGACATGGACAAAGCCATTTCTTTTCCAAAATTCTATGGAACGACACAGCGGGCGGTAACATCTCCAAAATGCTTTGGGAGATCCAAAAAAAAGAAAACCAAAATTAAAACATTATTAAGTTCAAAAGGCAGTATCATATCTCCGCAGAAGGAAATTAGTCAATTTATGCTTCGTTATCGCTTAGCAGTTTGGGCCTTAAAGCAGCTTTATTTGGACGATTTTAAGAGAAAAATCATATTGTCTGATGAGACGCGTTTTCATCTCGGCGGCTACATTAAGAACTTATTTGGACGATTTTAAGAGAAAAATCATATTATCTGATGAGGCGCGTTTTCATCTCGGCGGCTACATTAAGAAAGAAAATATCAGCATTTAAGTCTCGGGAAACCCGTACGGTATTGTCGAGGAGTCAATGCATTTTTCTTTGAAAATAAGGCTGGGAATAACGTTTTGATCAACGGTGAGCGTTACAGAGCCATGTTAACCGACTTTTTTTTACTGATCTAGAAGAGATGGATTTGGACTACCTCTGGTTCATGCTGGATGGCGCACAATGCCACACAGTCCATGCCACAATCGATCTTTTGCGCACCGAACTCCAAATCGTGTTGTCAGCCGTCTTGGCGATGTCATTTGGCTGCCTCGGAGCTGCGATTTGTCTGCTTTGGACTTTTTTGTGGGAAACCGTCAAGGGTCAATGTTATGCCAACAATCCAGAAACTATTGAAGCACTTTAGCCAATATCTTCCAAGTAATGCGTGAGCTGCAGCCCTCAACCATCAACAACGTCTTACAAAAGATTGTAAAGCTAGGGCAATGTAAAGAAAATGGCAGGCAGGAATATTCGAATACTCACGCTTGTGTGAGTTTAAGGAGACTAGGACAGAGCAACACCTGTTATGTAGATGCATCTATCCCTCTACAAAAGTCGGCCTTGTTTGGCATGCTATAGAGCTTTTACAAGTAGCGCGATTCACAATAGATAGGAGTCAATCACAATGGACCTCGTATGGGTCACCGAGTGGACGTTACGCTTGTTTCATTTTTGATTTGGGTTCTAGTGTTTCAGGTGGTATATACGAGTATGTCTGCCCAAGCACCATTTCGGTAAAACCTTATGTCGGCGATATCACGGGCTTTTATTTTAGGCAACAAGTACGCTATCATGCTGCGGCAGCACTCGCCATTGAGTTCTATGATCTGTACGAACTTTTTTTAAAGAAAAAAATGACGCATCAGACCACAAACCACACCAAAACAGTATATTTTCAGTTCTTAATGATAATTTGAAAATATCTTGGGTGCATGTCCCCTATACATGCAGTGCATTGCGTTACTGACTGGAAAATAAGGGATCGGACGGTGGATATATGTCTAAGTTAGTGGAAAATAAATTAGCAGGAAGTCGATTCCACATAAGGACTGCACGGACGAAGAACGAATTCCATTTGGAATGTAAAGAGCCGTCAACCGGCTAATCGAGAACAAAATGGTGTGATTTCCTGGAAAGTCGCGGATCCCTGTCAAACATTCTCACGTCATGAATAAGACAACAAATGTCTGTTGAACACATCCTGAAAGTAAATAGAATAGCGGCACGCAACCCAAATTGCGACGATGCTCGAGGGCGAAAATATAGTGGAATACTCTACAAGGATGCATCTGTGCACCTGCCAATATATGAGAGTTGTACTCTTGGGTCAGTGAATCGCTTGTGAGACAACAAGCAGCACTGTGTTTTATGCACATTCAAATCTACTCTATATACTGGACCTTATTGGGAAATGACCAGTAAGTTCCGGCCAAGTGTCTTATCCATAATTTGCCTTTGAAGACTTGGCCTGCGGTCGAATGGAAATAAATGACAAAAATAAGAAAAATAGTTAATAAGGAAGGCACCCTGTGCACACCTGCATATAATTTTTGTTCGTTTGATGAGAACCCATCTTTAGGAACTTGTAGAGAAAATGTATTACTGACACTAAAAGTGATTAGTTTTGATATAAGTGCTCCACTCCAGACTCTATCAAAAGCCTTGGAGATAACCAGAGCCACGACCTTACTACAAACATCAAACTGGTGGATAGACCAAATCTTACGTGCTCTAAGAAAGAACAAACAGATTCTACCAAAGACTTAGGAGTATCCAAAGACACGACCTTACTCTCACCAAAGTGGTGGGTAGAGCTACTCCAACATTCTGACAGGAACACCATCGGATTTCCCGTAGAGCGATTTCTACGGAAGATTTACTGTCGATTACTCATCAACCAATAATGTACACTAAGAGTCAAACTAAGAGACCGTTCTGGTAAAAGTCGACTCGGAGGGTCGATTATGAACACCATATGTGCGAAATGTCTTTTACGTGAGAGTACATGACATAATAAATTTGTCATTCTGGTTGCAACGCCACCACGTCCGTCTGTTGAAAGCAAGATAGCGTTGAAATTAGTCAACATAGAACATAAAATTTTGCACGATGATGGCTTATGGTCATAGGGAAAAAACTTTTCCTTTGAGGGACATAAGGAGGCTCGGAAAAAGTACACTTTGTGAGTATTTTTTTTAAAAATCTTTATTTTTGTGGATGGCTAAAATGGGCACTGTTAGTTCTTATAAAGGGAATAGTTGCTGGAAGTTTTGGCTTATGGGGCACAAAAAACAGGCCGCATGGGATCAATTGTCAAAATTTGCTACAAATCCAAAAACAGAATAATTTGAAAGATTTGTATGAGACAAGGGCATGAGCCGAAAAGACCCAAAAACGGACAATTTTGGGGGGCTTTCATAGTGAGTATAGCGGCAAACAATGTGTCCGGGTGACTTTCCTTGGCCAAATAATTGCTCTTCGGGACAATCCGGTGCATAGAACTGGCTGACGTGGGATAGTGATGGTGGTTTGGTATGCCGAATATAACGACGTTTTTACTTGTTTTTCTTCTCAATCGACAAACCTTTGATGTCAGACAATGACTTCACATTCTTTTAGGCCACAAGGCATACCATAAATAACGAAAGAAGAATAGCAACCGTTCTGAGCTCTCCTTGGAATCCCTACTGTCTGACAACTTCAAGTCACTTGCTCTTAGATTTGTTGGCAAATAGACGCAACAAAATATACTTTATATGAACTCTCATAAAATATTAAAGGAACAAGTAAAAGTGTTTTTTCATTTTTTGTAGTCCGTCTAGGAACCTTATGACCTTTTCATATTTTTTAATTAAAAAGAAACAGAAACATTTACGGTTATGACCTTTTAATAGAATAAATAAAATCTTGCAAACTGTTTAAAAAAATATGCCCCCAATGAAGTATTAGCCGCCATCATTCATCCAGCCAGGCGCCCTGAAGGGAATTTTTGACTTGTTTTGTTTACTTTTCGTTTTTCGTACGATTGAAGTGGATATCTTATGGAGCCGGAAGGTACTAAGAAGGTCACAATGACGACAGTCACTTCTGTACAAGACAACTGAATTTTTAAAGAAATGTGTCGGCCGGCGCAAAGTTGTGGTTATGTACGGACGCCGGCAAAATGGCTTTATCATCTGACAGTTCTACGGTTTTGCCGTCTCGGCATAAATTGTACGAAATAATGATAACATAGATTGACGTAGCTGCGTACGTCGGGAAATGTAGCTAAACATTTGCTGTGACGTAAGATTATCTGCCACAATATGACATGTTGTCCAGATTATGTATTAAAATATAAAGAAAAACGCCGAGGAAACATAGAAGAGGGTGGCATAATACAATAAAATACTCGTACATTTGAGAATGTAATAGAAAATGTCCAAATGGTATTTCAACATTCCCTTTGCTTTGGGTGAAAGTCGTCTCTGAGATCAGCTTTTGCTATGGTGCGGGTTTAAGAGAAATTTAATATTTAGGACGCACAATTTTCTTTAATTCAATTACATGGCAATCGTCAGATACTTTTATGTAATGGAGGTTCTATCTAGTGGTGTCTTTTTGAATTGTATTAAAAATTTTGAGAGTCAGTATCATATCTTCGAGAAAGGAAAAAAATCGCTTTACACTTGGACTATGAGGGGAAATAAAGCAAACGTAAAGGGGGATCCAAACATAATGCACAATGTTGATTGTGAGTCACACCTTAACGGTAAGTACTTTGCCCAACTTAATTTGGTATTTCTTTGTTTCAGTGTTTGACAAATTCAACCAATTGAGCAGCGCGTTAGGATTGTTGAAGACTTTTACGAAAATGGGCGTTCAAATCGAAATGCATTTCCTGAACTTCCAAGTTTTTTTTTGGTCAGCATAATTGGCCAAATGTGTCCACAGTGGATTCGTTATCAAGCAGATTTGCCGCATTTAGACAAATGAGAACTTCTTCAAAAATAAGGTCGGCCAAGCAGATGATAATGGACTTCTTGTGGCCAGAAATTTGGAATATAGACCTGGACGATAGATATGTGGTTCTAACAGGATGGTGCCACTTGCCTCACAGCCCACGAAACAATTGCTCGTTTGTCTGAGAAATTCAATGGCCGCGTCATTGTCGTGGCGATGTTAGTTGGCCGCCACGATCATGTGATTTGACACCGTTGGAGTTCTTTTTTTAGGGGATATTTAAAAGAAAATGTGCGTGTCAATACGCGAGGGACAATTCAAGAGCTAAAGGATGAGATGATTTTGAACCTTCATTATGTCTTAGAGTCATTGATAGAGTTATGTAACCGAAGTTGTGGCGAGCATTTGGCCGATATTTTGTTTCACACATAATTGACATAAATCCTTCTATCTTACTAAAAAAAATTTTAAGATAATTCTCTGAAAACATTTTGTTTTATTTACACTCCACATAGTGCGTTCTAGTTGGACCACACTATATTTTGAAAGAGGCTCACTTCATGTGTACAGGTCATCTGGTCGTTTTTGTTGTAACAACAATATGTGTGGTCTATGGGGATTCTGCTTCAATATTCAGGTGAAGCAAACGCGCCATTTGAACTGGGTGCGTCCAAAAAGTCGTGGGGGTCAGCTCAGTGGGCTAGGCCGGACAATTGAAGAGCTGCAGCGCGTCATGCGGTCCCTTATGCCAGGCGGGACAAACGTCAGGAACGTAAGTATTAATTCGCGTCCAATACGAATAGAGGCGGCTGCACCCTCCAGATCTCAGCTGAGCCAGAAACACGCATGTCAGCCAAGAAAGTACCTCTTCATCGGGTGTAATCTCCAGCGGATGTTCCCCTAGCACTACATTCACACTGTAGCTGGATACATCTGCTGCGACTTCATCAGACCTGCCTGATAGTTTCGATGAGCTAAAAGCTATATCGAGTACCGCTGAGACTCTCTCTCCCTCTCTAGATCATGAAGAGCGTACATGATCAGCCTGGGCGGAGACAGTGTGTCCATGAGATAGTGTTGAGATAGTTAGGTCCCTTTCTATTTGCGCTTAGAATCGTCGACTTTACTTTCATAAAACGCGCATATCTCTGGGAGGGAACACTTTTGGGGCATGGGATCGGTCTCGTTCGATGCTCAGATGTTGTCCACATCAAAAAAAAGTGAAAAGTTGATGAATAGTTTTGTTCAGGAGGGCCATTTTAATGATTAGGTCCCTTTCTATTTGCGCTTAGAATCGTCCACTTCACTTTCATAAAACGCGCATATCTCTGGGAGGGAACACTTTTGGGGCATGGGATCGGTCTCACTCGATGCTCAGATGTTGTCTACATCAAAAAAAGTGAAAATTGATTATTTTCACCCTTAGGTCCCTTTCTATGCGCTGTCAGATATTAAGACCAACACTCAGGGAGTGTCCCCTATATATGCATTGCATTGTATCGGCCACTGGAAGATATGTTAGGGTAGGTTACAAATCAAATTTATGGACATTTAATTTGAACCTGTTCATATGGTACGTAGCAGGAAACACCTCTGCGGGAAGTCTGTTCCACATGCGGACAACACGACTGAAGAACGAATTCTCCCGGTAATGCGTCGTACCATCAGTAGGCCAATCAATAACAAATGGATGCGAACTTCTTGACAACAATAGAACACTCTGACCTCCGGGATGAGACCACCTATCTAGAAAAGTACCTGTAAAAGAGTGATACGCAACTAGCCGATGCTCGAGTGAAACAACAGAGGTGGACTACCCTGCTATCTCCAACATGCCTCAGCGCCCTTCCTTGTACCCGGTCGAGAAACTCCCAAGAAGACCTGGGTGCTTCAAGTGGTGCTTCCTCCATTTTTGGCCGAATGTATGTGATGTAGATATATGTATATTGCACCGCTTAAAAAAGCCAAGGCACTTGAATTTTTCTTTTGACACATCACACTGAATTTTCATGCCCAGAACATTAAGAGCATCCGACACCTCGACAACAGCCCCATTGTTGTTTTAGCGGCACACATAATGCCGGGGTGACAGCCCATGGCCGAAGAATTTTTGCTTCGGGCCAACCCGGTGCATAGATCCGGCTGTCGTGGGATCGACAACAGTCCCATTCATCGATATTGCCGACGATGTTAAGCCCGTAGATAGTTTATTGCTCAACAGGCAGCATTGGGTTTTGCTAACATTATTCTTAATCCTATTTGCAAAACCCCAATCTGAGACCCTCACACGATTTTTGTTGAGTGTGTCAATCATATTTTGTCTCATCGCCTCTCTATCGGTAAGGCCTGGTCTACGGTCGAACGAATACGAGTTGTTGTTGTTGTAACAACAAAAACATATATTGTTGAGGTGACTGCCCCTGGCCGAAGAGTTTCGGGGCAATCCGGTACATAAAACCGGCAGTCGCGGGATCGACGAATACGAATACGAGTGACAGATGCTGCTGTCGTCAGCAAACGAATAAATAGGGTTTGTTGTCAGACTCAGGAGATGATTCAGAAATATGAGAAACAGAGAGGGAGAGAGAACAGAGCTTTGCGGTACATTTGCATGTATAGCATTAATTAAGGAAATCCGTTACAATAATCTGCATAAATCTAGCAAAAAAAAAACCAAATGATTAAAGAACACCGCTAAAATTCCCGCTAACCATCAAAACCGCCAAATTGGCAACACCGGCTCTCGATTGTATAGTAACACCCTTTGGATATGTACTAAGCCAATACATACACCTGTCTACGGAAACGATTATGCCGGGATGGATGCTTGTGTCGGTGTAAAAAGGTAGAACGATTTCAAAATAAGAACAAGAACAACACTTACGATATGGCAAACGGTTAATGACCCACTTACAAATTGGAACACAATACATACAACACACAAGAAGGTGGAAAGTGGAATGAAATTAAAACAAAAAGAGGAATCTCTACAAAAACAAAAGTAAATGTGCTTATTCTAATACGAAAATGTAAAGGCCACTGTATTATACACTATTACGAGACGACGGGGACTGATAAGAATACTTTATGCGTTTGTTTAGCCAACAATTTTTTTTAGATTATCTATAAAATGCCAGCTACACTCTTCGTACTATGGCAAAGTACAATTACAAACTGACAAAGGTTGTCCCATATTTTGTTTCTATTATTTTAAAACAAGTGAGGGAGGTAGAAAATTAAAATTTAAAGTAGAACAAAAACAGAATGAGTAAATGTCAATGTTAATGATGATGGCTAATAAATGTGGATCGGAACTAATTTTTTCATCTGTGTGTGGTGGGGTAGGTTGGGTTTCTTTTTTTGTTGTGTGTGCTTCACCCTCAGTAAGCCTGATGTATGTATAATTAAATATTCCATATAATTTTGATGAAACTTTAAAATAAACCGAAGCATATTGCGGGAAAATTAACATACGATATAAATGAACCAATGACAAGAAACCACACGTTTGCAGTCGTTGTTGTTGTTTCTTCTACCACTGGTGCGCTATTATTGGGGTTTCCACTTTAAAAAAAGAGAGGGTAAACAATGCAGCCGACTCAAGAGTTTGCGAATATATCGAAAAAATGAAAACAAAGCAATAATTCACCGATAGCTATGAGATGCCAGATGGTTGGTGTAGAAACTGCTAATATAGAATGGAAATTGGGAAATTTATTATGGTCTGCTTGGATATTTCCAATTGTGCGTAGTGGGGTAGGTTAGGGAGGTAGGTGTAAAATGTAACTCGGCTTAAATCTAGTTTCGCACGGACACCAAATTTGCACCATCGAGAACTTTTGATTCTAAGCAGAAAATATAAGATAAAAAAATCGGCAGTCTTCCATAGTTTCCGAGATATGAGTCTAGAAAGTTCAGGCGTATAATTCAGATATTGAGCCATATCTGTGAAACTTTTACTTTATTATTAAACAATATGGGTATTATTACAACACCATTCCAGTGATACATATGTACATATATTCGAAGTGTTAACCCATTAAGAAGCGGTAGCAACATTTTTATTTTTCATGACCTTTTACTGAAAAAATGCTTATTTTTAAGTATGTATTTCTTAATATAGTTCTGTAGCCAACATATTAAACTTTCATTTAACGCATTTTTGGACGTTATTAAAAAAAAATGAAAAATTATTTGAAAAAAATAGCGCGATTTTTGTAAAATAGTTTTTCGCCTTTTCAACATAATATTTCTGTTTTCATGCATTTCTTAATGATTTTCATGTATTTCTAACCTCCAAATTCATCCATCAGCAACATTTTCTAGTGTAACAAGTCTCATATGATGACCGTTTGGGCAGATATATTCCCTCTCTTTTGGAAATAAGCCCCAGTACCTTAAAATATTTATTGTTCGAGCAGTGATGGCCCCTCTATCTTCATCGCTGAGCAATTTTCACAATTCCCTACTGTTTTATATATATATATATATATATATATATATATATATATATATATATATATATATATATATATATATATATATATATATATATATATATATATATATATATATATATATATATATATATATATATATATATATATATATATATATATATTTTTTTTTTTTTTTACTACGCTTTACGATTCTAACAAGTTTTTTGGAATGAAACTTATCTCCGTTATTAAAAGAAATGCTAGAATAGCGTGCAATTCCCTCTACAAATGTTGCCATTTGATAGGAAATGGCAAGATCGATAATTTTATATTAAAAAAAGATCGACGTACATATTTTATGAAAATTTTGTCCAAATTTTGAGCAAAAACCGACACTAAAATGCCAATATCTGCGGGCAAATTTCCGAGTTTTGGACCTATTTTTTACAGAAACTCGGGAAAAATATATAAAATGACCCCCCAGCCAATGGGATTCATAAAATGTATATGTGACAGCGCATAGAGAAAGGGACCTAAGGCTAAAAAATCATTTTTTTTTGATGTGGACAACATCTGAGCATGGAATGAGACCGATCCTATGCCCCAAAAGTGTTCCCTCCCAGAGATATGCGCGTTTTATGAAAGTGAAGTACACCAATGATACACGAATTTAAATCTTTAAAATGGCTCTCCTGAACAAAACTGGTCTTTACCCATAGGTCCCTTTCACATATACCATTTGAAAGGTATTTTTATAAGCTTTCTAACGATATCCATAACGACTAAGATTTCAAATGTCGCAGATATATCAAGTTGTACGTCCGAAATGTAGGGTCCCGTAACTCAGAAAATATAGGTTGCCGCGAACTTTTCGTTTTTGTAAACTTATTTGTTTTTTATGCCCTACAGGGCCATATATATTTTTTTACAATTGTTACTAAACTAGATTTGTTCCTGCAACTCCTCAAAAAGTGTAGGTTCAATTAGGATTTGATTTCCCTTAATATAGGGTGGTCTCAACAAAATGGACGGTGTTGATTGTGAGTCACACCTTAACGTCAAGTTTTTTGCCCAACTTAATTTAACTTTTCTTTGTTTTAGAGTTGGACAAACCCAACCAAGGAGAGGTACACAATTAAACAGCGCGTTAAGATTGTTGAAGCCTTTTACGAAAATGGGCGTTCAAATAAAAAATGAATTTATGGCACTTCCTGATTGTTTATGTCAGCATAATCTACTAAATGTGTCCACAATCGGGAGAAGCGTGCTTAAATTTCATCAAACCGGGTCTGTAGTTGCTAAGGAACTTGAAATTGTTCGGTCCCTCCTTTTAACAATTTTTCGTCCACAACAACTTATCATTTGTTAAGCAAATACCCAAACAAGTTTAGTTTTTCCTTAAAGGGAAACTTTTTCCCCTCTGGAACGATTTCAACCATTTTCAATCCCATAGAGCTTATGACCAGAAGCCATGCAAAGTTTCAAGATCTTCGGTTAATGCGTTTGAAATCCACTGTGCTCTCAACGGACAAACAGAAGGTTGGACATGGCTAGATGTCTTATAATTTGTTGACGATTAATGACTCATATATAGGGTGGTCCATCCATAGTTCACGATTGTTTTTGTGAGTCACACCATAACATTTTTGTTATACTTAATTTGACATTTCTTTGTTTCAGTGTTTGACAAATTCAACGATGGGGAGGTACACAATTAAGCAGCGCGTTAAGTTTGTTGAAGCCTTTTACGAAAATGGGTGTTTAAATCAAAATGCATTTCGTGCACTTCGTGATTTTTTTGGTCAACAAATTTGCCCACAGTGGATTCGTTAACAAGCAGAATTGCCGCATTTGGGCAAATGAGAATCCACGAGTGATTGTTAAAAAGCCGATGCACCACAAAGAGTGACTGTTTGGAGGGGTTTATGGACTGGCGGCGTCATTGAGCCTTGCTTCTTTGAAACAGAGGTCGACTAAGCAGTTACTGTGAATTTTGTTCGCCCACAGAAACTTTTATACTTTTCACCATGGATTGCGTTCCGGTATGGCATTGACAGTATTGGGAGATATGGTTTTTGGTAGTAGGTCCATGTTAGACTGGACCGAATTTTCAGAACCGTATGAACCACTGACCGATGACTCAGGTCATCCAACTCAGTCAAATCGCAAAACTAATCTTATATCAGATTCGTGATGAAATTTCAATTTTTGAAGTGCATACATGTCCTTTAATAAAGGGGCCAATTTTCTGACCCGTACATCCGGATCCGAAATGTAGACAAATCTTAAAAGATTTCTTCTGAGTACCCACAAGACCATTATCTCGAGGTTCGGCGACGTAGGGACCTTAGACGACTTTATATCTTGGTCCGATATTTAGTCGCATCGAAGAATAAGTACATTCGGATACATGACGAATTTAAATGGTTTCTTTTTACCCATATGTCCCTAGTTAAAGGGGCCGATTATTGGATTTGTAGGTTCTACATATTCCCTTCTAAATTTGGGTAATATCTTAAATAAGGGTACATTTTTGGATTTGTAAGAAATTTCACTGTTTCTGGATATCCATATGTCCCCCGAACATGTGTACTCACATTTATGGACAGTTTGATTTGAAATTTCTAGTTAGACTCTTTTAATTTCCAAATTGGGAGTTAAGTGAGTACATGGACCCATCTGGCTTGTTTTCAGTACGACTTATCCTATGTGCAACTAATGGCATGCTTAAATTTGCCCAAAATATACTACTTTATAAATGTTGCCACGATTCGAAGATCTAAATTAAAACACCTGCAGTTAACTATTAATGTTTGTATTTGTCTAACCCTGAAAATTGAATTTACTGTACTCAATTCTTATACAAATATTAAAATAGCGAACAATGGGGTCTTGGAAATAGACAGAATCCGAATAAAACATGTGTTTTCAGGTTTCTCCATAATTATTAAAGAGCCGAAAATAATTCTAAAACGAATTTAGTAATAGGCTAGACTATATTTACATTAATCACGGAAAAACACTTTGTGCTGAGCGATAATCGAGAATTAAATTTTTCATGTAAACTAATCCTTGAGCTAGAAAATGAGCTCAAAAATTTCGACAACTTTTTGAGTAAGTAATTAGTCTCTTAGCCATGTAATAGCCTCTCTTTTCAAATGCACTAGCCATTAGATCCGGTTATCCAAATCAGAGGATGCCCTCTTTAGGTCATTACGTTGACGAGTGGAAAGTAAGGGCTTGGAGAGGGAAAAGAGGAAGTAAGGATTATCTTATATCAGATTCGTGATGAAATTTCAATTTTTGAAGTGCATACATGTCCTTTGATAAAGGGGCCAATTTTCTGACCCGTACATCCGGATCCGAAATGTAGACAAATCTTAAAAGATTTCTTCTGAGTACCCACATGACCATTATCTCGAGGTTCGGCGACGTAGGGACCTTAGACGACTTTATATCTTTGTCCGATATTTAGTCGCATCGAAGAATATGTACATTCGGATACATGACGAATTTAAATGGTTTCTTTATACCCATATGTCCCTAGTTAAAGGGGCCGATTATTGGATTTGTAGGTTCTACATATTCCCTTCTAAATTAAATAAGGGTACATTTTTGGATTTGTAAGAAATTTCACTGTGTCTGGATATCCTTGTGTCCCCGAACATAAGGGGCCAATGGCTACTCACATTTATGGACAGTTTGATTTGAAATTTCCAGTTAGACTCTTTTAATTTCCAAATTGGGAGTTAAGTGAGTACATGGACCCATCTGACTAGTTTTCAGTACGACTTATCCTATGTGCAACTAATGGCATTTGCCCAAAATATGTTAATTTATAAATGTTGCCACGATTCGAAGATCTAAATTAAAACACCTGCAGTTAACTATTAATGCTTGTACTTGTCTAACCCTGAAAATTGAATTTACAGTACTCAATTCTTATACAAATATTTGAATAACGAACAGTGGGGTCTTGGAAATAGACAGGATCCGAATAAAACATGTGTTTTACAACAATCTAGGTTTCTCCATAATTATTAAAGGGCCGAAAATAATTCTAAAACGAATTTAGTAATAGGCTAGGCTATATTTACATTAATCACGGAAAAACACTTTGTGCTGAGCGATAATCGAGAATTAAATTTCTCATGTAAACTAATCCTTGAGCTAGAAAATGAGCTCCAAAATTTCGACAACTTTTTGAGTAAGTAATTAGTCTCTTAGCCATGTAATAGCCTCTCTTATCAAATGCACTAGCCATTAGATCCGGTTATCCAAGTCAGAGGATGCCCTCTTTAGGGCATTACGTTGACGAGTGGAAAGTAAGGGCTTGGAGAGGGAAAAGAGGGAGTAAGGTTTATTGAAATTTACCCCGATCATCTATATGTCGCAATTAGTGAGAAATAAATTTGCCGAAAGTCCACATACGAACAGTACGCGCGAAAAACAAGGGGCTGAACGAGCCAATTGATAAGAAAAACGGGTGTGAATTCCTAATGTCGCGTATCGCTGCTGGACATAAAGTAATAAATAAAGAGCTCTACAAATGATACCACCCACTTTCATAAAAGTATGGGTACTAAAACAAAAGGAAATTGTTCAGCGATGTCAAAAAATACATGGTCGTTGCCCTAGGGGGTCCTGAAGACACAATATTGTGAATCGTAAAACCCTTGGGCACCAAAAGCTACTCTACGTTTATAATTGATTGCAAAATTGCATGAAACCGCTTTGTGAATAAAAGAATTTAAAAAAATAAAATGTTAAAAAAATTGGAGAATTTTACCTACATTCTGGTGGCAGTGATTCATAGCAGAAGTCCTTAGTCCCTAAATTACGTCCGTCCGTAGCTGAAAGTCATCCTTCTTATTAACACTTATTGGTATGACACGATCACTTTTAAGGTGGTTTTAAGATCATAGAGCAATTTCTCTTTTTATGTAATCACATGTAGATAAAAGTGGGAAGCATCATTTTCGAGTACCCATTACCTGCCCAATTCTTAGGGCGTGGCATTTATTTTTTTGGCGCCACGCCCCATTAACTGTGCTATTGACATTTTTTATTTTTGTCACGTCCTATAAACTGCACTAAAATCTAGGGGCGTTTACCACAAAAAATTTTTCGTTCCATTCAGTTTATATTCGAATTTAACAAATCTCGTATTAACACATGGTGCGAAAACAGTCTGGCTACTCTTCGATTTGCGAAAACGTGCTTTGTTGTAGTTCTTTTGTAATTCCCCTTGGCAAGGGGTGTGTAAAATAAGCCGACAGAAGAGGGGTGCTTTTCACAACAATACTTCCTCTCCACACTACTCTCTTTAACATTCTCTCTTTAAGAACACCGACGTGCTCGAAAACTGAAAATTGCATACAAGTCAATGAAAAAAACAACAGAAAAACACTTACGACAACTAATTTGTTAAAATATTTCAACACTGACATTTAATAAATTTAGCAATGCACTAGTTCTGCGTCTCGCACACTCGTTGACACTGATGTTTCCGCGATTTTAATTTATCGTTGTTTTTGTTTAGAATGATTTGTCACTTTTTTTTCATTCGACGTTTAATATTTTTGCTGTTTTTTAGAATTAATTTACCTTTAAGATGTTTTCGGGGGATGTTTTGTGGCAAATAGAAAGAACTAATTTAATATTTTATTAAGTGACAATTTTATTAAGTGACAATTCTTTAATTTAATTTTAACTAACTTCCCGTGCCCCGTTGTGTTTTGCCTGTGAATTTTCCAGTGTTTGGTGAATCGACTTCGATTTTTGGTAAAAGTCGACTTTTAGACTTTTATGCATCGACTTTTAAAGAATTCCAAAGTCGATAAACTATGTAGATGGACGATATCAAAGGCAATAAACTACAAAGGAATGGCTAAGTGTTTCTTCTTTGCAATATAACATCATTTCGGTAACAGACAAATTCTCGGCTTATTTCGGCACATTAGTTTGTACACAATCAAAATAACGCTAACAAGTCAAAAATAAAACACAGAAAATACAAAATTCACACACTTTTAACACAATTAAAGAGAATATTTTTCTTTCTGAAAGCAAAGTTCTTTAATAGGCCCAAACATTTCTGTGAAGAGGCAAGATATTTGCTAGAAAATACGACAACACAGTTTTTTTTTAAATTTCCACAAATATTCCAATATTTGATTGAATATTTAAAATTTAAAAAATCGTATACAGCAAAAAAAAGCAGCAGGAAAAGAGCTTAAATGTTGCAATGCAACTTTTTATTTTGAACGCTACTCAGCCACATATTTGGCATAAATGGTACGTCATTCATTTGAAAAAAATTAATTTCCACGAATATGATTTCGGTTTTTTAATTTAAAATGGCGGGAAACTTAATCTCATATAACAGCTGGATAAATCTATGGCTAACCAAGCCCTATTCTTTTCAATCACGTGATGATGTTAATAAAAAATTTAAAATACAGTTACGATAACTGTAATTATATAAGTGAGTAAAACTAAATGACTCCGTCCCCAGAATCCGCAGTAGGGCGTTTCGAAATGAATGATCTCAAAAGCACTAGTTTGTTTTATGTATTATTTGACGCGTTCACTTTTAAATTGAATGTCTTAATATGCCATTTAAGACATTGATTGCAGAGGTACGAGTATATTCTAGATATCGTGTGGTCGCTCGCGCTACTGCGGTTTCTGGTGTCGGAGTCAGTTCGTTTCACTTATAGTACAGTTATCGTGATATTCAAAAAAAAAAATAAAAATCGACCAATGTTAAGGGATTGGTAATTTGAATTCTATTTTTGTTGAAAGTTGTCTTTTAAACTTTAAAATCGACTTTTTTGCAGTCGAGATCAGGCTGGCGCGACATGACAAAACGCTAATGTTGTTACAGTCGCGCCTTTTACGTGACAACCGCTAGTACATTCACATTAAAGATGTTTTGACACTGTCACTTTTTTAATTAGTGTTATTTTGTTTCAAATTGAAACAATTAATAAATAAAAAAAAAACAATAAAAAAGTAATTTGAACATTTTTTCCAAAGGAACCTGCGTAAAAAAAATTTGACATGTAGTTGCGTCGATCTGAACAGTACTTTACGTTTCTTAATTTATTATCTAACAGTTGCCAGAGTTCTCTATGTTTAGTTTCGATGCTGTCGCTATTCTGGCGGAACCGACAAACCTGGATTGCTCAAATAATTCGTTTGCATCGTTTTTATAGGTAATTTTATTGAACCATCAATATATACCGTGACGTCTGAGCAGCGCTTATGATATTTATCCAATGAGAATTATTAGCCGTCACAGGGTGTTTAGAAACATTAATTTTCTGTAGTTGTGTGTCACCGTGTTCGTTAAACTTTGTCGTTCCACTTACAGACTCGGTTGCTCGTCTACGAAGTTATCTTTTGTGGTTGTAAACAATTTTAATAATCACAAATTATTTGCCAAATTCAGTAAATTTGTGAAAAGTACAACAAAAATTTTGGTAGAAAATTCGCAATATTTTCTAAGATTTCTGTGTGAAATACCAGAACAGGGTTTACCAATTGAAAGTGAACCAAGCTCCAACGGTTTGTTAATATGGACACGGATAACTCTGGGGCGAAAAATCAATCGGAACCTACTCCCATGGATACGGGCGAGCCTCTAAATAATCCCAGCGATACGCAGGGTAATTGCATGTTTTTCACTTATTACTTGTCCTATTGTAGAGTCTTTCTTCTTCTAGGGCACAGCGACCAGCCTATGACGGCGGAAAACCCGGCAGAAGGGCAACAACACCAACACACAAGTAACGAGGCTTTAAATAACAATCAAACTGCGGGACCCTCATCTTCTAATCCTTTACCCACAGATCATTTGGATGCCGCTCACGATAATCTGGCCACCTTGGCGGCGGTATCAGCAGCCGGCGCAGAAGCAGCTTCGGTGCCTTCTAGTACTTCCTTACCAACGTCTCAAGCTTCTACGGATTCTACTGCAGCCAGCACACAAAGCGGTACGACTGAGACTTCTGCGGCGTCTACGCCGCAAAAGAACACCTTATCACAAGCCTCAACAGCGATTACCACCACAAATCAACCGCCCGCACCTCCTATAGACGAAGAAGATGCCAAATGGCATACAGTGGGCATTTTCCAGGGCCTCTCGACCACCGTCACCAGTTACATAGACAATACGATTTGGTCCTCGGCGGGTCTCACGCTTAACTCTGATGAGATTCCCGATTTATCCCAACACGAACGCTTAAATTTGGAGCCAGGCACCGCCTACCGCTTTCGCATACGTGCTCTGAATTCAGTGGGGGCCAGTGATTGGAGCGAAATCTCCAGTTTCAAAACATGTTTGCCAGGTTTTCCGGGAGCCCCTTCAGCTATAAAAATATCCAAATCATCGGAAGGTGCACATCTTACCTGGGAGCCACCACCAAGTTGTGTGAGTTCCAATGAAATTGTAGAATATTCGGTGTATTTGGCGGTGAAACCGGGCAAAGAGAAGGAGACCAAAGCTGGCCAAAGAGCACCGGCCCAATTGGCCTTCGTTCGCGTTTATGTGGGCGCGGCCAATCAGTGCACGGTGTCGCACAACTCCTTGTCGGCGGCCCATGTAGATTGCTCCAACAAACCGGCCATTATCTTTCGTATTGCCGCACGTAACGAAAAAGGCTATGGCCCGGCCACCCAAGTGAGGTGGCTGCAAGATCCTGTGCAAAATTCCGCTGCCAATCCCGGTCTAGGTCCCAACAGTCTACTGTCACCGACACGAGTTAAACCCGAGTTGGGCGGTGCATCGCCCAGTAAACGTTTCAAAGCGGCTACCGGCCGCTAATGCAAGTTATTTTTGAAAACATAACATAATTTAATTGTAATTTCTATCGCTCCACACACGACTATACTTTGTCTATTCTATTACAAATGCATAAATTGTAAAGTAATCCCGACAACGTTTTGTATATTGAAAGCAGCAAACAAGCAAACCTCAACATTATGATTATTTTTCACTAAAGAACTCCGTTAGAAGAGTTAATCGCCGGGCAAGATTTATTGAGATCAAAAATTGATAGCCCATTCTTCCTCCCACACATTATAAAGACGATTTTTGAACCAGCTCCATTACAAACCCGTAATTTGTAAAAAATAAAACAAGCCACAATCTTAAAAAAACTATAATTTTATGTTAAAATAAATTTCATTAATAAATCTAAGATAAAATACATCCAGAATGATTGAGACTCAACGCATCACCCTTTAGTTTAAACCGCTCCAACTTTGTGTAGTTTTAAATTATCTGAAAAAGAAGAAACAAGGACAAAGTTGAGAAACGAAAGAAACTAATTTAAAGATGTTCAGCGACTTTGGCCGCAAATAAGATTCACAGGAGAACGAATTTTCTTTAACATATTTATTTTCGTATACTAATGTTGTCCATCAGACTGCAAAATCTCAAAATATTGATCGAAGACGTTATAAAGAATATAATAATCTTGATGGAAGTGACCTACTTAGGCAATCTGACCATGTCAGTACGTCGGTGAGTCAGTTAAAAGCACGTTGGCGGAATGAGTAAAGACCTTACAATTTTGCTTGATGCTGGCTTCTAGTCATAGGCTGCTTAGAATTGTAAATGGGATTAATTAGCAAACAGAGGATTTTTTTATATCAGTTCATATGAAATAATACAAAAATCCATTTATAATTAAGAACCTACACACCTAAAAGACTCAAACTAAAGTCCAACGTTAATGATATATGTATGTCGTAGGTTGAATGCCTTAGTGATCTAACAGAACAGCCTTCTTCGCCACACTGTTCACCCCAACGATAGCGGAGATGAGGCTGCCATTGACAACAAAAAACACATATTTTTGAAGTGACTGTCCCTGGCCAAAATATGTTTGTATGAGTTTTATCCGGCACGTAAAAGCAGTTGCGTGGAATTGTTACCAACTACCCCCACAATCATTGGGCTCACATTGGACAGCCTTTTTCGATTTTCAGCACATGCTACAGCTATCTGCAATAAGCTTAAAAGTAAGAACAAGATGCTCAAGTTACTAGCCGGCAGTACTTGGGGAGCCGACTAAGAAACCCTGATGACCTCTTACAAAGGGATAGGTAAGTGTGTAGCGAACTACGACAAACGTGAGTACGGCGCAGTGAAAGAAAACTCTGACTTGTCAGAATGCCGCCCTGAGAACATCAACAGCGTGTGTCCTTATGTCTTCTAAGGACCATCTACATGAGCTGACGAATTTTCTTACCGTGTCCAGATACAATTTTTTGTTGTTTCAGCAGTATCGGCATGAGTGTTTTCGCAGTAATCGTCCCAACTACCATTTCATGGACAGGATGCCTCCTACCAAGCGTATCAGGTTCGATCTTCATGATCTACAGTTCAACGATACAAACGTGAGCCATTAAATCATGGAAACTATCAGGCAGGTCTGAACGACATTTACGCTGATAAAGTCGAAGCGGCAGTGTCCAGATACAGCGGAAATGTTGTGCTAGGGGAACATCCTGTCTTCGCAGTAGTCATTCCAATCACCATCTCATGGACAGGATGCCCACGCCCAGGCAGATCAGGTACGATGTTCATGATTTACTGATGAAGTAGCAGCGGCAGTGTCTAGCTACAATGTGAATGTAGTGCTAGTGGACCCCCGAAGATTTCACCAAAGGAGAAGGCGCTATCTGGGCAAACGCAAGTGGTTCTGGCTCAGCTGAGATCTGGATGGTGCAGCCGCCTCAATTTGTATTGGGCTCAAATTGATGCTAGCGTTCCCGATGTTTTTCCCGCCCGCCATCAGGGATCACACGACGTGCTGTACCTCTTAAAAAGTCCGGCTATTCAATTGTGATGTGGTCACCATTGAATGTGCAGGTCACAGGCGTTACAATTCCGAAGATTTCACCAAAGGAGAAGGCGCTACCTGGGCAGACGCAAGTGGTTCTGGGTCAGCTGAGATCTGGATGGTGCAGCCGCCTCTATTTGCATTGGGCGCGAATTGATGCATACGTTCCGGACGTGTGTCCCGCCTGCCACCAGGGACCACATGACGTGCTGAACCTCTTCAATTGTCCGAACCACAAGAATGTGACCACCAGGCCCCACATGACGTGCTGAACCTCTTCAATTGTCCGACCCACAAGAATGAGGCCACCATTAAATATGCAGGTCAACGGCGTTTTAATTCCGATCACTAACAATTCACGCCATAGCTATCTGTCATTATATTAGGTCCTCAAGTCTCTTGCTGACAACTCTGGGGGCGCAGACAAGCAAACCTTGTGGACCTCTTACAATGCGATAGGCCGGTCTGTGGTTAGCTTTGTGGCGCCAATGCAGTCTGAAAATGTAACTGATACTGAGTGGAGAAGTATTCAGAGTTGCCAACCTGATAACTGCAACATGGGACTTCTTATCTTAATAGTGAACCTTATCTCAGTCGGAGATCATATCGTGCGTTATCACAACAGAATGTTGTCGATGCCGTAACTGAGGAAGGATTGAATCGAGCCAAAGCAGCAATTCTACGGCCAAGGACGAAAACTTCGGCACAAGACACATGTACCCCAACAACAGGAATGTTCTTCATGATATTGTTAAAGAGGTCCATTCATAGCAGCAGAAGAACGCCGGAAGCCTAGACAAAGAGCAGTGGTCTTGGCAGCCACCTCAATTACTATTGGGCCGGAATTGACGGCACAACGCAGTACACCTTCCTGCCCTGCAAGCACTACAGGTCCACCTGACATGCTGCACACCTTCAAATGCCCAGTCAAGCCAACTCATTTCACTCCGAAAGCACTTTGGGCATTACCTAATTCAGGTAGCCTCCTTTTTAAATATGGATGTGAAAGCAGAATCAGATAAGCAAAATTACAACAACAGCTACAACTGCAACAAATAAAACCTGATTTAGATCACAAAACGTTCAAAAGATGTAGAGTAGGAAAAAGGTCCTCAAGTCGTTTGCCGGCAGCATTTAAGGCGCCAATAATGAAACCTTGCTCGCTACATACAAGGCTGTAAGCCGGTCAGTGTTGAATTATACTGCGCAAGTGTGACCGATAAATGTCAGCGACACGCAATTACAAAAGTGGCCGAGTTATCAAAATGCCGCCCAAAGGACAGCCACGGACACATGACACATTGGGATCACCTTTATGAGGAGGCAACAACATGATGTTGTCTAAACAGTTTCTGGATGTCATCGGAGGGATCATTCGAATTTCCACCTAACGGAGTTGCACCCTATACCAAGACATGTTAGTAGAGATATCTTAGACTTGGAAAGGGGATTCCGTCTTATAAAAGAGGAGAAAATGGAAATGGATCGTATACCCTCTTAGAAAACAACCAGAAGACATGTGCCTCCAAGCTTCAGATTGGAATTTACAAGGAAACAGATAAAAAGGGTCAGCTAAAGACCACATGGAAAAGGAGTCTGATGAAGGATTTAGAGAGCAATGGACGAAGCTGAAATGAAATAAAATTACTAGCTAATGTTAGAAACTAGCTTGGAGAATCTTTGTAGATGCCCTATGCTCCACAGGGAGTTAAACGGAAATAAAGAAGAAGAAAAAGCTGGAACAGAATATTTACAAGTCAGTCCTAGACAATATTCACAGGGACACGGTGCAAACGGCTAGAAACACGCTCCTGTTGAATGCTGTCTTCGAAGTCCACCCCCAGAAGTGGCAGGAAGCCCTGTGTCGTGCTGGCTGAGTTTATGATGGTGCAGCCGTCCCGTATCGAGTCCGAATTGAGACAGGCACACATTTAACATACTCAGCATGTGGGCAAGAGTCACATGATACACTGCACCTATTCACCTGCCAAGCAAAGCTCACGTTTCTAGTCCCAAGGTTACTATCGACCCACCCTGATGACAGATGAGGTGGTCCGATTCCTGCATCTGGAACACGACGACATATGCAAGAAATTCGCACCGGTGTTATGCTCGAAGTCTTCAAAGTCCACCCCACAAGTTTTTGACACTGAAAGAAGTCACCCAGGAAGCCCCGTCTCGTGCTGACATAGCGGAGTTCAGGAAGGTGCAACCGTCTCGTATTGAGCCCGAATTGAGACAACCACACAGAACATCTACCCGGCATGTGGACAAAAGCCACATGATACGCTGCACCTGTTAACCTGCCCGGCAAATCTTACGTCTCTAGTCACAAGGTAACTATGGATTTACTAAGTTGAAGTGGCCTGGTACCTGCACCTGTATCTTGACGACGCCACTGGGACACGGTGCTAACTGACAGAAATTCGCGTCGATGGAATGCTGTCTACAAAGTCAACCCCCCAGAAGTTGCTGACACTGGTAGAAGTCTTCCCAGGATGTCTTGTGTTGCGCTGACACAGCTGAGGTTAGGATGGTGCAGCCGTCTCTTATTGAGCCATAATTGGGAGAACCACACAGAACAGCTAACATACACGTTATGTGGGCAAGAGTCGCATGATACGCGGAACATGTTAACCTGTCCAGCAAAGTTCACGTCTCTAGTCCAAAGGTAACTATCGACACACCCTGTTGAGGAGACCGGGTTCCTGCACCTATAAATTGACAACGCATTCCCAGGTACACGGTGCAAACGTACAGAAATTCGCACTGGTTGAATGCTGTATTCGAAATCCACCCCCAGAAGTTGCTGACACTGAAAGAAGGAAGCCCCGAGTGGGGTCAGGATAGCGTAGCCGTCACGTATTAAGCTCGAACTGAGACAACCACACAGAACTTCAACCCGGCATGAGGACAACAGTCACATGATACACTGCATGTATTTACCTGCCCAGTAAAGACTACGTCTCTAGTCCACAGTTTACTATGGGCCCACCGTGTTAAAGTGCCCCGGTTTCTGCACCTGAAACTTGACGACGCGTGAGCGGAGACACGGTGCAAACGGCCAGAAATACTCATCGGTTGAATGCTGTCCTCGAAGTCCACGCCTCAGAGGTTGCTGACGGTGCAACCGTTTCGTAATGAGTCCGAATTGATACAACCCATAATATGTCTACCCGGCATGTGGACAAGGTTTGCATATACGCTGCACATATTCCACTGCCCAGAAAGGCCACGGCTCTATTTTCAAGGTTACTATGGACCCACTCTGTTAAGGTGGCCCGGCTTCTGCACCTGAGATAAATCATTGTAGCTGCTACAACAACAGCAACCAATAAAACGCTGGTCAATTTTTATTTTATCGGTCTTTGTTTTCGAATAGTCCTTAGACAAAGGTCTCTCCTGCTTTGAGGTGCTGTCAAATAAGAGGCACAAATAAAATCCAACCATGCTTAAATTTCGCATAACAGGTTCCTTCTGATTTGAAGCCATGTCCCCTTAGAGGCCACATATTAAATTCGATCCTGCTTTAATATTGGATAGTGCGTTCAAATGAGGCGACTTATAACCATATTCCTACACAAAGGTCCATCCAACTTGTGATACTGCCGCTACAGAAGCCACAAATTAAACCCGATAGTCTACGAACCACTTCCTTATAGTTTCGAGCACAGTCGCTCTTCAAGCGACATTTTACTGGCGACCAATAACCAAACCTGTGAATCGGGTTATATCGTTCACATTTTTGTATAGCCCTCTACGTACCAATTCCTCCAAATTTAGAGTATTGCCGCTTTTCAAGCGAAATTTTATATCCTGTAAGTGACTTATATTTAACTCTGATAAAATTGAACCATATCGGTCCAGACATTTTAAGTCCGCTCTTGCTTAAAGTGAGCATAGTGCGCTATAAGCGTTCCATATTTAACCCTGGTAAAATTTTAACACACATTTTAAATCCGCTCTTGCGGATTTAAGTGACTTTTATTTAACCCTGGTCAATTTGAACTATATCGGTCCAGCCTTTCATATAGCCAATACAAAGTCACAACCTTTATGAGATCCTGCTGCGCAAATAAATACGATATTTTCAATTTCCTTCAGATGCAACTAGTCTTCTGAAAACAGAGAGCTGTAGGGTATCACATTGTTGCCTTCTCCGACTTTCCTTATATTTATACTTGTTTTGAAGATAAGTTCTGCAAGCCGACGAAAAACTCTTGGATCCTTCCCATCAAATGTACGTTAGGTTGGGATGAAAGGGTTGCTCGCCTCCAAGGAAGGCGAGTTTAGACGGAGCCCTGTTGGTCCATTGTGAGAATTGAAAAAAAGACAATTATTAGGATGTTAGAGAAGTTTCTAGAGAATACGATATATATTATTGTGAGCCTTTATAAATGTGAGCCTTTAAATAACCAACACTCAGGGGATGCCCCCTATACATGCGGTGCATTGCGTTGGCGAGTGGAAAGTAATGGATCGGAGGGGGGAAAGAGGGAGTAATGATTATTGACGCTTGCCTTGAACTTCTGGATGTCGCAATTAATGGGAAATACATTTGCCGGAAGTCGATTCCACATACGGACTGTACGAGCGAAAAACGAATTTGATCTGTAGTGTATAGTGCGGTCAACTGGCCAATCGATAACAAACGAGTGTGAATTCCTAGAAAGTCGCGTATGCCTGCCGAACATCCTCACGTCAGGAATAAGGCGACGGATGTCTGATGAACACACACCATGAAAGTAACGATAGAACAGCGTCACGCAACCCACATTCCGACGATGCTCAAGGAAAACAATAGAGTTGGATACCCTACTGTCACCTATCAGCACCATCGCTCTCCTTTGAACACGGTCAAGTAGATCCAAGGATGATTTTGGAGCACCTGCCCATATATGGGAGTCGTATTCCATCTTTGGCCTGATGTAAGTTGTATAGATATTGAAAAGATCAGAAGGAGTGAAATATTTCTTGCACCGCTTTAAAAAGCCTATGCACTTGAGTGCTTCTTTCGACACTTCGAATACATGTCTCGCCCAACGAGCGTCACATTGTATTTTCATGCCCAGAACATCGAGAGCTTCTGATTGTTCAATATCCGTACCATCGATAGAAATTGACGATATTGTTGGGTCAGCGAATCGCTTGTAAGACAACAAGCAGCACTGTGTCTTACGTGCATTAAAATCTACTCTAATCACTCGACCCTATTCGGAAATGGCCAGAAGATCCCGGCCAAGTGTCTCATCCATAATTCGCCTTTTGTCTTCAATATGTTGAAGACTCGGCCTACGGTCGAATGAATATGAATGTCAGAGGTTACTATCATCTGCGAAAGAGTAGATTGGATTCACGGTCTGACCCAATAGATCGTCAATGAAAATAAGAAATAAAGAGGGAGAAAGGACAGAGCCATTCTGAAGAAATTGATAATACATAGTTTTTTTCAAATAAAACTTTTTTTTTTGCAAAAAAAAATATTTTTCAACATAATCTTCTTTTAGCTCGATACACTTAGTCCAACGTTTCTCCAATTTTTGTGTATCCCTTCCAAAAAATAGGATTTTTCGAGGTCCATGAAATAGGCATTTGTTTCATCAGTTCAGTTTCATCGTTGGAGCTGAATCTCTTGCCACCGCGCCATTTCTTAAGGTTTGGAAATAGAAAAAAGTCACTGGGGTCTAAGTCCGGAGAATATGGTGGATGAGGTACCAATTCGTAGTCCAATTCATGCAATTTTGCCATTGAGACTGAAAACGTGTGCACCCGTGCATTATCTTGATAAGAATAACTTTTTTCTTGGCCATATGTGGTCGTTTTTTTTTAAATCCTCGTTAAATCGGTCCAATAAATTGGCTTAATATTCGCCCGTTCATTGTTTTTCCTTTTTGAAGGTAAACAATGTAGATTATACCGCGTGTATCCCAAAAAACTGTTGCCATCACCTTATTGGCCGTCAAAGTCTCCCTGGCCTTCTTCGGAGCCGGTTTACCCGAAGAAACTTTCGGAATTTTGTAATGGATCCAAGTTTTATCCACAGTTACAAAAGGGAGCAAAAACTCATTCGAATTGCGGTTAAACAACTCCAAACAATTCTTTGAAGTTGTCCCACAATTACGTTTAAAGTCAATTGAGAGCAAACGCGGCAGACATCTTTCTTAAACTCAACTGATCATGTAAAATCGAAAACACACTGCCATTTGAAAAGCGTATGGCATGCACAATCTCATGCACTTTAACTCTTCGATCGGCCACCACCACCACATCGTGCTTTTTTTTCGATATTTTCAGGTGTACCTTAATTGGCCGTCCAGAACGTTCAGCGTCATTTGTACTTGTGCAACCACATCGAAAGTCAGTAACCCACTTTTTTACCATTGAAATCAATGGTGCAGAGTTCCCATAGTATTTATCAAGTTTTTCTTGGTTTGATTACGGTTTTTTCCGCAAAAAATAATGTTTACTGAGCACTCGAAATTCACTTTTTCCATTTTTAACAAAATCCACGAGGTTGTGTGTTTTGAACAGCTGTTTAACACAAACTAAATGACGGAACTCTATCGAAATTTGACAGTAGTAAATAGGTGGTACTTGATGGGAGCAGTGTTGCATTTCATATAACTACGATGGAAGTTGGAAAAATCACGGAATTATTGATATGCCCTCGTATATTAATGTGAACCGAAATTCGTTAAAGTGTTCGTTCGATGAATTTGGATGAAATAGCTTTGCTAGATGGGATAGTCAAGATTCTTAAACCTTGTGCAGACACATATCAATAATTGTTCTATCCCTTCTACTTCGTCCGTATCGAGGCAGCTTCTGCTGTAATCATTAATATTATAGATTTTAGGCTTCTTAACAATAAGTTGTGGTCTTAAGGCCCAGACAATTTAGGAGAACTATCAAAATACTTTCCACTCTAAAAAACCAACTAGATACTACTTTGTTTAAATCTGAATGGAGTTCTATTATAGTGGGCAGTCGCGCAGTGGTGGTTATTGTGCGCGACTGTTATACAAGTAAACCTGGGTTAAATTTCGGGTAAGAACATCTAACAATTTTTCAGGCAGGTTTCTACTTTAAAAACGCTGTCGACTTTACGAGCAAGAGATTAATTTCAAAACTTTGTAAAAACTTCGGAGACGGCATTAACAGTAGTTCGCGGTCAGTGAGTATAAGACTTCTATGTGACACAGTTCCCTGCTTTAGGAGAAGTTTTGTGTTAAGGAAATTATTTAAGTAAAAATCGTTCCAAAAATCTAGACTCCCGAAAAAAACCTATAAACATCAAAATATAACTTACATTCTATATAGGCGGCCTGTTTTTCCAGATATTCCTCGATGTTTTCATCTTTCAATACATGTATCCTTTCAATGTTCAGACTATAATCTGGACCATATCTAAGAAAATCTTCATTATCAGAGGGTATGTCATCCGCTAGCGGTTGCTCACATATGGCAGCCGTTAGTAAGCACCAAAATCGGCTAGAATTGGCTGGCACATAGCCACCGCCACCTAAGAGAACACAGGATACATCGCAATTCAAAACAATTTTAACACATTCGATTAAATCTTGGGGTATTAAATTGGAGCCGCCCAAAGGATCACCGACAATGGCGTCAGCGCCACATTGCAATACACAGACTTGGGGCTGATAGGTCTCAAAGACCGAAGTGAATATTCTATAGGGGAAGAAAATACAATGAGAATTAGTAGCCACTTATTTTAGATGCGCTTACAATACCTTTTAAAGTATTTTATATATTTAGCTCCAGTTATGCCGCGTTTATAGGGAAAATTGACAGTGTAACCTAAACCATTATCACAGCCTTTGTCCTGGCAGCGACCCGAGCCTGGGTAATAGCCGCATTCCCATTGATGGAAGGAAAGGCAAAATACTCTCTTGGACGAGGCAAAAGCTGATTCAACGCCATCTCCTAAGAGAATATTTAAAGGAATTTTTATAAATATTCGCTAAGACGTTTAATTTTCTTCCTACCTACCATGATGATTATCCAGATCCACATATAAAATTTTGCGATATTTTGTGGTCAATACTAAAATACCCAAAACAATGTCGTTGACATAACAGAAACCCGCTGCTTTGCCCTTTTGGGCATGATGCCAGCCTCCACACCAATTTAGAATCACATTCCTTTCACGCTCTGGAGATTTACATAAAGCATCGCAGGCCGTCATGGTGGCACCCGCTATGGAACAGACATAGTTTTTAATACCTGGCCAAGGAGGACAGTCGTAAGACAGACCATGACAGTCGGACAAAACGCAATCCTCCTCCTCTCCATTGAACGTGTCATTGCCATCTTCTGAACATTCGGTGGCCAGGGTTTTGCTATAATCTTCATAATTGTTCAATTGTTTTACATAGTCTACGGTATGAAATGCTTTTAAGTCGCCAGTATTGCACACTACAGGTCTTATTCGTTCCATGTGAGTTAGTAGGCCATATGATTGAATGAGATTGTGGGTTAAGGAAGCCTAAATTAAAAATTAGTAAAATATTAGTATTAGCGATGGTTTTGGATAAGCCTCGATAATTAAGAACAGCAATAGATAAGATGCGAGTGAAGATAAATTCGAATTTTGCTTTCAGAAACCCAAAAGAATCCGCGGTCCCTAGTGGGTTATTAAAAATAAAATTCGAATTTAAATTCAGCTGGCATGACAGATTTGCAAAATTTGCTCTAGAGCGCCCATGGATGACAAATGGAAATACTTTCGTCTATCAGTCTACTGCCAGATTACTGCTACTAGTAAAGGCTAATAAAGCTAAAAGCCAGTTTGTCTGAAATAATTTTCAGAATATTAAATTCTTCACCTGGAATATGAAATTTGGGAAAAATTGCTATAGAGTGGATCCAAGTGCGTCCATGGAGGACAACTGGAAATACTTTCGTCAATCAGACTAATGCTCTAATAACGCTAGAAGGCCGTTTGTCTGAAATAAGTTTCAAAATATTTATAAGTAATTCCTCACCTGGAATATGAAATTTGTGGGAAATTGCTCTACAGCGGATCTAAGTGCATCCGTGGAGGACAAATGGATTATTGCTACTGGTATAGGCTGATAACGAATGAAGGTCGTATGACTTAAATAATTTTTAGTATATTGAATTCCTCACCAGAAATATGAAATTTGGGGGCAATTCACCATAAATTGGACCCAGCATTATGAGGTGACTGGCTGAAAAGTCTTTGTTTCCGGTAAATATTTGTAGCACCGACAGTTGTGGGATTGGTCGTTGGCCAAGAGAGAATGCCACAGCTTGTGAACATTAAGGTCTCCCAGGACTAAGCGTTTATCGCCTTGTAGCAGATTGTTAATGTCTTGCAAATAACGCGAGGGAAAAATTCCCATCTCTATATCTCTATCTCGGCAGTCCCAGACTTGACTGCTACCCCCATACATAAGAAAATGGTACAAGATGATCTCCTTGCTTTCGCCAGTAGCAAAGACGCTTAAAGCACTGTTCTTCCCCAGACTGATCGATAACCTTACATGGGCTGATCAGCAGCAAGGGTTCCGCAGGCAACACAGCGCCGCACAACTGCTTTACACGCCATCACCAACGTGAAAGTCTTCGACTAAACCAGAACAAGCCCAACGACAGGAAGGTTCTCGTGGCTCTTGACGTTAGCAAGATCTTCGTCACTGTCAATCATGCCACGCTGTTCGAGGACATCGCAGAAACATCTGTTTCTCCTAGTTTGAAACTTTGGGTCGTAAACTATATGTGTGGGCGCAAGTCATATGTAGAATTTAGAGACAGGAAGTCGAAGCCTCGCAGAGTTAAATCTGGAGAGTTCCCAGGGTGGGGTAATATCTCCGGCACTGTTTAATCTCTACCTCTTTAAAAATCCTGCAGCACCAGATGACGTTGAAATTGTGTCGTAAGCTTATGATTGCAAAATTTAGGAGTCAGAACCTAAAGTGGATGACATATACGAGGAAATCCTCTGGTACATCATTGACTTAGCAAGCTGCTTCACTGGGATAAATATGAAAATATCGCCCCCAAATCATCAGCCACAATGTTTAGTGCTTGGACTGCAGAGGTGCGGTTGTCACTTAATGCTGTTCTTGTTGTAGCGGCAACTGTGTGCCCTTGGACGAAAAATAATTTATTTTCGGTCAATCCGGTCTACAGAACCGGCTGTCGTGGGATTGTTGTCACTTAACGTGAAAGTCGGTGACATCAACATCCCTACTACTACCCCAAAATCCTTTGGGGTCACACTGGAGAGGCTTTTTTGATTATCTGCACATGCTGCAGCTATGTGTGATAAGTTTAAAGTTGTCATTTGCCGGCAGTACTTGGGGAACCGTCAAAGAAACCTTGTTGACCCTTTACAAAGCTATAGTTCGGTCAAAAGCGAACTATGCTGCGCCGGTTTGCTTGGCGAACGTGAGTACGACACAGTGGAAGAAAATTCAGACATGCCAGCATGCCGCCCTGAGAACATCAACAGGTTGTCTCCTTATGCCTTCTAAGGTCCATTTACATGAGAAGAAGAAGGTTCTTACTGCGCCCAGACACAATTTTTTGTTGCTTAAGCATTATCTGTTTGAGTGTCTTCGCAGTAGTCACTTCAACCACCATCTCATGGACAGGTTGCCTCCACTCAGGCAGATCAGGTAAAATTGCATGATCTATTTCATGATCATGGCTACGAGAGCCTTAAGATCATAGAAACTATCAGGCTGGTCTGAACGACATTTACGCTGATTAAGTCGCAGCAACAGTATCCAGCTATAGCGTGAATACAGTGCTAGGTTTCACGCCCGGAGGTTTCAAAGAAAAGGACAAGACGCGCGTGGTTTTGGCTCAGCTGAGATTTGGATAAGGCAGCCGCCTCAAATTGATGGCAACGTATTAGACGTTTTTCCTGCCTGCCATCAGGGACCACAGGACGTGCCGCTCCTTTTTAATTGGTAGGCCAAACACACTCAGCTGACCCCCAGGTTTATTTTGGACACATCCAGTTCAAATTACACGTTTCATTCACCTGGGTATCGAAGCAAATCCCCTAAAGACGAACAGGACTGACAATACAAAATATATTGTTGTTACACCAACAACCACAGGACTCTCGAGTTGACCGAAAAATTCGTCTATCTCTGATCCGCCATTATCAAAGAAGATAAAGTCAGCCTGAAAAAAAACCAAAAGAACGATAAAAAAAAAACTAGAACTCTAGGTAAAAATTCGCAAGTCTATGCAAAATGTCACTTATTTTAAATGAGAATATGCCTTTAGGTTTTGTATCTGCATAGGTTTCTAAACTACTGTCTGAACATGAATTGCAACCTGCCAGACACGTGGAGCTTGCTGTCGTAACGGGAGGATTTGACAAATGTCCGTGACCACCTGAAAGACATATATTCAGTTCTTGTGTTTTATTCATGTTAATTTTTCCGGGTTTTGTCAGGATTTCTCCAATGCTTGTAAGGACAAAAGAGAGCTTAGAGGAGCCTGACACTCCTTCTTCGGCTAAGCACGAGCGTAGGCTTCTTGGTAGCTTATGAGCGCTACCGTTTACTTTTAAGGCTTCATCCGCTACCATCCATATTGCATAGTCCAGCCATACTTATGCATTAATCTGTCTGCCCCTATTCCTCCAGCAGTCCGATTTAGCTAGATGCTTAGTTGAGAGGGCGGCAACGACTTGCCCCAACAGTGGTGTGTTCAGATCTATGGAATAAATTTCCGGTTTTCGCAGAGCCTACTACATAACCGTGCATATTCATCACCTGCTGCTTGTTCGGAGCTGCTTATTCAGTATATTCACAGCTGACCCCAACTTGGTGTTGTGCACTATCCACAACCTGTGACCCGTCCAGAAGCCGCCAGCTCTGTTCCCGAGGAAAATGATACTAAAGAACACAAAATCTGCAATTGAAATAGGGAAAGACCTCTCCCACCATTCGATACGATGAGAATATATCCGTGATATTCGATATCCTGTTGCAAAGAATTGTAGACAAAGCAGCGAAGGACAGGGAGAGCACAATAATACAATCTCTGGACATGTTGCTCGCATACGCAGATGACATAGACATCGTGGGGAGAACTGTATGACCTGTGGCTGCTCCCTTTGCTAGTATAGGAAATATGTCGGCACAACAGGGATTGGTGGTGAACGAGGAACAAAGCTACTGAGACGATCTCAAGACAGAATCCTTATGGCAGAGTAAATGCAGACAGTTGCAATTTCGAGGTGGTCGGCGAGCTTGTCTATCTCGGATTCGCTTTCAACAAATAAAATGACGTCAGCCTGAAAGTAAGACAAAAAAATGTTAACCATCAAAAGCTAATAGGCTCTGATTGGGGCTAATCAAACAGCCAAACAATAAATGCATATCTCATGGACAATCGAGCGAGCGAATAAAGCGATGTGGGGAGTGTCCGTGACGAAGGAATATGGACGGCGAATAAATATTGGGTGAGCTGAAAGCCAACAGCGGAGTAGTCGGCAAACAACAATGATTGCGCTGACTGAGGCATTTTGTAGAGATGGATAAAAATACCCCGGCACTAACAATTTTTGACGAGCTTTGTTGCTCCCGCTGAAGGGGACGACCTAGGATCTGATGGAAAGACCAAGTCCAGCAAGGCCCAAAGAATCCACTGGAGATAGCGATCATATATTTTCACGAACTTCAAACGTAGCAGCGTGGAAATCGTATCGCGGACAAAAAACCTATTTATTTGATGTAACTACGTAAGGACTTCAGCATGTACGAAATTTACACTTATGTTAAACTATTGTAGTTTTTCTATCCAGTCGTAAGTCTTATTTATCAAGGCGCTAAGCAAAAACAATTTGATGAAGAATTTTTATCCGCATTGAAACTTCTCACATACTCTCCCTTTAACAGCGGGATTTTTATCAGCCTGCATCAACAAATAATCACTGTACACATATTTTACATTCCTTTTCATTGTTTTTTAAATTTAAAAATTTTTCAATTTGTTTACAAAAACCGGCGGGATTTTGTGCAACAGCTGTTTTTGATATAGTTTTGTTGCTTTTGGCTGTCACTGTTGGATTGTTGCCATACTGTTGTCCATGATTTGCCGACGTAAACGTTGTTACCAGACTGTTCTTTATTGGCAGAATAGGTAAACAGATGCTGCTTGTAACATACACAATTCGAATTTCAGCACGTTTGCGAAATGATAAAAATTGTCTGCACCTTCCAAAATTTTGAAGTTTGCTTGATGATTTTTTAGTTTCAAATATTTGAATAACCACGGGACATCTGTTTTTCTCAATAGCAAAAGAAGAAGAAGACATTTGTCTTGACAAATATATTGCAGTTAAAGGGTACTTTATACATACTTTTGTGTAGAATTTATTTAGGACACGGATTTTTTTTTTTACCAAATTAGGTAAAAGTTCTGTGAAATCAATGAAATGTGTTGCACCAAATAACTGGAACATTTTGCATAATGCACACGTGTGCAAATGTATATTAACTATGAGTTTGAGTTCTATCCCGTATATAACAGAGTAAGCGATTTTAAATTTAAATTCGATGTTTATAAAATTACTTAAAATTTTTTCAAATATCTGGTTTTATTGAAAAGGTTGAACTTTGTCATTTAATAATGGACCACAATCATGACAACCACAACTGGCTCGGCAGTATCTCTTCTAATCAACCCAATTTCGAACCCTAAATCGGATCGAATCTTGTAAATGGCAACTTCGATTTTATGTTTCAACGTTTCAATTGTCTCTGGATGCTTTGGGTAACATTTGTCCTTACAGAAAATAATCCAAAGGGCTAAAATCACAGCCCTTTGAATTACTCATCACAATTCGGCTGATTATTCGACTTTCAAAAACAGTGGCCCCGCCCCGTCTTGTTGAATCCAAATATCGTCCATGTAATTCTCTTGATTTTTTTAGAAACAAAAAATTCGTTGAGCTTGGCACGGTAACGCTCACCGTTGACGATAACGGGCGCTCCTTGCTCATTTTCAAAGAAAAATGGCCTTATGATACCGCCAGCCCAAAATCCACACCATAAAGTGATTCCTTGTGGATGAGTTGGCTTCTCTATACCCCATATGCGGCAGTTTTTCTTATTGACATAGCCACCGAGAAGAAAATGAGGTTCATCTGAAAACACGATTTATCAATAAAATTCTTCATTTCATGCCAAACAATTTGCCGAGCCAGTTGTCCACAGGTTTCTATGGATCCACCGTGTTAAAGTGTCCCGGTTTCTGCACCTGGAACTTGACGACGCGTTAACGGAGACACGGTGCAAACGGCCAGAAATACGCATCGGTTGAATGCTGTCCTTGAAGTCCACACCTCAGAGGTTGCTGACGGTGCAGCCGTTTCGTAATGAATCCGAATTGATACAACCCACAATACCCGGCATGTGGATAAGGTTTGCATATACGCTGCACATATTCAACTGCCCATAAAGGCCACGGCTCTATTTTTAAGGTTATTATGGACCCACTCTGTTAAGGTGGCCCGGCTTCTGCACCTGAGATAAATCATTGTAGCTGCTACAACAGCAACCAATACGAACTCTGGTCAATTTTGATTATATCGGTCTTTGTTTTCGAATAGTCCTTATACAAAGGTCTCTCCTGCTTTAAGGTGCTGTCACATAAGAGGCACAAATAAAATCAAACCATGTATAAACTTCGCATAAAAGGTCCCTACTGATTTGAAGCCATGTCCCTTTAGAGGCCACATATTAAATTCAATCTTGCTTAAATATTGGATAGTGCGTGCAAATGGGGCGACTTATAACTATCCAACTTGTGATACTGCCGGTTCAAAAGCCACAAATTAAACCCTATAGTCAACGAACCACTTCCTTATAATTTCGAGCACTGACGCTCTTCAAGCGACATTTTACTGGCGACCAATAACCAAACCTGGTGAATCGGGTTATATCGTCCACATTTTTATATAGCATCCTCCAAATTTAGAGTATTGCCGCTTTTCAAGCGAAATTTTATATCCTGTAAGTGACCTATATTTAACTCTGATAAAATTGAACCGTATCGGTCCAGACACTTTAAATCAGCTCTTGCCAAAGTGAGCAGAGTGCGCTATAAGTGTTTCATATTTAACTCTGGTAAAATTTAAACACACATTTTAAATCCGCTCTTGCTTAAATTAAGCATAGTGCGCTATGAGTGACCCTAAATTAACGCTGGTCAATTTGAACCATATCGGTCCAGCCTTTCTATAGCCCCATACAAAGTCCCAACCTTTATAAAATCCTGCTGCGCAAATAAATACGATCTTTTCAAATTCCTTTCAGATGCAACTAGCCTTCTGTAAACCAGAGAGCTGTAGGGTATCACATTGTCGGTCTTCTCCGACTTTATTTATACTTGTTTTGAAGAAAAGTTCTGCAAGACGACGAAAAACTCTTGGATTCTTCCTATCAAATGTACGTTAGGGTGGGGTAAAAGGGGTGCTCACCTCCAAGGAAGGCGAGTTTAAACGGAGCCCTGTTTGGATGTTAGGAAAGTTTCTGGAGAAAACGATATATATTGATGTGAGCCTTTAATTGATTGTGATACCTTGTGTTTGAGGATTGGAAAGAAAGCGGAGATATATGAACGTTAGGGAAGCTTCTGAAGAAATTTATATACGAGGGCATATCAATAATTTCGTGACTTCAAATAAAACATTTTTTTTTACAAAAAAAAATATTTTTCAACATAATCTCCTTTTAGCTCGATACACTTAGTCTAACGTTTCTCCAATATCTGTATCCCTTCCAAAAAATAGGATTTTTGAGGTCCATGAAATAGTCATTTGTTTGTTATTTCATCGTTGGAGCTGAATCTCTTTTCACCGAGCCATTTCTTTAGGTTTGGAAATATTAAATAGTCACTGGGGTCTAAATCCAGAGAATATGGCGGATGAGGTATCAATTCGTAACCCAATTTATGCAATTTTGCCATTGAGACTGAAAACGTGTGCACCCGTGCATTATCTTGATAAGAATAACTTTTTTCTTGGTCGTTTTTTTAAATACTCGTTAAATCGGTCCAATAAGTTGGCTTAATATTCGCCCGTTCATTTTTTTCCTTTTTGAAGGTAATCAATGTAGATTATACCGTGTGCATCCCAAAAATCTGTTGCCATCACCTTATTGGCAGTCAAAGTCACCTTGTCCTTCTTCGGAGCCGGTTTACCCGGAGAAACCTATTGTTTAGACTGCTGCTTGGTCTTCGGAGTTTTGTAATGGATCCAAGTTTTATCCACAGTTACAAAAGGGAGCAAAAACTCATTTGAATTGCGGTTAACAACTCCAAACAATTCTTTGAAGTTGTCCCACAATTACGTTTATAGTCAATTGAGAGCAAACGCGGCAGACATCTTTCTTAAACTCAACTGATCATGTAAAATCGAAAACACACTGCCATTTGAAATGCGTATGGCATGCACAATCTCACGCACTTTTACTCTTCGATCGGCCACCACCACCACATCGTGGATTTTTTCGACATTTTCGGGTGTACCTTAATTGGCCGTCCAGAACGTTCAGCGTCATTTGTACTTGTGCAACCACACCGAAAGTCAGTAAACCACTTTTTTACCATTAAAATCGATGGTGCAGAGTTCCCATAGTATTTATCAAGTTTTTCTTGGTTTGATTGAAGGTTTTTTTCCGCAAAAAATAATGTTTACTGAGCACTCGAAATTTACTTTTTTCCATTTTTAACAAAATCCACGAGGTTGTGTGTTTTGAACTGCGGTTTAACACAAACTAAATGACGGAACTCCATCGAAATTTGACAGTAGTAAATAGGCGGTACTTGATGGGAGCAGTGTTGCATTTCATATAACTACGATGGAAGTTGGAAAACTCACGGAATTATTGATATGCCCTCGTATATTAATGTGAGCCGAAATTCGTTAAAGTGTTCGTTCGATGAATTTGGATGAAATAGCTTTGCTAGATGGGATAGTCAAGATTCTTAAACCTTGTGCAGGCACATATCATCCCTTCTTCTTCCGTATCGAGGCAGCTTCTGCTGTAATCATTAATATAATAGATTTTAGGCTTCTTAACAATAAGTTGTGGTCTTAAGGCCCAGACAATTTAGGAGAACTATCTCAATACTTTCCATTCTAAAAAAAACCAACTAGGGACTACTTTGTTTAAATCTGAATCGAGTTCTGTAATAGTGGGCAGCCGTGCAGTGGTGGTTATTGTGCGCGACTGTTATACAAGTAATCCTGAGTTAAATTTCGGGTAAGAACATCTAACAATTTTTCAGGCAGGTTTCTACTTTAAAAAACGCTGTCGACTTTACGAACAAGAGATTAATTTCAAAACTTTGTAAAAACTTCGGAGACGGCATTAACAGTAGTTCGCGGTCAGTGAGTATAAGACTTCTATGTGACACAGTTCCCTGCTTTAGGAGAAGTTTTGCGTTAAGGAAATTATTTAAGCAAAAATCGTTCCAAAAATCTAGACTCCCGAAAAAAACCTGCCTATAAACTTCAAAATATAACTTACATTCTATATAGGCGGCCTGTTTTTCCTGATATTCCTCGATGTTTTCATCTTTCAATACATGTATCCTTTCAATATTTAGACTATAATCAGGACCATATCTAAGAAAATCTTCATTATCAGAGGGTATGTCATCCGCTAGCGGTTGCTCACATATGGCAGCCGTTAGTAAGCACCAAAATCGGCTAGAATTGGCTGGCACATAGCCACCGCCACCTAAGAGAACACAGGATACATCGCAATTCAAAACAATTTTGACACATTCGATTAAATCTTGGGGTATTAAATTGGAGCCGCCCAAAGGATCACCGACAATGGCGTCAGCGCCACATTGCAATACACAGACTTGGGGCTGATAGGTCTCAACGACCAAAGAGAATATTCTATAGGGGAAGAAAATACACTGAGAATTAGTAGCCACTTATTTTAGATGCGCTTACAATACCTTTTAAAGTATTTTATATATTTAGCTCCAGTTATGCCGCGTTTATAGGGAAAATTGGCAGTGTAACCTAAACCATTATCACAGCCTTTGTCCTGGCAGCGACCCGAGCCTGGGTAATAGCCGCATTCCCATTGATGGAAGGAAAGGCAAAATACTCTCTTGGACGAGGCAAAAGCTGATTCAACGCCATCTCCTAAGGGAATATTCAAAGGAATTTTTATAAATATTCGCTAAGACGTTTAATTTTCTTCCTACCTACCATGATGATTATCCAGATCCACATATAAAATTTTGCGATATTTTGTGGTCAATACTAAAATACCCAAAACAATGTCGTTGACATAACAGAAACCCGCTGCTTTGCCCTTTTGGGCATGATGCCAACCTCCACACCAATTTAGAATCACATTCCTTTCACCCTCTGGAGATTTACATAAAGCATCGCAGGCCGTCATGGTGGCACCCGCTATGGAACAGACATAGTTTTTAATACCTGGCCAAGGAGGACAGTCGTAAGACAGACCATGACAGTCGGACAAAACGCAATCCTCCTCCTCTCCGTTGAACGTGTCATTGCCATCTTCTGAACATTCGGTGGACAGGGTTTTGCTATAATCTTCATAATTGTTCAATTGTTTTACATAGTCTACGGTATGAAATGCTTTTAAGTCGCCAGTATTGCACACTACAGGTCTTATTCGTTCCATGTGAGTTAGTAGGCCATATGATTGAATGAGATTGTGGGTTAAGGAAGCCTAAATTAAAAATTAGTAAAATATTAGTATTAGCGATGGTTTTGGATAAGCCTCGATAACTAAGAACAGCAATAGATAAGATGCGAGTGAGGATAAATTCGAATTTTGCTTTCAGAAACCCAAAAGAATCCACGGTCCCGAGTGGGTTATAAACAGTAAAATTCGAATTTAAATTCAGTGGTTTTGGATAAGCCTCGATAACTTAGAACAGCAATAGATAAGATGCGAGTGAGGATAAATTCGAATTTTGCTTTCAGAAACCCAAAAGAATCCCGAGTGGGTTATAAAAAGTAAAATGCGAATTTAAATTCAGCTGGCATGACAGATTTGCAAAATTTGTTCTAGAGCGCCCATGGAGGACAAATGGAAATACTTTCGTCTATCAGTCTACTGCCAGATTACTGCTACTAGTAAAGGCTAATAAAGCTAGAAGCCCGTTTGTCTGAAATAATTTTCAGAATATTAAATTCTTCACCTGGAATATGAAATTTGGGAAAAAATGCTATAGAGTGGATCCAAGTGCGTCCATGGAGGACAACTGGAAATACTTTCGTCAATCAGACTAATGCCAGATTATTGCTACTTATATACTCTAATAACGCTAGAAGCCCGTTTGCCTGATATAAGTTTCAAAATATTTATAAGTAGTTCCTGACCTGGAATATGAAATTTGTGGGAAATTGCTCTACAGCGGATCTAAGTGCGTCCGTGGAGGACAAATGGATTATTGCTACTGGTATAGGCTGATAACGAAAGAAGGTCGTACGACTCAAATATTTTTAAGATTATTGAATTCCTCACCACACTGAAAAGTGTTTGTTTCCGGTAAATATTTGTAGCACCGACAGTTGTGGGATTGGTCGTTGGCTAAGAGAGAATGCCACAGCTTGTGAACATTAAGGTCTCCCAGGACTAAGCGGTTATTGCCTTTTAGCAGATTGTTAATGTCTTGCAAATAACGCGGGGGGAAAATTCCCATCTCTGTATCTCTATCTCGGCAGTCCCAGACTTGACTGCTACCCCCATACATAAGAAAATGGTACAAGATGATCTCCTTGCTTTCGCCAGTAGCAAAGACGCTTAAAGCACTGTTCTTCCCCAGACTGATCGATAACCTTACATGGGCTGATCAGCAGCAAGGGTTCCGCAGGCAACACAGCGCCGCACAACTGCTTTACACGCCATCACCAACGTGAAAGTCTTCGACTAAACCAGAACAAGCCCAACGACAGGAAGGTTCTCGTGGCTCTTGACGTTAGCAAGATCTTCGTCACTGTCAATCATGCCACGCTGTTCGAGGACATCGCAGAAACATCTGTTTCTCCTAGTTTGAAACTTTGGGTCGTAAACTATATGTGTGGGCGCAAGTCATATGTAGAATTTAGAACCAGGAATTCGAAGCCTCGTAGAGTTAAATCTGTAGAGTTCCCCAGGGTGGGGTAATATCTCTGGCACTGTTTAATCTCTACCTCTTTAAAAATCCTGCAGCACCAGACGGCGTTGAAGTTGTGTCGTAAGCTTATGATTGCAAAATTTAGGAGTCAGAACCTAAAGTGGATGACATTTACGAGGAAATCCTCTGGTAAATCATTGACATAGAAGCTGCTTCACTGAGATAAATATGAAAATATCGCCCGCAAATCATCAGCCACAATGTTAAGTGCATGGACTGCAGAGGTGCGGTTGTCACTTAATGCTGTTCTTGTTGTAGCGACAACTGTGTGCCCTTGGACGAAAAATAATAAAAATAAAAAAAAATAATCGGCTGTCGTGGGATTGTTGTCACTTAACGTGAAAGTCGGTGACATCCACATACCTACTGCTACCCCAAAATCCTTTGGGTCACACTGGAAAGTCCTTTTTTTGATTATCTGCACATGCTGCAGCTATTTGCGATAAGCTAAATGTTGAAATAAGTCACTTGCCGGCAGTATTTGGGGAACCGACAAAGAAACCTTGTTGACCCTTTACAAAGCTCCCAGGCACAACTTTTGTTGCATAAGCATTATCTGTTTGAGTGTCTTCGCAGTAGTCACTTCAACCACCATCTCATGGACAGGATGCCTCCACTCAGGCAGATCAGGTAAATTTTCATGATCTAGAGAGAGGTTCATCGCTACGAGAGCCTTAAGATCATAGAAACTATGGTCTGAACGACATTTACGCTGATTAAGTCGCAGCAACAGTATCCAGCTATAGCGTGAATACAGTGCTAGGGGAACATCCCCCGGAGGTTTCAAAAGAGGAGAAGACGCTACCCAGGAAGAAGCGCGTGGTTTTGGCTCAGCTGAGATTTGGATAAGGCAGCCGCCTCAAATTGATGGCAACGTTTCAGACGTTTTTCCTGCCTGCCATCAGGGACCACATGACGTGCCGCTCCTTTTTAATTGGTAGGCCAAACACACTCAGTTGACCCCCAGGTTTATTTTGGACACATCCAGTTCAAATTACACGTTTCATCTACCTGGATATCGAAGCAAATCCCCTAAAGACGAACAGGACAATATAAAATATATTGTTGTTACACCAACAACCACAGGACTCTCGAGTTGGCCGAAAAATTCGTCTATCTCTGATCCGCCATTATCAAAGAAGATAAAGTCAGCCTGGAAAAAACCAAAAGAACGATAAAAAAACTAGAACGTCTAGGTAAAAATTCGCAAGTCTATGCAAAATGTCACTTATTTTAAATGAGAATATGCCTTTAGGTTTTGTATCTGCATAGGTTTCTAAACTACTGTCACTGAACATGTCGTAACGGGAGGAGTTGACAAATGTCCTTGACCACCTGAAAGACATATATTCGTTCTTGTGTTTTTTTCATGTTAATTTTTCCGGGTTTTGTCAGGATTTCTCCAATGCTTGTAAGGACAAAAGAGAGCTTAGAGGAGCCTGATACTCCTTCTTCGACTAAGCACGAGCGTAGGCTTCTTGGAAGCTTATGGGCGCTACCGTTTGCATTTAAGGCTTATTCCGCTACCATCCCTGCCATAATTATGCATTAATCTGTCTGACCCTATTCCTCCAGTACGACGAGTTAACTAAATGCTTAGTTGAGAGGGCGGCAACGACTTGCCCCAACGGTGGTGTGTTCAGATCTATGGAATAAATTTCCGCTTTTCGCAGAGCCTACTACATAACCGTGCATATTCATCACCTGCTGCTTGTTCGGAGCTGCTTATTCAGTATATTCACAGCTGACCCCAACTTGGTGTTGTGCACTGTCCACAACCTGTGACCCGTCCAGAAGCCGCCAGCTCTGTTCCCGAGGAAAATGATACTAAAGAACACAAAATCTGCAATTGAAATAGGGAAAGACCTCTCCCACCATTCGATACGATGAGAATATATCCGTGATATTCGATATCCTGTTACAAAGAATTGTAGACAAAGCAGCGAAGGACAGTGAGAGCACAATAATACAATCTCTGGACATGCTCCTCGCATACGCAGATGACATAGACATCGTGGGGGGAAACTGTATGATCTGTGGCTGCTCCCTTTGCTAGTATAGGAAATATGTCGGCACAACAGGGATTGGTGGTGAACGAGGAACAAAGCTACTGAGACGATCTCAAGACAGAATCCTTATGGCAGAGTAAATGCAGGCAGTTGCAATTTCGAGGTGGTCGGCGAGCTTGTCTATCTCGGATTCGCTTTCAACAAAGAAAATGACGTCAGCCTGAAAGTAAGACAAACAAATTTTAACCATCAAATGCTAATAGGCTCTGATTGGGGCTTATCAAACAGCCAAACAATAAATGCCTCTCTCATGGACAACCGAGCGAGCGAATAAAGCGATGTAGGGAGTGTCCGTGACGAAGGAATATGGACGGCGAATAAATATTGGGTGAGCTGAAAGCCAACAGCGGAGTAGTCGGCAAACAACAATGATTGCGCTGACTGAGGCATTTTGTAGAGATGGATAAAAATACCCCGGCACTAACAATTTTTGACGAGCTTTGTTGCTCCCGCTGAAGGGGACGACCTAGGATCTGATGGAAAGACCAAGTCCAGCAAGGCCCAAAGAATCCACTGGAGATAGCGATCATATATTTTCACGAACTTCAAACGTAGCAGCGTGGAAATCGTATCGCGGACAAAAAACCTATTTATTTGATGTAACTACGTAAGGACTTCAGCATGTACGAAATTTACACTTATGTTAAACTATTGTAGTTTTTCTATCCAGTCGTAAGTCTTATTTATCAAGGCGCTAAGCAAAAACAATTTGATGAAGAATTTTTATCCGCATTGAAACTTCTCACATACTCTCCCTTTAACAGCGGGATTTTTATCAGCCTGCATTAACAAATAATCACTGTACACATATTTTACATGCCTTTTCATTGTTTGTTTTAAATTTTAAAAAAAATTCAATTTGTTTACAAAAACCGGCGGGATTTTGTGCAACAGCTGTTTTTGATATATTTTTGTTGCTTTTGGCTGTCACTGTTGGATTGTTGCCATACTGTTGTCCATGATTTGCCGACGTAAACGTTGTTACCAGACTGTTCTTTATTGGCAGAATAGGTAAACAGATGCTGCTTGTAACATACACAATTTGAATTTCAGCACGTTTGCGAAATGATAAAAATTGTCTGCACCTTCCAAAATTGTGAAGTTTGCTTGATGATTCTTTAGTTTCAAATATTTGAATAACCACGGGACATATGTTTTTTCAATAGCAAAAGAAGAAGAGATTTGTCTTGACAAATATATTGCAGTTAAAGGGTACTTTATACATACTTTTGTGTAGAATTTATTTAGGACACGGATTTTTTTTTCCAAATTAGGTAAAAGTTCTGTGAAATCAATGAAATGTGTTGCACCAAATAACTGCAACATTTTGCATAATGCACACGTGTGAAAATGTATATTAACTATGAGTTTGAGTTCTATCCCGTTTAAAACAGGGTAAGCGATTTTAAATTTAAATTCGATGTTTATAAAATTACTTAAAATTTTTTCAAATATCTGGTTTTATTGAAAAGGTTGAACTTTGTCATTTAATAATGGACCACAATCATGACAACCACAACTGGCTCGGCAGTATCTCTTCTAATCAACGCAATTTCGAACCCTAAATCGGATCGAATCTTGTAAATGGCAACTTCGATTTTATGTTTCAACGTTTCAATTGTCTCTGGATGCTTTGGGTAACATTTGTCCTTACAGAAAATAATCCAAAGGGCTAAAATCACAGCCCTTTGAATTACTCATCACAATTCGGCTGATTATTCGACTTTCAAAAACAGTGGCCCCGCCCCGTCTTGTTGAATCCAAATATCGTCCATGTAATTCTCTTGATTTTTTTAGAAACAAAAAATTCGTTGAGCTTGGCACGGTAACGCTCACCGTTGACGATAACGGGCGCTCCTTGCTCATTTTCAAAGAAAAATGGCCTTATGATACCGCCAGCCCAAAATCCACACCAAAAAGTGATTCCTTGTGGATGAGTTGGCTTCTCTATACCCCATAAGCGGCAGTTTTTCTTATTGACATAGCCACCGAGAAGAAAATGAGGTTCATCTGAAAACACGATTTATCAATAAAATTCTTCATTTCATGCCAAACAATTTGCCGAGCCAGTTGTCCACAGGTTTCTATGGATCCACCGTGTTAAAGTGTCCCGGTTTCTGCACCTGGAACTTGACGACGCGTTAACGGAGACACGGTGCAAACGGCCAGGTTGAATGCTGTCCTCGAAGTCCACACCTCAGAGGTTGCTGACGGTGCAGCCGTTTCGTAATGAATCCGAATTGATACAACCCATAATATATCTACCCGGCATGTGGACAAGGTTTACATATACGCTGCACACATTCAACTGCCCATAAAGGCCACGGCTCTATTTTCCAGGTTACTATGGACCCACTCTGTTAAGGTGGCCCGGCTTCTGCACCTGAGATAAATCATTGTAGCTGCTACAACAACAGCAACCAATACAAACTCTGGTCAATATTGATTTTATCGGTCTTTGTTTTCGAATAGTCCTTAGACAAAGGTCTCTCCTGCTTTGAGGTGCTGTCAAATAAGAGGCACAAATAAAATCCAACCATGCTTAAATTTCGCATAACAGGTTCCTTCTGATTTGAAGCCATGTCCCCTTAGAGGCCACATATTAAATTCGATCCTGCTTTAATATTGGATAGTGCGTGCAAATGAGGCGACTTATAACCATATTCCTACACAAAGGTCCTTCCAACTTGTGATACTGCCGCTACAGAAGCCACAAATTAAACCCGACGATGCTCAAGGGAAACAATAGAGTTGGATACCCTACTGTCACCTATCAGCAGGAGTGAAATATTTCTTGCACCGCTTTAAAAAGCCTATGCACTTGAGTGCTTCTTTCGACACTTCGAATACATGTCTCGCCCAACGAGCGTCACATTGTATTTTCATGCCCAGAACATCGAGAGCTTCTGATTGTTCAATATCCGTACCATCGATAGAAATTGACGATATTGTTGGGTCAGCGAATCGCTTGTGAGACAACAAGCAGCACTGTGTCTTACGTGCATTAAAATCTACTCTATTCATTCGACCCCATTCGGAAATGGCCAGAAGAATCCGGCCAAGTGTCTCATCCATAATTCGCCTTTTGTCTTCAATATGTTGAAGACTCGGCCTACGGTCGAATGAATATGAATGTCAGAGGTTACCATCATCTGCGAAAGAGTAGATTGGATTCACGGTCTGACCCAATAGATCGTCAATGAAAATAAGAAATAAAGAGGGAGAAAGGACAGAGCCATTCTGAAGAAATTGATAATACATAGTTTTTTTTCAAATAAAACTTTTTTTTTTGCAAAAAAAAATATTTTTCAACATAATCTCCTTTTAGCTCGATACACTTAGTCCAACGTTTCTACAATTTTTGTATACCTTCCAAAAAATATTATTTTTCGAGGTCTATGAAATAGGCATTTGTTTCATCAATTCAATTTCATCGTTGGAGCTGAATCTCTTGCCGCCGTGCCATTTCTTAAGGTTTGGAAATAGGAAATAGTCACTGGGGTCTAAATCCAGAGAATATGGCGGATGAGGTACCAATTCGTAACCCAATTCATGCGATTTTGCCATTGAGATGGAAAACGTGTGCACCCGTGCATTATCTTGATAAAAGTAACTTTTTTCTTGGCCATATGTGGTCGTTTTTTTAAATACTCGTTAAATCGGTCTAATAAGTTGGCTTAATATTCGCCCGTTCATTGTTTTCCCTTTTGAAGGTTATCAATGTAGATTACACCGCGTGCATCCCAAAAAACTGTTGCCATCACCTTATTGGCAGTCAAAGTCACCTTGTCCTTCTTCGGAGCCGGTTTACCCGGAGAAACCTATTGTTTAGACTGCTGCTTGGTCTTCGGAGTTTTGTAATGGATCCAAGTTTTATCCACAGTTACAAAAGGGAGCAAAAACTCATTTGAATTGCGGTTAACAACTCCAAACAATTCTTTGAAGTTGTCCCACAATTACGTTTATAGTCAATTGAGAGCAAACGCGGCAGACATCTTTCTTAAACTCAACTGATCATGTAAAATCGAAAACACACTGCCATTTGAAATGCGTATGGCATGCACAATCTCACGCACTTTTACTCTTCGATCGGCCACCACCACCACATCGTGGATTTTTTCGACATTTTCGGGTGTACCTTAATTGGCCGTCCAGAACGTTCAGCGTCATTTGTACTTGTGCAACCACACCGAAAGTCAGTAAACCACTTTTTTACCATTAAAATCGATGGTGCAGAGTTCCCATAGTATTTATCAAGTTTTTCTTGGTTTGATTGAAGGTTTTTTTCCGCAAAAAATAATGTTTACTGAGCACTCGAAATTTACCTTTTTCCATTTTTAACAAAATCCACGAGGTTGTGTGTTTTGAACTGCGGTTTAACACAAACTAAATGACGGAACTCCATCGAAATTTGACAGTAGTAAATAGGCGGTACTTGATGGGAGCAGTGTTGCATTTCATATAACTACGATGGAAGTTGGAAAACTCACGGAATTATTGATATGCCCTCGTATATTAATGTGAGCCGAAATTCCTTAAAGTGTTCGTTCGATGAATTTGGATGAAATAGCTTTGCTAGATGGGATAGTCAAGATTCTTAAACCTTGTGCAGGCACATATCATCCCTTCTTCTTCCGTATCGAGGCAGCTTCTGCTGTAATCATTAATATAATAGATTTTAGGCTTCTTAACAATAAGTTGTGGTCTTAAGGCCCAGACAATTTAGGAGAACTATCTCAATACTTTCCATTCTAAAAAAAACCAACTAGGGACTACTTTGTTTAAATCTGAATCGAGTTCTGTAATAGTGGGCAGCCGTGCAGTGGTGGTTATTGTGCGCGACTGTTATACAAGTAATCCTGAGTTAAATTTCGGGTAAGAACATCTAACAATTTTTCAGGCAGGTTTCTACTTTAAAAAACGCTGTCGACTTTACGAACAAGAGATTAATTTCAAAACTTTGTAAAAACTTCGGAGACGGCATTAACAGTAGTTCGCGGTCAGTGAGTATAAGACTTCTATGTGACACAGTTCCCTGCTTTAGGAGAAGTTTTGCGTTAAGGAAATTATTTAAGCAAAAATCGTTCCAAAAATCTAGACTCCCGAAAAAAACCTGCCTATAAACTTCAAAATATAACTTACATTCTATATAGGCGGCCTGTTTTTCCTGATATTCCTCGATGTTTTCATCTTTCAATACATGTATCCTTTCAATATTTAGACTATAATCAGGACCATATCTAAGAAAATCTTCATTATCAGAGGGTATGTCATCCGCTAGCGGTTGCTCACATATGGCAGCCGTTAGTAAGCACCAAAATCGGCTAGAATTGGCTGGCACATAGCCACCGCCACCTAAGAGAACACAGGATACATCGCAATTCAAAACAATTTTGACACATTCGATTAAATCTTGGGGTATTAAATTGGAGCCGCCCAAAGGATCACCGACAATGGCGTCAGCGCCACATTGCAATACACAGACTTGGGGCTGATAGGTCTCAACGACCAAAGAGAATATTCTATAGGGGAAGAAAATACACTGAGAATTAGTAGCCACTTATTTTAGATGCGCTTACAATACCTTTTAAAGTATTTTATATATTTAGCTCCAGTTATGCCGCGTTTATAGGGAAAATTGGCAGTGTAACCTAAACCATTATCACAGCCTTTGTCCTGGCAGCGACCCGAGCCTGGGTAATAGCCGCATTCCCATTGATGGAAGGAAAGGCAAAATACTCTCTTGGACGAGGCAAAAGCTGATTCAACGCCATCTCCTAAGGGAATATTCAAAGGAATTTTTATAAATATTCGCTAAGACGTTTAATTTTCTTCCTACCTACCATGATGATTATCCAGATCCACATATAAAATTTTGCGATATTTTGTGGTCAATACTAAAATACCCAAAACAATGTCGTTGACATAACAGAAACCCGCTGCTTTGCCCTTTTGGGCATGATGCCAGCCTCCACACCAATTTAGAATCACATTCCTTTCACCCTCTGGAGATTTACATAAAGCATCGCAGGCCGTCATGGTGGCACCCGCTATGGAACAGACATAGTTTTTAATACCTGGCCAAGGAGGACAGTCGTAAGACAGACCATGACAGTCGGACAAAACGCAATCCTCCTCCTCTCCGTTGAACGTGTCATTGCCATCTTCTGAACATTCGGTGGCCAGGGTTTTGCTATAATCTTCATAATTGTTCAATTGTTTTACATAGTCTACGGTATGAAATGCTTTTAAGTCGCCAGTATTGCACACTACAGGTCTTATTCGTTTCATGTGAGTTAGTAGGCCATATGATTGAATGAGATTGTGGGTTAAGGAAGCCTAAATTAAAAATTAGTAAAATATTAGTATTATTGATGGTTTTGGATAAGCCTCGATAACTAAGAACAGCAATAGATAAGATGCGAGTGAAGATAAATTCGAATTTTGCTTTCAGAAACCCAAAAGAGTCCGCGGTCCCGAGTGGGTTTTAAAAAGTAAAATTCGAATTTAAATGCAGTTGGCATGACAGATTTGCAAAATTTGCTCTAGAGCGACCATGGAGGACAAATGGAAATACTTTCGTCTATCAGTCTACTGCCAGATTACTGCTACTAGTAAAGGCTAATAAAGCTAGAAGCCCGTTTGTCTGAAATAATTTTCAGAATATTAAATTCTTCACCTGGAATATGAAATTTGGGAAAAAAATGCTATAGAGTGGATCCAAGTGCGTCCATGGAGGACAACTGGAAATACTTTCGTCAATCAGACTAATGCCAGATTATTGCTACTTATATACTCTAATAACGCTAGAAGCCCGTTTGTCTGAAATAAGTTTCAAAATATTTATAAGTAATTCCTCACCTGGAATATGAAATTTGTGGGAAATTGCTCTACAGCGGATCTAAGTGCGTCCGTGGAGGACAAATAGATTTACTGGTATAGGCTGATAACGAAAGAAGGTCGTATGACTCAAATAATTTTTAGAATATTGAATTCCTTACCAGAAATATGAAATTTGGGGGCAATTCACCATAAATTGGACTCAGCAATATGAGGTGACTGGCTGAAAAGTGTTTGTTTCCGGTAAATATTTGAAGCAACGACAGTCGTGGGATTGGTCGTTGGCTAAGAGAGAATGCCACAGTTTGTGGTGAACATTAAGGTCTCCCAGGACTAAGCGGTTATTGCCTTGTAGCAGATTGTTAATATCTTGCAAATAACGCGGGGGGAAAATTCCCATCTCTATATCTCTATCTCGGCAGTCTCAGACTTGACTGCTACCCCCATACATAGGAAAATGGTACAAGATGATCTCCTTGTTTTCACCAGTAGCAAAGACGCTTAAAGCACTGTTCTTCCCCAGACTGATCGAAAACCTTACATGGGCTGATCATCAGCAAGGGTTCCGCAGGCAACACAGCGCCGCACAACTGCTTTACACGCCATTACCAAACGTGAAAGTCGTCGACTAAACCAGAACAAGCCCAACGACAGGAAGGTTCTCGTGGCTCTTGACGTTAGCAAGATCTTCGTCACTGTCAATCATGCCACGCTGTTCGAGGACATCGCAGAAACATCTGTTTCTCCTAGTTTGAAACTTTGGGTCGTAAACTATATGTGTGGGCGCAAGTCATATGTAGAATTTAGAACCAGGAATTCGAAGCCTCGTAGAGTTAAATCTGTAGAGTTCCCCAGGGTGGGGTAATATCTCTGGCACTGTTTAATCTCTACCTCTTTAAAAATCCTGCAGCACCAGATGGCGTTGAAATTGTGTCGTAAGCTTATGATTGCAAAATTTAGGAGTCAGAATCTAAAGTGGATGACATATACGAGGAAATCCTCTCGTACATCATTGACTTAGCAAGCTGCTTCACTGGGATAAATATGAAAATATCGCCCCCAAATCATCAGTCACAATGTTTAGTGCATGGACTGCAGAGGTGCGGTTGTCACTTAATGCTGTTCTTGTTGTAGCGGCAACTGTGTGCCCTTGGACGAAAAATAATTTATTTTCGGTCAATCCGGTCTACAGAACCGGCTGTCGTGGGATTGTTGTCACTTAACGTGAAAGTCGGTGACATCCACATCCCTACTGTACCCCAAAATCCTTTGGGGTCACACTGGAAAGGCCTTTTTTTGATTATCTGCACATGCTGCAGCTATGTGCGATAAGCTAAAAGTTGAAATAAGTCACTTGCCGGCAGTATTTGGGGAACCGAAAAAGAAAACTTGTTGACCTTATACAAAGCTATAGTTCGGTCAAAAGCGAACTACGCTGCGCCGGTTTGTTTGGCGAACGTGAGTACGACACAGTGGAAGAAAATTCAGACATGCCAGCATGCCGCCCTGAGAACATCAACAGGTTGTCTCCTTATGCCTTCTAAGGTCCATCTACATGAGAAGAAGAAGGTTTTTACTGCGCCCAGACACAATTTTTTGTTGCATAAGCATTATCTGTTTGAGTGTCTTCGCAGTAGTCACTTCAACCACCATCTCATGGACAGGTTGCCTCCACTCAGGCAGATCAGGTAAAATTGCATGATCTATTTCATGATCATGGCTACGAGAGCCTTAAGATCATAGAAACTATCAGGCAGGTCTGAACGACATTTACGCTGATTAAGTCGCAGCAAAAGTATCCAGCTATAGCGTGAATACAGTGCTAGGTTTCACGCCCGGAGGTTTCAAAAAAAGGACAAGACGCGCGTGGTTTTGGCTCAGCTGAGATTTAGATAATGCAGCCGCCTCAAATTGATGGCAACGTTTCAGACGTTTTTCCTGCCTGCCATCAGAGACCACATGACCTGCCGCTCCTTTTTAATTGGTAGGCCAAACACACTCAGCTGACCCCCAGGTTTATTTTGGACACATCCAGTTCAAATTACACGTTTCAACCACCTGGATATCGAAGCAAATCCTCTAAAGACGAACAGGACTGACAATACAAAATATATTGTTGTTACACCAACAACCACAGGACTCTCGAGTTGGCCGAAAAATTCGTCTATATCTGATCCGCCATTATCAAAGAAGATAAGGTCAGCCTGGAAATAAACCAAAAGAACGATACAAAACTAGATCGTCTAGGTAAAGATTCGCAAGTCTATGCAAAATATCACTTATTTTAAATGAGAATATGCCTTTAGGTTTTGTATCTGTAGAGGTTTCTAAACTACTGTCTGAACATGAATTGCAACCTGCCAGACACGTGGAGTTTGCTGTCGTAACGGGAGGATTTTACAAATGTCCGTGACCACCTGAAAGACATATATTCAGTTCTTGTGTTTTATTCATGTTAATTTTTCCGGGTTTTGTCAGGATTTCTCCAATGCTTGTAAGGACAAAAGAGAGCTTAGAGGAGCCTGACACTCCTTCTTCGGCTAAGCTCGAGCGTAGGCTTCTTGGTAGCTTATGAGCGCTACCATTTACTTTTAAGGCTTCATCCGCTACCATCCATATTGCATAGTCCAGCCATACTTATGCATTAATCTGTCTGCCCCTATTCCTCCAGCAGTCCGATTTAGCTAGATGCTTAGTTGAGAGGGCGGCAACGACTTGCCCCGACGGTGGTGTGTTGAGATCTATGGAATAAATTTCCGGTTTTCGCAGAGCCTACTACATAACCTTCCATATCCATCACCTGCTGCTTGTTCGGTATATTCACAGCTGACCCCAACTTGGTGTTGTGCACTATCCACAACCTGTGACCCGTCCAGAAGCTTGCAGCTCTGCTCCCGGGCAAAATGATACTAAAGAACATAAAATCTGCAATTGAAATTGGGAAAGACCTCTCCCACCATTCGATACGACGAGAATATATCCGTGATATTCGATATCCTGTTACAAAGAATTGTAGACAAAGCAGCAAAGGACAGTGAGAGCACAATAATACAATCTCGACATGCTCCTCGCATACGCAGATGACATAGACATCGTGGGGAGAACTGTATGACCTGTGGCTGCTCCCTTTGCTAGTATAGGAAATATGTCGGCACAACAGGGATTGGTGGTGAACGAGGAACAAAGCTACTGAGACGATCTCAAGACAGAATCCTTATGGCAGAGTAAATGCAGACAGTTGCAATTTCGAGTTGGTCGGCGAGCTTGTCTATCTCGGATTCGCTTTCAAGAAATAAAATGACGTCAGCCTGAAAGTAAGACAAAAAAATTTTAACCATCAAAAGCTAATAGGCTCTGATTGGGGCTTATCAAACAGCCAAACAATAAATCCCTCTCTCATGGACAATCGAGCGAGCGAATAAAGCGATGTAGGGAGTGTCCGTGACGAAGGAATATGGACGGCGAATAAATATTGGGTGAGCTGAATGGCAACAGCGGAGTAGTCGGCAAACAACAATGATTGCGCTGACTGAGGCATTTTGTAGAGATGGATAAAAATACCCCGGCACTGACAATTTTTGACGAGTTTGGATTGTAGTTTTTCTATCCAGTCGTAAGTTTATTTATCAAGGCACTAAGCAAAAACAATTTGAATTTGATGAAGAATTTTTATCCGCATTGAAACTTATCACATACTCTCCCTTTAACAGCGGGATTTTTATCAGCCTGCATTAACAAATAATCACTGTACACATATTTTACATTCCTTTTCATTGTTTTTTTAGATTTCAAATAATTTTTCAATTTGTTTACAAAAACCGGCGGGATTTTGTGCAACAGCTGTTTCTGATATAGTTTTGTTGCTTTTGGCTGTCACTGTTGGATTGGTGCCATACTGTTGTCCATGATTTGCCGACGTAAACGTTGTTACCAGACTGTTCTTTATTGGCAGAATAGGTAAACAGATGCTGCGTGTAACATACACAATTTGAATTTCAGCACGTTTGCGAAATGATAAAAATTGTCTGCACCTTCCAAAATTGTGAAGTTTGCTTGATGATTTTTTAGTTTCAAATATTTGAATAACCACGGGACATTTGTTTTTTTCAATAGCAATAGAAGAAGAAGACAGTTGTCTTGGCAAATATATTGAAGTTAAAGGGTACTTAATACATACTTAAGTATAGAATTTATTTAGGACACGGATTTTTTTTTACCAAATTAGGTAAAAGTTCTGTGAAATCAATGAAATGTGTTGCACCAAATAACTGGAACATTTTGCATAATGCACACGTGTGAAAATGTATATTAACTATGAGTTTGAGTTCTATCCCGTTTATAACAGGGTAAACGCTCTTATACGTGATCATTAAAACAGTCAATATCAATCGCTGACGAACACTCAAAAAAGACTGTGTAGAATCCTGTATTCTACGTCACGTGGCTTAGATGCTCTCATACGTGATCGTTAAAACAGTCAACGCGAAAAACCTACAAAACCCAAATTACGTCGTCCACTCTGCTATTCTAGAGTTATCCGTTATACATACATAACTAGAGTTCTTCACTCTACATAATATCGCGAACACTCTGTAAATGACTGCACGGGTCCTCTGGACCTTTATCACGAGGTTTAAGCCAAACCAGGTTTAAAATTCTCAGGCATGTGATCCATACCAGTTATATACTATTTTGACCAAATTAATTAAAATTCCTGCCAATTAGCAGAGATCCACATTACAAGAAATCCATACTAGGATTCATTATTGAATTATACTTAAGATTCGTATACTTATTGTTAGGCTCCATTGGAGCAGATTCAATAATTCAAATAAAGCTTATATAAAAAAAAAATAACAGGGTAAGCGATTTTAAATTCGATGTTTATAAAATTACTTAAAATTTTTTCAAATATCTGGTTTTGTTGAAAAGGTTGAACTTTGTCATTTAATAATGGACCACAATCATGACAACTACAACTGGCTCGGCAGTATCTCTTCTAATCAACCCAATTTCGAAATCGAACCCAATTTCGAACCCCAAATCGGATCGAATCTTGTAAATGGAAAATTCGATTTTATGTTTCAACGTTTCAATTGTCTCTGGATGCTTTGCGTGACATTTGTCCCTACAGAAAATAATCCAAAGGGCTAAAATCACAGCCCTTTGAATTACACATCACAATTCGGCTGATTATTCGACTTTCAAAAACAGTGGCCCCGTCTGGTTGAATCCAAATATCGTCCATGTAATTCTCTTGATTTTTTTAGAAACAAAAAATGTGTTGAGCTTGGCGCGGTAACGCTCACCGTTGACGATAGCGGGCGCTCCTTGCTCATTTTCAAAGAAAAACGGCCTTATGATACCGCCAGCCCAAAATCCACACCAAACAGTGATTCGTTGTGGATGAGTTGGCTTCTCAAAAGTCACGTTAGGGTTCTCTATACCCCATATGCGGCAATTTTGCTTATTGACATAGCCACCGAGAAGAAAATGAGGTTCATCTGAAAACACGATTTATCAATAAAATTCTTCATTTCCTGCCAAACAATTTGCCGAGCCAGTTGTGGTAGTCATGTTAATGATATTGTGTTCTATTATTTAATGACAAAGTTCAACCTTTCCAATAAAACCAGAAATTTGACAAAATTATAACTACTTTTTTTTCACAGCCGATTTAAATTTTAAATAGCCCACCCTATACATTCAAACGTAACTCACCCTACTGCATACAGCTAAAATATATTTTATTTGTTATGTATACTGTGTACGAAAAAATAAACAAACAAGAACAGGTGTCATCATATTGCAAACTTACAAGGTAACTTAGCTAGTTACTTCAAAAGAACACGACTATTGTAATCGAAGCGTTTTTTTCAGTTGTATCACTTTTTTGTTCCTTTGGTACTTTAAACTCGCATTAATTTAAATGAAAACACTAGAAGTTTACCATAATTTCTTTCGTTTTTTTTATTGATTTTTGAAAATGTTTTGTTTAGTAATTTGTTGATTTTTTTATTTTGTTGTTAATATTATCATACATTTACACAATTCTTTTTGGGTTTTTCTTCATTTGTTTTCAGTTTTTTAGGTTTTGCTATGAAATTCTAAGTTAGTTTGGGTATTTTTTTTCAGTTGTTTTAACAATTTTTCTCATTCTTTGTTTTTCGTTCATTTTTTCTCTTTATTACATATTAATCTGTCATCATTTAAATTTAAGAAATATTTTTTGTTATTGTTAATGTTTAAAAACTACACTTGTGTATTACTTTTAGACATTTCATCTTAACATTTAGCTAGATTTTAAACTAAAAAGTACAAAAAATCTTGGGGAATTTCGGGGTATTTTGGAAATTTTTTTAAAAAAGTATTTAATTTTTTGCGGAGGTTTCCGTTTGGGGGATGTTTTTACAATAAAAATGTTTGTGTTTTGGTTATAGTTCTGATGATTTTGGGATTTATTTTAATATTGTTTTTCATTTAAGAAATACTAAATTTTAATATATGTTAGGTTGCAGTTTTCAGTCGTATTAATTTTAATTTTTAGGGTGTTTTGCGTATTTCTCTAACTTTTATAATTATAAAGTTTTGGGTTTTGTGTTATTTTTCTTCTAATACGAGTACTTATAATCTTATAATCATTTAAAACTATATTTAACACTATCTAAATGTATGAAAGTTTTAATTTAATATGTACAAAAAGTTGTTTCAGACTGACGAAAACCAGTAGTTTTACATGTCGTTTTCTATGCTAGATAACTCTATAATTTTTTTGCAAGAAAACGAGCACGAAAAATACTAGTTTCGCCAATCGAAAGAGGTCCTCGGAGCCCATTCTGACAGCCAAAAACTAGCAGTTTCCAGTGTGTTTTCCCATATACATTTGTCAAATGGTTGGCAACTTTATTCTTTCTTATATGGAGAAAACGATGACGATACTAGTTTTGTCAGCCTGATATGGCTATAAACCTCGAAATATGAAAAAAGTCTAGTTACTATATCTAAATACGATCTATTTGCGTTTCTTGAGCCTCTAGTTCGGGTTCTTCGGCCAATGTATAGACGCCTTTGAGGCCGTGATTGGTGCCGCCGCTAGAGTCCAACGACGACTGGGTGGTGGGTGTTAGATTGTCCATGAGTGGACTGCCCAGATTGTTGAGCATCGTACAAGAGTTGGGCGGCGACGTGGAAGAGGCGGGTGCTGGTGGCATATTACTTAGGGGTAGATTTACATTAGCTTTTAAAAGATTGGTTGATGTTGAAGCCGTTGAATTTGGATCCATTGTTAGAATAGGCACTAGCTCATGATTAACATAATCTTTTAAGTTGTGGATATTACTCAAATCCGAGTCGGGATGTGAGCCAAAGACCAAAGAAGTGGGAGTGCCTGCAACCGAAAAAATAAATATTTTAATTATTTTCTCTTTTTGATTTAAGCAGCTCAAGGGCTAAAACGATTTTTTTTGTCGAATTCTCTTTAAAACACATGAAAAGATTATTGAGGCCTATTCAGACTGACGAAAACTAGTAGATTTCTAGGTCATTAGGTTACCAGGTCGTTTTCCCATACACATCCGATAAATGGTTGGCAACTCAAATTATTTATACGAAACAAGCAGGAAAACAACTGGTTTTGTTAGTCTGAAAAGGCTACAGGGATGTATGCAGACAAAAACTGGTAGTTTTCCAGGTCGTTTTCCCCACAAATTCAAAAAATGGTTGGCAACTCAAGCTTTATTACGAAAACAGCTGGGTTTGTAAGGGCCTATTCAGACTGACAACAACTAGTAGTTTTTCTTGTCGTTATCACATACAAATCCGAAAAATAATTGGCAATTCAAGTTTTTTGTATGGAAAAAATAAGCACGAAAACAACTAGTTTTGTCAGTCTAAAATCGCTAAAAGGATATGTTCAGACTGACAAAAACTAGGAGTTTGGCAACTGGTTGGCAACTCTAGTTTTTTTTCTATGGACAAAACGAGCGCAAGAACTACTGTTTTTATCAGTCTGGAAAGGCTTAAAGGGCCTATTCTGCCCGACAAAAACTTGTAGTTTTCCAGGTGGCTTTTCCATTCAAATCCGAAAAAGGTTGGCAGTTCGAGTTTTTATATGGAGAAAACGAGCATAACATACCTTTTTAGACTAACGAAAACTGGTAGCTTTCGAGGTCGTTTTCCATACAAATGGCTGGCAACTTAATTTTTGTTTATATGAAGAAAACGAGCACTAAAACTACTACTTTTGTCAGTCCTAACTATCGCAACAAAATCGCCTTGGTCTGAGCGCTACTCTACTTGTCGGCTTATAACTCACCCGTTACCAAAGTCTCTTCGGTGGGATTTCGTTGATACAGATTCTGTTTCTTTTCATACTGTCAAGGCGGCATATAATAATTCGGATCCTCATTCGTTGTATCCAAATTCGTTGACTTCTTGAACTCCACCACAATTCTCAGACGATTCACTATCTCCTCGTGTATGACATTAAAGCACATAGCCGTCAAGGCCATACCCGACATAATGTAGATGGAACAAAACCAAATGGTCGTATTGGAGTCCCGGCGAAAGCCGGGCATCATATCACCGAAACCTATGGTCGAGAGACTCATAAAACAAAAATAAATGCCATCCAGCAGGGGCCAATCTTCCAGGCGATACAAGACCACCGCTCCAAACAGTATATAAATGATCATCATGCAGAAGCACAGTATAATGGGAGCCAATATGGCCAGGCCATGCATGCTGCCACGCGATTCGCTCGCACTTAACGAATCCAAATCGGGCATTTGTATGCTGCTATTGCCCAGCGACTGTTTTTCGGGTGTCTGAAAATTATCCGGCATGGAACCGGATCTTACATAGTACGGCTCCTGCAGAGCCTGTTGCTGTTTTCTTAGTTCCTCCTGTTGACGTTTGCGTTTCATACGTCTCTCCTTTTCCGCCATGCGCTTTTCGTCGTAGCAACAGTAGCCGCAATTCGAGCAAAGGCAGCAGCATAAAGCCTTGGAGAAAACTTCACGTGCCACCTTGGCCAAAATGCCGCCGGTACTGGAGAGATAGACGAGCGTTAGCGGTATGCCGAAGAAGGCATAGGCCAGCGTTACCAGGCGACCCAGAGTGGTGCGGGGAGCAATGTTGCCGTATCCTAAAAAAGAAGAAGAAGAAAAAAATAAGATTAACAAAATTTTTTTTTTGTAAAAGTTCAGTTATTATATTTCGTTGAGGAAGAGCCCACTTTCATATTTTTTGTTATTATTAATTAAAATACAAAAATACTCCGAAAAACATAAAAAGTACCATAATAATATTCCATAAAAACTTTTATATTAAGTCGGTGAATACTCCGAAAAATTTTATAGTTAAACATAGAATCTAGAAATGGCCATTTTGGTGATTTAAAGACGTTTTTACTTTGAAAGTACTCATGTCTTCCCAATTTATATTTTTGGCATGACAGGGTCCTTAGCTCGACTGCAGATACTCGAAATTTGAAGAATTTTTTATAAAACTGGTTTTCCTTGAAAATGAGAAATTAATAACACTCATACGGCCCCTTGGTATTAATATTAATCATACGCCCATAAACAAATTGAATAAAACTTGTTTTTTTTATTATTAAAGCGATTCAGTATTAAAATCCTTTTCACTATGTTGTCCTCTGTCCCCTCCCTCCTCGCCCATTTCTTTTCCATTTTCATTTTCATTGACATTTGGTGACCAATAATGAAGGGGAGAAGAAAAGTGACAGTAAAATTAAAACGTATATGTACGGGCACACACAAATGAAATTGAAAATTTGTTAGCTAAATTAAGCCATCGAGGGGAGCAGCTACAAATGAATAGCTTTCTGTGTCGTTCATTGTTAGCTGAAGTAGCTTCAACGCCTCCGAAAATGTAAATGCGGATAGACAAGGAAAACGAAACGAATTGTCATTTGTTGGCGTAAATTTTGCCGGTATGTAAATGTAAGAAAATCGATATGCATAAGTATGGGCCGACAGACATACGTTTATATTTGAAGTGCTACAATTACCTTGGAGTGAAATACACGGAGAGAAAAAATAAGTCCGGTCAAATTTGTCAATTTTCCCTTGTTTTCCGAAAGGTGTTTTCCCAAAATTTCCGTGGTAAAGGATAAGAGTCACTTGAAAAGCATGGTCAATCATCTGTAATCAGTGCATTATTCTTGCTAAAAATCGATTTTGTCATCGACGTATGAGTATTATTATTTCGACTTATTTAATATTAATCATACGCTTGGATTCAAAACATCTTCTATGCATCTGCCGCCTTTGCTTTTGTTCTGAAAATTGGCAAGCCGATGCCGTCAATAATTCCACGTTGGCTGTTGCTCGACGTATGAGTAATATTATTTTGGATAACCAAGTTGATAATAATTATACGCTTAAAACGTCTTAATAAAGAGTTAATGTATCAATTTTTTTTAAAAAAACATACTGGTAAGTTTGCGCATGAGTGATTTAAAACAAAGGCTTTCAATAATCTCTGCCAACTACTGCTTAATTGTCCTTGTCACCCGGCTCCGAACTTTTAAAGGCGAAATTAATCTTTAAGCCTTGTTAAAGCTTATCTTCCAATTATGTTTCTGACTAGAGTTGAAAAACCTGATCACTTATTCGAGGACGACGTATGAGTAATATTATTTTGACTTAGCTTATTTATATTAATCATACGCTTGAAAATACTTTTTTTTAAAAAGTATACCGGTAAGTTTGTTGATAGCATAGCCTTGAGTAATTCGCGGTTCGATTCATAGCAAAGACTAATAAATCACTACAATTTTCTGCTCAAAATGATTTCTAAGCATCTCTTTAAATGAAATTTCTGACTAGTGTTGAGAAATCTGATAACGATTTCTTCGATGACGTATGAGTAATTTTATTTTGGCTCAGCAAATTAATATTGATCAAAAAGGCATACAGAAAGCTTCTTCATACTGTGCACATGTGTGGTTCGTCAGTGTGCGGTTTAACTCACATCAATGGCTTGAATAAATCACTGCCAAATTGAGCTTGTCATCAGGTTAAATTAGAGGTGAAATTCGAGAGAAATTAATCTATATGTATGGCTTATAGATTATTTAAGCTTCTCTTGAAATGAAATTTCAGACCGTTGTTCAAAATGTGATCACGATTTCTTCGATGACGTATGAGTAATATTATTTTAACTTAGGAAATTAATATTAATCATACGCTTAAAACATTTTAATGGAGGGTAAATTGATTAAATTCATTAGCAAGAGTTCTGATAAGGCTGTTGATAGCGTGTACATGTGTGGTTCTTCCGTGTGCGGTTTGGTTTTCAACAAAGGCATTAATTAATCGATGCCAAATTCTGCTAAATTGCTCTTGTCATCCGGTCAACAAACATTTTTGGGGGCTAAATTAGATAGAAATTTATCTCTTAGCAATGTAAAAGCTCCCCTTTAAATGAAATTTCAGTACGAGAAGTTTTTTTTCCTAATTTTCTGAAATTTTCGCTTATTTTCCGGACTGCATTTCTCTCAGTGCTAACGATAAAACACTCTATACGTTTGTGTGTATTTATCCCCTAGAAAAAAAGGAACATCCTATCATTATTGCTATCATGACTTTATTGTTGCTGCTATTGATGTCGTTATTTGCTGTTGAAACTTTGTGCAAACATACAACAGGCATGTCATCATGTTCCGGCTGTTTAAATTCCTTACCAGTCCAGTTTATTTTACTTCACCCTACACCCACCTACCACCCACAAAATGTAAATTTTCTGCTACAGCTCCTTTTTAAATTGCTGATCTTGGCAGAAAATGAAAAATGTATTTCATTGCTTTTAACACAATGAGGCAAAGAAGAAAGGAAAAAAACTCGCATTTAAGCTTTAGGACAAAAAGAAACACAAGGAAATACAAATACAATCCTCCTTTCTATCCTTCCCCTACAAGTTAACATACATTTTCGTTTTCAATGATATCTCGTATTGAAAGCATGAAGTGCTTTCGTTTTTTTTAATAAAAAAAAAATCTGAGATTTCCCTTTTCTCCTACTATTGATGGAGAGTATTTCAAATTTTTATGGGGCACCAGCAGCAGTGGAGCCCAAAACACACACGCCATGTCGTGCCGGTACCGCATCGTGCCAGTCAGTGCCCATGACAATTTGTGCATGTGTTGGAAATCTTTGTGGCGCAAAGCCTATTGTGTTTGTGTGTGTGACCAAAGCCAGTTTTCATTTGGAGGAAACGGAAGTTGATATCTATTGATTAGGCGGCTGTTAGTATATGTGTATGTTTGCGTGAGAGTATGTGTTCGAGTATGTGTATTTGTAACTATTGACAAATTTTTATCGTATCCTGGTTTTATGTGTCACAGTAGCGGTGTGTGTAGAGTTTGCATTGATGTTATATGATGTCGAAAAGTCCCTTTTGTTGCTTGCGTGGGTGTGCGTGTGTGTGAAAATCATCGTCCTCGTTTGCATTGTTGGTGTCAATAAACGAAGCTGAGAAGTCTTATTAAAAATGTCCCATTGTGTACAATTTCATCTGGGGTTTCTTTTCGTCGAAATAGAAAATTTGAACGTGCAAGTGTAAGTGTGTGCAAAGGACTTTCTCAGGGTGTTAGTGTTGTTGTTACTGTCGTGTCCTTTTGTTGCCTAGCATCCTATTTGGTCATTAAATGGGCGAGTGTTTTGAGAGACGGTGGGTGGGTAGGTGGGCGAATGGCTATGTCTTGATTGTTGTTGGTTGGCTGTTGGTTTTGGTTTAGCTAAATCTTGGAGATTTTTTTCCTCCGTTTCGTTTATTGCCTTTGACTTTATTGACCATTATTGTCATGGAACTGAATTTGTATTATTGCCATGGTTAATGTTTACCAGTGTATGTACACGTACTGGTATCTGAAACAATTTGTAAGCGATGCAGCAGAGGAGGATTTGGAGCAGTATTCTTAAAATGAAATTTGAGATAGAGTTAAGAGGCGGAATTTTTCTAATATGAAGGTATCTCAGGTTTTATACCCAACACCACCTATATTAAAGGGTTGTAAAAATCGTATTTTTTATTTTAAAAATCCAGAAAATAAGAAAAATTGATTGTTTTTGGCAATTTTTTTGATTTATCGAAACATTCTCATTTGGAAAACGTAATTTGATTCGAAGTAGGTTATTCTAGCAACAAATTTTAAAGTTTTGTTTAAAAAATTGTATAAAAACCCACAATATTTCACGGCTTGGCAACTGGCCTTTAGAAAACGTAATTTGATTCGCAGTAGGTTATCCTAGCAACCAATTTTTAAGTTTTGTTTTAAAAATTGTAAAAAAACCACAATATTTCACGGCTTGCAGTTGCCAAGCCGTGAAATTTTTTTAAGACCTTCGTAAGTGTTTCTGTCTCAATCACACGAATGGCTTGCTCGACATTTACATAGGAGCCCAGTTCGTTAATGGGTAGTTGGCATGACATCGGATCTTCATGATGGCTTGCTCGATAATTGCCTTAGGATCCCAAATTGTTAATGGGTAGTTGGCATAAACATGATAACCCACAAAACCGTGCAACGACTTGAAATCGCAGCTTCGATGTGGTTGATTGATACGGTTATCGAACTTGGAGCGCAAAAAAAACGGAGATCGTACAAGTCCTTGTCTTTAATCTTAAGCCACCAAGAATTGATTATTGTATCTCAGTAGCATTCACCACTAACCGAAAGGGTATTTCGGGCAGCATTTTTAACAAAAAATGGGTCAAAGATAGCGCCTCTACAAACTGCGCATTAAATTGTCATTCTCTGGGAATGAATTGGCTTTAAGAGGATCACATGTGCGCTTTCCCAATCCCCAGCTACCGCAATCTTGCTTGTTGTTGTTATTGTAGTAACAACTGTGTGCCGGGGTGACAGCCCGTGACCAAAGAATTGCTCTTTGGGTCAATCCGGTCCTTAAGACCGGCTGTCCTGGGATTGTAACATAGCCGCCGTGATAATAAAGAACTTCATCAAAAAATTGAACTACACAAACTGGCCCGGTTTGGGTTAAAAACGAACTCTATTGAAGTTGCTTCACATCGGTTCATGTTTTGATATCTCCCCGTCCATACAAAGGACAATCCAGATTTGAGGCTCTTCCTCTTCTAAAGTCATAATACAATACTGGTATGGGCCAATCTAGGTCCAAGTATTTATTTAGTTTTCATTCCGATTTGTAGCCCTATAGCTCTAAAAGTCCCATACTAAAAAGATGGAAAGATGGAATACAACTCCCGTATATAGGCAGGTGCTCCAAAACATCCTAGGAGCTACTTGACCGTGTTCAAAGGAGAGCGATGGTGCTGATAGGTAGGTGATAGTAGGGTATCCAACTCTATTGTTTCCCTTGAGCATCTTCAGAATGTGGGCTGCGTGACGCTGTTCTATCGTTTTTTTCATGGTGTGTGTTCATCAGACATCCGTCGCCTTATTCCTGACGTGAGGATGTTCGGCAGGGATACGCGATTTTCTAGGAATTCACACCCATTTGGCCAGTTGACCGCACTATACACTACAGATCAAATTCGTTTTTGGCTCGTACAGTCCGTATGTGGAATCGACTTCCGGCAAATGTATTTCCCACTAATTGCGACATCCAGAAGTTCAAGGCAAGCGTCAATAATCATTACTCCCTCTTTCCCTCCTCTGATCCATTACTTTCCACTCGCCAACGCAATGCACCGCATGTATACGGGGCATCCCTTGAGTGTTGGTTATTTAAAAAAAAAAATATGGCTCCCATAGAAGAAATATTGCGGATTCATGCTTTCATACATCCTCTATACATATACCCATAAGGCCTCCTATTCAATTTGAGGCCATTTCGCTCTAAAAGCCACACATGATATCCGACGCAATATCTAAAGATGCATTAAACTTAGTAGCGGACACGATCCCAATAAATATGGTGGCTTAAGTGTCGATAAAGGTATACAAAATGGCGGGTATGTCCTGCCCGACGATCGAAGAAGAACACAATGAGAGAGAAAAACCAAGGAGCAGTGGCAAGTGCGTTGGGATGAAAGCCGAAAAGATAGAGGGTTATTCCGTATAATCCTACAAATATCCAAATACGTAAAAATACCACATGTCAAGGTTCACTGCATAACATCTGACACACTTGCTAAGTGGTTATGGAATATACCAAAGTTTCGATTATAAATATGAGCTCTCCGGACTGTCCGACCTGCTGTGGTTTAGCAGAAGACGCGAAGCAGGCGCTTCTGAAGAGATATGTTAGAACCAACAAAAGGTCATCTAATATATTATGATGGAGATAAGTGCGAATTGGGAAGAAGTGTGTAACTTTGTCAGGGCCGTACATATAAAGTCAAAGTTGGAGGAGCAGCGAAGAAGAAATTAAGCCTGTGGGGACATTTGAGGCAGAGTAAGTCTCTCCTAGAAAAGATTGTAGAGTAAAACCTAGAAAGATAGTAGTAGTGGTGATAAAAAAAAGGGAGTGGAGGGGGAGGTATCAGTTAAAATTAAAAAAAAAAACACAGTAAAAAGTAAAAATATGACACATCCAAAAACATCCTTTTGTTGTCTAGAAAAAAACTATATCCGATCTAGATTAAATTCGGCTTTTTTCTCCAACAAACAAATGAAACATCTTCGTGAATTTGGCCTATTTTGTTCCATGTATTGTCCACAGCCTCCAACAAAAGGACTATACCGATTTGTAGTTCTGCTCCTATAGAAATCACATGCTAAATCCAATCATGTTGTCCGATCTACATCATACACGGCATATTTTTTAACTGTTGACAGAAATCCACGCCGGCCAAATTGACCCATTATGGTCCGTGGCTTAGTGTAGCCATCACAAAAAGCCCCCACCCTATTTCTAAGCCCGCCGACGTGCCTAATGCTATCTTAATAAAATTATTTATGCTGAATCAATTGCCAAACGAAAATATTCCGGTGCGTGTTGAGGAATAGTCCCAATAGAAACGTCATTCCAATTTGAGGCTTTGACGCTCTTGAAGATACAAAAGACGTCTGAGTTTAACCCAGTTTTCCCTAGTTTATTCCAATTTTGACAACCAAAAGAGCATTTTGCTTTGTGCTTTATTTAGTATCCTTCCAAGCAGCCACACGATTTGAGGTCATATTGCCCTGGAAGCCTCTAATTTAATTCGATCTTGCTGAACTTTTTTACAGACCGTACAAGTCTTTTGTATTCCGGAGTGGTCATTATATAGAGCAGAGTCACCCGACTATAAGATTACATTGGCGTAAAAAAAGTCCCCTATGGTCCTAACAAACTTTTACTAATAAACATATGGCGACTTTAAATTATTACATTTTTTATATAATTCGAAATATAGTATACATTGAAAAGATCTGCTTAAAATTCGACATCGAATGAACGGAGTATAGGGGTCCAAGAAGTACAGCTATAATGTCAATACAAGTGAAAAGCTGGTGTGTATCGCGTATAAACCCCAATCCTTCTGGAAAAGTGGTGTGTATCATACATATAGAAAACTTCCATGGGATCATATGGGTACCATATGCGGCCGTTTGTGTAACTCCCACACAAATATACCGTTACGCCTACTTTTGGAATTTTTGAAATATCGTTAATACTATTCATAAGGTCGTACCTAAAATTAATATTTAAAAACAGAGTTATAAGGTTTACTTGGTGGCAAATAGTTGGTTTTCTAGCCACGCTTCTTCTGGTATTTACCACAAAATTTACTTTAGATTACAATCCACATATATTTTCACCCAGTGCGAAAAAATCGCTAAAATTGTGGTTTGGTTTATGGCACAGTTCACAGTCAAAAAACTGATATGGTTCGGTCCAAATCCGGGTTGGGTTCGGTTAATATCTCTGAGAAAAACTACTATTTTGAAAAGGCCATAAGTAAATTAAGTTTGCATTAGGAGTTCCGGTGGCGTATGATTAACAAAGATTAGTAGTTAAAAATTAATAATACTAATACGCCACCCATGCATTCAACCTGAGTAAAGTAGTGCAATTACATTTTTCATATTCCTGTGAGGAATGTGTTTAGTGCAATTCGTTCAACTTATGGTCAACATAATCGGTCTACTGAGCGTACTATTCGCAACACCATCACCCATCATTAGACCCAGCACTCATTATTGGATAATATTCGACTGAATATACCACGTCCAGCACGCAGTGAAAAAAATGTAGCGGCCGCAGCTGAGAGTGTACACCAAGACCGTGGAGAGTCGATTCGGCGCCGTTCGCAGCAACTCGGACTGACGTATGGAACGACTTGGCGCATTTTACGTCGAGATCTTAAATGAAAAGCGTACAAAATACAGCTTGTGCAAGAACTGAAGCCGACCAACGTTCCCAAGCGACATTGCTTCGCTCTATAGGCTCTTGAAAAGTTCCAAGAAGATCCGACATTTTCGAGCCACATTTTGTTCAGCGATGATGTCCATTTCTGGCTCAATGGGTATGTAAACAAGCAAAACTGCCGCATTTGGGACGGAGAGCAACCAGAAGAGGTTCAAGAGCTGCCACTTCATCCAGAAAAACAACGGTTTGGTGTGGTTTGTGGGCCGGTGGAATGATCGGTCCATATTTCTTAAAAAATGATGCCGGTGAGAACGTATAATGGCGACCGTTATCGTGCCATGATAACCGACTTATTGATGCCTGAAATTGCAGCTCGTGATCTCGGCGACATTTGGTTTTAACACTTCCCACACATCGCATAGATCAATGGATTTATTGAGAGAACACTTCGGTGGGCAGATAATTTCACGTTTTAGGCCGGTCGATTGTAACACCAAGATCGTGTGATGACACACCGTTAGACTTTTTTTCTGTGGGGATATGTAAAATCTAAAGTTTATGTGGACAAACCCGCTTGTCATTCGCCAGTTACAGGTCGAAATGCTCAAACGAGTCATCGAAAATTGGACTCAACCGATGGACCATCTGAGACGTATCCGCGGCCAACATTTAATAGACATAATCTTCAAAAAATAAATGTCAAAGAAGGTTCTTTCAAATTTGAATTTTCTGTGTTTTTTCTTTAAAAAAGTAGGGAGCCTCGAAATAGATCACGCGTTACTTATACGCATTTAAGGCTTATGGGGGTGTAAGATTAATAATGACTGAGATTTTACAAATTATAAATGCCCATACGAGGGAATTGGACAGCTTCAAAACCGTTTTAGGTTCCGTTTGGTTCTAGAATTTTGGACAAAGTACTTTTTTGAAAAGTCCATAAGTGCATTACGTTGCTTCAGGAGTTTCGGTGGCGTATGATTAATAAATATTAAGAGTTCAAAAATTAATAATACTCATACGCCACATTCGCATGCAACCTGCGAGCCACCATACATTCAATTGAAATATCGCACTGATATTACTTAAGAAACGGATTTGCAAAAAACCTACGATGCTGTATTAAGAAAAGAACTGTGTTCACATTTACTGATATTACTTTAGAAGCGATTTGCAAAAAAACAACGATGCTGTATTAAGAAGAGAATTAAATTTTATAGTATGTACTTTTCTCTTAACCGAAGGATTTGTGTCAATAGACGAAATAGTAACAGGGAGTTTGACACATTGTCCTGAAACTACACAAGTCTTTAAACTTTTTCCGTTTAAACCTAAATCTTTGCAAATGTTTCCTTGAATTGTAAATAAATCAATTTTCCTACTTCCTGGCAACAATGTCATTGAATAAATTTTTTCTCAACTCAGCAGAAAAATTCTACTCATAAAAAAAGAAAGAAAAAAATGCTAAAACGCCTTGATTTTATTTCATCATCAACTCAATAAAATATGGAGATTTCTTTCAAGGCAGAGCAAACAAATGACGCTCCAAATTGACATGGACGCAGAAGAGACAGTGGCAGCAGCAGCAGCCCGTAAGTATCTCTGGTCCATAATCTAAAGAACAAATAGAAATGTAAACCGAAAAGAAAAGCCTTCGGAAATCCAAACACTGGGCAGGGCTGCACATACCTAAATAAACAGTTGACAATGCCACGAAGAGACTCTGTTTCTTTTTTGGAGTTAGGAAATTATCGTACAGACCTGCAAGGGGCTATCCCCCTTCCAGCACGTTCCTCACCATTTACCACAGTCGTGGCGGTGGGATCTTCGTGCTCAGGATAATGGCTTATTGAAAATTTGCTGACACAGCAATTGCGAGCCACTGCCGTCCCCTGTTTTGCCCCACATTCACGCAATGTAAAGTGGAGTGGCAACATTTCTCGCTTGACTTGAATACTAATCATTATCATCGTCTTCATCGGCATTGATGGTGTCATTGCATCATTATCATCACTTTGTCTGCAGCTTTGTGTACAGACGTCGCAATTTTTTGTCAACGCTTGGGAGCCTTTCAAATATACAAAATGCCCTAGTGGGTAGGTCCGCGTGAAATGGCTTCAAATGTCATATGAGCGTAACTGTACAGTAGAGTACAAAAGTGTACATACGTGTAAATAAATTGCGTAGGTTTTCGCAATTACTTAACAACCAAGATGGATAAAAAAATTATTTTAAAAATGCTCTTCTTGATACTTGCAATTCGATAGGAAAATGCATACGAGGAAAACATTGCTCTGTTTGCAGCGTTTATATCCGAAGAACTGAAGACAGTGACCTATTAAATACAAAACACCTTATCCGGATGGAATTCAGGTTGACGTTATATAAAAGTTAGGCATAAACGGCCCGAAAAACTGCTAAATATGTAAAACTGGTTTCTGAGAGAAGGCGTTTTTCTGGAAGGGTGGAAAAGATAGACATGGATGCTTATTAGCAGAGGTAAGGACACTCCTGCTAGACTCGGCAGGCAGCTGCTTAATACACTTTTAACACTCAGACTGAGTTAAGCCATCTAAGCTAGCGAGGACCCATCTAACCGCCTTAAAGGCTAAGCAGATTGACCATTGGGGTCAATCTGCTTAGCATACATCGTTGAATGGAAACCGGTGGTGATTCTCGTTTTAAACCCCATGGGCAGTTTCTTGAGATATATTACGACATGCCAAATTTAAAAACGATTAGTAGCTCCTTCCAAGATTTATCATGCGCACAGCGGGCATGGCTCAAATGTCTGAAGAGGTCATGAAACTCATTAGGTCGAAACAAATAAAGGGTCAAAAATGCGTTTTTCGATGCGTTACACCTTTTTGTCCGTACCAAATGCTATACACCCTCTTAGGCGAGGGCATAGAAAATCCCAGTGCCTATCGACTTTTCGTAGTCACTGTATCCAGAGGGTCCTGCTGGCTGTACGTTCAATTCCCCTTCCATTGTTCTTGCCTAAAATTTTAGCTTATTTTTGTATCGAGTGTAGGCGGTTTTCATTTCATTTCAATACCATTCAATGGGACTAAATTCCGTTGAGGCACATCATCAATTCAGTTATTGGCACTTTTTTGTTCGTGCCTTCACTGTTTTTCGTATTTACGCGCTTTTTCTCCGCGTTCTTCTTTGTGTACAATTTTATTGGTTTCATATTTCTTCATTCGTTGCGCTGCCATCGAGTACATTTGTGTCAATTTTATGTTAATAAAATACATAAAATTGACACAATTTTCTAAGCTCTTGAATGAAAACGTTACAATGCGAATGGTGGGGAGGAAGACATTGAAGTCACTTGAATCACTTTCCCGGGTAGTGCCTTGACTGATGGACGGAGTGTGTTAGAAGAGATCTGGTCTGGCTGTTGTTGCTGACTCAGGAAATTGGATGGAAATGACAGTCTGACATTAGAAGAAATGAACATGATGAACATTATGGTTAATGATATTTTGTAGTATGGCAAAAAGAGCCAGGATTTTGTTAATAATATTCGCAAAATTGGATATTTTTATTTTTTGAGGGGGAACCCAAAGGAAGTTGATGTGTAGGCACATGTTTGAATTTGTGTTTAATTAAACTTGAATATGAGTCATTCCATGCCAAACGGTACGCATTTTTTACATCACAAGCTTGGATTGCTTAACTAGTTTGTGTATGCATTCTTCTCTTAAAAATATTATATACGTGTTTCAAGAAAAAAAATTTAAATTTTTTTTTTAAATGTTATGACCAATTGAACTTTGGTGAAATGAAGATTTTATCAAAGAGGTGTGTTCATTCAGTCGCATGTAACTCCGGAAATACTTGACCGATTTTACTCTGCTATACCTTATTTTGAAGGTAATTTTAAGCACTTCTAAAATAACGAAACGGTATGGCATAACGCCATAGAATTTTTTAAGTTTGTATCATTTTAATCCTTTTATTTCGATTTTGAAAATGATTACATCTTTTTTTATTTTTGAAATTTTGCAGGCGTATTCTTACAGGTCTGTTTTACCGACTGTGTAAGTTTTAAAGTGGTGAAATAATGCGTTCTATTTTTAAAAATTTTTTTTTACCTTATACCTTTTTCACTTCCATGAATATAGAAAATATAATATAGAAAAAAAAATACTTTTTAATAGTTTATTGACACAAGATATAACAACAACAAAAAAACAAAGAAAAAAAGAAATAAAAAAATGAGTAATGAAATAAATGTTATGCCTTGTATACCATCTTCATACAGTACTGCTCAGAAGATGATGTTGTCTGGACTTTCATTATTTTATCGGGTTGTGGAATGAATGCATGGTAGCCAAGAGTTCCAGAAATTGTTTTCGCTTTTTCAAAACGCTCCTTCAGGTGTTTCGCCCTATCTTGATATTGATAGTTATTGAAGAATTCTGTTATTTTAGAAGTACTTAAAATTACCTTCAAAATAAGGTATAGCAGAGTAAAATCGGTCAAGTATTTCCGGAGTTACATGCGACTGAATGAACACACCTCCTTGATAAAATCTCCATTTTACCAAAGTTCAATTGGTCATAACTTTTGAAAAAAAAAATTATATTTTTTTTTTCTAATCGCGGATTAAATAGAATTGCTAGAGGACCAAATCTGCAAATTTTCATAAAAATCGGAATCATTGCGTTAAATTTTTGCCCAAAATCGTACCGTTTGGCATGGAATGACTCATATAGGAAACATCGAGGAAATATTTAAAAAAAAGTGATGAAGGAGATTTTGTTACATTTCTCGGCGGTATTGAGACTAACTGGTTATATTTCTGGCGTAGTAACCTGTAAAAGTAGATCGTTACTGCAGAGTCGTAAATTGAAGGGAAATGCCTTTTTAACGATTTCAATAAAATTATCAAGTCTTTCATATCTACTTACTAACTAATTCCATTGACAACACTTTGAGGCCTATTATTTGTGCTAGAAAACTCACATTTTTCATACGCCCCTGAATGACAAGTTGTATAGGGATCCTCTCTGCTGTTGCTACTATCTTACTAACTAACGTTTTTCCTATGTTCACTCTTTCTGTAATCTGTTTAGATTTCTTTGCTGGGTTGGGTCGTCTTCGATAAGAACTACTAAAAACTTCACAACCTAATACTGGGCGTATGAGTGATACTATTCTCCCATTATGAAATTAATATTAATCATACGCACCAAGGAAGACATGAAATGAAGTGTGGTCCAACCATAATGCACGGTGGTAATTGTGAGTCAGTTCCTTACGTCAGGTTTTTGGCCCAACTTAATTTGACATTTCTTGATTCAGTGTTTGGCAAATTCGACCTTTGCATACACACTTAAAAAACGCGTTAAAATTGTTGAAGGCTTTTACGACAATGAACGTTCAAAGCAAATTGCATTGCGTGCACATCTCACAAGCCTTTTACGAGAATGGACGTTCAAAACAAAAAGCATTTCGTGCACTTCGTGATTTTTTTGGTCAGCATAATCGACCAAATTTGTTCACAAACGGTAGAATTGTGCGCAAATTTCAGCAGCCCGGTTTGTAAATGTAAAAACATCTGTGCATGCTCGCCCAGTTCGGTCTGCCATTGCTTTGGCATTAGGCCATATTTCTTCGAAGAAGAAGGTCTGCCCAGCAGTTACCGACATGATGACGTACTTTTTGTAGGCAGAAATTAAGGATATATGCTCGGACGATATGTGGTTTCAACAGGATGTTACACTTGCCACACAGCCAACGAAACAATGGCTCTTTTGCGCCCGAAATTCAATGGACGTGTTATCTCACGTCGAGGCGAAGTCAATTGACCGCCACGATCATGTAACTTGACACCAATGAACTTCGTTTTTTAGGGATATTTAAAAAGAAGTGTACGTCAATAAACCAAGAACAATTAAAGTGCTTAAGGATGAGATAATTCGGTACATTAATGATATTGAACCTACATGATGTCTCAGTTATAAAAATATGAACCATTGGATAGAAGAATGCCACTGAAGCCTTGGCGAGCATTTGTTTCACACATCATTGTCTTAGATCCTTCCATCATAATAAAAAATATTAAGATAATTCTCAGAAATTATTTGTTGTTTATTTTCAATCAAAATCGTGCATTTTAGTTGTACCACCCTTTATATTGCCAAGGGTCTTTGCGGAAATTTTAAAATACTATTTCACAATTGCGGCAACGTTTTCCACATTTTTAACGAATAAAAAAGCCTTAAGTTCGGCAATACCAACTACAAGATTCCATCAATCTTCCACGACAGCCGGTTCTATGGACAGGATTGACCCGAAGAGCAAGTGCTGTCATTCCGGCCACAATTGCCGCTACAACTACAACTCGATGCCACTACAGCCGGTTCTATGCACCGGATCGTCCCAAAGGAGGAATTCTTCGGCCAAGGGCTGTCACCCTGACACTATAAGCCGCTACAACAACAAGCTACACTCACCACTTAACAAAAGTTGGTTTCTATACCCTGTTCCACTCTGTAGAAAAGGGTATTTTTCTCAAGCAAACGTTTTTAAGTTAGAACCACCTTTCAGTTTATCGATCGACGTATAACCACCTGCTGATTCCTTGAAATGACGTCTGTCTGTTCTTCCGTTCAGCCGTCCTTAGCTCTAAAGCTTGTAATCAAACTTCAGGTCGCCATTATCGCTCGATTTCATAAAATCAGGCGGAAGTAAGTTTTATGAGACCAAGGAAAGTCGATATTGAAAATGAAGAAAATCGGTTCAGATTGAGATGTGGTACCCTTACATATCTTCATCCGGTTCTTATGTTTTTAGCTCTAGAGGCCACATCTACCGTCAACTAGTAAGTTGTTTGGGCCATGGAAGGACGTTATTTCAATTGAAGAATATCGGTTCTGATATACTTTATATATAGCTCCCATATATTTATGTTCATTCGATTTTATGTGTTTAGCTCTAGAAGCCACTTCTTACATCAATCTTGAAAAACCATAGCACTGGTAAGTTTTTTGGGCCAAGAAAGGACGTTCTAAAAGCTGAAGAAAAACGATTTAGATTAAGATAAAGTTCCCATACATATACTCGTATATGTCCATCTGATTTTGAGTCTTCAGCTCAAGAAGCCACATCTAATATTCGTCTAACATCTTGATGAAATTCGACAATGACGGACTTAATTGAAATTAAAGAGAATCGTATGAGATTTGGATATAGCTTCCATGCATATATAAATTCGATTTCGTATTTTAAGCTCTAGAAGCCACATACTATATACAATCTTGAAGAAATTCGGCACTAGTAGATTTCTTCTGCCGACGAAGAACGCTGTAAAATTGGAGAAAATCGGTTCAGCTTAAGATATAGTTTCCACATATATGAATAGCCAGTTATACCAAAAACAATGCAATATTCTCAAAAATTTAAATATGACATTTGTTTAAAAATCTGTAAAATCTAGAGCCCGTTGAAGGGGGTAAACACATCTATTTTCACTAGGTTTTTCAAAACATCTAGAAGAGCAGATTAAGATATAGTCGGCTACGCCCGATAGTAGCTTTTTTTAACTAGTCCTTTATAGAAGAGTTATATATCGGTCACTTAGAACAATATTGTCGTAAATCACAAATGACACAAACCAAATCTTATTAAAATGTAGTGGAAATTTTCACTCTTTAATACGATTGATCCCAAATCGGGAGTTTCATATAAAAACTAAGCTAGTCAAAAAAAAAACCACAAAACCGAATGCATTGAAATCTAATGAAATTTGCGGCTCCTACGTTGGTTAGACCCCAAACCGAGAGGTACACAAATGTACCTCTGGAGGCCATATTAAGATATGAACGATATGATATATTTTTAGCGATTTTGACCCTGTGTGCAAAATAACGTCATTAATCAAATTTCTTTAAGATCTGATGATAATTAGGACTGTTAGGTCGGTTAGACCCCAAATTGGGAAGGAAATTTATGTAGGGACTATATCACTATTTGGACCGATCTTGTACATTTTCAGCAATATTTATCCTGTATAACGCCTCAAACCAAATTTCGCTGAAATCTGATGAGATTTGTCGAAGTTAGGTCGGCTAGACCCCAAATCGAGAGCGACTGTTAGGTATGTTAGACCCCAAATTGTGAAGTAAATTTATAAAGGGACTACTTATATCACTATTTGGTCCGATCTTGTATATTTTCATAAATTTTTACACTGTGAAGCGCCTCAAACCAAATTTCACTGAAATCTGATAAAATTTGTCGAAGTTATGTCGGCTAGACCCCAATTAGAGAGGTATTTTGGAGGCTATATCAAGATATGGACCGGTAAGCTCTTTATCGATTTTTATCCTGTGTGCAAAATAGCACCACAAAACAAACTTTGTTCATATCTAATAAAATTTGTGACTGTTACGTTGGTTAGACCAAATCAGGAAATTTATTTATATGGTGGCTATATCGAGATATGGACCAATATGTTTTTTTTTACCGATTTTTATCCTGTGTGCAAAATAAACCTACGAACACAATTTAGAAATCTGATGACATATGTCACAAATAGGTTGGTTAAACCCCAAATAGGGAGAAATATTTATATGGAGCTATATCAAGATTTGGACCGATTTGGTTAATTTTTAGCATGTGGGCAAAATAACGCTACGAACCAAATTTCGCCAAAAGGTGATGAAACTTGTGACAGTAAGACCCTAAATAGGGAGGTGTATTTGTAAGGGGGCAATTTCACGATTTGGACCGATCTGGTCTATTTTAAGCAGTGCAAAATAACGCCACAAAACAAATTTTGTTGGAAACTAATGAAGTCTGCGGCTCTTAAGTGGGTTAGCCCTAATTGGGAGGTACATTTATATGAGGATGTAGACTAATGTGGTCTATTTTGAGCGAATTTATCCTGTGTGCAAAATAACGCCTCAAAACAGGCTTAGACCCCAAATTGGGAGAAACATTTATATAGGGGCTATATGACGATTTGGCTATTTTCAGCAATATTTATCCTTTGTTACGCTCCAAAGCAAATTTCGTTGAAATCTGATGAAATTTACTGCTGTTAGTTCGGTTAGACTCTAAATCATGAGGTGCATTTATATGTGGGTTATATCAAGATATAGTCCCCATTCGAATTAATAAAAATAGTGGGATTCACAGTAAAAGAATTTAAACCCGTGTGGTTGCCACAATGAAGCTGACGCCTTTTACGCTTCACTTTTGGATGCTTTAGGAAAATTTTAATTATGAGCTGCTTTTCAACAGATTTTGGAAAACGGGAAGAGAGGCTCACTTTACTCGAATAAATAAAAAAAGTGGGATTCACTGTGGAGGCTATAACACGATATGAACCGATGTGGGTTATTTTCTGCGATTTATATCCTGTGTTAAAATAACGCCATGAATCAAATCTCGTTGTAATCTAATGATATTTGCGTCTTTTAGGTCGGTTAAACCCCAAATCGGGAGGTACATTTGTAAGTGGTCTACATCGGGATTTGGGCCGATCGGGTCTATTATTAAAAATGTTTATCCTGTATGGAAAATAGCGCCAAAAAACTAGTTTTGATGAAATCGGATGAAGTTTGCCGCTATTAGCTCGTTAGAACCCCCATTTCGAAAGTATATTTTATGAGGGCTATATCAGAACTTATACCGATTTTTCCTAATATTAATACCGACAAAAAAAATAATCTGCAAAGTTTCGTCGAAGTCGGTTCACATTTGCAAACAAGACTTTGATTACAAGAATAGATTGACAGTCAGACTGACGGGCATATCTAAATAGATTTAGATAATAATTCTAAATCGATCGGTATAGTTTTTATTGTGTCTTTCATACTTTTTTCTGGGCGTCGATCTCTTATCTAAATCGATTTAGATTCTGAATCAATCGGTATAGTTTAGGTATAGTGTCTTTCATACTTTTTTCTGGGTGTTGCAAATAACAGGCATCGCCCGAAACTTATAATACCCCTATACCTCGGTGTAGCAAGGGTTTACAAATTTATCGGCAAGAAATGTTTGATTTCAAAATTTTGCATGAGAAGTCCAACTGTTCTACCTATAACTTTTCAATAAAATTACTCCCCCCACACTAAGGACATTTTAAGAAATAACGTACCACAAACTCCCAGTCTCAATGGAAATCTACTCATTCGCTTGGCAGCTTGGCAACGTTTTACTGCTTTATTTCACTCCGTCTCGACTCGGTACTTATGCACACTTTTTCAATTCGATTTACCACATAATTGAATTTTCCTTCGAAATAACATTTCTTACCCAACTACTCGCACGTAACGTACCGTACGGTATCGTACCGAGTGCACACCATTTCAAATCCATTGCAGACTTGTTTCAAATTCAATTTTCTTGGAAATTTGTGACATTTTGCGCCCGGACACTTACCGATTGTGGTCAGCACTGTTAACGAATAGAGGAAAGCCTTGGCAAAATTCCATTCATGGTGATGATGATGATGGTGCGGCGACAAACCGTGCTGATGAAACAGGAGAACGGCTTCCGTAGCCGGTGTTTGGCCATTAACGTCGGTGTCATGCGATAATTGCAACATGGCATCTTCATTCAGTCTCTTAATTAATTGGTCTTGAAATTTAGCAATTTCCAGAGCTGCCAATCTGCAAAGGACATAACAGGTATTAATTTGTGCCCACTAGCTTGAGGGGGTGGGGGGAGGACAATGACAAAATGCCTAGTTGTGCTGTACTCACTTTGTCCAGTTCTCCTTGTACAGGATATTCAAGGATACGGTAATATCCCATATATTTTCTATAGTCCTTTGGCGTACATCATACGTGTCCGGCGATAAGGCGTACTGGGGTGTGAAGTCATCGCCATAGCTGAAATCATTGTTATTCAATGATATCATGCCCTCCATCATCTGTGGCATGGAAGACGACGATCCCGTTGAAGTATACGATGAGCCGGCTGCATTTGCGGTGCCATTGTCCAAATGCTGCTGCTGCTGCTGTTGTGTATGATACATGTTGTTGTTATTGTTATTTGTGGACGCCCCAGTACCTTCAGCATTTGAGTTGCCATTGGTGTTTCCATTGGCACTGCTCCCCGCTGTATGTTGCTGTTTATGGGGCAAGATATTCCGTTTGGTTGAGGCTAGTGTTCGTTGTTGCTGCAGCAGCGTAGCGTCTTCGCTTTCAATTGTTAAAAATATAAAAGAACCTGAAAATACAAAAAGGAAAAAAGCACGATAAGAAAACATAAGAGCTAAAATATGATTGTATTAACGCTGACGATTTGTCTCCATTCTCTGTGGCATGGCACATGGCGTTCTAACAGGGCGTATGATTGATATTAATGATGTTACCCCTATATATATATTTAGGAGTACAGAAGACTATCAATGGTTGCACTGATAACAAATGTGAAATGTTGGAGGAATAAGATTTTAAACGGGTTGATAATGCGGCGAAATGTTACCCGTTCGTATGTTGTCGCGGCCAATGGTACGTATGATTAATATTCCTTCACTCACATTTCATATTAATCATACGCACAGTGAGTCGAAATGTGTAGTTATAAAGAAATTCACTGTAAGTTTTTAATTTAGTGTAATTTTACACAATTTTATTGGAAATAAATTTTTTTTAAGTAGTCGCGTCGTTACTCAGGCCTTTATGACTTTTTATTGGCGAGAGTGAAAGAGACCTTGTGTTTGGTCACAATAAATCTGACGCGTATAACGCTTAAAAAATTTAAATAAAAGTTGCTTCTCGACAGCTTTTTGAAAACGGGGAGAATTGAAAAGAGGCTCACATTACACAAAAAAATAAAAAAAGTGCGATTCACTTTAAAAGAATTTTTAATCCGTATGGTTGTCACAATGAATCTGACGCCTAGAACGCTTCAATCTTCGATGCTTTAGGAAAATTTAAATTATGAGCTGATTTTCAACAGCTTTGAGAAAACGGAAAGAATTTAAAAGAGGCTCACTCAACTTGAATATTTAAAAAATGTGAAATTTATTGTAAAATAATTTTAAACCAGGATGGCTCCTCCAGAGATTTCAACAACTTTGGAAAAATAAATAGATAACTGTTCGCTATCACGATAGGATACCTCAGGTTTTTAAAAAGGTTTCCACTGAGACTCAAGGTATTTTTTAGAGGTGAGCTGGAATTGGAAATGCCTACTTACAAAAGATTTGACATAAGTTTTTTTAGGACAGATCCTAACTGCTGATTGGGACTATTGTCGTTAAGCCTAACTACTACTGCATGTGTTCTACTTTGGGGATCTAAAAATGATTTAATACTAGTTTATAAAAAATCAGAGGCTTTCTGTTAAAGTTCAACTTTTTTGACATACGACTATTAGGGACAACCAGGAGCTACAGGTAACCAGAATTCCAAACTTTCATCTTATTAGCTGTTGATTGATTGCAATTAAGGCTACGGCTAACAACTATTGCACGTGTTCCACTTTGGGGATCAGAAATGATACTAATTCTAGGTTATAAAAAAAATCAGAGGCTTTCTATTATAGTAAAACTATATTGACATACGACTATTAGAGGGAACCAGGATTTAGGGGCAACCAGAAATGCAAACTTTCATCTTATAAGCTGTTGTTTGATTTCCATTTACTGCATGTGTCCTACTTTGGGGATCAGAAATGATTTAAAACTAGTGAAATACTAATAAAAATTCAGAGGCTATCTAGGACTTTCTATAATATTTTATTATTTTTGACATACGACTATTAGAGGTAACCAGGAGTTAAAGGCAATTAGAAATGAAAACATTTATCTTATTGGCTGTTAATTAAATCCTAACTGGAGATTCGGAAAATTTTCGTTTGGGCTACAGCAAACAACTCCTGAAGCTCTTGAGATCTGAGAGAAATCCATAAATCACCTTGGTAACATGTACTAAACATTGATGGAGACTCGACAGGTTTCAACTCTAGGCTATAAGTTATATAGGAAATTAACAGATGTGCACGACATGACTTTCAGCAAACTTGGAGGTTTTCTAGAACTTTCAAAATCGTTGTACGAGCTAAAGTTTTGAATCCCACGACAATCGGTTCTATGAACCGGATTAGTCCGAGGCAGCAATGCTTTGGCCAAGCGCTGTCACCCCGTCACGAAGTTGCCGTTACAACAACAACAAGTTAGTCATCGATCAAATGACAGCGGGTTCTATGCTTCTTCGGCCAAAGGCTGAAGGTTTTAAATATTCATTTTTGCTTTTAAATATCCCAAAAGGAAAGAAGTCCAACGGTTTCAAATCACACGATCGAGGCGGTGGCGACTTTCTCGCGCAATAGAGACATTGTTTCGTTGGCGGTGTGGCAAGTGACACCATTGGATTGGAACCACAAATCATATTCTTAATTTCTGGTCACAATAAGTCTGGTATCATTTTGCGATAGCGAACACCATTTATGGTAATTGCTTGGGCTACCTTATTTTCGAAGAAGTACGGCCCAATAGCACCACCAGCCCACAGTTTGCTCGAAACAGTCACTTTTTGTAGATGCATCGGCTTTTCAGCAATCACTCGTGGATTTTCATTTGATCAAATGAGGCTTGTTGACGAATCCACTGTAGACACATTTGGTCGATTATGCTAACCAAAAAAAATCACAAAGTGCATTTTGATTTGAACGCCCATTTTGCCCATATATCTCTCTTTGGTTGAATTTGTCAAACACTGAATCAAAGAAATGTCAAATAAGGTTGCAAAAAAACGTGACGTTTAAATTTGACTCACACTAAACATCATGCATTATGTTTGGACAAGCCTTTATTAACGACTTGTACCCAATTCATGCGGCGTGTAGATAATATTAATTAGAGCTTAATTTCGGAGCTACTAGATATATATTTTAATTATTTCAGAACTTGTTTCTTAAGGTTCAAGGAGAACATCGAATTTACTACCCGTTTCCAGGTGAGCCCCGTAGGCGTATGAGTGATATTTATTTCTTTGTTTGTCCAAATTCAAGGAGAAGATTGGATTTTATACCACCGTTCCTGGTGTGTCCAGTAGGCGTATGAGTGCTATTTATTTCACAACATCATAAATGTTGATGTAATGGGTGATCCAAGTAGAGATATTTTTTTCACTATCAAAAAATGACAGATCACGTGTGAGTCGTGTCAAACTGTCATGTTATTTTTGTTTAGTATTGTTTGGCATTTCAATATGGAAAGAATTACGCCTGAACAGCGTTTACAAATCGTTCAACTTTATTACGAAAATTCGTTCAACTTATGATCCCCTTAATCGGCCTACTGAGCGTACTATTCGCCACACCATCACCCATCTTGAGACCCAGCATTAATTATTGGATAATATTCGACCGAATAGACCACGTCCAGCAAGCAGCGAAGGAAATGTTGCCGCCGTTGATGAGAGTGTACACCAAGACCGTGGAGAGTCGTTTCGGCGCCTTTCGCAGCAACTCTGACTGACGTATAGAACGACTTGGCCCATTTTACGCCTAGATCTTAAATTGAAAGCTTACAAAGAACAGCTTGTGCAAGAACTGAAGCAGCCTGACGTTCCCAAGCGACATCGCTTCGCTCTATGGGCTTTTAAAAAGTTCCAAGAAGATCCGACGTTTTCGAGCCAAATTATGTTCATCGATGAGGCCCATTTCTGGTTCAATGGGTATGTAAACAAGCAAAATATCCGCTTTTGGGACGAAGTGCAACCAGAAGAGGTTCAAGAGCTGTCACTTCATTCAGAAAAAACAACGAGTTGGTGTGGTTTGTGGGCTGGTGGAATCATCGGTCCATATTTCTTCAAAAATGATGCCCGTGAGAACGTAACCGTCAATGGCGACCGTTATCGTGCCATGATAACCGACAAATTGATGCCTGAAATTGCAGCTCGTGATCTCGGCGACAATTTAATTCAACAAGACGGCGCCTTCGGAGGAGAAAACACTTCGGTGAGCAGACAATTTCACGTTTTGGGCCGGTCAATTGGCCACCAGGATCGTGTTATAATCACACCGTTAGACTTTTCCCTGTGGGGACATTTGGATTCAACAAGACGGCGCCACTTCGGAAGAGAGAACACTTCGGTGAGCAGATAATTTCACGTTTTGGGCCGGTCGATTGGCCACCAGGATCGTGTTATATCACACCGTTAGACTTTTTCCTCTGGGGATATGTAAAGTCTAAAGTTTATGCGGACAAACCCGCTTCGGCCTTGGAGCAACACATCACGCGTGTCATTCGCCATTTACCAGTCAAAATACTCGAACGAGTCATCGAAAATTGGACTCAACGGATGGACCATCTGAGACGTAGCCGCGGCCAACTTTTGATAGACATAATCTTCAAAAAATAAATGCCAAGGAATGTTCATTCAAATGATAATAAACATTCCCCAGCCTCGAAATGGATCACGCGTTACATCATAAGAGGTGTATTTTACTCTTTTAATTATATATAAATTATAGATAAAATTTAAAAATTTCTCCCTCAAGACATCTTTATTTCCAAGAAATGGAGAGATTTCACCTTTTTTTGTTTCGATTAAGATTAAATCAAAATTGCCCTATTTTGGGGTCAACTAAATAATTTGTTTAACAGATTCCACAACGTTCTCTTGGTTTTTTTTAAACTGATTTTAAATTATTCAGTGATTACAATTTGAACAACCGCCCTCCCACAGTGGTAGGGAAGGGCTCCGCAGGATTTCTATCTTCTTTCCGGTTGCTTAGTGGAAAAAACACTGTTTAACAAACATTTTAATTAGTAACAGGCATTATGTCATTTGGAGTATTCGAAAAAAATCTGAAGAAGAAGAAAAGCAGCATATAAACAAAAATATAACACAACAAAACCATTTGTCCCAAAACAAAGGTATTGTTAAATAACATTCACAATGGAAAGCAAGAAGGCAAAACAGGATAAACGTTAATGAATACTCAGTAATTATACACTGGGGCAAAATGCTAAACCGACATGGCATTTCGAGAAGAAAGGATAAGAAGCCCAAGGCAGAAGTTGGGATAAGAGATGAAAAGGCAAAACAGAAACCAAAATTGAATACCAAACAAACACACGGTGGCCCTCCCACATATATTTAGCTAGACATTCCACAAACAATAAGTCCGTCGTAACTAACAAAGGAAGTCAAGTTCCAGTTTTACTTTCTTAGCCCAAAGAAAAACTGTTCCATTTTTTACCAACACACACAGATGTCGAAGTAATGTCCACGAAGAAGAACGTAAAAAGTATCCACAACTAAAATGAAACCAAGAGGTCAGTAGTTAGTCAGTAATACAGTATCTGTGCCAGCAGTGTCTATGGCAGCCACATGAACCATGAAAAAAGCCAACGTTTCCAAGCAGCTACAACAAAGTAGCAGAGCTTGGATGTATTTCTTCTTTCACTTGAGAAACTCCAGTAGCAACTGTAACAATGTTTCTTTTGGTGCCATCGCTAACAAAACCTCTGCTATTTGCCGAGAAAAAAAGTTCTTACCGCACAAAAACGTTCGTTTCTTTTCATTCATGATGTTGCAAGAAACCTAAGGAGCACCGAAAACAGACTGTTTGCCTTAAACGAGTAGATAGAGGAATGGTCAAGACAAATTGCTTGGAACCCCCTCCCCCCCACAAAAAATAGGTTTTTGTTGTTTGTCTGAAACATAAAACAGGGTTATATAACGTAGGAAGATTATCAGTTAAAAGAAATTATAAGAAAAACTCGTTTACATTATTTTATAAGAAATACAGGGAATTTTTGAAAAGTTTTTGGGAATTTAATAATTCTTTTATATACTCGTAAGTATATCATTAAAAAAGCATAATGGTTAAACATTTTATTAAAAATAATTATTAATGCAAACTGACTATCAACTAATACATTCATTTAAAAAAGATTATAATTAAATATTTACTGGTGCTTTCTAAAACCTATTTGGGAACTTACAATTTTTAAATAATCGCTTTATAAAAGGCTTGACGATTTTAAACAATACTGAAAATTATGTCTTGAACAGTTTTTATTCTGGCTCGAGATCACTGCAGTTTCTTTTCTAGAATCAATGTAAAAATTGTTAAAATGTATTGGCTAGGTTGCCTGGCTGACTGTACAGCTGTTTCTAAGCCCGCCAAGGGGTTTCTTCAGAAGTCTTTGCCAACAATTACTTGGGTTTTAAATCAAATGACTTATACGGGAGTCTCATTTGAATTACTGAGAATTACCCTTTGCGTATAATCTTCGGACAGTGCGTAGAGAAATATAATCAAAGCGCAATATAGTTTTTAAAATTGATAGCAGTTTACACATTTATAGTGAAAAATACCAAAAGGGGGAATTTGATGTTTTTGTGGGAAATTCCTTCGCAAGTAGGATTTTTAAATTGTGGATAAATTAAGCTCTTTTAATTTGTATCAATAATCTTCGAACAGTTCGTAGAGAAATATAATCAAAACGCAATTTAGTTTTTAAAATTGATAGCAGTTTACACATTTATAGTGAAAAATCCCAAAAGGGGGAATTTGATGTTTATGTGGGAAACTCCTTCGCAAGTAGGATTTTTAAATTGTGGATAAATTAAGCTTTTTTTAATTTTTATCAATTTTTATCAATAATCTTCGAACAGTGCGTAGAGAAATATAATCAAAGCGCAATATAGTTTTTAAAATTAATAGCAGTTTACACACTTATGGTGAGAAAATCCCAAAAGGGGGAATTTGATGTTTTTGTGGGAAATTCCTTCGCAAGTAGGATTTTTAAATTGTGGATAAATTAAGCTCTTTTAATTTGTATCAATAATCTTCGAACAGTGCGTAGAGAAATATAATCAAAGCGCAATTTAGTTTTTAAAATTGATAGCAGTTTACACATTTATAGTGAAAAATCCCAAAAGGGGGAATTTGATGTTTTTGTGGGAAACTCCTTCGCAAGTAGGATTTTTAAATTGTGGATAAATTAAGCTTTTTTTAATTTTTTATCAATAATCAACATTTTTTTAGCAAACATTTGAAAAATTTATGGATTTCATAAACACTTACAAATGATTTTTTAAAGCTTTTTGGGAATTTATTAAATAGAAATGCAGGGGATTTTTAGAAAAATTTTGGGAATTTGTATTTCTCAAAATCAATTATTGGAAAAATCTTCCTGGTGATAAAGTTACATAGCAAAATTTTGAAAAATTTGGAATTCATAAATCTTTACAGGGGATTTTTAAAAACATTATGGGAATTTATTATTAAAAAAACAATCATTAAATAAAAAATAACTGGTGATAAATTGATACTCCACAGTCGGTTATAATACCACTTCACATCATTTTTAAAAGCTTTTTAGGAATTTATTAAATATAAATGCAGGGAATTTTTAGAAAATTTTTGGGAATTTGTATTTCTCAAAATCAATTATTGGAAAAATCTTCCTGGTGATAAAGTTACATAGCAAAATTTTGAATTTGAAATTCATAATCCTTTACAGGGGATTTTAAAAAGCATTATAGGAATTTATAGTTTAAAAAACAATGATTAGAAAAAAACTAACTGGTGATAAATTGATACCCCGCAGTCGGCTATAATACCACTTCAAAGGGGATTTTTAAAAACTTTATGGTAATTTAAGTTTTTTTAAAAGAAATATTTCTTTAGAAAAAGGTTTTTCGCATAATATTGACATTTGTTGAAGTAGATAGTAAACTACACATTTTTTTTTGGGTTTTACTTTTTAATTGTGAATAAATTCATGATGTTTTTTTAATAATTAGTCTTAGTGAATAAAAAAGATATTTAAAAAAATGGGGATTTTATTATTTGTATTAACAATTTTGTTAAAAACTTGTCTTCTATTTAAATATAGAAGCAAGAGGTCTTGAGCCGGTTTAATCCCTGTTCAATGTGAATTTCATTTTTACTAATATTTTGAAAAATTTCGGAATTTATGAACACTTACTGGAGATTCAATTTGAACAGATATTATAACCGGCTCAAGGGATTTTAAAAACTTTTTTGGGAATCTATACTTTTTAAGAACTATTTTTATTACAACAAGTTTACTTGTGATAAATTTACATTTAATAGCAAAACATTTTTGAAATTAAAAGAATTTACACATTGTAGAAATAAAGTCCTGAAGGGGGACATACATTTTTTGTGAGAGTTGTCTCATTATTAAAATTTTAAAATTGGGAATAAATTTATGCGTTTATGGAAATAAAGCTTATTCTTATAATAATAATACAGCTGTAGAATTAAATAATGAAGCTGTAGAATTAAAAAAAATTCATACGAAAAATATTTAAAGCGGGGATTTTTCGAATTTTTTGGGAATAAGCGCTATTATTAGAATTTTCAAAAAACTGTTAATTGATGAAAAATTTGTATAATTTTAAATACAAAATGAAAGGGTGCATTTGAAATTTTTCGCAAATTTCTACGCCATTCTGAAAGTTTAAGAAATTCGGAAGAAATGTAATATACCCTTTATAATAAATTTAAATGGTTTACATTTTCTCGGCCCCTTGGGTCTATGAGTCCGACCCCAATCTTGCCAAATCTTCAAAATATATCCATATTTTGACGTGTAGTTAAACCGGCTATAACTTAAGAAGCCATACGAATATGACTATTTTTTTAACGGCAGCCCCTTATGTTAACCATAAAGACAAAAGTTTTGGGTTCCATGTGTCATTAGAATTTATACTTACGAGCAGAAGAATTCCTGCTATTGAGATTTAATGTCCCTACACCATATTGAGGACACGGTTGAATAGAGGTTTTAATTAAACAGAGGCTAACATCATCATTATTTTCCCAGCTTCTAAAATGAGAATAGGTGTTCTACTGATTTATCTGCTCTCACTGATAAGCTGGTACATATACGCTTTTGACTTACTACTGACGAGCTTTAAAGCTCTTAGTGCTTACCGTATTTCACCTTCTTACTGATTTACATTATACTTATAGTTTCTGCTTATACTTTCACCGATAAATCTCCGTGCTCTATATTCTTCATTTATATTCTCAATGACGAATAATACGGTTTCAACGGCTGATCTTAAATTTTCAATAATTTCGGAATTTCCGTGTCCTCTCTTGCTCTCTTCTCTCTGAGAAATATCAAAGTTTCTTTAGCTGAGCATAAATTTGATCAATTTGCCTTATCACTGGCGAGCTTTAGAGTTCTACTCCAGTGCTTACCTTGAATCACATTTTAACTGGCATCTATTATAGTTTCTGCTTATAATTTCACTGAATATTCTGCGTGTTTTATATTTTTCAGTTATATTCTCACTGACGAAGATTACATTTTCAACGACTGACCTTTAATTTCTCATTGTTCTCGAAATTTTCATGTTTTCTTTTTTTGCCCTTTCTCACTGACTAAGTTTCTCTCTTCACTTACAGTTTCAACGGCCGATCATAAATTTTTCATTAACGCACCTTAGTGTTCTCTTTTCTCCAGTTTTCTTCGAACTGAAGGATATCTTAATTTCCACGGGTAAGCTTTAATTTCGCATTATACAGCCCCCAGTGCCCTGATCGGCGACCATCAGCGTTCTCTGTTCTCCAATTTTCTAAATTACGAAGACGAAAAGTGTTTTGTTAGAGAAGCTTTAATTTATTGCGTATGTTTATCAAGAGTTCTCCGATGAGAATCCGTGTTTTCTGTCTTTCTCTCACCAGAGAAGTTACATTATAGAGAGAACTACAATCAAAATCTCTGATGTTGTCAGGTAGCATGTAACAGCAAAAACTCAAAAATATCAATTGGTGCTTCCTCTTACCAGAGAACTTATATTATAGAGATAACTCCCTTAAAAAACCTCTGATTTTATCGGATAGCGTGTAAAGGCAAAAACTCAAAAATAGCAATTGAGTTTTTTATGGAGAAAATAATGACTTTTCTTCAAATTCTATTTTGTGACACCGCTTTGTGACACCTTCTCTCACTGCACGCAGAAAAAAAGTATGGTTGTGGTGACAATATTCGAAGAAGATAATACTATTGTTGGGTATATGGTTGTGGTACAACAATATTATTATCCCCACAACAATAGTATGATTCAAATTCGACCATACTATGATCCTCACGACAATAGTATGATTAACACATAACCGTACTATGATCCCCACAACCATAGTATGATTCACACTCAACCATACTATGATCTCCACAACCATAGTTGCGACGAACATACTTTTATTGCGGAGCACATATTATTATTGTCGTGACCATGTAGTAACCATGTTTTTTCTCTGCGTGTGATAAATATCAGATGTTTTCCGGATAAGCTTTTATATCGCAGCGATTAGCCTCAGTGCACTCGCCAATAAGCCTCCGTATTCTCTGTTGTCCAGTCCTCGTACTATCTCACAGCCTGAGTAGTTTCGCACTCTCTGTTGTCGAGTCCTCTCACGGTTGAATATCACTGATTTCCCTAAAGATCTTGCATTTCTTAGTGGCAGGCCTGCCATATCTCCATTAGAGTAGCTTCGGCCTCAATGGCTTTAAGGTGGAACCGTTTTTTGCATACAGGACAGCCTTGGTCTCTTTGTAAGAAGCCTCACTGATGATTGCCTATTATAAGAAATCATTTTACTACATTCTTTATTGTTAGGTCTAAAGGTGAGTCGGGAATGCATTGACAGCATTTTTAATCATTTGCATATTTTCCCCAGACTTTCCCCAATTGTCAGTTTAAAAATCGTTTTCCTCATTGACAACTTCTGCTGATGCCATCTTTTCCTTGCTTCTTTTTCGCATCTTTTAGATGTGGTGGCTGAGCAAAAAAAGCTACAAAGAAAAAAGCCAACAAATTCATCCGAAATATGACCATAAATACCACAAGCTTTTAGTCTAATCAACCAAAGTGCCAACGAACACAGAAAACGAACTGAATCCTACATAAAATACACAAAACACCGCAAAAAAGGAGGTTAATGAATGTCATTGTGTTTAAGGGCACACTTGTGTCATTACAAGCCAGGAATGGGAACGAGGAGGGACGCACTGCGAATGGTCGAGCGTGAAGAGAGTCAGCATGAACAGCTTTATGGCCACATATAAGCAGCATATAAAACTTAAATATGTTTGAATTTATGTCAGCTTTTTGTTTTGTGGCCCATAGCAAAATAAAAAATGAAACCAAACGAAAGTGGAAAAAATGGCAACATAATTTGGAACAATCTTGTTATGGGACCACATGAAAAATATAAAACTAAAAAAAAATAAATAAAATGAAGGAGTGTAGGGTTTTTTGTTTCGGTGTGAACGCAACATTAGTGGGTTAAGGGAAAACGGAAGTTTTAACGAGAAACAAGAAAAAACGTCAAGTGGGATTAAACTGCATGTCAGTCGTTGTGTTTTATGGCAACTTGAGGGTGGGGAGTGTATGGCTAAATGAGTTGCTTGAAATAGTAGCTCATTTAAAACAGACTTTAAAGTACTCGAGAGGACTTGGGTAGCTATTAGGAGCAGTTATCTATTTGTTTTTGAGTTAGGGTTTTACAGGGTGGTGTGAATCAATGTGGGTTTTTAACAAGTGAAGACGTCGTTAAGTCTACCTGGCCGAATGTTATTAATAACCCAATTTTGGGCTCCTCGTGTTCATGAGTCTGACCTTACTCTGAAGCAAATCTTTAGAACAAATCCAAATTTTGACTCTTTTTTTTTAAAATTTTCCTAATTTTCACAGTTAAGCTTTAATTTTTCATTAACAGCTCCCAGAGTCCCGATCAACGACCATTAGCGTTTTGTAGGAGCAGCTGCAATTTATCACGTACATGACTCAAGAGTTCTCACCAATGAGAAATCGTGTTTTTTGTCTTTTGCCTGGCTTCCTCTCATCAGAGAAGTTATATTAGAGAGAAAACAAAACAAAACTTCAATAATATAATTTGGTGTGCTTTGGAGAGAATAAAGAAAATAAAGTTAGGGTTTTACAGGGTGGTGCGGACCCAACTGGGTTTGAAACAAGACAAAACGTCGTTAAGAAGAAAAATAACCTTATATAAGGTTAACTTAACTATAAATAAACATTATTTGGAGTCTACGTTATATATAGTTAATTTGAACCATTTGTTGTTGACTGGTATTTAACAATAATAATAGTTAATTTAACTATTCTATGGTTGCATTTTTCAACCATGAAAATGTTTATTTTTTTTGTTGTTTTAACAATGCATTCTTGAGTTTATTAACCATTACAATTGTTATTATAAAAGCAATTATTGTTGTTTTAAGAATGCATTGTTTTTAACCATGAAAATTGTTAAAATAAAAATTTCATAGTTAATTTATTGAAACAATACATTTTCAATTTAACAATGAAGTTTTTAACTATGAAGATTGTTATAGAAATAATTTTTAATTGTTAAGATGACTTATTATTGGTTACCTCTTTAAACCAGAAATTTAGTTACTTTTAAAATTTTTAATATTAAATTAACCTACTAATTATGTTTTAAGGCAGTCGCAATCATTGCAACTACGTGTCACTTAATTCTGAACTTCGTAAAACAAAAAGCAGATAAAAAACTTCGATACAGAAGAGTCGAATGATCTTTAAATTTTTGTGTGTGTGCAGCACAATTTTCTGCCTCTCTCTTGAATAAAACCAACCTATTCAATCACCTTTTTTATTTTATGGACATTTATAACTTTATTTTGTCTTCGTTATTAAACATTTACCATTAATAATTTAACCAAACATATGGTTTAAAAAATCATTGTACTTTCGGCTCAGTGCAGGCCGAATTTTATGAATGATCGGTTTCTTGCCCCTTGTGTCCATAAGTCTGACCTTACTCTAAGCCAAATCTTTAGAAAAAATTCAGACTTAAACGCGTAGAGAAGTTGGGGTTTTTGAAAGAAGTAAAAAAGTCGTTAAGTTTTGATCTCACAAATCTGACCTTAATCTCAGATGGCAAAACAAAAGTAAACCTATGAAAAAAATTTTCCTCTATGACAAACAACAATAAAAACCTGATCTTATAAGCTTGTGGAGTAATACACTTTTTCAAAAGATAATAACAACAAACCAAAAACTCTTTACAAAACGACGTTTGTACTTGTTGAGTCCAAATACGGGCCGTTTTTTGGACATCTTGGCTCCATGAGCCCTACAATTATCTCAGGCAAATGTTCGAAATAAATCTGTATATAGATTAGCAGTTAAATTTGCTTTTATTTAAGTGTTGATAGGTTCATTTTAATATGGGCCCCTTAAACTAAAAGAAGCCCACCTACAGGTTCTCTCCAGTAAAATGAGTTTGCAGATGTCATGGGTCATGTCTACAGATTAAAGCACCCTTGGAGTCATTAAGGTAGTTTCGAGTCTTGCTAACTCATCTGCTTTACAGTTTCCTGATACATCCCTGTGACCCAGCACCCAAATATGATTAATATTTAAAAGCTGAACATTAAAGTCTTATCCGTATTGAAAGAGTTTAATCGAGGAGGATATCGAAACGATAGAACACTTTCTGTCCAGCTTTCGCGATATCAAGAATTCTACACATTCTGGCCAGTGCGACAAGTCTAGAGCACTTGGAAGGGAAGTGTTGGAGACGGATTAAAAGTTTCGTAGACAGACGATCCTCCGACAGCCGGTTCTATGCACCAAGGAGGAATTCTTCAGCCAAGAGCTGTCCCTCCGGCAGTATGTGCCGCTACAACATCAACAACAACAAACCATCCAACAGGAGCGCACATCAAGCAGTGTTCTGGCCTAGGTGTACTTCGCCAGGGTGTTAGTCCATCATTTAAGACCCCTGTACTTTAAACCAACCAAGCTTCATCAAAGCTCTCTCGTAGCTTGTAGCAACTCCCTACAAACAAAAGTTTTTGTATTGGAGGATTTTTTTCATCTTCCGACCCCTATCGACCATTGCCCATGGAAGCCTTCAGTTTAGCCAAATCGTACGTGTGGGGGCTGTGAAAGAACCATCGACGATACCCCGACAGCCGTTTCTATGCACCGGATCGACTCGTAGGAGGAATTCTTCAGACAAGGGCTGTCACTCCGGCACTATGTGCCGCTACAACAGTAACAACGACAAACCATCGAATAGGAGCGCACAAAAATCCATTTTCTGGCTTAGGTGTACATCCCTGTGGTATAAGTCTATCCTTAAATACCCTATGTAGTTTTAACCAACCAAGTTTTACAACAAAGGTCGCTCGTGGCTTGTAGGCAGCTTTAAACTGAAATTAGGGCCTAATTATTTCAAGACCAAGGACACTCGAAATGGATCATCTATGGGTGTCCGCTTGCCTTTTTTAGTTTAGACACTGAAGGAAGTCCTTCTTATCTATCGAGGTTATCCCTTAATTAATATTCTGTTGTGTAGGGCTCTACGGGGCTTTCCAAAACCTTGGGTCCTCAAACAATTTACGATTCATCAACAAACTACTAAATGCACCTCCCTTTATTTAATTACCTTTGTAGAGCTTAAAGGGACTAAGAAACAAACCATGTGATTTCTGCCAAAAATCCTTCGGTTTCCTAAGGATTCACTAGGAAATACTGCCAATAAAATAAACTGTTTGTTAATGAAATTTAAAACCACAACACCATTTCGTATTCGATAAATTTTACTAGGGAATCCTTCAAATCCTCCCACGCCACCTAGATGAGCCATATGGCATAACTCCGCATAGCCTTGAAAGATAAGAACCCCCCTGGCAACAGTCGGTCTTTAGGAAATATCCCAAACCCTCGGGGAAGGGGGGCCTAGTAAATCTCACGCAGAAACTTAATTGTTACTAAGTCTACTTCACCACCAAGCTCCTGCGGCGGCAAGGAAGGCTATACGAATTCTGTTTTTTTCAACGCCTTTTGCCAGTGCTAACAAAAAGGATTTTTTAATTAGTTGTAGCAATAAAAGGAACAGCTTTAACCACCAACAACAACGGCAGCAAACAACAAAAAGCTGGTTACAATTCATCTGTGTAAAAAGCCAAACCAAAACAGCCATCAGTCGTCAGGCGATGTGTGCGGAGAAGGGAAGGAAGAGCTCAACAGCAGCATCAATGGCAGTAATCACAAAGGATTTCTCATTTTAATTGGTTAGAAGACCGCAATGTCAGGACTCATACAAGCACACACACTAAGAGTTAACATCAGAGGATGGCAGGACGCTAGGAAGCAAGTCGGGACCATTACAAACTGCAAAACATCATGTGGAAAATACAACAAGACGCAAAAGCCCAGTTAAGCCTCAACCGCAAATTATTTTCATTAGATTTGAAATCATATTAAACACTACAACAACAATGAAAAAAACACTAAAACAACAACAATAACAACATGAAATGAAAAGGAAAAAGAATCAGCTCAAATATACTACCGACACAAGCCCACACACTCATACAACCGACAAACTTGGCTGTATTTAACCAACTCGCTTTCTTTCACATCCCCTTCATATCCGCCCCTCTTTATTTTCCCTTTCCCAAGCCAAACCGCCTTTCTGGCTTTTACAGAAATTAAACGAAAGAAAATAAACAGAACTCGAATGGTTGGAAAGGAAAATCTAACAAAACAATGACGAAAAGCAACAACAACAAATGTTTTGACGAGAAAAAACACTGCACCGAAGAGAAGAGGTTTAAAAAATATGAAAACAGAAGAAAGGGTAAATAGCCGAGAGGTTTGTTAAAAGTTTTAATGCTAAAATACAGAATAAAGGCAAACAAAATGTAAAAAGTTGTTTCGTTTTGTTTGCATTTATTTGGGATCAGCAAAATTCACAGAAAAAACGTAGTAATTACAACTCATTACCATTTGCATTACTAGGTAATGACATCTCATTTCCTCTACAATGAGTTTCGAGTAAAAAGTAACCACATACTTAAACAAGTTCATGAATAACCAGTTATTTGGTCAGTACTTGTTCGAAGTGTGCTCATCTTCTCTCTCACTCTCATTTTACTTATTGTATATTATTTAAGGCTCTACTCGCTGGCTCTCTTATTGTCAGAGTTATTGTTTGGCAGTGGCTAATTCGTAAGTTCAGGGTTATTTGGGATCAGCAAAAATCACAGTAAAAACTTTGAAAGTACAACTCATTACCATTAGCATTACGAGGTAATGACATCTCATTACCTTTAGCAGGAGTTAAGAGTTAAAAGTAACACTATACAGTAGTAGTACGTCAATAAGCAGTTATTTGGTCAGTACCTGTGTTAAGTGTGCTCATTTTCTCTCTCACTCTTATTTCACTTTTTGAATTTTATTTAAGTCTCTCCTCTCTGTCTCTCTTATTGTCAAATTTTTTGTTTGACAGTGGACAATTCGCAAGTTCAGTCGGCCCGAAGCTTTTTTACTCTTTACCTTGGAGAAAGTTCCTGTGTTGGAGGCTATGGTTGCTGGCAGCTAGTTCATGTATGACATATTTGGGATCAGCAAAAATTACCGAAAAAAGCTTTGTAAATACAACTCATTACTACTTGCATTAGAGGTAATGACATCTCATTACATTTAGCATGAGTTAGTAGTACATCAATAAGCAGTTATTTGGTCGGTAGCTGTTCAAAGTGTGCTCATTTTCTCTGTCGCTCTCGTCTCGTCTCTCCTCTCTGTCTCTCTTATTTTCAAATTTATGGTTTGGCAGTGGACAATTCGAAATTTCTGCCCGGCCGAGGCTTTCATACTCTCCACTTTGGATAAAGTTCCAGTATTGGAGGCTCTGGTTGCTGGCAGCTAGTTAATGTTTGACTGGGTCTTAATTTCCGACCAATATCGACCATTGCCCATGGATCAACGCCTTCAGTTCAGCCAATCGTATGTGTGGGGGGCTGTTAAGCGAACTTAATGCGCTTTTAAGTCAAATGAAGATTTTTGAACCCTACACCACACTGTGGTACAGTGTATTATGAGTTAGTGCTGATGTTTGTAATACCTTAAAGCAGTGATGGGCACTTTGGCTCGTAGGAGCCTTTTGCACTTACGAGCCGGCCGTTTGCACTTGAGTGCTAGACAAGGGGGACAGTCAAGAGCCAGCATGAAGGGAAGGAATAAATACTCTCTCTCTCTCTGCTTACTCTACTCTCACATTTCTCATGCATGACGACATGCTTTGCCCACAAGCACAGTGGGATAAACACCAAATTCTCATAATACAAAATATAAAATTTAAATAATACATATACTGGAATTTGAGAAATGTCCGTAAATTTTCCAATCATAGTATTATTAACATAAAAATAAAAGAAATTAAAGAAGTAATTATCGAAACATTTAAGTGACAAATTTTAATAATGTTCAATCAATTTTCAATAAAAAATGCATCTTGTATTATCATTTATTTAAATTTTTGGCATAATTGCCAATATTTTTTACAATTATCAAGGCTTTAAGTTAAATAATTAAAAATAAATCTCATAGATAGATTTACAATATATTTTCTAAACTTCAGTCATTTTATCAATCCCGACAACAAACAAAAACAAACAAACAAAATTTGAAAATTTTCGATTTAAAAACATGTAATGGACCACAGTGCTTGATTGAGCGACGTCGAAAATGAAAAGTGGTGCCGCTTACACATAATTGTATGCTTTATGTTTACAACAGTTTCAACATTTGTAAAATCTATTGAAATTAGCTTAAAATTTGTTATTTAAAAAGAAGAAAATTTAGTTACATTTTTTAAAAGTAAAGTCAATGTGAAATTTGTAATTTTCAAACAAATAATTGTATATAATTATCATTTGATATTTGCAGTTGAAATTTTTATCCATTAATTGAGGGAGGCGGTAACCCTATTGCAGTCTTTGCTGAGAGAAAATTTGTTATCAATGTTAGTTTCTCCGCAACTCTTGTGCGATGAACATCATTTACGGATGGGTGTAGAAATTTTTTCGTTTCCCTTTCCCCGCAAGTACTTGTGCCCCTTGTCTAGCACTCGTTTGCACTTTGAGTATTTTAGGAGCCGAAAATGTGCCCACCACTGCCTTAAAGGAATGGAGATAGACGCCATATTAAAGCTGCATGGTACGTTATAAGCCAATAATTTACTCTGGCAAAACTTAAGCATATCGGTCCTTATTTTCATATAGCCACTATTCAAATGTCCTTCTCGATTTCAATACCTTCAGCTTTAGAAGCCAAATATTACGAGCGACAATTACCCATTTTGGTGACCATATCGGCCTGTGATTTCGAATAGCTCCTACATCAAGGTGTTTCCCAATTTCAGGACCTGCAGCTCTGGAAGCCACAAACTAAACCACAAAAAACAAGACCCAATCACGCTTATATTCTACATGGTACGCTATAGGCGGCCAATTATAAACTCTGGCGAAACTTGACCAATTCGCTCCTTATTTTCATATAGCAAGCATTCAAATGTCCTTCCTGATTACAGCACTTACAGCTTTAAAAGCCATTTATTATATCTGATTTCGATCAAATATCCCATAAACCGTTAAGAGCGACCAACATCCATGTCTGACCCATTGGATTATATTGGGTAATGTTTTCGAAAAGCTCCTACACGAAGTTTCCTCCCGATTAGAGGTACTGCAGCTGTAGATGTCCCAAAACTAAAACAATCACGCTAAAATTTTGCATAGTAGATAACGAGCGACCAATAGCTAAATTGGGTAAAACTGGAATGCTTAGGTCCATATTTTCCTATATGTGACGCGCAAAATAGAAAGGGACCTAAGGGTAACAACCAGTTTTGTTCAGGAGAGCCATTTTAAAGATTTAAATGCGTGTATCTTTGGTGTACAATCACTTTCATAAAACGCACTTTTGGGGCATGGGATCGGTCTCATTCGATGCTCAGATGTTGTCCACATCAAAAAAAGAAAAAAAAAAATGAAAATTGATTTTTTTACCCTTAGTTCCCTTTCTCTATGCGCTGTCACATATAACTTTCCGATTTTAGAAACTGATCCCGACCAAACTTCGCATACGAGTAGAACATAAAGAGCGACTAAATCCTATCTCTGGTAAAATTTGACCAAATCGATACATGTTTTCCAATGTCTCCTACTTATAATCCTCAAATTAATCCTGATCATGATTGAATTGAGCCTCGAAGTCACAGTTCTAATATACAGCCACAGAACATCAACGTACTTATGAGAGAGGAAAGGAAGCTTAGAAGAGACTGGCAACAATACCGCTCACCAGCTCTTACAAAAGAAAACTTCGAAATTGTTTGAAAGAGTTAAATGCTGCCTTGACGTTAATCGAAGTCAAACCGATCTCAAGAATTATCTACGGATCCTGGAACCATCAGGAGAAACAAATTATAATCTCTGGAAAGCTACAAAAAGCAAGCAAAGACCGATAGCTCATGATTCACCCCTGCGTCAACAAAATGGAGGTTGGGCAAAGACTACCGAAGACAATAAAAACTAATTTGCGAACTATCTCGAAACTAAATTTACACCAAATAGTAATTCAGCTATAGCTTTAGAGGCCATTTACTACATCCAATTTCGACTAAATTCCACATAGCCGCTTAACAGCGTCTAATAGCGAATTCTGCTGAAGTAAGACTTTATGGGTCCATGTATTTGAACAGGTATCACACAAAGGTTTCTTTCAAATTAAACCTTTGGAAGTCACAAATTTCAAATAGAGCGTTATGACATAAAGCCATGTTTTATGAAGCTCGACCACATTGGTTCATATTTTGATATAGCCCCAATACAAATGACCGTTCCGATTTGAGGTCCCGTCTCTATACACAATAGATTATAAATTCGATCTAGTTCAAAAAGGCATAGAGCGTTATTTGCACGAATCATGTGATCAAACTTCTGATATTGGCGCGGAGTCTTTTTAATAACAGAGTGGTGTAGGGTATCTCAAAGCTCAACAAATTCAGGCGCACCTGTGTCCATTTAAGGGAAACTTTTCCCTCTCGGCCGAGTTAGCCTATTTACATTTATAAGCCATCATCAGCTAAATTTTCAGGATCCTAGCACTATTCGTTCGGCTGCTATTCTGCTTTCGGCAGACATTCTGCCGGGCGTACGGATAGTCATGGCTAGATCTTTTTAGATTTTGGGGATGATCGAAATCGACTTAATAGGATCTCCAATACTTCGGTGTTTTGCAAGCGGAATAAAAAAAATTCGTACGTATCGTATACACTCCATCCTACGGTAGAGGGTCATGACTAGATCTTTTTATATTAAAGGGATAATCAAAATGTAGTTTATAGGATCCCCTATATTTCGGTCTCTGGCAAACGGAATAAAAAAATTCGTACGTATCGTATACACTCCACCTACGGTAGAGGGTTATGGTAGATCTTTTTAGAGTTTTGGGCTAATCAAAATTCAATTTATAGAATCTCCAATATTTCGATCTTAGGCAAACGTATAGGGACCAAAAGAATCATCACCCACCAGGATTAGATAAGGAATCACAAGGATTTGGAATTATCTAATAAACATAGCAGCGATGTATAGCATCCTGTGGTATAATAAAGGTTCCTAAGAAACTTCTTGATTTAATTAGTACTAACCCAGTCGTAATGAAGTAACCTAAAAAGAAATAGAGATTAACTTCCTTAGAAGCTCCTTACAGTAATTCCAAGTTAAAGTATCAATTATCTTCCCTCATATGTTAAGAAAGAAATTAGAACTGTTAACTAAGAAGGTTGTATTAAGTATGTATTAAAAAAACTAGAAAATTCCTCAAATGCCTTCTTACTTTTACTCATTTTCTCTCACATCGCATCCTTCATAGGCCCCTTCAACAGCAGTGACACTGTGAAATCCTTCAACAGCCACCAAAGAAAAGGCGAAAGGTTTCTTCATTATCGGGATTATGATAAATATGTACATACATTTGCAGACTAGCAAACAAAACTGCCAGAGAAGCGAAATGCTTCTTTGCCCGACCGCCCAAATATTTGTATACGCTTCGTGTGGGTTAAACCAATTTTATGTGAAATAAAATATTTCAAAACGGAATTTGTACTCTTGATAAAAGCCATATATACGGCGCAAAACCTTTCACCTATACAAACATGAGGGGAGGGCAAACTCCTTAACCCCTCACCCCACCACCACACCATGAAGAACGAGACGTTTACGCCAACGTCACAGACGTGCATACCCGTACATTTACATACGCCTCTTGCCCGATTTGTTTGCGCTCATATGGCTTTCAAGAGTTTTGGCAACTTAGACCCAAGTGCCAAAAAGTTGGGCTATGGTGTGGGGGGTTGGTTTTCCCGAACATGGCAAACGCATAAACCCCTTTGGCCCCTGTTTAGATAATGTAATTTAATTTTTCATCTTTCTACGCTCTCCTTGTTTGGCTTCGGTACACATAAATTCGAATTGAATGGATGTAAGCAAATATGTGCCCGTAAAAGGGTTGTGCCACATGTGTCACGAGGTTCCATTGACTCTTGGCTTGCGGGGCTAAATCAAATATTTTAGCTCGTGGGAGGATTTTCAAGTGTGGAGGTTTTGTATTTAAAGTAACACAACCAAGAGCGTTATTTTTGCCTAGAATCTGTTACAAATTATTTATTTAAAAAAACTTAAAAAAAGTCTTTAATTTCAGTTTCATCGAACCTTAAATACCTCCGCCGTGATTGAAAGTCCCTATTCTCATTTAAACCCTTAAAATAAATCCCTATTTGGATTTGTAGCAAAACTGGTTTTAGTTCATGCCTATACTTAGAGGTGGTCCCTTCTTCTGACAATATAGGCCATTTCTTGCAACATTTGGTCCATGAGTCTGAAACTATTCTCAGCCAGAACTTCAAATAAATCTACTTAATAGGGACATAAATACTGTTACAACATTGAACACATCCATTTCAATAGTACAACTGAACATACCCCGTTAATGTCATATGGGGTTTGAAAGCTAACCTCAATAGCGATAGTCTGTAAATTGTTTCAACTTTCATCATGGAGTGGTCAGATAATGAGAACCGTATCGCTGTAAAAGCGCTTTCAAGTGTGAAATGAAAAAAACGATATTTTCAAAACGCTCCGGCCACCAGGGATTAGCCGCATGTTCGTCTAGCGATGCATAAAACTGTTTGAGAAGACTGGAGATGTAAAAGACCGCCACCGGTCGGGCCGCCCAAGCTCTGTTCGAACACCGCTTGTCATCAAAGCCGTTAAATCAAGAATTCACAGAAATCCGCTTCGAAAACAGAAATTCATGGCCCATGAGATGACAATCACGCAAAAGTCCATGAGTCGAATCATTAAAAAAGACTTGGGAGTTGGAGCTTTCAAACGACGTACAGGACATTTATTGACTGCAGCTTTACAAAAATAGGATTGAAAAATGCACGTTGATTACTTGCACAGAAAAATTTCGTTCACTGATTAAAAAATTTTTACCGTTCAGGAAAAATTTAACAAGCAAAATGATAGAGTGTATGCTCGGTCATCTAAGGAAGCACCTGATCCCAAGGGTGGAAAAGGGTTACACCCAGCTTCAGTCATGGTTTGGTGGGGTGTCTCTTACGATGGCGTCACTGACCTGCATTTCTGCGAACAAGGAGTCAAAACATCGGCCAAAGTTTACCAAGAAACCATTTTGGTAGCTGTTGTGAAGCCTCTAAACAATTCGCTGTTCCAAAACTAGCCATGAACTTTCCAGCAGGATTCTGCGCCTGCCCATAAGGCTAAAACGTCCTAGGCCTGGCTTCAAAACAATTTGTCAGCTTTCGTTTCCTCCAAAGAATGGCCCTCAGGCAGTCCAGATTTGAACCCATTTGATTACAAATTGTGGACGGTTTTAGAGGACAAGGTTTGTCACAAAAGATACCCCAACATTGGATCTCTTAAGACTGCTTTGGTTCGAGCTGTAGCCAATTTTTCTATAAACGAGGTTCGTGCAGCTATGGACGATTGTCCAGTGCGACTTAAGGCGTGTGTAAAGGCAAAAGGCGGACATTTCAAATAAGTGGATTCTTTTTGGATACAATATACATCAGTAAATATATTAAGAAAATATTTGGTCCAAAAACATTCAGTACTTTTTATTTTACAGCATAAAACGTGTGTAACAGTATTTATGTCCCTGCTAAGTAGTATGTCACTTCAAGAGCGACAGGACCTCAAATCGGAAAAGACCTTTGTGTAGAGGCTATTCAAAACCATGGACTAGTATAATCAAGATTCACCAGGGATAATAAGTAGTCGCTCATAGGTCACTCAAGCACATTTTAATCACGATATAGTTCAACTTCTGGCTTTAAGAGCGCCAGATCCTCAGAACGGAAGGGGCCTAGGTGTTGGAGCTATTCGAAAACATCGACTAATATAATCTTATTTCACCAGTGATAATACCATTTCTCTTATAGGTCACCATGCATAATATGAGCATGATTGGGCTTAACTTGTGGTTTCAATAGCGACAGAGGCTATTCTAAAACATGGACTGGTATAATCTAGTTTCACCAGAGTGTGCGCTTATAGGTTACCCATGCACAATTTGAGCACGATAGGGTTTAATTTGTGGCTTCTAGACCGTCAGGACCACAAATCGGAAAGAACCTTTGTGTAAAGGCTATTCAAAAACATGAACTGATATAGGCTAGTTTCACCAGAGATAATTATCATTCACTTATAGGTCACCCTTGCACAATTTGAGACCTTGGTGTGGGGCATATTCGAAAGTATGGACCGGTATTGTCCAATTTTATCAAGGATACATAATGGTCACTCACCACGATTATTGTAAGTACTTTCCGGTTAAACTTGTGGCTTCTAAAGCAGCAGGACCTCATTTCGGATAGACACTTTGTGTGAGGACTAGTCGAAAACATAAAGCGATATGGTTAAATTTTACCAGAATTGGTATTTGTAAGAGTCGAAGGTAGTATGTGGCGTCTAAAGCTGCAGGTTCTGAAATCGGTATGGGGTATTCTTGAAAATATAAGCATATATAGTCCAGTTTCACCAGAGTTAATATCTGGTGATATAATAACGTACCATGCAAAGTTGAGTGTCATCGGGTTTAATTTGTGGCTTCTAGAGCGGTAGGACCTCATAGCGGATGGGACCTCTGTGTGGGACTTATTCGAAAACATTGACCGATAAGTTCAATTTCCCCAGAGATTGGTGCTTGTCGACCTTAACGTTCTTTGCTCAATTTGTTTGAAGTCCGATGTAATATGTGGCTTCTAATGCTGTCCGTTCTGAAATCGGGAAGGACTTTTCTGTGGGGCAGGAATATATGGACCTATATAGTTCAGTTTCACATTAGTTAAATATTGTTGGATTTAATTTGTGGCTTTTTCGAACTGCAGGGAATCCTATCGAGAGAGACGTTTGTGTGGGGTTTAACCCTTTCGCCCCTACTGGGATCATATGTCCCAGCGATGTTGCTTACATCATTACTTTTTTATTTTCTTTTACTTTTTTATCTCCCCACCGACATCCTAATAAAGGTTAAAGCATTATCTGTGGCATAATTAAAAAAAACTGCGCTGAATTATAGCGGTCTCATGTATTCCTAACATCTTAGATATTGCCGTTATAACTGTATTTGAAGTCAAAATTGAAATAAACCTAAAAGATTTAAAAAAAAACTCCGGGGTGAAAGGGTTAAAGGATTTAACGTTAAAGCCCACTTCTACCAGAGTTGGGTATATTTAAGCGAAATTTGCTTGGAATCGAATACAATATTTAGCTTCTACAGCTGCAAGATTTGAAATTGTAAAAGAAAAAGGATAATATAAAAACAAAGAGAGTTATGGGCCGATTGCACTAGGGTTCGTTCTTAGCCAAAACCAGAACAACGTACCAATTTTCGTTGAAATCGGTGTATAATTCCGATCTGTACTTTAATAACAACAATATTTAAGCAGACGGACGGTCAGACTGATGGACAACGCTTAATAAAATGAGATGGTGATTCTAAATCGTTCTGTTTACATAACTTCAGGTCTATTTTCAATCCTTTAAGGTGTTACCAACATCAGCCCTAAGTCATAATGCCCTGTACCAATGGTGGTGTAGGCTACAAAAATAACTGCGTACCCTGAGTGGGTTGCCCCCGATGCATGCAGCGAAAAGATGAACATCCACAACAACAGCCAGTATTTGCCAAGCGGCAAAATGTGCTTAGCAAACACAGACACGCAGGTTGCACACACACGCGCAGACACAAAATATCATCTCAATATATTTTGAAAGGATATGCTCAAGAAGGACCAGGAGAAGGGGAGAAAATAACACCTGCGGTATACTGTCTAACAAGATTAAAGATGTTAAAAAGGTGTTAGAGCTATGCCAAAATGAAGCCGAACACACCGAGACTGTTTCACACACATGTACACACACACATACACTGACACTGAGAGTTAAATATGTAAGGCGTCTTCGGTGTCTCCTGCCAGCGCTTCAGACCCATCAAGATGATGGTGCGGCTGCTGCTCACTATGGCGATGATGACGTTGTTACCTGCCAAAAGACGTTACTGCGGCCAGGCTGATGATGATGAAATCATGATTATGATGTGTAAGTATGTGTGTTGCCAAGGATTAAAAGGTTGATGTGTTTCTTAGGGTGCCATGCAAAAGTTTTACTCTCCCCACCACCCAGACGTTTATGTTTAGTTTGGAAAGGTGAAGGCAACAAAAAGTTTCACTTCGCAGATCCCTGGAAAATTGTAATCCTTTTTTCTCTGCTGCCTATGAACCGAGTCGAGCTGAGCAGAGCAGAGTAGAGGTGTTGGCATTGAGCACCACATTAACCTTCAGTCCCATTTTTTTAAGTAGCTTAACCAGGTAAAGTGATTGGTTGTTGTAAGGTCTTAAAACAATTAGTGTTTTGTATGATTGCCGAAAGCAATTTACAAATTCCCATATAAACATCAATTCTCACTTGCGATGGCAACGAGTGGGAAAAGTTAAACTTTTTTTTGAAAGTAAATCCTTGTGAGTTGTGTTAAAGATTTAGAGAAAACCCCTCGTAGCAAAGCTAAAGAATACAAGCGAAAAATCCCTTAAGGATAATTAATTTTCCATTGACAGGATAAATTATGAGGGGATCGTCGTAAGCTCAATCATATGTGGTATTAACATGTATTGGACAGCTGCTCGATTATGAAAGAAGAACGACATTAAAATAGAGTTTGCCTGCAAGGACTTAAATATTTATTTGTTTTTAAAAAATTCTTTATAAGTTCAGTTTTAGATTTAATGAACACTCACGCATCAAAGCCAGAGAATAGAAACAAAAATTCGCTAAGGATACTTAATTGGGTATTGGAAGTATATATATTAGGGGCGGAGAAGTAAAACCTCATCACATGTAGGCTTAGTCCTATGAGAATTGACCACATATAGGACAGCTGCTCAACTGTGAAAGGTCGCCGACTATGGAACAGAGTTTGCTTTTAAATTTGTATGATGTCGACTAAAGTACAGAAAGGACCTTCGTAATTTTGAGGTTTTTGTTTTTAAATAAATCCTTGTAAGTTTTGTTAAAGATTTATAGAATACCCCTCGTAGCAAAGCCAAAGAATAAAAGCGAAAATGCCTTAAGGATAATTAATTTTCCTTTGACAGGACAAATTATGAGGGGATCGTCGAAATATGTAAGCTCAATCCTTTGAGGAATTACCATGTATTGGAAAGCTGCTCGATTATGAAAGAAATGCAATATTTGAATAGAGTTCGCCGGTTAATTTTGATGGTGTCGACAGAAGTTCTGCAAGGATTTAATATATTTTTTTTGTATTCTTAAAAACCTTCTGAGCTATTTTTTTGATTTAATGAACACCCCACGAACCAAAGCTATAGGATATATAAGATAATTAATTTGGTATTGAAAGTATAAATATTAGTAGGGGAGAAGTAAGCTAAGTCCTATGAGGTTATATAAGATAGCTGCCCTATAGACGAACAGGACTTAAAATAATAAACATATTTTTGTTTCAATTACTGGGCTGCTTTTGCGTTGAGGATGAAACGGACTTCGTGATTGGCCTTCGCTTCCGGTTTCAATTACTGGGCTGGACAGTAGCATGCGACGAGGACTTTACAGGGCTGTCCATCTACGATCCTGCTTTTGCGTTGAGGATGAATCGGACTACGTGATTGGCCTTCGCTTCCGGTTGCTGGTTGCGTCACTGATGGATAAAAGTCACTAAGAGGAATTGGATGTGGTATCTTCTTAGATCAACTCAATTTGTAACTGTTCTTTAAGCTATCGGACTATTGTAGTATTATTCAGGTAATAATCTTGGCCGCAGAAAGTATACCCAACAGGGTTTACGAGTATAAGCGGAAACTCAATCTTATTGCCGAAGGATAAGTGGAGACCTGAATGACCGCGATTAATTTGAATTCACATTGCGGTTATAAATAGCCTCTGGCCTTTGGACTTACGAGACTACGTTGGGAGACTTCGTCTGCCTTAAAACGAATACTGTAGGATTAACAATGATGAGGAGGAAGAGACAACTCAACACATTTTCTGCCCCTGCCCAGCTTTTGTGGACATAAGAAGGTAATTGTTTGGTCTGCAGATACAAACAGACAAACCTTGTCTCTCCGATTGTGTTATGGTAAAAGGCTGGCTTAAGGATAAACAAGCCTGTGGTAGTATTTTTTGCAGGAAGTATAGAACGAATTATTTACGAAGATTATTCGGTATCAAAACTGGACATAGTCATGGATTTAAGCGTGCTATGCTTTAGGCTGCTGCCAAATAAATCTATCCTATCCTGTACCACAGTGTGGTGTAGAGTTCAAAAATCATATCACACATTTGCAAGCAAAGGCTGTTAGCTTTATACGAGGGCGGTTCGGAAACTTCTTAGCCTAGCACAAAAAGCGCGGTATAAACAGAAAAAAGTTAAGTGTTTTGGAAACTTCCATCTCTGCTATGAACACATGTTAAATTTTGTTTCGATCTGGCAACTCCTTCATATAGAAACAGAAACAACACAAAAGACGCATCCGCGATTTTTTTACAATGCAAAAATTAAAAATGCGTGGTGTCATTAAATATTTACATATAAAAGGTTTATCGGGACAAGAAATTCATAATGATATGGTGAATGTGTTAGGTGAAAGTGCTCCTTCATATGCAACAGTAAAAAATTGGGTTGCTGAATTTAAACGTGGTCGTACAAGCATTGAAGATGAACCACGTAGTGGACGTCCAAAAACAGCAACAACAACAGAAATTGTAGTCAAAGTGCATGATATGGTATTAAATGATCGACGAATAAAAGTGCGTGAAATAGCTAATATCATGGGCATCTCAAATGATCGAGTCCATTTAATTTTGCATGAAGAACTACAGATGATAAAGCTTTCTGCAAGATGGGTGCCGGACTTGTTAACAGTCGACCAAAAACGCATAAAAATGAACATTTCTCAAGCTTGTTTGGATCGTTTTCAGCGAAATAAAATGGATTTAAAGCGTCGTTTCATAACTGTTGATGAGACATGGATCCACCACTATACTCCAAAGACAAAAGAACAATCCAAACAATGGACTGAAGCTGGAGGAAGTGCCCCAAAGAAGGCAAAAACAATTCAATCGGCTGGTAAGGTTATGGCAACCGTTTTTTGAGACTTCAAAGGTATTTTATTGATTGACTATCTGCAAAAGGGTAAAACAATAAATTCAGAGTACTATTGCAACCTTTTAGATCAATTAAATGTACAAATTCGAGAAAAGAGTCCTGGCTTACAACACAAAAAAAAAATTTTTCATCAAGACAATGCACCAGCGCACAAGAGTGTTTTAACAATGGCTAAAATCAACGAATTAAAGTACGAGTTGCTTGACCACCAACCTTATTCTCCTGATTTAGCTCCCAGTAACTTTTACCTGTTCCCAAATCTAAAAAAATGCCTTGCTGGCAAGCGTTTTACCTCAAATGAAGATGCAATTACAGTTGTAAACCACTATTTTGAAGGCCTTGAGGAAAACTAGCGTTGGACTAAGTGTATTGAAGTTTCAGGAGATTATATTGAAAAATAAAAATATTTTTTAAAATCTAACTATTCTCTTTCATTGATAGGCTAAGAACTTTCCGAACCGCCCTCGTTTATACAGAATTTTTCTTTTTGTAAGAAAGTACCACATCAACCCTTTGTAAAAATCTTCATCCTATGTGGCCCTAAAGTTTACGGTCTATCAACGGCACCTTGTCATGGATTCAATCGAGCTATGCTTTGGGCGGCTGCCAATTAGGGTACACAAATCATATCCAATCACTTTTTCAACCAAGGGGTATTAGCTTTAAATATTGTTAAAAAACACCATATATTCCTTTATTTAATTGAATTAAATTGAGCTTTAAATTGAGCTTTAAATATTCAGAGTTTTACTTTTGGTAAGAAAACACCATATATCCCTCTATTAAAATCTTGCATCAAAATCTTCACTATTTCATTAAAATGACACTCTCAATCTTTTAGGGTACTTCAAAGGCATATAAGCACAGTGGTTTTCCTCCAGTGAAAATTAATAAATTCATTTTAACCCCTTTGTTGAACAAGTGCGATAAAAACGAGTTCCCAAAAGTAAGTTTTTCGTAAGACAGAGAACAAAATGGTACTAAACATTGCCAAAAAGTGACATGGTTTCACAAAAACACTTCTTTGTTGTTCCTGCCCGAACCCATTGTCCTTTCTCGCGCATTGCCTGTTTTATTTATTCGAATTTAATACCCAACTGTCAGTTGAAAATGTTCCATTGTTTGTATTAACCACCAGGAAGTACATGAAGTTTGCTTCAATTAAAATTAAGAAATGAACTTTTGCTTTAGGTCTTAACCAAAATATTTTACTTTTTGATTACCGGCAAAAAATAAAAAAAATCTTTGCGAGTTCCAATCCTTTTCGTTATAATTCGTTTGGCAAGATCTGGTTTGATCTTTTTTTAAGGGCAGAAGAGGTTCAAGATGGTGCCATGGTTTTCTCTTGAAAATATCGGATAATTTTGACATTCGTTTTCAGTTTTTGGGGTCTACCAACTTTTTTACAGCATACTACTTAGTAACATAAATACTGACATAAATTCTGTTACATAAATACTGTTACACACGTTTTATGCTGTTAAATAAAAAGTACTAAATGTTTTTCGACCAATTTTTTTAATATAATATTTATTTATGTATATTGTATCCAAAATGAATCTACTTATTCGAAATGTCCGCCTTTTGCCTTTACACACGCCTTAAGCACTGGCCAATCGTCAATAGCTGCACGAACCTCGTTCATTGGAAAATTGGTCACAGCTCGAACCAAAGCAGTCTGAAGAGATCCAATGTTGGGGTATCTTTTGTGACAAACCTTGTCCTCTAAAACCGTCCACAATTTGTAATCGAATGGGTTCAAATCTGGACTGCCTGAGGGCCATTCTTCAGAGGAAATAAACGCTGGCAAATTGTTTCGAAGCCCGGCCTGGGAGGTTTTAGCCTTATGGACCATGGCTGGTTTTGGAACAGGGAACTGTTAAGAGGTTCACACCAGCTTCCAAAACGGTTTCTTGGTAAACTTTGGCCGATGTTTTGACTCCTTGTTCGCAGAAATGCAGGTCAGTGACCCCATCGTAAGAGACACCCCACCAAACCATGACTGAAGCTGGGTGATGACTTTTTTCCACCATCGGGGTTAGTTCAGATGCTTGCTTAGATGACCGCGCATACACTCTATTATTTGCTTGTTAAATTTTTCCTTAAAGGTAAAATTTTTTTCAAAATTTTTCTGTGCAAGTTATCATCGTGCTTCACCAAAAGACGTTTGCATTTTTCAATCCTATTTTCTTTAAAGCTGCAGTCAATAAATGTCCGGTACGTCGTTTGAAAGCCCAAGTCTTTTTTAATGATTCGACTCATGGACTTTTGCGTGATATTCATCTCACGGGCCATGATTTCTTGATTTAACGGCTTTGATGACAAGCGGTGTTCGAACAGAGCTTGGGCAGCCCGACCGGTGGCGGTCTTTTACATCTCCAGTCTCCTCAAACAGTTTAATGCATCGGTAGACGAACATGTGGCTAATCCCTAGTGGCCGGAGCGTTTTAAAAATATCGCTTTTTTCATTTCCACTTGAAAAGCGCTTTTACTGCGATACGGTTCTCATTATCTGACCAATCCATGATGAGAGTTGAAACCATTTTAAAATCCCGTTACAGACTATCGCTTTTGAGGTTAGCTTTCAACAACCATATGACATTAACGGGGTATGTTCAGTTGTACTATTGAAATGGATGTGTTCAATGTTGTAACAGTATTTATGTCCCTACTAAGAAATTTCCTTGATCTTGCAATTATTACAGTAAATTTTTACGCAGCTTTTATTTACCATAAGTTTATTATTTAATAATCATTTAATAATCAATTTCATTAAATTCTATTGGTCCGAGCTTAGACTAATTACAATGACAGAGAACTGTTATTAAAACCATTCACCCGAAATTTCAGCCCTAAGGCCATTTTAATCAATTGTCATTTTACCTTAAGTACATGTTAACACCTTCTGTCTACAGCCCAATCGTGGCCATTGTCATTGAAAACGTGCACATTCTACCGCACTCTCCCCACCGACATTGTTCTCTACCCACCCACACGTACTCGTACCTACATACGTACTCGTACATAGATAACATATTGCATTTAGATTGATCTAAAGAACAACACACTAAAGCTAATTAATTACATCCAAGCCAACAACAAATGCGAGCACACAAACAAACCAATAACAATGCCTTGGTATAGAGCACAACTAACGAGCGAACACAAAAAGCCGAGTACATGTGCATACGTGCCTACATACATTAGTAGCACAGTGAGCAAGCAAAATGTGTACAACAACACCAACAACATAATGGCTAAACGAAATCTCACTATAATTTAAAAAATACCATTAGTCTCATCGATAATGCGAGAGAATATGGAAGTGTGTGTGCTTTCCATGAGTTTCTGGTTTATTGACATGTGTCAGTATGCGTGTGCATACACTTAATGCCTGCATGTGCTCTCAACTCAGTGTGAATGTTTGCTCTGTTCATTTCAGAATGCATTGTTAAGTGCATGGGGTGGAGAGATGGTGCGCGCGAGCTGTTTTAAGGCGAATGTCTGGAAGTGAGAGAGCAATTTATTAATGTTTGCTAAATGCTCATTACCGGCATGCTCATCATCAAAAATACTATACCGGTAGTACCAAACAGTGATGGTATCAACGAATTTATGTCGCACATAGTGCCAAAATGAGGGACGAAATGTGGCTAACAGTCAAAAGTATCAACAAAAATAAAACAAAAATTAGTAATGACAACATCGGAGAAACCAAATCCGCTTATTTTGTGCTAAAGCGGGCAAAATTAGTATATTTTAAGAAAACCTAAAATAATATTAAATCCAAGGTATCTTTTAAAATTTGCTAGATCATATCGAGCCTTCGCCGCGAAAAAGACGTAAGCGCCACTCGAAATTCGATAGAAAATTGTACAGCGCTCTTTAGCTAAATTATAAAAAATAATTACTTTCAAAGTTATAGCAAATTCAATTGTATCCGATTCCTCAAAATGAATTAGACAAAAAATCCAAAAAAACCATCTCCTGTAAAATTTTCTTTTTGGCTCCTACGCCTTTTTCGCTGTTAGTGCTCCATATCATTGATATAATGCGTAAATTGAACAACTTATTTTTGAAAAATGTAAGACTCATCCAGATTATCTTAACGTTCAATGGTTCTAGTTTGGTCAGCATTAAAAAAAGCCATTAAAATACCTCTAAGTCAATTATTTAGAATCCTCATCAAAGGACCAATGTAAATGTTGTTTATTTACCCAAAATGAATTGTATTGGAGAAAAAAAGTATTCAGCAACGACGATAGCGGATCCATTTGGATCAGTCTGATTCAAACGCTTTATCATTTATAAATCAACAATTTGAATAATAAACGATTTTTAACGGGCATATCGAACATATTTTCCACTACCAATTTGAAAATATGCAGTTTTTTTTGCTTGTTAGAGCTATTGCCTCTAGTTAAATCATCCATCTTATTTTGATACGATACTATTATTTGAACCCACCTTTATGGAAATTTCGCGTAAAGGCACAAACCTTTTACTTATAAGTACAGACCATAAGGAAGCGCAGAATTACGCCTATGAGAGTTGTACAGAGTGAACAGAAAGAAAGGAAAATAAATTTGAGTTCGAATTACTTAATATCAGTGTGATATACTAAATTGATACAATTTTGATACAATTTAAGAGCTACATTTGCGTCATTGTGTCAGAAATATTCTATATATGTGACGCGGGACCTAAGGGTAAAAACCAGTTTTGTTCAGGATCCATTGTAAAGATTTAAATACGTGTGTCTTTGGTGTAGAATCGTCGACTTCACTTTCTTAATACGCGCATATCTCTGGGAGGGAACACTTTTGGGGCATGGGATCGGTCTCATTCGATGCTCAGATGTTGTCCACGTCAAAAAAAGAAAAAAAATGAAAATTGATTTTTTTACCCTTAGTTCCCTTTCTCTTTGCGCTGTCACATATTTAAATGTTCGGTCTAGATTTGCTGACAGTTTTTCAAGCGATCGGCAAACATTTTGATGGACATTGAGCGGAGAACATTTTGTCCAAAATGTTCACTGTGTTTCTGACAATAGCATTTTCAATATTGGTCTCAAGCTGGTTGAAGTGGTTGACGTTAAAGGGCTGCATTAAGGCTCCTTTTTCCTTTTTCTTAATTGCAGTCAATTAATAAAGGCAATGCCCCTGTCTTAAAGGATATTAATTTTGAGTTTCAAAGGTAGAATAACATTCATTTTTATTTTCCGGTTTATGTTTAATATTTGCAAAATGGAATGCTAAGCTTTCGAACAAAATTAGGATATATTAGAAACTTGCTTCCAAAGTAGTGAGTCTTTAACGCAAACTGTCAGAAATTTACATGAAAAACATTCGAGAAGAGATCGGCCTTCCGAGCAGTTTGTGCGTCAATTTGGGAAGCGAGTTCATAAAATTGGATCTTTACTGGCCTAAACCGAGTACGTTCTCGTTCAGTGCGTTAAGTCGAAAACATTTCTGCTGTGACTGAGAATGTCCAAGAGCATATATCAACTTGTCATCGTTCTTAGAAAGTGAACATTTCTCGCACTTCTTTGAGAAAAAATTTGCATAAAGACCTAGGTATAATGGCTTACAAAGTTTAATTGGTCCAAGAACTGAAGCCTCTGATGTATTTTCGCTTCGACTAATGAGCGGAACATTAGTTGGCAGGAGATGAAAAATTTTACCGAATAATCTTGCTTTATCTTAAAGCATTTTTATGTCAGTGGCAATGCCAATAAAGAGAATTGTGAAATACCTTTCTTATGTTCTGCAATACTCTGTGCAAAGGGCTTCAAATGCCCTGGAATTGTTTTGAGTAAGACTTTCCGGGTCTTCTACAAATTCCATTGTGGCAAGTTATTATAGCACAGTATACTTTAAACATAATTTATCATCACTGACACCGACAACTAAAACTGCAGCAGCGACGTAATATCGTTACAACAGAAATATGACAACGCCTTTATGGCCTTGTCATCGTCGTCACCATCGATATCCTTCTCATTATCTTCAAGCTCGACAGGCAAACACCAGCAACACTTAAATGTGTGAGCATCCATGGTGGGTAATACAAACAATGGAACATTTTTAACTGGTGGTTGAGCATTAAATTGGAATAAACAAAACAGACAAGGGGCGAGAAAGGACAATGGGTAGAGACAGGAACAATAAGGAGGAGTTCTTGTAAAATCAAGTCACTTTTTGGCAATTTTTAGTAGCATTTAGTTCACTGTCCTCCAGAAGTATGCCAGAAAGATGATAGGTAAATCTGACAAACGAAAGTGGTACTGGCCAGGTTCAAAGGATCAATCCGGCAGATTTGATCGGCATTTACTTTCCAACAATCGCAGAAAGCGTTAACAACATTAGAGTGAATGCCGAGCTTGGAGATCATGCAACAGAAGTAGCCCAGGAAGATGAGATCAAGCTGGCGTAGTCGTCACAATTCGTACTGGACCCGAATTAACGACAGTATATCCAATACATGTCCCGCATGCTACACGCAAAAAAAATATGGTTACTATATGGCCACGGCAACAATAATATGTTCTCTGTAATAATAGAATGTTCGTCGCAACCATAGTATTGTTTTTTGAATTTCACGTTGATTGCAATAATAATAATAATATTGTTGAAATGTAACAATAGTATTATTGCTAAATTTAAAAATGAAACTATGGTTTCAGCAACAATATAAATATGGTTGGTGCGACAAAAGTATTGTTTTTTGAATTTAATGTTAACAATATTATGATTATGGGAATCATACAGTATGATTGTATTTTTTTTTAATTTGTAATTTGTTTGTAATATGGGTTTAACAACAATGTTATTTTTACGAATCTTATGAAAAAATAATAGGAATTAAAATTTTCCAAAAAACTGCTTTTGATTTGTTTAATTGAATTTTTTTTTAATAAAAACGCTTTTTATGTTTATGTGGGATCATACTATGGTTTTGAGGATCATGGTATGGTTGAGTGTGAATCTTACTAAGGTTGTGAGGATCATATTATGGTTCTGTGTGAATCATACTATTGTTGTGAGGATCATAATATATACCCAACAATAGTATGATACCCTTCGAATATTGTCATCTCAACCATACTTTTTTTCTGCGTGTAGCAGGGAGCTCACGAGATTAGTTGAGATGTCCCGCTTAGGCTAGTCAGCTGGTTCATTGCTCGTTACACACAGAGAAAAAACATGGTTACTATATGGTCACGGCAATACTAATATGTTCTCCGCAATAAAAGTATGTTCGTCGCTATGGTATCGTACAATATGGTTTTTGTTTACTGAATTTAACTTTGACAATAGTATGACTACCGCAATATTAATATTGTAACAATAGAATTATTGCCAAATCTAATAATGAAAATATGGTTGTAGCAACAATATAAATATGGTTAGTGCGACAAAAGTATTGCTTTTGGGGTTTTATGTTAATCATATTGTATGATTGTAATTTTTCCTCATTGTGTGTGATCATACTATGGTTGTAGGGATCATGACATGATTACGTGTGAATCATACTACGATTTTAAGGATCATACTTTGGTTGTAGGTGAAACATACAATGGTTGTGAGGATCATAATATGGTTGTGAAGAGTGTGAATCATACTATTTGTGTGGGGATGTTGTTGTGATGATCAAATTATGGTTGTGAGGATCATAGTATGGTTGTATTTAAATCATACTATTATTGTGAGGATCATAGTATTGTTGTACCACAACCATACACCCAACAATAGCGTTAACCTCTTCGAATATTGTCACCACAACCATACTTTGTTTCTGCGTGTATGGACATGACAGGTCTAAGTCATAAACCTGGGAACTAGTTCTACAGAGCTAGTGGCATAAGAGGACCAGAATAGGCAGAAATAACCACGAAATTAGCCGCAGCAACAACACCACAAAAATTACACTACTCAACAAAATGAAAAAAATTTCATGTACTCCGGATGCGATAATTTTTTCTGTGTAGATAACCTTGACATGAGCTCGAAAAACGCAATAAAAATTTTTTTTTCGTTTGGTTTTTGTTTTATTTTTTTTTTTTAAATTTTAAAAATTTTTTTTTGGTTAATTTGTTTCGTCCGGCATAACTCGGGAACCACTAGCCCGATTTAATTGAATTAAATTTTAAAAAATTTAAAATTACAATTCCCTTAATCTGTTCATATATTGTTTTCCTATACAAGCAACAGTTTCCAAGTTAAAAATGAATATATAAAGGAAAAAACTTATTTTTTGCCTAAAGATTTAAATTTTTTTTTTTTAAAAAATCCATAAAAAATCCAAAATGAAAAAAAATGTCAAATCTTATTACTTTTACGTAAAGTCACATAACCTATGAGCAAAATGAGACAAAGATCATGAAAATCGATGCACGCGTTTCGCTTTTATTCGCAATTGAGTAAAGGTATGAATTTCAAAAAGTCATATATTTTTGTCACCCAACAAATTTTAATTTTTTTTGTAATAAAAAAGAAAAAACCTTACCATAGACAAAGTTGTGCATATGTCGAGCAAATTTTTAATTCAATTAAATCGGGCTAGTGGTTCCCGAGTTATGCCGGACGAAACAAATTAACCAAAAAAAAATTTTTAAAATTTAAAAAAAAAAAATAAAACAAAAACCAAACGAAAAAAAAATTTTTATTGCGTTTTTCGAGCTCATGTCAAGGTTATCTACACAGAAAAAATTATCGCATCCCGAGTACATTGTGACTGTTGACTAGTGTTATCATTCTAGCCATACAAAAGAAACAAATTGTCATATTCCACAAGTAGTAAATTAGTGACAATTGAACTAAACATCTCATTTGATTGTCCTAGGAGGAAAAAGACTTATGTTCCTGTTTTCCAAGATTTGCGAGTGCTTGGGTAGACCCTGGAACCGTCGGCCCACACTTAGCCGAAGATAAAACTTACGCTCAATCCCCCCAACAAAAGGTTGTAGAGGCTACAAATAACATTCGATTCTGCTCAAATTTCTTCTGGTTAAGAACGAGTGCAAGTCCTAAAATTTGGGCCATACTTTGGCCCACGGTTTCATAGAGCTCCCAGGCGAAGGTCCCTCTTTATTTAAGGACGTACGATCTTGTCAAAAAAACAAGGATAATTTGCTCTAAACGCTACAAATTATAATAGATTTTGCTCAAATTTCTTCTTGTAAAAAACAAATTGTTACTTTTGATTGCAATTCAAGCCATATTGCCCATGGCTTGCTGTAGCTTCCAGGCGAAGGTCTCTCCTGATTTAAGAACTTGTCACATTTAACTAGTGATCTTGTGAAAAAACAAAGTGCATGGTGTGCGACCTAGAGATAACCTTGGTGAACTGGTACCATATCGGTCTATGCTTTCATAGCCGCTCATTTTAAAGGCCCCTTCAGATTTAAAGCCCTGTCGCTCCAGCAATTAAATTTTAAATCGCAACTTTGTTAAATTCCGTACAGAAACGAAGATTTTTCTTCAGTGGTCTTCGAAGATTTTTCCTCAGATATCTTCTAGTCCGTCCAGTTCGACTTTAGATTTTTTTGGCCACTTTAAGCCCGGTACAAAAAGCACGGTGTCCAATTTGGCCAATAACACTAAGTCTAAACCCTAGTGCAGATAAACAAACATAAATGTATGTATGTATGTGTATACCTGTGGGGTGTATGTATGTGACACCCCTCTGGCTTCACACTCACTTTGAAATTTAAACATTTGTAAGGGGTGTTTTTTATTGGGGTATAGAACTTTAAGTTGGCATCGCTTTTTTAACTGGCGGCCATTTTGTCAGCTGTCAAGTGATTAATATTTAGTTTGGTTTGCAATTTCATCATGAACAGGTTGACAAAAGAACAACGCTTGCAAATCGTGCAAATTTATTTCGAAAGTAATGGTTCAGTTCGCGAAGTTCACCGCAAGCTCCGTCCATTTTATGGTCGACATAATCGTCCATCAGAGCAATTAATTCGGTTAACCATGGATCGGTTAACATGGACCATTGGATTATTTTCTTTGGGGATATGTGAAGTCGCTCGTCTACGCCAACAAACCAGAAACACGTTAGGGGACTTGGAAGCCAACATTCGTGGCGTTATTGCCAACATACGGCCCCATAAGCTCGAAAAAGTGGTTGCAAATTGGACCTGTAGAATTGGCTTTATTCGATCCAGCCGCGGCGGCCACATGCCCGAAATCATATTTAAACATTAATGGCATAAAATTATCCTTCCAATAAAGCCAAATTGATGGACATTAAAACGATTTTCTTGTGTTTTATTTCAATTCGAAGTTCTATACCTCAATAAAAAACACCCTTTACAACCCATTTTTGCACTAACACAGCGACGAGAACAACCATCCGGTCCTACACACACAAACACACTAGCAGACAAGCAAGCTGGTAAGAGGACAAACCGACTTCCTCTCCCCTTTGGATATTGTTGAAGCACTTATACTTTCATAGAATCACTAATGTGTAGATGGGAGTGTGTAAATGAATAAATAAATACAAGTGCACAATGTATGAGTGTGTTGGTGCCTTAAGGATATTTTCGAATACACAGACGTACATACATAGTTTAGTATTGAGAAACTACAAAAAGGATGGGCGGTTTTGAGAGCATGTTTGTATATATACGTATGTTTGTGTGTATATGTATGTATGTGTTCATGTTAATAGTGTCAAAATCATCAAGATAGGAAACATAAACAAAAAATGGTCGGTCCAACAGCTGGTGATGATGATACATAGTGTCAAATAAATACATCTACACTCCTTTCCCCCGCCGCCCCTTTATTTAGCAACCCAGCGGGAAAAGGAAGGGCTTAGCAAGGCCTTCTAGGAGAACTTCTTGGGATGCTTGAAGGCATGCTTGCTGCATACTAAGTTCATTTTAAATTAACATAGGGCAGCGCTAGGCCCTTCATGCTCCTTTCTATTGGAAGGCCTTCCAGAAGGCCAATACAACAAAATAGTCTTTCAGAATGCATATGTTAAATTAAATTAAAAAAAAAATCGCGTAATGAGAAATAACGAAACTCTTCTTAGGATAGGTCATTTCGTATTAACACAGGCTAAGATTGCAGAGCAAAGCCTTCCAAGGTCCTTTCTAAGGCCTTTAAGAAAGCCTGTACAAAACGGGTTTTCAATTTTAAAAAAATTCTGCTTCCTGAGAAATACATCTTTAAGTACTTTCTAGTAAAGGTAATTAGTTAATAGAGCTCGAGGTTATTTTTAATAACAAATTATTTAAATTTATGGGTTTCCAATATTTCGCAATTCTATGAATTGCATTCTCAGGGAAAATACGTAAAAAAAGCAAGTAACTTAAAACTAGCGTAGTTTGACGACTCTCTCCCGACTACTCTGATCTCGAGCTCGATAATTAATTTACCTTAACTAGAACTTGAACAAAAGGTCGCAAAATAAAATATGCATTATAATAAATTTTAACTACTTTATTTTAAGTTTTATTTATTTTTTGGATTTTCCTTCTCTGGAATTCGATCCTACGGCTTTCGGGTTGCTACTCCAATATTGGCCTACCGAACCAAATTGTATTGACCTACCGAACCAAATTGAGTATCAACGTCAAACGGCTTATATAAAGGGTGGTCCAATCATAAAGCACTTGTTTGTAAATAAAATCACATCTTGTACGGCTCCTGTATTAAATAATGTAGAGGGTGGTCCAACCATGTTAATTCCGATGTTAATTCCGAGTCACTCTTTAACTTAAAGTTTTTTAAACAACTAAATTTAACATTTCTTTGTTCGAATGTTTGACAAATTTTAGTATGGAGAGGTAAATATAAAAAACCGCCTTAAGATTATTAAAGCTTTTTACGAAAATGTGCGTTCAAATCAAGATGCATTTCCTGTGTGCCGATGTGACAGTCCGTGGCCGAAGAATTGCTCTTCGGGTCAATCCGGTCCATAGAACCGGCTAACGTAGGACTGCCTGCACTTCGTGTTTTATTTGGTCAGCATAATCGAATCTAAATGTGACCACAGTCGGAAGATTTGTAAACGAATTTCAGAAAACCGGGTCTGTAGGAAATGTGAAAACGCCTGTGCATGCTCGCCCAGTTGATTCTGCGGAAAACTTTGATGTTGTTCGCGATAGTGTGCCAGAAAAGCCATTAACCTCGACTCGTCGTCGAGCCCAACAATTGTACATCTCACTAACATCACTGATGCTAATATTGAGTAAAGATTTGAATTTACACGCTAACAAGGCTCAACTGACCCAAGAGCTAAAGTCTACTCAAAACCTACTGACTTGTAAGCCTGTAAATTCAAGATTTAAATTTACTCGCTTACAAGGTTCAATTGACTCAACAGTTGAAGCCTGTTGGCCATTTCAAGCTTCGTCAATACGTGGAATAGTTGATTGAACCGACAGAGTAAAATGGCGACTTTACAAACAAACTCATCTTTAGTGACTAGGCACACCTTCACCTCAGTGGATTCGTTAACAAACAGAATTGTCGCATTTGGACAAATGAGAAATCAGGAGTGATTGTTGAAATGCCAATGCATCCACAAAGAGTGCCACTGCATCCAAGAAGAGTTTGGTGCGGTTCGGGCCATACTTCTTCGAAAATGAGTTCGGCCAAGCAGTTACCGTGAATGATGTTCGCTGTTGCGAGATGATAGTGGACTTCTTGTGGCCAGAAATTCACGATATGGACCTGGACGATATGTGGTTCCAACAGGATGCTGCCATTTGCCACACAGCCAACGAAACAATGGATCTTTTGCGCAATAATTTAAAGGACGGTCCTAGAGCTGGTAATTGACCGCCATGATTGTGTGATTTGACAGGATGCTGCCATTTGCCACACAGCCAACGAAAAAATGAATCTTTTGCACGAGAAATTCAAGGACCGTCCTAGCGCTGTTAATTGACCGCCATGATTATGTGATTTGTGAATATTTAAAAGAAAAAGTGAACCTCAATAAGCCAAGAACAATGCAAGAGCTAAAGGATGAGATAACTCGGTATATTAACGACATTGAACCTTCATTTTGTCTCAGAGGCATTGAAAATATGGACCATCGGATAAACGTATGCCACCGTAGACGAAACGAGAATCTGGCCGATATTTTTTATCTAACACATAATTGTCGTAGATCCTTCTATCATAATAAAAAATATTAAGACAATTCTCTGAAAACGGTTGTTTTTTTATATATAATTAACATCGTGCGTTTGAGTTGGACCACCCTTTGTTTTCACTGTCCATCGCTGTGGCGAACACTTCCTGTGCTGCCTGTACTTCCTTCATGTATTTCCCATAAGGGAGCCAAGAAAGTTTATGGAATCGCTTTTATTAAAAATAGGAAGGCCTTCTGGTAGGCTTCCTCAAAGAATGTACCAACGAATGAATACAGGACAAGGCCTTCTTAGATAAGCCACATGAGAATGTGTGGGAGATGATTTTTTTCATTTCCATAGAAGTCAGAAGGCCTCGGCAAATTTTGGAAGACATAAACGAAATTGCATTGGATCTAAAAAGAGGCCTTCTATAGGGCAGGCTTCCTCAAAGAATGCACCAACGAATAAGTAAAGGCCAAGGCCTTCTTAAAGAATGCACATGAGAATGTGTGGGAGATGATTTTTTATTCGTTTAGAAGTCAGAAGGCCAAATTTTGGAAGGCATAATAAAAATTGCATTGGATCTTAAAAGGGGCCTTCTATAGGGCAGGCTTCCTCAAAGAATGAACCAACGAAGGAGTAGAGGACAAGGCCTTCTTAAAGAATGCACCTGAGAATGTGTGGGAGATGATTTTTTATTTGCATAGAACTCAGAAGGCCTTGCCAAATTTTGAAAGGCATACATGAAATTGCATTGGACCTTAAAAGGGGCCTTCTATAGGGCAGGCTTCCTCAAAGAATAAACCAACGAAGGAGTAGAGGACAAGGCCTTCTTAAAGAATGCACATGAGAATGTGTGGGAGATTCATTTGCATAGAACTCAGAAGGCCTTGCCAAATTTTGGAAGGCATACATGAAATTGCATTGGACCTTAAAAGGGGCCTTCTATAGGGTAATTTTTTAAACGTGTGGTTTTGAAGAAGATTATAAACGCATGATTTTTAATGTTATGGCCAAGAATTTAGTTAAGTTTTATTATAAAGATTAGGGTTTGCCGCTATATTTTAAAAATGATTTCGGACAAGTGGATGCCGCGGCTGAAGCGAAAAAATTCGACCACTTTTTGCAGCATTTGGGGCAGTAGGTTAGCAATTACGCGCTGAATATTATTTTCCAAGGTGTTAATAGTGCCGGGCTTGTCTGCTAATCTTAGACAAGCGACTTTACATAGCCCCACAAAAAATTGTCTAGCGAAGTTAAATCGGCCGATCTTGGAGGCCATACAACAGGCCTACGACGCGAGATAATGCGCTCACCAAAAGTTCCCTTCAATAAATTGATTGTTTCGTTGGCTGCATGGCATGTAGCGCCGTCTTGTTGGAACTAAATGTTGCCAAGATTACGGGCTGCAATTACCGGTAGCAAAATGTTGGATATCATGGCGCGATAGCGAGCACCATATACGGTAAGGTTCCGGCCATCATCATTTTTGAAAAAATGTGGACCGATGATTTCATTAGCCCATAAACCGCACCAAACTGGGGTTTTCTCTGAGTACAATGACACCTCTTGAACCTCTTCCGGTTGCTCATTGGCTTAATTGGGGCAATTTTGTTGGACGAACAAAAAAAAACATATATTGTTGAGGTGACTGCCCCTGGCCGAAGAGTTTCGGGTCAATCCGGTACATAGAACCGGCAGTCGCGGGATCGGGCAATTTTGTTTATTGATATTGCCGTTGCACCCGAAATGGGCCTCATCACTGAACAAAATTTTGGTCGAAAACAACGAATCTTTCCGTTTCTCAACGAACGCTCATTTCCATAATGCAGTTGCCAACATTTGAAGGAAATTATATTAAAAAAAAAATAAATGGTATAAAATGTCCTTTCGAATGAACAATAAAGTTCCATACTCGATATGAATTTTTGCATTTTTTTATTTTGAAAAAATACCTCTAGATCTTCTTATGAGAAGAGAAGGCCTTGCCGAATTTCCCTTTGGGAAGTGTTTGTATTTCAGCGTTTATATGTGTAGGACATACACACATACATACATTCATCATAAAACAACATTGTTGTTCATGTGTTGTCACATGTTATCACACACACACACATATTTACAAATTCTCAATAGTAGTTCTCTTCTAAGAAATTCTGCCCTCCAAAACGAAGGGGAGCAGTAAACGGAAAACTTTATCGTATGGCAAAGTGTGTGTGTGTGTAGTTTAGACGTTTGTACATACATAAACGCACATGTGTATGTTAATGTAAGTACCCTTGTCTATGCGTTTGTAATGTTAATAATAGAATATTTACCATAATTGCGCTAGCAAAAGAGATTTTTATAATTTAAACATCAGCATAACTAACACATCATCATAAACACACTTAGCCAAAATTGTGTTAACTATATTCTCTTCACATATACATATACACATATATTTATACACACACGCACATTACATTTATTTTTATAAAGTCTTAAACCATTTTCGGGGATAATAACAAAAAGTATGCATGTAATTAGTGAAATTAAATGAACTGTGTCAGCAGAGGCAGTCCTCTCCACCGCCAGCCACCACAAACGATCGTCTGTCTATAAGCTATTGAAATTAAACTTTTAGAAAATTCAGAGCAGTAAACTTTTGGGTAAATTTAGTACTTTATGGTTATAAGATATACGCTTTCCAGATACAATGAACACCAAAGGATTTATTCTCCTCGCCTCAGCCGACAATGTCGACATTATAGGGGAAAATTAAGTGCGAGTAAACTTCAGCTTGAAGAAGTATCGGAAGACGTTATATTAGATTTCCCAATGGCTTTTCAAAATTGAGAAGGTTTTAGCGATAATGGGTTTTGAGTTAAACGAGTACTTAGTAGTGACATAAATACTGTTACAACATTGCACACACCCATTTCAATAGTAGAACTGAACATACCCCGTTAATGTGTTATGGGTTTTGAAAGCTAATCTCAATAGCGTTAGTCTGTAACGGGATTTTAAAATTGTTTCAACTTTCATTATGGAGTGGTCAGATAATGAGAACCGTATCGCTGTAATAGCGCTTTTCAAGTGTAAAATGAAAAAAGCGATATTTTCAAAACGCTCCGGCCACTAGGGATTAGCCGCATCTTCGTCGACCGATGCATAAAACTGTTTGAGGAGACTGGAGATGTAAAAGACCGCCACCGGTCGAGCCGCCCACGTTTTGTTTGAACACCGTTAAATCAAGAATTCACAGAAATCCGCTACGAAAACAGAAAATCATGGCCCGTGAGATGGATATCAGGCAAAAGTCCATGAGTCGAATCATTAAAAAAGACTTGGTACTTGGGGCTTTCAAACGACGTACCGGACCTTTATTGACTGCAGCTTTAAAAAACAAATAGGATTGAAAAATGCAAACGTCTTTTGGTGAAGCACGCTGATAACTTGCAAAGAAAAATTTTGTTCACTGATGAAAAAATTTTAACCATTCAGGAAAAATTTAACAAGCAAAATGATAGAGTGTATGCGCGGTCATCTACGGAAGCATCTGAACTGATCCCAAGGGTGGAAAGGGGTCATCACCCAGCTTCAGTCATGGTTTGGTGGGGTGTCTCTTTCGATGGGGTCACTGACCTGCATTTCTGCGAACAAGGAGTCAAAACATCGGCCAAAGTTTATCAAGAAACCGTTTTGGAAGCTGTTGTGAAGCCTCTTAACAATTCCCTGTTTCCAAACCAGTCGTGAACTTCCAGCAGGATTCTGCGCCGGCCCATAAGGTTAAAACGTCCCAGACGTCCCTGGCTTCGAAACAATTTGCCAGCGTCCATTTCCTCTGAAGAATGACCCTCAGGCAGTCCAGATTTAAACCCATTGGATTACAAATTGAGGACGGTTTTAGAGGACAAGGTTTGTCACAAAAGATACCCCAAAATTGGATCTCTTAAGAATGCTTTGGTTCGAGCTGTGGCCAATTTTCCAATGGACGAGGTTCGTGCAGCTATTGACGATTGGCCAGTGCGACTGAAGGCGTGTGTAAGGTCAAAGGGCGGACATCTCGCGCAAAGTAGATTCTTTTTGGATACAATATACATAAATAAATATATTAAACAATATTTGGTCCAAAAACATTCAGTACTTTTTATTTTACAGCATAAAATGTGTGTAACAGTATTTATGTCCCTACTAAGTAGATGGCGTAGCATATGCTTGCAACTACAACTGGGACTTTGCGATAAAAGATTGCCAATATTTTTGCGGTGGGCACTTGCAATGTAAGTAAAGGTCAAGCACACTGGTTTCTGTTGTGCATGTCCCATATCCATGATAGACATCCAAGCTGCATTCGAAATGATGATAGAGTCATGGAATTTTGCACCAAGCTAAATGAGGAAAAATCATTTGATTCTCGTAGTTCTTACAAACTTACAAAGTAGGATTTTTTTTTGTAAAATTGCTGCTACTGCGCAGCCATCTTAGTAAGTAGAAACAAGTTTTTCGTTTTTGGAATCCCAGCTTTGAATTTTAAGAATTTATTGTCCTCATATTTTATTTTATGATATTTGGTCAATTTCAAGATCATGGGTAGATCGATTTATTGCAGAAATACATCACACTTTGGTACCGGGTATTATGACTTCTTGCTGATGTTTGCAACATCTTAAAGAAATGGAGATATACCCTATGCTCGGTATACTGATTGACTCAGAATCACTATCTGATACCATTAAGCGATGTCGTTTCGTTCGTCCCGCCGACTGTCCATTAGGCATATAACTTTTTACAATTTTTGCAAATACGAAAAACGGCATACCATAGTCGAATAGATCATAAAAAAGTATGAACCCCCATTATTATTTTTTTTGCGAAATTGCAAAAAAGTTTCCGCGCAAAACGAAATTACTTTTTTATCAGAACTGCTGAAAAAAACCAAAAAAATTGTTGTACAGTGTACACTGTACACTGTGGAGTCCACAGTATATTGGTTGTCAACATCATGTGCTAGATTTGATGTTAAAACATGTCATGGATGAGCTTTTAGAGGGAAAAACATCATCGCCCAATCTTTCATACAATTTTATTCCAAATTTAATAGAAAATTACGATGATCTAAAAAAAGAGTATGAACAAAATAAAGAGTGTATTAAGGTTAAAAGCATTAAATGGCGAAATGACATGCAATACTTATATGAATGGGTCGAAAGTTTTAAATACTTCGAGAAAAATGAACGTTTTCCCTACATAAAATTTAAAGCAATACCAGCACTCAGTAATGCCCGTTGGAATTCTAGAGCTATTTTGGCACTTTTAGCCTTTATACCTATTCCTGAATATCGTTTGCAATTATATCCTATTTGTAAGTTTGTGTGCGGTGCTTGGAGCGAAATCTGGTTTTCCGATCATACTTTCAACAAAAATAATTTCGCCACACTACAGAAATCATTGGCCGGCTTCACAAAAGCAAATGAATGTTTTCTCAGACATTGGGTAAATAAACCATCAGCTATTGAGGAAGTTCAGCGAAGTAACATCTGCGCAGAGCGTGCAATTAAAATTGTGCAAGACATTTTACCATTGTGTAAATCATCAGATACTTTAAACTTAAAACTTATTACATATAACAATTGAGAAAAATTTAAAAATAAAAATATTAAAAAATATTAAAAAAAACTGACTTTTTTTAGAAATCCATTTTTGCGCGGAACGTTTTTGAACCGAAATCACCTAAAAAAGTGATATTCATTACTTGTATAATATTTGCCACCACGTGGTGGTATGCCAAATTTTTCGTAAAAATTAGTTATATGCCTACTGTCCATCTTTCATTGTATGGAATGTAAAGATCTCAATTATAAACCGATTTCGATGAAACTTGGTACATTTTTCAAGTATGGGCCAAGGTCGGCCCTAATCGTATTAAAATTGATCCAAATCGATCCAGATATTAATCAAAGACGAAAAATTATACAAGATGTACGATTTGAGATTTATCGAGAAATCTAAAACTAGAGTTTAGTAAAAATCATTTCAGGAATGCTGTTTTTTCTGTTTAAAGTGTGCGAATTAAGTGTTTTTTGTGTTTCAATTTTGATTTTCTAGCGTTCTGGTGATTGTATACAATCGAATGTGGAACAATAAACGCCGAGAATATGTTCGTTACTGACTGCTGTTCTTCTACATTATTTCAAAGAAAAGGTACATCGCCCATCTTGTATAAATTATTGTCTTTGATTTTAATATCATATACTCGTATGTGGCGCGCAAAATAGAAAGAGACCTAAGGTTAAAAACCAGTTTTGTTCAGGAGAGCCATTTTAACGATAAGGTCCCTTTCTATTTGCGCTTAGAATCGTAGCCTTCACTTTCATAAAACGCGCATATCTCTGGGAGGGAGCACTTTTGGGGCATGGGATCGGTCTCATTCGATGCTTAGATGTTGTCCACATCAAAAAAAAGTGAAAATTGATTTTTTTTACCCTTAGGTCCCTTTCTTTATGCGCTGTCACATATAGGGTTTTCCCGATTTCAGAACCTACCGGTCTAAAAGCCACATATTAAACCCGATTCCGTCGGAATTTTGCACAACACCCATCTCTGGTGAAATTTTTTCATATCTGTCTAAGTTTTTCGTATAGCCCCACACAAAGGTCCTACAGAACCTACAGCTCTAAAAGCCACATATTACAGCCGATTCAGGCCAAATATTGCACTGAGCATTATGAGTGGCTAACACATGTCTTTGGTTATAGTTGATGTCCTGCAGCCATAGAAGTCACAATTTACACTTGATCATGCCCTAATTTTGCATGGTACGTTATAAGCGACCACTTACTAACTGTGGTGAAACTGGACATAGGTAGGATATAGATCGACATATTCGAATAGACCTCATACAAAGGTCCTTTCCGATTTCAAAGCCTACAGCTCTAAAAGCCACAAATTACAGCCGATTCAGAACAAATTTCGCGCAGGGCATAAAGAGTGGCTAACACCAACTCTGGTAAAATAGGTCCATGTTATCGAATACGTCCCACACAAAGGTCCCTGCCAATTTGAGATCTTGCAGCTAAGCTGCAGGGCACCTGCCACTCTGGCATCTTCGTTCGCTTGTCTTAGGTTGTCTCATGTTTGACATACTCATTCGCCCTAATATTCCCTGGAATGTTGCGAGACCGCAGTGGGCAGACTCTCTGAATATATCGATCCCTAACCGCGAAAAAAACTAAGCGCTAAAAACAAAATTTTACAGGAGAGGGTTATTTTTGTTTTTTTCCCTAATTTATCTAGAGGATTGCGATACAAATGAATTTGCTATATCTTTGTGAGAATTAACATTTAATTTTTAAAATATAAGCTTAAGAGCGTAGTATAATTTTTTTTTAAAATTTAATTTTTAATATATAAGCTTAAGAGCGTAGTATAGTTTTCTATCGAATTTCATTAAAAAGCAAGTAGCGTTTTCTTCTTTTTTGTGGTAAGGGCTCGATATGTCGAAAACGATAACTGTTGTCAACATAAACTTCTTTGTGTGATCAATGTCCAGTAGGAGAGAAAGTAAAATGATTGAAAATATGAGATGTTTGTGTGGTAGACACCTAAAAGTAGGCTCTTATTACTTTGAACACACACACCCAACAATGTATGCAATGGTTTTCTAACGCAAGGTAACAAAATCATTTTAATAGCAATAGTTCGTGATAATCTGCAGAACAATATGCTTTAATAATAGAGCGCTGCACCGGCACACATTTTCGCATACCCGAAAACATTCGTATGTAATATACACAGACTACTTCACTGTAGTTGTGTGTGCGAAGAGAGGTACACTCCCGTACAGACGCTTTGCAGTATGAATAGGTACGAGAAGAGAACAACGAAAGTACACTGACGTATTCGTATTCGTAAGCGCCGGGTTAACCGAGATAAAAGTTGCCGGTAACTTGTGTACATGAAGCGAATACACGAGTAATATTCGGTTATTATCGAGGTGAATATGGGGAAGCGTCATATTTAGAAATTGGTGTGCTAAGATAGATCATAAGTCAAATAATTAAAATTAAATACTTCTTGTAGTGTTTTTACTGCTCGCTTCACTAAAACACACTGAGCATTACAAAGAAAATAAAGTAAACAAACTTACGGTATATTCTACGTATTCAGTGTAGTTTGCTCTTCCTCGTAGTATTTTATCACAATCTCGCTTACCGAATACGAACAAAGCTCTCTTCGCTATTACCGAATACCGAGAACCAGTGTATATCAATCGGAGCGATATGTGTTATTCGTTTTGTTGTTTACATTTATTCGTTCGCAAGGTGCCGGTACAGCATGTACAGCAGTAAAATAACAAACAGAAAATCTTCATGCAGGGCTCTATTTAATAACTGTCAACCAGTTGTTAAGACAAAAACTATCATTTAGCCTAGCAATAATTTAATATAAAACGGCCCTAAAGTATGCTATGTTTTTTTACATATTTTTTAAAAGGTCAATATTAGATGTGTTCTTTTGAAATTATCCCCATAAGGAAGTTTAAAAACTAGGTAAGGTTTTCTTTAAAAATTTAAATGAAAAAACCCTAAAGATCGGCCATATATAACTTAAACACATAACCAAAAAAATATGCTATGATTCTAGCACCTTTTAACATAATCAAGCGATTGTTATAGCCATAGCCATTGTTGGAGATTATCTGGCAAACAATGTGCTCAAGAACTGGTTGAATTAAGGAAAAACGCCTACAAGTAGGTCAGCGATATTTTTAATCAAAACAAAACAATAGCTTTAAAACTGGTTAAACTCAGAAAAAAGCCTTAAAGTAGACTAGTAATATTTTACCAATAAATGTACGTAAAGTATGCTGATGCTGGTTTATAGTAGATTTTAGTACAGCCAGTAGTAGATATATTGTTGTGAAATTATTTTACTGTGCAGTAGACCTCCATTAGGGGGGTTTAAAATAAGTAGAATAATAATCACCTAAAAGTAGGCTTTAGAAATAAGTTAACGAAGGTAAGCATTACTACAATTGAACTTTTAAAAAAAACCAGAAACTATGCTGTCCTATAAGAATATCATATTTTTAGTAACCATAGTTTAGCAAGAGATACCCAGAAAATTCATGTCCTCTCTAGCAGGTTCTCTAAGGGGAAACACCTAAAAGTGTGCTTTAACTTATTAAAATCTGCAAATCCTGTAAGTATGCTTTAGTTTTCACGAATATTTTCATAAAATCTATAGTATAACGATAGTTTGAAAAAAACAACATCTACGCAAAGGCTATATGCGTAGATGTTCCCAACTTAATCTGACGAAATAAATTATTTATTGATATCTTGTCTCTTTCCCATTTTCCTTAAAAATTCGTTGCCTAAAAGTATACTTTAAAATTCGGCAGAAACTTTGGAGAAGTGTGGCATGTTATTGCGAAATTTTATTTCTTTTTGATGGCTACAAATAAAACTGAGTATTGATTTACAGGTTGTGGGATTTTTAAGGGTGCACAAGCCTAAAAGTATGCAATGAATTTATGCCAAGCACGTTTTTCGCCACGATTTTCAATAAAATCGTAAACTTTTCGTGCGTTAATTAAATTCGTTTGCTGGAAATAAGCCCAAAAAACTTCTCTTCACAAGTTAGACAGATGGACGAACGTTGATGTTGCTGATGGGATATATGTTTTGAGTGTTTATTTGGGAGATTGTGTCCAATATTTGGACATGATACCAGAGTTTCCGTATTTTTTCTGCTAACCAAAAGAAAACAAGAAATATCTCATAACTTTAGGCGTTTTTCGGCAGACAGCACTCAGTTATTCATTCAGTTTCGTTCCTCCTTTCAAAAAGGCAATGAAAGGAAATACTGTTTTTGTTTTCTCCTTGCCAACAAACACATCCTTTTGGCCATGAATGTATAGAAGGAGGAAATGTTGTTGCAAAATTAAGGCAAACAAGCAAACAGAAAGGGAAAACATACTCACCTAAGAGTGTATAAGCCAGCAGTAGGGCGCATATGCCCAAATTGGTTAGCACTGCCGACCAGAAGGTCTGTGCATGATGACGACTGTGCTTGCGTCCTTTTTTGTGCGTGTAGTTGTTGCTCGATTTCGTTGATATCGATGAGGATTTGTTTGAGTTACGCCCTCGATTGCTCTGCGAACCACCACCGCCAAAGCAGGAGCAGCATTTCGGTGAGGCGGGTCGATGATGTAAATTACTTCTACTGCTCGTCTTGCTGGAGTTGGCAGTTGTGCTGTGAAGATTTAAAGGCACTGTACTGCTGCTCGGTGTATTGATGTTATTGCAATTGTTCGGAACCGCAATGGCGGCAGCTGATGACGCTGGAGGAGCTGTTGTTGATGACGGTGTTGTTGCTGCGGCTAGATTGGCGGGTGTTTGTAATTTGGCAGAACTCTTTAGCGTACCACATGTGGAGGCATCCACCAGCGCTGGCGTTGTGGGGCCCAAGGATAAATTACTTGGTGGCGGTGGTACTGACATATGAGCCGTCGCATGTGGCGGCGGCAGCGACTGTTGATGGGAGGGCATTGGCGGCTGAGGCGTTTGATGTGTTGACATGGAGTTTTGTGGCGGCCCCGGGCCTATGCCCAATGGTGGCGGTGGCATCATAACCGTTGTCGACGCCATTGTTGGATATTTCAATATGCCCGGCGGCATTGAAGAGTTTATATTTTGTCCCGCTGTCGAGGGGCCCAGGCCACCCTCAATATCCTCCAAGGTGGGCATGGGCAGCAAAGGTGTTTTAAATGTCGATGTCGACGAGTTGGGCGTTGATATGTTGCTTGTCATAGCCGTGGGGCCTGAGGGTGGTGGTTGCGGCATCATGCCTATTGTCACATATGACGAGGGTACATTCACATACTCCCCGCTGGAGTTGAGGGAGGACGACATGGCCGTTGTGCATATCGACGAGGAGGAGGATGCTTGCGGTGGCGGCGGCAGCGAGGAGACCAAGGAAAACTGCTGTGACTGCTGCGATGGATCCATATTCATGTTGGCAATAGTTTGGCAATTGTGTTCATTGGTACAACTTCAACGTCAATGTTGTTGTGGTGGTGGTCCTTTCAAATTTTTCGTTTTATGTTTAGATTGCTTTTCCGGTCTTCGCTTTTTTTCTCAATCACTTATGAAAGTGATTAAAATTTGTGTCCACTTCTCCATTCGTGTCTGTGGTCAAACAATGACAGTTCGTTCTCTTGCTGTGTTATTTTTTCCTATTTTGTCTTGTGGCTGTTCTGGCAAACTGTAACGAAAAAAATGGGAGCAAAGAAAACGGATAGCAATTAGTTTTATTGGACATAATTGAACGTAGGTACTTTTGCACCACAGCAGAGCATGCCCCGGAATTGCCAAAATCGAAACGAGAAAAACCAAACGAAAATGGATTTGGGAGATGGACAATGAACACCAAAGAAGTTTTAGTTAATTTGTGAAAAATAACTACCCAAAGAAAACGAAAAAAACAAAACAAACAACCTTTCAATTATTTGCGCTTCAATAAATGGCCAAATAATTGGATTGTTTGAGTAGAGGGAAAAAACGAAACAAAAAATAATATAAAACGCTTAAAAGCCAAAAAGTAGTCTTTAATTAACTTAACGCATAAAAGCCTTAATGTATGCCATGGTTTTTCGATACATTTTTAATTGAATCAAAAGTATAACTATAGTTTTATATAATCTCCAAAGGAAACAGCCTAAAAGTAGGCTTACATTTTTGTTAGACTATGTTTTTTCAGCGGTGGATTTTCTACCGCATAAACTGTCGGCGACTTTTCGAGAAAGGATTTATCTCCTAGACATGTAAAACTTCTTTATAAAATGATAATGGTATAATCTTCTAAAGGAAAGAGACTAAAAGAAGTATTCAGCTTTTGTTGGGCTATGTTTTCTATTAGCGGCGGGTTTTCCACCTCGTATACTGTCGGCAACTTTTCGAGAAAGGTTTTATCTCTTAGACATGTAAAACTTCTCTATAAAATGCATAATGGTATACTTTTTTTAAGGAAACAGCCTAAAATTTTTGTTGGGATATTTTTTTTAGCGGCGAGTTTTCCACCTCGTATACTGTCGGCGACTTTTCGAGTAAGGATTTATTTCTAAGCCATGTAAAAACTTCTCTGTAAATTTCATAATGTTATAATCTTCTAAAGGAAAGAGCCTTAAAGTTAGTTTAAGGTTTTGTTGGGATATGTTTTTTTTCTCAGCGGCGGGTTTCCCACCTCGTTAATTGTACGAGTAAGGAATTATCTCTAAGCCATGTAAAAACTTCTATACGAAATGCATTAGACGATCGGAACCGGCGTAAATAGTTGGTCCTGGTCAAAATTTGACAACTCACTGATTTAAGAGAGTTGCTCCTTGTTTTCTAAAACATTTAATTAAATCAAACAAAAGTTTGGGATTTTAATATTGTAAAATAAGCCTCACTTTAAGATTGACAAAAAAACGCCCAAAATTAGATAATATTTAAGGCATTTTACATGATGCCTGAAAGTATGCTATGTTTTTCTAACACATCCTAAAAAAACACTTTCATTCCTAAAAAAAATTGCCACATCTACAGGTGGACAAGGGCTTAAAATAAGGCGGTATTAATTTAAAACACGCAAGCTTTGGTTTTTTAGGGTAATCGATAATATATCCAAGGATTGACAATATTCCGCAAACAATATGCCTCCATTAAAGGTTGAATTCAGAAAAACAACTTACAGTAGGCTTTCAATTTTGTTGGAGTGTGGTTTTCCAAAACATTCATATAGAATCGAACAAAAGCTTGGGTTTCCTAATTTGTAAAGTAAAGCTCACTTACCGATTGTCAAAAAACGCCTAAAAGTAGACATTATTTAATTTAGCACATGATGCCTGAAGGTATGCAAGGTCTTTCTAACAAATTCTTATAAAATAACACTTTTATGTCTAAAACAATTGCCACAACTACGGGTGAAAAAGTGCTTAAAATGAGGCTTTTAATTTTCTGAAAATATCCAAGCCTTAAAGTATGCTATGATATTTTAGCAAAATCGCTGATATACCCATTGATTTTCAATATACCCCAAAAATGTGCTTCCTTAAAAGGTTGAGTTATGAAAACGGCCTTGAAGAAGATCCTGATAATTTTAAAGCAATAAAACCTGAGAGTATGCTATGGTTTTTTAGACCAATAAAATTATTTGGGATTATCTCCTATACAGTACGCCTTGATGAAGTATCCAAAGATTAGGAATAATTCTTAAACAATATGCCTCCTCTATTAAATGCGAAAAATTGCATTAAAATGCTTTTAAAAACTAAAGCATAACTACGGGATGTTATTGGTTGATAAGAAAATACATATTTCTACGTGTTTTCCTTTAGAGAACCCTCAAAGATGGCATAATTAATAGCTAATCTTTTCCTAAACTACGGTTATGTCATGCCTACTTTTAGGCGCTTTATATGCTACACCAAACTGTGGTGTTGTAAAATAGTACTCACAAAAAATCTTTAAGTTCTTGTTATCCATATTTTAATACTCAGTGTTATAATCGTAGTTTGGCAGCAGATAACCTTTTTAATAAAGAGAAACCCCTAAAGTATGCTTTAATTTTTTCAATCATTAAATTCCACAGGTTCCCCCATTACAATCCCTAAATCCTTGTTATCTATATTTAAATCATAAGTGTTATAACCTTAGTTTGGCAAGTTTAAGTTTAATTTATTGAGACTTCTTTTATATAAAATTTACAGAGTGTCATGGGAAATTAACATAGCGAAACTTAAGACTATGAAGTATTATCTTAATTTCTTAAAAATTAGTAAAAAAAACAGCATCATGCTTCGTCATAAGTGTAATAATAAAAATGAATGTTAACAACAGAGTACGCTCTTGCTCCCGGAGCTTAGTTTGGCAACAGACCTTCCTTTTATTTAAAAAAATCTCTAAAAGTATGCTTTAATAGTTCAACCATTAAATTCCACAGTAAGCAATAGTTTTTAAATAGATTTGATTTCAATCTGTAGTACAAATTTTGAAATAGCCTCAAAAAGATATGATGTAGTTAAAGTTTTACTAATATTCCTGAAATAAGAGCCCGAAAGTATTCTTTCGTCGGTATGCTATAGTCAGATCCCAAACTTAGGACAAAACGTTGTATTCTTAGTTTGGAACAAACTTCCCAGCAATTGTTTTTTCTGATTATGTTTTCAGAATAGGTTACACCTAAAAGTATGCTTTAATTTACTAAATCACAGAATTCCGTATGTATGCTTAACAAATCCAATTGATTTACTTTTATGAGATATGACGAGAATATAAAGGGTTTGCGCTTAGTTGATACAAGTACGAATAAGGTTACCATTAGTTGAGACTTTAAGTTTGTAAATTCCAACGAAGTGTTGAACTCGCAGATTGACAAACGCCTTCTTCAATGTAATCAATTGAAAATCAGGAAATCCTTTCGATTTTATCTACATACAGATCGACTATGGATAATTTGGCACTAACTTACTTAATATATCCCAACTTAATGATTCAATAAACAAAACAAAAATAAAGTATATTTTAATTAACATAATGACCAAAAACCTTAAGGGGTTTCTGCGTTTCCAAAACATTTTAATAAAATAAATTATATCAACATAGTGTGGTAATTGTCTTCCCCCTTGCCAAAATTATGTCGCAATATTTATTTTCCTAATTGCCCTGAAATAAATGCCTAAAAATATGCTTTTGTTTTAGCTATACTTTCTTTCTTTTTTTGAGATATTATCCTGAAAGTATGCTTCGATTGCGCTTCCATTTATTGGCGCTGAAATTCTTTAGCTAACTGGCGCCATTGGAAAACTATGAAAAGCTCTCATAATCGTATTTATATTAATTATAATTATTATCGTACGGCTATTAATTTGTCATTACCTGAAAATATGCAATCAAATATATATTTTATGGATTTTGCTAATGGTTTAACTTCACTACTAAGCCATGGATAAAATGTTGTACTACAGAACTCCAAAACAATGACCATGAAAATAAGTATAATTAATAAAAACAAACCGGAACGCCTAAAAGGAGGCAAGTTTTTCGGTATATTTGGATTTACTCTTAATGGTATCTAGGAAAAAATTGGTGCAAACTTGAAAAGATATCTTGTTGTTTACTCACTGAATGCCATATGAATGCCTAAAAGTATGCTATAAAATTGCTATTTTATGTTTGTTTTGCCCTGCTTCTATTTTTCTATGACATTTATAGTTTAAATCTTTTCTGCTAGACATCCCTTAAGTTATGCTTCGATTAGTTAGCCGATTATTGTCTCGCAATGTATGCTTTACAATTTATTTATGGAGAAGGTCCTATAATTACCCATTAAGTGTAACAATTGCGGTGGCAAAACGGTTAGAAGAAAATTGAAGTTATTTCTGTAAAATATAATTTGTTGGTAGCCCTAAAGGTATGCTACAGATATTAGGGGTGCCCACCCTGAAACTTTGAAAAGTTTCTACAAAAAGGGCGACATTACGATTAAATTTCTTTAAAGAAATTATGTTTCTAAACCCCTAAAAATTTATTTTAGAGTAAAGGATGCTGTGTTTTTAGGAAATATTATTACTTTCCTAATATAACTCTAACTTTTTTTGAATATTTTATATAAGTCTGAAGTAATTTTGTAACTATATAAGGCCTAAAGACTCGGTTACTTTTTGAATACCAATAAATTAAATAAAATTGAATATAAAACAAAGCTCAGCTCTAAAGTATGCTAATCGCGGGGAAATATTCTTAATTTCTTAAAAAACTTCTTAGGACATACATCAAGACTCATCCCCAAAGTTTGCCAAAGCTCAGCTCTAAAGTATGCTAAGCGTGGGGAAATATTCTTAGTTTCCTTAAATAATTCATAGGGCATACATCAAGACTCATCCCCAAAGTATGCCATGTGTTGGAGAATAATTTGTTTGTGGCTGTACAAGTTTTTTAAACTTTATAGTTACGTTTGATTTTAGGAACATTGTTTTGAACAAAATATCTTTTTTAGTAAGCTATATTTGGGGGTTTTGTAATTAAGTTTATAAAACCCGATTTGTGTCTTTTTCCCTTTAAATATCCATTTATAAGAGTAAATTTTACTTCAAGTTTGTTCCAAATTTATATCTTCGCCATGTATAAACTGCTATAACAATGCCCTGGTCAGTGAGTATAAGAATTAAATAGTGCACAACTCACTGATTTGAGAAAAGTTGCCCCTTGTTTTCTAAAACATTCAAATGAAATCATTCAAAAGTTTGGGAGTTTTATCTTGTAAAATAAGCCTCACTTTAACATTGGCCAAAAACAACGCCTAAAATTAGACAATATTTAATTTAACACATGATGTCTAAAAGTATGCAATGTTTTTCTAATACATTCTAATAAAAAGCGCATTCATCCTTAAAAAATAAGGCAGTCGATTGCTATGGTAATTTAGGAAAATCGATAACATATCCCAGGATTGGCAATATTCCCCAAACAATATGTCCCCATGAAAAGTTGAATTCAGGAAAACAGCTTACATTTATGTTGGAGTGCGGTTTTCCAAAAAAATTATATAGAATCGAACAGAAGCTTGGGTTTCCTATTTCGCCTAAAAATAGGCAATAACTTATTAAACACATGATGCCTGAAAGTATGCAATGTCTACTTAACACATTCTAACAAAAAACACTTTCATGTCTATCTCTATAACTAGGGAAATACTATTGATCTAACTATAGATAAAAACAAAAGCATACATTTAGGCTTCAGAGATAGTAGGGAAACATTTTAGAGTTAGTAGGAAAAGTGGGGAGAGCAATTTATTAACTAAGTTTATAGTTTTTTATCCTTTAACGAAGGGTGAATGCTATACTGAATTTGTCATTCCGTTTGCAACACTACGAGATATTGATCTGAGACCATATAAAGGATATTCATTATATTTTGTCAAAAATATTTTAAGACGTTCTAGCCATGCCCGTCCGCCCGTACTTCTGCGTGTCTGTTGAACGCACGATCGTGGTCAAACGTATCAACCTAGGATCCTGAAATTTTGCATAATGATGGCTTATGGTCATAAGCGGTTTGAGACAGTAAAAGGTCTTTTATGTGACTAAAGGTACCTCGGAAAGAAGTAAACATTTTTTGTGTGTATTAACCTATCAATTCATCTTTTGTGTGGGCGTGCAAGGATTAAAACTGGTACTCTGGAACTGGATGTGTTTCGATCCATGCCAACATCATGCCCGTATGTTCCAAATAGCGCATGAGATATTGTCTTTGTAAGATCAGGGTTGTGTGGACGGTGCCACGCCTTCTTATCCAATTTTACCATAACATAATCAAGAATACATGATGTAGGTCATTGGTTTCATCCTGTTAAAATTTGTAACGATCGGTCCATTCGTTTGTAACAAAGTTCGGGGGCAACAAAGTTATCGTTCAAATGGTTACAATAGGTTGGGTTGGGCTGGTCAGGTAGAAAGGGGGACGTGCCTCGGTGAGGTAAGGGAAGGGGGCAGCAGTATGTCATTGGATTAGTCTTTTTTTCTGGGTGATTGTGTTGCTACGAGTCGCGCCCGATGAGCCCTAACCGGAGTCTCACCTACAAATAGCCAGCGCCGCCAATAAGCCACCCGCTGCATAAGACAGTGGCCGTCTTCAAGGGGCAGGACATTTGTTCTAATAGATGTACTTCGAGCCATGCCAATATCATATGTTCCAAATATCAGCCTCATATCTAAAATAGTTCATGAAAGATTGTGATTTTAAATTTAGGATTGTTGAATTTTCCAGAGGTTGACCCAGTCCATGTGAGGGACAAGTTTTACCTCTTGACCAATCTGGCCCATTTACAATACCAAAGATTCTGACGCATGTCTTAGACACCTTGCTTCAATAGTACGACCTTAGGTTTGCTTTCAACAGACAGGCGGACAAACGAAAATGGCTTGCTCATCTTGGAATCGTCTTTACGACGATTCAGAATATGGGGTCTCCGATCACTAATTCCTTTTATACCCTTTGATAAAAGGTATAAAATGAACACATTGAGTGTCTGCGGTCTTTTAGACCTTTAGACCTTTTAGTTGCTCCGCCGAAAAGTAGGCAATAGTTTTTTCTACATAAAATAATTGACTGGCTGTTGATGCAAATAAAATTACTGTCTTAACTTTCTAGATTTTACTCTTAGTAGTTTAGTTTAGTGCTTTGAATTCCTCTTGATTAATTACACAGCCTGAAAATGTTTGACGCCCGGAATTATGCTACGATTTTTTATGCTCTAAGACTTCATTATACGAAGTCATATTTGTTTGAGTCAGACAATATTTGGAAAAAAAAACTCAGAACTGAGTAAAATACATTTTAAATTGTATAGAAATAATTTTGATAATAAATTCAATTTGTAAACTACTCTATTGATTGTTTAAAAAATTTTTAGAGAGTAGCAAAGAAAATTTCCCTAAAGCCTTAAAGTATGCTTTAAAATAAAATGTTGTGGATTTGCTCTGAAAAAAAAAATTATGAAAGCAAAAGTTTATCCTGTACTAATATAAACTAACAAAATGGAATTTGCAATATTTCTGGTTAACATTCCTAAGTACTGTAAAGTCCTAGTTCTTTCTCATTGTCCATAAAATGTTCTATTGTCTATCATAAAATTTTTAAATTTCCTAGTAATTCTATGGCTTAAAAAGTATGCCGGCCTTTTGGCAATTAGTAAGTCCCATTAGGAAACATTTAGGAAACTCCTGTGTTACTGTCATTGCTTCCTCGGTATATTGCTTTCAAATATTTTCCTTTTGCAGCCTGTTGAAATTTAAATTTGCCCATAGTATTCAAATGATTTGTATTGAGTCACAAATCTGTGTGCCATACAAATAATATTGACTACCATGGCATTTATGGTCTGTCATCCTAAAGGTATGCTTCTATTTCCAATTCAGTGTATTTCTGCAAATTGAAAGGTGGACTGGTCTTAAAAGGGGAGTTGCTATGTTGGCTTATGCGGCTTTGCCAAAATATTCCAATTGTAGTGTAGTAGTTATAAAAAAAAAATAAAATATAAAAATCAACTTCCACCTGAAAGTATGCTTCACTGGAAATACCATTCGAATATTCAAAATGTCACTTGCATTTTGTTGATATTGTGCAGAGGTAACAAAAAGTAAAGGAAACAAAAAAAAACAAGATGAAGATGAGTTTTTGTTGACATGTTAGGTTGCCCATAATAAAAGTCTGGTTATATTGGGTTCAGCTCCTAAAGGTATACTGTTTCTTTTTTGGACAAAAGAACCCTATAACTTTTTCTTGTTAGTTCTGTGCATAAACCGTTTGAAGCTAAAGCCTAAGGAGTAACATTTTTGGGGAAATATTTAAGTTTTGCTGTTGTTTTAAATAAACTACATTTTTGCCAAAGGGTATGCTATTATATCAAATTCTTGTAATTGTCCTCAAAAAATGGTTAATTATAAATGTCTTGAAAGCCTTATCAAATGCATTTTAGTTATGATAGTATCTATAAAGTTTTTGTATAAAAACAAAAATAACCGCAAGAAAGCCCCAAAAAAGTAGGCTTTATTTAATTTTTTAGGTTGTTTTTCTCATGAATTTGTGGGGGTTTCTTTTACTTAAAAAAATTAAACTGTAGTATTATACAACTAAAAGTATGCTAGTGTTAAAGGGAATTCTTTGACCAAAAGTATGCTCTAAAAAATATTAGCTTTTACAAAAACTTTCGACTGATTGTTTGAAATGTCTGTTATTTTTATGCACTGAGAAATTCTATGGAATAGGGTATTTAAAATTATTTTTAGGTTGAAACATTAGCGTACCAAAGGATTTTTTTTGAACTTAATACTTTTCATAACCTACAGCTTACTGTTAGAGGCGAAATTATTTTTTCTCGAAATAACTCTTAAAAAGTTGATGAGTACAACGGACTAAGTCTATATGCGCAGTTTTTGGAAAATCACTTTTTTTATTACAGTGCAATGCTATTTTTGAACATAAATACAAATTCTCTGAACTTGTTTTTTAGACAGAGCTTAAATCTTTTGGCCTTATTATTTTATGAAACCCTGCAGAGTTTCCAAGATTCTATAAATATGTAAAAAATAATAATTTTCTCCTGAAAGTATGCTACACTATCCGTTTTAATAGTTTTATTTTTAAATATTTCACAATTTTAATGGTTTATAAGGACCACCAAATTTTTTTGCTGAATTTCGCTAAGAGTTTATATAAATTTAAATAATCAATGTTTGCCTCAAAATCGAGATAAAAAAGTAAACAAATTACCCTATGGAAAATGTATTTAAATATGTACCCACAAAAATAATAAATTTCTCCTAAAAGTATGCTGAAAAATATTTTTTTAAATATATTTCACATCTACGAGTATATGGGGTTAATAAGGTCCACCAAAATTCTTTTTTTTGGAACTCGCTGATATGTTATACTTACATAGGATAAAACGAAAATATGTACCACAATATTTATAAAATCAATGTATTCCCGAAAATCAAATTAAATTACCCCATGGGAAATGCAGAGTCAATTATCCTTAACACGTACCGGGCCGAGGAAGGGTGAAAACAGAACCAAAACTGAGCTAATATCTTTTGGCCCCACTAATTTATAAAAACCTGCTTAGTTTCCAAGAATTTTATAAATATGTAAAAAAGTGATAAATTTCTCCCACTATTTTTCAAATAGTTTACAATTTTAAGGGGTTTATACGATCAACCAATGTATTTGTTGTAATTCGCTGCTAGGTTATATCGTATATATATATATATATATATATTATATCGTATATATATATATATATATATATATATATATATATATATATATATATATATATATATATATATATATATATATATATATATATATATATATATATATATATATATATATATATATATATATATATATATATATATATATATATATATATATATATATATATATATATATATATATATATATATATATATATATATATATATTATATCGTACCACACAATTTATATAATCAATGTCTGCCTCAAAATGCCATCGAAAAGTGAAGCACAACAAAAATTCTCTCTATGTACCGCTATAGGCACTAAAGATGAACTATTTAAGATGTATTTTTACCCAGACAAGGCGACTGTATTTTACTATCTAAGAGAATTCCGATGACCCTGTTAACCCATGTCCTAATAAATGTTGACAGAATTGTCGAGTTTTACGTATTTATCGCCACTCTGGCCTGGACCACGGTGCACCATCGCACTGGGGCCTTTACGATGCGACGGATAGCGACCCATTGCATAGATTCCGCCGGTACCAATTAGAAAATGGCAGGTATGGGTCATAACTTCCCTCTTGGTAAGGGGTCGAGGACTATCTTAACCTCTGCTGTTCTTTGGGTCACAGCACCCGGTGGCAATGCAACTCCACCCCGAGCCAATGAGAAAAAGGATTTTATCTAAAGACTCAAAGACTCCTCTAGGCCCTTTGTTCAGCGCCAATTAAGCGAGAAATATTCGCTATTTGTGCGTCCTATCACTTTTCTCTGAATATATTTTTGCTTCTTTGGCCACGTGGCAGAGAAAGTGAATTTACGGTTAGTAAAACGAACGACTCAGCCACTTTCATTCTATTGAAGAATGTTCATCTCAATGTCAATCCACCTTTCATGGTTATTAAAGTACAGGTCGCACTTATGAAACTTGTCACATTATTCAGCTTTGGGCCATCAACCCTCTTGAAATTGATCCATATCGGTACAAATTCAAATGTGTGACGCGCAAAATAGAAAGGGCCCTAAGGGTAAAAACCAGTTTTGTTCAGGAGAGCCATTTTAAAGATTGAAATAACTACGTGTATCTTTGATGTACCATCACTTTCAAAAAACGCACATATCTCTGGGAGGGAACACTTTTGGGACATGGGATCGGTCTCATTCGATGCTCAGATGTTGTCCACATCACAAAAAAAGGAGTGAAAATTGATTTTTTACCCTTAGGTCCCTTTCTCTATGCGCTGTCACATATATTAAACAAAAGTTTTCCCCGATTTCAAATCCAGCAGCTCTACAATCCATTTATTACATCCGATTCCGACCAATTTCACCAGTCGACACTAAATTTACGGCAGAAGGTTTGATAGTCAGCTATAATTGATTCGGGGGTGCAGATCACGATCCCCTGTCCTGGTTGTTCCCATTACGAACAATGCCTTAATTCTAGAGCTCTCCCACTAGTGAATCGGATAACAATAGCCGAAGTTTAAGGCAAATTAATGAAAAAAATCAGAAAAATTTAATTTTCTCGGTATCTTGAAAACTACGCATGATGGGCCAAAACGGACTTCAATTAGGATTCAGGAGATCATTTTACAAAAGGATCAGTTGGCTTCATCCAAAAGAGGATTTGTTGCAAAACACTGTTGTTGTTGTAGCGGCAACTGTGTACCAGGGTGCCAGCCCTTGGCCGACGAATTGCTCTTCGGGTTAATCTGGTCCATCGAACCGGCTGTCGTGGGATTGAAAACTGCAATTATCCCTGGTGAAATTGGGCGGATCTGTGTTTTTATATGTCCATCCCGCTCTTAAAGTAGGTCTGACTTTGCTGAAATACGAGAGGCGCATAATCGTTGCATTATCCGAGTGGTGTAGGGTCTCATATTTTACTTGTCTTTTTTCTTAGAGGATCGTCTGAGATTCACTTCTCTAGGTGGCGCAAAAAAGATACGTTTTTTCCGCTCTAGAAGAAAGTCTGCCCTTGCTCAAACTCGAGAGAAGCATAATCTTCTGATTATCCGAGTGGTGTAGGGTGTTTTATCTTTAATTGTCTTCTTACTTAGAGGATTACTTAGGGAATTGTAAGATTAAAAAGGAGTTCCTTCTCTAGGTGGCGCAAAAGGATACGTTTTTTCCGCTCTAGAAGAAAGTCTGTCTTTGCTCAAGCTCGAGAGGCGCTTAATCTTCAGATTATCCGAGTGATGTAGGGTGTTTCATATTTTACTTGTATTCTTTCTTAGATGATTACTTAGGAAATTGTAAGATTAAAAAGGAGTCCCTTCTCTAGGTGGCGCAAAAGGATACGTTTTTTCCGCTCTAGAAGAAAGTCTGTCTTTGCTCAAGCTCAAGAGGCGCATAATCTTCAGATTATCCCAGTGATGTAGGGTGTTTCATATTTTACTTGTATTCTTTCTTAGATGATTACTTAGGGAATTGCAACATTAAAACGAATTATCCTCGTAGAGGCTTAAAAAGGATACGTTTTTCCGCTATTAAGAGGATTTTAACTTCTTTTTTGGAATGTTTCCAAAACTTTTTTTTCAAACCCTTAAGAAGAATATTTCATCCCAATTGCATACGGGAAACAACTTTAATTAATTCCGATTAGATCTTGTCTAGGTAAATCCTTTGTTTAGTGTTCTACCTGCCCAAAAGTATGCAATACTTTTGTTTAAACAAAATCTGTACTCTCATCTGTACTTGGGTTTATTCTTCGTTTTTTTTTTGAATGGGAAGAAATGTCGGCAGATGCAAATCAACAGTAATTTTGCATCAACTATGTACGATTCAGTCCTACCCCGCCCCGGGTAGGCTTGATTTTTGATTATCTACAACATTTTACAAGGAATGTAATGTCGAAAACCAATAGCCTTTGCATGTGGGAAATTTCCAACACAACTTTATAATCACTTATGCAAACCTCAGAGGCAAGAATACCCAATTCCGCCCGGAAAGGAGGAGCCTGCCGAACGCAACACAAAGCCCCTAACCACAAACGGACTAGCTCCTTACTATCTCCGGCTATGCGATGGACTGGATGAGTGACTGTCCGTTGGCCAGCCCAGATGCCTTGTGCATGTTTTGTGCATTCACACAGTAAATTATGTAACATGGACAATACAATTTCTCGTATTCATGTTGGCATTTGTCGAACACAAAACTTGCCGTAACCGAGCCGAGTCTATAAACTTGTTGTCTCCTTTATGCGTTGGCAACACCCCCCTCCCCTCCCCAGAATTTAGGCTCTTCTGGGTTTCCGACCACGAAGTGCGTTACATGTTCCAACTGGAAATGAATGTTCATTCGGTTGTTAGGCAGTGAAAACAGGTAGGCCAGGATACACTCAAACGTTTTCACTCCATTATTATGTACTCCTTATCCGGGTACTGCAGATTTTTCATTATGTAACAACATAATTTTTTTGTTTTTATTTCCGTAGCATACTCTCAGGCTGGAGGATTTGTGAGGCCTACATGCAGGCTGTAGCAAAAGTGAAAGCTGTGTTGTATAACATCAGGTGTGGATGCGTGTGCTTAAAACTCTCATAATGAGCAACGTTTTGGGGGAGTGGCCATGTGGTCGGCCCCCCCCCAAAAAAGGCACACTGTTAGTGTGTTACGCACCGGAACAGTGCGAGACGTGGAGAGCATAAGGAGAAGCCTAAAAGCATGTAATTAAAAATAAAACATACCAAGTTGCAGACAAAAGCAAAAAAGGAAAAAAAACCCAAAGGACGAAGGCAACACAGAAACAAAAAAATGGTATATTTGAAAAGGAATTAAGAAAGTACAGCATTTGCCTTGTATCCCAACAGTAGGCACCCACCAGCTTGACGATGAAAAAAATACCCCCCTTCTGGAGGGAATTAAAATCGTACCAGAAAAAAGGGGGCACCTTAATTTAACTATGAGCTTCTCTCCTACATCCGTAAAGGACAAAAAAACCAAAAGCATGTGTACTTTTACAAGTTTATAGATTTTCCGTAAAAACACAGCATACCCTGAGGCTGAATGTTGAACTGTGACCGTAATTGATAAATGAAATTTTAGAATTTACTTCGGGCTAAGGTCTATGGGAAAGGGTTTTAATTTATGGCAGCTTACTTAAGCAAAATTAAAAAAGAGTTCCTGCCTACTCTGAGGAGTTGATGGGTTTAAAATGTTAGGAGCATACCTTGGGGCTCAAAGTAGAATAGCTGGATTTAAAAAGAGAGAGAGCGAGAGGAGAGAGAATATTAGAAGAGCCTAAATAAATACAGCTGCAGCCACCGGAAACCTTATCCCAATTTATGTCATAAACAGATTTTCAGTTGAAAGTCTACTTTTAGGTGCTGAAGTTTTTGGCAAGGCTCTATAGGAAAACATGCACTTATCAAGGTAAGAGTAAAACGGAATTCATTGATTAAAAAAATCAAAGATTTAACCCTACTGGTAGAAGAACAGAGAAAACAAAAAATAAGGTCTACTTCTAGGGATATCCGGAATTTTCAGAGTTTTTCCATTTAATGGCATAGATTAAGCCAAAGACAAGTCTATCTTACAGAGTTGTTCGAATTTATTTTTTAAAGCATACTTTTCAGGTCTGTTTTTTTTTTTCGACGTTTTCTCGAAGTATCATTTACTGTCTAGATTTTTCAATGTAACTCAAATAAATCGGACATTTTTTCAAGGAAACTATACTCTTACAATTATCAAAAAAAGGGAAGGAAATTCAATTATTTAAAAATAAAAATACAGTCTACTTTAAGGATTTTCCAGAATTTAGTGGCATAGATTGCTCCAAAGTGAAGCTTGCAGAGTTGCTCCGAAGTTTTTTTGAAAGCATACTTTTTAAGACTACTTTTGACTAATATCCCAGTCTTGGGACGTTTTCTCGAAATATCCCAAGGAAAATATGCACTTATCAGAAGAGTAGAAGGAAATCCATCCATTGAAAACAAAAAATAAAGTATTCTTTAAGGGATTTGCAAAATATTCTAAATTTCTTTATTTACTGACATAGATTATGCCAAAATGAAGCCTACCTTACAAAGTTGGCCAAAGTTATTTTTTAAAGCATACTTTTGAGGACTACTTTTGCCTAATACCTAGGTCTGTAAGTTTGCAAGAGCGTTGAGGCCATCAAGGAGTCTGCATGCATACAAAGGCGGGAAGAAAACCCTGGTAGTATTTTGCAGGAGCGTTGAGGCTACCGAAGAGCCTACATACCAATGTGGGCGAACCACACAAATTGTTGAACTGGTATCTCTACCTCTGAACAGTTTCTGCAGACGTCCTTAATAAAGGAGCTCCAGGTGGCACTTATGTGACCTATCACGCAGTGTTTGGTTATGACATCAATGAGAATACTGAGTGCGCTTTCGCCTAAGGAAGAACAGCCTCTTGGTGCGTTACTGACCGGCCGAATAAATGGAGCAAACCTACAATACTGTACTTTTTGCCACCGCAATCTATCTACTGCTGATCCTAGTTTGTCGGCATGAATGCACTCGTCCAGGTCCACGTTTAACTATGAAGCACAGCACTATAAGTAGTTGTATTTATCTCCATGCTAGTTAAGGGTTTTACGAGAAACAATATATTCTTTTTCTATAAAGGAATTTGTCAGAACTAGAGCTAGCAGAGAGAACTGATACTTTTTTACGAAAGTATTTTAACCTTCTAGGTTAAGCAGTTGTATAGGTGTACGAGGGGCAAAAAAGTAAAGTATACTTTTAGACTTTTGCAGAATTTCAGTATTAAAGTATACTTTTAGACTTTTGCAGAATTTCAGTAATAAAGTCTCCTTTTAGGCGGTTGGGGTTTTGGCAAGGATACCATGGATGGCATGGTAACAAAATCAAATGGCTAAACAAAAAATAATGTATACTTTAAGGATTTAAAGAATTTGCTAGTAATATAAAGAGACAAATTTGACCTACTTTTTATTAAAGTCTACTTTAAGGAATTCATAAAATTTGTCTTTCTAGTGGTATATATTAAAATACAAGTAAAAAAGGCTAGCAGTTGGGATGGGTCAACTTTGAGAAACTCTACAAAACTTTGCTATTCAAATGATTCCGCGCCTCCGTCTGGAGCTCGAGCCAGGTCAGACTTAATATGTTGCTTCTTAAGCGTAAAAGATATATTTCGTCGGGCTATATGAAACACAGATTAGCCCAATATCAGATCGGCCCATCCCACGACAGCCAATTCTATCCACCGGATCGACCCAAAAGAGGAAATATTCGGCCAAGGGCTGTTACACCGAACTATATGCCGCTCCAACAAGATTCGTCGCACATAACGCACCAGGACATGCAACAATATTGGATTTACAATGTGACCTTTAGAGCGGAAGGACCTCATATCGGGAGGGACCTTTGTGTAAAAGCTATTCGAAAACAAGGATCGAAGATGGGTGTTGGACTCTTGTTACGCTCCTTGAGAATTCGGGTATTCGTATGTAATATGTGGCTTTAAGAGTTGTAGGTTCCAAAATCGGGAAGGACCTTTGTAAGGAGCTATTCGAAAATATGGACCTATATGATCCAGATTTACCAAAGCTAATTAATGGTTGCTTATAACATATGCTTAATATCAGCCTAATCAGGTTTAATTTGTGGCTTCTAGAGCTGCAGTACCTTATATCGGGAGTGAACTTGGAGTGGGGGCAATGCGAAAACTAAGGTGGACTATAGTGAGAAGGAAGGGCTGATGGATAGATGCAATAGATAGCGAACTTACGAATTTTTTGAAGGACAAAGACGGGCATGGGGAAAAACCGTGGACAGAGAGGAAAGGGCTGATGGGAAGGATTTTTGTTTCCTTAATTAAATCAATAATGCTGTTTGCATGGATATTCGGGTTTTCTGAAATAAATCAATAAATCTATTTTCTATAGGACAAATATGGGATGCATGGTGGACTGACATAAGAAAGGATGGTGGGCAGCGAGGAAAGGGCTAATGTGAAGGTGTCATAGCTGGCAAATTTTTGATTTTCTGAGGGGCGAAGACAGTCTGCACGATGGACTGAAAAGTGAAAAGACGGCAGGAAGAGAGAAAAGGACTGGTGGGAAGGATATTTGGATATTCTTAAATAAATCAGTAAATCCATTTTCTGAAGGACTAAGATGGGCTGCATGATGGACTGACATGAGAAAGGAAGGAAGAGCTGGTAGAAAGGATATTCGGATTTTCTAAAAATAAAGAAACTAATTGAAGGTGACTGACAGCAGGAAGGATAAGAGAGAGGCAAATGGAAAGGAGTGATAGCCAAAAAACCATCGAAATTTGTAAAGGACAAATAAGGAATGGGAAGGCGAAATAACCAAAAAATAATCGACATTTCTGAAGAACAAAAAAGGTCTGAATAATGGACGGACATGCAAAAGGACGGTGAACAGAAAGAAAAGACCTTAATGGAAGAAAAGACCGTAATGTGTCATAGTCCGCAAATATTTGGACTTCTGAGGGACAAAGACGGGCTGCATGATGGACTGACACGAGGAAAGACGGTGGGCAAGGAGGAAAGGAGTGATAAGAAGAATATTCGGATTTGCTAAAATAAATCCATAAATCTATTTTCTAAAGGATAAAGATAAACTGTCTTATGGGCGGGATTAAAAAAAGGATGGCGGACAGTGAGGGAAGAAGTAAAAGGAAGGCGTCATAGCCTGCCAATGCTTGGATTTTCCAAGAGACAGAGATGGAAGGCGGTCCAAGTGCACAGGCGGAAAGAAAAACCTAGACGATCGACAGGTAAACTGGCCATTTAGTTTGACTAAAGGGCGTGGCACAAATGAAATGATATGCATACAGATAAATAGGGCAATCGGAAGACTGAAAGAAACGATAAACCGAAGAGACAGACACCTGGAAGGACGGACTAAAGGAGTGTGGACCGGGCTGACAACATGACGAAAGCGAAGGGAAAGATACTTTGTGGTACAGATAAATATAAATGAAATAAACAGATTTATAGCCGGAAGGATAAAAGACCCAATATACATCTAATGATAGCCAGATCGACGATAAAACTCTGAAGGGCGTATTTTCCTTTAGCGGAAGAATATATGGATACATCAAAAAAGGGCGGCTGTTGGGAAGACTAAACAAATCAGCACCGGTGTGGTCGGCGAATGTAAGTATGCCGCAGTGAAAGAAATTTCAGACATGCCAGAATGCCTCCCTGAGAACATCAACAGGGGATCTTCTTATGACTTCTGAGGACCATCTACCTGAGGAGACGAAGGTCCTTAACGTGCGCAGACACAATTTCTTGTTGTCCAATCTTGGCTGTCATTGCAGCAGTAGCCATTCCAACCACCATCTTACGGACAGGATGCCTCGGCACAGGCAGATCAAGTACGATCTTTATGATCTAGAGAGAGAGAGAGGTCCAGCGGTACAAGAGAGAGAGCCTGCAAATGCCACGCTTCCTTCAACTGGATATCGAAGAAGATTCCCTATAAACGAACAGGACTTACAAAACCTAATAATTTGTTATTACAACAAAACAAAGCGATATTGCGAGTTAGACGGAAGTACAGACCGACAAAAGGAAAAATGGTAAGCCTGTGCTATGTACAATTTCTAACAAATGGATCGCTAAACATTCTGATAATTGAAGCCTTTCCATGTAAGCTTCTGTCTGTTCTACGAGGATAAATAAAACCTTCCCATGTAAGCTTATGTCTGTTCTACGAAGATTTTTTCCCAGGACTTTATAGGGCATTATTTTGCTTATTGATTCTTTACGATGTCTCCCCATTTATTAGGTTTTATCATTATCATTCTAACGATATATTTTTTGAAAGAAGAGGGTGCATGGCTTCTTCTGAGTTGATGTCTGTTCTTCCAGGACTTCATACGTTGTCTTCCAATTTGTTTGGTTTTAATTTATTTTGAAGTCTATCAAGTCTACTTATTTATCATTTTGTAGATATATTTTCGGAAAAGAACATTTTTCGGACTATGGTGCAAAGGACCTCTGTTCTACCAGGACTTCATAAGGCATTCTTTTGATTCCATTGATTCTGTTCGACGTCTCTCAACTTTTTAGGTTTTAATTTATTTGTAACTCCATCAAGTCTACCTTTTCATAATTCGGTCGGAATGTTATTTGAAAGGAATATTATTCGGACTCCGATGCAAAGCTTCTTGAGAGCTTCTGTCTGTTCTACCAGGACTTCATAGGACATTCTTTTTTTAATTGATTATTTTTTGCTGTCATCCCATTTATTAGGTTTTAATTTATTTTCGAGTCCCTTAAGTCTGCCTATTCATCATTCTGTCAATATGTTTTTTGAAAGGAATATTTTTCGGACTCCGATGCAAAGCTTCTTGTGAGCTTCTGCCTGTTCTACCAGGACTTCATAAGAAAATATTTTAGTAGGACTTCATAAGGCAGTCTTTTTCTTATTGATTATTTTCGCTGTTTCCCCTTTTGTAAGGTTTTTATTTATTCTCAAGTCAATTACGTCTACCTATTCTTCATTCCGTCGATATGATATTTTTTCTGAAAAGAATATTTTTCGGACTATGATGCCAAAGGATCTCTAAACACACAAATAGATGACGACAAAGTTGACTTTGTATTCAGTAGTTCATCAGCAATCGCATTGTCCTTTTTTCGACAAAATGGTGGGCATTTAATTGTGTTTGGGTCCCTTGGCCGAAATAGAACTTTTTAAGCATTTTCTTTTTCCTTGCAATTATACCTAAATACATGTTGGGATGCTGGGATACTTTTCTGGGGATATCCTTTTTCGGCTTTTTGTGTGTATTTTTTCACGTTTTTGTTTTCTTTTCGCTACGTTATAATTTTAATAATTCTAAAAGCATTCGTTCCCTTTGATGCTGATTCAATAAATCTTTTTTTGTTATTGACACTTCAAATTATAATTTCGCCTTTTTCGTTTTTCTACAGAAATAAAAATAGATTTTTTTAGCTTTTAAGAGCCTACTTTTAGGCGGGGGTAGGTAAAGTATCCTTATAAGTTTGAACGAAAACTTCCCTGTGCTATTTTAAATTCAAAAACCAGCAGGTTTAGGAACAGAACCTTTTGTGGGTAGCAAAAACAACATACCTAGCAACATATTGTACAAAATTAAGGACATTTGTAGCTATTTTCTAAAGCATACTTTTAGACTGTGACCAAAATAAAAAAAAGAAAAAAGCACAGAAAAAGTTTAAAATAAAATTCATTTAATTAAACACACAAAAGCATAACTTTTCCTTTTTTCTAATTGAAACTTCTCAGCGACTCTAACCGGGAGGGCTGCACACTCACACAAACACTTCAGTTTCAGGGCAAAGGGATCTTGGAGTAGGGTGAAAAAACCCACCACAGGTAGTATAATTTTCAAAGTCGCCGCATACATGTTGGCGGAAAGAGTAGGTATTATTTTTAATTATCTAACTACGGAGGACTTTATTAATTTTAATTGGAAAGTATTTGCAAGGTTGCCTTGCATATGTTTTTTTAGTATTAAAGCATACTTTAGGGCTGCACTCTTAAAACATACTGGAAGCATATTTTTAGGAACAAAAACAAAAAAGTATTAGTTTTAATTAAATTTTAAATAACATATTTGAGAAAAGTAAGGCTGTGGTTTGGCCTCATTCTTAATGACTCAAAGCTAAGTTAACTGTGCTAGTTTGTAAAAAAAAATAACTTTAATCTAGCTCAAAACGTTGGCCTGTTATACAGATGGGTATGCATTTTAACCAACATGCTTTTGCAGTTTAAATCAAATGCCAACAGAGTTTGGGCAAATTAAATTTCTCTACGCTTTGTAAGAACTTATAATAAGTACATTAGAAATACAAAAAAGCACCCTGTCCTAGCCTGTCCTTACCCTCTCAGCCTTAGTCTAAGTCTTGTTAGCGACGACATATACAGTTAAAGCAAAGGCATGTCAGTCTTGCCGGGTGATGATGAGCCTGATGATGATGAGGAGACGAGAAAGCTGCAGCTGCTGTTGCCGCTTCAAGAGGCTCTTGCTCTTGTTGCACTTCATGAATGTCATGCCAGTGTGCCGTGTGACTGTCGCACAATCAACACACACGCTCGCACCTCCCAAAAAGGCTGCTATGCTACCTTGTGCTTATCTGTAGCCCCTAGAGGTATGCCATGGCTTAAGGTCTTCATTTCCGTGCTGTGTCTTTTTTTGTAAGCTTTCTCTCTCGAAACTATTACAAAAATGTTGCCCGACAGCCAAAGAAGGAAATTAAGCAAAAACGAAAAAAAATGTTGCAACAGCCTCAGTAACGTTTCAGAGCTAGAGCCAGAGAGTGGCATAGAAACGCACATAGCCAAAGTGGAGCAACATTTTCCAAGTAGTCCTTGAATTAGAAATATGTGAAAGTTTTTTACTTCTCTCCTTCAAGGGAATATAATAAATTATGAAACATAGAGAATGTCTAGCAAGTAAGTCCCGGGCGAGTTATTTTCACTAACTTTTGCGCACAGCATATAAAGTTTTGCTGAGGCATACTTTAAGGCGGTATTTTTTTTTCTGTTCCATGCTGCTGCTGCTATTCCTCTTGATTGCCGGTATGTCATACAGGTGGAGCATACAGGAAAAAAGACAGCTTTAAGTAGAGCATCAAGTGGGTTTTTGTTGCTTTTTGATTTTGTTACAAAAGTTTGAGGCGAAATTTATACAAAAAAGAACTTTTCTTAAAGAGCCTAAAAGTGGGATATACTCGTAGAATCGCCGGGAAAAAAATTGAAAAATATTTAAACTCAAAAAAAAGTAGGGAAGAAGGTCTTAGGCGTTTTTTTTAGTTTTTTTTTGTCCTAAGTCAACACCTAAAAGTATGTTTTTTATTTAAATTTAAAAGCCTAAAAGGAAAATAGGCAACAGGCCTTGTCAGATTTATTGTTAATTTTTTTTGGCAAAGAAATGAGACATCATAGCTTTTTTTTTCTGATTCTAGAGTAAAAAAAACTAAAAAGCCTAAAAGTAGGCTGTTGATAAGGGGAACCACTTTATTTCCGAAACCTTAATTTAGAAAAAATAGAAGCTCATTAGCCTTAATTGAAATTGAATTGAAATTGACTCGTGCGGGGAAGCTAGATAGGTAACCTATACTCGTACATATGAAAGTAAAGTCTATCTGCGGTATTCATCAAAGTTTTCATTTACAGGCTGGGCCTTAATTTCTACTGTAGCTTTGTTGACTGGTTGTGCTAGGATCTTCCGAAAACTCCATGGTTAATCTCTTCCGTAGTAAGCATTTGCCCATTTAAATTTTGAGTTTTCAATTAAAGCGGAAAACATAGCATCCCAAAAGTATGCCTTAATTTAAGAATACCCAAAAATATGTTTTAGTTCTCTCTTAAACTACCCAAAAATATGCTTTATTTTCCTCTTAAATTCCCGTCTCCACTTTCTGCTGTTAAATTAAATCAAATTCATTTGCGTTGATTTGATTTCGCCGAAACTTACACACCCCTAAACATTTGCTTCAGTTCCAGCTCCAGCCCCCAGACTTATGCAATCTATTTTCAGATTTAATTAACTCTTACTTAGTAGTAGTTTCGTCGTAGAGAAAAAGAAAGAAACATATCGAAACGTGTCGAGAAATTGAAGAAAGACCCCAGCAACTCTTCATCAATTGATCAAATCGCAATTTGTGAAAATGTTGCAATTCATCAGAAAAATGCGAAAAGGAAACATGTGAAAAAAAATACCCGAAACGCAGCGTAAAGCGAATGTGTGAAACGGAAAGCCACAGGCCACAGACCACAGTTTTTGTGTTGTTCGTGCTTTTGCTGCTGCCACCGGCACATTCTGTTGAGGCAATCAAACGTGGCATGGCAAGAAATTTCATTTCATCCCGTTGGGTCGTTCATTTTATTCGCTAACAATTTCAAGAAATGAAACTGGTACGGGAGCAGAAATGCTGGAGGAGCAACAGCCAACGTAATGCCGAACAAATGTTAAGGTAAATATGTGAATTGTTAAAATGTACACGTGCTAACCATGAACGCATTTCCGGCGGAAATCGTTTTTAATGCTCAATTCAAATGCTATAAAGCATTTTGGTGGTAAGTCAGGTGGGAAAGAAGGCAGTGTGCAGGCACAGCAAAGGGTTCAAGACGAAGGGTATAGTAAAAGGGGTGCAATAAATTGTAAGTGTAAAGTTTAAGGCACCTGATGGACGGTTATAGACTTTGGTCAAGACCTCTTTAGGTCGTTAAAAGCCAGCTAAAATAGTACGCTAAAATGATTATAAGGTTTTAAAGGGAATCACACTCGTTGATTTTACATATGATAAGATAGGGGAGAGACTTAAGGTACCGGCACACTGAAGCACTTTGGTTTTAATGTTTTTTTTCTGCACATTTTTCAACTTCCGGCAGTCCAAAATTCATTGTAATAAACTTGGCAGGGTTTCTTTTATGCCGACACTGAAATATCTTTAACTTTATAAGTTAATCATTAACTTATTAAAGCTTTCTTATGAAGGTCGTCACGGACCTGAAATCTCGACAAAAGCAGTGTGCAGCCACAAATATCAATGCCACTTTGCCATTTTGTTAATAACATTTACGTATTTTATTTAAAAAAAAGATACAAGAGGTCTCCAGCCAGTTAATACCTGTTAAATGTGTTTCCGGCATACATTTCAGAGGTTTTAAGACTACCGGAAGTCAAGAACAACGCAGTGTACGAAAAAAACCTTTGGTGCGGCCGGGCCTTAAAACTTATTTAGATAAACTGTTTAAGTAGAGTGGAATCAAATCAAACTGGAATGGAAGCTATCATACTAAAGATCCTTTATAAAAAAAGTAAAAATATACAAAAGCCAGAAACTAAAGCCTTTCTTCTACTTAGAAGATTTCTTGATTCTGTCTGAAGTTTAAAGCATGGCACCAAATCAAACGGAAGTAGAAGCAATCATAGTGGAGATAGAATAAAGGAGGATGAAATGCTTTATACGCTAAAGGATGAGACACTTTATATTAGTAATCCCAAATTGGAGAAGGGTTCGCCTATAATACATTACTTCAAATCCCACTAGATCCCATAATGGAGCATGGGGAAATTTCTCTCAAATCAGTGAGCAGAGCACTATATAAATTTTATACTTACTGACCGGTACCTACTGTCCAAACGGCTTATGCATTTTAATAGAGCAGCTTTGACATGGCTTAGAGATAAATCTCTTACTTGTAAAGTCGCCGGCATTTATGTGGTAGAAACTGGAATGTTTCTAACCGGGGTTGAGCCTGCGTTTACTGGTCTTATAGACGTGCACTTTCATTATACACCATAGCGCCTACAAAAGTTCTTGGCAAATGTTAAAATTCCTTTCAGAGCTAGCCATAGTCTATGAAATTAGAGAGTGGATTAAGACAAGCAAGTAGTGGGTGGCATACGAGGTTTGCTATATATATTTCTGGCCAAGGCAACACTAAGTGTTGCCTGGCGCCATCTGACATTTCCATTGGAAAATTTGACATTTTTTAAGCAAAAAAGTACTTAGAACGTTTTGACGTACGACCATCATTTGTGTTGTTTACAGTGGCTTGAAAAAATCAATTTGGCAACAAAATGAACATTTTGTGCGATCATTTTTCAAAACTTTCGACTTGGATTATCACGACAAGAGTGCATCGATGAACTCAAATCTTTGTATGGCGATGAAGCACCATCCATTAGCACTGTGAAAAACTGGTTTAATGAATTCAATCGTGGAAGAAGCACTTCGCAGCAAATGGTCGCCTGTTTCTTCAGCAAAACTAGTCATGTGCCGACTGTTCCGCTTGAACAACGTAGGACGGTCAAATCTACACCAACATTTTTTTGCCTGAAGTCTTCGGAGAAATTCGAAAAACAAACAAGAGAAGACGAATCATTGTTAACCATGACAATGCGAGCTTTCACACATCGGCTCAAATCAGCGCCTTTTTGACCGGCCAAAACTTCGAAATGAAGGGTCATTTGCAGTAAAGGCCTGACTTGTCATCCAATTACTTCTTTTTATTCCTACACATCAAGAAAAAATTCGTGGTCATTAATATTCGTCACCAGAAGATGCTGTTTTGATTTTCGTCACCAGAAGATCATGTTTTGGAGGTGTCTCAATCGGAGTGGAAAAAGTGCTTCGACAATTGGTATGAGCGCATGCAAACGTGTATAAATCATGCTGGAGAATACTTTGAATACGTTTTTAGTATTTGGCCAGAAATATATATAGCAGCCCTCGTAAATTCCCACCGATAAGTGGATGGTGTACTACATTTGTCGTTCTGCAACACCACGAAATATTTATAAAAGGCTTTAGTAAGTTATTGATAGTCGTAAAATTCTACGACGATCTAACCATGTCCGCCCGTCCGTGTGTATGTTGCACGTTTTGCTTTTGTGGCCCAAAAAACGTCCCACAAGGTCAAAGCGGGCGGTCAATAATCAATATGGAAATATGGGTACTTAAACTAAAGAAAATTTATCAAAATATGGACTAATTAAAGTAATTTTCTAGTTTTGACTTAGAGTAGGAATGGAGGAATGGGCCGAAAGGGCCCAAAAAAGGACCATGTTCATTTTTTGCGCTTTAGTAGCGTAGGGAAGTTTTGGCCAGATTAGGGACGGACACGTGGGCCTTAAAAATGGATACTTTTCTTTTTATTCACTTTAGCACTGTAGGGACGCTGGAGGTTATATAATTTCGTACTTAGTGACATTTTTACTTGTTAATGTCTCGTTTTGGTTAGAAGACCTGCATGCCTTCTTTTTCATTCGTTGGTAAGTTCCTTTTGCTGTCTATCAATCGATCTTTGGGTTTGTCTGTCTCATAGTACGCACAGTGGTAAAAAATATTTTTTTAATATTAGTGAAATTTAATACAGCTTCAGGTAGGCTACATTCGAGTTTTATAGAGCACTTTGACAAGAACACGACAATTCCTAAAGTGGGAGAAAACATCTGATAAAAGGGATTTCTTGATCATGTTAAAGGGATTTCTTGATCATAAAAGGGATTTCTTGAGCATGGCCCACTTAAGTGATATCAGTATGTTAACACCAGCTTTTCGTTTTGAAATCGCAACTTTTGAACTTTGCGTTTGGAGAACTTATAGTCTTCATGGGCTGCCGTGGTGTGATGGAAGTGTGTACGACTATGATGGCAGTTAGCCCAGGTCCATACCCGGGAAAGAATACTTGACAATTTTTAAGCGACAGGTTTGCACCTCGTAAATTCCAGTGACTTTACGAGTAGGAGGCTTATCTCTAAGCCATGTAAAAACTTCTCTATAAAAATGCATGTCGTTCGGAGCCGGCGTTAAATAGTAGGTCTGAGCCAGTGAGTATAAGAATTGAATCGTGCACAGCTCACTGATTTTGGAGATGTTACCCTTGTTTCTTAATGGAATGTAGTGGAACTTAAGTAATAAGTATTGTTTTTCTACCTTTTGATGAAAATTTACCATTTTCTATTGCACCAGGCGATCGAGTTATTTCAGTAATCTAAGATGAATCCTCTTCGTAAAGTCTTTTTTCCGTACTGTATAAAGTTGGTGCATATGTCTAAGTTCCCTGCACCACTCTTTGGAATTTGTTAAAGTTGTGGTATTATAAGAAAATTTTATGGCAAATCTTTGTAAGTATCAAGAAGAACGCAATTTTTAAATCTGGCAACATTCGAAGTGTCATTGTTTGACATTTGAACAATTGTTATTGTTTGTTAGTAGAAGGTACGAGGTTAGTAAAAATGGAGCGCTACACGAAAGGGAGTTCGTTAATTGGGTATTGGAGAGACAACATGAAAATGCTGATTTTGCCGATAAAATCATCTTCAGTGACGAGGCCCATTTTCATCTTGATGGCTTCGTCAATAGGCAGAATTGTCGCATTTGGGGTGCGGAAAATCCTCGAGTGATTCACGACAAGCAAATGCATCCTCAACGTGTCACTGTGTGGTGTGGTTTTTGGGCTGGAGGAATCATTGGACCTTTTTTTTATGAAAATGAGGCAGGTCAAGCGCAAACAGTCAATGGTGTTTGGTATCGTGAAATGATAACCAGTTTTTTCTTGCCTAGAATTGAAGAAATGAATGTGGAGGGCATGTGGTTCCAACAAGACGGCGCCACATGTCATACAGCCAGAGAAACAATTCAATTGCTGCATCAGTCATTTCCCGGTCGTGTTATTTCGCGTTTTGGAGATCAGAATTGGCCGTCTAGACCGTGCGATTTAACACCATTAGATTTTTTTCTTTGGGGTTTTATGAAGTCGATGGTTTAGGCGAATAAGCCGACGACGACTCAAGCCTTAAAAGACGAAATTGGACGCTGCATTAATGAAATACCGCAGCATTCATGCAAAACGGTCATTGAAAATTTCATTAAAAGATCGCGTGCATGCCAGCAAAGCTGCGGCGGCCATCTACACCATATATTGTTCCATACATAACCTCATTCTGTCTACTTTACGATATAATAAAGTTTCACGATTTTTTCTTAACTATCTGTGTTTTATTTAAAATTTAAAAATTGCGCTCTTCTTAGGACACCCTTTATATATAAAAAATATATAAACATATAATTGCTAGCTGATTTCTAATAACGATGTCTGTCAGTCTATCTAAAGGTTGTTAGCAAACCATAGGTTAGATTAAGATACAGTTTTAGATGAGCTACACTCCTAAAAATCGGTTCAGATCTAGACTTTTGTTCATACGATTGTTCATGGCTCTACCAGTCGCATATCACATCCAATCCTAATGAAATTTGCCACTAATCAGTTTTATAGACCAAGAAGGGACGCTGTTTAAATTTGAGAAAGTCGGTTAAAAAAAAATTTCATTTCTACGAGTATATATAGGGTGGTCCATCTAGAGGTATTTTTTCAGAACAAAAAAAAATATAAAAATTCAAAACAAGTAAGGAATCTTTATTGGTAATTTGAAAGGACATTTTATGGCATTTATTTTTTGAAAATATAAGTAATAACCTTCAAATGTTGGCCGCAACTACGCCTCAGGGTTTCCATTCTGGGGTTCCAATTTTGGAACCTCGAGCATTTCGACCGGTATGGCTTTAATGTCACGCGTAATATTGGCTTCCAAAACCTGAATCGTAGCTGGTTTGTCAGCATAGACATTGGACTTCACGTAACCCCAAAGAAAAATGTCTAAAGGTGTAAAATCACTTGATCTAAGCGGCCAACTCACCTGTTCAAAACGTGAAATTAGCTGCTTTTCGAAATGACCTCTCAATAGATCCATTGTTTGAGCAGCTGTATGGCAAGTGGCACAGTCCTGTTGAAACCAAGTGTCGTCAAGATTACGGGCTTCAATTTTAAGGTATCATAAAAATTGATATCATGGCGCGATAGTCAGCACCATTCACTTTTACGTTCCGGCCATCATCATTTTTGAAAAATATGCACCGTATAGCTTATGGCCGAATAGCTGGTGGAATAGCTTGTAAACCGCACCAAACCGTGGTTTTCTCTTGAACCTGTTCTTGTTGCTCTTCAGCCCAAATGCAGCAATTTTGTTCATCGACTTTGCCATTGAGCCAGAAATAGGCCTTATCACTGGACAAAATTTTGGTTGAAAACAGCGGATCTTCCCGTTTCTCGCCGAACGCTCATTTCCATAATACAGTTGCCAACATTTGAAGGTAATAATTTTCAAAAAATAGATGCCATAAATGTCGTTTTAAATTACCAATAAAGATTTCACACTTGAATTTGAACATTTGAATTTTTATATTTTTTTTGTTCTGAAAAAACACCTCTAGATGGATAACCCTTTATATATATTTAAGCAATTTCACAATACAGTGAAACGTTCTCACGAGGTTAAATATGATATTAGGTTAAAAATCTGCATACATTTAGAGCCCGTCCAAGGGGTTCCAAAAACTATTTTCATTTGGCTCTACTGATTTTCCTGGGGTGCAGAGTATAATACAGTCGACCATGCCGGAATTTAGTTTTGTTTTACTAGTCTAAGTTACTATCCTTTTATTCGAAATAATTAAGTTTACTTAATTTTAAATTTAACCGGTTATTAAATTTGATTCGAAAAATATTTTTGTTCCAAACTTTTACTTTTCTTAAGCAGAATCCTCCTACAATTTGAATGAGATTAATTGAGGAACTCTTGGATGTACTGCTTTTTTTTAATTGATCAACACTCAGTGGTTTTCCTCCTACATGAAATAAATTGCGTTGGTGGGTGGAAGGTAAGGGAGGAGGGGGGAAAGAGGGAGTCTTGAATTGGCCGGAAGTCGATTACACATACGGACAGTTTTGGCGAAAAACGAATTCGATCTGTTGTGTATAGTGCAGTTAACCGGCCAATCTAGAACAAATGGGTGAATTCCTGGAAAGTCGTGTGTCCCTGCCGAACATCCTCACGTCGGGAATAAGACCACAAATGTCTGAAGAACTCACACCATGAAAGTAACGATAGAACAGCGACACACAATCCACATTCGGACGATGCTTCAGGGAGACAATAGAGTTGAATACCCTAATTGCTCAGCTTACAGGCTGAGGAATCAAGTGGAACAAATAAATGCTGGAGAACTACAGTCGGTAATTCGGTCGTTTTGAATTCAATGTAATATCAACTATCAGCGCCAAAGCTTTCCTTTGAACACGATTAAGTAGCTTCTAGGATGATTTTGGAGCACCTGCCTATATATGGGAGTTGTATTCCATCTTTGGCCTGATGTGATTGTATAGATATCGAAAAGATCAGCAGCTTTAGGACGCCTTTACACTTGAGTGCTTCTTTCGACTCTTCGAATGCAGGCCTTGCCTAACAGGCATCTACAACAACTCTTGTAATGCGATCTCTAAGAAAGCTCAATATAAATCGAGCCAATGTATTACCGACACCAAATGCGATCAGCTTTGAGTGTACCGTGCTAGACTCTATCAAAGGCCTTGGAGATATCTAGAGCCACGACCTTACTCTCACCAAACTGGTGGATAGAAACAAATATTAAAATACGCTATTTACAAGCCTAGACTAGACGCTATACATAAAGTCAACTTTCATGCAATTGGGATACAAATTGCAATTTTGGGGTGGTAATTTCAAACCCATGGATGCAAGCTTCGCAACTGTGCTCAGAGTTAAGATACAAATATTAGAGGCTTGAGTGTTAGTTGACTACACTAAGTTACTAAGGTCCTTTTAACATCCCACAAAGCAGTAAGGGGTAACATCTCTCAAATCAGTGAGCGGTGTACGACATAATTTTTATACTCACTGACCGGGACCTACTGTTTTACCCAGGATAAAGCATTTTATAGAGAAGTTTTTACATGGCTTAGAGATAAATCTCTTACTCATAAAGTCGCCGGCATTTACGAGATCGAAATGGAGATAAATGGAAACATCTCTCAAATCAAAAGACTGAGCACCTTGTCTATAGCTGTGTAAAATTTTATGGATCTACGACAAACACAACATAAATGGAGACGTATTTCCAAAAATATTTTTTTCCCTAACCACTGTGGTCCGTCTGTATAAGGTTATGGTTTTTGCTGTTTCTTCTAACAAGACCTTCGTCGGCACCCCACCAACATTAAATCTAACGCTTGGTTTATTTGGCAGTTGAATACAATAAAAAAAACATCGTTCATTTACTTCATTGGTAGTGGAACCACTAGGCCCCCTAGCCCTCCCCTCCCTCCTCCTAATGCTCTCTGCCTTTCCACGATGATATTTTTATATGGTTTTTTGCCCTATAATGCAACATTTGCTTTAGATTATTTTACAATTGTAGCCTTCCCTCCGCTGCCTGCGCACCCGATGCAAAAGTAAAGCGCAAAGTTTAAATTACGTGCCTGCAACACTATTATTCTTTAGCAAAAGTGCTGGAGCTGGGCGTTGGACACAGTAGTGGCAAACACACATACGTACATACAGGTCATTGGTTTCGGTTTTATATCCGTTTCCGCTTGTGAGTTTGGGTGTGTGTGTGTGTGAGAGCCAAGGTTTTCCTCGCTTCCACTACACCCTCATTGCTTGCAGTTGATGTTGTTCGTGGTTGTTTTTGGGGGTTCCTCGCCATGCTGCTCTGCTGTTGGTGGGATTTGCTGCTTCGGTTGGGATTTAGTTCTAGATTTCGGTATTTTACTGCTTAAATAAATGCAGTGCAACAAAAACGAAAATAATAAAAAAAACACCAGAACGAATTTGCTGGTATTGAAGGATACGAGATCATTGTTGGCAAACAGGAAAAAAAAAAAGAACCGAAACGAAAGAAAGAATGTAATTCACTGGTGCTTGTTGCCATTGCCAATAATGTTGTTAGCGTTTATTGTTGTTGCCGCTGCCGTTTTTCGTGTTGTTAGATCTGTGCTGTCTTGTTGTTGCTGTTGTTTCTTCCGTTAGTCCTTTTGTAACAAATATAACTCTGGGTAATGGCTGGGACGTAGCATCAGCTGAACGTAGAGAAGCAGCCAAAAAAGAAATCGGTATGTCAAGTTTTATTGTCGATAAAAAAAAACGAAACGAACAGCTTACAGGCTGAGGAATCAAGTGGAACAAATAAATGTTGGAGAACTACAGTCGGTCATGCGGTCGTTTTGAATTCAAATTAGCCAGACATGTAAGCGAAAGTTCGGACAGTAGAAGAGCTTAAAGCTAAAGATGAACGAGGGCACTTACCTACTTAGGCTGGCTCCAGAAGCTTTTGTTAGTCAGGGCCTGCTCAATAAATGATTTACATGTAATTTGGTCTTGGACGTGTTTAATTTAGTTTTTAATCCCTAGAATCTTTGCCTCATTCTTTATTTGGTCTCTCAGCATGGGTATTGACCTGCCTTAACTACCAGATTCATTTTAGACGGCTCTATTTCAATTACATCTTGTTTTGTCGTTCCTACAATGTTAATGACATCTGCATACTGGAGAGGGAAGTGTTTCATGACTTTGATTTGTGCCTGTTTAATAAACTCTTTTTTCCAGAACTTCATCCATCAAAATGTTGAAGATGCTTAAAAATAACCGTCACCCTGGCAGCAAATCGAAGGACCACTTCGTTGATTAGACGACTGTATTCAACACTCAGATAAGAGTGTCGACTGCAGCCTTATTCGAACAATATCTTCGTATGGTATACCTGAAAATCTTGTACGTATTTGTGAAATAACACCGAGGGACTGACTTCAAATCCTCAGTTAAAATTAGAAGTTACCTCTGCGAACCTTTCACTACGACCAGAGTTCTCAGACCGGGTGTAAAATTTATAGAATGGCCTTCTTCGACATGATAACATAGGCACGAAAGCTAAGTGATTGGATGGAGGAAACGATAAACAAAGAGACCTTTTTGGTATTGAAATTAGAGTCCGTGAACAGGGAAAGATAAGAACGCCAGACGTACGAGGGCGGTTCGGAAAGTTCTTAGCCTATCAATGAAAGAGAATAGTTAGTTTTTCAAAAATATTTTTATTTTTCAATATAATCTCCTGAAACTTCAATACACTTAGTCCAACGCTTATCTAGCAATTCTATCCCTTGATTAAAATAGTTTTCCTCGAGGTCTTCAAAATAGTGGTTTACATTTGTAATTGCATTTTCATTTGAGGTAAAACGCTTGCCAGCAAGGAATTTTTTTAGATTTGGGAATAGGTAAAAGTCACTGGGAGCTAAATCAGGAGAATAAGGTGGGTGGTCAAGCACTCGTACTTTAATTTATTTAAAAATTATCTTTTTGTGTTGTAAGCCAGGACGTTTTTCTCGAATTTGTACATTTAATTGATCTAAAAGGTTGCAATAGTACTCTGAATTTATTGTTTTATCCTTTTGCAGATAGTCAATCAATAAAATACCTTTGAAGTCCCAAAAAACCGTTGCCATAACCTTACCAGCCGATTGAATTGTTTTTGCCTTCTTTAGGGCACTTCCTCCAGCTTCAGTCCATTGTTTGGATTGGTCTTTTGTCTCTGGAGTATAGTGGTGGATCCATGTCTCATCAACAGTTATGAAACGACGCTTAAAATCCATTTTATTTCGCTGAAAACGATCCAAACAAGCTTGAGAAATGTTCATTCTTATGCGTTTTTGGTCGACTGTTAAAAAGTGCGGCACCCATCTTGCAGAAAGCTTTTTCATCTGTAGTTCTTCATGCAAAATTAAATGGACTCGATCATTTGAGATGCCCATGATATAAGCTATTTCACGCACTTTTATTCGTCGATCATTTAATACCATATCATGCACTTTGGCTACAATTTCTGTTGTTGTTGCTGTTTTTGGACGTCCACTACGTGGTTGATCTTTAATGCTGGTACGACCACGTTTAAATTCAGCAACCCAATTTTTTACTGTTGCATATGAAGGATCACTTTCACCTAACACATTCACCATATCATTATGAATTTCTTGTCCCGATAAACCTTTTTTATGTAAATATTTAATGACACCACGCATTTCTAATTTTTCCATTGTAAAAAAATCGTGGATGCGTCTTTTGTGAACACCTGTTTCTATATGAAGGAGTTGCCAGATCGAAACAAAATTTAACATGTGTTCATAGCAGAGACTCAAAACACTTAACTTTTTTCTGTTTATACCGCGCTTTTTATGCTAGGCTAAGAAGTTTCCGAACCGCCCTCGTAGTATAAGAGTGTCGTTCATCTTTCCAATAGTCGAGTGTTACCTAGAGACAGACACTTTATCTATAACTTCAAGATAAATATAGAAAAAGTTTAGACTGAGAGAAGGATAGCTTGTTGCAATTAAACTGTATTCTGGTAATTGTGGCTTCAACCTTCAACCTCTGCGATCCATAGCACCGTGGCAAAACACGACAATCGATACTTCCTAAAGGTATTAATGGATTTGCTGTGGCCATGTGCTGTGTGGGCATATCCTTCCTCTTAGTAAGGGGTTGAGGACCAGTTTGCGCCTCAGCTACTCTACGGGTTGTAGCATCCGGCCCAAAGGCAAAGCCATGGAATTAAAAGAATTCAACGACAGATCTAGGAATTCCTAGTCCACCGCTCTACCAGATTGCGGACTGAAGATCTCATCTCGTACTGCATTATCCTTCCAGTTTGAGCTATAGATACTAAAACTGATTGCCTTAATGTATACAACAGGCATACGGTTCAAGTCACCATCATGACAAAGAGGATGACAAGGGCTTATCGTTACATATTTTAATCTTGGGGCTCTGGGTTAACTTGGGAGATTTAAGGCAACTTCCCCCGCGTGCTGAGACAACGATAGTAGAACTTAAGAGCGTGTTTGTCTAGGTAGTTTCATTTGTTTAGCTCGTTTTGTTTTATTTCGGTCTGTTGCTTTTACACATTGAACAGGGATTAACCGGCTCAAGACCTCTCTTTCTGTTCAACCGACCTCTTGAGTATCGGTCCACGCCTTTGTATCCGTCTGTCCGTTCATTTTTTCTTTACAGCTCTTTATCAGCTTTGGTTGAACACAACCTCTACATGGGTCATGTAACGGGTAATCAATCTAGAGGTATTTTTTCCATAACGTTTTTTTTTGAAAATTCTGCTACCTAAAATTGAAGGCCCTAATCTTGGTGCCACTTGCCATACAGCTGCTGCTCAAACAAAAGATCAATTGAGAGGTCATTTTCAAGGCCAACTTATCTCACGTTTTGAACCGGTGAGTTGGCCGCCTAGATCGTGTGATATTACACCTTTAGATTTTTTTCTTTTGGGCTACGTAAAGTCCAAAGTCTATGCTTAATAGCCAGCTACGATTCAGGTTTTGGAAGCCAACATTACGCGAGCTATTAAAGCCATACCGCTCGAAATGCTCGAACGAGTCATCAAAAATTGGACCCTCAGAATGGATACCCTGAGGCGTAGTGTCGGAAACAAAATTAAAAAAATAAATGGCATAAAATGTCCCTTCGAATGAACAACAACGATTTCGCACTTGATTTGAATTTTTGTATTTTTTTTATTTTAAAAAAAAAAATACCTCTAGATTCATCACCCGATGTAACAACGTCTTTCTATTCTAGTTGATATTTTTGTCAGACCATCCTTCATCTGTCCATATCTCTGCATACATTGTCCTGTCTATCAAAGCTACACCTGCACCATAGTTCGTTTCTTTAAGTCCGCCAGTCCAACTGCGGCTGTATAATACTGGCCTAGGCAACACTAGGGTTGCCTGGCGCCGTCTGACATTTCCATTGGAAACTCTGACATTTTTTAACCATAACTTCACTCAGAACGTTTTGACATTTGAGGGCGAATTGTTTAGTTTACAGTGTGTTGAAAAATTCATCTCAGTCAAAAAATGGAATTATCGCGTGGACATTTTCGTGCGATTATTTTTTACGATTTTCGGCGTGGGTTATCGAGACAAGAGTGTTTAAATCAACTTGTTTCGACTTTTGGCGATGAAAAAACCACTGTTAATCGCTGCTTTGGAGATGAAGCACCATCAAAAACCACTGTTAATCGCTGCTACCAAGAGTTCAGTCTCGGACGCCGTTCGCTCCAGGATGAATTTCGTGAAGGACGTCCAACTTCGGTCACTTTGCCAGAAACCATCGATGCTGTGCATGAACTGATTAAGCAAGACCGACATGCGACAAACCCTGAGATTGAGGCGTCCTTGGGCATTAGTATGACAAGCATCAATAAGATATTGCAAATTTATTTGGCCGTGAAAAAAAAAATTGTTCTTGTCCCCACATATCCCACATAATTTAACGAATGCTCAAAAAAAGGGTCGTATGGATTGGTGCAAAGAGATGTTGAAAAAGTATAACTGAGGTAGCTCAAAGCCGGTGTATAACATTGTTACAGGTGACGAATCATGTAACTATGCCTATGAACCCGAAGCAAAACAGCAATCGACCGTATAGGTCTTTCAAGACGAGCCAAATCCAACAAAAGTTGTTCGTGGAAGAAGTACATCGAAGCAAATGATTGCGTTTTTTTCTCTCGATATAACCGGCCATGTGGCCACAGTGCCTTTAGTGGAACGTAGGACGGTCAATTCTGTGTGGTATACCACCATCTGTTTGCCAATAGTGTTCAAAGAAATGAGGGAAGATAATAAGAGAAGACGGATCATCGGACGGATCAATGCAAGCTCTCACACATAAGCTGATACGATGAGCTACTCGTATTTGACCACTCAAGATGTCAAATTGTTGGGCCATCCACCGTACAGCCCGGATTTGGCCCCCAATGACTTCTTCTTATTCCCTAGCATCAAGATAAAAATGAGTGGTCAACGTTTTTCATCGCCCCAAGCTGTCGAAGCTTTCAAAAATCATGTTTTGGAAGTGTCTCAATCGGAGTGGAAAAAGTGCTTCGAAAAGTGGTTTGTGCTCATGCACAAGTGCATTGAGCTTAAAAGAGAATATTTTGAAAAACAATAGAACCATTTATAATGATAAGTTATTGTGTTTTTATTGCCGGACCCGAAATATACTCTTAAATAGCAACCCTGGTATTTTAAAAAAATAAATGGCATAAATTTCCTTTTGAATAAACAATAAAAATTCCACACTTGATTTGAGTTTTTGTATTTTTTTATTTTGAAAAAAGTACCTTTAGATTGATTACCCGATATAACTACGTTTATCTATTCTAGTTCATATTCTTGTCAGACATTCGGTCATCTGTCCGTATCTACATAGACGTTATTCTGTCTGTCAAACGTACAACTGTCCATTGGTCCATTCCATCATGTCCATCTGTCTAGATCAGGCTGTATAATATTGGTCATGTGTACATACTTCCAATTATCAGTTCATCTCCTCTTTGGTCCTCTGGCCCAACTTCATCTGTCTTTTCGTTTTGCATATCCCATCCAGTCAGTAACACCCTGTATTCAAATTCAACCTTTTTTCTGACAAACCTAGAATATTTTGGATAAACCTATACATCAGAGGACCGCCGTGGTATGGTGGAAGTGCGCAAAACTATCATGCCTAATGGGTATTTAAATACCCAAGAAAGTGTTGATACATAAATAATTTTAGCGTGGGCCAGGTGAGCGATATCAAGGTAATTTTTTTTTTATAGAAAAGAGGAAAGATTGGGCTAAATTTAGCAAGATCTTTTTTATTTTTGTATTTTTGCAGGCGGGATGTTTTTCGGAAAATGCTCCGGAAAAGTGCTGTCAAACATAGTAAAATGGTACAAATTAAAAATTTCTAATTTTACCTAATTTTGGTCTACTATGTAATGAAAAAAAAACAGGCAGCGATACGTCAAGACACCTGGCCTCCAGATCCGGTCAAATTCAAATAGGTATTTAAATACTCGATTATATAAAAAAATGTTTGAAATGTATAAAATGCATATTTAGATCGAATACTTTGTAATTTTATTAAGGAAACATGGTACTTCAAAGAAATAAATTACAGCCTTAGCAATTTTCTTCTCTGGTGCAACATATACGAGTACATGTCAAATCTCAGGTAAAAATTAAGGTTTTTTTCAACTTCTATGGTTTTTTGGACATAAATTTCCAAATTTCATAAAAATCGTACGAGCCGATCTATGGGCAGGCAGTAAAGGGTTAACCCAGGTTTAACCCCGGGTATGAACGAACATCGTACACTATTTCAGCAGCGGGTTTCCACCTCGTAAATGACGGTGACTTTACGAGTAAGAGATTTTTCTCTAAGCCATGTAAAAACTTTTCTAAGAATATCTAAAAGTTTTTCAGCAGAGGGTTGGCACCTCGTTAATGACGGAGACTTTACGAGTAAGAGATTTATCTCTAAGCCATGCAAAAACTTTATAAAATACATAAGCCGTTCGGAGCTGTGCGTTAAGCCGAGAATCCTGGTTTGTGAGTATTAGAGTTAAAACGTGCACAGCTCACTGATTTGAGAAAAGTTTTCCCTTGTTCCTTAAGGGGATGTGGTGGGACTTTATAAAGTATACGCTAGTTCGACCACTTCCCGTCAATTACATAAGGATTAAAAAAAAAATTCGGGTACAATAAATCCATACTTCTGTCAGTTTTTCTTTGCGTCTACCATTTCTGCTTCTTTTGGTCTATTACATTGAATCCTCCCTATTTGTCTGTCCTTCTATTTGTCTATGCGAGGAACTCCTCTCTCTATCCCTTAGTCGACTGTTTAGGATTAAGTCAGCTTATTTGAAGTGTAGGGTATAATTACACCTAGTGTCCCTATCTACTCAAGTCAAGGGGGATAGTGCCTCGCTCTTCTTTTGTCCTAACCTCTCCTTACCATCCCCCCACGTATTAGTGCGTCGGCATACAATTTTATTATTCTCCACACCAGTTGACCGTAAAGTTCAGTTCCAATTGAACGGGTGTTGTTTGTTTTCATTACGTTTATTGCCACTGGAATGGATATTTTTTTGCCGGCCAATTTTTCGCCGCTGCTTTCGTGTGGATTATTTGTTTTTCGAATGTTTCATTTCAATTTGTTCGATTTCGTCGTTTTTTTTCGATCCCACTACCTTTTGAAACTATCGAGTGGTTGTTTGATTTTCTTTTTTTTCTGGTGGAACTCAAACTAAAAAAAAACCAATGTTCAGTTTAATTACATTAGTCGGCGATTAATTATTCATTTGTGGCAACGATATGGGGGTCAATGGTATTCGTGGGGGGGTGGTTAGACTGGACTTTCTTTGATGGCATAGGCGTTGCCTGCTGTTAGTGTTGGTGTGATGGAGAGTGTGTCAATTATATTGATGGTGGTCTGTTATTTATATTCCTCTTAAAAGTGTTGGAATTATCCTTAGAGAGTGTAAAGGAGTTTAAAACTGAGTGCTGCTTTGAAGTGATTGATTGGGTGAGATTTATTTAATACCAAGTTTTTTTTTTAAAAAAAAAAAGAAGATTAATTTAATTACAGTAGCTGTCTGTTGAGAAAAATTATGTGAGTAACAAAGAAGATAGCGAATACAGATGGTTTACTTTAAAGATAAACAACGCTGAAGATGAAAACAGTAGAAATAAAGGTCTGAAGAGGGCAAAGGATACTTGAAACTATGTAATTGAAGAATAGAAACTTTAGAAATAAATTCAGTTTAACAAAAATAGCAAAAATATAAAGCCAATGGTATAAATAAAGGTTTAAAAAGGGCAAAGGATTAATCGAAGAATGTAATTCAAGTATTTTAACTATCGAAATAAATTCAGTTTAAGGGAATTAGAACATATATCGAGTAATCAATCAAGAGGTATTTTTAAAAAATAAAAAAGTACAAAAATTCAAATCAAATGTGGAATCTTTATTCTTCATTCGAAAGGACATATTATGCCATTTATTTTTTGAATAAAATTTCCTTTAAATGTTGCTAACTGTATTGTGGAAATGAGCGTTCGGTGATAAACGGGAAGATCCGCAGTTTTCGACCAAAATTTTTTTCAGTGTTGAGGCCCATTTTTGGCGCAACGGCAACGCCAGTAAACAAAATTGGCGCATTTGACTAAAGATCAATCAGAAGAGGTTCAAGAGGTGCCAATATGCCAAAAAAATCAAGGTTTGGTGCGGTTTATGGGCTAGTGAAACCATCGGTTCATTTCGGTTCAAAAAGTATGATGGCCAGAACGTTACCGTGAATGGCGTTCGCTATCGCGCCATGATTTCGTATTTTTTGCTACCTGAAATTGAAGGCCGTAATCTTGACGACCTTAAGTTCCAACAAGACGGTGGTACATACCTTACAATCAACGAAACAGTCAACTTATTAAAGGAAACTATTGGTGAGGGCATTATCTTGTGCCGTCGCTCTGTGGCGTGGCCTCTAAGATCGTGCGAATTAACACCGCTGGACTATTTTTGAGGGGTTATGTGAAGTCGCTTATCAACGCAGATAGTCCCGACACGATTAACTCCTTGGAAGAGAATAGGGTTGCTATATTTCTGGCCTATTCAACACTAAGTGTTGACTGGTGCTATCTGACGTTTTCTTTGGAAAGTTTGACATTTTTTAGCATAAACGTACTCAGAACGTTTTGACGTACGACCATCATTTGTGTTGTAAAAATCAATTTGGCAAAAAAATGGAATTAACTCGTGAACATTTTCGTGCGATAATTTTGACAAATTTGGCGTGGATTATCACGACAAGAGTGCATCGAAGAACTCAAATCTTTGTATGGCGATGAAGCACCATCCAATTGCACTGAGAAAAACTGGTTAATGAAATTCAATCGTGGCCGACGCTCGTTCAAAAAAGAAGGTCGTCCAAAAACGGCCGTTGTGCCAGAGAACATTGATGCCGTGCGTGAACTGATAATGCAAGATCGTCATGATAGAGGCGCCCTTGGTCATTTCTCCACCAGCATACATTCGATATTGCATAAACACCTGGCCGTAAAAAAGGTTCAATCTTATTGGATCCCGCAAAATTTGACAATCGCTCAATAAAAGACTCGTTGGTGCAAAGAAATTTTGAAAAAATACGATTGCGGTGCTTCAAAAGACGTTTATTAGATCGTCACAGGTGACGAATCATGGATCTATGCGTATAAACCCGAAACAAAACAGCAATCGACAGACGAGCCAAGTCCAACGAATGTTGTTGTTCGTAGAAGAAGAAGCTCTTCGAAGCAAATGGTCGCCTGTTTCTTCGACATAACTGGTCATGTGGCGACTGTTCCGCTTGAGCAACGTAGGCCGGTAAATTCTGAGTGGTACACCACAATTTGTTTGCCTGAAGTCTTCGGAAAAATTCGAAAAGCGAACAAGAGAAGACGAATCATTGTGCATCATGACAATGCGAGCTCTTACACATTGGCTTAAATCAGCGCCTTTTTAACCGGCCAAAACGTCGAATTGGCAGGTCATCCGCCGATAGCCCTGACTTGGCATTAAATGACTTCTTTTTATTCCCGCACATTCAGAAAAAAATGCGTGGTCAACGATTTTCGTCGCCAGAAGATGCTGTTGAAGTGCTCAAAAACCATGTTTTCAAGGTGTCTCAATCGAAGTGGTAAAAGTGCTTCAACAATTGGTTTGAGCGCATGCAAAAGTGTATTTAATCATGCTGGAGAATACTTTGAAAAACAATAAAACCATTTTGATGATAAATATTCGCATTTTCATTATTAGGCCAGAAATATATATAGCAGTCCTCGTATACGAAGTGCTATTGCTGACATACGGCCCCAAAGGCTGCAAAAAGTGATCGAAAATTAGGCCTCTCGGCTGGAATTCATTCGAACCAGCCGCGGCCGCCACTAGTCCGAAATCATTTTTAAAACATAATGGCAAAGCCTTATATTTTTAATAATGCTGAATTCTTGGCCATAACATTAAATTATTATTATTATCATTAAATTAAAAACCACAGGTCCCTTTTTTATCCACTGTGGTCATTATTTGAACTGCAAACAGAAATATGTTTTAAGGGGTTTCGTGAATAAAAGCTGAAATTCATAAGTCTATGGTGAGTTCTTAAACAAGATTTTCAATCAATCTTTAGTTCATAGACAGATTTGAGACCATGCTTCTTTTGAAAAATTTGTTCAATGAGCAACGGTAAAGTTATTCAAAAGGCAGTCGAAAAGACTTTTTAATTAAAGCAGGGGTGACTGCAGTTTCGGTGAACGCTGCTTCACCATCCTCAGACCCCAAGCTAGCAATGTGTTCTTACAATAGCTGATCAAATCAGAGGTATATTCTTCAGTAGTATTCTTTTTTCACAGATAACGCGAGGGAATTATTTAAATCAAGCAGGGTTTAACGCAAAATGTTTCTGTAATTTAAATTTCGTTTTTATATTAATATACAATAATATAAAGTTATTGCATTAACGACCTCCTAGGCGAGTTGCGAATAGAACACGGCCCATGTCTTTATCAAAGAGCCACGAACATAGGGTCTCTCTCCCTTCCATCACCGACATAATCACGTGCTAAGCTTTAATAAAAATCCTAATCGTTCGCTTTAAATGAAATGAATGGCGGGGCGACCCGGAAAACAGGCAACTTGCTGTAGTTCCTTTGTGAGGGAAAAAAATTTAATACTGCCTGTGGGCTGATGCGTTGCTTCCCCCTTCCCTAAAACCATTCTTCGTTTTAGAAATAATGCCAGGCATTATTTCATAATGTTATGTGAGTGACATTTATAATCATGTCGCTGGAATGGAATTTGTCTCATTTTTTTTTGCGCAACAAAAAAGTAAACAACATTTTCATTTATGTCAAACAAACGGGGCAAAAAAGACAAGAATGAAAAGACAGTGGAGGGGAAAAACTGAATGAACACATGACACAATATTTTTACAAACCAAAATCAAGGTACGAAACCCAAATGCAGACCTCTCGGCTCATGCTAAAAACTCATTTGGCAGAGAAGGAGGAAATACGGCTGCTGATGATGACGATGAAAAGAAAAATTACTCGTCTTTGGAAGAGCCCTGGTAAAAGCACATATACTCGTAGTATCATCTGCGCACACATGAATCGGTATATAAGTACATATTTTCTTTCATAAACATACACATAATGTCACATATTAATGTCAACATTATGGTGGTTGCATACATAAAATGTCGCAAATACAAACGTCAAAAGCGTGGTGATGAAATGGCGATGATGACGTTGTTATGGCTGATCATATGCGTCTGAATGAACGCACGCAATATAATCGGCGTCGTAATGCACAGTGGCGTAGAATTTTCAAAATGCTTATATTTTTTATTACTGTTTTCGAAAAGGCGGTGGAGGATTCTCAATTAAGCCACACGCTTTTTTTTGAACGTTCCTAAAAGTAGGCAATACATTTTTTTAAATAATTTCTGTTAATGCCCCAAGTCAGTTGGTACAATATGACTTTTAGCTAGGAGGATTAACTAGCTAGGACGATTACTGAAATTAAACGAATTTAAATTCGTCTTACTTACTTAAGTCCCACAACATTCCATTAAGGAACAAGCGGAAACTTCCCCAAATTAGTGAGCTGTGCACGTACTCACTGGCCTGCTGTTTAACGCCGGCTCCGAGCGGCTTATGGTATTAAAAGAGAGGTTTTTGCATGGCTTAGAGATAAATCTCTTTGACGTAAAGTCGCCGTCATTTACGAGGTGAAAACCCGCCGCAAAAAATTGTTATATGTTCTTACACGGGGTTGAACCTGGGTTAACTGGTTGGCACTTATATATATTTTTTAAAGGCTCCTAAAAGTACACAATAGTTTTTACAAAATATTCAAGTGGGTACAGAACATTACTACTAGTGGCGAGGTCGTGCCTATTAATATTGGAACCTAAAAAATATAAAGTAGCCTTAAGGTAGGCAATATTCGTTGTAATATTTTTTAAAATCTCATAAAAGTTGACAAACATTTTCTACAAAATATTTATTTTTTAAAAGCCAGTACTCAAGATAGTATCAAAATTGAATATCGGATGAGAAAACTTGTGTAGGTTTCTTCAAGTGGGTAAAGAACATGACTACCAGTTGCGAGGCCATGTCTATGAATATTGGAAGTGAACGAAATTAAAACCGTCTTAAGGTAGGCAATATTTAAAATTGATCAAAGTCTCCTAAAAGTTAACAATAGTTTTTCTTTACAAAATATATTATCTTGGAGCCAGTAGTCAATTAAGTACAAAACTTGACTACTAGATGCGAAGTCGTGCCTATGAGTATTGAACTTGAACGAATTTACATCCGCCTTAAGGTAGGCAATAATAATTGTTTAAGGCTCTTAAAAATATATAAATATAAATAGTTTTTTTTACAAAATATTCATGTGGGTATAGAACATGGCTCGTTGCGAGGTCATGTCTATGAATATCGGAATTGAACGATATTAAATCCGCCTTAAGGTAGGCAATATTCTTTGTAACATTTTTCAGGGTCTCCTAAAAGTTGACAATCATTTTCTACAAAATACATTTTCTCAAAGCCAGTAGTTGAGTAGTTATAGAAATTGACTAGTAATGTGCAAACTTGAGTTTAGTGAAATTTTAGCCAACTACATCCGGCGTCATATAATTTTTAAGAGGCTCCTAAATGTAGGCATTAGTTTTTTTACAAAATATTTGTTCTTTCTTGTCTTTAAGGCAGTCGTGAAGTAGTTATAAAACTTGATTATCAGATGCCAAGACATGCCCTCGAATATTGAAATTGAACGAAATTACATCCGCCTTAAGCTGGCAGTAATTTATATTTTTTAAAGGCTCCTAAAGTAGAAAATATATTTTTTAAAAATATTCAAGCGGGTATAGAAATTATCTACCAGTTATGAGGTCGTGCCTATGAATATTGGAATTAAACGAAATTTTTTCCGCCTTTAGGTAGGCAATATTTAAAATTGATTAAAGTCTCCTTAAAGTTGACAATAGTTTTTTTTACAAAATTTATTTTCTTGGAACCAGTAGTCAATTAAGTATAAACTTGACTATCAGATGCGAAAACTTGTATACGATTATCCGCCTTAAGGTGCCTACCTTAAGGCGGATAAATTTAAAATTGATTAAAGTCTCCTAAAAGTTGACAATAGTTTTTTTTTTACAAAATTTGTTTTCTTGGAACCAGTAGTCAATTAAGTATAAAACTTGACTATCAGATGCGAAAACTTGTATACGTTTATTGAAACTGAAGGCAATTACATTCGCCTCAAGGCTGTTCATAATTTATTTAAAGGGGTCCTAAAAGTAGACAATAGGTTTTTACAAAATATTTTTCTTTCTTGTCTTTAAAGCAGTAGTCAAGTAGTTTTAAAACTTAACTATCAAGTTGGCACAAACTTTTAGTTGTGATCTTGATGAGATTTTAAAGAGACCATACGTGGGCAAAGCAAATGTGTTGCCTATTTTAAGGGTTACTCAGTTACATGAAAATACTGCCTGCTATAAGGCACTTTTTGTAGTAATCTTTAAATTTTTTAGGAATATAGCAAGAACGTTGCTAGATATGACCCAGGAAAATGTGTTGCCTGTTTAAGAACTTGATCTTGAGGAGATTTTCGAGAGACCATGGGGCAAGAACGTTGCTAAAGCTGGGCCCAGGAAATCTGTTGCATATTTTAAGGGTTACTGCATTATTATCCAAATATCGCCTACTTTAAGGATAAAACTACCCTTAGTGAATTTCGCAGGGTTTTCGAAAGACCGTATGGACTGGTAACAAAATGCCGGCACGAAGTCAATGTAAATTAATAGTGCAGTATCCTTCTGACAAGCCACAATAGTCTGGTAGGGAGATGTTGAGCTTCATCAATATTATCCAAATATTGCCGGATTAAAGGCAACAATTTTCAAAATGACTCTAAGAAGATATTTAAAAGACAATAAGGAAAGCCCCCTTTGTTTTGGCAGTGATTGTTACAGGAGGGGGCTTAGAAAATTTGTTGCGGATTTCTCTAATATTATCAAAATATTGTCTATTTGGTCTTAAACTTTTCTTTGTGATCTTAAGAAGGTTTTCGGAAAACGGTACGAAGTACACAGCATAGAACCGAAGAAATAGGATACTCATCTCGTAGATTCTGACTATATGCCAAAGATTTATAAGGCATCTTTGGCATATATTAAGAATCTACGAGATGAGTATCCTATTTCTTCGGTCCTATGATGTGTACTTCATACCGCCCATGAACATATTTTACCAAGAAAATCGTTATTTTATTTTACATTGAACTCTGCTAAAGGGGATCTTTTGATGAGGTTGTAATTTATCCAGACAGAGTATCGCTTTAGATTTTAGATCAGTTTGGTTAAAGAATCCTAAAAAATCGGTTAGTTTTTGCGGATGAAGACATTGTTGCATTATTTATTTCTTATTTAGATTATTTTTTTTCGGAAAAACTTTAGGCAAATTCGCGTTTAGATAACACAATATGACCTATGTCGTCAATGTTTACTGAAGACCACTGGGTGATTATTTGAAAACAAGAACTCCCTTGTTCCTACTAAAAGGAATTTTAGCTATGCCCCTTAAAATTAATGAAGTTTTAATAAGTTCCCAAAATAAGAAAACATGCAAGCCACTGTGCTTTGTCACTTACACAAAGCATTCTGAAAAGGCGTGAGGCTGAAAGGAGGCATACACGTCAACACATGCATATGTACATACATACGCAGACGTTGACAATTCACACTCACACACACACACACACATCAATACATATATAGTCGCATTGAAACGATTATCCTTGCAATAATTGACAACGAAACTTAACATGGAAATTATATTGAAAACAAACAGAGATGGTGATGGTGGTGATAGTTTAGGTGGCGGAGTGTCTGTGGGTGTGTTATGTGTGTACACATGCACAGTTCCTAGAGCAGGTCCTTTAAGGCGCCTAGAATTTATTTTAAAGCACAAATATTTTAATTTAAAGGCCAAAGAGAGTGATTTTGCAGTTTGAACTGTGCCATAAAAAGAAGGACTGCATGATGATTTGACAGGTACCCTTACTAAACCCCTGCCCTTAAACCCTTTTCATGAAAAGCAAGACAAACTGCGTATTGGGATATTTTGAAAAATCTAAGAATAGCTGCCGCAATGTTTTGCCTCCTTCGGAGTAACAGAATGGGCAGCTTATATTTGGAAAATTGAAAAAGGCCTTCCGTAATGCTTCAAGAGATTATTATTCTTTGCCGATTCCGCAGCTGGCAATGTTTACCACATATATACTGAGGCACTCATCATATGCATATGTATGTGTGGACGTTTTTTTTTATAATACGTGTACTAGTAGGTATAAAATATCCGACGCACGGGTGGATGGGGAGTTAAAACAACCTTAAACCGTCTGTCGCCAGTGATGTGAAGAAACTTTGAATGTGTGTTAATGTGACATATTTGTAAACAATTTTCATGTTGTTGTTGATGCTGCCTCTTCTTCTTCTTCTGTTTGTTTTTGTTAACAACATTTATTCCCCAATATTTACATTTGCATGTTTATTTATTTAACCCATTGGTGTACGAAGGGGCCCAGCATATTTGAATTGAGGCCAAAAATACAATTCAGTAAAAAGAAATCTCAATGGATCTTGTTAAGAATGTTCAACGGATGGACGTGAATCAAGTTAAAAATGTATTTTCTTTTCAACATCTTTAATATAAAATGAATATAAACAAAAATTGAAGGATGGTGGCAGAATTGTCAAACATAAAAAAATATAGGGAGGAATTTACACAAGCTACAGATAAAACGACTAAGAAATTTAAGTTTTAAACTCTAGAATGCCTTTTCATTTGGTACTTTTCTGGTGGGCATAAATAAGGATCAATCCCAGTGCATTTGACAAGTTTAGTTATGTCATATAATTTCTCAGGTTCTTAGTTCAATCAATTTAGGGACTTCATTAAAACATATACCAACATAAGGGCGGGTCGATTAAGCAATCCATATTTCTGTAGCGTTTGGCATAAGGAAAAAGTTCCACTACGAGAAAATTATGTTCGAGGCGCCCAAATTTCAGATTTTTAACTCTGTTCAACTTTTATTTTTAAGGTTTTTGTAGTAGGTAATAAAACAACAACACCTTTTCAAGGTGACATAAAATACATAGAAATATACATTGCCACATACAACGCAGCATATGAGCGCGTAAGCATAGAAAATTTGGATTCCTTGAAAATAATTTTTTTTGATATGTCGTAGTGGAACTTTTTATTTTCATGCCAAAAGCTTTTGAAAAATCGATCGTACAGTATCGACAAATTTTTATAAAGGGTGGTAAAATTTTAAGGGCCGATGTTGTATGTGAACCACACCTAAACGTCAAGTTTGTTTCTGCATTTCATTTGATATTTCTCAATTTCAGACGAACTCAATTTGAACCATGGAAAGATACACAAGCGAGCAACGCGTTAAAGTAGTTCAGGCTTATTTTCAAAATGGGCGTTGGGGATGATAAATTTTCGAAGAAAATCATCTTTAGTGACATTTTCACCTCAGTGGATTCGTCAATAAAAAGAATTGCCGCATTTGGGCGAATGAGATAATCCAAGAGTGATTGTCGAAAAAACAATGCACCCACAAAGAGTGACTGTTTGGTGCGGTTTATGGGCTGGCGGCTTCATCGGGCCGTATTTTTTTCCAAAATGAGGCCGGTCAGGCAGTTACTGTGAATGGTGTTCGCTATCGTGAGATGGTAACGAACTTTTTATAGCCCGAATTGGAAGATAGGGATGAGGACGATATGTGGTTTCCTTGCCACTTGCCAGACAGCTAACGAAACAATGACTCTTCTGCGCGACAAATTCAATAGCCGTGTTATCTCACATCGTGGCGATGTTAATTGGCCGCCAAGATCATGTGATTTGACGCCGCACAGTGTTGCGAAAGCGGAATTTTTTGATTGGTCAGAATGAAATCCCAAACAGAATGAGTGAAAAAAAAATTTACACCGAAAAAAATTGTTGGGTAAAATTTTCAACAAAAGTCAAAAAAAAAAATTGTTCGAAAAATTTACAAAAAAAATTTATTTTAATTCTTCTTTTATTTCTGATAAATACCCTATGATTAGTTTTTTAAATAAATTATAGGGTGGTCCGAACAAGAATTATAAACGTCAAATTTTCATGATTTTTCGATATTTGTTGAAAAACTCTGAAATTTTATAAAAAAAACCAAAATCTATTTCATTTCTTATTTAAAAGCAATCAAAGCTTTAATTTGATACCGGTTTGAAGTCAATAGCTTCAGTTTTAAGAGAGTTATGCTCATTTTTGTGGAGTGCTAGAATAGATATATAGAATAGAATAGTGATTCCGAGAATTTCCGTTCTATTTCTATGGAATAAATACTGAGAGGGATATACTAAAATCGCTATAACTCCCAGGAGGGCAGGTATGGGCAGCTGATTTTTTCACAGTTCGTTGAAAACAAATTATGTAACATTTCTGTAGTGGTTTGGAACTGGTACTCTCTGGGACTTTTTAGATATTGCTTACCTAACCCAAATTTAAAGGAAAAAAGGACCTTTAGTCGGGTTTTCGTTCTAAAAAAGGTGCATATGAAAATGTCCTTAATAATTTGTTTTTTTTTTAAACCAACATCGGCCCTTAAAATTTTACCATCCTTACTTACAAATGGGCCTACCCTAACCGATATGGTTAAATTTTGTGGCAAAGTTTTTCTTGTAGGATCAATCTAAGTGATGTATACGGCAGAGGCCCATTCGGATCCGAAAGACCCTGTGAAGCAGTGAGGGCCAGTAGATCAGTGACAATTTGCCTTACTTATGTCATATGGAACAAAACACTCGTGGATGTTTCTAAAGTTTTTTTTATTCAATTAAATTGTTTACCAGTTGCTATTTAAAAAAAGGTGGCTTATTAAAAAACTGAAAAAGGTTTTCAAAAATTTTAAAAATATTTAAGGCTTACGTTTTTAGGAATAGTGAAAAAGTTTTTAAACCAGATTAAATTGTTTCAGTCCATAAAACCTTAGAAAGCTTCGCAGAAATTTTTTGAACTCTTTAAGACCAGAAAATCGCGATTAAAGCAGTGTACAGCCACGAAAATCAATGTCACTTTGCCATTTTGTTAAAAACTTGTCTTCTCTTTAAATAAAGAGACAAGAGGTATTGAGCAGGTTAATCCCTGTTCAATGTACTAAATAAAATTTTAAATTTATTCAATCGACCACTAGACATTAAAGGGTTAACATGGGATTTTTTTGCGTTTTGTTCGATATAAATACACAGATGTTCAGATGATAAGTGTGTTGGTGTGCGTGTGTGTGCGAAGGCTTCAATATTTGTCGACTAAAATGGAAATTATGCTCATGTTTTTTATTGAAAACAATTCTTTTGTTTTTTTTTTGTTAAATGGAAATGTGTGGTAAAAACATGGAAAACACTAAACGATGTACACTTGTAAAGTGTGATAGAAAATTTGGTTTCGAAAACCTTTTATTCTATTGGAAATAAAGGACTTTATTTCAATAAGACTTACAGCTATGTAACATTTAAGGAGCGAGAATGAGAAACATATGTAAAGATACAATGACAGAGCTCAGAAATGAAGATTACAATATAGATCAGGAAATGATTTTTAAATACAGGGAGCGGCTTAAGTAATTATATGACGTAAAAAAATTTTAGCTTCTTTGCTTAAGAATATTTAGATTTTTTTCTTATTTTAGTAATAAAATTTGGGAGAATATATAAATATGGAACGCTATACAATTGCTCAAAGAACAAAGATTGTTTTTCTATACCTTCGAGGACGAAAAACAAAGGTAAAAATACTATGACGGAGCTATGATAACGATTTAGATCAGGAAATGATTTTTAAATACAGGGTGTGGCTAAAGTAACTAGTATATGATGTAAAAAAAAATTAAGCTTCTTTGCTTAAGAATAGATTTTTTTATTTTAGTAATTAAATTTTGGAGAATATATAAATATGGAACGCTATACAATTCCTCAAAAAACTAAGATTGTATTTCTATTCCCTGAAAATACTCGTTTGATAGTTAATACTCAAAGTGCACAGAAAAGATTTATTGGGGTAAGAACTGCTTCAATGAGTCCAACCATTCGTTCGTTGATGTATAATCTTGCTTTGGGACTGTCGAAGACTCAAGTTCGAGATTCAAGACCTCGAACTGGCACATCGTCCGAAGATATTGATGCTGTGAGAAAATATAGACAGACGCAGAAAATCCAGAGACTTCAACAAGAAGACGATCTGCCCAGTTACAGCTTTCTGACCGCACTCCTCGCCGAATTATGAAACACGATTTGCACCTCTTCCCTTACCAAATCCAACTACTAAAAACAAAATAAATCCTGTTGAATCTGCATTGCTTTTGGAATATGCTAGAGCGGATTTAATTCTAGTTGATCGAAATGAAAACTTCTAAATGAAGACTGAAGAAGCGCATTTTCACTTGAACGATTTTGGGAATCACAAAATCCAAAAAATCTTTACACACAATGCGGTGCGGTTTTACCGCCGAAATAATTTACAGTCGTTTATTTTGAATGAAAATGATCAAGGTGTAAGTCAAACAATTAATGAAGAACATTACAGAGTAATACTTCAAAAAAAAATATTTTTGCTTTTACCACTTAACGCCAACATATGGTTTCGACAAGATGATGCAACACGCCTTACATCCAGTGCAACGCTTAAGCTATTTGAAAATAATTTTCAAATTGTACAGGGTGGAGCGCGGTAATTTCCTTTTTTGCACTGCAGGCTGTGGCGGCACTGTTGGTCGAAGAGAGTGGAGAGTGTGCGCGGCTTATAGTGGCTGACAGGAGATTTGTATTCGTCTGCCTTTCAGTTGCCATCATGCATTGGCCACGTGAGGATAGGTCATTTTGTTTTAAAGCGTATTTTTCAAATGCGCACTCGATTATCGCAGTGCAGCGTGCTTTTCGTTTACGATTCGGTGTTCGCCCACGCGGACGAGTTCCTGGACGGCAATCAATTGTAAATTGGTTAAATTCATTGAGAACAGTAGGGAATGTGTCATGTGTTTGAAGGGGACCTGAGAGAAGGATTACAACACCACAAAACATCGACAGAGTTAGAGCAGCAGTACGGCAATCTCCAAAACGCTCTGCTCGTAAGCTATCACTTGCTCTTGGCTTTTTTAGACTTTTTTCAGCTGGCTCATGAGGTAATGCAATTAGAGGTTAGATGGTTCCAACAGGATGGTGCGTCTGCACACACAGCGAGGACCATGAATTGTTTGAGGCAAATGTTTCCTGGCCGTCCCATCTCTTTGAGGGGTACTGTGAACTGGCCGGCACGCTCGCCAGACTTCAATTTTTTTCTTTGGGGTTACCTGAAGGTCGAAGGTGTATATCAACCGTCCCAACACCTTGGAAGATCTAGTTAACAATATCGAGGTTGAAAGTGGCAGAATACCAGTCGACATGCTTGTTAGAGTTCATGAAAATTTCTGAAACGTATGTAGCAGTATGTGGATAGCAAAGATCGACGTTTGCCAGATGCACTATTTAAAACCTTGAAATTAAAAAATTCCCCTACTGTTCAATTTAACTAAAATATAAAATAAATTTTTCTTAGCTTCATAATTTTTTTAATTTATTACCAAATAAGCAAATTACCCGGCTCCACTTAAGATGGCCCCCGCGATCGCATGATTTGACTGCACCGGATTATTTCTTGAGGGGCAATCTCAAAGACAAAGGGTATGTGAATAAACCGCAAGCCTTGCAGCAACTAAAGGACAACATTCAAGAAGACACTGACCACAAGAAACTCTCAACAAAGTAATGGACAACGCTATAAGGCGAGCTTATTTTTGCGTAAGAGAAAACAATTATCATTTAACTGACATTATTTTTAAAAAAAACTTAACTTCATTTTTATTATTAATTTTTTTTCATTCCATTTATTATTTATTTGAAACACTACGAGTAATTGTATAGCGACTTTTGTCGCACACTACATTAAATTAAAAACATTGTAAGGTATATTCTACTGTTATCACTGTTCTTTTATAGTCAATCACGAGTGTTTGATATAAAATAAAATTTCTGTTCTCTCTGGTTACACATTTACCAAGTCAAATTAAAGGTAGGAATGTTGAAGGCAAGTAGTTTTAACAAAAGGGGCTACAGGTCACACAACACGGCTCATGTTAGCACTGCAGAGGGTGTTTAAGAGTGATATCTATAAGACATACTTGTATCGAAAAATACTAGTTTTCTTTTGTAAAGTAAAACTTGTCCATAGTTTTAGCGTTTCAAATAGTGTCAAAAAAAACCGAGGTTTTTAGAAAACGGTCATTTCGCGAAAACCGTGTTTTAAAATAATCGACAGTCGAGTATTACTTTTAGTAAAATACCTTCAATGAACGACATTCCGGTTTTAACCTATTGCGTTAAAATGGAAACTATTTTTCTATTCACAAGTGAAACCAATTGTTTTAAAATAATCCAGTTACAAAACTTAAGTCGACTTTATTAAAACTTTACTTATGGATATAGAGAGCTTATGATGGGCTCTAAATTTAGCAAGATTTAAAAAATAACGTCAAATTAGAATTTGTGAAATTTTCATTTTTCTTTGATGGAAGCCATCAATAACGTTCATTCTTGGCCCATAAAACTTACTTCTGCCTAGTTGCATGAAGGTCGGGCAACATTTGCGATCTGTAGTTTGATTACAGGCTTAAGATGGACAGCAGACGGACAAACAGACATTATTAAATCGAATCACCTGGTGATTTATCATCGATCGGTTCACAGTAGGTGGGTCTAACTAAACTATTTTTGGTGTTACGAAACATTTGCCATTAATCTTAATTTTATGATTAAGATGCAAAGAGTGGCGATGGTAAAAATTTGTATTCCTTACGTGCAAATTGCGAATATACTTAGCATTTGCTTACATCAACAAAAAACCGAAAAACCCGTGGAAACTGACATGGGTGTAAGCTGTTTTTGACATTAAAACCGGAATGTTGGTTTTCGGTTTCCATAATGTGGACTCTAGTTTCAAACTCCACAGTTGGTTGGTTTTCGGTTTCCATTATGGAGACTCTAGTTTCAAACTCCACAGCTAATTATCACTTCTTAAGGTTTCTTTGGCTCTTCTCTAATAAAGTGCGTATTTGTTTTCAAAGATACGGCAGTTTTGCTTATTAATATGTTCGCCGAGCCAGAAATTCAATTCGCCAGAAGAGATAATTTTTTGAGAAAATTCTTTGTCCATTTTGAGCTTTTTCAAGATTCAAACTGAATAGCGAAATAAAGTCGCATGGCTTCAATTGCTAAGTCTACTGGAGCTTGTGAAAATCAATGGTGAGTCGCTGGCCTAGGACTGAGTCGAAGTCTCCTGACCTAGGACTGAGTCGAAGTCTCAATGATAGCCACAGTCAAATCAGTGCGCACCATACGACAACTGTGGTCCCATACATTTTTTTTTGCACAAACTGGCATACAGCAGCCTAAATGCGTCTTAATAAAACCACGGTTTGGGTTACACATCATTGAGTTTGGACATACAATTTGTATATTTCCCAACTTTGTTGAATAATACAAAGCGTTTAATTTCGCTCCTCAACGGAATGATGCGTTCCATCACTCCTTCAATGAACCCCCTTTTACACAAACTGTTTCACCAAACAAATAATGCGACTGTTAATATTCATTATTATTAACAAAACAGCAACAATGCAGCAGATCGAAAGTTCTTCTCATTTGTTTTTTTTAATTCTTATTCATTACTTTTTGGTATTTCATACAGAGACTTTTGTGTGGCTATTTGCTATTTTGGCCATATAAAAATTAAAATTTAAATTGTACGGCAACATTTTTCAATTATCTCGCAGCAAATAATGAATAACTTATGAAGAACAGCAGGAGAGGAAAACACAGAAATACGATTGTGAAGAAATACAAGCACAATGAATACCATTAAAATGAATGCAAAGCGACGAGGTGGCGTATTCGTAATTTTTGTTGGCAATCATTTAATATTGATCAGACGCCATGAGTACCTGTGCGTATGATTGATATTAATTGATGGAAATACTGGAATAGCCGTAAACAATAGGCGGGTGCTTGTGTGGCTCGGTTATTAAGCGAGTAAGTGTTCGCTAATGCGAAAACTTCACACCATTGCAACGAAATAGCAAAAATGGCTTAGTTAAGCGAAATATTTTTACGATTTGCGTCATAAACAGTTTCTTTTTTTTAATTTTAAGTTTCTAGGCAAAATGGTATTCAAGCGTACTTGTTTACTACTTGCTTATAGAAATTCTCAAATTTCTCATAAATATAACCTCTAGAGCGAGAGGAACATGTTTCGTTGCGGAAATATGAAAACATATACCGATATTTGTAGTCTAATTTCAACAGAAATTGTTACAGTACATAACATAGAGCGTTATGTCGATTCTGTTCTTCATATGCTTCATTCGACCGAATTAAAGATACATATGTGACGCGCAAAATAGAAAGGGACCTAAGGCTAAAAACCAGTTTTGTTCAGGAGAGCCATTTTAAAGTTTAGGTCCCTTTCTATTTGCGCTTAGAATCGTCGACTTCACTTTCATAAAACGCGCATATCTCTGGGAGGGAACACTTTTGGGGCATGGGATCGGTCTCATTCGATGCTCAGATGTTGTCCACAACAAAAAAAGAAAAATGAAAATTGATTTTTTTTACCCTTAGGTCCCTTTCTCTATGCGCTGTCACATATTTAGTTTATAGCAGCAGGACTTTAAATGGGAGAAGTTTTTCAAATAGGGCCTATATCAGGAGATGAATCGACATGTCCGAGCTTCAATAGGAATGATTATATGTCGCTCACAAGACAACTGTGACTTTAAGAGCGAATTCTAAAGCGGAAGGGCATCCAATCTCAAAGTACCTTTGCATTGGGCTTATATGAAAATATGGAACGTTATGGTACGGTTTTACCAGACTTTATAAATGGTCAAGCTAAACGAAATTTGTGAAATTTCAATACTAGTGAATGTACGAGGGCATATCATAATAATAATTCCGTGACTTTTCCAACTACCCTTGTAGTTATATGAAATGCAACACTGTTCGCAGCAAGTACTATCTGTTAATAGACTACTGTCAAATTTTGAGAGAGTTCTGTCATTTAGTTTGTTCTAAACAGCTGTTGAAAACATACAACCTCGTGGATTTTATGAAAAATGGAAAAATGTTAATTTCGTGTGCTCATTAAAAATTATTTTTTTGCGGAAAAAATTCGTCAATCAAACCAAGGAAAAGCTTGATAAATACTATAGGAACTCCGTACCATCGATTTCAGTGGTAACAAAGTGGTTTACTGACTTTCTTTGTGGTCGCACAAGTAAAATGCCGCTGAACGTTCTGAACGGCTAACTGAGGTCAATACATCGGAAAATGTCGAAAATGGTGTAGGCCGATCGTAGAGTAAAAGTGCTTGAGATTGTTGATGCCCTACGCATTTTATATGGCAGTGTCATTTCGATTTGATCTGATCAGTGGGGTTAAGAAAGCTGTCTGCAAGATGTCTGCCGCGTTTGCTCTCAATTGACCATAAACGTAATGGTCTGACAAGTTCAAAGAATTGTTTGGAGTTGTTTAACTGGAATTCCAAATGAGTTTTTGCTACGTTTTGTAAAAGAAAGCTGTCTGCAAGATGTCTGCCGCGTTTGCTCTCAATTGACCATAAACGTAATGGTCTGACAAGTTCAAAGAATTGTTTGGAGTTGCTTAACTGCAATTCCAATGAGTTTTTGCGACGTTTTGTGACTTTGGATGAAACATGGATCCATTACAACACTCCAGAGACCAAAAGGTTCTCCGGGTGAACGGGCTCCGAAGAAGGCCAAGGTGACTTTGGCCAAGAAAAAAGTTCGTTTTCATCAAGATAATGCACGGGTTCACACGAATGCAGTCTCAGTGGCAAAATTGAATGAATTGGGTAACGAATTGGTACCTTATCTGCTCTATTCTCCGGGTTTAGACTCCAGTGACTATTTCCTATTTCCAAACCTAAAGAAATGGCTCGATGAAAAGAGATTCAGTTCCAACGATGAAATTATTGATCAAACAAATGCCTATTTCATTGACCTCGGTAAATCCTATTTTTTGGAAGGGATACAAAAATTGGAAAAACGTTGGACTAAGTGTATTGAGCTTGAAGAAGATATTTTTATTTGCAAAAATAACTGTGTTTTATTCCAAAAGTCGCGGAATTATTTATATGCCCTCGTAAAATCGTCAAATAATACAGGTCTATTAGTATTACCAATAGTTTTGGTGAATCAATTCACTCCATACGTATCATCACTCAATCATATGAAGTGAATTGAATTAATTTCTTCAATATCCTCGCAAAAAGATTACTCTGTGAGGAAATGGTTGCAACACTTTGTGCTTGTTTGGCTTTTAAATCAGCTTCTTAAAGAAGCTCTTTGAACCTTTAAGGAGATAAAGTAGACTTACACAAACCATGTAATGAATTTCCTGAAAAGTGTTAACCCTATTATATTATTATAAAAATACATAGTATATAAGTAAAAGTTGCATTAATATTACTCATATGTCTATTTAATCAACTCACTCCATACGTATGAGTGTTATCAGATTCCATTAATATCAGTCATACGACGTGGAAGCAGTTTTGTATTTAATATCACTTATACATCCCTCAAGTAAATCCCTCTATTTATTTATTGCTAAAAATCCAGCAGAGCATGAATACATTTTTGATATTCTCTAATTACAATGTTAAGTAAATAGGTAAATACGTATACATAATAAATGTGAACAGGCATATATATATATAGTATATATTAAAACACACACATACAGACTGCTGTGTGTAATTAGAAGCACTCAAACGTGATGTTTAGATAAATTATATAAATTTTGTGGTTTTTTGTGTAGCCAATTGCAAATGTATACAAACAAACGAATGTTTGCCGTAAAGCCCCCCTGAAGGTATATATGTAAACATATATTTTATATATACATTTGCTGTAGTACTCCTCTTGCATGTATGTTTACTTAAAAGTTGCTTGCGTGCGTACGTACGGGCGTACTCTGAAGTCTTTGTTTTGTGGGTATTTTTCGATTTCTGCCCTGGCAAATATAATATGTTTGCCGGCTATTTTGAATTGGGTTCTAATAAATTTTAATTATAGCATCATGTGTATTTATTATAAAATTAACCAGAAAACAAATAGAGCTGCGAAAACATTCAGTGCAAACGTATGCTTTGTTTGTCGTCTGTAATTAACCTTAATTTGGACATTTGTTGCGGGGCTTTTTGTTTTGCACAAACATACCAAAGACACTTAGTAATGCTTTATTTATGTAAATATTTGCCTAACCTTTATGCCTGAGTTTGGTTTGTTGTGCTCATTTATTGTTTAATGGACAAACTGTGTTTTGGGCAAAAACTTTTAATGGATACGTTGAGCACATAATTGGGTATTACTGGCATATCGAAACACTCTTGGTTTAAAAAGGGGAATTTTCTAATTTTTTCAATCACAAAATGTATAATTTTACTACTTAGACATCCAAAAATAGTTTAAAAACTTATTGAAAAATTGGGCTTTCCTAATTTGGAGTTTTTATTCGAAAACATTGAATTTTTTTAACCTGCACCGCACTACGGATATGACAAGTGTAACATATAATCGATGGTACGTATGATTAATATGAATTTTAAAGTCCAGAGAGGCGTATAAGCAATACCTTTTCTCTGGGACAGAGACGAGGTGTCTGTTATATTTATTAATAAAAATATCAGTCATACTGATGAGTTGATGGACGTACGTGTATGGAAATGTATTCAATGTGTATTACAGGGATATCGATACACTTTTGTTTACAAAAAGGGAATTTTCTAATATTTTCAATCACAAAATGTATAATTACTTATACACCCTTAACAATTTAAAAGACTTATCGAAAGATTGGGCTTTCCTAATTCGGAGTTTTTATTTGAAAATAATGCATTTTTTAACCTGCAATCGCACTACGGATATGACAAGTGCCACATATAATCGATGGTACGTATGATTAATATTTATTTCATGATGGAGAATACATCTGTGTAAAAGTTCTCTAGAAAGTGTGATCGATATTAACTAAAAAAATCCCCAAAAAAATGAAATGTAATTAGGTAGTGGCCTTCTTTTTGCAATATTCGCTAAGTTGTGTCTGAGATGAACTCGAATTCAAATACAGATCGTCTAGCGGTTCCGACAGAAATACTATAATTACGGCCACCTGTCTTTTCAACCTTCTGCGATACTAAGTATGCTTTGTCGTTCGCTCTATCGTTTTTTGCTACAGGTTTTTATATAAGAGGTCCACCAGTTCCACATCTCTCTTCGGTGGCTCTTAATATACCCTAAAAGTCTTCTATCAAAAAATGCGATTTTTTATATTATTGGGAGAATTAATCTGTTCAACAGTTGCTCTTAATTTTTAGTTGAAAACTCTTGTATGCTCCAATTAAATTTGGCAGTAATATTTTTATTTTCTCTTTGTGCTTAAATATGGCTGAAAGCTTTTGTATGTTTCAACTTAATTCTACTGTAAACTTTATTTTTCCAGTTTAATATTGTTCTAAGCGAACAGTCAAATAAATTGAAATTAATCATACGCCACGACATCAAATTTAAAAATTACTCCTTGATTTTAAGATGCTAATAAATTAAAGTTAATCAATCCATTTATATGATTCATCTGCGCTCCAACGACCTTAATTATAATATCAAAGTTCATTTCACTCTCACGCTTATAGCATGGATGTAAGCGCCCATTTAAATTATTCAAATTTCTTATACGCCTTAGTAAATGTATGCTAAATAAAAGTAATCATACGCCCAGGTAAACCACCGGGGAGCCTAAAGTACCTTTTATGTGTATGCCGTAATAACAAAACATGAATTTAAAATAATCATATATTGCACGCGTTTATATGGTCGTTTCTTCCCCTAGCAAACAGCCTTTCAACATTTTTCAGCCTCCTTATTCCGGCGTCAGCTTCTTTTCGTTCCCTCCAGGCCCCGCTGTGAACATCAACATAATTATTTAAGTTTGCGTTTAAATAATTCAGGATTTATTCGAGTACTTCACATAATTTTTTGAATATTTCGGTGGTTTACTGTTGTTTTTGTTTTTTTTTATTTCTTTCATTATTATTAATTATGCAAATGAACGAGTTGCAGAGTTTACTTGAAGTGTCTTTTGAATGACGCTGAGTATTCTTAAGAGTTGTAAATTATAAGAGATACATTGAAATTTGCATATGATAAACTTCGGCATAGGATTAAAACCACAACCAGACTTCCGTGAAATACAAAACAAACGCAGTGAAGGAAAAGGAAAAAGGTTTTACTGAGAAAAGTTGAGGGTTATAACAGGCATCGAGAGACGGCTAAGATCTGTGAAAGTGCTGAGATATTAAGTGGTTGTAAACAAGCAAAAAAGTTAGCCTTCAATGAGTTTTTAAAAGAAATCCAAGGACATAATAATGGTAAATGGCATTGAGCACCTTTTGGAGGCTTGCAATGACATTGTACTGAAGCCTCACAAGTATGGGATTAACAGTATTGATCCGTTTTTGGAGTTGCAAAAAAGAAAAATAAGCCTCCTAGTTTCTGATTTAAAATTTTGGTACAATTTTACAACATCAATCGTGGTATGCATTAGAAAGGATTTTTTGGGGGTTTCAACCCCAGAAGCTATGGCAATACTTGGGGCAATTTCTTTAGTTTAATTTGCAAGTAATTCAAAATCTGTTCAAATATATTGTGGCAGGTGTGAGTAACATTAAATGTTACGGACACTAGAGCGTATGAGTGATATAATATGCTCCGAATTTATATTTAAAACCAACATACTTGCAACTGTTCGATACCGTGACGTTTGATCGAAAATATGACATATATAAAACTTCTGAATAATAAGGGAATAGTAAAGATAATTCATTTTGTTTATTTAATGATTTGTGCCCAACCATAGGAACGTTGGGACGTATGAGTTATAACATATGCGTTTTCTTCCTAATTCAGCACTAACTCCAGCATTATTTCAACTGTTCGATAGTGGGACGTATGGTTAATTTTAATTATTACATCGCACAGTGAGCTCCACTCTGACATATAAAAAAAAATCATTATCGAGGCTTCCAAATTTAATTTTTTTAAGTTTTTCTCAACTTGTATTTTTAAGGGGTTTTTCCAAGGTGACAATACATACAAATATACATTGCCACATACAATATAATATATAGAGAAAATATAAATAGGACTGGGAGAATCGTAAAAAATCGAATCAGTCGTAAAAAATTGTTATTACTTCCTTTAAACTAAAGGCAGAGAAAAAGTAAAAAAATTAAATTTGGGCGCCTCGAAAAATACTTTTTTGATATGTCGAGTAACATTTTTTCCTCATTCCAAAAGCTATCGAAAAGACGATGGCACAATATCGACAAATTTGTGTCCTTATCTAGTATACTACCATCCTAGTATACTAATCGCACACAAATTCTTTTGAGAAAATCGCTCTAATAAAAAAACTAATTCTAATTTGAACTCCTTGAGGCTGGAGCGTATGATTAATATTAATTTTAATGTGTTGCACAGTGGGCCCAATTATATAAATGTATATATAATGTCTCACAATTAGTCCTTTGACAAAATCACGCTGATGATTCAAAAAAATAATAATTAAAAAATATAAAGTAAATGTGTTCGTACTGAAATATGTAAGTTGGACAGTCTGTCAGTATGGAAGGAATTGTTTTAATGAGTCGCTTTTGTCCTCACTCTTCGACAATAATACATCGCATTTGCAAAATCAATGCAATATTTCGTATATATTGATCGTTAAACGAGCAGAGCCCAAATTTAAACATATTTTGTACTGCTTAAGACTGGAGCGTATGATTAATATTAATGCTAATGACTCGCACAGTAGGTCCACTAGGACGTATGAGTGATATGAAATATGTACGTAGTAAAAACCGTAATTATGGACATGACCATAGAGCTCTTACTTGAAAATTATTCTCGGCTTTTGCAACGCACATAAAAAACTGGCATCTATTAGCAGGTTCGGCTATAATTAAGTTTTGTTTGTTCGGTAAATTCATTATTTTAACAAGAAAAACTTCTGCATCTGGGTTTCGAGAAAGCCTGAAACTGATCGGGATGAAGTCAATGCATGCTCAGATTGTGACAGTTTGCTGACGGACGGACGGACCACAGACTGGCGTTAAATGGAGTCAGCCGCTGAGTATACTTCGATCGGTATACATATTGGAGGGCGTAGCTCAACTATTTCTGGTTGTTACAAACATTTTCCATGAAACTACTTATAGATTATAATACACTGTTCCACAGAGTGGTTCAGAACACAAATATTGATATGCAATACAATTCGCTTATAAAACAAAATATTTTGCTATTCTTAAGTTCTCTAGAGGCATACCTTTAGCCGCTTAAGAATATCCATGGCACACCTTAGCACATTCACGCTCTTGTGAGAACTGTAATGAGAATGGCGGACTATAACCAGCTTAAATTTCAAACGATCTACATAAACAATCATTAACGAAATCATTAATCCCACGACAGCCGGTTTTTTGGACCGGATTGATCCGAATAGCTATACTTCGGCCAGTTCCCGCTACAACAATATTAACGGAGTCATGTCCAGTTTTTGCCTTCTGCTCCGACTTACGCTAAATATCTTTTGCTCCGGATATTGGCAAACTACATAAAGGTACAAGTTTTCATACACCTAAAACTTATTATAATTTTAGATACTATGGAGGCGTATGAGTGATATTATTTATCAGTAGCTCTAAGCCATTCATTGGTTCAGTTATGAACAGAGTGTGTTTTACGATGTGAACTATTAATGCTCCTTCAATTAATTCTTTTTTTTTACTGAGCTGTAAATGTAAATGATTTTAATCAATCTTGAGGGTACATCCGATGTATTATCAACTATCCAGAAATATTTGACAGCAAATCACTTAGTAAATGTTTGTGGAAGAATAAGAATATCACAATATACAATAATGTATGATTTTAATTAACTACAATTTTATATGGAATTGAAAAAGCGTTGATTATATAAATTGAATAGCAACTAAATAATATGAGGACTTCAGGTTGTATGATTGATATTAATTCATTAATATCCGAATTTGAATGACCTTTGGTATGTCCTTTGGCTGATTATTAATTGTTATTTTTTATTTAATTTTTTTGTAGATTTAATTAATCTTCTGCATATACTGGCAGACGATTAATTATTTATTTATGGTACATTAATTAAAGAAGTTGATATGAAAGGATATTTTTGGCAGTCTTTCATCAGTTGGCATATTTTGTTGAGATCAAGTAGCAGATTTAGTTTCGTCTGATTCTCCGTTTTAGCTACTAAAACGATTGCATCGGCAAATGTTGCAATATTGGAGCTAGTTAGTTGCGGTATATCATGTGTATATAATAGATATAAAATCGGCCCTAAAATACTTGCTTGTAGAACTCCAGTTTTTATTTTTTTCAGCCTTAAATGAGCGTCTCCTAGTTTTATTCCAAAGAATCAGTCCTCTAGGTAAGATTTTATAAAAGCCATAAATTCTTTAGGTAGTAATCCAGAATTATTTTTATATGGTCAGCGTGTCATACTTTATGAAATGCCAGCGATACATCTAGAAAAACCGCAGAGCATATTTTTGTTTCTTTAAAGGACTCCTTATTAATATTAGTTATTCAGTGAACCTGGCCAATCGTGGAGTGCTTATTTCTAAATCCTAACTAATGCATTGGAATAAGGCTATTTCTCTCTATCAGTAGTTAATGATGCCTTACGAATATCTTTTCAAACAATTTTGATAGGACGGCTAAAAAAGATATTGGTCTGTAAGATGTTACCTCTGGTACTAGTTTACCTGGTTTGTGCTTTATTCAAATATTAATGCATAATTTAAACTGACAAGAGGTTTTTAATGATAACAACTCCTAAAAGCATTTATAAAATTATAAAAAAAAGCATTAAGAAATTCTTCTTACCCAGAATCCCAGAAAATCATTTCTTTATTGAAGACTAGTCGAAAGTTTTCAACGAATTGGTATATAATGAAAATCTTCTCTCTCAGAATACTAGGATACAATTATCCTTTGAAATGATGTTAAAAAAGTTTGATGTAATTCGTTTGAAATATTAATGGTTTTTACAAAAATTAACTTAACATATTTCAAAGAAGCTTGTAAGTGTAATAAATGGTTTTTATGCTTTTACCTTTTCCCTCTCGGCTATCTTCCTTTCGGGAAAATGCATTTGTGCAGTACAATTTCCATGAACAGTTAATGCGAAAAAGCCAATTTCAAGCAAATAATAACACAGACCATAGGTAGCGAATGACCCTGGTGTACGTATGAGTGATATTAATTCTGACTGCATTATTTGCGTTCCATAGCGTTCTTCCTAGCTAAAGTTAAGAAAATTCTTTATTAACTCGAGTTGCTTGAGTTCAAAAGAGAACACACACATTAAGGATTTTTACAAATAGGATATTTGATTGGTTTTCCTTAAGGTATGCGCTTAATATAAATTTTGCTACCTGAAATTGTACAACATTGATGTTTTGATCCTGCCTTAATGTATAAGTATTCTACAAAGAAAGATATTAGAATGAATTATTCCCCGTATTGCACGATTGATTTTTGGTCCTTGCAATACTAACAGTCTACCATATTCTTTAAAAATATATAAATGAGAAAGGATTTTCGAATGTAGCATTTTCTCAGAATAATACATCAGCGTATAGAAATGTTTTCTAGTAGGTTGATAAAGAGGAATAGGGAATTTCTTGGAAACATGAGACGTATAAATTGGTTTTTTTATTAGTTTTCCTTCAGATTTGTTTGCAAGCCAACCAGAGTTTAGTGGTATAAGTTCCACGAAGCATATGCTTTCAATGAACAATTTTCTGGGATGCATGAGTGATATTAAGTTTTTCTCTGTACATACATTTTGAAAACAATTTCAAACATTTCTGGCGAACATAGATTAATTAAGCGTTCCACTATCAAGAATATTAATGCTTAAACCATACAACTTCAAGGCATTGTGTCTGAAGAATTCCGAGTTTACAAAAAAAATACTTGCGGACGATATTTAAAATATAGTCTGGCTTGTGTTTATTATTAGACCACTTTCGCTTAACAATTATCAATGCTATCAATGCTATTTATGAGAACGAATATAAAAGAAGGATTAAGAATAAGGCCATGAGAATTCAGCAAAACCATAAAACGTATGCCCAAGATATCGAAACCTTACCGCGAAAAGACGTAAGAGTTAAAAAGAATTTTTTCAGGAAAGGGTTTTTTTCTGTAATTCATCTGGAGGATTCCGATACAATTGAATTTGTAATAAATTAGTTAATTAATATTAAATTTGTATTAGAGCGTTGCACAATTTTCCATTGAACTTTATTAAAAAGCAAGTGGCGTTTACGTCTTTTTCCCGGCAAGGACTCGATATATTCTATGATCTGTATTTTATAGAAGTCATTGGTTCTAGTGGACGTATGATTGATATTAATTTTATGCTGTATCTGTGGTGCATAATCAGTGTATCCCTGGGACATATAGCTGTGATTTACTTCGCTGTATCATTTTGTGACATCATCTTTGCTGAAAAAATAGGTTTGGTCCTAACGGGCGTATGATTGATATCAATAAAAAGGGCATTGTCACGCATGGACTAATTTGACAAATCTTCTTTCGAATCCTGGTAAAGAAAATAGAAATTGTCAGTGATGCTTATACTGGAAAAAATAGGTTTGGTCCAAACGGGCGTATGATTGATATCAATAAAAAGGACATTTTTACATGTGGATAATTTTCATCCATTTTTTTTTTGAATCCTGGTAAGGAGAACAGAAATTGACAGTGATGCTTATAATTATGCCGGAAAAATTAGGTTTGGTCCAAACGGGCGTGTGATTGATATCAATAAAAATGATATTTTCACACGTGGACTATTTTGATCCATTTTCTTATGAATCCTGGTAAAAAGGACAGAAATTAACAGTGATTATCAAAATTATGCTGGGAGTAAGGGGTTTGGTCCCTTCGGGCGTATGCTTTATACTAATAAAAAGGTTAGTGTTACACGTGGACTTTTTTGATTCATCTTGGCCGATTAGTAGATGTGCCGACTAAATACTACGGACCTTATATCACGATGAAGAATATTTGCTGGACATTAAAATTTCCCACTGATTGTTTGTTGTTTGGTTAAGGGAGATCGTGGAAAATGCAACAGGACATTTGTATTTGCCTTAGATGTTAGGGACATCTTAACACACCTATATAGGACAGTCATTAGCTAAAGGGGGGGGGGGGGGGGGGGAATGTCAAAGGAGATGCCATTTATGTCGTCAATCAGGCAGCTCTGAAGGTCAAAACAAGACAGCAGGTATATCGTCTGTCGTCAGTTAGGCAGCCTTGACGGTAGTAAAAAGGCAGCAGGTAAGGTCCATGATAGTAGATAGGTTCAGGCTGAGAGTTGATATGAGACAGAGTAGCTAAATTGAAAATTTGCTTAAGATAGAATTGCCTTTTATGTCGTCAGACAGTAGTAGCGACAACAACCAAAACATATTCACTCTGAAGTTGCTGGTAGTTGCTACGATTGGGTGATATCATCTTTCATCTAAAAGATTCCGATCGAAGCCGGAAAGTCCCGCTCCACATACCATTCTGTAAAATAGTGGGTCAAGTGATCTTGCACGTAGCACCCCAGCAGGTACTTGCAGTTGTATTTCACACAGACAAGATTCAAGTCCTCTGAGAATGAAGGAACTGTTCTCACGGCTACATTCTGGATGTTCAGTTACAAGAGATTGCAGTAACAAAAGAGGAAGGAATTGTCGAAGAGGGTAAAAATTGTGGGTTATGTCAGTCAAGTGGGTTTTAGGCCGTAACAAGCCAACAGGTATAGTCCATAAAGTAGATAGGTACAGGCAGACTTCAAGCTCACCTTCTTGGGGAAAGTAAAGATGGGCACTAATACAAGCTAGAACACAGCGCCATAGAGGATAATCAGGTACCAGTTGAAATAGGTTGACATCAGTAGGAAATAAAGAGGACAGCTAGAAAACACTGTCAGGGGCCAGCTAGGCCTAGATAAATATGCCAAAACGAGTGTAAAGCTGGTATTGGGAAGGGGAAGCCTAAATCTAGTAATAGGGATGTACTGTTCAATTTGGGCGAGGACCTCAAAATGGCATAAAAGATTAGAGGACTTTTGCAGGATGTCAAAATGGTATAGAAGATCAGCCGACTTTTGAGGATGTGCGCGGACCTGGAGATTGACCCAGGAGAACTTTTACGTCACCGCCCAACTGCGCAACACATACTAAAGCGGCTAGGAAATAGATTTTTAAAGGATTTTTTTTACTTCGCTCAGATCAGACTTAAAGGACATATGAGAGAGCTGCAAAGTACTGGTGCCGAAAACAACGCCATACATTACTCAAATATCAGCTTAACATCTCAGAGTTCTTCTTTTTATTTTCAATTTTATTTTATACAGCAATTTCTACACTTTAAACTAGGTCTATATTTTATATATAGGGAAATCGCCAGGGATCTAAAGGATCTCCGGTGTAGAAACAATTGCAAATACTCGGGTGCGTATGATTAATATTATTTTTTTATTATACTTATACTTAGTATCTTCCGTCTTATGCTTAAACTCGTTATTTATAAGAATCTAAAACAAAAATATCACTTCTCAATTAAGTTTAGAACCAGTAAGCATATATAAAATAAATAAACAATTTTAAATCTTGCTATTTTTGTCAATCCCCCAGGTTAAACTTTACCTTGTTTTCAAAATTCGAACATGTTTACAAAATTAAATATTTATATTTTCCCTTTTGTTTTTTTTCCTTACAAAAACACAAAAAAAACCCTAAAGGATATTTGGCAAAGCATTTTGTGGTACACTAAAGTTTACAGTTCTCGGTTTACTTAAGAATTTTGTCTGTTCATGGCGGAAATGTTCTTTAAACAGATCAAAGGCCATTTCCCCGGCATATACAGGACACACGAATTGTACTTGCCATACTTGGCACACACACATATAAATAACAACAGTACACAAACCGTCTGTCTGTGTTCTTACCACTTCCTGAGGGTCGGCTATTGTTTGTCTTTTTACTTGTGAAAAGGGCAAATATGTACTGTCCGAGAGGAAGAAGAGTTGGATTCAGTTATAGATGCTGAAGGTATACGAAAAGTGGGTGGAAATGGGCTTTTAAAAAGTTGATTTTTATATTTAGATCCATTGTTCGCTATCTACATACTGCGTATGATTAATATTGATTTAAATTATGGTCAATTTAGAGTTTTATGTTTCATAAAACGTATGATTGATACTAATTTTTGGGACATTGGGGCGAATGATTATTATTATTTACAGAAATCCTCGACAAACTCAAATTGTACGTATGATCAATATTATACACAACATATAATATGTAATTATAAATAACAGGAGTTTGTAAAGTGATGTTAAAGAAGCAGCGCTTAAGAATAGTTTCTGTTGATAATTGCATGGTCAATAGGGTGTTAACATGTTTTATAGAGCGTGTGATTGATATTAATTATTTACGACGTCGGGGCGAAAAAATATAATTGTTAGCTCGAGGAACTCAAAAATCCTCAACAAGATCTACAAGAAAAATAATATCATTTCCGAGGTATTTTTTCTCTGTCACACTGTGTTATTGGCCCGAGGGACTCAGAAATTCCCGAGGAACTCAAATTGTTTATTATTTCTGCCGGTCGGTTTATCAGTCGGTTTCTTCATTCCGTTTTGAAAACATAGCCGGTTTTATAAGAGCTATGTAAATTGCCACCAGCTTGGGAAACGTTGTAAGTATTTGTTTAGGCATGAAAGAAGATAGAACATACTTAAGCTTTTTTGCTTTGCTTCTGATAATCTTTAAACCACTAAAATAAAGAACCAAAACATACACAGTTTGCTATGCTGATACTGCAATACAAGAAACTGTTTGTTCTATGCTGACACTGCAATACCAGAAACTGTTTGGTAGTTTACAACAGGGTTTTCACTGGCTTTTAGACAACCGGAAGTTAAAATTAACACAGGATAGAGGATTCAGTGTACCCGGCGTTAAGGCATACTTCGAAATTTTAAAGTAAATGAAGTCATTGTTTTTCAATTTTCCAAACCATAGGACGAGCCATATAAAATTCTATGATTTGAAAAATCGTTCAAGAAAGATATGTTGGTTTTTTGTTCTTGCGTAAATGTTTATTGAAAACAAAATTTACCTTCCTGCATACGCAAGACATCAAATAGAACTTGCAATCGTTCATAAATGATATGTCAGTTTTTTGTTTTTGTGAAAATGTTTATTCTGAAGAAAATTTACCTTCCCACGCAAGACACTGAATGGAATTTGAATTACTTGGCCTACATGTTCAGTACACCGCCTGCCTTCTTACCACTTCTAGTTGGTCGACTATTGTTTGTTCTTTTTGTTGGGATTAAGGCAAATATGTACAAAAGAACCACTACATGTGAGTGAGAGTAAACATGTACAAGGAATGCAGAGCAAGTTGTAAAGTGAATAAAAATTGAAAGCAAACTTTATGTTGAATTTTTTAAAATGTTACAAAAAGTTCCTGGAATTTTTAAACTTAATGAACTTTTTTAAAAGAAACTTTGCGAAAAAAAAATTATGGTATAGGAGAAAAATGTGAAAATAACGTTTAAAGAACCTTCAGAGCGTATGATTGATATTAATATTTTAGACTATAAGGCGTATGAGTTATGCCGCTTAGAGAAGCTTTATTTACACGCCCTACGGAGTTCTTAACTCATTGCCTGTGCATATAACAGACTCCGGTGATAGATTTTTCACATTTTTTTAGTTTTCAATCTTTAAATATTTTAAACTGCTAGCAGCAAAGTAAGATTTTAAATATGAATATGAATTTAGTTTAAATATTAACTTTAGATGTTTTTTGAAGCAGACCTTTAAGAAAGAAGTAATTCCTAGAATTGTAAACTGAGTGAACTTTTTCATAGAGAAACTTTAAGGAAAATATTGATGGCATTAGGAGAAAATTGTGAAAATAATGTTTAAAGAACATTCAGAGCGTATGATTGATATTAATATTTTAGGCTATAAGGCGTATGAATTATGCCCTATAGAGTAGCATTATTTACACGCCCTCGGGAATTCTAACTCATTGCATATAACAAACTCCGGTGATAGATTTTTCACGTTTATTTAGTTTTTAATCTTAAAATATTTCAAACTGCTAGCAACAAAGTATGCAAGACATGGAATGATTATAAAAATGTGTAAACTTTAGATTTTTTTGTAGTTAACCTGTTAGGAAGAAGTAATTCCTATAATTGTAAACTAAGTGAACTTTTTAAAAAAGAAACTTTAAGGAAAATTGTTGGAAAAATGTTAGGAGAAAATTGTGAAAAGAATGTTTAAAGAGCCTTTAGAGCGTATGATTGATATTAATTATTTTAGATTATAAGGCGGATGAGTAATGTTGTTTAAAGTAACATTATTCACACGCCCTTAGGCATTTTTAATTCTTTACCTAAGCATTAAACAGACTCTGGTGATTAATTTTTTCTCTTTTTTTTAATTTTTAAACTTAAAATATTTCAAAACTCTAGCAGCAAAGTATGGTCGATATTAAATATAACTGACCGCTGAGGGAAAGGGTTATACATTTGAGTTGTTATGGTTGTTATTAATATATTTTCTTGGGAACGGTAGAATATTTTAAATTTTTTTTAAAGGATTAAAGGATTCTAGGCCGTATAAAACATAAATATGAATTTAAAATAATTATTTAAAGTAGATCTTTCTGAATATAAGGCTGATGTCGGAGTGTTAGCCGAAATCGGAGGAGTAGTAAGGTGTGATAAAGAAGTTAGTGCCTTTGCAAGGTTATACGAGGTTAAGTCCACATTCAAACTAGGCATATTTAATCACCACAACTCTCAGTGTGTTAGAGAGAGTGGTAAGGGGTGGAAATTCCCCAATTTCCTTAATCTCTCTCCCCAAGAAACTGAGAGTTTCGACAAGTAAAGTTGCCTAGTATGAATGGGGTCTAACATTGTGTTAATCAAGTTTTGTTGCCCTGGTATGGAGTGTATACTTAATTTGTTATTTCGTTTGCAGCATATATTTATCGGAGACCCTTCGAGTACCCATTTTCGTATGAGTAATATTAATTAATATAGTATAAAACTATAATTATTATTAATCATACGCTCTATATAACTCTTGAAGAAAGATATATTTTGAAGAAAGATGAAATTGCATTTTTTTTAGAAATTTAAGTAAGAATATTAAAACCGTAAGTCCTCATTACAATTAAAATCCAGCCACCCCTACTACTTTATGACCTTCTTTTCTTTAAAAACAACCGTTTCATCATTTTTCTTTAACATAAAATATACTTTGTGTCTCATTTTTCCGAGTCTTACAATTCGCTCAGGTCGATTATCGTACCTTTTGTTTTGCAGATAAACCTTATACTTCCTCCTTCTTTACCCTGTCTGGCCAAACCCACACTTTCTGTACAATCACATCGTCTTTGTAGTCTTCACATTAAGTGCAACATTATATCAGTATTAAATTTAATTAAAAAAAACGAAAAGCTAGCCCGCTCAAATACTCTTACAAAATGACATTATCCTCGAAAAGGGGAATGGCGAAAGTATACAGGGGAAAACAAAAGCGCAATATAAACTACACGAACAAAATGGAGAAGGAAACGGGCAACAGGCGAAAGAAGAATATAATATTATTATTAATAACAGAAAATAACTGATAATAATGTGAAAGCAAATTTAATGAGAAAAACACGGGAGAGTAAGTTGAGAACACTTTCTATGGGGAGGATAATCCTAAAAGTATGCAACAGTTTGTAAAGTGATGGAAGTTGTTTGGAAAACCATTTAAATGCGATGCTGCTTTCGAGGGAATAATGGTGGAGAAATTAAAATGAAAATTCGGTACGCTGCTTTAGAGAGAATACAAGTAGAGGAAAGTTAGAGTTTAAAATCGTAGAAGTTGAGAAGGGAGAAGAATAGCCTATTCTGAAAAATCTAACAAATGGAAAAAGGCAATGTGAGGAGGTTAAGTTGTATAGCTTCAGAGACGAAATCCGGTGAGACTTTTTCCGAAACAATAGATACACAAACGGAAAGACACCAATGTAGGAAGTCAAGTTAAACAGCTACCGAAATGACATCAGAACAATATATCAACTCGCTTAATGGCATAGCTTATCAAAAGCTACAAAGGGGAATCTGGTAAAGAGATCTTACTTGCAAAGTCGCCGTCGGAAAACTACGGAAAACTAGCAACTATTTTAGCTGTATTCGAGCATGATTTAGTAGGGTAATAGTCACGCATGGTACTTATCTATAACTCAACCTATACCTCTGTTCCCTCCTTAATTTGCCACCAGTAATTTTATATTTTAAAGAAAACATACTCTAACACTTTTTAAAAATGTTCTAGACACCTTTAAAAACCAAACTTGTATTTAGTTCATGTGCCAAAAACACGTACCATTTTATTTTCTTTTTCTCTCTTGCTGTTGATAACCTACTTTTTGCGAGCCTTAAATTCCCAGTACACCCTGCCGTATGCGTAGTGTGGCTTGAGCCAAATATATCAATCATACGTCTACGTATGCATTATTCGTATTCTAGTCGTAGAGGGAAAAATATCAATCATATGTCTTCGCATACGAACGACACCGACAAGAATGAATCATTTTTTTGTGCTTGAATGCCATTTTGCCTTGATGTCTGTTTGATTTTGTTGTCGCTGTCGTTGTTGGCCAATAAACACGTATACAATTTTATTTCCAATTTATCGACATTTTAACACATAAAGGTTTTATGGCCCTAATTGTGTTGCCGGGCTTGGCTGTCTTTGCTCTTGTTCTTCTTGACTGATTGTTGTTGTATTGTCGTCAGTTGGGTATTTTGTGGGCTATTCAAGACTCACGTCTGGCAGACGTTTGTCTGTCGCTTGAAGAGATGATACGGCAAATCAAATATCCAATAAAACCGTATACAATTTCCGGAACATTTGCTGCACAGGCCAATGAAATGTAATTAAACCTACCCCCTCTACGCTGCGCACCAACACCAGATCGCTCACTTTTACAATAAAACTCACATAAAAATGGAGCAGAGATATACGAGTACATGCGTATATAAAGCATATAAACTCACTTGCCTTTAAGAAACCTCAAAGTTAAAAAAAGAATTCGAGATTGGCATTAAGTGTTTTACAGATTACCCATAAATCCTGAAGATATTGTTTTAAAATTCAGTTAATACACTAAATTTTATATAACGCTTAATACGCTTAATTTAGCAAGCGGAAAGTCCATTAACCACTTAGGCGTTGCCTAAATGTGTATAATTTGCTTGAAAGTCAATGTGGCGTATGATTAATAATAATAGGAAATTGATCACTGAGGCGCATAAGTAATTTTATTAAGCAGTTGAGAGAAATTATCAAATAATTGTTAAAGTAAAAACGGCAAAAGCTCTGTAGTTACGTATGACTGATTATATTCAAAGGTTAATGTTTAGCCTGGTACTGAGTAAAATCTTATTCTCGTCTTTATTAAATCAATTTGTCACCTTGTACCGAGTTCGTTTATGTGAAATAGCCTCAAAATTTACTACTTAATACTCAATTTACTCAAAATTACCCATACTCATTTTAACAGCAAACATACTCGTATTATTACCCAGGGAAATCTAATTTTGTTTACAGCTGTGTGCCTTATATTGATAATAAAAAAAAACAATTTTCACTGCAATTTCATCGAATTTTATTTAATACTCGTATGGAGTATGGCGATCTCAGTACCAGGCCGTACGTATGATTAATTTTAATAGAAAGATCGCTTTGAACCCGGCTGCGTATGAGTGTTATTAATATTAGTACATCGTAGGTTCAGGAATATGTACGTTAAAGCTGAGGTAATGCCAGTTTGATTCGGAACTTATTGGGGTTTATCTGGTCTTGATTTTAAAAAGAAGGTTAACAGCTTAGGTATAGAATCCTCCCTCGAAAGACTTTGCAATCGATCTAATCTATCGATGGTATGGTTGTTGAACAATCAGATGTTCTTGATGGTCTGGACGTGAAGATACAATCTGACGCTAATTGGGCAAGCCATGTATTTTTAGTGTCAAAAGAAGCACTTAAGTTTATAGGCTTTATAAAGCAGTGCAAGAAATATTTCTCTCCTTTAGATCTTTTCCATATCTACACAACCTATATCAGGTCTAAGATGGAATACAATTCCTATATGGGTCAGGCCACGAGAAGTGCAACATAGTGGGTCAGGGATTTTGACATTTGGTTTATATATAGAAAGGGTATGTCAATATATAATACTGTACAAGAAATAAAAGTAAAACTCCTGAAGTTGTTGTTGTTGTTACAATTTCATTATTAAAAATTTCTGAAATTAAGTATTTTTCTGAATTATTTCAAATTTGATATGTTGAAAACGACTTGATATATTTGAAATCGTTTTTCTAATTTAATTTTTTTAAGAATATTGAAGGGTAAAATTAAAAATCAGAAAATAGCCTACACTGAAAAAAATGTACGGAAATGTTATTTAAATAAAACAATTCCATTTTTAATAAAAAAACACCAGCAAGAAAAATAATCAATCATTTGTGAGAATTTAAGAAGACATCCTTGGAGCTATTTGACCGTTTTCAAAGGTGAGCGATAGTGCCTCTCGATCATCGTCAGAATGTGGGTTGTGTGTCACTGTTCTATCGTTACTTTCACGGCGTGTGCTATACAAATATCCGTCGACTTGTTTCAGACGTAAGGATGTTCGGCAGAAATACGCGACTTTCTAGGAATTCACACCCGTTTGTTATTGATTGGCCGCAATTACACTACAGATCGAATTGGTTTTGTGCCCTTACAGTCCGTATGTTGAATCGGCTTCCGGCGAATGTATTTTCCACCAATAACGACTTCCAGAAATTCAGGACAAATGTCGGGCAAATAAACTTTAAACCCCCTTACCCCCTCTGCTCTTTTACTTCCCACTCACCAACGCAATGAACTGCGTATTAGGCGACATGCCCTGAGTGTTGGTCGGGAAATTCTTTTTAAATTATTTTAATTTATATATTTTTTATGGAATTCAAGCCTCTCCTCGCTAATTTATGATTGCTGTTGTTGTAGCAATAATGGTTGTCTATGGGGGATCTGCTTCGATATCCAGGTGGAGGAAACACACTTTGTGATTGTCGCCATTTCTCCTGATGTCCTCTTAGTCAATACAAAAAAAGTCGGCAATTTTATTTTTAGTTATTTTGTGAATTAAAGCCTCGTTTCGCTAGTTTGTGAAATGGCTTCTTCTGATTTATAGTTAAATGGGCAGCGCCAGGCACGAGCATATGAGATGTTCGATGTTAGCTAATTCCTTATTTCCACATCTTCTTTAGCAAATACTCTTAGTATGGCAGCATGATTGCCTATCGAGCTGATGGCCGTGATCACGGCTGTCAATTTAGTAATACCGACCGTAGAGGTAGATATAAGGAATTTCTTAATACTAATATCGTACCTGGGCCAGACATGCTTTGTAATCCATGTCTGCGATAGCCCTTATTTTGTTCGTCTGCCTTAGAACTTTTATAGAAAGTTTAGGCTTCTATCTAGAGAATTTAGCTCGTATCACTACCAGAATACCTTAAGATTATAGATTACTAGAAAATCTCAGAGACATGGCCCGGATTCGAAGCATACGCGATCTCTTAGACAATGTCATTTTTAGACAATGTCCTTTCCTTATAAATTAGTTTGCCGTTGTAACGCCAACATATTTTAAAACTAAAGGTCCTTTAGATGACCATGGCCCTTCCTTATAGATTGGTTGTTGTTGTAACAACAACACATCTTGCTTTAGAGTGCTGTTCGTCTATAAAGGATCTGCTTCGATATTTGCGGTCTAATAAAGACTCACGTCTGAGAGACGTTTGCCTTTCGCTTGAAACGATGATACGGCAAATCAAATATCCAATAAAACCGTATATGTCCCTTATATTAGCATAGCCATTCCATATAGATTGGTGGTTGTTGTTGTTGTAACAACAATATATTTTGTTTAAGGTCCTGTTCTTCTATAAAGGATCTACTTCGATATCCTGGTAAAGAAAACAAGCAATTTGAACTGGATGCGTCCAAAGAGACCTGGGGTCAGCTGAATGGGCTTGGCCGGACAATTGATTGGGGGTAGTAGGTAATGTGGTCCCTGATGCCAGGCGGAACAAACGTGCGGGCCGTTAGCATCAATTCGCACCTACTATAAAGTAAGTTATGACAACATCCAGATCTCAGCTGAGCCAGAAAAACGCGCGTCTGCCGAGGTAGATACTTTTGTTCTGGTGAAATCTGCGGGGAATCTTTCCCTAGCACTACATTCAGGCTATAGCTGGATACTGCTGCTGCGACTTCATCAACGTGAATGTCGTTCAGACTTAACTGATAGAATCAATGATCTAAAGAATCTATCTTGTACCGCTGGACCTCTCTCTCAAGATCATGGAGGAGATCATTCGTGATTTGCCTGGGCGAACACATCCTGTTCATGAGAAGGCGGATGGGTGGTGGATACGGCGAAGACACCCATTCACATGCTGCTTGGACAACAAGAAATTGTTTCTACGCACGATAAGGACCTTCGTCTCATTATGTAGATGGTCCTCAGAAGACATAAGAAGACACCCTACATTAACGGTATAGCTGAATACTGCTGCTGCGACTGCATCAGCGTGAATGTCCTTCAGACATGCCTGATAGTTTTGATGATATTAAGGCTCTCTTTTGTACTACTGAATTTCTTTCTCTAGATTATAAAGATCGTACCTGATCTGCCTGCGCGGAGGCATCCTGTCCAGGATGGTAAGGATGACTACTACGAAGACACCCACGCAAATACTGCTTAGACTGCTCTTCATGTAGATGGTCCTCAGAAGACATAGGAGACACCCTATTGTCACATTTTCCGACCACACCGGCGCTATTTAGTTCGCTACAGACCGACATATCGCTTTGTTAAAGGTCAACAAGGTTTCTTTGTCGGCACCCCAAGTACTGCCGGCTAGTGACTTGAGGATTTTTTTCCTACATTTGAGCTTATCGCTGTAGCATGTGCAGAGGATTGCAAAAAGTTGTCCAATGCAACCCCAATAATTTTGGGGTAGTTGGACGGGACTTTTACGTCATCGACTTCCTCATTGAGTGACAACCTTGCAGTAAACAGTGTGGCTGATTATTTAGCGGCAGATATTTTTATATTCCCTGCAGCAAAGATGCGTGCTAAGTCAGGTCAGTGAGGTAACCGTTGATAAAGGTTGGTTAGTCTCTTCGCTGCCCGATATAAAGGGAATTTTTTTCAAACGTGTGGTTTTCAAGAATAAATAAAACGTATATCATTAAATGTTATGGCCAAGAATTTAGCTTTATTATGAAGACAATGGTTTGCCATTATGTTTTTAAAATGATTTCGGGCAAGTGGCCGCCGCGGCTGACTCGAATAAATTCCAGCCGAGAGGCACAATTTTTCGACCACTGTTTGCAGCATTTGGGGCCGTATATCAGCAATAACGCGCCAAAGGTTCTCTTCCAGGGCGTCAATCGTATCGGACTTATCTGCGGTGTCAAATCGAACGATCTTGGAGGCCACGCCCCAGGTCCACGACGCGAAATAACGCGCTCACCAAAAGTTTCCTTCAATAAATTGATTGTTTCGTTGGCTGTATGGCATGTAGCGCTGTCCTGTTTGAATCAAAATTTGTCCACATCAACATTTTCCAATGCAGGCACAAAAATTTGTTTGGCATGTAGCGCCGTCTTGTTGGAATCAAAATTTGTACACATCAACATTTTCCAATTCAGGCAAAAAAAAAATCATTAATCAAGGCTCTATAACGTTCCCTATTGACTGTTAAATTACGGCCGGCTTCATTTTTGAAGAAATATGGACCAATGATTCCCTCTGCCCATAGAGCACACCAAACAGTGACTTTTTGAGGATGCAAAGGCATATCAACATTGGCTTTTGGTTTTGTCATTACTCCAAATGCGACAATTTTGGTTATGAACGTAGCTATTCAACTAAAAGTGAGCATTATCGATGATCAAAATTTTCTTGTACAAACAGGATCGGTGGACATCTCGCTGTTGGCCCATTCACCACGATTTGCAAACGTTGTTCCGGAGTAAGTCTATTAATTATGAAATGGCAAACCTAACTGAGCATAAATCAAGGGACATCTGTCAAAAAGACCATCTGCGAAAAAAGTGTAGCGAGTTTTTTAACCACACGTCTAAAAAACACCACAGAGCCCCTGTCTTCTACAGGACTTCCTGGATACCATGTAGCATTAGATTGCTGCGAAAATTCTTTTAGCATTTTACAGGGTGATCAATTTTGAGGTATTTTTTTCAAAAGATCAAATCAAGTCTGAAATCTTTATTGTTCACTTGAAAGGACATTTTATGCCATGTATTTTTTGAATATAGTTAACCTCAAATGTTAGCCGCAACTACGCCTCAGGGAGTCCATTCCGAGGGTCCAATTTTGGATGATTCTTTCGAGAAATTCGACCGGTATGATTAAATGCTCGAAAACCGTCGTTTTAGCAGTGCAAGTCTTTTCATGATAATATGGCAAACAAAACTGAAAAAAAAATTTACACAACTTTTGTGTAATCTGTAAAAAACACCCTATTAAAAAAATACCCCTAGATTGATCCCACGTTACAAATATTAAAAACATATTCCGTTGATTCCACCGGCCCATAAACCGCACCAAACCGTGCTTTTCGCGGTGTAAGTCTTTCCATGATGAAATGGCAAACAGTACTGGAAAAAAATGAAGTTCAACACAACTCACGCGTAAACTGTGAAAACACCCAATTGAAAAAATTCCTCCAGAGTAATCACCCTATAGTGACATATTAAATTTTAAATCTCTCAAATTAGTGCGCGAATAAGTGTGCACACTTTAAAACCCCTATAATTCCAGCTATCAAAAAGTATCCCCACATTTCAATCATAAATAAATTGTTTCAACCATAAAATATTGGGTTATCCAACAATCAGACTCAATCGCTGTAGCGTTCTTGTTGCCAGCTAGTGCACCGATTTGTTCTCGGCTAGAAATTGTTCGATAATCCTCCACAACGCCTCCATCTCAAACCCGCTCCATTAATTTTCTATTTGCCAAATGCACAAGCGATTCTGGCGGTGAACACTTTAAGCCTTTTTGTCATTGAGCCAAATATTTTGTAGCACAAAAAGCCATGATTAGTTAAAGCATTTTCGAGGAGCTACTCAAACGCATGCAAAACTACAACAACAGCATGGCAATAGCAAAAGCAGCTCGAAGCGGGTGGAAAAAAAGAACAAAAACAAGATTGTGGCAAAACAGATCGCACATCTTGGGAATACATTAAGTAAACGTTATATTCCTCTATATAAATATTAGGGTGGGTCGATTTAGCAATCGATATTGAGATTAGAAATGCGACTAAGAGAATCGAACCAGTAGGTCGATTTGACAATCAATATTGAGAATAGAAGTACAACTGAGAGAATCGAATCATATGTCGTAGAGGAACTTTTTTTCTTCATGCCAAAAGCTATAAAAAAATCGATGGCACAATCTTTGTCCTTACAAACCGGCCCACCCTAATGTAAATATATATATACATAAATTGTATGTCATATACATGCGAGTATTTTGTTGGCATTATACAAGCACTCATGCATACATCTTATATAGGTTGGAGCACATATTAAAACGAATCGGTTAAATCCCCTGATTTAGTCTACTTTCGGTTTGCTCAGGCCCCCGCTCGTTCCAAAAACGAAAACAAACCAGTTTTCAATTCAGCGGAAGCCGCTTTTGTTTGCTAAGTGAAAACGTTTGAATTTATTAGCGCTTTATGCTCATGTATGTATGTGCGCCTGTTTGTATGCCTTGTGTCTGTGTAAACACGAACACAAACACAGCGTCAGGGTTTTCCGTTTCCTTTTGTGCGCTATTGTATGCGCGATATGTTACAATCGAAGGGAAGATTATTGAAGATTATGTTGAGCGCCTAAATGCGAGGGTAAATGAATGTTGTTGTTGTTGAACAGGCTTCTTTGACAGAGAGACAGAACGACAGACAGACAGACGAAGCGAGTGTTGTGGTAGTTAAGTCATGATTTAGTTAATTTTCTATACGCTACAGTGACAGGCGACACTCACACACTCTCATAGTTAGCTACGGAAATCTCCTACGTCATTGTGGTGTGCATGGCTATGAATATTAAGAGAGCTCTCGTTTTGCCTAGATGCGGTGGCATACTTTCTCTATTTCTTATGGCAAAACGTTTGACAAGGGTATTATCACCTACGCTTCTTGCAACAAGCTTACTCCGGCAAATAACTCTTTGGATCGATAGTAAAAAACCCCTAGGTAGATTTAAAAAGATTAAACTCAAACCTACTGCAAAGAAGGACATGGCGAATATAATAATCAGGGTAAGTAAGATATTAACTTTCGAAATAAGACAGAAAACCACTTAATTTAGGCCCGTAGAACTAAGTGGCATACTTTTTAAAAGATTAGGTCAAAATCAAGAGCTATTCCATTTTTAACCCGTTACTGCCTGTCCATATATCGGCTCGTACGATTTTTATGAAATTTATGTCCAAAAGACCATTCATGGTTAAAGAAAAAAAAATAGTTCAGCCCAATCTTTTCTCTTTTCTATAAAAAAAATTACCGCGATATCGTTCACCTGGCCCACGCTAAAATTATTTATGTGTCAACACTTTCTTGGTATTTAAATACCCATTAGGCAGGAATAGGTTAAGTTAGTATTTTCTCTCAGGCGATTTTTTGGCGTTTAAAGAAAAATACATCGAAAGGACTTTTGAAATGACTGACGTATGGAACGACTTGGCGCATTTTACGTCGAGATCTTAAATTGAAAGCGTACAAAATACAGCTTGTGCAAGAACTGAAGCCGCCCGACGTTCCCAAGCGATATCGCTTCGTGCTATGGGCTCTTGAAAAGTTCCAAGAAGATCTGACGTTATCGAGCCAAATTTTGTTCAACGATGAGGCCCGTTTCTGGCTCAATGGGTAAGTTAACAAGCAAAATTGCCGCATTTGGGACGAAGAGCAACCAGAAGAGGTTGAAGAGCTGCCACTTCATCCAGAAAACCGGTGGAATCATCGGTCCATATATGTCTTCAAAAAAAATTTCTTCTAAAATGATGCCGGTGAGAACTTAACCGTCAATGGCGACCGTTATCGTGCCATGATAACCGACTATTTGATGCCTGAAATTGAAGCTCGTAATCTCGCCGACACTTGGTTTCAACAAGACGGCGCTACTTGCCACACATCGCATCAATCAGTGGATTTATTGATAGAACACTTCGGTTAGCAGACAATTTTACGTTATGGGCCGGTCGATTGGCCACCAAGATCGTGTGATATCACACCGTTAGCCTTTTTCCTGCGGGAATATGTAAAGTCTAAAGTTTATGCGGATAAACCCGCTTCGATTCAGGCCTTGGAGCAAAACATCACAATTAAACATTGCCCATTCAGTTTGAATTTTCTGTGTTTTTTTCTTTTAAAAACTAGGGCACCTCGAAATAGATCACGCTATATTTATAGAACAGTTAATATGGAAAAAAGAACCAATTTAACATATGGGGAAAAAGTTACCCTCGGTACTAGTCAAATTTATGAATAATTTGACATTTCTACACCACACTTCTCAACCGATTTTTGATTGAGACGAGGCGAGGCATCAAATCTTTTAAAGTCTTTCTAAAAATGACTTCGCTTTAGCCATAAAGCATCTCAAACTCAGTCAGGATTACTGTTTTTCCATGGTTTGCCAGAACGGGTGGATGAGAAATAGAATAATCAATAATCTTTTAGATTTGTTCATGTGTGTTAAACACTACAACTATCCAAAAAGGTTGTCTTATGCGACACACACCGGATGCATGGGAATGATTATCTCAGACGCGACCTGAGACACACAACACAATTTTAATTTTAAAAGCCATAACTCAATGGCATGGGGTTAAAGCAAAAACTTTTAATGTAATACGTCCATAGTCTCAATATTTTGTGTCGATAAAAAAAGTCCAATTAAAGAATAGTTAATTCAGATGTCCGCAATAATATATCGTAATTGAATTTATGAAAAGACTAGAAGCTGATATTTATAAGGCTTGTGACTAGCTTCACATCTGAACTTTCGTTATATCGCAAGCTATACTGATAAAGAACTGGTGACATCGCTTAAATTCTACTGAGTTATCCAAAATTGGATGCGTGCCAGTTGTTCAAGTCGCGACGGGAATCTGAACAGTGTTTTTTTTTCAAATAAAGAAGTTATATAAAATTAAATAGAAAGTAGAAAAAATCTTAATTTTTTGCATTACCCTGTTCCTGTTGAAAAATGCAGTCAGTGTCAGTAAAATTTCACTTGAATCAGTTCAGAAATTCAGAAATGCAAGGGTTACCTTTTTAAATGTGACCGTTTCTTCGAATTTTCCCCTACTTGAATCTACTCAGTCAGGAGGGTGTCCCAAGAAGAACGCAATTTTTAAATCTGGCAACATTCGAAGTGTCATTGTTTGACATTTGAACAATTGTTATTGTTTGTTAGTAGAAGGTACGAGGTTAGTAAAAATGGAGCGCTACACGAATGAACAACGCATTCTCATTGTGAAATTGTTTTACCAAAATGGTGAAAGTTTTGCGGCTACAGTTCGCAAATTGCGATCAATTTGGGGTCACAATAATGATCCAAAAGAGTCAACTGTAAAGAGATTAATGAATAAATTTGCCAAAACTGGGTCTGTTAGTGATGTAAAGACAACAACGCGCCATCGACCAGGTCGATCGACCGAAAATGTCGCAGCTGTACGTGATGATGTCGCTCAAACTCCATCCACCTCAATTCGACACCGAGCTCAGCAAATTGGTGTCTCCAAATCCACTTTGCAGCGAATTTTGACGAAAGATTTGCATCTTCATGCATACAAAATGCAATTGACTCAGGAACTGAAGCCAGCTGACCATGGACAGCGAAGGGAGTTCGTTAATTGGGTATTGGAGATACAACATATAAATGCTGATTTTGCCGATAAAATCATCTTCAGTGACGAGGCCCATTTTCATCTTGATGGCTTCGTCAATAGGCAGAATTGTCGCATTTGGGGGTGCGGAAAATCCTCGAGTGATTCACGAGAAGCAAATGCATCCTCAACGTGTCAATGTGTGGTGTGGTTTTTGGGCTGGAGGAATCATTGGACCTTTTTTTATGAAAATGAGGCAGGTCAAGCGCAAACAGTCAATGGTGTTTGGTATCGTGAAATGATAACCAGTTTTTTCTTGCCTAGAATTGAAGAAATGAATGTGGAGGGCATGTGGTTCCAACAAGACGGCGCCACATGTCATACAGCCAGAGAAACATTTCAATTGCTGCATCAGTCATTTAAAAATTATGCTCTTCTTGACACTCTATATAAGTTAAGCTTATAATCATTATAGTTTGGCCGTTTGAAATAATAATAATCATACGCCACCAAGTCTGGCATAATAATTTCTATAAAGGCCATTATTTGTGTAAACCCTCATTAAAAGATCCTTTGTGACATTCCTACTTAAAGAGCACTTCCTCATCAATTCTAGAACATATTAAATGTTTTAATAATAACTTTTCCCACATTAAGAATAATATTGTCTTGTAAAGTACGTCATCTTTGCAAGGGGACCAGTCGTAACATTTACTGCACCCAAACTTGTCGACATTCCAAATGTTTTTTAGAATTAACTAATTTTCTTGTTTTTTACATTAAGCAAACCACTTTTAAACATTTCAATTTAAAATTTTTATCTTAACAACTTCCAAATCTTGATAAAGGAGAGTGCATAAAAGACCCATTCCCCGCAGACGCACACAGCGACCAGACATTCGCCAGGACCTTTTCAAAAAATGAAACGAATGTATTTTGCATTAAGTTTTATGACTTTTTTTTATATATTCGCACACCAAAAGCAAGAGCAGCAGTAGCAAAAAAAATTGAAGCACTAAAATGCACCACACACACACATGCTCACATATGAAAATAAACCCCCGTATAACCAAAAAATCCTTCAACACATACACACTGCATGCTCCATACTACATTCGCTGGTATATGTGCCTTTTGTACACATATAAGTTAAATACATTCACTTTGGATAATAACATTTTCTTGGCAGATAAATGATAACTACATTCGCATTTTCCTCCTTTTCCCCCCAACCAAAGGAGAAAAGAGTACTTCAGTTTTTATCTTTCCTTCTTTTTTTTGAAGAAAAAAAAGAGAAGAAACTTCTGCACTCAATTTTACAAATGGTATTCAAATGATTGTGAATGGTGCTGCTTTTATATGCTCTGTGTGGGTGTGTTCTTCTTTTTGTTAATTTTCTAAAAATGTTGTGTGAATTTTAGTATAATCACATGCAAGCAACGCACTTGAAAAAGTCATTGAAAAAGAAATGTTGATTAAGATGTGCCGGAAAGTTTGCCATAGAAGGATATTAAATGAGTTTTAATGAAAAGGATTAAATATGTTGAACTTGCAGCCAGGATTACCTTGAATTAATACTATTGTGGAATTAAAAACCAATGGTAAGAGGAAAGCAGAAGGTGCCCGTCTACACAACTTAATGGATTACCTTTATAAATAAAAAAAATGACTGTCAGACACCTATGGCTGAAAGAAGTCTGACTGCATAATATTTGGAAAATTAGAGTTGGATTTAAAACATACCCGCCGGCCAGAGACAGAGTTCTGGAGTAGGTCATTTACTACATTTTTGAATTGAAAAATCGTCGTATGATTAATATAAATTTTAAAGTGCTACGGGACGTATGATTAATAATTATTTAACTCACTAAGAAAGAATAGAAGATTTCATATATAAGTATAAGGCTTATGCCTAGGTACACATTTGGAATGGAAATTTCTAAAGGGTCGTAATTTTAAAGTACTTTGGGACGCATAATTAATAATTATTTGAAGGTTTTGTGGCAAAATACTGGAAACTATCGTTAATTTAACTCGCAAAGAAAGAATGAAAGATGACATGCATAAGTCTAATGCCTGGCTACACATTTGAAATAGTCATCTGCAGCTGAAAACTCTAATTTTATTATTTCATTTCCAAATGCTCGTATGATTAATATTAATTTCAAGGTACTTCGGGGCGTATGATTAATAATTATTTGAAAATCCTATGGCAAGATATTGCTACACATTGTTAGTGCTACAATTGAAAGAATAGATAATGACGCATATAGGACCGACATTTAAAATGCCATGTTTTTAGAATTTAATTCCAAAAATTTTATTTTCAAACGGTCGTATGATAAATATTGATTTAAAGGAACTGAGGAAGGTATGCATAATTATTAATTAGATTTTTATAACAGGATATTGGAAGAAAATAACAACTTGAAAAGCCTTTCAATTAATTTAACTAAATTAATTGAAAGGCTTTTCAAGTTGTTATTTCAAAAGACATGATTCGATGATGGCACACTGACTGACAGTTTTGGTACCAATGTTTTTGTGTGACGATGAAAAACTCCAATTAAGGAATATCTTATGAACTCAGATGACCGCAAAACTCTGACGGACCAAAACAGTTCTCGAGTAGAACATTTACGACATTTTTAGTTTCCAAACGGTCGGATGATTAATATTAATTTCAAAGTACTTCTGAGCGTATGAGTAATAATTATTTAAATAACAATTACAATAAGCCTCAAAATTAAATAAGGCTTTCTTTCAAAAGAATTTCAGAAAAATTTCCCCAAAACTTCAACACGATTTAGAAAATTGATTAAGGGGAAAGCTAAAGCTGTTTTAAAAACATGTATTTTTGAAGAACATTTTCCTACGTTGAGTGGAAAATATCACACTCAACGTAGGTCGCAATTTCGTGGCTTTATAATTTTAAACTTTCGACGAATAAGGACGATTTTTTGATCTGCTTAGTGAACATTTATCACGAGAGTTATTTGCAAACAATACTCGTATTCTGAAATATATAACACAAGAAAACATATAAAACAGGTCCGACAATGAAACATCATACATCCTACTCTGATATTTAGAAGATTTCGCGTCAATGCCTGAAGTTTGACCACGGATGGACTTATTCTGTGACTTCTAGAGCGGGAGGGATATGTTCGATTAACACTATAAAAAAGCGTAGTCCGATATGATCCAATTTTACCAGGGTATAAAATAGGTAACACCTAATGTGATATGCTTTATTTAAAATAGTTCGAATTTGGAATGCCAGCAGGAACTGTCTAGTAAGCATCACATATGCTGTCCGACTGTGTTGTCAGCCCGGTCTCCTAATGGAGACGATCCACATCCATAATTTGAACACACCCGGTAGCAATACGTAGTGCTCTATTTTGTGTAGTTTGAAAACTTCTCCATTGCGATACGAAAGAAGTCCATGCTGTTGCGGGGCAGTTAAGGAGGGAGCGAGCGTTGGACTTATAAGTTGCCACTAACGTATTCTTATCCTTGGCCCAGAAGCTGCCAGCTAACGATTTCAGGACCTTATTCCTTGTTTTCCCTTTCGATGGTTGATGTAGGTGACGTGGAACACGATGTTCAGAAGGTTGTCAAAGACTACCCCAAGTACATTTGGATTGTGTACCTTGGGAATACGCCTGGGGATCCAAATTGACTTCTCTAGTCCAGTAGTGATTTTGTGGTGGACAGCTAAAGATTAGGCTCCCAAAAAAAAGTGTGTTTCGGTGGCTAAATACCGCCAAAGAAGCTGATGGAATTATCAGCGAATGACAAGAACAAACCATCCGTTAGAGGATTAGTAAGAGTGGCAAGATAGATGTTTAATTCAACGGGTGACAGGACTCCTTTTTGCGGCAAACCCAATTTAATCTTGCGGTATTTGGCGTTTTAGCCTCGGAATTCTACGCAGGCTTAATGGCTTGCCATTAAGGTAATTGATCCAAAACTTAACATTTGAAGGTTAGAATACATTATGTGAGATGTCACTATAGACAAATAAATAATATCAAAGGCTTTGGAACGATCAAGAGCTGTCACAATATTACGCTATGCTGGTCGTTGTTTAGTTAGGCCAGCTTAGATTTTAAAGGTACTCTGTAGGATATACAGTTATTATCTTCGATGTTGGACGCCATTCCTTGGATCTCCTACTCTATACTTTTGGCTGCCTAAAAAATCAATTGTCAACGTTGGTCGTAATTACTTGGCCCTCCCTCTTTAAGCTTTTGTCTATTTGGAAAAAATGACTTTCACTGTTGGTCGCCATTACAGGTACTACCTTCTCTTCACTTGCGGATTTTTATCCGATTTAGGTTTGACAAGATTTTATTGAAGTACAGGGTGGCACTGTTGGTCAAAGAGAGTGGAGAGTATGTGTGGCATATAGTGGCTGACGGAAGATTTGTATTCGTCTTCCTTTCAGTTGCCATCATGCATTGGGCATGTGAGGAGAGTTCATTTTGTGCTGAAGCGTATTTCAAATGCGCACTCGATCATTGCAATACAGCGTGCTTTCGTTTACGATTCGCTGTTCCCCCTTGCGGACGTATTCCTGGACGGCAATCAATTGTAAATTGGGTAACTTCATTGAGAACAGCGGGGAATGTGTCATGTGGACGAAGGGGAGAGAAGGATAAACACACCACAAAACAACAAGAGAGTTAGAGCAGCAGCACTGCAATTTCCGAAACGCTCTGCTCGGAAGCAATCACTTGCTCTTGGCATTTCCAGTCTGTTTCTCAGCCGGCTCTTGTGGCAATGCAATTAGAGGATGGTGCCACTGCACACTAGAGCGCCCATGAAATACAGAGAAAAATGCCAAAGTGTATTTCATTCCGCTTCCCGCTCATTTTCTAGTATATTGGGCATCAAAAATAATATCCGTGCAAAAATCAATCAGATGCAAACCACCCAGTCCTTTACGACTTTTAGCCCTAAATTAGTAATTTTATTTATAAACGTTTAAAAAAAATTGACTCAAATTCGAAGTTTCACCTCTATCTAAAAACACCATCAAGGGTCATAGCTAGGTCAAAAATTGTGTAAGACCAAATGCTTTAGGTGTATTTTCCGAAAGTCGTCTGGCTAACGAGTTATATCTCATCAAAGCTTGCAACTAGTTTTACTCCATTGTTAGGGCTAAAAGTCGTGGCGGACCGGACGGTTTCCATCTGATTGAAAAAATTGTTGCACGGATATTATTTTTGATGCCCAATATACTAGCAAATGAGCGGGGAGCGGAAAAATTAACAGTTTTTGTTTTATAGCCGCTCTACTGCACACACAGCGAGGGTTACCATGAATTGTTTAAGGCAAATGTTTCCTGGACGGCGTATCTCTTTGAGGGGTGATGTGTGCTGACCGGCACGCTCACCATACTAAGCCCCATGCGATTTTTTCCTTTGGGGTTACCTGAAGTCGAAGGTGTATATCAGCCGTCCCAACACTTTGGAAGACCTAATAAACAATATTGAGACTGAAATTGGCTGAATACCAGTCGGCATGCTTGTTAGAGTTCATGAAAATTTCAGAAAACGAATGCACACACTGGGACAGCAAAGATCTACATTTGCCAGATACACTATTTAAAACCATGTAATTTAAAAATTCCCTTACTGTTTAATATAATTAAAATATAAAATAAATTTTTCTACGGTTCATAATTTTTTTATTTCATTCCTAAAAAAGCAAATTACCGCGCTCCACCCTAAATGACCTCATATGCATAAAACCTTACAGTATGTTTAAAGAACATTTTTATAAAGAAATTTTGAATTAAAAACCTTCCAGTAGTTTTAATGAATATAAAGCATAAGACCTTAATGATAAGATTCAGGAAAAATATTATTGAAAGGTTTTACTATTCCCAGTCTCTCGTAATTGATTTGTACGATAAGCTGGCAGTAGCTTAATCACGCGAACTTGTTGGTAACCATTTTTGGGGGAAACATTTGCGCTCAGCATAGCTCGCCTTTCCTGGGCCCATAATTTGGCCATTTAGGATATTGTTTTTTCGAAAAAAGGACTTATCTCTAAATTGATTTACAAATGAGTTTACAAAATGTAATTACTTTAAAAAAATATTTTTTTTTTTAAAGAGAATAAAATTTATTTTGTTGCTCTGCTGGTAATTTATTATGGTGTATACTTTGGCAGAAAGGAAAAAATGAACGACACAGCAACAAGAACAACAACAGATCTTATAACAATTTCCTTGAACAAAAATGATGTTGGAACCTACAAACATGTACAGGGTTTTCTATTAAGGACATACAAATTTTATATATTAAAAAACACAGAATATAAATAGAGTTCAAACGTATTCCAGGTAGTGCTGCGACATCGACCTTAAAACATCGATGTCGATAAAACATCGGTTAAAAACATCGAAGTTTTTACGGAAATTTCCTTTTTGCTGAAATTCTCTTTTAAATATGTGTTAAAAACAAATAAATCACCCTATTTGATGATATTAGGACCAAAAAATACAACAAATAGTATTAATACAGGAGTTATTTTAATTTATACTGTTAAAAAAATAAATAAAATTTTGTTGAAGATTATTTTTCGAAAACATCGATGTTTTTACGGATGTTGGTTTTTGTTGATGTTATCAACAAACAAGATACAAACATCGATACAATACATCGATGTCGGTAAAACATCGATGTTAAAAGTAATCGATGTTAAAAGCAATCGAAGTCTTTGGAAAACATCGATGTTTGTAAAGGGTGTCCCAAGGAGAACGCAATTTTTAAATCTGGCAACATTCGAAGTGTCATTGTTTGACATTTGAACAATTGTTATTGTTTGTTAGTAGAAGGCACGAGGTTAGTAAAAATGGAGCGCTACACGAAAGGGAGTTCGTTAATTGGGTATTGGAGAGACAACATGAAAATGCTGATTTTGCCGATAAAATCATCTTCAGTGACGAGGCCCATTTTCATCTTGATGGCTTCGTCAATAGGCAGAATTGTCGCATTTGGGGTGCGGAAAATCCTCGAGTGATTCACGAGAAGCAAATGCATCCTCAACGTGTCACTGTGTGGTGTGGTTTTTGGGCTGGAGGAATTATTGGACCTTTTTTTATGAAAATGAGGCAGGTCAAGCGCAAACAGTCAATGGTGTTTGGTATCGTGAAATGATAACCAGTTTTTTCTTGCCTAGAATTGAAGAAATGAATGTGGAGGGCATGTGGTTCCAACAAGACGGCGCCACATGTCATACAGCCAGAGAAACAATTCAATTGCTGCATCAGTCATTTCCCGGTCGTGTTATTTCGCGTTTTGGAGATCAGAATTGGCCGTCTAGATCGTGCGATTTAACACCATTAGATTTTTTTTCTTTGGGGTTTTATGAAGTCGATGGTTTAGGCGAATAAGCCGACGACGACTCAAGCCTTAAAAGACGAAATTGGACGCTGCATTAATGAAATACCGCAGCATTCATGCAAAATGGTCATTAAAATTTCATTAAAAGATCGCGTGCATGCCAGCAAATCCGCGGCGGCCATCTGCACGATATATTGTTCCATACATAACCTCATTCTGTCTACTTTACGATATAATAAAGTTTCACGATTTTTTCTTAAATATCTGTGTTTTATTTAAAATTTAAAAATTGCGCTCTTCTTAGGACACCCTTTAAAACATCGATGTCGCAGCCCTAATTCCAGGTGTACTGCAAATGTTTCATTTTAAGAATAAAATTTGATTTCGGTCATTTGGCCACCACGAGCCCGCGTACAGCGATCTATTCTTCGGTCCAATTTTCCACCACTCTTGATACATATCGACCGGAACATTGGCAATTTCGCGTTGGATGTTGGCTCTGAGCTCGTCTAAAGTTGTTATCTTGTTGGCATAGACCAATGACTTGATCTGGCTCCATAAAAAGAAATCCAATGGCGTTAAATCGCATGAACGAGGTGACCATTCGACCGGACCATTTCTCGAGAAAAGACCTTCACCGAATTTGCCCTTAAATCGATTGTAACGCGTGCTGTGTGTAAATCACTTATCGGCCCGTCATGCTCATCCTATTCTGGCCAAAAAGAATTTTCAAACACGGCACGATAGCGTTCTCCATTGACGGTAACGTATGCCCCTTAGTTGTCATCATGCATTGCACACGTGAGGAGAGTTCATTTTGTGTTGAAGCGTATTTTCCAAATGTGCACTCGATCATTGCAGTGCAGCGTGCTTTTCGTTTACGATTCGCTGTTCCCCCATGCGGACGTGTTCCTGGACGGCAATCAATTGTAGATTGGGTAACTTCATTGAGAACAGCAGGGATGTGTCATGTAGACGAAGGAGACCTGAGAGAAGGATTACAACACCACAAAACATCGAGAGAGCTAGAGCAGCAGTACTGCAATCTCCAAAACGCTCTGCTCGAAAGCAATCATCCCAGCGCGGGTTAGCATGAATTGTTTGAGGCAAACAATAAAACCATTTTTGATGATAAATATTTGCATTTTCATTATTAGGCCTGAAATATATAAAGAATCCCTCGTATTTTGTTCATTGATAAAACCACTCAGCCAGAAATGAGCTTCATCGCTGAAGAAGAGTTTTCGATGAAATTCTGGATTTTCGTGAAACTTGGGCCAGAGCCCAATCGAAGAAGTTTTGGCTTTTCAAATAATCAAGTGGCTTTAGTTCTGGAGTCAATTTGAACTTATAAGGATGAAGGTCAAGATGTTTTCGCAAAATACGCCACAGTGTAGAGTGAGAGATAACTAATTCCTGAGAACGACGTGGCATTGACTGATTTGGCTTATTTTGAACGGATGGATACATTTACGGCTGCGATATTTTCGGCTCTTTGGTGCCGAAACATCCAAAAGTCAAAATTTGGATCCAAAGGTAAAAATTTGTATCCAAACGTGAACATTGGGACCCGAATTTATTCACTATAGCACGCACAGCCTGTCGGGTGGGGCGACTATTACTGCCGAAAATTAGAGAGTCGGTGGTCGCAATTAAAGTTGCGACTACCGACTCGGAATTTTTTTTATTAATAATTCATTTTTTGCAATAAAGTTTAACAACAGATTAATATTCTGTCCCAGCGCCACTTGGACATTTTTAAGGCGAGTTGGCATAAATTTCGGTAATATTTTTTAATGACTTCCAAACGCTGGTCGTACGTGAACTTTACCGTGATAAAAATTTTGACTTCGACTAACGTTTTGATACTGAAAGATCATTAAAAAAGGTTTGAGGGTAAGTTGACATAAAGATACAAAATTTGTATGTTCCTATTGGAAAACCCTTTACTAGTACACACACTTACACATTCATATACATAGAAACATTTTGCATTTTTTTTGATGTTTAAGTACTTTCATAAACTTAACTAAAGTGAGAGAGAAGGCAGAGAAAAAAAAGAAGAAAAAAATACGGAAAAAATATAACAATATTTTTGTATAACAAAGGAAAAAAAGGCTCGTAAAATATGCAAATCTCATAAAATGTTATTTTAACTTTACACACACAAACATGCACACACGCCCACACACACACATACAACGAGAGAGCGAGAGAGACAGTACACTAGCACAAATGCCTACTAATACAAATGTAACTATATGAGCCTACACACGCCCAGCTTCAGATACAGCGACTGACAGACAGTCGGTACATATGCAGATACCTCCACTTGAACTGAAATACGATAAACCACCACCCACTTGAAAGCCATTCAAACCTGAATATGAATCTCCGTTTATAGGTGAGTGAGTGCGTATGTGCCAGTGTCCTTTGGCGTGCATGTATGCGTGTAGCTGTGTGGGTGTACACAACTGTCTGCGCTTAAGTGTAACGCTCATCTGCCGCAGATGAGCGCAATGAATGTGTACAATTTGTAAATTTGCGTATTTACATAAAATAAAATCCTACTTCATATATGTAAATTTCCATTCTCTTGTTTTTTTTTTTGTTGTTCAAGCGAATTTTGAAACAATTTTCTTTAAAAAAAATAAAATATAAAAAAAAACAGCAACAACAACAACGAAGAAACGTGAAACTAATTTGTGCTTCGGCACAATATTTCGAAGAAATGTTGCTTAGCTGTTATTACTTCTTGAGCCTTTAATATAATCAAAATGACGATGGCGTCAACGATGATGGCAACGACCATACTGTAGATGACGATGACGATGATGATGTCTATTTTGGCATAAATATAAACATCAGGCACAATTTTAAAACAATTTAAGAAATGTTATTTATTTTATTTGTGCTCAAGCACATACTTGAAACAAAATTTCCATTTAAAGCAATTGTAGCTAAGGTGGAATTGTGGAATTTTAAAGCAGGCGGGTCTAAGGAACTGTCGAAAAGGACCTTAAATAAATAAATATAGAAAGACTTTGAAGAAAATAGAACGGATTTTAATAGATCGATCAATGCTAGTGACAGATACTGCAACTGTAGTGTTTCCCGTAAATACCTTAAGATTTTAATAGTCCTTGAAGTTAATGTTGCTTTATACAGGGTGGAGCGCGGAATTTGCTTTTTTGCACTGCAGGCTGTGGCGGCACTGTTGGTCGAAGAGAGTGGAGAGTGTGCGTGGCTTATAGTGGCTGACGGGAGATTTGTATTCGTCTGCCTTTCAGTTGCCATCGTGCATTCAGTTGCCATCATGAGCAGAGGTCATTTTGTGTTAAAGAGTATTTTTCAAATGCCCACTCAATCATTGCAGTGCAGCGTGCTTTTCGTTTTCGATTCGCTGTTGCCTTACATGGACGTGTTCCTGGACGGCAATCAATTGTAAATTAAGTAACTTCATTGAGAACAGCAGGGAATGTGTCATGTGTACGAAGGGGACCTGGGAGAATGATTACAACACCACAAAACATCGAGAGAGTTTAAGCAGCAGTACTGCAATCTTCGAAACGCTCTGCTCGGAAGCAATCACTTGCTCTTGGCATTTCCAGACATTTTTTCAGACGGCTCTTGAGGCCATGCAATTAGAGGATACAAGGTTCCAACAGGATGGTGCCACTCCACACATACAGCGAGGGTTACCATGCATTGTTTGAGGCAAATGTTTCCCAGATGGTTTTCTGGACTGCTTATCCCTTTGAGAGGTGAAGTGAACTGGCCGGCACGCTCACTGGACGGCGCTTAGCCCCATGCGATTTTTTCGTTTGGGTTACCTAAAGTCGAAGGTATATAACAACCGTCCCAACACCTTGGCAGACCTAATTACCAATATTGAGGCTGAAATTGGCAGAACACCAGTCCACATGCTTGTTAGAGTTCATGAAAACTTCAGAAAACGTATACAGCAGTGTGTGGATAGCGAAGGTCGACATTTGCCAGATACACTATTTCAAACCATGTAATTTAAAAATTCCCTTACAGTTCAATACAATTAAAATATAAAATACATTTTTCTAGGGTTTATATATTTTTTTATTTTATTCGCAAATAAGCAAATCACCGCGCTCCACCCTGAATTTTCCAAAGTGCCAAACAACCGTTGCCAGTGATCATCTTTAAAACCCCTTTTTAGATTATGCCAGTCCATAACTAAAAGTTGTTGTTGTCGTGGGATCGAAAAAAAGTAAAACTTGTTGTTGTAACAACAATATATTTTGTTTTGTAAGACCTGTTGGACTATGGGGAATTTGCTTCGAGAACCAGTTGAAAGGAACGCGCCAATTGAACTGGATGCATTCACAAAGACTTGGGGAGTCAGTTGAGTGGGCTTGGCCGGACAATTGAGGAGGTGCAGCATGTCATGTAGTTCCTAATTGCTGGCGGAAAAAACGTCCAGGGCGTGGCCACCAATTCGCGCCCCATACGAATTGAGGCGGCTGCACTATCCATATCTCAGCTGAGCCAGAACCAGGCGCGTCTGCCGAGACAGAGTCTTTTTCTTTGTTGAAATCTCCGTAGCTGGATACTGCTGCTACGACTTCATCAGTGTGAATGTTGTTCAGACCAGCCTAATAGTTTCGAGGATCTAAAGGCTCTTTTTGTACTGCTTGACGTCTTCTATCTAGATCGTACCTGATCTGCCTGGGCGGATACATTTAGTACATTAGATGTTGGATGGAATGGCTACTTTACAGACAACCAAGCAGACTGCTTTGAAAACATGAAACTGGGTCTGCGCACGGTAAGGACCCTAGTCTTCTCATGAAAATGGTCGGCAGCGGACATCAGATGTTCTGTTGATGTTCTCAGGGCGGCATTCTGGCAAGTCTGAATTTTCTTTTACTGCGTCGTATTCACGTTCGCCGACCAAACCAGCGCAGCTCAGTTCACTATAGACAAGGTTTCGACTTTCACATATGGTAACAACAGCACCTCTGCGGTACAGCTTGGCAGATGATTTGGAGGCGGATATTTTCATATGCCTCGCAGTGAAGAAGCGTGCTAAGTCAGTAAGGTAATAGTATATTTTCTCGCATATGTTATCCATTTTAGGTCATGACGCCAGAACTGTGCAGTCATCAGCAGCCGACACAATGTCAACGCCATCTGGTGGTGCAGCAATTTTAGAGAGTTAGAGGTTACATAGTGCGAGAGATATTGTCCCTGCCCAGGAAACTTCCTGTTTAACTCTACGGGGCTTCGACTTCCTGCTTAAAGTCTTTAAGACCGACGGTCACACAAATAGTATTCATTGCGTCAGTCACAAGGAAATTTGGTAATTTTTGATTGTAATAGTGGAAGATGGAATTAATTGTTTGGACCTTGTACTTATTACAGTGCGCTAAGGGGCTTTGTGGGTATTAACATTACTTTGATCCAAAAATAATAGTATATACCGACTAGCACTACAACCATAGATGATGTGACAACGCTTTTGTGTGATAATATGGTCTTATAAAGTCCATAGAAATAATGTTCTTAGATGTCATGATAAGCTACCATAAGGTAAGTTCAAGCTTTGATACAGGGTGGCTGATAAAAGCCGCTACCAAAAAAAATTTAATAACTTTTTTCTATTTAATGAATCTGATTATTTTTTTTTTTATTTTGCAGATTGATTTTTAGATTTAACAAAAATCGATAACTGAAACAAGATGTATCTTTAAGCCAAGGCCTTAGCCTTACTTTAAACAATATTCAAGTTATACTGGGCTTATTGTAGAACGAAAAAGATTAGGTCATTTTAAAGAGCATGTCAATGCTGTAACTGACAACATTTGTAATGACTGCATACTTGAAGGTGTTAAGTCGACTTCTCATAATCTTTGATATCTTTAAATATAACTATATTATGAAAGATTCAGTTTGAGTAGCTTACCTTTGGAGTAGTTTATCTTGCTTATGCCAGCAACTTGTTGTGGAACTTTATTGTGTTCTGCTGCGTTTACAGCAGCGATGTAAGCTCGATGTAAGTCATGGCTTAAAAGGCTTTGAACTTTTGATGTATAACTGAAATGAAAAAAAGAGAAAATTCATATTAAGGAAGATTAACCAGAATAGGTTTGTATGAGTATAGATACTTATAAGTATAAAACAGAGCATTTAAAACAGGTTTGTTAAAAAAAAATGAAAATTTCAATATATAAACTTTAGTTTTTATTAAAATGGAGGACCCTTTAAGCCCGTCTAGAAAGGTAAATATTAAAAAAAGGGTGGTCCAACTAAGACGCACGATGTTAGTTGTATATAAAGGGTGTCCCAAGAAGAACGCAATTTTTAAATCTGGCAACATTCGAAGTGTCATTGTTTGACATTTGAACAATTGTTATTGTTTGTTAGTAGAAGGTACGAGGTTAGTAAAAATGGAGCGCTACACGAATGAACAACGCATTCTCATTGTGAAATTGTTTTACCAAAATGGTGAAAGTTTTGCGGCTACAGTTCGCAAATTGCGATCAATTTGGGGTCACAATAATGCTCCAAAAGAGTCAACTGTAAAGAGATTAATGGATAAATTTGCCGAAACTGGGTCTGTCAGTGATGTAAAGACAACAACGCGCCATCGACCAGGTCGATCGACCGAAAATGTCGCAGCTGTACGTGATGATGTCGCTCAAACTCCATCCACCTCAATTCGACACCGAGCTCAGCAAATTGGTGTCTCCAAATCCACTTTGCAGCGAATTTTGACGAAAGATTTGCATCTTCATGCATACAAAATGCAATTGACTCAGGAACTGAAGCCAGCTGACCATGGACAGCGAAGGGAGTTCGTTAATTGGGTATTGGAGAGACAACATGAAAATGCTGATTTTGCCGATAAAATCATCTTCAGTGACGAGGCCCATTTTCATCTTGATGGCTTCGTCAATAGGCAGAATTGTCGCATTTGGGGTGCGGAAAATCCTCGAGTGATTCACGAGAAGCAAATGCATCCTCAACGTGTCACTGTGTGGTGTGGTTTTTGGGCTGGGGGAATCATTGGACCTTTTTTTATGAAAATGAGGCAGGTCAAGCGCAAACAGTCAATGGTGTTTGGTATCGTGAAATGATAACCAGTTTTTTCTTGCCTAGAATTGAAGAAATGAATGTGGAGGGCATGTGGTTCTAACAAGACGGCGCCCCATGTCATACAGCCAGAGAAACAATTCAATTGCTGCATCAGTCATTTAAAAATTGCGCTCTTCTTGGGACACCCAACAAAAAGTTTTTATAGAATTATTCATATTTCATATTTAAATAGAAGGATCTATGACTGTTATGTGTGAAATCGACCGAATGCTCGTCATGGCTTCGGTGGCAAACCTCTATACGATTATCAACATTTTTAATGAGTATGAGACATTATGGAGGTTCAATGTCGTTAATGTGCAGAATTATCTCATCCTTTAGCTCTTGAATTGTTCTTGGCTTATTGACGTACACTATTGCTTTTAAATATCACAAAAAAAAGAAATCGAACGGTATCTAATCACTTGATCCTGACAGCCAAATAACATCGCCATGACGTGAGAAAACACGGCCACTGAATTTCTTGCGCAGAAGATCCATTGCTTCTTTGGCTGTGTGGCAAGTCGCACCAACCTGTTGGAACCACATATCGTCTAGGACTATATCCTTAATTTCTGGCCACAGGAAGTTCGTTATTATCCGCAATATAGAACACCATTCACGGTAACCGCGTGGCAGACCTCATTTTCGCAGATGTTCGGCCCGATATTGCCGCCAGCCTATAAACCGCACCAAAAATTCACTCTTTGTGGATGCATCGGCTTTTTCACCAATCACTCGTGGATTCTTATTTGCCCCAATGCGGCAATTCTGGTTGTAAACGAATCCACTGAGGTGCAAGAGTGCCTTGTCGCTAAAGATGCTTTCTTTGTAAAGTCACGAATAGCATTATGATATAAACGTCCATTTTCGTAAATGGCTTCAACATTCTTAACGCACTGCTCAATTGTGTACCTCTCCGTGACTGAATTTGTCAAACACTGAAACAAAGAAGTGTCAAATTAAGTTGGACAAAATACATGACGTTAAGGTGTGCCTCACAATTGACATCGTGCATTATGGTTGGACAACCCTTTTATTTAAGGCTGGAGTTGCACTAAAAAAAAGAAAATAAATATTGATTTAAAGAAGGGTTAGTGTTCGTTGTTCCCTACAATAGCTTGAACCATGATGTGTCATCATACAAGGCAATGCTGCTATGGCCACTTCTTCTGAAAATACATTTACATATTGTAAGCTCCTGACAATCCACTTCCCGCAACCTGCTAAGCCAGCTAGTCAAACTAAAGCAATCAAACCTAGTGTGACCATATACTTATATACCTCCTGGTCGTCTCGGACATAGACCTAAAGTCACCGGCGGAATCCGAACTACCAATTCGTCATTCTACCCCTTAACCGTCTCCTGTTGCGATTTATGCAAAAACAGGCATCTACAATGTAACGTCTATTACAGTCCTTTTCAGTGTTGCCGCTGGACAATTTTTCCCCGACTAAAATACTGCCGAAAAACCGACCAACACAGCCCGAAATCGACCGTTTCCGACCAAATCGTTAAAAAGCCATTGATATATTGATAATAGTGGTGTTTTAGGCAAAGCCTCGGCAATCGATACCGGATTACAAAACCGCAATAGTTAAGGCTTTTAAAACCAAAAAATTCCAATGCTGTTCGTGCCTAAGGGACGGTCCAGAAGTGTTAGTCTTCAAAAAAATGAAAAAAGTTGTAAAATTAACTTATTGTAACTTTTTTTAATGTACTACTAACTAACTACTAAAAGGGCACCAACAAATTACTTTTCTATAAGTAAAATGCTTTTTAAGAATCGGGACATTACTGTTGCGGTTTTACTATATATTTATTTATAATTTTTTTTTGTTGTTAACTTACTTCATTGTTATATATTTGGGCTTATTTATCGAGGCATAACATTTAGTAATAAGCAGCAAAAATTACTTAAAATACGACCAAGATCCGACCAAATAACCAATTTTTATTTTTTTTTCAACTACATTTGGTCGAAACCGATCAATATGGTAACATTGGTCCTATTACAGCCCACAAGCCCATGACAGAACGGTTCTATAAACCGGATTGACCCGAAGTAGCAATTCCTCAGCCAAGGGTTCTCACCCTAGAAAACAATTGTCGCTACAACAACAGTCAACCACCAAAAGGTATGCCTGGTTTTAATTACTTTATTTTAAAATAAGTAAAGCATATCTTAGGGCATATGATTTCGTTAGCGAGCTAAACAACCGTACTAACCCAATAATATGCGCACCCCTTTGACACCAGAACAAGTTTTCTTGTTTAAAACTAAAACTAACTTTGAGATTTGGCTTCCAATCCCTCTTGTTAGTGCCTACTTTTAGGCTCCAGAGTCATTTAAAAATTGTCCGATTAATTTTTTAATTATGTCGGCGCTACAATTCTTTTCCTAAAATTGCAATTAACCAAAAATTTTCGGTATACATACTCCTTTGATAACAGAGCATTTTTTAGTTTTAACCTAAAATCTGAGATTTGACTTCCGTCCCTCTTTTTGGTGCCTACTTTTGGAATCCAGAGTCAGTTAAAATTTGTTTAATTATGTCGGCGCTACAATTCTTTTACTTAAATTGAAGTTAACCAAAGACGTTTAACATACCCCTTTGGCCCCAGACAATTTTGTTTTGTTAAAAACTACAATTATCTTGAGATTTGGCTTTCAGTCCCTCCTTTTTGGTGTCTACTGTTAGGATCCAGAGTCATTTAACATTAGATCGACTAATTTTTTAATTAAGTCAGCGCTACAATTATTTCCTTAAATTGCAGTTAACCCAACACTTTCGGTATATATACCCCTTTGGCACCAAAACTAATTTTTTTCTGGAAGCCCTCCAAAAAGAGGACTTCCATTCCCTCTTTTTGGAGCGTACTTTTAGGCTCTAGAGTCATTTAACAAGTGTTCGATTAATATATTCATTATGTCGACGCTACAATTCTTTTACGTAAATAGCAGTTTACCCAAAACCTTCGGTTTACATACCTCTTTGACACCAGAACAATTTTTGTTGTTTAAAACTAAAAATATCTTTGAGTTTCGGCTCCCATTCCCTTTTTTTGCATACTTTTGGGATCCAGAGTTATTTAACATTAGATTGATTAATTTTTTAATTATAACGGGCCTACACTTATTTTCCTTAAATTGCACTTTATCCAAAACCTCCTTGGGCACCAGAACAATTTTTGTTGTTGTTGAAACTTAAAATTATCTCTGAGATTTGGCTTCCATTCCCTTATTTTGGAGCCTACTTTTGGGATGCAAAGTCATTTAACATATTTGTTCGAATCATTTTTTAAATTTTAGTTAACCCAAAAACCTTTTATAGTAGAAGAAAAATCTCACTTCAATTTGCTGCATACTTTAAGGGTTGACCTCATTTGCAACATTTTCAATATGTATAAAGCACACTTTAGGGACTGTACGCTTCATTTTGTTGGCTCAACTTTCCGTTGGAGACACGTGTATTATATAAACCCACTCTTTATGCATCACCAAAAAAAAATATATACTAAAGCATACTTTTAGTTGCGCTTAAACATAATCAAAATTCCAAGCATACTTTTTGGTGCCACATAATGTGTTTTTAACAAAATATTAATATTATATGTAAAACAACAACAATCACGGGGGGGGGCAACAAAAAGATTTATGACTTTCAAAGGATAATATTAAATCACCCGGCAAAATATGTCTCGTTTCAAACATATACGGTTTAAGGTTATGCCTTCCCCCCGTCACAAACCACCAACCAACCCTTTTTCCAACACTATATTTTTTCCACGTTCTCGTTTGTTGCCAATATTTGCCATGATGTTGCTCTTCTCATACCAGGCACTGCACAATACATCGAGTGTTAAAAAGGTTAGGTCTGAAGTCACTGAACTAACCATAACCATAAAGCCAAGGGGAGTCATGCAAGGAATGGCAGCGATGGCTACAGAAAAAAAAACGCAAACCGGAAAAAACATGCCATTCAGCCAAAAAGGTTATATGGCCTGTGGCACCAGCAATTGTTTTATGACTGAAGTCTAAGCCAATAATAACGAGGGGAACACGTTACGGTCCAACGCAGGGCGGCCGTCGGCCCAGGCAAAGGGGCTTGGTTAGAAAAGAAAACGTGCCAAAATGGAAATTTAACTACAAGCATATGTAAGCGGGATGTAATGCTCTGGCTGTTCTTCCATAACAATCACTAAAACGTAGGACAAAAAACACGACGAAGAAACCGCTTTCGTATAGAGACCTAAGCACAGCCCTCCAAAGGAGAAGCTGAAAGGTCAGGTCAACTTCACTGGAAACCAGGCGGAAAAACTGTTTGGCCAAATTCCGCAGAGTCATCAATTAATCATTTTTAGTGGTTGTGAACAACCGAAGAAACAACTGAACTCCTATTCATGCTCTCAACTTTCGGTGTTTAATGAAGGACAGGAAATCCAAGGAAAAATATACTCGTACAATTTAAAATACCAAATGAACATCGAGAAAACTTTAAGCTGTCTCCAAGGTAAAATTGTAAAAGAAAAGCAATTCCACTATAGCCACAGAGTCACTCTTTTTGCCAGCTTCGATGATGTTCTGTAAGCAGCACTACAAACATGAATCGTTTCTTGCGAAGCAAAAGTTCATAATTTATACACCAGGGAAATGTTACTCTTTTTCTTGTTTTGGTGTGTGTAGCCCAAGAAAGACCGAACACTCACACACACTTCAACTCGTGGCATGTTGCGGAATAACAATACAAACCTAAGCCGAGCACAGAGCAAAACATTTATTGATAAGAATAAGAAACAACTCAGCTAAACTAAAGCATACTTTGGGGATGTCTACCAGAAACTTTAAATGAACAGCATACTTATCTCAACATATCTGAGAGGAGAAAAGTGCTGGACGGCATATTAAAAGGCCAAGAAAGTTTAGTCGTAGCTTAACAACATATATCAAAAAAAAATGGCAATTGTATGGTTAACATTGAAATGAATATGAAAATAGCCTAGCCCGTTCCGCCAAGTCCCAAAAGTATGCTTTGGAATTTGCCAGTCGGTGGTTGTAAGCTTAACTTTGAAGTAAAACCACTCAAGTCTCAAGAAATTTTCAAAGAAAACTAAGTTATAGAGCATACATTTTTTTTTAAAAAATCGCCAATTTGAATTTTGGCGTTTTATTATTGACAAAAATACAAGTAAAAAAAATTAAAAATATGATAAGGGAGTTGTGCTTCTAAAAAGTGTTTGTAAGAAAAACTAGTTTAAAAATTATAAGTTAGAGTTTTTCAAAACATGAATTTACTTGTTTCGCTATTTTTAAAAACCGCTTATTTAGATAATCTTCAAAATATGACATAGTTTGAATTTGAGCAAGATTGCAAATTTTAAATGTAGAATTTGTAGAATTTAAAGCCAAAATTCATAATATTTTTGAAAAGTGCTAATTTGAAAAATCCTCAAAATTTGGCATAATTTAAATTTGAGCAATATTGAAAATTACAAATGCGCGATGTGAATTGTTCTTGTCCAACTTAATTGGTGATTTCTTTGTTTTAATGCTCGACAAATTCAACCATGGATATTTACACAATTGAGCAGCGCCTTAAGATTGTTGAAGCCTTTTACGAAAATGGGTTTTTAATATGCATTTCGTGCACTTCGTAATTTTTTCTGGTCAGCAAAATCGGGAGAATTGTGGGCCAAATTCAGCAAACCGGGTGTGTAGAAAAAAAGAAAACGCCTATGCATGCTCGCCCAGTTCGTTCTGTCGTCAGCCTCGACTCGTCTTAACAATTGAACATCTCACGAACATCACTGATGTGAATTTTGAATAAATTGAAAAAAAATCTGAAACCTACTGACCATTTTGAGTTTAGTCAATACGCCAAATGGTTGGTTCAACACACAGAAGTAAATGTAATCATCTTCAGCGACGAGGCACACACCTCTACCTCAATGGATTCGTTATCAGCAGAATTGCTGCATTTGGGCAAATGAGAATACATCGACTTTCAACAACTACTAGTGGAAGTTGTTGAAAGCCGATGTATTCACAATAGGAGATAACGGACTTCTTGTGGCCAATAATTAAGGATATGGACCAGGACAATATGTGGTATCAACAGCATGGTGCCCCTTGCCAACGAAACAATGACACTTTTGGGTAAGAAGTTCAACAGCCGAGTTAGCTTACGTCGATGTAAATTGCCCGCCACGATCAGGTGGTTTTACACCCCTGGATTTTTTTCTTTGGGGCTATTTAAAAAAAAAACAGGTGAACTTCAATAAGCCAATAACAATTCAAGAGCTAAGGGATGAGATTATTCGACATATTAAGGACATTGAAGGTTTATTATGTCTCAGTCATCAATAATATGGATCATCGGATAAAGGTATGCCACAGAAGCCGTGTTCAGCGTTTAGTCGATGTTTGCTTTCACACATAATTGTAATAGATCTGTCTATCATTGAAAAAAAATCCTAAGATAATTCTGCGAAAACTTTTTTGTTTTATTTACTATAAACATCGAGCGTTCTGGTTGGGCCACCCTTCACTGATACAAGGGAAGTGTCCCCTCGTTTGATTCTTCTTAGTGTAATGATGAGGAAGTTATGTTTCTAAAAAGTGTGGTAAGAAAAAAGTTGACAAATTTAAATTATTATAATTTGGTGTTTTTCACAATTGTGAGTTATTTTTTGGCGATTTTTAAAATCGCTAATTTAGAAAATCTTCGAAATTTGGTCTAGTTTAAATTTGAACAATATTGGAAATTACAAGTGCGAACCCTGTACAATTTAAAGACTTTTAAGCAAAATTTCAAAATATTTTCGAAAGTCGCTAATTTGGAAAATCGTCCAAATTTGGCATAATTTAATTTTGGACAATTTTAGAATGTAATACCTTTAGAATTTTAAAGCGATTAAATGAGCCAAATAAACGATTTTTGAAAATCGTTTATATAAAATATTGTCAAAATGTGGCATAATTTAAATTTGGACAATTTTTAAATTGACCTTTACAATTTCACAGCCTTTAATTAAACCAAATTACCAATATTTGAAAATCGCTAATTTAGAAATTCTTCAAAATATTGCTTAAAATAAGTTTGGGCAATTTAAAAAAAAACAATTTAGAACCTGTACAATATAATAATCATTTAAAGTAGCCAAATAAACGTTACTCCTTTAATTTCGCATAGCGCTATACGAGCGATCAATAACCAATTCAACCTAATTGAGAAAATGTAAACAACGGGCTATGTTTTCGTTAAGCTATTGCAGAAAAGCCACGATTTAAGGTACTGCCGCTCGAGAAGCCACAAGAAAAATCCCATCTGGCTTGAATTTCGCCTTTACAAGTGAGTTGTAACGACACCAGGTCACCTGGCAAATGTTTAACCAACGGCGTATTTAGTTAAGATTTCACAGATTTTAGGTCCTGCCGCTCGAGAATCCACAAGAAAAATCCGATCTGGCTTAAAATTCGCCTTCACGAGCGAACAGCGACACCTGGTCTTTTCCAATTTGCTCTAGAGGCCTCAAAGTAAATACCATCCAGCTCAAATTGTGCATGGCTCATTACAAAAGCTGGTAAAGAAAATGCCGCAAAACTCTTAACTTGTATTGCAAAATCTCTTAGGTCCTGCCGCTCGAGAAGCCACAAGAAAAATCCGATCTGGCTTAAAATTCGCCTTTACGATCCAACAGCGACACCTGGTCTTTTTCAAGCCTCAAAATAAATCCCATCCAGCTCAAATTGTGCATGGCTCGTTACAAAAACTGCTAAAGAAAATGCCGCAAAACTTTTAATTGCATTTCTTTCAGTGCCTTCTGCTTAGCTGCATTAAAACTATTGGTATGGTAATGTTACAGGGTAGATCGCGGAAATTTGCTTTTTTGCATTCGGCCAATGCTTTTTGCATTCGCCGAACAGTGCTGCATGCGGCACTGTTGGCCGAAGAGAGTGGAGAGTGTGCCTGGCTTATAGTGGCTGACGGGAGATTTGTATTCGTCAGCCTTTCAGTTGCCATCATGCATTGGACCTGTGAAGAGAGGTAATTTTGTGTTGAAGCGTATTTTTCAAATGCGCACTCGATCATTGCAGTGCAGCGTGCTTTTCGTGTAAGATTCGCTGTTCCCCCAAATATGCGGTACAGAAGTGAAACTAACCCCAGAGAACTTCACAGGGTGGTACAGGGTGGAGCGCGTTAAATTGCTTTTTCGCACTGCAGGCTGTGGCGGCACTGTTGGTCGAAAAGAGTGGAGAGAGAGCGTGGCTTTTAATGGCTGACGGGAGATTTGTATACGTCTGCCTTTCAGTTGCCGTCATTTATTGGACCCGTAAGGAGAGGTCATGTTGTTGTTGAAGCGTATTTTTCAAATATGCACTCGATCATTGCAGTGCAGCGTGCTTTTCGTTTACGATTCGCTGTTCCCCCAAATATGCGGTACTGAAGTGAAACAAACCCCAGGTAACTTCATTAGAGACCTCTGTAATCGGACAGCGTCACTGTGTGGTGCGCTATATCACGAGTAGGCATCATTGGCCCTCAGATTTTCCATGATAACTGTCTTGCCGTAACTGTGAACTCCGAACGGTACTTGATTGTGTTACAGGATTTTTTTTAGCCGGCTCTTGAGTTAATACCATTAGAGGATACACAGTTCCAACAGGATGGTGCCACTGCATAGGGTTACCATGAATTATTTGAGGCAAATACTTCCTGGACGGCTTATCTCTTTGGGAAACGGCTTATCGCTTCACACACAGCGAGAGTTACCATGAATTGTTAGAGGCAAATGTGTCCTGTACGGCTTATCTCTTTGAGGGGTGATATGAACTGGCGCCTACACGCTCACCAGACTAAGCCCCATGCGATTTTTTCCTTTGGGGTTACCTGAAGTCGAAAGTGTATATCAACCGTCCCAACACCTTGCAAGACCTAATTAACAATATTGAGGCTGCAATTGGCAGAATACTAATCGACATGCATGTTAAAGTTTGTAAAAGAAATCTATTGATGGCTCTCGATGTGGAGTCTCTTTAGAGGTGGCAAGAGTGAGTTGTATTTTCGTGGGCAATTGTGTGAAGAAAACTTGAAAAGTAAGGTTTACAACAGTAGTTCTCATTCTTTTGGGGAAAGCCTAGCCTTATAGAGTTCGGTTTTACTTTCAACAATTGCAGCAAGGCTTTCTGAAGAGGGTTGTCTCGGACCCGAAATCATGATAACAGTAGTGTGCAGCCACGGAAATCAATGAGTCTTTGCCATTTTGTTAAAAAGGTGTCTTCTATTTAAATATAGAAACAAGAGGTCTTGAGCCGGTTTAATCCCTGTTCAATGTGTTTACGAAAACTTCAAAAAATGTATGGAGCAGTGTGTGGATAGCGAAGGTCGACATTTGCCAGATACACTATTTAATTTAAAAATTCCCTTACTGTTAAATATAATTAAAATATAAAATAAATTTTTCTAAGGTTCATAATTTTTTTATTTCATTCCCAAATAAGCAAATTAAAGAGCTCCACCCTGTACTTTCGAACTAGTCCTCCTTATGGCAGGCTGTAAATTTCGGTGTCATCTCAGCCTTAAGGTATGCTAATATTTGTTTTTATTAATTTCTATCGATATGTGGGTAAAAGTTTTTGGTTATTTATTTTCGAAAGCAAATACTTCAAATGTATGCTATCATTTTTATATTTACCATAGCATCATATTTGATGGGTGTGAGTGAGTTTTTTCCTGCCATGACAAATAAATAAATATTATTTTGTCCTCAATACTATAAATCAATTTTCCCCCGGTATGGCTTTTGTTTACAGCGACAACGCTGCATGCCTTCAGTGATGAACAAACAACAACAACACTAACGAACAAAAAAAAAGAGTAGAAAACCGTTCTGTGAAAAAAAATTCCATTCGTCATTCCTGAAATGCTGCTATGCTCTGTGTTATTTTGCACACTTCTTTCGTTGACGCCTTATGGTATGCTTGAAAAAATGTCATATCATATTTGTACAGGCTACAGACTAAACGTCTCCGGGTTTTCGATCCCATCTGCTTCAGTCTACACTCGAAGAGTGAGGGAGTTTTAAGGATGTTGTTGGAAGGATATGCGCCCTCGATTTCTCCTCAATTGAATTTCTAGCATACTTGCTCAGGTGACATTCAAATTAAGTTCCCTTTCATGCATAGCATATTTATTTCGCAAAGTTTTCGCATGTTTCCATGTCATAAATACATATTCCCAGCGAGAAATTGCAGAGATTTATCTACAGCTCCGCCTTGTCCTCCTCCCAGTTGGCTGTGTGAATAAGTGTTAACATTAAAATGAAAAATAGTCATTTAATGTTATGACAGCCCGGCTGGCATTGGGGAGTGCACACGCTGTTGGTGTTTTTGCGAAAAATTTCCATAAGGCGCCAGTGCCAAATGTGACACAGAACGAGAAAAACAAAAAAAATATATAAAATAAAGGAGACTCCAACTCGGCATTGATTGCGATGATGATGGCGATGTCGATGGCGCTGATGTTGATGCTGTGAAATTGGTTTTTATTGATTTAGCTGGGATTTTTATACAGTATATATGCATTTGTGTGGTTGTTTGCCTTTATATTGACATTATGAAATTGAAAAATATGTATATTCATATGTATGTAGTACTGCAAAATCTCTTGGCATACTTTCCGGGCGTTTTCCCTCAAATGAAAGCAATTCACCAAAGCAAAGACCAGCTATGCTTGTGTGAGCGATAAGAAAGTATGAGTTGAAGCTGTTGCTGCTGCTGCCGTTGAAAAATATTTGACATTTTCCAAATTGTATTGATGATGACATTAATTTGCCCTGGGTTAAATGCTGAGATTTCCATGGGCACTTCTCGCTCGGTTTTATAAGTACTTGAATGTAATTTAAGTTCAATTTTAAGGCTACAAAGTCCTTACAGAAATATGGTGTGAAATTGATGTGTATACTTTCTTATTTTGCTGCAAGGCAGGAAACTCGTCGAATGTTTGTTGTGAAAGTTTTTGGGTAATTATTTTTTATTGAAAACCATGCCCCTCGCATAATGGGAAGGGAAAAGAAAACTTCCATGGGGTTAAATTATTTAAATTTTCTAAAATCTAAATAAAATTCGCCTAAAACTCATTTTTCATAAACGAAAGTTGGTCAGTGTGTTTAGAGATAACCATATAAAAGCCAGAAATTCTAAGCGATTTCCGAACAAACAAACAAGGGTGGAGATATTTAAATGTTCAAAAATCTAAATCAAATACATAACCGAAAGTTGGTCACATAGGCTGTTCACGATATAAAAGTGTTTTTAGCGAAAACCAAATAAAAGTCAGAAATTCTAGGACAAACAAAAGGGGGGAGATGAATGGTAGAGTTATTTAAATGTTTAAAAATCTAAGTTAAATTCATAAAAGAAAGTTGGTCAGTATGTAGAGTGGTTTACGACTTTATGGAAAAACAATTTTCTTGTCGTATGTTATGGCAGAGTAGCTTATTTTGTGCCACTTGGATAGCGAAATGGAGCTGCAAAAAAGATTTGCAATCAACCAGCAATTAGAGGTTGCTCAACGACATGTTATAGAACATCCTGTGTACAATCCTTAGAATTTATATTATGATCCTCTGTCGATTTGTAAATTGGAAATAGAAGATAATGATTGGTAATAGTTATTCCCTTAACATGCTGTGAGTACCTATTACTCAGTTTATTTCTTTTACTGAAAAAATGCATTACTTATAGAAGCAAAAATTAATTCAGGATCACAGAATGTGATGCTCTCTATGACCCTCTGTCGTTTTGAAAATAATGATTGGTAATAGTTACTATTACTCAGTTTATTTCTTTTACTGAAAAATGGCATTAGAAGCAAAAATGAATTCAGGATCACAGAATGTGATGCTCGGGAACGTTTAGTTAAACTAAATCGGTATCAGGCGCGATAACAAGATTAAAATACATTATACAGGATTTTCCATTAAGGACATCACAATTTTATGTATTAATAAAAAACAGCATGTTGAAGAAATTGAGTTCAAATTAATTCCAGGTGTAGTGCAAATGTTACACTTTAAGTATGAAATTTGATTTCGATCATACGACTATCACGAGCCCGTGTACAGCGATCTAATCTTTGGACCCAATTTTCTGCCACTCTAGCACACATTTCGACCAGAACGTTGACAATTTCTCTGAGATCGTCTAAAGTCGTTGGCATAGACCAATGACTTGATGTGGCCCAAACCATTCGACCGGACCAATTTTTCGTTCGACCGGACCATTTCTCGAGCTAACACCTTCACCGAAATTGGCCTTTCAGTAAATCGGTTGTAATGCGTGCTGTGAGGCTAGTGGCACCGCACCGTCTAGTTGAAACCACATATCGGGCGAGGTAAAGCTCATCCAATTCTGGCCAAAAATAATTTTCTTACATGGCACGATAGCGCTCTTCATTGACGGCAACATGAGGATTGTTGTCATCGACGAAAAAACTACGGCCCAATCACACCTCCGGCATGAAAACCACATTTTATGTGGGTGCAATTGAGCCTCTTGAACCCATGTGAGTTTGTTGCTGTTTAATTCTTTGTTATTGACAAAACCACTCAGCCAGAAATAAGTTTCATCGCTGATGATGATGAGCCCAATCGGAGAAATTTCGGCGTTTTAAATAATCAAGTGGCTTTAGTTCTTGAGTCTGTTTGATCTTTTAAGGATGAAGACAAATTTTTATCCACTTTTGCATGCACAGCATGTCAGGTGGGACAATTAGGAGGGCGACCGCAAAAGTAACTGGCCTAACATAAAAAGAACGGTTTTTTTTGGAATTATTAGTATTTATTTTTCAACATAATCTCCTTCCAACTCAACACACTTCATCAAACGTTTATCAAGTTTTTTGATTCCATCCGAAAAATAAGATTTTTCAAGACCTTTAAAATATGCTCCAGTTTCAGCAATAACCTCGCTATTGGACGAACATTTTTTGCCATCGAGAATTTTTTTTAAATTTGGAAACAAATCAGAAGGAGCTAAATCTGGACTATATGGTGGATGCGGAGCAATTTCAAATCGTAATTCGGACAGTTTTTGTTGAGTTAAAAATGCAGTGTGTGAAGGAGCATTATCTTGATGAAAAATAACTTTTTTTTCTAAATGCGGTCGTTTTATCTTGATTTCTTCACTCAACCGATCCAATAATGCACAATAATATTCATTCATGTCGATTATGCACGCCGACGGATTTGCTTCGGATCGGATTGACTCGAACCGCACTCGACTCACTTTGTTAGGAAAATGGTATTAGGTAATCCGTCGGATGACTACATTACCAACATGAAGCCGATGTTACATTACAGCTGCGAAATTGACATTTATAAACAAATAAAAAACAAAAGTAATAAAGAAAGTGCGCTGAAATTGTCATAAATTTTAAAAGAAATAAAATATATACAATTATAAAAATTTGCAATGAATTCGTCAATTGGATTTTTTATAAATTGTGAAGAAAAAAGTGGCAATAGAAGACAGGTACGGAACAGGCCGTAAGTGTTTTTAAGCTAGCTGATGTAGCTGGGCCTTCCAACTCTTCGGTTGCCTGTTCCACCTCAACATCAACATTCATTGATTCCACCGCCCTTGAGGTTGAAGGAATGTCATCGCGAGTTCTTACAGTAAAGGCGCCTTCATTTCTCTCACGCCCTGGCAATCCAAAACTCGCCACCTTTGGTATGCCATCGACAATGGTGTTCATGGATGTGATGGCAACCACTTCTTCCTCCAAACTGGACAAAAACATCTGGGTGTTTTGACCACCTCCAGTGCTGCTCTGCTCTCTCTTGTTGTGGGTGAGCTTCTTCTTAATGCCAGACTTGTAGTCTGACCACACCTAAACATAAAGTAACTTTCATCGAATGTTGAACCAGAAGAAACTTTGATATACGTACCTTCTTCCACTCAGCGACGCTCTTACATGGCGGTCCTAAATTATTCAGCTCTGCCGCCAAGGAGTCCCAAAATTGTAAAACAGCATCTGGAGATTGTTTGGTCATGTTGGTGGCAATGTCAGGGTGCTTCTTCATATTCTCTACCATAGTAGTGAACTCAGAGCGGTTTGTCGTACGCTGTCTATAAAAAAACAAATAATTTAACCCGTTTACATGCACATTTTATTTTTTCTCATCTTACCTCTTAGCTTCCATTAGAAAATAAATTAAATCAAATTAAATAAAGAAAAACACAACCAAAAACTAACATGTCCGCACCAAATCAGCGATGATTTTCTTTCGGATATTTTTGTGTGCGAAGTGAGTCGCATTCGGAATACATAATTGCCATTTTTCCGCAACTGCATTACCATCGGCTTATATAATACCAAAATACGCAACTGCGGAAAAAATCCGATCCGATGCCATCCGTCGGAGTGCATAATCGACACGATTATGTACAGTTTTTCCTTTCTCAAGATAATCAATAAATATTATACCCCTTGCATCCCAAAATACTGTGACAATTGCTTTTCCTGCTGACTTAACAGTTTTCGCCTTCTTGGGACCACTTTTAACAGCTTCTATCCAATGTTTTGACTGTTCTTTGCATTCTGGGATGTAGTGATGGATCCATGTTTCATCAACAGTTATAAATCGGCGCAAGAACTCTATTGGATTACACTGATAAATCGCTAAAAGCTCCTCGGAATTGGTCCAACGGACGATTTTTTGGGGCAAAGTCAACAGACGCGGCACCCATCTTGCGGATAGCTTTTTCATGTGGAGTTAATCATGTAAAATACTCCAAGCTTTACTCGTCTATCTTTAGTCACTTCATTAAATATTTTCCTAATGTTTTCAATAGTAGTAGCAGTTTTCGGTCTTCCAGAGCGTTGTTCATCTTCCGTACTTGAACGACCCATTTTAAATTGTTAAACCCAGGATTTCACGGTGGAGTATGATGGTGCATTATCACCATGAACAGAATCCAATTCATCTTTGATGAATTGTGGAGTATAACCTTTAAAAGATTGCTTTTAAAAAAGAAAAAAAAAGTTTCTAGTAAAACAGAGAATGTGCCAGGACAGTCAGTTTTGCGGTCGCTCTCGTATTACGGCCGAAAATTTGAGTAAGCACTCTTAAAGTTGCGACCACCGACTCAGAATTTTGGTGATAATTTCTAATGATTTCCAAACGTTGCTCGTAAGTTAACTTTACCATGATGAAAGTGTTGACTTCGACTAACGTTTTGACACTAAAGGATCATTAAAAATGTTTGAGGGTGCGTTGACATAATGACACTAAATTGTTATATCCCTATTGGAAAACCCTTTATATACAAAGCCATCATAACACCCGTTTGGACATATGGTATTAATCTATGAAGAACAGCAAGTAGGTTACAAATAAATAACGTCGAAAGGTAACAATCGAAAACGATAAGGATTACTAAAAATGCTTCCTGGTTTGTAAGAAACCAATCCATAATGAGAGACTTGGATATACCGTCAGAGAGGAAATCCGAAGATTTAGTGAAATTCATTTACAAAGGCTAAGTGGCCATTTTAAACGTCTTGCTGTCTTTTCCTTGGATGACAGCTATGAAAAAAAGAAGACTGTGAATAGTTCATAAATTAGATTTATCATTTAGAAATTCATCTTGTAAATACTCGTAATGAATTTTCGTTTAAATTGAAATAAGTATTAGCTAAAGTAATTTTATTACCAGTTCTTTCCTCTTGTATTACTTATGTTATTAACTTAATCTTAGCGCTGTTTCTTATTGTCGAAAAAGAGAACGCAAAATAAATACAATATTCTTTCGTTTAAATACAATATTCTTTAGCCTACTTTTGGGGGCTTATATTTATGATAAAACAACTATTGATACGTAAGGAGCCCTAGGGCACATAAAGTATATTTCTGAGCGACCAGTGAGGCGTAAGGTTTTAATAACGCCAGCGAAAATAATAAAAAAAATATAAATTAAAATCATAACCGAAAGGTGTACTTTTTATAAAATCCAAGCAATAGCCATAAAATCGAATCGATTCCCATGAATTTCAGTAAATGGATTAGACTAGAGTACGCCAAACATGTGTGCGAAGATTGGAAGAATTCGCCGAAGAAAATTGCCAGGCTCACGCATGTCCTTTTTTTAACCGGAAGAAAACAATGTTAAGAAGGCTACACAAAAAAGGAAAATAAACTAAATAGAAATAAATAAACTCTAAACTGACACAGGATTTCTTATTTAATGTTGTTTTTAATAAAATTGTAGACTATTTTTTGTGGAAGAGTAAATTACTGCAATAGCTATTACAAAAAGGACAATCGTTAAAAAAAATATCACACAAATAAAAAAGCTTAAAAATGGCAACAAATTTGTCCGAATGAAAATATCATTCTAGACGCTCTTTAGAAAAAAGTTTAAAGCGTTTTTTTATTTTAAAAAAAAAATAGAAATGTATTTATAAAAACCACAAACAGCCATTGACTTCAACAAATATTTGTATATAGACAGACCACAGTACGCTTAAAAAGTGTACCAACTTTGGAAGAATTTTATGCTAGAAAACATGTAGCTGCTGAGTGTCCTTTTTTGGCTATTGGGATATAACCAACAAATGTTGTCATAAAAAATCCTAATTTATTCAAAATACTGTTTATATTTTTTAGACTAAAATTATATATAAATCTTTTCAACAGTTGTATTTTTAGACTAAAATTATATATAAAACTTTTCAACAATTGTATTAGCCTATATGATGCTAGATATCCTGTTGAACATTTTTAAACTCATGATGTAAACAGTTTTTGTTGTGGGGTGGCTTCTTTTCCGAATCAACGTTTAAAATTGGTAAACTATAATAGCTTTGATTCCAAGGCAGAGTGCACAACAAGTTTTTTTTTTCAGCAGTCTTTTGCAACTTATATTCTCTAAAGGAGTTACCCTATGTTGTTGTGGCCACCTAGATACAATTTCACAATGTCTTGTTGTTGTTGTAGCGGCACATAGTACCGGAATGACAGCTCTTTGGGTCGATCCGGTACATAGAACAGGCTGTCGTGGGATCGTTGTCTTTGTTGGCCTTGTTGCCAAAATGTTTGAGACAGTCCATAATGAATCCTTTTCTCTCCTGTGAATACAAATAGCTACCTCAAGAGTTCCGGATAAACTGCTCCTTAATAACGGCCAACCATTTTGAACTTAAAAACAACGCAATTTCCTTTAACAAATGACTTTGATTAACTTCATATGAATCGTAGATTTCTACCACTGCCATGTCCGCACTTTGATGGCTCCATTAAATTATGCCTTAAAGTAGGCCATAAATTTTGTTTGCAATTTTTGCCCATTATTATTAAATTTATGGAGATTTTTTTTTGTTAAAGCTCAATGGCTGCGCAGTGCTGGCAGATGGCTTTTTCTATAGACCCGAATTTGATTAATTAATGCACAAAATATTGAATTTAATCCAGGGTCATTTATTATGCTGTCATGTAGGCTATAATTTACCAAATGAAATATATACGTCACGACATGTACGTATATACAGACAAACTAAGAATATTTCGATAGAGAATATGATGTGACTATTGATTATGTTCGAAATAGCTTCGGTTTATACTTATATTATTAGGTTTTTGCCTTCATCCCCTTCCTATCCCACAAATAGACTATAATTTTATATATTGTATTAAACACCCCCTGATTTTGTAAAGCGCTGAATTGTAGTTGAACTACACTAAGTCATTTATTTTTGTTATTCGATGATGAAAATTGTGGCCTACTTTGCGGCTGATAGTATAGGTAAATACTGCTGCTTACCCTATAGGCTGAAGAAAGGGGCATGAGGTAATAATGGTATTTTTGTTTAGGTTTAAATACAATATTCTTTAGCCTACTTTTGGGGGCTAATATTTTTGATAAAACAACTATTGATACGTAAGGAGCCCTAGGGCACATAAAGTATATTTCTGAGCGACCAGTGAGGCGTAAGGTTTTGATAACGCCAGCGAACAGCAGTGTGCGAGAGTGTTTTATAGCCACTTGGAAACACATTTCTTAGCTTTTGACTGAAGCCCACTTATTTTTAGTTCCCTTTATTTTTAGCTCTCATACGGAAAATGAGTTTGCAGGCGACAAGGGGCATGTCTACAAAATCAAGCACCTCTGAAGTCCATAAGGCTCGTAGTATCGACCCTTGCTAACTCAACTGCTCTACAGTACACCAGATTGGCCCTGTGACCTGGCCCTCAAATAAGGGTAATATTAAACTGCCACGCCATCTCGTTGAGAGATTTGGGACATTTAAGGGCTGATTTCGTATTCTGGTACACGGAATTCAGAGATTCACTTATAATAATAGACTGACTGTTGCAGGAAATATTTATGCCCACTGTGTTGATCTCATTAAGAGATATATGTCATTTATGTGCTAATGTTGAGTCTAGGAAGACGGATTCCAGAGATTTTATGGCCGCGTGATTGTAGGAGAAAATATTGAACCCCACAGTGGTCATCTCTTTAAGAGATTTGTAGCCGTTATGCGCTGATGTTAAGTTCAGGAACACTGAATCCGTAGTTTTTATGGCAGCCCATTTGCGGAGAAAATATTCATACCCATAGAGGCCATTTCGTTAAGACATTTGTGACGGTTATGCGCTGATGTTGAGTTTAGAAAGATGGATTCGATGTCGTATTCTGGAAGACGGATTCCAGAGATTTAAAGGCAGTCTGAATGTCGGAGAAAATGTTTGTCCCACACATAGTGGAAGATATGCGCTGATATTGACAAAATATTTATATCCACAGTGGTCATCTCTTTAAGAGATTTGTAGCCGTTATGCGCTGATGTTAAGTTCAGAAACACTGAATCCGCTGATTTTATGGCAGCCTGATTGTCGGAGAAAATATTCATACCCACAGTGGCCATCTCGTTAAGAGATTTGTGCCGGTTATGCGCTGATGTTGAGTTTAGAAAGACGGATTCGATGTCGTATTCTGGAAGACGGATTCCAGAAATTTAAAGGCAGTCTGAAAGTCGGAGAAAATGTTTGTTCCACACATAGCGGAAGTTATGCGCTGATATTGACAAAATATTTACACCCAAAGTGGCCATCTCGTTTAGAGATTTGTGGCAGTTATACGTTGATGTTGTTTTCAGAAACACGGAATCCATAGATTTAATGGCGGTCTGACTGTCGGAGAAAGTATTGATCACCACTGGGCCATCTCGTTAAGAAATTTGTGGCAGTTATGCGCTCCGTCAGCAAGACGAATTTTAGAGACTTAATGGCAACACCTGACTATCGGAGAAAATATTTAACCAAACCATGTCTTTAAGAGATTTGTAGCAGTTATGCGCTGCTGCTGAGTTCAAAAGGACGGAATCCATAGATTTTATGGCAACCTGCTATCAGAGGAAATATATATTTCCACTGAGGTGATAATATATTTTCATTCGGCTACTTCCCTAAGGGCTAAAATCTCACAGTGATCAGGTTGTCTTCGATCTATCTCTATGCCAAAGTCGGTCTAAAAGGCAAAGGAGTCTACAGGATTATTTAGTTCAGAGCCTTCAGTGTGGACGAATGTCCTTTTACCCATAGTCATACACAGCACAGTCATTTTAGCGATCAAAGCCATTAGAGCGAAATAAAGCCAAAGGCAGCAGGTAAGCGAAACTGAAACGAATTCGTTGATGTTTATATTCCTTAAAGGAACTAAAGTTGTCTTTATGTACAGGGTGTCGGGAAGGTATATTACTTTGTTTTGCCGCCAATTTGGTAAATCTTAGTCTAAACAGTTCATATTTGGCAGTCGTGAAGTAGAGACGTGGCAAATTTATTCAGGAAAAATATTCGATAAATCGTTAAAATATTTGTATCAAAATCAAGCATCGATTACTGTGACGATGAGAAAGTTACGTGAAATTTTTGGGAGGAACAATGTGCCAACAAGACGCACTATTTATCGTGTAGTGAATGATTTCGAAGAAAGAGGGTCTGTAGCTTTAAGGAGGGTATAAAAAGTTCTTATTTAAGAGTTTAAAAAAGTGCTGGCCAATTTGTTTAATGAGTTTTTTAAAAACAGTAGAATTCTCTCTCTAATCTAAATATTTACTAATATTTAAGTTTTTTCAAAATTTCGGATCCCAATTTTCGGGTCCTGAGGACACAAAAATCGTTCTACTTCAACAATGGACTTAGCTTAAGGGCCCAAGAATAGACCACAACTTACTGCAAGATCGGCTGAAAACATTACTGCTGCTCAAGAAAGGTCTGAATGTAATGAAAAATGTGCTCAAATGGGCTCGCATTTGTGAGGCTAACAGAGGCGGACATTTATCTGATATTGTATTCCATACATAATTGCAGACATTAAATACGAGTAAAACATTTATCAATGTAATTTCCATCTCCTTCATTAATATCCTTCATTTAATCAAAAATTATTAACCAACAAAGTATACCTTCCCGACGGATACCTTCCCTACACCCTGTATACATAAAACTGTACCCATGATTGGCTGGATGTAATGTTTTTGGGCTCTATGCATCGTTGGCTCATTAGACAAGGTCTATAAATTAGCCAAATAGAAAACATTATTTCAATCATAATTAGATTCATAAGTAAATTTCATTGTATCAGATATCCACTGTTGAAGTAGAACGATTTTTGTGTCCTTAGGACCCGTGATCCGAAATTTTGACAAAACTTATATATTAGTAAATATTTAGATTAGAGGGAGAATTCTACTGTTTTTAAAAAACTCATTAAACAAATTGGCCAGCACTTTTTTAAACTCTTTAATGAGAACTTTTATACCCTCCATAATACGATAGAGGGTATATTCACTTTGTTGGAGTTGTTAGAACAACGATATATTTTGTTTTGAAGTCCTGTTCGTCTATAGGAGATCTGCTTCGATATCCAGGTGAAGGAAACACGCCCTTTGAACTGGGCCAGCTGAATGGGCTTGGCCGGACAACTTAAGAGATGCAGCACTTCATGTGGTCCCTGCTAGCAGGCTGAACAAACTTCTGGAACGTTAGCATCAATTCGCGCCTAATACGAATTAAGGCGGATGCACCATCCAGATCTTAGCCGGGCCAGTACGACGCTCGTCCATTAAGGTAGCTTCTCCTCTACTCTGGTAAATCTCCTGTGGATGTTCTCCTAGCACTACATTCACGGTATAGCTGGATACTGCCAATGTGACCTTTTCAGCGTAAATGTCGTACAGACCTGTTTCTATAATCTTGATGCTCTCCCTTGTACCGCTGGAGCTCTCTCTCTCTCTCTAGATCATGAATATCGTACCTGATCAGCCCAGGAGGCATTCTGTTCATGAGAATATGTTTGGGATGGCTACTAAGAAGGCACCCTAGCAGATACTGTTCAGACAATAAGAAATTATGTCTGCTTAAATAGGGGCCTTCGTTTCCACATGTAGATGAACCTTAGAAGACAAAAGGAGACACGCTGTAGATGTCATCAGGGCGGCATTCTGGCAAGTCTGAATTTTCTTCCACTGCGTCAAATTCACTTTCTCATTGAGTTTGCAACACCGCATACTACGGGACGGGGACTCCATAATGTACATACTTGTGCATTCTGAATTGTCGTAAAATTTTAATCTAATCTGGTTACGTCAGTCATTTTAATCTAATCTGGCTACGTCAGTCTGTCTGTGGGAAGCAAACTGCAGATCGCAGTATTAAAGCTAGTTCACTGAAATCTTGCAGATCGGCCATGAGGTAAAAATTTTCCCCACACAAGGACAAAGTCAACCTCGGAAAATGTCAACAACTCTAAACGAAACAAGACAATATTTCATTAGCTATTGGAGATATGACGATTATATGTGGAACATATGGTTTTGGCATGGATCGAAATACATCCTGGAGAAAAATTGGGCGATGTAACGCCCCTTTACAAAATAGCACTTATGGCCATAGTAATGGATCGATCGTTATAAAATTTGAACAGAATAGAATCATGACTGGCAAAATATTATAGACTAATGTTATGGTAAAACAGGAGAGGGGCGTGGCAACGCTCACACAACCCTAAAAATACAGCGGCCATTTGAAATATTACGATGATGATAAAGGGTGCGGACATAGTACTGGACCGACCGTAACAAAATTTCAACAAAATGAAATCGATGATCAATCTTATCATAACATAGACAATAGGGCGTGGCACCGCCCACACAACCTCGAACATAAAAAGACAATGTCTTACTATAAGAGATAATACGTTGATATATGGAGCACATCAAGGTGATTGGATTGAAACACACTCAATTAGATTTATTACGTTTATAATTGGAACACATAGTTTTGGCATGGACCGAAACACACCGTCGAGTAAAAGTGGCCGGTGCCACGCCCCTTTTAACTATTGCATTTATGGATAAAGTAATAGGCCGATCGTTATAAAATTTTGACAGAATGAAATCAAAGACTAGAAAATTATTATAGACTATGTTATGGTTAAATTAGAAAGAGGGGCGTGGCACTGCTTACACATCTCTGAACTCAAGAAGACATCTCATGAACTAATAGAGATAAGACAATAATGTTTAAAACATACGATTTTAGCATTTTAACACACCAAAAAAGAAAAGTGAGCGGTGCTACGCCCCTTAAAAATGTTGCATTTATAGCTAAAATAATTGATTGATGGTTATACAATTTTTACAGAATGATATCAATGATTGGGAAAATATATCGCCCTTGTTATGGTAAAATAGAAAAGGGGCGTGGCACCGCTAACACAACCCTGAACTTAAAAATAAAACGTCTTATGAACTATTGGAGATATTATGCTGATGTTTGGAACACATGATGTTTGCATGAATCGAAACACATCCTACAGAAAAAGTAGGCGGTGCCACGCCCCTTTAAACTATTGCATTTATGGCTAAAGTAATGGACGAATCAGTAAAAATTTATAGAAATAAAATCAATGACTAGAAATATTTATACTGACTGAAATAATTATAGACTATATTATGTTAAAACTAGAGAGGGGGGTGACATTGCCCCCACAATTCTGAACTTAAGAAGACAATATTTTATAAACTATTAGATATATTACGATGATTTTTGGAAAAGTGGGAGGAGAAAAAGTGGTCGGTGCCACGCTCCTTTAAAATATTGCATGAAAATGATTATGGCCAAAGTAATGAACGATCGTTATAAAACTTTAACAGAATAAAATCAATGAATAGAAAATTATTTAAGACAATGTTGTGGTAAAATTGGAGAGGAGGGCGTGGCATCGCCCCTATAATCCTCAACTTAAAAAGACAATAGCTAATGAAGAAATATAGCTATAACGATAATATTTGAAGCATTTGATGTTGACATGGATTGAAACACGTCGTAAAGGCAAAGTGGGCGGTGCCACGCCCCTTTAAAATATTGCATTTATGGCTAAAATAATGGACCGATCTTTAAACTTTTAACAGAATAAAATCAGTGACTAGAAAATTATGAAGGACTATGAAATGGTAATATTAGACAAGAGGGCGTGGCACCTCGAACCAAACTCTGAACTTAAGAAGACAATACCCTATGAACTATTAGAGCTATGAAGATGATATATGAAACATTTGGAGTTGGGATGAATCGAAAAACATTAAGAAGGAAAAGTGGGCGGTGCCACGCCTCTGTAAAATATAGCATTTATGACTAATGTAATGGACGGATCGTTATAAAATATTTAACGCAATGAAAATAACGATAAACATATTAGACCGTAATCCATGATAGAGGGTACATAAGCTTTGGCCTGGCCAAACTTAATTTCAACTACTTAGCAACTTTAAAATTTCTGAGTACCTTTAAGTCCATATTAGCGGAGGCTGGTGGACGGGTCCCTGAACTTATGCTTTGAATTTTTTCTTATTGTCGCCTTAAAGTATGCTTCAATTTTCGTTAGAAATTTACTTCCATTTGGGGGAAGCCATAATTTTAACAAACAAATTTAAATGAACGCGAATGGCAAAAAACCAATTGCGACACTTACATAAAATAACAGCAATATTGAGCAGAGCGACAAGAAAAACGAGACAGGGCCAAAAAAATACGGCTGTTGAAAGGCAGCAGCGGTGGCACAGTGTTGTTTTTTGTTTTGCCAGGCCAGTCAGGTATTTGAGAGCTCAACAATGGTACTTAAAATGTGTACAGATAACACCCGCGGCGACAATATTTAAGCTAAACTGCCACGACCACTGGAACTCTAAACAATTTCCATTTGCATAAACAAGAGTGACCTAAAAATATGCAATCAAAATTGTTGTTAAGTGCTAACGAAAAACTCGCTTACACACATTTATCTCCAAAGCATTTGGCACAGGCGAAAATATTAGGGCGAGAAAGGGAAATATTCAGTGTTGAACAGAGGAAAATTTCACCAGCACTGGTTGAGGAGGCGATATATGTGTTCTATGAAATAAATTGTTTGATACGTATTACAAAAACAAAAAGAGAAAAATACGCAATACTTTTTATATTGAATTGAATTAAATTATGGTTTATGGAAAATTCCAAAGTTTTTTGTATCATTTCTATGATTCACGAGTTTTACAATTGTACTATTTTTCGGTTGCCTTTTTCAAAGCATACTTTTAGGTGGTTTGGTTGGTATTTTTTTCCGGGTCTTTTGATATTTTCGCTCTAAATCATATAGGTAAATCCCAGGGGTTTTAATACATTATATGTATATTGCTTATATATATATTTTTTTCAATTTTAAAACACACGTTCTCTTTCTTTCATTTCCAAACTACAACTTTTGCCATAACAAGCCAGAGGGCATGGATTTCTCCCCAAATAAATCGACTTATCCCGACTTCCCGCCCATCTATACATTTTGTGTAGCATACTTTTGTGCTAGCCCAGAATATGCCATTGTCTGAATATGTTCATAGCTACGTATGTAGGAATGCGTTCAAGTTTTCGCAACTATTTGCCATGCATGTGCACATTATCTGGGGAGTTTCCGCTTAAATGATGTCTCTTCAAGGATAGCATTGAATTTTTGCTGCACAAATCCATTGCCTTTGTGCCAGCAAGAAGTTAGGAAAGTGTTTTTTTTTTTGAACGTTTCTGTTTTTCTGCAAAAAAAAACTAAAAGTCATGTTAAATGATAAATTACATGATAATTATTGCATACTTTGGGGAGTTTTCCACCCAACTATAGTCTAGTTCCGGTTTTTTATAAGCTTGACTACTCTCAACTTGTGCGTTTTTTGTGTTTTGTTTTCGAACTCAGCTAAAACTTTTCCCATGCAAGTCATAGACCATTTTGTGTAAACGTTTTTCAACTTGACTTAAATTTAAATAAGGTTGAACTAAAATTGTATGGACAATTTTCTGCACTAAACCGAAAATCTCTCGCATTAAATAGAAACTAGAAAACTTTCAAACTGAAATAACTACCAAATGGTTGTTGAAAAAAAATCTAAACGAGCAGCTTAAATTTAAAGAATTATGGCCAAAAACTACAATTTATGTTTTCTACTAAAGTAAGCAAAGCATACTTAAGGGATCATAACTATTCACCAACACCCCGGGTGGTGAGCATAGATAGAAAATTTAACAAAAAATAGATTAATATCTTAAATAGAATTTGAAATTTGTTTGCAGTTTTCCTGTAAATTAATTCCCTACCGCCTCTCACAAACAGTGGCATACTTTAAGGGGCTAAGACTGAATATTTATAACCCATTGCTTTGTCCGGGTATTATTAAAATAATTAAAACTATGTTAATGGCTTGAGTTTTAGTTTAGAATTAAAAATTGTATGTTAATGGCTTGAGTTTTAGTTTAGAATTAAAAATTGTATGCATAAAGTTAGATGCACAAAAAATAAGCATGGTATAGTTTAAGGCTGTTGCAGAAAATGCATAATTTGAAGCCAAACTATTTTAGTAGACTGCTCGACATTCTTACATTTTAAATAAAAAATTTATTCTAAGAGGACAATTTGTCTGCATAAACATGGCTATAGTCGGAAGGTATACAATACCCTCGACTAGCAGTAGTTTCGTAAATACCAGTTGGCATATGAGAATTATATTTCCTCTGGTTTTTAAATTTCTCCTTGTTTTGTAAAATTATTAGGGTGATACTCGTATTTTATGCCATTTAAAAAGCCGTAGTTTTATATTTGAACAGGAATCAGCCTCTATTATACATGATTTCTAGGACCCACTAGTAGGTGCATATTAAAATGACTAGCATTTCAAGTTCAAGAGGTAATATTGATTCTTTCATGTAGGATATATTTTAGGGCCCATTTAGCGAACAAAAATTGAGTTGACAAACTTTTAAGTTAGGCAAGACCGACCACATAATACCCTCACCATACGATTTAACATCCACACTCAAAGAACAGATTCGTTGCCACAAACGATTTTTTTGCCAACCGAATGACAAAGGTTACATGCACCTTGAAATGCTCTGTACTTTTCAGTTAATGAAACTGAAATATAGATAAACATACCAGGTATCCGAACCTTCAATAGAGAATTCTTGAATCAAAAGATACACATGTCACGTTTGCTCAACGAAAAAAATTAATTAAAATTTATTTTACTCAGAGGCAAAAATCTGTTTGCCTACACAATTGAAGTACTTGAATTATTCGTAGAGAAGGTCATGACGAGAAAAAAAGTGGAAATGATGATAGAATATTTTCACTGAAAAAATATGTGGTTAATCTTCTGCCTTAAAGTCAGCAATAATCGAATTATCTAAAGGGTGTTTTTTATTGAGGTATAGAACTTCGAATTGAAATAAAACACAAGAAAATCGTTTTAATGTCCATCAATTTGGCTTTATTGGAAGGATAATTTTATGCCATTAATGTTTAAATATGATTTCGGGCATGTGGCCGCCGCGGCTGGCTCGAATAAAGCCAATTCTACAGGTCCAATTTTCAACCACTTTTTCGAGCATATGGGGCCGTATGTTGGCAATAACGCCACGAATGTTGGCTTCCAAGTCCCCTAACGTGTTTCTGGTTTGTTGGCGTAGACGAGCGACTTCACATATCCCCAAAGAAAATAATCCAATGGTCCATGTTAACCGATCCATGGTTATCCGAATTAATTGCTCTGATGGACGATTATGTCGACCATAAAATGGACGGAGCTTGCGGTGAACTTCGCGAACTGAACCATTACTTTCGAAATAAATTTGCACGATTTGCAAGCGTTGTTCTTTTGTCAACCTGTTCATGATGAAATGGCAAACCAAACTAAATATTAATCACTTGACAGCTGACAAAATGGCCGCCAGTTAAAAAAGTGATGCCAACTTAAAGTTCTATACCCCAATAAAAAACACCCCTTATAAACATAATAATTAATAAACAACCCGTTTTTGGTAATGACCATCAATACTAATTGTTTGCAAACTATTGGTTGCCACAACCACTAGTTGACTACAGTAAAAAAACCCTTTTTTGCGTCTCATTGGTATGACCGATCAATAAGTTGTGAGTACAGTATCATTTGGCATTTCCAACCGAATTTCCAATACGATTAAAATCAGTTGCTGATTGCAACCGAAATTTCTCTTTTGCAACCGAATCATTGTAGTTCCAATCGATTTCCAACTAATTTTTTTTCTGTGTGTATATTTGTAGACCATATTTCAAGATATCGTCGTTACCGGCGAAAAAAATCTTCACCGTTTTAAAGCCCGCCCAATGTTGAGGATGTACCTTACTGGAGCGGTTTGTTTGTCAAAGCTTTAGAAGTTATCAATTTAAAGGACTTGACAACCAGAATTGGCTCTGGTGCTCCCATTGTAGGAAGGGAAGAAAAAGAAGGAAGAACACGAGGAATCTGACTATGATAAGGGCTCTCTTCGACTTGATCGGCAAATGTTTGTTTCTAAAACGGCTACTTCCAGATTTTGATCCATGAAACGAGGAACTGGTCACGCAAGAAAGAGCTAGACATCGATCGTGCGTTACAAAACCCTTTAAAGTATACAATGTGTTGCAAACGGAATTTCAAACTTAGCATAGTCTTGATTCTTAGCTAGAGTTTCAAAATCATGATACTAATCCGAGTGTGTGGAACTCTATCGAGGAAATGCTATTGTGTGGTCACACTGGACTCTGTTATCTAGAACTGCTGCTGATCGGGAGCTCCTTGATCGAACTTTAGGGCAGTTTCATGATGGCGGTAGATAAGTCACAGTACAAGTTTTGGTTTTCTATCTCGTAAATACCGGTCATTCTACGAGCAACAGATTAATCCCTTAGCCATGCAGGAACTGCTCTAAAAAATGCATTAGCCGTTCGACCGGCATTAAACAGTGTGTCCCGTTCAGGGGACATACAAATTAAAAATTAGCGTAGCTAACTTATTTCAAAACACGTTCCACGACATTAATGGGATTTTATAGGAGTTAAGTAAGTTTTAATTTTTAAGAAGTTTTTAATCACCCGGTTTTTTTTCTCAAAGAATTACAGAAGTTTTCGATGGCCCTCAAAACCCAAACCAATAGAGAGGAATAAGCCAAGACAGTAAGCATTTGATTCTAAAACGTGCAGGAAAATCTTAAAGAGTGTAGGTCGTTGTAATGCTTCACCACCCAATAGTAGAAGGCGAAAAATAACGCTATTAAAGTTATTTTCATCTATTAGAGCCACATAATTGGTTGTCTGTACCATAATATGGTAGTATTTTGGCAGGAGATGGCTTTTAAAGAAAAAAAACTTTTGATCGTCCAAAGACATATTTCTTTTCAAAAGCGATATTATTATAAGTATATAAAATAGTTACTACAGCCAAAATTAAGGGTTGTCCAACCATAATGCCCCATGTTAATTGTGAATCACACCTTAACGTCAGGCTTTTTGTCCAACTTAATTTGACATTTCTTTGTTTGAGTGTCTGACAAATTTAATCATGAAGAGGTACTCAACTGAGCAGCGCGTCAAGACCTAAGGGATGAGATAATTCGGCACATTAACGACATTAAACCTCTATTATATCTCAGAGTCATTGAAAATATGGACTATCGGATAGAGGTTTGCCACCGAAGCCATGGCGGACATTTGGCCGATATTTAGGTTCACACATAATAGATGCTTCTATCATAATAAAAAATATCCAGATAATTCTATGAAAACTTTTTGTTTTATTTACAAATAACATTGTGCGTTATGCGTTATTTTGGCGACTGAAAGGACTTGCCCCTTCTTACGAGGACTTTGAGGTCTGCTAAACTAAAACCTTAAGTTGCTGTTAATTTGCCTCTGAATTTCGTCTACGAAAGAAGAAGCACAAAAAAATATCCTAACGACTGAGAGTCATTACAAGATAATGACTTTAGCTTCTACTCTGTTTATACTTTCGGCGTTAAGGGAAATTGTTCATCAACTCCGATGTGGATGGTCTCTTCCATTCAATTTGTTTAAACTTATTATTTATCATTTGTCTTTTTCTACTTGGGATGGGGGGGTGGGGCTAGGGGAAATTGCGTTTGTTTACTTTCACAATCGTTAACACTTTAGATAACGCTTTATTTCATTTATATATTCATTCATATTTATTGTAATTTATTTATGGATTCATTTTTCAGATTTATTATGGCTTAGCCCAGCCCGGATAAATCTTTGCCATTGTTTGCTCTGCTCCGGTGGTGCTGATATCTCAAGTCATTTATTTTGTTTGGTATATTCGTTTTATTTATTTATTTATTTGCTTCTGGTGTAATCGCATTTCCGAGCGTACCATTTTGGCACTTTAATTTTGTATTTATCCAAAGATTTATTGTGCACAATATTCACAGAAAGCAATTCCACTCAGAGGAGGAAAGGCGACTGATAAAGACGCATATGTATGCGGCGTATGTCCGTCGGAGCATCTGATTTGGAAGACAAGCGAGAAACAAATTTGTTTCAGTTCAGTTTGAGGTGGAGCATGGGGGAAATATGCCCCCAAGCAATACTTAAATTTATGGCATAAATTATTTGTAATCATTGGCCATGATTGTGTACTTCTTAAGAGTATATTTTTTTCATGTTCATGTTGGCGACCAACGATGGGGTATATGGAAAGCAGGCAGCCTAATAAGATTGAAGAATGGCTAAGCAATGGAGAACAAAGATGATATTTCATATGCGAGAAGTATAACTTGATTTATTTTTTCATCACTTTCAGTGACTCCCTGTATGGGTGACTTAAATCGAGGAAAGGGAAGAAGAGAAGTTCTCACGATAAGGTGGAAAGGGCAAATAAAGTGTTCGTTTATATTATAGACGCACACACACACACAGAAACTGCTTCAACTACTTTTAACAGTGTACGTGTTTTTAAGACTTTCTATGATAGTTTGCATCTACAATAGATTGGGTACGTTCATTGGGGGTAAATGTAAGATTTGGTCTAAATGGAAGGGAGGATTGTTTGATTGAATTTATGTTCATTGGGAGCAATGTAAGTTTTAATATAAATAAAAGGGTTTGTTCGAATAAATTCATATAAAATCATTTCATTCAAGTGAAATAAAATGCAAATTTTAAATTATTTTATCGGATTAAATTTGTGCCTTCTACGAGGGCGGTTCGAAAACTTCTTAGCCTAGCACAAAAACAGAAAAAAGTTAAGTGTTTTGGAAACTTCCATCTCTGCTATGAACACATGTTAAATTTTGTTTCGATCTGGCAACTCCTTCATATAGAAACAGGTGTTCACAAAAGACGCATCCGCGATTTTTTTTACAATGGAAAAATTAGAAATGCGTGGTGTCATTAAATATTTACATAAAAAAGGTTTATCGGGACAAGAAATTCATAATGATATGGTGAATGTGTTAGGTAAAAGTGCTCCTTCATATGCAACAGTAAAAAATTGGGTTGCTGAATTTAAACGTGGTCGTACAAGCATTGAAGATAAACCACGTAGTGGACGTCCAAAAACAGCAACAACAACAGAAATTGTAGCCAAAGTGCATGATATGGTATTAAATGATCGACGAATAAAAGAGCGTGAAATAGCTAATATCATGGGCATCTCAAATGATCGAGTCCATTTAATTTTGCATGAAGAACTACAGATGAAAAAGCTTTCTGCAAGATGGTTGCCGCACTTGTTAACAGTCGACCAAAAACGCATAAGAATGAACATTTCTCAAGCTTGTTTGGATCGTTTTCAGCGAAATAAAATGGATTTTAAGCGTCGTTTCATAACTGTTGATGAGACATGGATCCACCACTATACTCCAGAGACAAAAAAGCAATCCAAACAATGGACTGAAGCTGGAGGAAGTGCCCCAAAGAAGGCAAAAACAATGCAATCGGCTGGTAAGGTTATGGCAACGGTTTTTTGGGACTTCAAAGGTATTTTATTGATTGACTATCTGCAAAAGGGTAAAACAATAAATTCAGAGTACTATTGCAACCTTTTAGATCAATTAAATGTACAAATTCGAGTAAAAACGTCCTGGCTTACAACACAAAAAAATAATTTTTCATTAAGACAACGCACCAGCGCACAAGAGTGTTTTAACAATGGCTAAAATCAACGAATTAAAATACGAGTTGCTTGACCACCCACCTTATTCTCCTGATTTAGCTCCCAGTGACTGTTACCTGTTTGCAAATCTAAAAAAATTCCTTGCTGGCAAGCGTTTTACCTCAAATGAAGATGCAATTTTTATACTATTTTGAAGACCTTGAGGAAAACTATTTTAATCAAGGGATAGAATTGCTAGATAAGCGTTGGACTAAGTGTATTGAAGTTTCAGGAGATTATATTGAAAAATAAAAATATTTTTGAAAAACTAACACTATTCTCTTTCATTGATAGGCTAAGAACTTTCCGAACCGCCCTCGTACATACAAATTAAAAATATTTCTATATACAGAAAAGTACGTTATTGGCAATTTAGACAATACATTATAGTCAAAAGCAATTTCTGGTTCATAGATCTAGTATATGTCTGTCATTGTTTTTGAAAAAAAACTCAATAAAATAAACTAAAAAAAACTGACATAGTATCTACTCAAATGAGTAGAATTTGAAACTGTTTCCAAGGAATTGAATTAGTTTAGCTTTATGAAGGCCGAAATAGTGGCCATCGGAACCGAAGTATTATAGGATATCTTCATAGTTACTGTCAGTAAGGTGATCATTAAAAATGACCTTAAAAATGTGTATATCACCACGAGATTTGTTCAAGAATGCCGGATGTCTTTGGAGGAGATAGCGACGGCAACCCTTATATTGGTTCCCGGACAAAGGGATATCCATGATATTAATATTCAATATTCTCTTATCATTCTCTCTATTTTCTTAAGGAAGTGGCATTCAAAGATAAAATTTCATCCACCCTTTCTTCCCACTTTGGTTATGGTGGTCGTACTCCAGTTTCAGTTGGCACCGCGACCCACTCTACTAAACCGGCATGCAGCACACACGCTTCTGATAAATGGTGCCTTTCAGTTTTCATAAAACTGAAAACTGAAAATGAAAAATTACAAATATTATGAATTTTATCATGTGTATGATTTCCAACTTGGATATTTCTCTGCATAATAATATTTTCACACAATTCTAAGCCAGCCCGCAGGCCGCACAGAAGCTATATTTGGCCAAGTGTATGCAGTAATAACACACGCTACATATGCAAGTAACTTAATATACGAATATAAACTCGGGATTATTTTTCATATTAAATGGGTGGAAATTCCATTTACCTGTAAATGTCCTAAGAGCAAGTGAGCGTGTCTCCACACACACACGCACACACACTTACATGGACACATTTGTCGAGAATTCATCACGGAAACGGATCAGGAGAAAAAAAACCCAAAAGAAACAAAAGAAAACTAAATCTAAACGAATGAATTATTCATTACACATGCTGAAACTAAATTCCAGCCAAAAGAGTATATAATTTCATTTAGTTTTCATGCACTCTTTGACTAGAACTCTGGCAGCCAGTCTTCTTATACCTACATTTGTATAATAATAATAATATTTATGATTAACATTTGTACGCGTGCCTGGCTGTATGCCCCAAACAGTCGTGCATATGTGATTTATGCTCGTAAATCCTTCAAGACCACACAATAAAAAGGATACAACGCCGAGAGTAGACCAGGCTCATGATTCACTCACTTGCGGGGCGCTGCATGTGCTTTAATCACGTAAAACTACTTTTCATATCTAATAATTTCGAAATGATTTACCTTTACGTTTTATTCATGGTACACAAATATATTCCAAAGAAGCCTTAAAATAGGCAACACATTTGTGTGTGCCAGAGATTATCTAAAGCTATGCTAGAATTTTATTAATATTAAATACTCGTAACACCACAATGTCTTGGATGTTCTGGATTTCGAAAGCCAGTATTTGTGTCTTTCGAAATAAATAATGTAATGCAGCAAAGCGTTATAGAAAAATTCCCAAATAAAGGTGTTAATAACGAATTTACGATAAAAAGCGGCAATTCTTTCGTTTTGTGATCCATTAAAAAACACAACTATTGTGCTGGATTGCTCCAGGTGAGATCTCGACTCCTCCATTCTCTAATAAATTGGATCCTAAAGCGCTTATTTGAAAAAATCGCCAAAGTTGTTTACAGCATTTGTTATCAATTAGATTAGTAATACATTAAACAACTCAACACTTGTGCTGGCTTACTTTGAGCGAGAACTGGAGTTAGCCGCTTTCTAATAAATTGAACCTCAAAGCGCTTATAAAAAATCTCAAAAATTGCGCACAGCTTTTGTTATACGAGGGCGAACGCAAAGATAACTGGCCTAACATAAAAAGAACCGTTTTTTGGAATTATTATTATTTATTTTTCAACATAATCTCCTTCCAACTCAATACACTTCATCAAACGTTTTTCAAGTTTTTTAATTCCATCCGAAAAATAAGATTTTTCAAGACCTTCAAAATATGCCTCAGTTTCAGCAATAACCTCGCTATTGGACGAAAATGTTTTGCCACCGAGAATTTTTTTTTTAAATTTGGAAACAAGAAATAATCAGAAGGAGCTAAACCTGGACTATATGGTGGATGCGGAGCAATTTCAAATCGTAATTCGGCCAGTTTTTGTTGAGTTAAAAATGCAGTGTGTGAAGGAGCACTATCTTGATGAAAAAGAACTTTTTTTTCTTCTAAATGCGGTCGTTTTATCTTGATTTCTTCACTCAACCGATCCAATAATGCACAATAATATTCACTATTTATAGTTTTCCTTTCTCAAGATAATCAACAAAAATAGTATACCCCTTGCATCCCAAAATACTGTGGCCATTACTTTTCCTGCTGACTTAACAGTTTTCGCCTTCTTGGGAGCACTTTTACCAGCTTCTATCCATTGTTTTGACTGTTCTTTGCATTCTGGGATGTAGTGATGGATCCATGTTTCATCAACAGTTATGAATCGGCGCAAGAACTCTATTGGATTACGCTAATAAATCGCTAAAAGCTCCTCGGAATTGGTCCAACGGACGATTTTTTGGGGCAAAGTCAACAAACGCGACACCCATCTTGCGGATAGCTTTTTCATGTGGAGTTCATCATGTAAATTACTCCAAACTTGTTTTTCGTGTATTTTAACAATACCAGCAAGTTCTCTGAGCTTTATTCGCCTATCTTTAGTCACTTCATTAAATATTTTTCTAATGTTTTCAATAGTACGAGTAGTAGCAGTTTTCGGTCTTCCAGAGCGTTGTTCATCTTCCGTACTTGAACGAACCATTTTAAATTGTTGAACCCAGGATTTCACGGTGGAGTGTGATGGTGCATTATCACCATGAACAGAATCCAATTCATCTTTGATTAATTGTGGCGTATACCTTTTCATATAAAAGTGTTTAATTACCGCGCGAAACTCTTTATTTTCCATTTTTCAAAAATTATAAAACTTGTTTACTTCAATCACCTGTAACAAAGAAAATAATCATTAAATATTTCGGAAATTTTGACAGATGGCTTATAAAAGATTGCTTTTAAAAAACAAAAAAAAAGTTGCTAGTAAAACAGAAAATGTGCCAGGCCAGTTAGTTTTGCGGTCGCCCTCGTATGTTTAAAAACACAACAATTGTGCAGGGTTGCTCTAGATGAGAGCTGGACTCCTCCTAATAAATAATTAAATTCAATAAATTGGATCTTAAAGCGTTTGAACAAAAACGCCAAATTAATTTACAGCATTTGTAATGTATCAAATCTGTAATCCATTTAAAAACACAACAATTGTGCTGGGTTACTTAGGTGAGAAATTGACTATACCGTTTTCTAATAAATTTGATCTCAAAGTCCTCATAAAAACGCCAAAATTGAGCACAGCATTTATAATTAGTTAAACACACAATTATTGTACAGGGTTGCTTTAGGTGAGAACTTGACTCCCCAGTTGTCTAATAAAATAGATCTCAAAAAATTAAAAAAAAAACCGCCAAATTTTTGCACTGCTTTTTAGACAGCACAAAAAAAGCGTAAATTCTACAGAAATCTCAGCGAATTCATTTAGCTTTTAATATTTTTTTCACGAAATAGTGGTTTTATGGAAGCAGACATATCCGCGACCTATACGAAAAAACTGTGTTTCGTTCTTCTTCGACAAAATGCCATTTTATATTTAAAATTGTTTGCACTTTTAAAAAATTGTTTCGATTAAGAAAAATATGCTAGCAACGTAGAAGTTTGCGGATTTGGGATTCTGGGTTAGTGGTCTCAATTTGACAAATGACCTCGGCAAGAATTAATTAAAAATTGTACGCTGCACATGCGGTTAAGTCTAAGCAAGCAGAGGAAATAGTGGCATAAACTTCGGAAGATGTATTCCTTAAAAAGTGTTTGTGCCAAGCACTTTTAGGGGTTTCCAGAGCTACACATTGAACAGGGATTAACCGGCTCGAGACGTCTAGCATCTACAGTTTAATAGAAGACAAGTTTTTACCCAAATTGCAAAGTGACATTGATTTTTTTGGCTTCACATTGCTTTTTTACAGAGATAGGAGTCCATGAAATATGAATGGGCCCAAGAAGTATCATTTTTTCTATCCCATTCACATTGCTTTTTTACAGAGATAGAGTCCATGAAATATGATTTATTCATTTTTTTTTGGAGCGATGTACTGTTTTAACATGGGCCGCCTAGGTGTGATGGAAGTATGACCGACAGTTAATCCAGGTTTAACCCCGGGTAGGAACACCTAACAATTTTACAGCGGCGGGATTCCACCTCGTAAATTCTGGCGACTTTGCCAGTAAGAGATTTTTCTCTAAGCCAAGTAAAAACTTCTCTATAAAAATGCATTAGCCGTTCGGAGCCGGCGATACACAGTAGATTCCGGTCATTGGGTACAAGAACAGAATCGTGTTTAGCTCACTGAGAGAAGTTCCTTAAAGGGATGTTCCTTAAATGGGTGCTGTAAGTAGTACGAATTTAATATATTTTGTTTATTATATTATTCCGCATGGTTTGAATTCGCCGAAGACATTTCTTGCCGTTTATATATTTTTTTATATTTTTTATAGCCAAATGAATAGTCAGCTCAATGTTAAATATGGTTGACGTTTGAAAAGTTTTCTTTAAATATTGTGAAGTCTCTGTAGAGGTGGTTAGAGTGAATTGTATTTTCGTGGGCTAATGTGTGAAGAAAACTTGAAAAGTGAGATTAACAACAGTAGTTCTCATTCGTTTTGTGAGAGCCTGGACTTAAAGAGTTCGGTTTTTCTTCAAACGAAGCTTTCTGACGAAGGTCGTCACGGACTCTAAATCGCGATTTAAGCAGTGTGCAGCCTCAAAACTCAAGGTCACTTTGACATTTTATTAAAAGCCCGTCTTCTATTTAAATATAGATTCAAGAGGTCTCTAGCCGCTTAAAACCTGTTCAATGTGTAAAATCATAAAATTTAAAAAATTACAACATTCACATCGTTTGTCTATTTAAATTTAGTACCTTAAAAATCACAAAAATCTCACATCCCACATTTTAAATACACAATCAGCGAATTTGACTTGTGGCAGTATATTCAGATTTATCAAATTCCATTGAACAAGAATATATGAAAAGCTAAAGCAGCTCCCTCCGGACAAATGTCCCTTAAAGAAAACATGCAATTTGTTTATTTTTTTGCTATTTCGTTCTCCACTTTAACTTGACTTTGAATTCTTCAAAGTGAACAACAAAAGCAAAGAATACATTTGTTTGGCCAGGATATGTGTATAAAAGCCTGTAGATATTAATTGAATCCCCCCCCCCTAATGCCAAGCAGCGAAGAAATGATATACTTGTAATGTTTGCAACACGACGACTCTCTGGCCACTCCGGAGGCTAAGCACGTTTCTGGTATCATATCCGTTAATGCGAGACGTTCGAAAACTCATGCCATCCACAGTAGCAGACACCTTATACTACATAGGTGGCGTGCTGGCTGCCAGGTAGCTGAAGTGGGGGTACAGAAGAGATATAATAATTGGTAACTTTAGTTCACATAACTTTGAACACTGTATTAGTACTTTTGTCGGTAGTTCTTCTCTTAAGGGTATTTACACAGCCACTCGTACTCGTACACTTACCAAAAAAGGAAACGGAAACGTTGCCAAGGGACTCTGGAGAACACGTGACTATTGTGTCTGTAAGTGTCCATGAGTGTCTGCTGTATGACTTTTCTCGTATATTTAACTAATGAGACATGAAAACATTCAAGTGTCAACATTTATTGCCGTTTCCATAAAGATTTAGCCCCACTGTACTTCGGTGAGATGGTGCTATCAATAGTAGATATCACCATTACAGCTACAGCAACATTTGACCCATCCAAGTGCTATCCGGTGGTGCGTCTGCTTGTTTTCGACTGGGTCTCATTTAGTCGAGCTGGTGTGTCCTCTGGTGTATTGCTCAAAGCAATCGCATGGAACGAATACAAAATTGACAATAAAAATGTCACATATTTTCATTTTCACGCATGAAATGCGAAAACAAACAAAACATTTCTTTTCGTCCTTTTTGTCCAAAACGCACACACACACCTATCCTTCTCCATGTAACTATAGATGTTTATTCGAAAGAAGAAAAATAAATATAAAAGTCATATGCTCCTTGTTTGGTTAAGAGGTCCTTTTTGCTTTCTAGTTTTCCATTAGCTTTCAGCTCCATTTTTTGCTTTTTAATGACACAGACCAGCTGAAAGGATTTCCCTGTAGTTTCAAGTGGGGTTTGCTCTGAGCTTGAACGTCTAATTGCAGTGAAATAATGACAAATAATTAGAAGAGGAAAGGATGTCGGTGAAAAGGATGAATAGTTGTTGTTGTAACAACAATATATTTTTAGTTTTAAAGTCCTGTTCGTCTTTAGGGGATCTACTTGGATATACAGGTGGAGAAAACGCGCCATTAAAACGGGATGCGTAACACAGAGACCTTGGCCGGATAACTGATGATTGAAGAATTGCAACACGTCATGTAGTCCCTGATGGCAGGCGGGACTAATTTCGGGAACGTTAGCATCACTTCGTGCCCAATAGGAAATGAGACGGCTGTACCATCCAGATCTTAGCTGAGCCAGAACCACGCCCGTTTGCCGAGGTAGTACCTTCTCATCAACTGAAATCTTCGGTGGATGTTCCCCTAGCACTACTTATGAAGTTGTTAAGCCATTTTTCTGCGTTATGAACATTTTTCAGCTATGGGTTTCCACCTCGTAATGGCAGTAACGTAATCCCTACTAATCTATCGAAGTAGATCTACTGATCCATCGAAGTAGATCTACTGATCTATCGAAGTAGATCAATTGATCTATAGAAGTAGATCTACTGATCTTTCGAAGTGGATCTACTGATCTATCGAAGTAGATCAACTGATCTGTCGAAGTAGATCAATTGATCTATCGAAGTAGATCTACTGATCTATCAGAGTAGATCTACAGATCTATTGAAGTAGATCTACAGATCTATCGAAGTAGATCTACTGATCATTTTTCAGCGGTGGGTTTACACCTCGTAAATGGCGGTAACTTAATCCCTACTAATCTATCGAAGTCAATCTTCTGATCTGTAGAACTAGATCTACAGGTCTATCGAAGTAAATCTGCTAATCTATCGAAGTAAATATATTGATCTATCGAAAAAGATCTACTGATCTATCGAAGTAGATCTACTGATCTATCGAAGTAGATCTACTGCTCTATCGAAGTAGATCTACTGATCTTTCGAAGTGGATATACTGATCTATCAAAGTGGTTTCACTGAGCTATTAAAGTAGATCACTGATCTATTGAAGTAGATCACTGATCTATCGAAGTAGATCTACTGATCCATCAAAGTAGATCTACTGATCTATCGAAGTTGATCTACTGATCTTTCGAAGTAGATCTACTGCTCTATCGAAGTAGATCTACTGATCAATCGAAGTAGATCAACTGATCTATCGAAGTAGATCAACTGATCTATCGAAGTAGATCAACTGATCTATCGAAGTAGATAAACTGATCTATCGAAGTAGATCTACTGCTCTATAGAAGTAGATCTACTGATCTATCGAAGTAGATCTACTGATCTATCGAAGTAGATCTACTGTATCTACTGATCTATCGAAGTAGATCTACTGTATCTACTGATCTATCGAAGTAGATCTACTTATCTATCGAAGCAGATCTTCTGATCTATCGAAGTAGATCAACTGATCTATCGAAGTACATCTACTGATCTATCGATGTAGATCTATTGATTCATAAACATACTCATCTTTTGGCCTAGTAATCTGTTGATCTATTGATTTACTTATATTTTAATATAATGCAATCTGATCGGCTTTACTATCTGTTTTCTTCAAAATACTGTTTCATTTTACTTGCGGCATTCTCTTTTTAGCTATTATTCTTCTCTTTACCTTGATTTGTTGATTTTTCATTCCGTCTTGTACTTCTTTGTCCTGAAAACAACACAAATAACACTTAGCCTTCACTTTCAAAGTGCGGGGGTTATTTTTGTTCTCGTTGTTGCAACTTCCGGTCTAACAAATCCATTTATAACCATTTTCTGCAGAGCCAGTCAGCCAGCCAGCGAACGAGTTTAACTTTCTAATAATAACGGACTCCGACGGACGGCTGAAGTGTTCTCCGTAACAACCACAAACAATGATTGAGAGGCACTTTCTGTTTGTTTTGCTCTTGGCCGGTGCGTTGTGGCTTTAAAACAAAAAAAGAAGAAAAAACAAAAGCAAAAAAGGACTGCCCGCAGCTAGAACAAGCAAAAAAGGGGCTCCACACCGCACAGGAAATATAAAGTATCATGATAAATGATAAACGGAAATATGAAACTGTATTACAAGGCCAGGGCACACAAAAAGCGTAAATGTTGAGCAAGGAAAGGATATTTTGCTTGCTGGTGAGCCAGTTGGAGCACATTAAATGTAATCAAAGGATTTTCGAGTCAAAAGACGAACTTGAGAAGTAGTCAAGATAAATGGTTGAGTTAAAAGGGAAATCAAAGAAGTATTTGCGAAAGAGCAAAGCTGAGCGGGCGGCAACTGACATATCATGTTCTTTGACCTGTTATGTTTTTAAAGGTCGATGCTTTGTTGGTTTTGTGGCGAAGGCTGTTTGGACGGCATCAGGATATTCTGGCATTTTACCTTGCCCGAAAATATATATATATCCTTATAGTGTTATTAATGTTGGTATATTTACCCTTGTTTTTCTTTTAGCTTTGTCATGTATGTGGTGTGTTTGACAGCTGATTTATTATGTCTTCGGCTTTAGCTGGAAAGAATGTTTCCTTGAATTGCCTGGAGTATGCAAAATAGGGACAACAAAAATCGGTTAATAGTTAAAAGGTGCTCTTAACAGGGCAACCTATGGTCGTGGAGAACACGAGGGACGATTATATATATTCATGACATTTAACTGAGTCAATTTGTAAGCATGGAGAGGTTTAGGAGAGATTTTGAGATTTTGCTGTAGATCGATTGTTTGGAAAAATTGGCCAAAGGGGACTTAGTGGGTTGAGAAACAGTTTCTCTTGTATGGATAAAATTAATGCCGGAAAAGACAACGGGTTTATTCAATTCTCATTTCAGAATTTTTTTACGAAGAACTCAAGGATTTACAGTGAAATTTGCTTGATGGTTGATACAAAAGGATGTGTCTCCATTTTCTCCAACAGCCAGCCTGCAACTGAATCTCTTTAATCTTGTATTCACGACAGCTGAGCATCTCAAAACTTAATGGCCATCAGTTCGATATCCTAGTTATTTGTTAGCCGAATACCCGAGAATGTGTGGGACAAGGTTAGTCTTCCACTAGTACCCTTACCGATATAAACTCTAATAGCCAGGCTGAGATTATACAGGGTGGCTGATGAAAGCCGCTACCAAAAAAAATTAAAAAAAAATTTTCTATTTAATGAATCTGGTTAATTTTTTATTTTGCAGATGTTTAGATCTAACAAAAATTGATAACTGGGACACTGAAACAAGAGTTTATCACGAACTGTAGTCCTTAGTTTCGGTTAAAAGAGAGCATAGGCGCTCGTTTGGCGGCAATCCTCCGAGCAGATGGACCATAATAAGACTTTTTTACATTTTTGCCGAGCATGGGACAGTCAACAGAAGACCTTTCCATCGAAACCCTTCAGTTCGGACGGAGGATACAATCGCTGCTGCCTTACAAAATAATCCAAGAGTTTCGAGAAGAAGCTTATCTGCTCAAATGGGCATAAACAGACAGTCATTGAAGTCAATTATGCACAAAGATTTGGACTTATTCCCATATTAAATTCAAATGGCCAACTAACTGAACGCAGCAGACTTCCCGATTCAACTGGAATTGTGCCAGAAGAAGCTTCTAACGGTGGAAGACGATGGAAACATGTTGAACTGCCTTTTCATGTCCGGCGAGGCCCATTTTGATTTAATCGGCAACATAAAAAAACAAATTGTCGAATATGGATTGCCTTCAACCCACATATCGTTCATTCCATGTCAAACCGGACGATTTTCTGAAAAAATTTACATCGATGATTCCGATTTTTTTGAAACTTGGCAATATTGCACCACTATTAGCACTGGTTAATTTGTGGTTGTCAGAAAAAAAAGAAAAAATTTTTTTAATGAGTTATATGCTTTTTAAAATGTTCAAAATCATGAAAAATGTGCCGAGGAGGCTATATTGAAACGGGTGTAGGATCAAATCGCGACGGTGGATTTTAAAAAGCTATACCTTATTTTAAGGTCTTGACGCATAGTTTCTGCCGATCTAGTTTAATTTTGTTATACAGGGTGCCGAACATTTGTATATTTGTGAAATTAATTTTGTAACGTGATTTTCACTATTTTTGCACCAATATTCCAAATTAACAAAAATACACGCATACTCCTCAATCGATTCTAAACAAACCCTGAAAATTTTAGCTTGGAGAAATAATGCGTTATATTTTAAAAAAATTATTTACTTAATGTAGTCCTCGAAAATATATGTACCAAAAGTACTACAACTCTGCATGTGAACACCCTGTCGTATATTCATATACGAAAATCTGAAAAACGTCAAAAATAGAAAACATCAAAACGTTCATATATTTGTATGTCGCACAAAAACATACATACATATATCAAACGCAAAAAATTTAATCAATAGCTGATTATATAGTTAACAAACAACAGCTGATCATTTAGTCCACCGCACGCTTGTCATACGGTCCAAAATATCACTTTTATTGTGCAAAATGAATTCACGGCATGACTCTTGTATCAACCCATTTAATATTTCGAGACATGGAAAAAAACCTACAAAAGATCTACGCTGGATGAAAACGTTAAATGGAAAAATAAGAATTTGTAACACCTGCCGATTAAAAATGAGCAAAATGTCTTTAGAGGCATCAGAAATTGATTCGATTAGAAATGTTTCGCCAGACCCCGAAGCAGATAGACAGTGCCCGTCAAATAGTTCTTCATCGGAATCATCATTAAAAATAAAAATATAATATATAAATTCCGATTTGTAGTCATAAAATTTCACTTCTGCTGATTTAGTTAAAGTGTGTTTGCGTGTGTGTATGTGTGTGTGTAACTATTGTAACAAACACTATAGATTTGCAGAGTTGTAGTACTTTTGGTACATATATTTTCGAGGACTACATTAAGTAAATAATTTTTTTAAAATAAAACGCATTATTTCTCCAAGCTAAAATTTTCAGGGTTTGTTTAGAATCGATTGAGGAGTATGCGTGTATTTTTGTTAATTTGGAATATTGGTGCAAAAATAGTGAAAATCACGTTACAAAATTAATTTCACAACTATACAAATGTTCGGCACCCTGTATAACAAAATTAAATTAGATCGGCAGAAACTATGCGTCAAGACCTTTAAAATAAGGTATAGCTTTTTAAAATCCACCGTCGCGTTTTCATCCTACACCCGTTTCAATATAGCCTCCTCGGCACATTTTTCATGATTTTGAACATTTTAAAAAGCATATAACTCATTAAAAAAATTTTTTCTTTTTTTTTCTGACAACCACAAATTAACCAGTGCTAATAGTAGTGCAATATTGCCAAGTTTCATAAAAATCTGAAACGGTCGTGTAAAAAAGGTGTCCGGTTTGACATGGAATGAACGATATACTCCATGAGAAGAAGTTGCATTCTCTTCGTATCACAGTGTGGTGTGCAGTTTCATTACGCTCCATTGTCGAGCCCTACTTCTTTGAAGAATATGGTCACACCGTTACGATTACTCGAGACTGTTACTTGAGCATGTTGAGAGAGTTTTTCTATCCAGAATTACGCCAAAGGAGAATTTCTTTCAACTCTGTACGGTTTAAGCAAGATGAGAATGAGATGAGAAAAATGAATTCCATTCGCTGGAAAAAAGTATTTGAGTTTCTTAATGCAGCAATATTCATGAGCCACCCTGTATTTATTCTTAAATGCAAGAACCAGCCACAACTGCTTAAATCTCTGGTGCATTTATATATTCGGGGGAAATATTCCATCACAGATATTCCATCACAGATATTCCATCACAGATATTCCATCACAGATATTCCATCACAGATATTCCATCACAGATATTTCATCATATTCATATTACATTAAATATGTAACCTGCAAGCTAACCTGCCTTTATAGGTACGGCCATGTTTAGATTACTACACACAGATAACAGATTTGTTGCCACAACCGAATTTTTGTTGTCATTCGAATGATTGAGGTTACATATACTTTGAGTATTTCTTCAGTGAGTTGATGATCTTTAGATTTCAGTTATTGGAACTGTAGTATTGGTGCAACATACCAAGTATCCGAACCTTCAGAGAATCTTTGGATCAAAAAATCCACATGCCACTCTTGTTCAACAAAAAAAATTTAGAATTTAGTCAGAGGCAAAAAACTGTTTGCTGACACAAGTGAAGTTCTTGAAGTACTCGTAGAGAGGGTCATGATGAGGAAAAAGTGATGTGTGATTTGTACTGGAAAATAATGTGGTGAATCGATCGTAAAGAGGGCCATGACAAGGCAAAAGTGACAGAGGTGATGTGTGATTTTTACTGGAAACGATGGTTAAACGATCGGCTTAAAATGATCACTAGAAATTATTTTTTTTAAATTCTATTAAACATCCCGCTTTTTCTTATGGAATCGCAAAGCGATCGTAAAGAGGGCCATGACAAGGCAAAAGTGAAAGAGGTGATGTGTGATTTTTACTGGAAACGATGGTTAAACGATCGGCTTAAAATGATCACTAGAAATTATTTTTTTTAAATTCTATTAAACATCCCGCTTTTGCTTATGGTCATCACTAATAATTAGTTATATTAACAAAATGTTTGCACAACTATTGGACATTGAAAAAGTATAGCAGTGAATAATATTGTCACAGGTGACGAATCATTGATCTATGCACATAAAACCGAAAAAACAGCAATCGAGCGTATGGGTCTTTCAAGACGAGCCAAATCCCACAAAAGTTGTTCGTGGAAGAAGTACATCGAAGCAAATGATTGCGTTTTTTTGCGGTATATCCGGCCATATTGCCACAGTGCCTTTAGAGGAACCATCTGTTTGCCAACAGTGTTCGAAGAAATGAGGATAATAAGAGAAAACGGATCATTTTGCATCACGACAATGCGAGCTCTCACACATCAGCTGAAACGATGAGCTATTTGACTCTCAAGATGTCGAATTGATGGGCCATCCACCGTACAGCCCTGATTTGGCACCCAATGGCTTCTTGTTATTCCCTAGCATCAAGAAAAAAATGCGTGGTCAACGTTTTTCATCGCCCGAAGCAGCTATTTAAGCGTTCAAAAATCATGTTTTGGGGGTGTCTTAATCGGAGTGGAAAAAGTGCTTCGAAAAATGGTTTGTGAGCATGCAAAAAAAAGTGTAGTGATCTTAAAGGAGAAAATTTTTAAAAACAATAAAACCATTTCCTATGATAAATAATTGTGTTTTTATTGCCGGACCAGAAATATAAATAGCAACCCTAGTACGTATCGCGCACTACGATCGTTTTACGTGAAACATAATCCTTCATCAGAGCAACTAATTCGATTAACAATGGAACGTTTTCGAACCAAGTTTACTCTAAATGGTTGTACGCATGCACGGAGACGTCGTACAGTGCGTACAAAGAAAGTCAAGAGCGTAGCGTAGCGTAGCTGCAAATCACAATGTACGAGGGCGACCGCAAAACTTACTGGCCTGGCACATTTTCTGTTTTACTAGCAACTTTTTTTGTTTTTGTTTTTTAAAAGCAATCTTTTATAAGCCATCTGTCAAAATTTCCGAAATATTTAATGATTATTTTCTTTGTTACAGGTGATTGAAGTAAACAAGTTTTATAATTTTTGAAAAATGGAAAATAAAGAGTTTCGTGCGGTAATAAAAACACTTTTATATGAAAGGTTTTACGCCACAATTAATCAAAGATGAATTGGATTCTGTTCATGGTGATAATGCACCATCATACTCCACCGTGAAATCCTAGTTTCAACAATTTAAAATGGGTCGTTCAAGTACGGAAGATGAACAACGCTCTGGAACACCGAAAACTGCTACTACTATTGAAAACATTAGAAAAATATTTAATAAAGTGACTAAAAATAGACGAATAAAGCTCAGAGAACTTGCTGATATTGTTAAAATACACGAAAAACAAGTTTGGAGTATTTTACATGATGAACTCCACATGAAAAAGCTATCCGCAAGATGGGTGCCGCGTTTGTTGACTTTGCCCCAAAAAACCGTCCGTTGGACCATTTCCGAGGAGCTTTTAGCGATTTTTCAGCGTAATCCAATAGAGTTCTTGCGCCGATTCATAACTGTTGATGAGACATGGATCCATCACTACATCCCAGAATGCAAAGAACAGTCAAAACAATGGATAGAAAAGTGGTCCCAAGAAGGCGAAAACTGTTAAGTCAGCAGGAAAAGTAATGGCCACAGTATTTTGGGATGCAAGGGGTATAATATTTATAAAGGAAAAACTATAAATAGTGAATATTATTGTGCATTATTGGATCGGTTGAGTGAAGAAATCAAGATAAAACGACCGCATTTAGAAAAAAAAGTTATTTTTCATCAAGATAATGCTCCTTCACACACTGCAATTTTAACTCAACAAAAACTGGCCGAATTACGATTTTATATAGTCCAGATTTAGCTCCTTCTGATTATTTCTTGTTTCCAAATTCGTCCAATAGCGAGGTTATTGCTGAAACTGAGGCATATTTTGAAGGTCTTGAAAAATCTTATTTTTCGGATGAGATTAAAAAACTTGAAAAACGTTTGATGAAGTGTATTGAGTTGGAAGGAGATTATGTTGAAAAATAAATAATAATAATTCCAAAAAAAAACGGTTCTTTTTATGTTACTTTTGCGGTCGCCCTCGTATTTATGGAAGAAAACATTTGACCTCCAAAATCGTGCAATTTAACGCCACTAGAATATTTTCTATGGGGATATGTAAAGTCCGAAACGATTGACCACTTGAAAAACAACATTCGCCGCGTAATTACCAAATAAATAATGGAAAGAGTCATCGAAAATTGGACCTTTAGATTAGACTACGTCGGAGCCAGCCGCCATGGCGGTGATATGACAGAAGTCATTTTTAAATTATAATGCCAGTAGATTATCTTTTCGTAAAAAGTAAATTTCACGTCAATTCAAAATATTCATCTTTGTTTTATTCTATTTCAAAGTTCTTTACCTTAATAAAAACCCTCATTACAATCAGCGCTGATTCCCTGCATACAATCCTTCTCACATCAATTTACTTGCCTCCATCGATTTGTCAATTTATTAGGACATGGTTGGATCATTCAATACCAGTGGATTATTCATCAGACCTTTTGATTTACTCTTTTTTACCATCCCCTTTTCTCCTCATTTTACTAAAAACTCCTGGCCTGACTTCCAATACAAACAGCGCTGATTCTACACGTCCAATCCTATTGGCTTCAATTTTCTTTCCTCCATCGATTTGTCAATTTTATAAAGACATCCCTGGACCATTTAATACCAGTAGATTGTCCATCAGACCTCTTGGTGGCAGTCGGCATGAGCTGTCGGCGAACTCAAAGCTAATCCTTCTCAAAAACGTTCTTAATTTGAACAAGTTTTATAGTCGCCTTTGTTGCGAAATAAAACACTTCTCACTTTCCCACTGTTGGCTAGCTTTCGCTGCAATTAGACGTTTAAGTACATAAACCCACTTCAAACTGCAAACTAAGAAATCCCTTTCACTTTTCCGACGTCCTTGTTTGCCAAAACGAAAGTGCATAGAAGAAAGGGGAAAAACACGGTAACATGAAAAAAGAAAAAAAGCGGATGTTTGTTCTAACAACATCCAACAAGGACCTTTAAAAGCACCGTAGAAAATATAAGAAGAGTTTTGTTTTATTTCCAGAAAAAAAAATAATTAAAAATAAATGTTTAATATTATAACAAGCAGTGTTTGTTGTAATAGAATGGATTCTTTGAATGAGGGTGAATAAAATGTTCAGTAAGGTAAAAGATTTTTCCTCTGCAGTTTCGGGAGGAAAGCATACCATTTCAATAATTCTCAAAATGAGCATTATGCTTTCTAAAAGTATTTAAAGGGTGGTTACTTTAATTCAAGCAAAAAAAGGCACATCATGAGACATTTTTGACGACATAGTTTTAATTTCTTTTTTAAAAGCAATGGATCGTAGAATATTGTGAAGAAATTCATGCCACAATTATGGCATGACAAGCCCAACCAAAATAATCTAATAGTCATCATTATTGCTGGGATACTAGTATTGCTACCTTGGTCTCGACTAATACGGGCGACAAATATGGTTAGTAAAAAGATACTAATTCATAACAATAAAACAAGAGAAACAACCATTTTTTTTCATTTTAACCCTACATTAAGTTTTGATTTTAGAAAACTGAAAACTAAAGACAAAACTATAGAGGTACACAAAAAAAAATCAGTTGGAATTCGGTCCGAACTACAAAAACTCGTTTGGATGAACGGACTTTCGGTTGCGATCACAAACATTCCATGGTATTGATGGTTACATGATTCGATATATCATATGATGGTAGCTACGACAGTATCACGGTGTGCACTGCCAATAACCGGTTATACCAATCGAAGTCAGTAAAACTATTGGTTGGCACAACTGGTGGTTATGACAACCAACCAATTAAAGAGTACGTGGTAATTTGTTACCAATAATTCGTAGTGACAGCAAATCAGTTCTTCGTAGAAGTTCGCTGTTGTAACATACTATTGGTTGGCTCTAGATCATTAAAAATTACAAAAATAACGAATAGAAACAAAAAATGTGTTCCATCTGTTTTATTTTTTTTATAATAAATAAGTAAAAAATCTTGACACTAAATATTGTTTTCCCCTTTTTTATATCCTCTTTAGATTTAGACAATATGCATATCGTTGGAAAGCTTATCAGAACAAGACGTATTTATACTAATGATCTGCTGACCCAACGGTTAGATTATTTTTGTATCCATCGTCTTTTTTAAATAGCCCACTGTAGCAAAAAAAAAGACCTGTACTTCCAAATGTACAGGGTGGCTGAAGAAAGTCGCTACAAAAAAAAAATAATAACTTTTTTCCTATTTAATGAATCTGGTTGATTTTTGTTTATTTTGAAGATTGATTTAACAAAAATGGATAACTGGGACAATGAAACAAGAATTTAGATTGGAGTCCTCAGTTTCGGTTCAAAGAGAGTATAGGAGCAGATGGGCTTGTTTACAATTTTGCCGAGCCGAGTCAACAGAACCCCTTACCATCGAAATTCTTCAATTCGGACGGAGGAACAATCGCTGCTGCCTTACAAAACAATCCAAGAGTTTTGACTAAAAGCTTATCTGCTTAAATGAGTATAAGCAGACAGTCATTGCCGTCAATTATGCACAAAGATTTGGACTTATTTCCACATAACATTCAAATAGCCAACATATTGAACACAGCAGACTTTCCGATTCGCTTGGAATTTTGCCAGAAGAAGCTACTAATGTCCGACGAGGCAAATTTTGATTTAAACGGCAACATACTTATAAATAAACAAAATTGTTGAATATGAAGTGGAGAGAATTTCTTTCAACTCTGTGTGGTTTCAGCAAGATGGTGCAACTACTCACATAGCCCGGCCTGTAATAACAAAATTGTGAAAATTGTTGAAACTGACTTGCAGCTTCGCAAGTCAGTTTCAACGAAATGATGAGTGAGAACAAGGTTGTCGCCTATCCCCACTACTGAGTGAACCTTTAACAACGAACGCTAGAGTGAAACAAGGTTGTCCCCTATACCCACTAATTTTTGCCACCGTGCTGGACGATGCCATGCAAAAGATTTGTTGAAAAAAGAGAGATAAAGTTTGTAGCCTTAACCGCCTCTAGACTTGAAGACCTAGACTTTGCTGACGACATTTGTCTAATGTCTCACAAATTGAACGACATATAGGACAAACCAAACGACCTAGTAACTCGCTCAAAGGAGGTTGGCCTCAAAATTAGCATAAAGAAGACTCAAGCTATGGGCATAAATATCGTTATTGAAAGCCAGCTTACCATAAGCATCTTATGTATGTCAAGTCATTTTGCTACTTACGGTGTTGTATGATCATTCTATGAAGAAATAGAAAAGACCCTCAATACAGGATGTCCGCCGGAAAGGTAAACTACTTTGTTTTGCCACCATTTTCGTAAACATAAGTCTTGACAGTTCATATTTGGCAGTCGTGAAGTAAAGACGTGGCAAATTTATTATGGAAAAATATTCGATAAACCAACGTGTTTTAATTTAAGCATTAAAACATTTCATTAAAATCAATCGTTGATTACTGTGACTTTGAGAAAGTCACGTGACATTTTTGAGTGCTAACTAAACGCACTATTTATCGTGTAGTAAATGATTTCGAAGAATGGGGGTCTGTAGCTGATAGGCCCAAGCATGGACTACAACGTACTGCAAGATCGGCTGAAAACATTACTCCAGCTCAAGAAAGTGTTCAAAACAATCCAACAACCGCAATTCGATGCCGTGCTGTTTCAATTGCTGCCATCAGGCCAAAGATTAGATTTATAGACTTTAAGACAAAAATATTCTATTTTCAACAAAGAATTGATGGGCACACAAATTCTACTCCGAAATTAATGGTAATTTTTCTTTCCCAGTCAACCGCAATTTGACGCCGTGCTCAGGAGCTTGGTCTACAAAAAACAACTTTAGCCACAATTTTGCACAAGGATTTGCATTTGTTTCAATTTAAGATTGAGTTGACACAAGAGCTTCTTCCACAAGACCATTTACGCCGCCGTACATATAGGATAGGATGTTACAGCTCGCCCATGACAACACCGATTTTCATAAAAAAATCAAAATGAGTGACGAGGCACATTTTCATTTGAATAGATATGTGAAAAAACAGAGTAGTCGGTTTTGGGTAGTGAAAACCCATCAAATTATTCATCAGTCCCCTTGGCATACATTAAAGTGACAGTCTGCAATTCTGTCTAACAAATTAAAACGTCGTAACGGTAACTAACAATAGGGAGCGGCGATATCGCGATATGATTGAAAACCTTTTAACGTCAGAACTGCATGCTTTGGGCTTGATTAACATGTGGTATCAACAAGACGGTGCCACATCACATACAGCCAGGATTACAATGGAATTACTGCGATACCGCTTTCCACAACAAGTTATTTCAAGAAATGGTGATGTTGATTGGCCTCCTCGGTCGCCTGATTTGACTGCTCTGGACTTTTTTTTGTGGGGATATCTGAAAATCAAGGTTTATGCAAACAAACCAGAAACGCTTAAGCAACTCAAACAAAATATTCGTGATGAAATTTATGAAATACCGCGTGAAATGTGTGAGAATGTAATGAAAAATGTGCTTTAAAATGTGCATTTGTGAGACGGACATTTATCTGATATTGTATTCCATACATAATTGCCGACATTAAATAAAACAATTAGCAATAGAAGATCCATTCTCTTTCATTTAATCAACAATTATAAACAACGTAGTACACCTTCCCGACGGACATCTTGTATAAGGATAAACAAAGCCAGATGGCGATCGCCATAAATATGCCCTGTGCTTGTCATTGAGAATTCTCTAGAAACCATGGAACTACAAATAAAGTGGTTTCACTTGGAGATTACTTATTCTTTACATTCTAGTAATTCTAGTAATTTTTAACCACACGTTTGTAACTTTTTCTTAGATTTGCACACTAGGCTGTGTATGAACTTTCCAACTACTACCATACGAAGACATTGGACCAGAGATTCAGAAGTCTATTTCAAGAATTGTAGTCAACAGTTATGGATTATTTTACTAGATTTTTACACTAGCAATTTAAGAAATGGTTTAAGTTGACATAGGTCCATTTATTTTTGTAAAAACTATACTTTAAGAGGGACAAAAAAATTAGATTTCATTTAGTAAAAAGAAAAACATTGCACTTTACAGTCTTTTTGTGTTGAGCATATTTTAATACATACTCGTATATGCAATTCACTTTTCTTTTTATAAATCTTTAATTGTCCTTTCAACAAAACAAATGAAATAAGAAACTAATTAAGAAGAAGCCCATCTATGCAGCCGTCAAACATTTCTGTACCCATCAAAGGCTAAGTAAAAATGTAGACGCTTTGCTGACAATGTCAAGCAAAATAGTAGACAAAAGTGTTGACATGGAGAAACTTGACCCCAGACTTCCTACGGGGTCTCTTCAAACGAAATAGAGAATATTCAATGCACAAGTAAAATCAATATTACTCTAGGAGATTATAACCTGGCTTCTTTCAAAATCAATAGCGCAAAGCTCACAATCGTTTATAAACAAATGTCTACGCATCATCTGCTGTATTTTTTGGCCAACATAAAAATATCGAACTTGGAGCTCTGGAAAACGCGGAATATAAAAACGCCAAATAACCAGAAGCAAATGGAAATGGATAGGCCCTACACTGGGAAAAGGTCCCGATAGCATTACCAAAATTGCACTAGATAAGAACCCACAAGGCACCAGCTACCAGGTCGCCCTAGAAGCTTCATATGTTTTTTTTAGATATAAGACATTAAAACAAGTCATGCAAGAAAGTAAAAGCATTTTGTAATGATGGAATAAGATGGAATTTTCTTGTAGAAGCCCTGCATTCTCAAGTGGAATAAATAAAGGATTGAAAAACAAAAAATAAAAAAGGGCACCACAGATCTTTAGTATCCAATACTACACAATTTAAAAAGATATCCATTAGTTTTGCTGATTTCGAGACAATTTTAAAATTTCACTTTACATACTTAGTAGGCACATAAATACTGTTACAACAAACATACCCCGTTAATGTCATATGGGTTTTGAAAGCTAAACTCAATAGCGTTAGTCTGTAACGGGATTTTAAAATTGTTTCAACTTTCATCATGGAGTGGTCAGATAATGAGAACCGTATCGCTGTAATAGCGCTTTTCAAGTGTGAAATGAAAAAAGCGATATTTTCAAAACGCTCCGGCCACTAGAGATTAGCCGCATGTTCGTCTATCGATGCATAAAACTGTTTGAGGAGACTGGAGATGTAGAAGACCGCCACCGGTCGGGCCGCCCACGCTCTGTTCGAACACCGCTTATCATCAAAGCCGTTTAATCAAGAATTCACAGAAATCCGCTCCAGAAACAGAAATCATGGCCTGCGAGATGAATATCACGCTAAAGTCCATGAGTCGAATCATTTAAAAAGACCTGGGACTTGGGGCTTTCACACGACGTACCAGACATTTATTGACTGCAGCTTTAAAAAAAATAGAATTAAAAAATGCAAACGTCTTTTGCACGCTGAAAAATTATTTGCACAGAAAAATTTTGTTCATCGATGAAAAATGTTTACCCTTCAGGAAAAACTTAAAAAGCAAAATGATAGAGTGTATGCGCGGTCATCTAAGGAAACATCTGAACTGATCCCAAGGGTGGAAAAGGATCATCACCCAGCTGCAGTCATGGTTTAGTGGGGTGTCTCTTACGATGGGGTCACTGACCTGCATTTCTGCGAACAATGAGTCAAAACATCGGCCAAAGTTTACCAAGAAACCGTTTTGGAAGCTGTTGTGAAGCCTCTTAACAATTTCCTGTTCCAAAACCAGCCATGGACTTTCCAGCATGATTCTGCGCCGGCCCATAAGGCTAAAACGTCCCAGGCCTGGCTTCGAGTCAATTTGCCAGCGTTCATTTCCTCTGAAGAATGGCCCTCAGTCAGTCCAGATTTAAACCTATTGGATTACAAATTGTGGACGGTTTTAGAGGACAAGGTTTGTTACATAAGTTACCCACACATTGGATCTCTTAAGACTGCTTTGGTTCGAGCGTGGCCAATTTTCCAATGGACGAGGTTCGTGCAGCTATTGACGATTGGCCAGTGCGACTTAAGGCGTGTGTAAAGGCAAAAGGCGGACATTTCGAATAAGCAGATTCTCTTTGGATACAATATACATTAATAAACATATTAAAAAGTATTTGGTCCAAAAATATTCAGTACTCTTTATTTTACAGCATAAAACGTGTGTAACAGTATTTATGTCCCTACTAAGTATAAAAATGGTCAATAATTCCTGCATTCGATTTAATTCCTCAACTAACTGACAGGGCATACTTTTGTTGGAAGCAGGCTAAAAAAACAGCTAAAAATTAAACAGAACTGACATAGAGACATTAAACGATTGCGATTTGTGCAGCTAAAAAGCTGCATTAACAAAATCGTATTCCAAAACTCACAGCAGACAATAATGAATGCAAGAAGCGGCAGTGTAGCCTTAGCCTGAAGCAGACACAGTAGCCTAAAGCAGATACAGTTGTTTTACCGCCGACGGTACGGCAGTTGCGCCACATGCTCACAGCCGCTGGAGCTCGGTCGCACGCCTCCCGCTAACCTTTTGCTCAGTCTCCATTTACACTAGGCAACTTTACTTGCCGCAATTCTCAGTTTGTGGGAGAGATAGGTAGGGAGAAAACTCCTATTCTATTCCCCTTACCACTCTCAGTGAAAATATGTAGGGGGAAACTCCTTCTCCGTTCCCCTTACCTCTATTTCCTACAAGTGTAGACGGGGTCTAATTTTCTATTTCTCGGCTCGGTTTGGTGTCAAGCAAAACATTTGGCGGCTAGAGGCACTTAAGTGTATTTTTATTCTTTAAAAGAATATCCCTGCTTTGGGGGGCAAATGGTGATTTTCGTATGACTTGCTTTTACGTGACTTTGCCGAGTTTGGCATGCATATATTATCACTCTTCAAATATACCACCTAAGACAATAAATTTGATGTAAAAACTTACCCTGCAGTATATTTTCACCGGTCATTCATTGTTCATTGTAGATTATGGCCTTCAGTTCTAGATTTTCATTTTCATACAAGCAAAGGTTGAAAAATATGAAGCATAGAAGAATAAAGCTGCAGTTTATCCGTAGCCTGAAGCACCTCACCGCCCACAATGTTTTTTTACCACTAGCGGTACGGCAGTGGCGTCACAAGCTCTCCGCCGCTTCATGAAGAAGAATTTCCCTGGCACAGAACCAGGATAGCAGGATTGCCGCTGGACCAAGGCCACACTTTTCCCACTACCCTCTTGCTCACTCTTTTCGGTGCGGTTTGGAGCCAAACAAAACATTGGCTATAGGCACTATGGCCTAATTCGACTCCTTAGAGAAATGCCCATATATTTGGGGCTCAATAGTTTCCTTCACATGCTATGCATTCAGTCGACCCTGCTAAGTTTGAAATACATACATAGATACTTTTAACATCATTCTTCGTATGGAAAACTTAAGATTTAATAATTTTATGTAAAAACTTACTCTGCAGTTAATATTTTCACTTGTCCAGCCACCAGTCATTAATCCACTTAATTGTATTCGCAAAACTTCAATTGCCGGGATTCTCTCATCGCTGGCTTAATCCTTGGCTTTATTTTGGTTGGTATGAACATCTTCTGCTCTGCAGAAGCCAATAACTAGTGGTATTAATTAAGTTTTTACTTAAATAATCCAAAATCAATCAATTTGTGCTCCTTTTTATGATGAAATTAATAAAGTAATGGTCTTCTTCTTCTTACAAAAACAATTTTTGTTTACATCGTTTGACAGATGAGAATGGGGGCGATAGCATAAGCGGTGTCCACACGTTATATGAGTAGTATCGATTACTAAAAAAATGTAGGCCACAATTTGCAATTGATTTTTGCATAAAGCGCGTTCAGACAGAACCGATACTATAAAACTCAACTGCTGCGACCGTTGTGGTTAGGTTTTCTCGTATAACAATAAAAAATGTTCTAATTTTTAATCATTTTCACATTTAGATTTGAATTTAATTCTTTAGATTCACAATTTATTTGACAGGATAATGAAGAAATACTATTTGGAAATTTTTTAATATGTTTTGAAAAGTTTTGGTTTTCGGCTACTGCAACTTTGGAAATACACATCGTATAAAAAACTAAAGCCTTCAGACGTTCGTTATAGAATTAAATAAGTACGTGTTCCTAGTAAGTCCCCATTTCCAACATGAAATTTTACCTAGACAATGAAGCGAAAAAACTTGCCAGTACTTTCAATTCCTATTGTGTTTTTCGTAGTGTGAAGTCGGCTGAAGATTATTTTGACATTTTTTTTATAATATGTGGCAGCGCATAGAGAAAGGGACCTAAGGGTAAAAAAACATTTTTCACTTTTTTTGATGTGGACAACATCCGAGCATCGAATGAGACCGATCCCATGCCCCAAAAATGTTCCCTCCCAGAGATATGCGCGTTTTATGAAAGTGATGGTACACCAAAGATACACGTATTTAAATCTTTAAAATGGCTCTCCTGAACAAAAGTGGTTTTTACCCTTAGGCCCCTTTTTATTTTGCGCATCACATATATATAAATTATAATTATAATAAATTCAATAAGCAACTTTTTTATTTTCGCATATATTTTTTCACACAGAAATCAGAGAAATAAATCAACGAATATCAGAAATGGCAATAGTGAAAACAAAAATTTCCGAAACCGAAATGCGTTGTGAAACGTAAGATTCAATTTCAAAAGGGCGTCATTAAAATTTCAGCAATTAAAATTTCCTAGTGTGAACGCGGACAGCTGATTAAAGTACTGTTCAGAACCACTTGACACCACAGAACGCTGCTATAAGTCAAAATATATTTACACGCGTGTTTATGTCAGCACACATTCTAAAAGCGACACGATAAAACATTGACATTGGCTATGCGTAATTAACTAACGGTGCTGGCGACAATTTTGCTTTTGTGGCACAGTTTTTATTTGTGGTAAAATAAAACAAATTACTTTTTTAATTTATTTCTCTTAGTTAGGAACCAGAAAAATACTAATCAAATAAAAGATGCTTGATTTAAAGTTATTACATTATTTGTTTTGATAATTGACAGTGACAAGAAGGCTTTGTGTAATTATACAAGCGGCTGTCGAGTGAACGGCACTTTTGTCGAGTCGGTTGCATCTTGGCGTGTCGCTTTGGACTGAACCATCTTAATGCTGCGTTCAAACCGACGCCTTCACTAATTGTCAACAATCAATTTTCACAGATACTTTGCATCGACAAAACAATAAAAGCGGACCTAGCGGCGTTTGAATACAGACGTGCCCTTTTGGTACTGTCAAATGTTGAATATTTTTTTCATACAAATAGGGAAAGAAAATATCTCAATTCGAAAGTGTATATAGTAGGAGAAACTACTCGTGGTATGAACATTGGTTGCGGTTAGAAATCTGAAAGTTTCTATTGCAGTTTCGATATTAAAGCAATCAAATTTTATAGATAATTTGGATTAAGATCTAACAGATATATAAGTAGTGTTCTTTCGGATAGCTTAGCTACTAACTTAGTTTGCAATATTGTTATCTGGCAACCTTGTAGGAAGTTGACAGTTATGTGGAAATATTCTTACTCTTTGTATTCTTCAAAAACACTGTAAGAGAGAGTCCAAGAAGTTCTTTGGCAAATTTGTCAAAAGCAGACAGTAAAATTCTGTCAATTGGAAAAAATAATTAATGATGTATAATCAATTAAATAAATGCAAATTATTGCGATTTTAAATTGTGTAAAATATCTTTGATTTATCGGTTTGAGTTGATGTTAATACGTATCCTTTCTCATGAGTATGCACCTAATTCGAATTCGTAAATGATATAAGGTGGGCCATTTAAAATGTAAAAATTTTAATCAACTGTAAACAAATACAAATATTTTTTTTGTTGGATCGTTGAAACTTCGTCATTTAATAATGGAACGCCATTCGAAGCGTTTTCGCTTCGCCCAATGTGCTGAAGTATTTTACAGAAAAGTTGTGTTTTCAGATGTAACTCATATTCATCTCGATGGATATGACAATAAGCAAAATTGCCGCAAATGGGCCATTTTTCTTTGAAAATGAGCAAGGTGAGAGTTACGGCGCCATACTCAACGGTTTTTTGTTTAATAATGTGACATGGACGACATCTGGCATCAACAAGACGGGCCACATGTCATGCAGCTAATGCCTCCATCGATACTTTACTTAATGTTTTTAAAAATTGAATAATAAGCTGAACTTATGAGGTCATTTGGCCGCCTCGGAGCTGTAATTTGAAGTCTTTAGATATTTTCTGTGAAGAAGCATACGTGAGAAGAAGAATCAGAGATACTTGAAGCGTTGAAACATGAAATCGAAGCTGCCATTAGAGAGAAACAAACAAAAATTCACTGACAAATTTGGTTCATTGGATGAGGTAATGCCGAGCCAGAAAGATATTATTTTAAATTGCTAAAAAAATTAACCTTTTCAATAAAACCAGAAATTTGAAACATTATCAGAGCTAAAGTTAATTCAAATTTAAAATTTTGAAGACTAACTATACCTATTCTTGTTTGATAATTTTTTAGGATAAATAATAAAAAAAAAACACATCGTCCTTTAAAGCAGAGCGTGTCGTGTTAGATTTGTTGGCTTGACAAATAAGTGTGGTAACTCTTACTCGTTTCCTTACGTATTATTATAGTAGCTGGAATAATAACAGAAATACCGAAGGACCATCAGCGCTAAACGGACGCAACTGTCAAGCCATCAGCTATAATATGGCGTTTACACTACAGTCATTATTCGTAATTCGCGCTCTCATTCGTAATTTTACCCCCCATTACATTGCGAATAACGTAATTCAATATACAAAATTCTGAGAGAGAATTACGTTGTTTGGTAGTAGTTCATTTTGAATGAAATTCTGAATTAAGGTCCAATTAGTCTTGACGGCTCAAACAGCTGATTGCCTACCGTCAACCGTCAAGACTAGTTATAGCTTTACGAAGAAATCACTGCCTTCTCTAATTCTTGTAGGAAAATATCGAAGCTGCTGTCAAAATAAAAATGTAAAAATACTGATCTGCTTCTATTTACTCTCTCTTTTTCTATTCACCTTATTCCAAAAAACCTAAAGCAATGTATATATTATTATTATGATATATTGATAATTTTGTACATACCATTAGAGCTCCTAGCCTAATTAAAAAAAGAGGAATTGTAATGTAAACAAACTTATTTTTTTCTTTGGAATACCGAAGCAATAGCTACAGTCAAATCGAATTAAGTACGTGTAGTAAACAGGGTAATTCGCGTAAGTAATTCAGAGAGTAAATGAGGTAATTCGCGCTGTAGTGTGGACATGGCATTAACGACATTATAGTTTCTAACATTATCTGAGCCTCGCATCATGGTAAATTTGCCATTATCGTTCATCGTCTTTGGTGTATATGATTAAACGATAACAAAGTAATTGATGTTATCGTATTTGAACTCTGCTTGTGCTTACATTCTCAGCTGTCGAACGATGTAAACAAAAATTGTTTTTGTAAAAAGAAGAAGACTTACAATTTCATTAATTTCACCATAAAATGGAACACAAATTGAACAAATTTTGATTATTCAAGTAAAAAGTCAACTAATACCACTAATAAAAGGCTTCTGTAGAGCATAAGATGTTCATGCCAACTATAATAAAGCGAAGAATAAAAACAGAAACGTAAGAATTCCACAAATTGAAGATTTGCGAATGAAACAAGTGGATGAATGACGAGACTGGACTTGCGAAAATGTTATCACCAACAAGGTAAGTCAACATAAAATTATTATATCTTAAGATTTCTGTATGGGAAGTGGTGTTAGAAACATGTGTAGCAAACTCGACAGTGTCGCCCGTAAGAATAGCAGTGAATGAAACTATTGATCCCCAAAGAAATAGACATTTATGTATCTTAGGACCAGAAATAAGCTATAGTGCCTTTGGGGGCGGTCAGGCTACGGATAAACTGCAGCTTTATTCTTCTATGTTTCATATTTTTCAACCTTTGCTTTCATGAAAATCTAGAATTGAGGGTCATAATTTACAATATTGATCTCATGGTAATTCTATGCCGACATTGCGAAATCTTGATATTCCCTTTCATTGCCATTATTTTTACAACTGCCAGGACTTCCAAAACATGCCGCTTGTTACTTAAAAAGAGCATCAGCTTGTGCTCAAAGGCATTGTTATTTCTTTAAGGTTCCAAATTTATTTCAAGTTTATATAAACTTTTCCAGACATCCTATCTTTATTTAAACCCCTTCTTTAAATTTGTCTATACGAATCATTTGTTAAATGGCATTAACCTTAATTTGTTGGTAAATGTTCGCGATTAAAATCAATAATCCTGGCAACTTGCTGTTTTTGTTTTTGGTTTCACCACAGTCACCTGACAATTGGCATTAGTTGGACTTAAAATGTTTTAATTAATTTAACTTTATTGCGGTTTCCAGGCACACGCACATACTCACACTCCCACCAAATGCAAATAATGATTATGATAAGCCTAACTCTGCTCGCCACTCGCAATAATATATATGGTGTGCTGTGAGCGGCATATCCTGCGCAGCAATTTTTCCCCAAATATCATAATCATGTTTTTGATAACATAATCCGCCTCGTAGAACATAAATCGCCTTATCGCCATGAACATCATAATCACAATTTACCTGAGCGTACAAATTATCTATATTTTGAATTTCATTCAGGTCATGGTCATTATGGTCACACTGACAATTATCATTACGGTCGTTATAGTAGGCAAGGTTAAGCTCAAAATCCATAAAATGGCATTATAGGCAGGCCAGGCGTAAGGTTTTTATAGCGTAAACTGACACTGATTTTCGGTAGCACCTTAAGGGCATGCAGTAGACCCTATGCTAAGTATGCCGATCAATTCAGAATCACTATTCGATGCCATTGAGCGATGTCCTTGGTATGTACTTCAAGTTTGGGCTAACCATATTAAAATCTGTCCATATCGGTCGCTGTTTTTATATAAGCCATAGTTTTTTCTGATTTCCTAATTCACAGCTCTAAAAGACACATATTTCATCCGTTTTTGACAAAATTTTGTACAGATCATGACGAGCGACCGACACCTATTTTTAGTAAAATTTATCGGTCCATGTTTTCAAATAGCTCCCGCACAAGGGTGTCTCTCGATTTATAGTCCTGCAGTTTTAGAAGCCAGTAATTAAACCTGATCACGCTTAAATTGTGCATGATATTTTAAGATGGAACAATTATTAACTGCGGTAAAACTGGACCAAATAGGTCCATATTATTGTATAGCCTCCATACAATGGCCCTTGCCGATTTTAATATTTGCAGCTTAAGAAGGCGCATAAGTATTAGATCCTATTCCTACCAAATTTCGCATGAAGCGAAACACCCACACAGAGAAATAATCGGTTGACAACCGGTTCGGACTACAAAGTCTCTGTTTGACGGAAAGAATTTTAGTTGCTAAAAGCAAATTTGAACAATCTCGATGGAAATTCTGTTGGATGTACCATAAGATAGTAGATATGATATTATTTTGCTACAAATAGGCAACCAGTCGGTTGTACTTAGTAGGGACATAAATACTGTTACACATGTTTTATGCTGTAAAATGTTTTTGAACCAAATATTTTTTAATAAATTTATTGATGTATATTGTATCCAAAAAAGAATCTACTTATTCGAAATGTCCGCCTTTTGCCTTTACACACGCCTTAAGTCGCACTGGTCAATAGCTGCACGAACCTCGTCCATTGGAAACTTGGCCACAGCTCGAACCAAAGCAGTCTTAAGAGATCCAATGTTGTGGTATCTTTTGTGACAAAACCTTCTCCTCTAAAACCGTCCACAATTTGTAATCAAATGGGTTCAAATCTGAACAGCCTGAGGGCCATTCTTCAGAGGAAATGAACGGTGGCAAATTGTTTCGAAGCTAGGCCTGGGACGTTTTAGCCTAATGGGCCGGCGCAGATTTTGACTGCCAGTAAGTCATTATATAAAATGAAGCTAAATTTGGTGGCAGGATAAATATGTGAGGGCCTTAAACCAAATCCAAAACTATTTACAGTCTAGACACATTCCTGTTAGTTCGATAACGTTTAAAAATAACCCTCTATGGGGTCCGATCAACCGACTGAAATTTTCCTACTTGCTTTATATTTAAAAAGATCTTAACTGCTAGTGAGTCCTTATAAAAAATAAAGCAAAATTTGAGACAGGATAAAGATACGAACGCCTATAACTAAAACCCTTCACATGTAGACGTAGTGGTACACAGCAGCAATGCAATATCCTCAACAATTCTCGTTGCTAAGCTGGGACGTTTTAGCCTAATGGGCCGGCGCAGAATCCTGCTGGAATCCTCAACGGCTGGTTTTGGAACAGGGAGTTGTTGAGAGGCTTTACAACTGCTTCCAAAACGGTTTCTTGGTAAACTTTGGCCGATGTTTTGACTCCTTGTTCGCAAAAATGCAGGTCAGTGACCCCATCGTAAGAGACACCCCACCAAACCACGACTGGAGCTGGGTGATTACCCTTTTCCACCCTTGGGATCAGTTCAGATGCTTTCTTAGATGGCCGCGCATACACTCTATCATTTTGCTTGTTAAATTTTTCCTGAACGGTAAAAAGTTTTTTATCGGTGAACAACATTTTTCTGTGCAAGATCTCAGCGTGCTTCATCAAAAGACGTTTGCAATTTTCAATCCTATTTTTTTTTAAAGCTGCAGTCAATAAATGTCCGGTACGTCGTTTGAAAGCCCCAAGTCCCAACTCTTTTTAAGGATTCGACTCATGGACTTTTGCGTGACCTACATCTCACGGGCCATGATTTTCTGTTTTCGGAGCGGATTTCTGTGAATTCTTGATTTAACGGCTTTGATGACATGCGCTGTTCAAACAGATCGTGGGCGGCCCGACCGGTGGCGGTCTTTTACATCTCCAGTCTCCTCAAACAGTTTTATGCATTGGTAGACGAACATGCGGCTAATCCCTAGAGGCCGAAGCGTTTTGAAAATATCGCTTTATTTCATTTCACACTTGAAAAGCGCTATTACAGCGATACGGTTCTCATTATCTGACCACTCCATGATGAAAGTTGAAACAATTTTAAAATCACGTTACAGACTAACGCTATTGAGGTTAGCTTTCAAACCCCATATGACATTAACGGGGTATGTTCAGTTCTACTATTGAAATTGGTGTGTTTAATGTTGTAACAGTATTTGTGTCCCTACTAAGTACTAATGGAATGTTGTGTAAATAATCGGTTGCAGTTTTCTTACAATTGTTCCTTGGTATTAGCTATTGGCAATGCCAACAAATAGTTTTGTTCTAAAGACCATCTTGTTTTGCTGCCCCAACATAAAAACGAGAAAGATGAAAACAAATAGAAAAATTAAATAGGGACAAAAGTTAATGGATTTTCACGCTTACTGCCTTGGAAATAAAAGATATATGTCGGAAAGGCAAGTAAAATATCGTCATCTAAATGTAGTAGCCCAACGTAGACCAAATGCTGAAATTGGTCAAATTAATATTTCTCCTAACTCCAAAGCTTGTTGACTTTGCTTAATTAACCTTTAAGTAAAGTCAACGCTTGTCTATTTATTATCTAAGGACGCATGTACCGAAAATTCCAGCACTCGGTTGTGCTGAATTTGTTTTCAGGTTGCTGCTACGAGTATTCGTATAAATTTTTTGAAATAATACTTTACTGATTTTACTGATTTAAGAAAAATTTCTAGTTTGCTCCACAATGGAAGGTTGTGAAAACTCGTTTTGTTTGCCATGACTAACCTTTAAACGGGGGTATTCAATCCACGAACCCATAGTATTAATGGTCACAATATCGGTATCGTTTAGGAGACTTCAGGAATGCAAGATCATGTCCCCTTGAAACTCTAAATCAAATGAGATAGTGCCTTCTTTTCATGTTTCTAAGACAGTATTGATATCCAAGTGCATGGCTTCAACATCATGAGTGTTTGGCTTCTGACTTGGCTTTCTAGTCGCCCTTGTAAACCCTGACCTGGATAGACCCATAGAAGACTACGCCTGCAGACTTAGACTAGAGTCGCAAGGGATTCACAAATATTGTGGATTGTCAGTTACCTTATGGCTATTAGACCAAGTCGTCTCAGCGGATGTGCGCATGCCTTCTCCATACGAGGTCAGAGGTGTTCGATAGGCTTGTAAGGCCGTAGTTAAATTTCGAACTCACTTTACAGGGAGTTAGTTTTCAGTTCTCACTAAAACTCCACCGGCTTGGGTAACTCTTTTAGTGGTGCTGCTGTGCTTCAACACTAGCGCTTAAGCCTGCGATCAGAAAATCACATTATTTCAATTTGGGATTATTTATGGGATACCATACAAACTTATACGCCTTTTTAGAATGACACTGAGTGACACAAAACCCCTAGCTAAAATTGTTAGTGGCCTTTCCGAACCATTACCTACGACAGGAGGTCTCTGACAGGATGACAGCCTCTTCAACATCTGAATAAAAAAAATTGAAAAAAAAAATTAATAAAATGGTCACACCAAAAGCCACATCCTCTTTGCGTCCGCAGAGGACTTTAATATTGTAGGGAGGACAGAACGAAATGTAACTAGAGCGTTCTTCAAAATTTAATTAAAAGTCCTCTAAAGGGATGCTCCCTGAGTAGACAGCAGAATTTTATGTAGTTTTTAAAATCGGCCCGATTGAAGTCAAATTTTGCAAGTAGGATAGATGTCAGTTCACTAAAACAAATTTGAGTAGCATTACAATTTTTGTTCCTACCTTAAAGTAAAAATGTACAGTTGCAGAAAGCTAATCGATCTCTTACTAAGAACACGACGATGTTTAGCTAGCAACTGCTAGAGTGGCGCCGCACAGTGGGGTATTTGACTACCATAACGGCGCTAATTGAAAAATGAAAATAGATATTTCCGATTCTATATTGCTACTCCATAATTGTATACAAAATTGTACATCACTAATTGATAGAATGGATAAGATATGTTTTTTGCTTCTTCTTCTGTGTTCCGTCAAAAGTGGTAATTTTTTTCGATTTGTTTAAACTCTCTCAGAAAGTGATATTTCATTTGTTTCAAGTGACAATTTTTCTACTCAACCATTCGAAAACGAAATTATTGCTATGGAACATCAACGCCAGGTATTTTAGAACAAATATACATATCGGTTGTCAGTGAATATGTACTATAAATATTTTTAATTATTTTTGGAAAAAATGGTCTTAACTTAAGACATTTTTAGTACGAGTATATTTGTATATTTTTAAAAGGGGGTTTGCATTCGCAGAGTTATATTGATATAGCCTTATGTCGGTTGAAAAGATTTTTGCAGCTGTAGGTTTTTAATTCTTTTTACTCATTTCTCGGCCGATTTTATTGCAATTAACGTTTAAAGATGGACCTCTTTGAGGGCTATCATATCGATATTATAATGTTCCGCGTGGGATTTACACATCGGAAGTTATAGCTCAATATCGGATGTAAATATATATTTTTGAAACACTATAATCCTATTGTCGCCAGTTGATTACCGATTTTAATGAAATATCCCAATAGAATGGAATCGGCTAATAATCAGAAATAGTATATATAAACATTACATCTCCGGAAAGCGTCCTTTAATTAATCTCCATTTTGGGGGTACAATACCCCACTGTGCGCCGCGTGTAAAAAATGTAAGATCATTTCAAAAGTAGCAAGAGGAATTTTAATACTTCAGATAAGACAGAAGGGTCGTGTTGGCAAATGGGTGCTACTTTGGGCTTGGTAAATAGCTTAAGAAGAGAGCCTGGATGAAGTTTTTAGGAAATTTTCAAAAGGCTATTCCTTCGAAAAACTTACGGCCCCAAATGCGTAGGCGGCGGGTACATGGGTAGGACAAACCATGAGCAGTATCAGCTGCATCATGAATGTTGGAAAGCTCCTTAAAATATAACGATTGAGCTGAGTCTTTAGCCGTTAAGGCGATAGACGAAAAGCACAGACAAAGAAGACCATGACTCTGACGTCGAGTCGCAAGTGGATGATGGTAAGTGAATGCTTGCTAAGTGTAAATGATATACATATAGAGCAGGGCCAGACCTACAAGAGGCTGTTCACTCAGTCTAAATCAGAAAGTAATAGAACCATCAGCTAATCTTGACTAAAGTTTTACCATAAAAATTGCCATAAAAAATAAAATTAAATAAAGTTGGTTGTTTCTCCAACCGTTCGACATTATTAGTATGGGAGACAGCAAAACGTTCTTTTTGTTCAAAAAATATTTTAAATTTTACTGTTTCTCCTCCTTATATATGCTAAATAGTCCAGCAAGTAAAAATTTGTTATTTTCTCTTTTTACATCGACATCTTCACGTTTAGCCCGGTAGTTGGGACAGGACGGTGTGCCAACTTTGATTTCACATCACAATTTTCACATTTAAATTTTTCGAAATTTAATTCATTTCCTTTGCAATGACATTAGTGACAAAATGCTAACATTTGGTGTCAGAAACACGTTTCGAACATTAATAACTTTTCGCCATTTACATTCTACACACACAAATTCAAAAGATAAAATATAATTTCAAATGGCTGGGTGGGTGGTTGGTGCATGGGGCAGGGTAAAAGTTAATTAAAAGTTGTGTCGCTGTAATGGCATGAAATTTCAAAATAACACATTTCCGTTTTGCTGGCATTACGTATGTCGTTGTCGCGTCTTGGATTGAGGACTAAAATCGTTAAATTAGAATAGAATTATGTCGTAATAAAGAGACTTAAAATATTTAATAATGTGGTTTTTAGACACAATTATTAAGCAAAATCCTAGTTCCGAGTATAAATGGCATTTCGGTATGTGATGAAACTCGATCGAAATCGTTTTGCTTTCGATTTGAGTTTTCTAGTGAATGTTTTATGGATATGGCTTGAAAAACTTAAGCCTCTTTATTAACTTGCTCCTTACAAATTGAAATCAATCAATTAAAATTCGTTATATGTGACAGCGCATAGAGAAAGGGACCTAAGGGTAAAAAAAAATCAATTTTCACTTTTTTTTTTGATGTGGACAACATCTGAGCATCGAATGAGACCGATCCCATGCCCCAAAAGTGTTCCCTCCCAGAGATATGCGCGTTTTATGAAAGTGAAGTCGACGATTACACATTACAACAGCCAATCTGGGGGGTGAGAAATTCCAAGTCAGGGTGATGGTACTAGGTCAGTATATTAAAACCCTCAAAGGGTTTTGCGTTCGTATGTGGCAGTTTTTTTTATGACCTTTTACATTTTTTCCTTATCTTGATGTTTTTTCGCTTAGTTGTAAAATGTTGGCAAAAACGTAGTTTGACATAACTCGAGAACGACTAGTTCGATTTTGCTGAAATAAATTGAGAAAAATTAATAATTACATTTTCTTTAATCCATTAATATACTGTTTCTCTACCAAATCAACATTTTTGCAATTAGAAATAAATTTATGAAGAAAATTTTACCAAACAAATTTTTTTTTTTTTTTAAACCATATAAATCCCAAACGGAAAAACGTGTAGAGTCTTATAACTTTCACGTAAAGTCACATAACCTACACGCAGAAAAAAAGTATGGTTGGGGTGACAATATTCGAAGAGGATCATACTATTGTTGGGTATATGGTTGTGACACAACAATATTATGATACTCACAACAATAGTATGATTCACACATAACCATACTATGATCCCCACAACCATAGTATGATTTACTCACAACCATACTATGATCTTCACAACAATAGTATGATTCACACTCAACCATACTATTATCTCCACAACCATATTATGATCCTCACAACCATAGTATGTTTCCCATACAACCATAGTATGATCCTCACAACCATAGTATGATTCACACGCAACCATACTATGATCCCGACAACCATAGTATGATTCACACTCAACCATACTATGATCCCCAAAATTATTTATTAGGATTGCTTATTGTTGTTATTCAAAAATAGAGATTTTTATTAAGTATGTTATTTTAAATTGCATTACTATTAGTTCATAGCCAGATTTGAGGCCATGTTTTTATTGAACATATCATTCAAGAAACAAAAATATATATTCCAACGGTCAAAAATACTTTTAGTTGCCAGCAGGGATGAATTAAACCCAATGATCAATGGCTATATACTTAAGTGCAGGCAGATTTTAAATAAACGAGAACCAGTCGGTACTAGAGTATTTCACCAAACAAAGTAAACACAATAAAAATCCCTCGAACTACCTTCCGATTTTTTAATGGATGTGTTTTTTTTTTGTATATCAAAAAAAACATACGCACACACATGCATGTATGCTCTATAAAACCTGTTTTGTTTTGTTATGTTCATAGTCGCAACCATACTGCATGATTGCCGTAATCAAATTATTGTTAACGTAAATTTTAAACAACAATTCTTTTGTTGCACCAACCATGTTTATATTGTTGCTACAACCATATTTTCATTTCTTAATTTGGCAATAATACTATTGTTACATTTCAACAATAGTAATATTGTCACAATCATATTGTTGTCAAAATGAAATTCATAAAACAATACTATGGTTGCGACGAACATGCTTTTATTGTAGAGAGCATACTATTGTTGCGGTGACCATAGTGTAACCATATCTTTTCTCTGCGTGTATAAACAAAATGCGACATAGATCATAAAAATCGATTAACGCGCTCTGCTTTTATTTACAATTAAGTAACTTCACTTAATTGTAAATAAAAGCAGAACGCGTTAATCGATTTCTATGATCTATGTCGCATTTTGTTTATAGGTTACTAGTCGTTCTCGAGTTATGTCAAACTACGTTTTTGCCAACATTTTACAACTAAGCGAAAAAACATCAAGATAAGGAAAAAATGTAAAAGGTTATAAAAAAAACTGGCACATACGAACGCAAAACCCTTTGAGGGTTTTAATATACTGACCTAGTACCATCACCCTGACTTGGAATTTCTCACCCCCCAGACAATAACCCCAAAAATGTTCCACAGTGTTATAAGCGCAAATAGAAAGGGACCTAATCTTTAAAATGGCTCTCCTGAAGAAAACTGGTTTTCACCCTTAGGTCCCTTTCTATTTTGCGCTTCACATATCACGATTTATTCAAAATTTAAATACCAACATCATTTTGCTTTCGATTTGAGATTTCAAGCGATTTGTTTTGTGGATATGTCTCATTGTATGTGTCCATATTGATTTGCTTCACAGGAACTAAAATTTATTTATTCAAATTTATTATATCACGATTTATTTAAAATTTAAAAATAGTATTCGGTTTGCTCTCGTTTTGAGATTTCAAGCGATTTGTTTTGTGACATATCCACTTGAGATCTTAGAATTAACATTTTATTTTATGCGTGTTTGCTCTATAGAACTAAAACTAATTTATTAATATCCATTATATCACGAATTTTTCACAATGTAAATATCAAATCGAATACTTGATCATGTGAATTACTTATGTCAACCGTTCTCCTGTACAGAATTTACAGTGAAGATGGTCAAAGGTATACATTAGTCCTTTGTCAATATACTTAGTAGAGACATAAATACTGTTACCCACATTTTATGCTGTAAAATTAAAAGTACTAAATGTTTTTTAAATGTTTTTTTATTGATGCATATTTTATCCAAAAATAATCTACTTATTCGAAATGCCCGCCTTTTGCCTTTACACACGCCTTAAGTCGCACTGGCCAATCGTCAATAGCTGAACGAACCTCGTCCATTGGAAAATTGGCCACAGCTCGAATCAAAGCAGTCTTAAGAGTTCCAATGTTGGGGTATCTTTTGTGACAAAACCTTGTCCTCTAAAACCGTCCACAATTTGTAATCGAGTGGGTTCAAATCTGGACTGCCTGAGGACCATTCTTCATTGGAAATGAACGCTGGCAAATTGTTTCGAAGCCAGGCCTGGGACGTTTTAGCCTTATGGGCCGGCGCAGAATCCTGCTGGAATGTCCATGGCTGGTTTTGGACCAAGGAATTATAAAAAGGCTTCACAACTGCTTCCAAAACGGTTTCTTGGTAAACTTTGGCCGTTTTTGACTCCTTGTTCGCAAAAATGCAGGTCAGTCACCCCATCGTAAGAGACACCCCACCAAACCACGACTGGAGCTGGGTGATTACCTTTATCCACCCTTGGGATCAGTTCAGATGCTTTCTTAGATGACCGCGCATACACTCTATCATTTTGCTTGTTAAATTTTTCCTGAACGGTAAAAAGTTTTTTATCGGTGAACAACATTTTTCTGTGCAAGATCTCAGCGTGCTTCACCAAAAGACGTTTGCAATTTTCAATCCTATTTTTTTTTAAAGCTGCAGTCAATAAATGTCCGGTACGTCGTTTGAAAGCCCCAAGTCCCAACTCTTTTTTAAGGATTCGACTCATGGACTTTTGCGTGACCTACATCTCACGGGCCATGATTTTCTGTTTTCGGAGCGGATTATTGTTATTTCTTGATTTAACGGACCGGTGGCGTTATTTTACATTTCCTTCGCAAACAGTTTTATGCATCGATAGACGAACATGCGGCTAATCCCTAGTGGCCGGAGCGTTTTGAAAATATCGATTTTTCATTTCACACTTGAAAAGCGCTAGTACAGCGATACGGTTCTCATTATCTGACCAATCCATGATGAAAGTTGAAACAATTTTGAAATCCTGTTACAGACTAAGGCTATTGAGGATAGCTTTCAAAACCCATATGACATTAACGGGGTATGTTCAGTTCTACTATTGAAATGGGCGTGTTCAATGTTGTAACAGTATTAATGTCCCTACTAAGTATGTCCCTACTAAGTAAATGAAAATGAGCTTCATCACTCATGCGTTAAAATAATTGATCGCAGATTTAAATAATAAAATTCTATTATTCTGGATCTTTGTTCAGTTGTGAATCTCTCCATTGTTATTCTTATAATCTGAAAAAAAACGTATATAAACAAAAAAGTTATCTAATTTTTAAACCCCATGGTAATTTTTGTCTTACCCTGTACAATTAAAACGATCATATCAAACTGAGACCTTGTTTTTGTTAGAGATGATAAAAATATATGAAGTCCATGTCGGTATGTATAGTCGTTTCTATAAGCATTTGTGTATTTTGTTGGGCTTCACCCATCCGTTGTTTTGCCCAATTTAAACCTGTTTTTCAAAGAACTTGTTTTGTAGATTTATGACCATTGCCTGTATAGTTTTTTTTTGTTTAAACCAAAATCTCTTACATTTTTTTTGTTTGTTGAGCTCATAGCCCGAAAAACTTTTATGATCGTGTTTTTAGTTTTTTATATGTTTTTTTCATTCTTTTTCGGCGATGCTGTGAAAATTTTCCATATTCTGTTGTATTATTTAAATTTTTATCATGTATGAAAGGCATAGAATGGAATGTACGAATGCGAACACAAACGAGTATGGAATTTTTCCATGTTAAATTTTACTCAATTTTTGTGTGTGTATTCTTTTTTGGGGTAGGAATTTTTTTCTGCAATTCAATACAATTTGTTTGTTTTGTAAAAGCAGCACAAAAACAAAAATGAGAAAAAGAAATTGAATGCTAAAATCTACATTTGATTGTAATTTGTTGGGGAGTTTGCGAGGGGTTGTTTGCCACACAGCAATAAATTGATTCGCATTTAGTTGAACGGCAAATGGCAATTTATTTCTGTCACCTCAATTCATTAGAAATTGCATACAATTTCATGCATGATTTGAAATTGTAGCAATTTTAATACGATTAAAATTGAACACACCATAAATTAAAAACCTATTGAAGGTAGGCAAAATTTTGTGGCGAGAAAAAGTCAGCTACACCGGGGTTTTTAATGGTGGTGGATTTTTTTAATAATGCCATTTATTTATATGACATTACTTTGTTAGATTTTGTCTGATCTTATCTACGAGGGCGGTTCGGAAAGTTCTTAGCCTAATGTCCGGTACGTCGTTTGAAAGCCTCAAGTCTCAAGTCATCTTACGGGCCATGATTTTCTGTTTTCGGAGCGGATTTCTGTAATTCTTGATTTAACGACTTTGATGACATACGGTGTTCGAACAGAGCGTGAACGGCCCGAGCGGTGCGGTCTTTTACATCTCCAGTCTCCTCAAACAGGCTAATCTCTAGTGGGCGGAGCGTTTTGAAATTATCGCTTTTTTCATTTCACACTTGAAAAGCGCTATTACAGCGATACGGTTCTCATTATCTGACCACTCCATGATGAAAGTTGAAACAATTTTAAAATCCCGTTAAAGACTAACGCTATTGAGGTTAGCTTTCAAAACCCATTAACAGGGTATGTTCAGTTCTACTATTGAAATGGGTGAGTTCAATATTGTAACAGTATTTATGTCCCTACTAAGTACAAAATAGAAATTTTTCTACACTAAGTGTGAAAAGTAATTTCACTTAAATGACCCCGCGATTGTGGCTAAAATGACTGTATCATCTGCATAGGTTGTAATCGTAACACCATTGTTTGTGCGAATATCTGAAGTATATAATACTAGTCCCATTACGCTGCCTTGCGGGACCCCAGATTTAATATTGCCGATTTCGGAGTCCTCATTGTTTATGTTTTCCAAAAAAGTTCTGTCACTCAAATAAGATTTAAGCAGAAGATAGAATGGAGCAGGTACATTTAATTTCAATTTATATAACGAACCGTAGTGCTACACCTTGTCGAAAGCTCGTCTAGAAAACCCGAAATGCAGTATTGTTTTGCCTCTAAGAAATTTCTTATTACATTGACTACTCTATGGCACTCTTCTGCTGTACCATGACTGTTCCGAAAGCCGAACTGGTGATCAGGCATAATGGCTAGGGTTTCCAGTATAGGAAGCAGCCTTTTTTGGAAAAGTCTCTCAATCAGCTTAGATAAAACAGACATTAAACTGATCGGTCTACACGCAGAAAAAAAGTATGGCATCATACTATTGTTGGTTATATGGTTGTGGCACAACAATATTATGATCATCACAACAATGGTATGGTTCACACACAACCATACTATGATCCCAACAACAATATTATGGTCATCACAACAATCGAATTATTCACACACAACCATATTATGATCCCCACAACAATATTATTATTCACACTCAACCATACTATGATCCCCACAACCATATTATGATCCTCATAACAATAGTATGTTTAACATACAACCAAAATATTTTTAACATACAACCACAGTAAGACTCACGCACAACCATACTATAATCCCCAAAATTTTTTGTTAGGATTTAATTCAGTTGATATTAAACAATAGATATTTTATTGTAAATAATAGTAAATTATGTAAAAATACATTAAACTCTTAATAATAGGAGTGATTTTTTTAACTGTAAAAAAATTCACTTATTACAAATATTTCAGTTTTACTAATCCAAAGTAGTTTTTTTTGAAAAAATTTAATTCAAATATACAAGGTACTATTATTGCGTAAGATTCGTAACAATAACATTGTCAAATCAAAAAAATATTATGATTTTATCAGTATGATTGTCGCAATCATATTATTGTTAACATAAATCCAAAAAACAATAGTTTTGTCGTACCAACCATATTTATATTGCTGTTACAACCATATTTTCATTTTTAAATTTGGCAACAATACTATTGTTACATTACAACAATAATAATATTGCCTCAATCATAGAATTGTCAAAATGAAATTCAAAAAAACAATACTATGGTTCCGAGGATCATACTTTTATTGCAGAGAACATACTATTGTTACTGTGACCATATAGTAACCATATCTTTTCTCTGCGTGTATGGGAGTTGATTGCGTTTTCAGGTTTATTGGGTTTAAAAACTATTATAATTTTTGCACATTTCCATGGGGTAGGAAAATGTGTGAGGTCTAATCCAGTAGATTTTTTGGAATTTAGTTTCTTAACTTCTTTTAGAATTTCCTGCATTCTCAACGGTTTTATTGGTAAGCACATTTGGCATGGTACATCCACGAAGTCCACAATATCAGTTACATCCTGCATTTGACAATACGAAAGAGGTTCAAATGTTTCCTCCAAATAAGTTTTAAAAGCTGATGATTTGGCTTAATCTGATCTGCACCATACACCGCTCCTTTATTGGTATGTTCCTTTTTTGAGGCCACTTTTTTATATTTTTTTTATTTGAAGTATTGAATCTGCTCCAAAGGAGACTAACAATAAGTCTACGAATCTTAAGTATAATTCAATAATGAATCCTAGTATGGATTTCTTGTAATGTGGATCTCTGCTAATTGGCAGGAATTTAAATTAATTTGGGCAAAATAGTATATAACTGGTATGGATCACATGTCTGAGAATTTTAAACCTGGTTTGGCTTAAACCTCGTAATAAAGGGCCAGAGGACCCTTCGCGATATTATGTAGAGTGAACAACTCTAGTTATGTATGTATAACGGATAACTCTAGAATAGCAGAGTGGACTACGTAATTTAGGTTTTGTAGGTTTTTCGCGTTGACTGTTTTAATGATCACGTATGAGAGCATTTAAGCCACGTGACGTAGAACAAAGGATGTGTTCGTCCGCGATTGATATTGACTGTTTTAAAGATCACGTTTAAGAGCATTTAAGCCACGTGACGTAGAAAAAAGAATTCTACACAGTCTTTCGGGCGCGTGTGTTCGCGATTACTGTTACGTCTTAAAGAGCTTGGACGGCACAATAATTGTCTAGCAAGTATGTTATCATGACGTTCGAGCTTCTCTTTGTGCTTTATATTGATTTTTTGAATTGTCTCTTTAACGAGAGGTATTTGTAAGTCCCGGTGGATGTTTTCATTCCTCATATACCAAGGGGCACCGGTAATGAGCCGCAATGTCTTCGATTGGACTCTTTGAATTGTGTCAAGATTGCTCGAGCTTGCTTTGCCCCATGGCTGGGCACCGTATAACCAGATAGGTTTGATTGCACTGTTGTATAGCAGGACCTTATATTCAAGGCTTAGTTTTGAGTTCGCGTTTAGGAGCCAGTGAAGTTGATGGACCTTAAGTTTCAGTTGAGTTTTCTTGGTTTCGATATGACTTCTCCAGGTGAGTCGGCGATCCAGGTGGATTCCAAGGTATGTAACATGATCAGATTGAGAAAAAGGGATATTGTTCAGTTTCAATGTCAGACAAGTGCTAAAATTCAGTGTGAAAGTTACCTGTGTGCATTTAGCCTCATTGACTTTTATTCTCCAGTCGGAGAGCCAAGTTTCTACTCGCCTGAGATGTACACCTAGATTCATAGATGCAATATCCTGCTTTTTATGTGCGGCCATTATAGCGGTATCGTCGGCAAAAGTGGATGTTAGCCACTTAAGATATTTTATAGCCACTTAAGATATTTTATAGCCACTTAAGTTATTTTATAGCTCTGTAGAGGTTATGATCATTGTTGTTTGTATGACTTAAATTGCATAAGCATAATTTTTAATTGATTTGCAGCTCTGTTGAAGTTTATTTTTATCAAATGGACTTCTTGACCTTTGCCAAATTTTACGAAGACGCCTTTTCTTGGAAATAAGTTGCCTAATTTAAATAAATGTTTGAAAGCTGAAGACATTTTTAGCTTGCTCTGGTGAAGTAGGTCGAAAGGCAGCTTCATGAAGAAGTTTTGTGAATGTTTGTACAGCATAATCCACATATCTGTCACTCTTAATTTTTATATTTAAATCCAAATGTTCTTCAATATACCTTCGAAACAAATCAATATCAGTTTTAGAAGTTTTGGTTCTATAATTTAATATAATTTGTTAAAAAATACCTCAAAGGTCTTAGCAAACAGCTTTTTGCCTCAACTGACATTTTTTGAGTTAATACACTTTTGTGGAATACGTGCAACATGTTCTATAAAATACATTGAAACTTCCCCTCCCTTTCAATGCTTGTCTTGGCCCGGCTTATATCTCTATATGCCATTTAAACTTGAATTTTATGGGCAAATATTCCTTTAAGAGAAATATTTGCCAACGTAAATTTAGCTTAGCTCCCAGTGCTTTGCTGGGAAAGCACACAAAGTTTTATTAAAACAAACAAAAAATAATAAAAGAATAGAAAAATAGCAAAAATACAAAAAAGCTTATTTGTATTCGGTGCAACTACAAGAAATATATTTTATTAAGAATTTCTTTAAACAATGTGAGCTCATATCTTAGGGAGGCAGAAGAGGCTGAGGTTGGGGGAGCGGCTACATTTTCCAAAAGCTTGTTCTTTGTGAAAGCTGACGTTGCTGCTGTTGTTGGCCACATGATATAATAAAACTTATTATAGCTACTTTGTTCTTCTTGTAGTTATTGTCTTTTTTTGGTTTTGGCAGCAATACAAAAGCCATCTAATAACGCCAATGCTCTATTTCTTCTTGGATATAGATATTCTCGGCTGTGGGTGTGGGTTGGTTTTTTTTTTAAAGTTATTGTTTTTGTTGTCAAGGTAATCATTATTAAGGAGGCATTGGCTATGGCCAAGGCAAGGTGGTTGGCGTTGATGTTGCTGTTGTGGTGGCAGTTTCCCAAATGACAACATTCTTTTCCAGGAGCTGCCAAAGAACAAGGGCCATTCAGAGAATACAATATTCATAACAATGTGTTGGGTGTTTTTCTTCTGCTTTCTTTCGGGAAAGTTTAGATGAGTTCACCAAACAATGACACCTGAGCCAGCTGAAAGGAGAAAGGGAAGGGAGGAGGTGAAGATTTTCGGTTCGTTGCCTTTTTTATTGGCAGTTTAAGGTCTGTTTTTTTTTTTGGGTAAAGGTACATTAGGTTTGTTCGACCTACAAAGCTTTAGCTGGTGTTTTCAAAACAGATTTATTCAAAGACCTGCTCCTTTGTTGCCTATAGATTTGTCCTTTTATTTATTTCTTTAATATTTCCCTTAAAGGGAATTGGTTGATATTGCGCATGCAAATGAGCAAAATCGTACCCAAGGAAAAACAAACTTTAGGGAGACTTAATAAACTTCAGAAAAATTGAACCGAAATTGTAAGGATCGTAAGCTAGCAACTACTAAAGGGCCCCACGAAAAAAGAAAGGCAATTGCTTTCGTATAATTCGGTTTTCCCCTAAACCAAAAATCAATGTCATCAGTGAAATAATACTAAGCATCCAGGTGGAAAATAGGTGCTACTTTGGGTTCGGTAAACAGCTAAAAAGCAGATTCCCTTCTCGAAAGACAAAGATTGGACAATGATCCAAAACACACTTAGCATATTGTAAAAAAGTTGTTTCAAAAACACGGCGTTGATGTTATGACATGGCCAGCAAAATCTTCGGATCTCAATCCAATAGAAAATTTGTGGAAAAAAGTGATGGATAAAGTTGGACCACAAGAATTGAGTAATAAGGATTAATTATGGAAAAAAATTAAAAGTGCATGGTATTCTATAAGTTAAGTCTATGTAATTAATTCCGTTTAATTTAAGATATGTGACAGCGCATAGAGAAAGGGACCTAAGGGTAAAAAAATCAATTTTATTTTTTTTTTCGTTTTTTGATGTGGACAACATCTGAGCATCGAATGAGACCGATCCCATGCCCCAAAAGTGTTCCCTCCCAGAGATATGCGCGTTTTATGAAAGTAAAGTCGACGATTCTAAGCTCAAATAGAAAGGGAACTAATCTTTAAAATGGCTCTCCTGAACAAATCTTTTCATCAACTTTTCACTTTTTTTTGATGTGGACAACATCTGAGCAATCTGAGCGAATGAGACCGATCCCATGCCCCAAAAGTGTTCCCTCCCGGAGAGATGCGCGTTTTATGAAAGTGAAGACGACGATTCTAAGCGCAAATAGAAAGGGACCTAATGTTAAAATGGCTTTTCTGAACAAAACTGGTTTTTAACCTTAGGCCCCTTTCTATTTTGCGCGTCACCTATATTTTTTAAATTTTTTTTATTTCGAACCCTAGGTGTGCTGATGACGTGTTAAGCAGTTGTTGTACTATGCTGCTGGCGGAACTCATGTTGCTAATCAGCACATGAAAGGTGTTCACTCGGGTTGGGGAGGAGCAGTGCTTTAAGTGTTTGCTACTGGCAAAAGCAAGGAGATCAGCCTAAACGATTCTCCTTTGGTTGCGTCTTTGCCTGGCATCAGTAGCGGTACCACTCTACCCACTTTCCAGGCTAAGTAAGTGGCTAACGAAAGATTGAGCACTTTGGTCATGTACTCCACTCACTGGGTATCCAAGGGCATCAAAATCAGCATTGAGATTCCGTCTGGACCCAGCGCTTTTAATGACTCTGTGCTGACATTGACAACTTCAACAACGGTAAATTTTGGTGGTGTCTCTTCGACTCGGAGAACGCGGATAAAACGTAATACTCCGCCTTATCACTCTCTAAGCGTTCAAAAAGGCAGTTAAAATAACGCGCACTGCTTTGGATCTGTCGCTGTCCTATCTCCGAACGTGACGGCTGTTCGATCATCCCTTCCAGGGTTAGAAAGCAGTTTGACCGTTGTCTTCAATTTATCAATTCCGGAACTTAAGCTGCACTGCTTTTTGTGATCTAGACATTTGTTCCGCTTATAATCGTTGACCAACCTACTGTTCGCAGACTTGAGATCCCTTATTCCGGGGTTAGCACGGTTAGAGCGGCGAATGTCATCACACTCATGTGCTGGTCCCGCTGCCTCTGCTGTTAAAATTTGGCGTATTAAGGGTGTTGACCAGCAGGAATATAGCGAGCGGCTGCTGTTTTAATGATGGCCCGGACTTTCTTCTCGACTGCCCGAATATGCGGCGGAATGGGTAGATTACTAAAGCTGCGGGTGGTGGCTTCTCTGAAGGCATCCCAATCAGCACGGTTAGAGCGGCGAATGTCATCATACTCGTTTGCTGGTTCCGCTGCCTCTGCTGCTAAATTTTGTCGTACTAAGGGTGTTTGACCAGCAGGAATATAGCGAGCGGCTGCTGTGTTAATGATGGCCCAGACTTTCTTCTCGGCTGCCCGAATATGCGGCGGAATGGGTAGATTACTAAAGCTGCGGGTGGTGGCTTCTACGAAGGCATCTCTGTACGGCGTACAGAGACTATGAAGTCTGATAGTCTGTTGATGAAGAGAACTATGGCAAGGGTGTCTGATCCTAAAGAGATGCCAGGTGACGTCGTTTTTAGGTTCAGGCGATGTCATAGTTATATCTGGCGAGCTATGGCAATCGCCCCTAATCCTTATTCACTGTGCAGAACGTAGAGCAATCAACTTGCTCTGCCAAAGCTATGCCCCTCTGGTCGTTGTCTAGGAGAGAATGCCACAGTTCGTGGTTAGCATTAAAGTCTTCTTGGACCAAAAGGTTATTGCCTTGTAGCAGATTGCTAATGTCGAGGGCATAACGCGGCGCCCATCTACCAACCGGCGGGATGTATACATTAATACAGCTCTATCTCGGCATTGTCAGACTTGACTGCTAGCCACATACATTCCATGTATGGGTCTCTAGAGTCAAACTCAGGCAAGATAGGTCTGTACTCCACAGAATAGTCCAACAGTAAAACAAGTCCTCCATCTCCACATTTCGTAAGATCCTTACATAGGACGTTGTAACCGTTGTTGTTGTTGTAACAACAAAAAATGGACGAACAAAAAACATATATTGTTGAGGTGACTGCCCCTGGCCGAAGAGTTTCGGGTCAATCCGGTACATAGAACCGGCAGTCGCGGGATTGTTGTATCCGCCATTCACCTTAATGCTTCTCCTGCGCATAAATTGTGTTAGCTTACTGATTTTGTGGCGTAGACTATTGCAATTAAATTGCAGGTGATGTATAGGGTGATCTATCTAGAGGTATTTTTTCAGAACAAAAAAAATATAAAAATTCAAATCAAGTGTGGAATCTTTATTAGTAATTTGAAAGGACATTTTATGGCATTTATTTTTTGAACATAATTTCCTTTAAATGTTGGCCACAACTTCGCCTCAGGGTTTCCATTCTGAGGGTTCAATTTTAGATGACTCGTTCGAACATTTCGACCGGTATAGCTTTAATGACACGCGTAATGTTGGCTTCCAAAACCTGAATCGTAGTTGGTTTGTCAGCATAGACTTTGAACTTTACGTAACCCCAAAGAAAAATGTCTAAAGGTGCGATATCACTCGATCTAGGCGGCCAACTCACCTGTCCAAAACGTGAAATTAGCTAATTTTCGAACTGACCTCTTAATATATCCATTGTTTGATCAACTGTATGGCAAGTGGCACCGTCCTGTTGAAACCAAGTGTCGCCAAGATTACGGACTTCAATAGCAGGTAGCATAAAGATCGACATAATGGCGTGATAGCGAGCACCATTCACGGTTACGTTCCGGCCATCATCATTTTTGAAAAAATATGCACCGATGATTCCAACAGCTTATAAACTGCACCAAACCGTGGTTTTCTCTAGGTACAATGGCACCTCTTGAACCTCTTCTTGTTGCTCTTCAGCCCAAATGCGGCAATTTTGTTGTTGTTGTAACAACAATATATTTATTTTGAAGTCTTGTTCGTCTATGGGGGATCTGCTTCGATATCCAGGTGAAGGAAACGCGCCATTTGAACTGGATGCGTCCACAGAGACCCGGGGGTCAGCTGAGTGGGCTTGGCCGGACAATAGGAGAGATGCAGTACATCATGTGGTCCCTGATGGCAGGCGGGACAGATGTCCGGAACGTTAGCATCAATTCGTGCCCAGTAAGAATTGAGGCGGCTGCACCATACAGATCTCAGCTGCGCCAGAACCACGCGCCGAGGTAGTACCTTCTCCTCAGGTGAAATCTCCGGGGGATGTTCCCCTAGCACTACATTCACACGTTAGCTGGATAATTTTTGTTTATTGACTTTGCCGTTGAGCCAGAAGTAGGCCTCATCATTGAACAACATTTTGGTCGAAAATTGCGGATCTTCCCGTTTCTTATCGAACGCTCATTTCCATAATACAGTTCCCAACATTTGAAGGAAATCATTTTTAAAAAATAGATGCCATCAAATGTCCCTTCAAATTACCAATAAAGATTCCACACTTGATGTGAATTTTTATATTTTTTTTGTTCTGATAATATACCTCTAGATTTATCACCCTATATTTGATGATGCTGCTGGATGACGACAACGACAAAGGTGTAGACGGCGACAACGACACCAAATATAGAGACCCACTGCAGATTACGTTGACACAGAAAGACCCAACAAAGTCCGTTTCGCTATACTCCTTGATGTGCTGAACAGCTCACAAGTGCACCCACTCCATTCAGCGATTACATCTAACAGACGTTGATGTTCTGACAAACCGAGCAGATTTAAGATCCGTGGTTTTCTTCCATTCCAGCTTGGACCCGTAATATTTGCCACAGGCATTTCAGGAAGTGCTGTTCGCACGACAAAAAAAAATGGAGAAACAGAAAACACTTACTGTTGAGGCCGAAGAATGTCTGTTTCGGTTTAATCCGATGCATAGAACCGTCAGTCGTGGTATTGATCTATTATTTTTAGCTTCTTCAGGTGGTTTTTCTGCATTGCCTGTTTTTTTGGGTATAATACAGCCAACCCTGCCCGACTTCAGTTTTTTTTTTTTTTATTCTTCTTACTTCATTTAAATGTACAAGGGCATATCAATAAATTCGTGACATTTCCAACTTCCCACGTAGCTATATGAAATGCAACTCTGCTCCCATCAAGTACCATCTGTTAATACACGCAGAAAAAAAGTATGGTTGTGGTAACAATATTCGAAGAGCATCATACTATTGTTGGTTATATGGTTGTGGCACAACAATATTATGATCATCACAACAATAGTATGGTTCACACATAACCATACTGTGATCCCCACAACAATATTATGGTCCTCGAAACAATAGAATTATTCACGCACAACCATACTATGGTCCCCACAACCATATTATTATTCACACTCAACCATACTATGATCCCCACAACCATAGTATGACTTACACACAACCATACTATGATCCCCAAAATTTTTTAGGAAAGGAGTGATTTTTTTAACAGTAAAAAAATCATTAAAAATATTTCAGTTATACTAATCCGTAGTTTGTTTTGGAAAAAATTAATTTACATGTAAAAAGTACTGTTACTGCGTAAGATTCGTAAAAACATTATTGTCAAATTAAAAAAATACCATTTTGCCGGTATGATTGCCGTTATTTTATTGTTAACATAAAACCTATGGAAACAATACTTTTGTCCCACCAACCATATTTATAGTGTTGCTACAACCAAGTTTTCATTTTTAAGTTTGGCAATATTGCCGCAATCATACTGTTGTCAAAATGAAACTCAAAAAACAATACTATGGTTGCGACGACCATACTTTTATTGCAGAGAACATACTATTGTTGCCGTGACCATATAGTAACCATATCTTTTTTCTGCGTGTAGACTACTGTCAAATTCGGAGAGAGTATCGTCATTTAGTTTAACAGCTGTTCAAAACATACAATGTATCTATGCATCTTGTATCTTAAAATCTTGCCTCGATATTGATCATCATTATCTGTTAGTTTTACCTGCTTTAGGTGGTTTTCTGAATAGCAAGTGGGGTGCAGGGTATAACATAGTGAACTCCGCCCGACTTTAGCGTTTATTACGCTACTTCCTTTTTATAAATTTAACATCCATTACTATTGACAAACACTTTATATACTAGAATCCTTTATATATTTTCCATCTTCCATATATAAAAAAACAGCAGTCCTTTATCGACAACCCACTCCATAAATCCAGTTTAAGTGCGTCGCCATTCAGTTCACTTATATAGTCGACGGCGATCATTTAAAAATCTCATTTTCTGTATTTGTGAAGTGTATCTAAGATTCGACTTACCCCAATAGTGTATTAATCCAGCTTGTTTTCGTTAATCTATAAAAAAAACGAAAGCAAAATGTTAACGACAGCTTTGGCTTTTGGAAATATTTGTTTTGTTTTATTGTCAATAATAAATGATTTTTGTATGACTTTTGCAATGCCACTGAAAGTTAAGATACATCCTAAAGATAACAACAACTGTTTCATTTCCCGTTGGCTGGAAATTTAAGGATATCACTTAATACAGTAAACAACTTTATTAACATATTTTTGAATGAAAGTCTGAGCGGTCAGGGCAGCAAGAGTGAGGAGGCAACGAATTAAATAAACTGACCCAGTTTCAGTTTTATGATGGGTTTTTGTTTGGCAACACCACTTGCCGCCATACGTTGTGTGCACTTCTTTCACCGCCCCCCTTCCTCTCTGCTGAGGTAAACTTTCCCTTTTTGCGGTATCTGTCGATAAATTTTTATTTATTGATTAATTTTCCATGTATTCATATAAATTATTGTCAATTAACCATTCAGTTTTTTTCATTCATTCCTTCTTTTTTTCGATATTATTTATATTTGCTTTTGATTTCACAACAACAACAAAAAACAAGAAAAGTTTTCTGTTTTTCACAATTTCGCTCGTCATTATTTATGAGTTGTTCGGCAGGAGGCTTGAGAGTTTGCTGGTTGCTGTGCTCCTGCTACTGTTTGTTCGTTTCCGTTTCCTCTTTAGTACTCGTACCGGGCCCAGCCGGTGAGCGTTGTTCACGTCGATTTTTGTTTGTTTGTTCAGCTTGTGCTCAATGAATTTTCATTTATCGCCCCAACTATATAGTATAAAAGCATATATTGCGATATTTTTTCGCATTCTCGTATGCCTACATTATGAATACGACGAGTGAGTTGCGCACATGCTGTGCTCAAATAAATCTGATTGAATTTAAAAAAATTGTTCTTCATATGTACATATGAATGTATGTATATATTTTTACATGATTAAGCATGTTCGATTTTTGCTTTCCGCTATTGAATTAATAAAGTGGAAGAAATTAATGACAGCCCATGGTATGGCCAACAAACAAACAAAAACACAACAAGGAGGAGCCAAAGGAAAAGGGAGAAGGATAAGAGGGATAAGTGTTAAAAAAGTGGATTGGGATAAACTTAAAGGAGGGAAAAGTGGAAATAAACTCGAAGGATATATCATTGATTGGCTGTTCAAATGTTTTCATAAGTGTCGAAAGAACCGGGGTTTTCAGAGGTTAACTCAGTCCTTGTGGGGGGGGCAATTTTTACCTCTGGACCGATCTGATCAATGGCTTCAAATGTACATGGACAAATAACGATTTGGCTAGATTGGGGTGACGTTTCCTATGTTCAAAAATCTTACCCATTTTAACAAGGTCCAAAACAAATAAATGTTTAAAGAAATTGAAATATGAACTTATTTTTAAAATTTGGGAACACTTACTTACGAGGGCGGTTCGGAAACTTCTTAGCCTAGCACAAAAAGCGCGGTATAAACAGAAAAAAGTTAAGTGTTTTGGAAACTTCCATCTCTGCTATGAGCACATGTTAAATTTTTTTTCGATCTGGCAACTCCTTCATATAGAAACAGGTGTTCACAAAAGACGCATCCGCGATTTTTTTACATGGGAAAAATTAGAAATGCGTGGTGTCATTAAATATTTACATAAAAAAGGTTTATCGGGACAAGAAATTCATAATGATATGGTGAATGTGTTAGGCGTAAGTGCTCCTTCATATGCAACAGTAAAAAATTGGGTTGCTGAATTTAAACGTGTTCGTACAAGCATTGAATATGAACCACGTAGTGGACGTCCAAAAACAGCAACAACAACAGAAATTGTAGCCAAAGTGCATGATATGGTATTAAATGATCGACGAATAAAAGTGCGTGAAATAGCTTATATCATGGGCATCTCAAATGATCGAGTCCATTTAATTTTGCATGAAGAACTACAGATGAAAAAGCTTTCTGCAAGATGGGTGCCGCACTTGTTTACAGTCGACCAAAAACGCATAAGAATGAACATTTCTCAAGCTTGTTTGGATCGTTTTCAGCGAAATAAAATGGATTTTAAGCATCGTTTCATAACTGTTGATGAGGCATGGATCCACCACTATACTCCAGAGACAAAAGAACAATCCAGACAATAGACTGAAGCTGGAGGAAGTGGAAGGCAAAAACGATTGAATTGTTCTAGCCTTTCACTTCCTGCTTATGGCAACGGTTTTTTGGGACTTCAAAGGTATTTTTTTGATTGACTATCTGCAAAAGGGTAAAACAATAAATTCAGAGTACTATTGCAACTTTTAGGTCAATTAAATGTACAAATTCGAGAAAAACGTCCTGGCTTACAACACAAAAAAATAATTTTTCATCAAGACAACGCACCAGCGCACAAGAGTGTTTTAACAATGGCTAAAATCAACGAATTAAAGTACGAGTTGCTTGACCATCCACCTTATTCTCCTGATTTAGCTCCCAGTGACTTTTACCTGTTCCCAAATCTAAAAAATTCCTGGCTGGCAAGCGTTTTACCTCAAATGAAGATGCAATTACAGTTGTAAACCACTATTTTGAAGACCTTGAGGAAAACTATTTTAATCAAGGGATAGAATTGCTAGATAAGCGTTGGACTAAGTGTATTGAAGTTTCAGGAGATTATATTGAAAAATAAAAATATTTTTGAAAAACTAACTATTCTCTTTCATTGATAGGCTAAGAACTTTCAGAACCGCCCTCGTAGAGCTGCTCAAGGGCCAAATTACGTAACTTTTGATTCAGAAAATATTTTACATTCTTAGGCAAAATGCTAAAAACCGAATGCCGGGCTTTTACTTATAATACTTGGTTTAAAAAAGAAACCGAAATGCCGGTTTTCCGAAAATCCCATTTTTTACTCTAGTAAGGGCGGTGGAGGGTATATAAGGTTCGGCCTGACCGAATGACTTGAACAGTTGTTATTCTGGCTCGAGACCTTTATGTTGTTTCTCTTTCAGAATCAACGTAAAAATTGGTGAAATGTATTGGCAAAGATTGCCAAAGACTGCCGAAGAAAAACCTTGGCGGGTTTAGAAATAGGTGTACAGTCCGCCCGTCCTCTATCTGAAGGCTGAAAGAAAGTCGGTTTTTCCAAACGATTTTTTGTAGTTCGTAATGATTTTTTACTAACTTTTTCGTAGTGTATGAAACATCTAGGAAGATGATTTTTGTTTGATCCATTTTGCCGAGAATCCCTCACATATTTTATCTTGGTGGTCGTTAAGATCTAGGACGATCTTGCTGTCAGACCGTCAGTCTGTCTGTGAAAGGCAAGTTTCAGCTTGGAATATTGAATTTTGCAAAAAATAAAATTTCGCTGTTCTCAAACGGTTAATATTGAAAAGGACGATTAAGAGGCAACAAATTTTCTACACACAATAACTGGGACAACCTCCGAAAAATAACAGTGTAATTGCGGTATTGTTTAATTATCATTCATCACAATCGACTCTGCATGGACATAGGATATGTAGACAGAAAGAATCTCATACTTGTGAAAAAGTGGGTGGTGTCACGTTTCCCCTTCTGCCCTTCCGAATTTAACTTTGCCACTTTTTTGTTGCAAACTATTGCAAAGATTAAAGAGTTTCAAAATTAATAACGTACACTAAGAGTTTTTCTGATTATGAAATTTTGCCAGCTCTATGGTTTTTAGCCAGTTCAGTTTCTGCCCAACATGTCCGTCCTTGAGTAACTGGCTTAAAAATTCACAACTAAGGACAGCTATAAACTTATTTGCTGTCTTTTCGGACACATTGCGTGTCAAAAAGATAAACTAGTTTCTGTTTTTTAAGTTGTGAAAAACATGTTAAGCGTTTTTTCTTATCTATGCCTCACTTTCGAAGATTGCACTTTTTTGAAACAAGTGTCATTGCAGTCTCATTCTTTTGCTTACGGTCCTATTTTCTGTCGATTTTTTTTTGATTTCTAAGGCATACACCGAAATCAAGTGTCAAGCCATAAACGGAAACGGAAACTTTCTATGACACGTATGACATCAAAGTGTGAAAGTGTAGGCAAAAACTTGAGAGGAAACAGTCTAGTATATAAGTATAGAAAGAGGACATACATACTCGTACGTACCGATGTACATTTGAGCGTTCCCCATGCTTGGTTTATCTAAAGTGTTTTTCTTTCACTTCTTTAGCAAAAAGACTGAAAAAACCCCCGAAAAACAACAGCGTCTTTATCTCTCACAATGCCAGGCAATTGTGAAGAATTGCCTCGGCTTGATTCTTTTGTCAGAGGACACAATTCAATATCTGTCGACGATGCCACAACCATTTGTGATGAGCCCCTGAACAAATGCTTCACAATAGCCAGTGCTCTTTGTAGTTCTGTCATGTCTTGTCAAAGGATACTCGTCCCTTTAGCCTTTTCTTGCGCTAGGCCTGAAGGTCAATCAAGCAATCATTGTAGACACTTTTAAGGCTCTCTATCTCTCTCTGTCCTTTTTTGTCTTTTCCCAACCAACACGTCTTTTCTGTGGGCAAGTGGCAAACAAAGTGGCCATGTCTAAAAAGTGAATTTTACGTTTATATCAAAGACAACTGGGAGGCGTTTTCCTAAGCGTATCTGTATGTGGGTTACCGCCAAATACAATTCGAAGAAAGGCCCATTAATCTTTAAGCCGCAGCATCACCGTCAAAGAGGGAGCAAGGAAGACCTGGTCGTGGTTAGTGGTATACACAATTTGCTGCCTACTGTGTGCCACATGTAGTGTAGTGGCATTTCCAGCGAGATCCAAGAAGAAGATGTTCTCCTTTGGCTTGCGAAATATATTCGTTAACGTACATGTGTGGCTAGATTTCCGAGGGGATTAATAAAAGGCCACTTAATTGTTTTGTGGGTGGGCAAAAAAAGGATCAATGGGTCCTTGAAGGTAATCTGTGAGTGGAATTCTGCTGCAGATTTAATCAATGCGAAGGAATATTGAAAACAATTGTGTAAACTATTGAAAAAAAAACTGTATCGTTAATTTGGTATATTCACTGTTATGGTATTCACTTGCCAGTAAAGACATTTTCCTGTCGCCGGCAAATACTGGGCCTGAATCACACAGGGAGAACAATATTTAAAGTAACGCGTGATCCATTTCGAGGTTCCCTACTTTTTTTTTAAGAAAAAAACACAGAAAATTCAAACTAAATGGGAAATGTTTATTATCATTTAAAAGAACATTCTTTGGCATTTATTTTTTGAAGATTATATCTATCAAACGTCGGCCGCGGCTACGTCTCAGATGGTCTATCCGTTGAGTCCAATTTTCAATGACTCGTTCGAGCATTTTGACTGGTAACTGGCGAATGATACGCGTGATATTTTGCTTCAAGGCCTGAATCGAAGCGGGTTTGTCCGCATAAACTTTACACTTTACATATCCCCACAGGAAAAAGTCTAACGCTGTGATATCACACGATATTGGTGGCCAATCGACCGGCCCAAAACGTGAAATTATCTGTTCACCGAAGTGTTCTCTCAATAAATCCTTTGATTGATGCGATGTGTGGGAAGTGGCGCCGTCTTGTTAAAACCAAATGTCGCCGAGATCACGAGCTTCAATTTCAGGCGTCAAATAGTCGGTTATCATGGCACGATAACGGCCGCCATTGATGGTTACGTTCTCACCGGCATCAGTTTTGAACAAATATGGACCGATGATTCCACCGGCCCACAAACCACACCAAACCGTTGTTTTTTTCTGGATGAAGCGGCAGCTCCTTAACCTCTTCTGGTTGCTCTTCGTCCCAAATGCGGCAATTTTGCTTGTTTACATACCCATTGAGCCAGAAACGGGCCTCATCGCTGAACAATATTTGGCTCGAAAACGTTGGATCTTCTTGGAACTTTTCAAGAGCCCATAGATCGATGCGATGTAGCTTGAGAACGTCGGGCGGCTTCAGTTCTTGCACAAGCTGTATTCTGTACGCTTTCAATTTAAAATCTCGACGTAAAATGCGCCCAGTCGTTCCATACGTCAGTCCGAGTTGCTGCGAACGGCGCTGAATCGATCGACTCTCCACGATCTTGGTGTACACTCTCAGCTACGGCCGCTTTTTTTTTCTTCACTGCGTGGACATGTTCTATTCGGTCGAGCATTATCCAATAATGAATGCTGGGTCTCAAGATGGCTGTTGGTGTTGCGAATAGTACGCTCAGTAGGCCGTTAATGTTGACCATAAGTTGAACAAAGTGCACGAAACACATTCCTCACAGAACGTAAACATTCGTAATAAAGTTGTGCGATTTGTAAACGTTGTTCAGGCGTTAGTGTTTCCATGATGAAATACCAAACAATACTAAACAAAATTAACATGACAGCATGACACGACGCACACGTGATCTGTCAAAACAAGGCTATTGAAAAAAGTATCTCTACTTGGATCACCCATTATTTATAAAAACTATTGTTAAAACGTTTCAAGTGATTTTAATTAGAATATTCTCCTGCACCGTCTTTATATTGATTTAATTCTATTAAAAATTACGTTAGTAGTGTGATACTTTAATGTGTTTTAAATGGCGCCCAACGCTTAAGATATTTGTCTTTCTAGAAATATTTCTGGAACTACGTACGTCCAATTGAGTACGATTTGTTTTTATTGTGACTAATTCATAGTTTTAAATTATTCATATCATCTTTGTCTAAAAAATTTCAAAATATCTATCCACAACTGGCGCCCAACGCGGCTACTTTTGCTTATAGGATTGGCGTCCAACGTAAAGTTATTGTTAAAACGTTTCAGATGAATTTATTTACAATATTCGACTGTGCCGCCTTAATATTGTTAACTTCTTTTAGAAGTAACATAGTGTCATACTTAAATGTATTTTAATTTAAATCATGGCGCCCAACCGTAAATTGATTTCTTCTCTTAGAAATGTTTCTGATAAAAGGTTCAATTGAGTACGATATTTTTTTAATGGAAATAATTCATAGTTTTGAATTATTCATGTCGTTTTTGTGTGAAAAACTTAAAAATATCTAGCCACAACTGGCGACCAACGCGGTTATGTTTGCTTTTAACAACAATTGACGTCCAACGTGTAAATAGTTGTTACTGACAGACTTTAGATTAGTAAGGAGGATTAAGACTTTCGTTAGAAATTTACGAATAACAAAATATGTTTTTTTAAATGGCACCCAATGTTGTGGTTAATTTATTTCTTAAAACAATTCTAGTTGTAGGCTTTACCTGAGGATGATATTTAATTTAGAGTATTTCTAGTTTTGAATTGCTGTTGTCGACTTTGTGCGTAAATTTGAGAATATTTATTTATTATTGGCGCCGTTTTGCGAAGAATTCTTGGTCGTCGTTAATATATAAGACGATCTTGCCGTGAGACCGTCCTTCTTTCTATGAAAAGCAAGCTACAGGTTGCAATATTGAATTTTTCAATTCATGAAATTTTGCTGTTCTGAAAGGGTTAATATTAAAAATGGCCCATATCGATTAAGAGGCTAAACAATTTTAACACTCTAGGATTGGGAAAACCTTTGAAATAATCAATGTTGAGGTGAGGAAGCCTGGGGCTCAACTAGCTCCAGGCTTCACCTGGTACTGATATATAATTCAGAGGATTCTCAATTTCGAGTATTCTCAATCGAATTCTGAAAGCCACATCGGTTTTCGACCAAATTTCACTTAGAGTATTTCGATGGGCCAACACTTAGCCTAGCACAAAAAGCGCGGTATAAACAGAAAAAAGTTAAGTGTTTTGGAAACTTCCATCACTGCTATGAGCACATGTTACATTTTGTTTCGATCTGGCAACTCCTTCATAGAGAAACAGGTGTTCACAAAAGACGCATCCGCGATTTTTTTACATGGGAAAAATTAGAAATGCGTGGTGTCATTAAATATTTACATAAAAAAGGTTTATCGGGACAAGAAATTCATAATGATATGGTGAATGTGCTAGGTGAAAGTGCTCCTTCATATGCAACAGTAAAAAGATGAACCATGCAACAGTAAAAAAATGAAGATGAACCACGTAGTGGACGTCCAAAAACAGCAACAACAACAGAAATTGTAGCCAAAGTGCATGATATGGTATTACATGATCGACGAATAAAAGTGCGTGAAATAGCTAATATCATGGGCATCTCAAATGATTGAGTCCATTTTATTTTGCATGAAGAACTACAGATGAAAAAGCTTTCTGCAAGATGGGTGCCGCACTTGTTAACAGTCGACCAAAAACGCATAAGAATGAACATTTCTCAAGCTTGTTTGGATCGTTTTCAGCGAAATAAAATGGACTTTTAGCGTCGTTTCATAACTGTTAATGAGACATGGATCCACCACTATACTCCAGAGACAAAAGAACAATCCAAACAATGGACTGAAGCCGGAGGAAGTGCCCCAAAGAAGGCAAAAACAATGCAATCGGCTGGTAAGGTTATGCCAACGGTTTTTTGGGACTTCAAAGGTATTTTATTGAAAGGGTAAAACAATAAATTCAGAGTTCTATTGCAACCTTTTAGATCAATTAAATGTACAAATTCGAGAAAAGCGTCCTGGCTTACAACACAAAAAAATAATTTTTCATCAAGACAACGCAGCAGCGCACAAGAGTGTTTTAACAATGGCTAAAATCAACGAATTAAAGTACGAGTTGCTTGACCATCCACCTTATTCTCCTGATTTAGCTCGCAGTGACTTTTACCTGTTCCCAAATCTAAAATAATTCCTTGCTGGCAAGCGTTTTACCTCAAATGAAAATGCAATTACAGTTGTAAACCACTATTTTGAAGACCTTGAGGAAAACTATTTTAATCAAGGGATAGAATTGCTAGATAAGCTTTGGACTAAGTGTATTAAAGTTTCAGGAGATTTTATTGAAAAATAAAAATATTTTTGAAAAACTAACTATTCTCTTTCATTGATAAGCTAAGAACTTTCCGAACCGCCCTCGTATAATTCCGAGTATTCTCAGTTTTAAATTGCTGAGCATTACGATGGGCCAACACCTATCTCTGCAAACAATTATACCACTAATCTCTGCAAAAAAGACCGGTCTATGTTTTCGAAAAGCTCCCATATAAATTTCTTCCAGCTCTAAAAACCACAATTAAAACCCGATAACGCTCAAACTTTGCATGGCACGAGGACATAACAATAATTCCGTTTATGCGGAAAGAAATAGCGAGGTGGAAAGAGATTTAGCTCCAACGATGAAATTATTAATCAAATAAATGCCTGTTTTCAGGACCTCAAAAAATTCTATTTTTTGGAAAGGATACACAAATTGGAGATACGTTGGACTATGTTGCAAAATATTTTTTTTTTTGCAAATAAAACTGTCATTTATTCGTAAAGTCACGGAATTATTGATATGCTCTCTTACGTTATGAGCGCCTGATAATTAACTCAGGTGGATCTTTAGTATAAAAGGCTATAGTTTCGTTTAGAGCCCACAAAAAGGTCTCCTCCGCTTCGAGCTCTTTTAGCAAACCATGAATTAAATTTGTGGCTTTTAGAGCCACAGGACCTCAAATCTAGAGACACCCTTGATGGGAGGCAATTCGAAAACATGGAGCGGTATAGTCTAGTTTCACCAGAACTTATTAATGGTCACTCATAGCATACCGTCCGACATTTAAGCATGGACCTCAAATCGGAAGGGACCCTTGTCTGTCTATTCAACAGCAAAACCCGATAAATTTTGTTTTAATAGAATAAATAAATGGCCTTTTAAAACATACCAGCAACATTTTTACACACCCGGAGTTAATATCTTTAAGAGCGGCAGGAACACTTGTGTGGAGGCTATTTAAGAACCTAGATCGATTAGGTCCAGCTTCAACAAAGTAAATTATAGGTTGCATAAAACGTATGGTGAGAAATTTGAGCACAATATGGTGTAATTTGTTTGAGCTACAGGACCTGCAATAGGGAGGGAAATTTGTAGGGGGGTCTTTTAAAAACATGGCACGATCTGATTTCACCAGAGTTAAAAAAGACTATATCGGTCCATGTTTTTTTCGAATAGCTTTTACCAAAGTTCTTTCTCAATTTGAGATACTGCAATATTTTAAATAAAATCTAGCTCTAAAGGCAATATTTTAAAACCAAATCCCCTCTTAAGGCAATATTTTAAATACAATTCAGCTTCAACGAACTATAGTACGTTATGTGCGACCTATAATTATCCCTGGGGAAATTGAGCCGGTCTGCGTATAATATAGCCACTCGATATATTTCTTTTTCTCTGTAGAAGTAACATACTAAAGTCCGACCTTTCTCAAGCTGCAAGCAAAGTGCAGAATCTTTCAATTAGCAGAGTGGTGTAGATTATCTCATAGTCGACCACGCCCAACATTAGCTAATTTACTTGTTTAATAGCAGGCATTGGGAAAAGTGGTACTGCTTATAGGTTTAAAATATTTGGTACATTCTTCAAAATCCTCCAATGAAGCATTGTACGTTATGAGCGACCTATAATTATCCCTGTCGAGGCTGGGTTCTGGTCTGCTTATCATAAAGCCACTCTAAGTATATCATTTTCGCTTTAGAAGTAACATATTAAAGTCCGACCTTAATCAAGCTGCAGACCAAGGCGCAGAATCTTGTAATTAGCAGAGTGGTGTAGAGTATCTTATAGCCGCACACGTCCGACTTAAGCTGTTTTTTTTATTGTTTAATAACAGGGACTAGGAATAGTGTTGCTGCTGCTAGATTCAAAATATTTTCTATATTCCTCCGAATCCTTTGGTAGGACTTGACGCATTTCCACTAGAATTTAGGGGCTTTTGAATACTTTGGGTTATGTGTCTCAATTTTGCTTCAGCATCTTTAAAGTGTAAACACGTACACAAACACATTGTCTAAACACACACACGCACACACAAACATGTAGAGTTTAATCCTACACACACATATACGCAGCACACTTGCTAAGCCCCAGACTCACGCACACTGACACTAACCAGTGTTTTATGGCTGTTTCGTGGCAAATATGTCTTCTTCAAACTGCGATCTAAAGCGGGTCGTTGGGACAAACAGATTTTTCTCTTGCAGGGAAATTTTTTTGGGAAACGCTTTCACACATGAACACAAATCACTTCACACACATACACATACACACTGTCCCACATCTGTTCGTATAGCGCCAATTTGGTTGGACCACACATCTGAAAGCTGCTTGTAAAAAATATATTTTTGTGAAAGTTTTTCCAAGAAAAATATTATTTTTTGGGTCGTTTTTGATAGTATTTTTCTGCGGTTTTAGAAAGTGCTTAGATATACATACGAACGTACGTGTGTATATGTGTATGTGTGTGCGTGCTTTGAGCCAATTTTGTGTTTTGTGGTCGTGATATTTCTTCCATTTTTGGTTGGCGCAAAGTTTTCCCCGATTTTCTTATTTTTCTCCCGCTTCTTTTTTTGTTTTTGGTAATTTCGTGTACATAGTTTCGTGGGCGAAAACCATGGCAACTAAAATTTATGAGTTTTCTCTAAGTTTTCCGTTTTTGGCCAACATTTCTAGAGACATGGAAAAACTGCTGGTGATATGTTAACAAATGTTTTCTTTTTTTTGCTTTTGCTTTTCTCTCTGTTGTTAGGGTGGGGGAGGGGAGTCAAAACTTTAAATTGGTTTTATTTGCTAAAGTGCATGTGAACATTTCTCAGGAGGGAATTGCCCTTATGTAATGCAGCACATCAGGATCTGAACTGTGTGTGTGTGGTAAAAGAAGGCGCACAGTTGTGCGATGACAGTTAGAAAATGGACTCAGCGAGTTGAAGGTTGAGAACGCTTGGATTTTAAATTTAAAGTTTTTCGTAGTTGACTTTTTGGGAAATTCGGTAATTGGAACCAATTAAGAGGAAGAGATTTTCTTGCGACTTTTGTCATATTTTCGTGCGATTTTAACTAGTTATGGTAAGAAGTTTTACCTTAATATAAGTGGCGCCCAACGCGATTATACACAGAGCACCTGGGCATGACGTATACTAGTACCCCCTAATGAAAATGGAAAAATGCACAGATTTCGACTAGATTTTGATCCCACGTTGTTCCGGATCGAACTGAGCCAGCAATTCTTCAGCCAAGGGTTGCCAGCCCGGTACTGTGTGTCGCTACAACAACAGATTTTCTTCAATATTGTGAATCAATTTTGAAATTAGGATACTTTTTATGTAGAAGGCAGAGTCTAGGCTTTCGTCTTAAGTTTTAACTCATAATCTTAGATTAAATATTAACACTCAAAGTCATCGTAGAAACATGTAGAAAAGATTAAACAGGGACTTACTAGCTTGAGGCCTCTTGCATCTTGCATCTAGAAGAACATTTTTTTTACAAAATCGCGATTTCGGATCCTTGACGACCTTCCTCAAAAAGCTTCACGGCAAAATACTTGGCATTGCCAACTATATTTGTATGTTGAAGGCAGAGTCTAGGCATTCGTCTTAAGTTTTAACTCTTAATCTCAGATGAAATATTAACATTTAACGTCATTATAAAAACAAGAAAAAAATATTATACAGTGATTTTTGTGGTTGCACAGTTCTTTAATCGCGATTTCGGGTCCTTGACGACCTTTCTCAAAAAGCTTCACGGCAAAACAGTTGCGATTGCCAACTTAATTTATTTTTTATAAAACACACGTTGTTAAAAAAATCTATGGATGGCTCTGAATGTTGAGCGTTTGTAGAGGTGGTAAAAATGAATTCTATTCAATTGTTTGGAGGAACTCTTAAAAAGTGATATTTACAGCAGAAGTTTTCATGCGTATGTTAAGAGCCTGGTCTTAAAAAGTTCAGTTTTCCTTTCAAAAATTGCTTCAAAAAGTTTCAGAGGAATGTCATCACGGACCGGAAATCACGATAAAAAAAAGTGGGAAGCCACGAAAGTCAATTTCATTTCCAATTTGTAAACAAAATTGTGTTTTTTTAAAGCGTAGATTCCGATTATTCCCTGTTTAATTTGCTAAGGCAAAAGACCGCAATAAACAAACGAGCTAAACATAAACAAGTAAAAAAAATTAAAGTCGTGCGTGGCGGACTATTCGATACTCTATACCACTCTGCTGTTAAGAGAATTAAGCACCTATTTCTGGAGCTTATCAAGGTCGAACTCTTTACTTTAGAGTTAATTTTACCATATAAAATTTGAGCGGGATCGGGTATAATTTGCGGTTTCTAGAGTTGTAGAACCTTCAATCCGGAGTGACCTTTCTGTGGGGGCTATTCGAATACATTAACAGACATGATGCAAGCTGACAAGATCTGGCTGTTGGTCCTTCGTAACACTCCATGGTAGAAATCGGTTGTAAAATATGGCTTCTACAGCTGCAGATTTTGATATGGGGAAGCTCCTTTGTGTGCCGGCTTCACTTCAATATGTACCCACGTGGTCCAGTTTGGCAACATTAAGTAAATAGTCGCTTATAACGTATCACGCAAACCTTAAATCGGGAGGGACCCTCGTGTCGGACCTATTCGAAAACATGGACCGATATGGTGTATTTTTACCAGAGATAGGTGTTTGTCAAACTTTGGGCAAAATTTGATAGGAATCGGGTGTCATATGTAGCTTTAAAAGCTGTAGGTTCTGTAATCGGTAAGGACCTGTGTTTGCGGGCAATGCAAAACTTTCGACCTCTCTAACAACAGGTTATTAATGATCGCTCATAACGTACCATATACAATTTGAGCGTGTTCGGGTATAATTTGCGGCTTCTAGAGCTAAAGGACATTAAGCCAAAAGGACCCTTTGTGTGGGAGCTATTCAAAAACATAGACTGATACGGTCAAACGTTACAGATGCTTGTAACGCTTAATCCGAGTTTGGTAGAAATCGGATGTAAAATCTGACTTTTGCAGCTGCAGCTATATTGCTATATTGGCTATAGGTTCAGTAATCGGGATGGACCTTCGTTTGGGGGCTATACGAAACTGTTGATCTATGCCTTCTCTTTTCAACACCAGGTAATTAACGTACCATCCAAATTTGGGCTTGACCGGGTATAATTTGTTGCTTCTAGAGCTGACGGATCTCATGTCAGGAGGAACCTTTGTGTGAGAGCTTTTCGAAAACTTAGACCAATTTTACCTGAGATGGGTATAACTTATTTGCTTTAGTCCAGTACAATATCCCATTAAGGAACAAGGGGTATCTACTCTCTAATCAGTGAGCTGTCCACGATTCACTGTTTAACACCGGCCTACTGTTTAACACCGGCTCCTAACGGCTAATCTATTTTTTGTATAGAGAAGCTTTTACATGGATCAGTGATAAATCCCTTACACGCAAAGTCGCCGGCATTTACGAGGTAGAAAACCGCCTCTGAAAATATTCTAGATGTTCTTACCCTAGGTTGAACCTGGGGTTACTGGCCTGATACCCGTGTACACTTCCAACAGCGGCTCTCAGAGAGGTGGCTTTTAGAGCTGTAGCTTCTGAAATAGGAAAAATCCCTAATTTGAAAAGGTCAATCGAAATGTTCTGAGTGAAATTTGGTCTAAATCGAATGTTATATGTGGATTTTAGAGCTGTTGATTCTGAAATTGGGGAAAACCTTATTTTTAATAGGGTTCGTGTTTGACCCAAACTTAAAAAATGTACCAAGTTTTATCGAGATCGGTTCATAACTGCAACGCATACTTTGATTACAACAATTAATGGACAGAGGGACGGACATAGTCCAATGCAATCAGATTGTAATTCTGAGCCAATCGCTATACTTAGCATAGGGTCTATCTCCATTCCTTTAAGGTGCAACAAACATCAGCACTAAGGCATAATGCGCTGTACCACAGTGTGGTGTAGGGTATAACACTAAACACTGTGCTTTGATTTTTTTTTTTTAAGAAGTTCTCAATTCCTATTGTTTTTATCGTAGATCCTTTAAGATTTAGTTAAAATGCTTTTGAGTTTACAGCAACTTTTTGACACCTCTTGCTAGAAAATGTGTCGCGTAGCATGGCTCCGAAGTTGGCCACATCGTGTGTGAAAAAAACTAATGCTCGCCCACACCACAGTTTTTATTCGGTTTGGGTGACATTAAACTTTTTGCAAACCTCTATAGGGTGATCAATCTAGAGGTATTTTTTCAAAAGAATTTTTTTTTCACAGATTACTCTTGATTTTGTGTTAAACTTTATTCTTTTTTTCTTTTCAGTATTGTTTGCCATGGAAAAACTTACAATGTGATGACCACGGTTTGGTGCGGCTTGTGGGATCGGCTCATGTTTTTTAAAATTTGTAAGTACTTGTAGAAAACACTTATTTCTTTAATTATCATCTAGAGTTTAAGAGTTATGAGCAATCAATATTTTTTTTTCAATTTTTCCCAATCTAAGTACTACATTTTCTATGTAATAATGGAAACTTTGGATAATTGGCGCCCAACGCCGGGCATATACGAGGGCGACCGCAAAAGTAACTGGCCTAACATAAAAAGAACCGTTTTTTTGGAATTATTATTATTTATTTTTCAACATAATCTCCTTCCAACTCAATACACTTCATCAAACGTTATTCAAGTTTTTTAATTCCATCCGAAAAATAAGATTTTTCAAGACCTTCAAAATATGCCTCAGTTTCAGCAATAACCTCGCTTTGGACGAAAATTTTATGCCACCGAGAATTTTTTTTAAATTTGGAAACAAGAAATAATCAGAAGGAGCTAAATCTGGACTATATGGTGGATGCGGAGCAATTTCAAATCGTAATTCGTCCAGTTTTTGTTGAGTTAAAAATGCAGTGTGTGAAGGAGCATTATCTGATGAAAAATAACTTTCTAAATGCGGTCGTTTTATCTTGATTTCTTCACTCAACCGATCCAATAATGCACAATAATATTCACTATTTATAGTTTTTCCTTTCTTAAGATAATCAATAAATATTATACCCCTTGCATCCCAAAATACTGTGGTCATTACTTTTCCTGCTGACTTAACAGTTTTCGCCTTCTTGGGACCACTTTTACCAGCTTCTATCCATTGATTTGACTGTTCTTTGCATTCTGGGATGTAGTGATGGATCCATGTTTCATCAACAGTTATGAATCGGCGCAAGAACTCTATTGGATTACGCTGATAAATCGCTAACAGCTGCTCGGAATTGGTCCAACGGACGATTTTTTGGGGCAAAGTCAACAAACGCGGCACCCATCTTGCGGATAGCTTTTTCATGTGGAGTTCATCATGTAAAATACTCCAAACTTGTTTTTCGTGTATTTTAACAATATCAGCAAGTTCTCTGAGCTTTATTCGTCTATCTTAAGTCACTTCATTAAATATTTTTCTAATGTTTTCAATAGTAGTAGCAGTTTTCGGTCTTCCAGAGCGTTGTTCATCTTCCGTACTTGAACGACCCATTTTAAATTGTTGAACCCAGGATTTCACGGTGGAGTATGATGGTGCATTATCACCGTGAACAGAATCCAATTCATCTTTGATTAATTGTGGCCTTTCATATAAAAGTGTTTAATTACCGCACGAAACTCTTCATTTTGCATTTTTCAAAAGTTATAAAACTTGTTTACTTCAATTACCTGTAACAAAGAAAATAATCATTAAATATTTCGGAAATTTTGACAGATGGCTTATAAAAGATTGCTTTTAAAAAACAAAAAAAAGTTGCTAGTAAAACAGAAAATGTGCCAGGCCAGTTAGTTTTGCGGTCGCCCTCGTAAAGGTTGACTTTAATAAAATCAGTAATAGCTCAAATAATGTGGTGCCCCAGTTGTAGTATATATTTCACTGGACCATTCAGTATTAGAGAAAAATGGCGCCCAACGTGGAGTACTGGAAACACAAAGATTATTTAAAATAATCATCAAATCATAGTTACAGTGGACCTAACGGTAGAACTTTATCTGCTAAAATGTGCTCTCAACTGTTTTTCAACTTTTATGTAAAAATTGAATCTCTACATAATTGGCGCCCAACGCCGGACATATATAGGTTGACTTGAAACAATGTTTTTATAATCACTAATAGCTAAAATAATGTAGTACCGCAGTTGTAGTATATATTTCACTGTACTGCTCAGTATTAGAGAAAAATGGCGCCCAACGTGGAGTAGTGGAAACCCACCAAGAATATTTTTAATAACTATCACATCATAGTTACATTAGTGCTTACACTAGTATTTTCTCTGCTCAGTGTGTACCCAATTTTTTTTTACAACTTTTATGTAAAAATGTAACCTATAAGTAGATAATTGGCGCCCATATGTCCGGCGTTGGGCTCCAATTATCTACTTATAGGTTACATTTTTACATAAAATTTGTAAAAGTTGACTTGAATAAAAGTTTTTGAAATCAGTAATAGCTAAAATAAAGTGGTGCAGCAGTTGTAGCATATACTTTACCGATTAGTATCAGAGAAAAATGGCGTCCAAAGTAAAGTATTGGAAACCCATCAAGAATATTTTAAATAATCATAAAATTAGAGCTACATTTTTTTTACAACTTTTATGTAAAAACGGAAGCGGTAGATTATTGGCGCCCAATGCCGGGCATATATAGGTTGACTTGAATAAATGTTTTTAAAATCGAACAGGAATTAAACCGGCTCAAGACCTCTTGCTTCTATATTTAAATAGAAGACAAGTTTTTAACAAAATGGCAAAGTGACATTGATTTTCGTGGCTGCACACATTTTTATCATGATTCCGGGTCCGTACCTTGATGATTGTTGAAAGTAAAACCGAACTCTATAAGGCCAGGCTCTCCCCAAACGAATGAGAACTACTGTTGTAAACCTTACTTTTCAAGTTTTCTTCACACAAATGCCCACGAAAATACAACTCACTCTTGCCACCTCTAAAGAGACTCCACATCGAGAGCCATCGATAGATTTCTTTTACAACGTGTGTGTGTGTTGTAAAAAGAGTTTAGTTGACTGTCAAATAAAATCGGTAATGGTTTAAATAATGTGGTGCCTTAGTTGTAATATATATGTTTTACTGTACCGATCAGTATTGGCGAAAAATGGCGCCCAAAGTGGAGAAGTGGAAACCCACCAAGAATAATTTAAGTAATCTGCACATTATACTTACAGTGGAGCTAACAGTAGTATTTTCTCTGCTAAAGTGTGTATCCAATTTTATTTTTACAACTTTTATGTAAGAATAGAAACAGTAGATAATTGGCGCCCAACATCGGGCATATATAGGCTGGCTTGAATAAATGTTTTTATTATCACAAATAGCTAAAATAATGTGGTTGTAATATATATTTTTACTGTACCGATCAGTATTAGAGAAAAATGGCGCCCAACTTGGAGTAGTAAAAAACCCACTAAGATTTTTTTTAAGTAATCGTCACATCATAGTTACAGTGGAGGTAGTAGTAGTTTTTCCTCTGCAAAATTGTCCACCCATCAAGGGTAATGTACGGGTTATTGCACTTTTAGTTTAATTGTGGTACACTCGTATCTATGTTTCCCTGAGTCCAAAGTGTTGTAATATAAATTCATCACATAACATACACGCAAGGTTTATCATGATTTCTAGCTTAGTATTTTGCTTTAAATTTAATGTTCACTTTCATTTGCCATGTCAACTTGTCTTTTGAATGCCCCTAACGCATTCTCTGCGGAAGTGTAGCCAATGAAAGTTGTAGTCGACTTTTTTAAGCGCAATTATTTAAATGCACATTTGGTTATTATGAAATTAATGTTTTCATGCATGACAAGGCGCGCAACAAGAATGTGTGTCCGCCGAACTCCATAAATTAAACGAAAGCCGTACTTAATTAAAATTGAATACTATTTTTCGTTTTCGTGTTGCTGTTGTTCGCCAGGCTCTCTAAATATATTATGAACATATTCGCCACATGTGAAATACTGGTGCTGGTACTTTGGTCATGTGAAAATGTGGATATGTGCAATATAAGCGCATAAGCACGTTTTCTATATAAATTAAAACCGAGCGCTCTTGTTTCGGGCGACAGGAAAAACCAGAGTAAACCCAACAAAAAAAAAAAACAAAAAAAACAAAACGAAAGACAAAAAATTCTAAAAGTTCACGTTCAAAATAAAAGTTGTTTAAAAATTCAACAAATCGCACATACGAGTGCTTACATACAGAAGTAGATGAACACGTTTTCCTATATTGTTTTACACCATTTTAAGTATAGCTGCATACAGATTGGGAGACGAAGCTCAAGTGTCCCGGTCCAAAAAGTGTTCTTGCGAACACTAGACTTTACATAGACTGAAGCAAGAAAAACTCGATGTGATCTGATGTCTTCGAACGTTTAACTCCTTAACATAAGATTTCTAGTTGGAATTACAGTCAAACCTGCTTATAACTACATTTAAGGGACCGACGAAATTCTGTCAATATAACCGATTGCCTCTCAAAGCAATTTTGATTAAATTTATATTTAAATATTTACAAAAATAAACCAAAAAATTTAGATTTTAGAATTTGGGTTGTTTCTAGTCATATATCCATGTATACGGGAGGCTGTTTTTGGGGTCACGTGGAATTTCAAAGGGGCTATATCGAAAAAAGGCCAAATTTGTCAATCGCAGGTTGGACCAATTTGGTCAAGCTTCAACAGGAATGGGTATTAGTCGCTTATAACGCTCAATGAGAAATTTCGTTGGAATCGGATGCCATTTGAGTCTTGTAGAACTGGAGGACCTCAAATAAGGAGAGATCTTTTTGTGAAATCTACTTGTAACGTACCATTCGTAATTGCAAGTTCTGATATCGGGAGGGACCTTTTGTGTGGGGTCTATTCGAAAACATGGATCGCTAGAGTGTATTTCAAACAGGGCTAATTATCACACGTTTTTAAGATACGAGTACCATGAAAAAAATTAATTAGAATCGTATGTCATTCCTGGGTTCTAGAGCAGGAGGACCTTAAATCAGGAGGGTTACTTGCATGGGGGCTATACGAAAATGTGAACCGATATAGTCCAGTTTCACCAGAGCTAATTATTGGTCGCTTATAATGTACCATGCAATATTTGAGAGTGATCGGGTTCAATATGTGGTTTCTACTTATAGAGCAGCAGAATCTAAAATCGGTAGGGAAATTTGTATTGCATGGTCGAAAATACTCGTATAGACCGATATAGTACGATTTCAGCAGAATAAACTTTTATTCCCTCATAACGCTCTATGCGAAATTAGGTCGGAATCGACTGCAATATGTGGCTTTAAAGGTTGCGGATTCTAATTTCGAAAAGAACTATTTTATTGGGGATATATAGAAACATGGACCGATATGGTTAGTACCCTGCAAAAATTAAGCACTATCGGGCTAAGCTTGTGGCCACTTTACCTGCTGACCTCAAATTGAAAGGTAGCTTTGTGTGGGAGCTATTCATTCGGTTCAATTTCACCAGAGCTGGGTGTTGGTTGTTGTTGTAGCGGGTGACAGCCCTTGCTGCTTCGGGTCGATCCGGTGCGTAGAACCTGCTGTCGTGGTCGCTCTTAATGGTGTTTGCGAAATTTGCCAGAAAAACAAGTTGACAACTCGTAAGTTCAGACATGCGTAAGTTTTTATACTCTTCGCTATGGATTGCATTCCAGCATTACATTGGAAGTATTTGGACAGAGGCATATTCTCTTTGTTATTTCATTGGCAACAATTCTGAATTGGCGTCAGAGATGGTCCGTCCGTCTGTGAATAGCGAACTAGGGTAATTTGGCAAAAATATCCACTGATGGACTGGAATCCCACGACGGTCGGTTCTATGCAACGGATTGACCCGAAGCAGCAAGGGCTGCTACCTCGGCACTATGTGGGTCGCTACAACAACAACTGATGGACTGAATCGGTTGGTATTGGTTATGGACCAAATCGGCCATGTAGTACGTTTTCTCCAAACAAAAACTGAGTCAACCCCTGGAAAAATTAGCAACCCAATATGTCATGAACAATTAGAAATATGACGATTATACACATCTGCTCATAATAATGGATACACCAAGTCACTTTTATTTAAAGAAAAAAAAATAATTTTTTGCATAAAAAACATTCCATTTTTATTTGTACGCGGGCTGTTATATATTTCTGGCCTAATTAAGACACCTCCAAACCATGGATTTTTGAACGCTTCTTTGAATCTTCTGGCGACGAAAATCGTTGACCACGCATTTTTTTCTTCATGTGCGGGAATAAAAAAAATCATTGGGAGTAAAGTCAGGGCTGTACGGCGGATGACCCATCCAAAACATGGGTTTTGAACGCTTCAACAGCATCTTCTGGCGACGAAAATCGTTGACCACGCATTTTTTTCTTCATGTGCAGGAATAAAAAAAATCATTGGGAGCCAAGTCAGGGCACGGCGGATGCTCCATCATCCATGAGCCAATGTGTGAGAGCTCGCATTATCATGGTGCACAATGATTCGTCTTCTCTTGTTCGTTATTCGAATTTCTCCGAAGACTTTAGACAAACAAATTGTGGTGTACCACTGAGAATTGGCCGTCCTACGTTGCTCAAGCGGAACAGTCGCCACATGACCATTGAAACAGGCGACCATTTGCTTCAAAGTGCTACTTCCACGACAGCTTTCGTTGGATTTGGCTCTTTTTCGAAGATCCACACGGTCAATTGCTGTTTTGTTTCGGGCTCATACACATAGATCCATGATTCGTTACCTGTGGCGATCTTATAAACGTCTTTTAAGCGTTTGTCAAATTTTGCGGGATCCAACGAAAACAAACCTTTTTTACGGCCAGGTGTTCATGCAATATCGAATGTATGCTGGTGAAAGAAATGACCAAGGATGCCTCTATCTTACGGTACGCCACATGACGATCTTGCATTATCAGTTCACGCACGGCATCAATGTTCTCTGGCACAACGGCCGTTTTTGGGCAACCTTCACGACCTTCGTGTTTGAGAGAGCGTCGGCCACGATTGAATTCATTAAACCCGTTTTTCACAGTGCTATAGGATGGTGCTTCATCGCCATACAAAGATTTAAGTTCATCGATGCACTCTTGTGATAATCCACGTCAAAAGTTGTGAAAAATGATCGCACGAAAATGTTCACGAGTTAATTCCATTTTTATTGCCAAATTGATTTTTTCAAGTCACATTAAACAACACAAATGATGGCCGTACGTCAAAACGTTCTGAGTACGTTTAAGGCCCATTTAGTCTCGACGGTTGACGGTTGACGGTAGATTCTGCAACCTGCAGAAGTCTACCGTCGTCAACCGTCAAACAGTAGTTATCTCCCTCTAACACATGCAAAATGCAACCCTCAACTGAAATAGCTGATTGCCTACCGTCAACCGTCCACCGTCAACCGTCGAGACTAAATGGGCCTTTATGCTTAAAAATGTCAAACTTTCCAATGGAAATGTCAGATGGCGCCAGGCAACAATTAGTGCCAGGCAACACTTAGAAATATATATAGCAACCCGTAAGGTGTATCTATTATTATTTGCAGGTGTATATGTGGAACACACCACATATAATGTTGCTTCGGACCAAAGCACAAGTGGGCGTTGCCATGCCCTTGAGACAAAATTTTCATATTTGACCGTAATCCATTATGGAGGGTATATAAGTTTCGCCAAGGCCGAACTTTGTTTCTCCACTTGTCTATATTTATATTTATAAGTAAATGTAATATTTCAGGACATGGACAACTTGAATTTTTTATACCTGGACACTTCATTAAATTTGCCCCACCTATATGTATAGCTTTTATAGTTCGCTTGCAGCTACGTTTTTGGTTACACTTGCAGTGTTTCGGGTTACTTTTTATTAATTAATACCGAAACCAAGAGTGTATTAAATATGCACAACACATTTCGCTGCATGCTGTTGTTACAGTTTTTTCTCTTTGCAAAGGAAACAGCTCCAGAAAAGAGAATGTTTGGGGAGACTAAGAATACTTTGTTGCGTGATTCTCTAGCTGTCTGTCGGCGTGTCTCTGTTTTTGCTGCCATGGCTGAAGATTTACTTGGCATATGTTCACCTTCACCAACCTAAAAGGCAGATATGTGGGCCAACCCATGCCCCCTGGTTTTTGTTGGCAGCTATGCCTTCTCGATGAGCTGCGGAAAACTACAAGCACAAAGTCGAACGAAAGTCAACAACCTGCCGGAATATATTTTAATACGGGCGGAGAAGAAATAAAAAAAAGCAACAACAACACCATTAACACAATGTTCCCCCATGTGCGTTCGTTCCATCAGCACTTGGTGTAGCAGCGTCTGAAGCTATAAAAATGTTCGAGCATTATAATTAGAAGCATAGCAAATGCTAAAAAGAAGACATTTTCCTATACAATTTTCAGTGGCAAATCAGGAAAAATTGTGTTATCGTTTCACAGCTCACAGTGCGCTGAAAAAAGAAAACGAACCATGTCATTGTTGGCTAATAAAGAACGTGGGTGGAGGCGGGAGTGCACAGCACGACGATAACAGTATGTGTTGGTGGCAAAATACCATCAATAATTTCCATTGTGCACGAAGAAGTTAGCAGAAGTTAGCAATCAAATATGTAGATAAGTTCAAATAAATGAATTATTTATAAATAGCTGATGCGTAGACAGAAAGTGAGCGAGGGGAAATGCCACTTAAATATGCTATAAATTCTGTTAAGGGCAGTGACAAGCCGGAAAGCTTGTTTTCATAGCTGCTCTGGTGTTTTTTTTTTAGGAAATCCAATGAAAAACTTAGCCGCCATGGGTGAGCAAAGACAGAAGAAAAAACTCAAAGAAAAAACACTCACACTAAATGTCAAGCTTTCCCTCGTTATTGTCAAGCAAAGTGCTAAGAGTTAAGGAGATATTAAGCAATTTGACTAACATGTTCAATATTTGAAGTGTTAATAGCATGGGGTTGGAGAAATGGCAAAGCTGACTAATAAATATTTCTTATAAGTAAAAAAACGGTCATCCTTTTTATACCCTCTACCGAAGAGTAGATGGTAAACTAAGTTTCATATTTCGTTTGCAATACCACGAATTATTGACCTGAGACTCTACAAAGTCTCATAAAATTCTAAGACGATCTAGTCATGTCCGTCCGTTTGTCTGTTGAAAACCCAAATAGCGGTCAAACGAATCAATCTAGGACCCAGAAATTTTACATGATGATGGCTTCTGGTCGTAAACAGTCTAGCATTGTAAATGTTCTAATTCAGAGGAGGGGGAAAAAGTTTCCCTTTAATGGACTTAAGGTACCTCGGTAAAAAGTACTCTTTTTGTTAGTATTTGCTCAACAAATCATAAGTTTTTGGGAACATACATCAAAAAAGAGAATAGTTGGACTGGACGGTTTGGCTCATGTAGCCCAAAAAATTAGTACTCAAATTAAACTAAATTTTGCTACCAATTTGAATATGTGACAGCACATAGAGAAAGGGACCTAAGGGTAAAAAAAATCAAATTTCATTTTTTTCTTTTTTTGATGTGGACAACATCTGAGCATCGAATGAGACCGATCCCATTCCCCAAAAGTGTTCCCTCCCAGAGATATGCGCGTTTTATGAAAGTGAAGTTGACGATTCTAAGCGCAAATAGAAAGGGACCTTCTCTTTAAAATGGCTCTCCTGAACAAAACTTTTCATCAACTTTTCACTTTTTGTTTTGATGTGGACAACATCTGAGCATCGAATGAGACCGATCCCATGCCCCAAAAGTGTTCCCTCCCAGAGATATGCGCGTTTTATGAAAGAGAAGTCGACGATTCTAAGCGCAAATATAAAGGGACCTAATCTTTAAAATGGCTCTCCTGAACAAAACTGGGTTTTAACCTTAGGTCCCTTTCTATTTTGCGCGTCACATATAGAGTAATTTTAAAGTTTTGGCTGAGATAAGGGACAGATTGCGCTTTAGTAGCGTAGGGGCAGTGATGGGTTTACAAGCTTTGACCGAGCTTAACGACGTTACTACATTTTGGTAATTATCTATATTTTGTCCATAATGGTCGATAATTTGATGTCCTGAAAATACTTTAATAGCAGTTAGAGCCATTATCGTTTTAAAATAATATTTTACAGCTTCAACTTTGAACAGATAATTTTCTCCTTGGCGCTAAGTAAATATTTCTACGGCCGATAACACCGCCCACAATAATACCCTACACCAGACATATTGGTTCTGGGTATTCTTACTTAGAGCTGATTTTTGTGACTCCCTTATGGACGGGGCGTAGTCACTATGTTAAGTTTGTAGACAGATTCAGGATAACTAGTTAATTCCATTGAGCACAGAACGTCCTTTCATCTATCCTTCAATCTCCTTCTATCCGTCCTTACGTCTGTCCATTGTTTGTTTTATCGTCCGTCTTCCGTCCGTCCGCCCTTTCGTCCGTCCGCCCTTTGGTCCGTCCGCCCTTTGGTCCGTCCGCCCTTTCGTCCGTCCTTCCGTCGTCCATTGGTCGTTTTGTCGTCCGTCTTCCGCCTGTCCGTCCTTCCTTCCGTCCTTCTGTCTGTTTTTCGTCCGTCCGTCTGTCCAGCTGTCGCAATCAATAAAACGTGCTACATCCTTCAATTTCTGCCTTGGAGGAATCCTATTACAATTGGTTCACATCGGTCCATGTTTTGAAAACATACATAATTCTTCCCCCGATTTAAGATCCAACAGCTCTAAGAGCTTTACATTCGATTTAGATAAAATTTCAAAAAGAGCGTAACGAGCTTTGTGCGTAACCTTTTTCTGGTGAAAGTGGAAAATATCGCTTCAAGTTTTCTAATAGCCCCCCACATAAAGGTAGTCTCTTGATATGAGGTCCTGCAGCTCTTGAAGGCACAAATTAATCACGATTGTGCTGGAATTTAGCATGGTGCTTTTCAAGTGATCCATATTTAAGTATAGTGAAACTGAATTATATTGGTCCATAGTTTCGTGTAGACACCATACAAAGGTGTTTGTCGATTTGAGGCAGTGCCGCTCTAGACAAGAAATATTTTCACTGATCTTGCTCCAGTTAAGGATAGTTTTTTGCACGAAGTCTGTAAGTCATCCTTCTGAACTTGGACTAAAGCAATCTATACTTTTGAATAGCCTGCATTTCCATAGCTCCACACAAAGGTTGAGTTTCTGCCGCTCTAAGTCTGGTTGTGCCCAAATTTAACTTAGTGTGTTATGGGCGAATTACAACCGTTCCACCAGAGGCTGTACTATTTTTATCCTTCTTTTCCTATAGTCCTTATAATTTCCTTTTACGACTTATATTTTTATTCATAAGCAAAAAAGTTAGAGAGGACTGTCAATAAAAAAATTGTATACATGTGTATGCGGACCGACCCTGACTTATATACATCCGTGAAAGTTCGATAGCGGTCCAACGAATTGTCTTATTGTCCTTAAAGCGGTTTCCTTTAAGGGACTAAAGATACCTTGGCAAAGACTACACTTTTTTTTAATAATTCCTAAACAAATCACGATTTAGAATCCAAATTTTCTTGCTATATATATTTTTGACCAAGGCAACACTATGTGTTGCGCCATCTGACATTACCATTGGAAAGTTTGACATTTTTTAGCATAAACGTACTCAGAACGTTTAGACGTAAGACCATCATTTGTGTTGTTTACAGTGACTTGAAAAAATCAATTTGGTAAACAAATGGAATTAACTGGTGAACATTTTCGTGCGATCACTTTTCACAACTTTCGACGTGGATTATCACGGCAAGAGTGCATCGATGAACTTAAATCTTTGCAAGGCGATGCAGCACCATTCTATAGCACTGTGAAAAACTGGTTTAATGAATTCAATCGTGGCCGACGCTCGCTCAAAGCCGAAGGTCGTGAAGGTTGCCCAAAAACGGCCGTTGTGCCAGAGAACATTGTTGCCGTGCGTGATTTAATAATGCAAGATCGTCAAATGACATACCGTGAGATAGAGGCATCCTTGGGCATTTCTTCCACCAGCATTCTTTCGATATTGCATGAACACCTGGCCGTAAAAAAAGGTTTGTTCTCGTTGGATTCCGCACAATTTGACAATCGCTCAAAAAAAAAAAGGCTCGTGCCGATTGGTGCAACGAAATTTTGAAAAAATACTATCGCTGTGCTTCAAAAGACGTTTATAAGATCGTCACAGGTGACGAATAATGGATCTATGCGTATGAGCCCAAAACAAAACAGCAATCGACCGTGTGGGTCTTCGCAGACGAGCAAAATCCAATGAAAGTTGTTCGTGGAAGAAGCACTTCGAAGCAAATAGTCGACTGTTTCTTCGGCAAAACTGGTCATGTGGCGACTGTTCAGCTTGAGCAACGTTCCCGGTCACTTCTAAGTGATACACCACAATTTGTTTGCCTGAAGTCTTCGGAGAAATTCGAAAAACGTACAAGAGAAGACGAATCATTGTGCACCATGACAATGCGAGGTCGCATACATCGGCCCAAACCAGCGCCTTTTTGACCGGCCAAAACGTCGAATTGATGGGTCAACCGCCGTACAGCCCTGCCTTGGCACCCAATGACTTCTTTTTATTCCCGCACATCAAGAATAAAATTCGTATTCTACGTTTTTCATCACCCAAAGCAGCTGTTAAAGCGTTCAACAACCATGTTTTGGAGGTGTCTCAATCGGAGTGTACAAAGTGCTTCGACAATTGGTCTGAGGGCATGCAAAAGTGTATAAATCAGGCTGGAGAATACTTTGAATAACAATAAAACCACTTTTGATGATAAATATTCGCATTTTCATCATTAGGCCAGCAATATATATAGCAGCCCTCATATGGATTTTAGAACAATGTTATTGTTACGAATCGTATGCAATAAAAGTTCTTTTTATAAATAAATTAAAATTTTTAAACAAACTGCTTTGAATTTAGGTAAGTGAATTATTTTTTATAAATGAAACGCTTACGTTTTTAAACGAATTTTTTCTACTTTAAAACAAATCGCTCCAATTATTTTTTATTTAATGTAATTTTAATAATTTACTCAAAACAAATCTCTATTGTTGACAACATAATCCAATCCTCATAAATAATTTTGAGGATCATTGTTTGGTTGAGTATAATCATACTTTTGTTGTAGAAACCATATCAGGGTTGCGTGTGAATCATACTGTGGTTGTTAGGACAATACCATGGTTGTATGTGAAACATACTATGATTGTGAGGATCATGTTATGGTTGTGAGGATCATAGTATGGTTGTGTGTGAACCAGAATATTGTTGTGGGGATCATAAAATTGTTTTCCCACAACCATATATAAGTATCCAACAATAGTATATACCTAGTAGGGTCATAAACATTGTTACAACATTGAACACACCCATTTCAATAGTAGAACTGAACATACCCCGTTAATGTCATATGGGTTTTGAAAGCTAACCTCAATAGCGTTAGTCTGTAACGGGATTTTAAAATTGCTTCAACTTTCATCATGGAGTGTTCAGATAAAGAGAACCGTAATAGCGCTTTTCAAGTGTGAAATGAAAAAGAGCGATATTTTCAAAACGCTCCACAAAACGCTACTAGGGATTAGCCGCATGCTCGTCTACCGATGCATAAAACTGTTTGAGGAGACTGGAAATGTAAGAGACCGCCACTGGTCGGGCTGCTCACGCTCTGTTCGAACACCGCATGTTATCAAAGCCGTTAAATCAAGAATTCACAGAAATCCGCTCCGAAAACAGAAAATCATGGCCCGTGAGTTGAATATCACGCAAAAGTCCATGAGTCGAATCATTAAAAAAGACTTGGGGCTTTCAAACGACGTACCGGACATTTATTGACTGCAGCTTAAAAAAAATTGGATTGAAAAATGCAAACGTCTTTTGGTGAAGAACGCTGATAACTTGCACAGAAAAATTTTGTTCACCGATGAAAAAATGTTTACCGTTCAGGAAAAATTTAACAAGCAAAATGATAGAGTGTATGCGCGGTCTTTTAAGGAAGCATCTGAACTAATCCCAAGGGTGGAAAAGGGTCATCACCCAGCTTCAATCATAGTTTGGTGGGGTGTCTCTTACAATGGGGTCACTGACCTGCATTTCTGCGAACAAGGAGTCAAAACATCGGCGAAAGTTTACCAAGAAACCGTTTTGGAAGCTGTTGTGAAGCCTCTTAACAATTCACTGTTCCAAAACTAGGCATGGACTTTCCAGCCATGGATTCTGCGCCGGTCGATACGGCTAGGACGTCCCAGGCCTGGCTTCGAAACAATTTGCGGTTATTTCCGCTGTCAGGCAGTCCAGATTTGAACCCATTGGACTACAAATTGTAAACGGTTTTAGAGGACAAGGTTTGTCACAAAAGATAACCCAACATTGGATCTCTTTAGACTGCTTTGGTTCGAGCTGTGACCAATTTTCCAATGGACGAGGTTCGTGCAGCTATTGACGATTGGCCAGTGCGACTTAAGGCGTGTGTAAAGGCAAAAGGCGGACATTTCAAATTAGTAAATTCTTTTTTGGTACAATATACATCAATAAATATATTAAAAGTATTTGGTTCAAAAACATTCAGTACTTTTTATTTTACAGCATAAAACGTGAGTCACAGTATTTATGCCCCTACCAAGTACATACTTTTTTTCTGCCTGTATGTTTTGCTCATGTAATTTTATAATTTGTCGACAAGGTAGTATCCTCGTTGTTCACTTATAGATTACAATTCAAGATACTTGAAAACTGCTCACATTAGTGTAACATTTATAATATGCAAATTCGTTCTATTTCACTCGCATGACAGATTAAAAGGCAGGGCTGAGTCCCTGCCTGTATATTGTATCCAAAAAGGGCCCACTTATTCGAAATGTTGTGAAGCCTCTTAGCCGTTGATCTTAAAAAAATAAAAAAGATAAAAAAGAATTGTATCCTGGTCATTATATCGTCTTTAAAACATGTGTCTAAATACTTTTTTGATATCTTCCTGACCAATTGTTGTTAATTAAACTCAATTTGCCACATAAAGACTTCAGTTTGTAATTTCAACATTACCTATGCGAACGCCATTGATTTCATCCAATCCCAAATGCCTTTAATTAAAATCCTTCAATATAATTACAAATAAATTAACACAATGACAGACAAATGGTGCCCGGCTTTGTAAGGCAAATGAGCATGCAAATGAACAATTTTAAATGGACAGATTTTACAGATTTGCTTCATAGCAGCAGTTGGCCACGATGGCCAACTTAAATGTCGCTTTCATAGTTGTCCACCGCCCACTTCGAACTTGGCCATAGCATAGCGAAAGATAGAACAATACCAGCAAGTGCAAAGACAAAAGGCAAGTCGTTAAAGAATATCAGTTCCATCCTAGTAACTTTGGTCCAGCCAGCCATCAATAAGTAATGATTGCTTATAGAAATTCTTTGCATTGCAGGGCCAACAGAGCTACTTACACGAGTTATTTGCAGCAATTTCATGCTTATCTTGCCGGGCTGGCCGATGTTGCTGTTGCTGCCAGCACACAAGCGAGCGTAAATGCTGTGTTGCACATTACGAGTATGTACGATGTTGCAGAAATCATTTAAATGTGCCAAGATAAGGAACATAAAATTCGATCTGTCACTTAACAGAGAAGAATGAGGGTTAAGGCAAGGAGATACTGAACATATAAATTCTGGCAAACAGACCAGAGGTCGGCGTCAGTGGGGTGAAATAAAATGGAAGAAAATCGTGAGAAAAGTAGAGTGAAACAATAAAACATCTGCGGCCATTAATTATGCGTGTATTCGTATGCAAGAAACGAGAAAGATTTAAAAAACAAGTAAAAAATGTTAAGTTTGGCTGTGCCGAACTTTGGATACCCTCCACCAGATTCCCAAATAAAACCAAATTTGCTGCGGAAGTGTGTTTTATATAGAAATCTGTATGTGCAAAATTTCATTACGATAGGTCAAGCTGGTGGTTAGTTATCGTCATATTATTTCTCAAAGCCCATGAGACCGTTTGTGTGGGAGGCACCAGTAGGACTTTTCCGATCTCAACAGAATTTGGCGCAGAGTTTTACGTAGAAAATTTCATCTCGATAGGTCAAGTTTGTAGTGAGTTATTGTCATATTATTTTTCAAGGCCCATGAGACCGTTTGTGTGGGAGGTACGTGTAGGGCCTTTCCGATCTTAGCCAAATTTAGCGCAAAAGTATGTGCTATATATTAATCTTTATGCCGTATATTTCGTCTCGATAGGTCAATTGTGTGGTTGAGTTATTGTCATATTATTTTTCAAGGTCCATGAAACAGTTAGTGTGGGAGGTACCAGTAGGACTTTTCCGATCTCAACCGAATTCAGCGTAGAAGTGTGTTGTATATAGAAATCTTGATGTGTAAAATTTCATTTCGATATGACAACTTTGTGGTGAGTTATAGTCATATTATTTCTCAAGGCACATAAGGCCGTTTGTATGGGAGGTACAAGAAATGGTGGCCCAATCTGAACCATTTTTACATAGATGATTGCGCCTTTATAGAGATTATTATTTGCAAAATTTCAGTGATTTTGCTCAAGAAGCTGGACGGATATTTCCAAATAAAAAACTAATTTTTATGAGGTAGTGTCGGTTGAGGGTCTCCAACACCAACTTCCCGTAGAGCTATATAGCCCATTTTCAATACCAACCATGCTGAGTTAACTACACATGTTTCTGCCAAATTTCAGCTCCTTAGCTGTTTTCATGCAGGCTCTATCTTGTTTTCAACAGACGGACAGACGGACAGCCGGACAACATGGCTAGATCGTCTTAGACTTTTACGAGGTTCAAGAATATATATACTTTGTTGGGTCTCCGATGATTATTTCAAGGTGTTTTTTTTTTTTTTTTTAAAACCAACACTCAGGGGATGCCCCCTATACATGCGGTGCATTGCGTTGGCGAGTGGAAATTAATGGATCGGAGGGGGGAAAGAGGGAGTAATGTTTGTTGACGCTTGCCTTGAACTTCTGGATGTCGCAATTAGTGGGAAATACATTTGCCGGAAGTCGATTCCACATACGGACTGTACGAGCGAAAAACGAATTTGATCTGTAGTGTATAGTGCGGTCAACTGGCCAATCGATAACAAACGGGTGTGAACTCCTAGAAAGTCGCGTATCCCTGCCGAACATCCTCACGTCAGGAATAAGGCGACGGATGTCTAATGAACACACACCATGAAAGTAACGATAGAACAGCGTCACGCAACCCAGATTCCGACGATGCTCAAGGGAAACAATAGAGTTGGATACCCTACTGTCACCTATCAGCACCATCGCTCTCCTTTGAACACGTTCAAGTAGCTCCAAGGATGATTTTGGAGCACCTGCCCATATATGGGAGTTGTATTCCATCTTTGGCCTGATGTAAGTTGTATAGATATTGAAAAGATCAGAAGGAGTGAAATATTTCTTGCACCGCTTTAAAAAGCCTATGCACTTGAGTGCATAGGCTTCGAATACATGCCTCGCCCAACGAGCGTCACATTGTATTTTCATGCCCAGAACATCGAGAGCTTCTGATTGTTCAATATCCGTACCATCGATAGAAATTGACGATATTGTTGGGTCAGCGAATCGCTTGTGAGACAACAAGCAGCACTGTGTCTTACGTGCATTAAAATCTACTCTATTCACTCGACCCCATTCGGAAATGGCCAGTAGATCCCGGCCAAGTGTCTCATCCATAATTCGCCTTTTGTCTTCAATATGTTGAAGGCTCGGTCTACGGTCGAATCAATACGAATGACAGAGGTTACTATCATCTGCGAAAGAGTAGATTGGATTCACGGTCTGACCCAATAGATCGTCAATGAAAATAAGAAATAAAGAGGGAGAAAGGACAGAGCCCTGTGGTACACCTGCGGTCAGCCTATGTGTGTTGGATGAGAACCCATCTACAACAACTCTAATAGTGCGATCTCTAAGAAAGCTCGATATAAACCGAGCAAATGTATTACCGACTCCAAAAGCGATCAGCTTTGATATGAGTGCACCATGCCAGACTCTATCAAAGGCCTTGGAGATATCTAGAGCCACGACCTTACTCTCACCAAACTGGTGGATACAAATTAAAATAAAATGCGATTAAGAAAAAAAGTGAACGTAAACTTAACTGCATTTCCACGGAAAACTGCGTAACCCAAATAATGTTGGTCCAATTAAAAAAATATCTGTTCATAGTGTTTTTGGTGTAGTTCTTTTTAATGGCACCTGTGCGTAACTCAGCCCTCTTTTATTTAGATAGTGGCATATTTTTATTTGAGAGTAGATTGCCCGCTTGGGATCTTAAGGGATATGGATATATGAACGACACATTTCCCTCGACATCCCATTAAGAAAAAAACGGGGAATCAGTCGTCTATCAATTAAAAATAAAATAAAAATTTGTTTCTACAAACTGAAGGAGAGCAGACTGAGTACTTTAAGTTAATATTGGAAAGAACTTGACCACTGAAGTTTTTAAACAACCTTAAGGAGAGTAGAATGAGTTACTTTAAGGTAAAATTGGAAAAAAAAACTTGACCACTGAAGTATTCAAATAAGGAGTTTAGACTTATCTTGTTCCTATTGCATATGTGCAACATGCATCTCTCTGTAATTCAGGATAATCTTTGAAAATTTGGTTGATTTTCTTTCCTTTTATTTAATGCCTTTCGAAATGCAATTCGAGAAAATACTGAATAATCGTTTTGATTTTAAAGTAAAAAAGAATTCCGAAATATAAATTTGACCAAATACTTCAATGCAGTTCCTTTTATAATTCAACAAATTTAAAATTTTCTACACAATTTTTTAGTAACTGCGACAGTACGATAAAGTTGAAATTATATTTTCTTATTTAAATCGTCAATTGCATAATAGGAAAACGAATTTAATAACACAGGGTGGCGCACGAATCGTGCTATAAAACAACGTAAAACTTTTTTCTCTGTGAACACTTGGCTTATTCTTTATTTTAGTTGGAAAGTAGTATTTGTGACGCGCAAAATATAAAGGGACCCAAGGTTAAAAACCAGTATTGTTCAGGAGAGCCATTTTAAAGATTAGGTTCCTTTCTATTTGCGCTTAGAATCGTCGTCTTCACTTTCATAAAACGCGCATATCTCTGGGAAGGTACACTTTTGGGGCATGGGATCGGTCTCATTCGATGCTCAGATGTTGTCCACATCAACAAAAAAAAAAAGTGAAAAGTTGATGAAAAGTTTTGTTCAGGAGAGCCATTTTAAAGATTAGGTCCCTTTCTATTTGCGCTTAGAATCGTCGACTTCACTTTCATAAAACGCGCATATCTCTGGGAGGGAACACTTTTGGGGCATGGGATCGGTCTCATTCGATGCTCAGATGTTGTCCACATCAACAAAAAAAAAGTGAAAAGTTGATGAAAAGTTTTGTTCAGGAGAGCCATTTTAAAGATTAGGTCCCTTTCTATTTGCGCTTAGAATCGTCGATTCACTTTCATAAAACGCGCATATATCTGGGAGGGAACACTTTTGGGGCATGGGATCGATCTCATTCGATGCTCAGATGTTGTCCACCATCAAGAAAAGAAGAAAAAAAATGAAAATTGATTTTTTTACCGTTAGGTCCCTTTCTCTATGCGCTGTCACATTTAGATTTATTACAATGAATGCTTGGCATTCATTGCGGTACTCTGATTTGCAGTCCTGCGTCTCCTTCTAAAGAAAATTTAGGCGGGAGTTTGGTGAAACTCCCCCGAATATATGGACCATTACGGAATAGATGGACTGCCATTAGTAGTATAAAATTAAATTGAATTTTCTACACAATAAAAGAAATGCAAACGAAATTCGACGGCATATCAATAATTCCGTGACTTTTCGAATGAACCACATCTGTTTTGCAAAAAAATACTTTTCAACATCATCTCCTTTTAGCTCAATACACTTAAGTCAACGTTTCGCAAAATATTGTATCCGTTCCAAAAAAAAAGTTTTTTTAAGGTTCATAGAGTAGGCATTTGTTTGATCAAAAATGTTATCGTCGGTGCTAAATCTCTTTCCACAGAGTCATTTCTTTTGGTTTGGTAATAGGAAATAGTCACTGGGGCATAAATCCGGAGAGTAGGGCGGTTGAGGTATCAATTCGTAACCCAATTCATGAAATTTTGCCCTTGAGACTGAACACGTGTGCCCCCTTGCATTATCGTATCTTGATGAAAAAAGACTTTTTCTTGGTCATATGGGGTTGTTTTTTTTTGTTAAATCCTTGTTAAATCGGTCCAATTAGTTGGCTTAAAATTCGCCGTTTATTGTTTTTTCCTTTTGAAGGTAATCGATGTGGATTAGCCCGCTGCATCCCAAAAAACTGTTGTCATCACCTTGTTGGCCGACAAAGTCACCCAGACCTTCTTCGGAGCCGGTTCATTCGGGGAAACCCATTGTTTAGACTGCTGATTGGTCTCCGGTGTGTTGTAATGGATCCACGTTTCAGCCACAGTTAGAAAACGCCGCAAAAACTCATTCGAATTGAGGTAAAACAACTCCAAACACACCATTACGTTTACAGTCAATTGAGAGCAACTGCGGCACCAATCATGCAGGCAGCTTTCTTAAACCCAACTGATCATGTACAATTCAAACCACACTGCCATTTAAAATGCGCAAGGCATCAACAATCTCACGCACTTTTACTCTTCGATCGGCCGACACCATATCGTGGATTTTTTCGACATTTTCGGGTGTAGTGATCTCAGTTGGCCGCCCAGAACGTTCAGCGTCATTTGTACTTGTGCGACCACAACGAAAGTCAGTAAACCACTTTTTTACCATTGAAATTAATGGTGCAGAGTCCCCATAGTATTTTTAAGCTTTACCGTCATTCAAGGTTTTTTCTATAAAATAATTTTTATTGACCACTCGAAATTCAATTTTTTCCATTTTAAACAAAATCCACGAAGTTGTTTTTTTAATAGCTGTTAAACACAAACTAAATGACGGAACTCTCTCAAAATTTGACAGTAGTATATTAACTGATGGTACTTGATGGGAGCAGTGTTGCATTTCATATAACAACGAGGGAAGTTGGAATTAGTGATATGCCTTCGTATAATGATTAAATTTTTTTTTTTGAATTTTTTCTTGTAGCACAGTTTTTGCGCCACCTAAAAATAATACGTTTTTCTTTCTTTATTTTATAATTGTTTTATTTGACTAAGCAATTTTTATCTTAGCAAAGTTGGTATTGCAGTGATTTTATAATTCCCTTTTTTAAGTTTTCTACGACCTTTGATGACCTTTAAAGTTTTAAACAAAGCTCAATTTGCCTACTTTAAAAGCCGACATCCAAAAAATTGCTAAAAACTTTTTGTATTTTTTTATTTCACTTTATCCTTTTGTCTTTTCGCCAAGTTCGCTTTAATAGCTTACATTTTCAATCATGCATAAACAATTTGATTTTATTATAACTTTATGAAATTTAACCCTTAAAATTTGTTCCATATCATCAGCACTCGCTACGGTTTGCAAAATACTCCCCTTCGGCCATTCCTCTACCCAATGCTCTTTAGCCTTGTGCCCTGTCTGCGGACGGTTCCTATCAAAAGGATATGGCTAATATGTTAAATGAACCTTGCATAATTGAAACCAATAACCTTTATGGTTATATTTTCAATAATTTTTTTTTTGTTTTGGTAGCAAAATATCCATTTATGTGCCAAAAAGTTGGCCAGGGGGTGGAGGGAGCAGCAGCCCAAAAGTATGCTTATGAGAATAAAATTAAATTGACTCCGTCTAATACGCTTTTGTTGCTTTATTAAGAAACAATTTTTGGGGAATATTGGTTGTTAGGCAATGACTGCTGATGAAATTGTCAAGTATATAATGTGCTTATGGGGGAGTAGACGCCGAAAAGTATACTTTAGAATTATGACATTTTGTTTTAGAGCAAATTGACTTAGAACAATATCTAACTTAATAATGTTATCATGTTATAATATTTTTATTAAGTATTTTGGCTTATACTATGTGAGCTCCCATAAGTATGCTATGTATTTTTTTAGCTTATTATTATTAGTTTGAGTATTTTAGCATGTTTGCTGCTTATTTTTCCTAAGATTCCCTTAAGCCCCTTTAGTTTCTCTGTCTCCATTTAAAGTTTACCTTCTTTGGAAGCTCTACAGAGGTATGCATTGACATAATTTTCTTAAATAACTCCTTGAAGTATGCTATGAAATTCTTTAAGTATTGTTTTCGCAATTTGTTCATCGCGTAATAAGTTTGCATAGTTTCTAAATGCCCTTCAGGTACGTTCGTTTACTTTACATACCTTTCTAAAACGAAAGGGGAACATCTGCTAAACGCCTTAAGGGTATGCAACATTTTTGTTTAACAACTCCTAAAAATATGCCACGAAATTCTTTCGAAATGAGTTACTGCAAATGTTGCGTTTGGAGGGAGCGGAAAACTATTATAGAATAGTTAAATAGAGCAACCTAACTTTACTCTGCCTGTTAATCTGTCATGGCGGGCTTAAGGGCAACCTTGGAAATTGTACCGCTGCACAGTGGATGGAAGGCGAACGAAAATATGAAATGTCTTAGCGACTAATTAAAAAAAACTGCAAATGTGCAGTAAAGTTAAACTATTTTAAGTTGTGTAGCTACATTTTTAAGCTTCTGAGAAAAGGCTTTGAGCAGTCAGTTATAGGGTGGGCCATTTAAAATTTTTAATTTGAATCGCCTGTAAAAAGGAAAGTACTGACAATTTTTTCAAATTTCTGGTTTTATAGAAAGGTTTGAACTTTGTCATTTACTAATAAAATACCATTCGATGCGTTTTCGATCCGCACAAAGATTGTTTGGCAGGAGTTGAAGAATTTTACCAAAAAAAAATGTGTTTTCAGATGAAGCTCATTTTCATCTCGGTGGCTTTGTCAATGTTGTTGTTGTAGCGGCACACGTAATGCCGGGGTGACAGCCTTTGGCCGAAGATTGCTGCTTCGGGTAAATCCGGTTCATAGAACCGGCTATCGTGGGATTGTGGCTATGGCAATAAGCTAAATTGCCACATAAAGGGTTCAGAGAACCCACACGTGACTATTGAGAGGCCAATGCACTGTTTGATGTGGATTTTGGACGGGCGACATCATTGGGCCATTTTTCTTCGAAAATGAACCGCCGTTACCGCTAACGGTGAGCGTTATCGCGCCATGGTCAACGAATTTTTGTTTCAGAAAATGGAAGAGATTGACATGGATGGCATTTGGTTTCAACAAAACGAGACCACATGTCACACAGGCAGAGCACTGCTCACACAGGCAGAGCACTGCTTTGATTGGAAAGGTTGAGCTTTGCTCAACCAAACTTGGTCCAGGAAAACTCAATTTTTTCTGGGGAAATTCTTAGATATGGAGGCTCATTTTTTTGGATTTTTGTTAGGGAACCTTTACTAAAATTGTTTTCTTGTCTTTAAAATAAACTGAAAATGGCGTATAGAAGTGAAGAAAATTTTAAACATTAAAACTTATATTAAAAGCCTCAGAGGGGATGCCAGGCGTAATCAAATACAAAATCTCTCCCAACGTTGACTAGAAAACCCCTTTTTTGGGGAGATCTTGATTTTAAAGACATTTTTTTGATCTAGATTTGAGAAATCACAAAATTGCAAGGGACCCTTTAGGGAGATCTTAATTTTAAAGGCATATTTTTCGATCAAAGTTCAAGCTATCACAAAAATATAAGGGACCCTTAAGAAGAGAAATTAGTTGTCTTAAACTGAAAGCCTATTTATTTAAAAATTGTATTTAAGGGTGGATCAGTTAGTAGGGTTTGTATTTGTAGCAGATACTTATATATTTATTGAAATTTACATTCAGAGCTTCAGAGGGGAGCCTAGGCGTACGAGGGTTGCTATATATATTTCTGGCCAAAACAACACTAAGTGTTACCTGGCGCCATCTGACATATCCATTGGAAAGTTTGACAATTTTTGGCATAAATGTACTCAGAACGTTTTGACGTATGACCATCATTTGTGTTGTTTACAGTGACTTGAAAAAATAAATTTGGCAAAAAAAATGAAATGACCTCGTGAACATTTTCGTGCGATCATTTTTCACAACTTTTGACGAGGACTATCACGACAAGAGTGCATCGATGAACTTAAATCTTTGTACGGCGATGAAGCACCATTCTATAGCACTGCGAAAAACTGGTTTAATGAATTCAATCGTGGCCGACGCTCGCTCAAAGAGGAAGGTCGTGAAGGTCGTCCAAAAACGGCCGTTGTGCCAGAGAACATTGATGCTGTGCGTGAACTAATAATGCAAGATCGTTATGTGGCATACCGTGAGATAAAGGCATCTTTGGGCATTTCTTCCACCAGCATACATTCGATATTGCATGATCTGCTGGCCGTAAAAAAGGTTTGTTCTCGTTGGATCCCGCACAATTTGACAATCGCTCTAAAAAGGCTCGTATGGATTGGTGCAAAGAATTTTTGAATAAATACAATCGCAGTGCTTCAAAAGGCGTTTATAAGATCGCCACAGGTGACGAATCATGGATCTATGCATATGAGCCCGAAACAAAACGTGTGGGTCGTCGAAGACGAGCCAAATCCAACGAAAGTTGTTCGTGGAAGAAGCACTTCGAAGCAAATGGTCGCATGTTTCTTCGGCAAAACTGGTCAAGTGGCGACTGTTCCGCTTGAGCATCGTAGGACGGTCAATTAGGAGTGGTACACCACAATTTGTTTGCATGAAGTCTTTGGAGAAATTTGAAAAACGATCAAGAGAAGACAAATCATTGTGCACCACGACAATGCGAGCTCTCACACATCAGCTCAAACCAGCGTAGTATTGACCGGCCAAATCGTCGAATTTATAGGTCACCCGCCGTACAGCCCTGACTTGGCACCCACTTCTTCTTCTTCTTCTTCTTCTTCTTCTTCTAATTTCCTAGCATTAAGAAAACAATGCGTGGTCAACGTTTTTTTATCGCCCGAAGCAGCTGTTGAAGCGTTCAAAAATCATGTTTTGGAGGTGTCTCTATCAGAGTGGAAAAAGTGCTTCGAAAATTCGTTTGTGGTTTTGCATGTCATGCATTGGTCTTAAAGGAGAATATTTTGAAAAACAATTAAACCATACCTTATTGAGGTTATACGTTAGATCACTCCTTTAGTAAGTGTTGAATTTAAATGGTAAAAGTTTAGAATATTCCTGGAGCTTGTTCTTTAATAAAATTCTATTCCTATCGCCAGTCATCAACAAATTGACTGACCGCTTGAAGCACTGTCAGTCAAACAAATAAGTCAATTTTAATATTGGGATACTCTATACTTAATGACATAAGTGTGTCTTAAAAATAAAGCCCCTCTTGATTTAATATGTTGCACCGTTGCTGCCTAATTTAAATTTTGTTTCCTATCGTTCTTAGCTGGTCACTCCTTTAGTAAATGTTAAATTTAAATTGTAAATGTTTAAAACAGAAGCTTGTTCTTTAAACAAATGAAACTAGATCCTTTTAATATTAGCAGCCTAATAATTTAGACTTTTAATTAGGTCTTATACAGTCAAAAACTGAATTAAAAATACTGAAGATTATGACTAAAATTACAACTTCTATCAAAAAATTCCACTTTGCGGCTCACATATTTGATAAGATAAACCTGACGAAAGTAACACATTTCTTGCCCAATAGAAAAAAAAACTGAATTAAAAATACTAAAGATTATCACAAAAATTACAGATCCTACCAAAATTCCCCACTGTGCGGCTCGCATTTTTGATAAGATAAACCTGGCAAAAGTGACACATTCCTTGCTCGATAAAAATACAAAAAAACTGAATTAAAAATACTAAAGATTATCACGAAAATTACAGCTCCTACCAAAATTCTCCACTGTGCGGCTCACATTTTTGATAAGATAAACCTGGCAAAAGTGACACATTCCTTGCTCGATAAAAATACAAAAAAACTGAATTAAAAATACTAAAGATTATCACGAAAATTACAGCTCCTACCAAAATTCTCCACTGTGCGGCTCACATTTTTGATAAGATAAACCTGACAAAAGTGACACATTCCTTGCTCGATGAAAAAAAAACTGAATCAAAAAAACTGAAGATTATGACGAAAATTACAACTCCCACCCAAATTTCCCACTGTGCGGCTCACATTCTTGATACGATAAACCTGACAAAAGTGACACTTTCCTCGCTCGTGGCCATAAAAAAATGTTTAATGTGCTGTTTTAAGTGCGCAGCAGATGTTAAAGGACATAAAAATGGCATTTGGCCGGTATTTATTTGATGAAACACCAACACTTCGCCTGAAATTAGGCTTCACATTTTTTGTTGTCGTTCCGTGTGAAATGGACTCTTTTGTAAAGCCAACAAATGTTTTGTGCTGTCATGTCACTGTCTAAAAAGACAATTTGTTAAAACTTCAAAATGGTATTTAATTTTTATAAATCTCTTTTTCTTTAAAGGTTCACTTACTGATTCCCAGCCCTGACGTTGACATTGATATTTCAAGGTAATTGCTGTGAATTTCATTGGCTGACTGGCTTCTCACTAAAGTGGCACGTTTCTATGGTAGAGGTTTTTTTTCTTCTCTTTTCTTGTGAGCTTCTCTGACGTCTGCCAGTTAATTGTTATTTCTGGCAGAGCGCCTAAAAATATGCAGTGGGTTTTTTGAAACCACTTTTGAGAGAGCACAAGCCGGTTATGCCACTTTGGAGAGAAAGCAGCTAAAGCATATTTCTTGTGATTGCGGTTAATAAACGAATATGTACACATAATATTATATGCATACCGTTTGCCAAAAAACGCCTGAAGGTATGCTTACGTTTTCTCTGTTAGTGCTTGCGTGTTTACGATTTGCTTTATTTGCACGCAAACTTAACGATTTATTTGCATACATTTCGGCGGCATAAATATTTAGTATTTAATGCTGAAACCTTGCTAATACTCACGAATTAGTAGTACTGTAAAAGGCGGGGTAATAAAATGTTGAATAAAAATGCTAAAGCAGGCTGTGTGGCTGGAATTGTGCTAGGTTTATAGAACCCAATACAGAAATTGTGTATCAGTTTGTTATCCTTCTCCTTTTCTTATGACAGATGATATGAAGATTTTAATGTATTTTTATTTTTAAAAAATCAGGCATGACATTCAGTGGGTGGGCACTGTGGCTGGAATTGTGCTAGATTTATAGACCCAACACAGAAATTGTATATCATCTCTTTACTATGGACAGCTAGCTGATAGGAAGATTTTAATGTATTTATATATTTTTAAAATCCCGGCCTGACATTCAGTGGAATACTTGTTAAGTTGGTCTTTCGAAATGCTAAGGTTTTTGTTCAGTTCGACCCCTAAAAGTATACTATACATCTTAAATTAAAGTAACGAAAAAGTACTTGCAGTTCCTTAATAACACTTAAAAAAATAATATGAAGATTTTAATGTATTTTATTTTTAAAAATCAGACATGACATTCAGTGGGCGGGAAATGTGTCTGGAATTGTGCTGGATTTATGTACCCCACACAGAAATTGTATATCATCTCTTTACTATGGACAGCTAGCTGATAAGAAGATGTATTTATATATTTCTAAAATCCCGGCATGACATTCAGTGGGTTACTTTTAAGTTGGTCCTTCGAAATGCTAAGGTTTTTGTTCAGTTCGACCCCTAAAAGTATACTATACTTCATAACGTAAAGTAACGAAAAAGTACTTGCAGTTTCTAAATAATACTTAAAAAAAAATAATATATCTTGCGATCAATCTGTCAAAAGATTCCTTTTGCATAAGGGCATGCCGGAGAACCCAGGACAGTCAATTTCTCTCTGTGCTCATGAATTTCGCCTTTGACTAGGTTGGCGTGGTTTACAGCCTGACTGTGGCCTTTATTCGTACGAAATCCTATCAGTCTATGGGTTGGTAGGTGTATAAAAAAATAGCAAGCAGGAATGGCTTCACCAACGTCAGACTCCAAGCAGCAGTTGTTTTAGAACTACTTTATACAACTAAGAGCAGGCAGATTAAACGAGAACTATTGAATGAAGAGTATTATAATAAAGAACAAAGTCAACACAATAAAAATTCCTTTAGTTTTATAAACCAACTGAAGTATAGACCATAATACATAATAACAACAACAAAAAAAACAATTAAAAAATGCTCTAGTGTGGCGTGGCCAACTATCAGTTACACTCCACCACTCAACTATTCAAGATATCCCGCTCCTCTGCCTGGAGCTATAACATAGTCAGATTTATTATGTTACTTCTAGAGCTGAAAGGACATATTTCGTGGTACCCAATTTACCAGGGACTTAACACACTGCTTCATTTACGCTAGATTGCATTTGCCACATGGCCTTTACATCGGCAGGACCTCAAATCGGAGGGAAACTTTATGTGGAAACTATTTTAAAACATTAACCGTTTTATATATGAAATTTGGTCGAAATCGGAATGTAAAAGGTGGCTTTTAGAGGCAGGTTCTTAAATCTGGCATGGCCTTTGTGTGGAGGCTATTCAAAAATATGGACCGATATAGAGTAATTTCACCAGATATGGGTGTTGGTCGATCATAACATGCCACGTGTAATTTGTAGCTTCAAAAGCTGCAGGACCTCAAATCAGGCGAAACGATTCTTCGAAAGCTATTCGAAAGACTCCTTTTGACATAGTTGGCATTAGAACATGGAGCGATATATTGCAATTTCAGCAGAACTTAACTTATGGTTTCAAGAGCTGCAGGATCCAATCGGGCCAAACCTTAATGTGGGAGCTATTTGATAGACTGATATCGTCCAAGTTTACCAGAGATGGTTAAAGGTTGCTCGTAAGACACTGTGCAAAATTTCCCGATGCCATGCTCTAAGAGCTGGATGACATTACAACATGGACCGATGTGGACCAATGGCATTGGGGTTCGTCTTTCACCTAAACTTGATGAATGTACAAAGATTCGTGTCGGCTATAATTGCTACCTATACTGTGATAACAACGAGAGATGGACAGACGGACGGACGCCGGAACTAACGGGCGGACTTCACTTAATAAAATCAGATAATGATTGGGAATCGACCAGCTCTATTTCTTCAAGATGTTACACAAATCAGCACTAGGTCATAATACCACAGTGTGGTATCTTGTTCAAAATTTCCAGATAGGTTAAGTCCCCAAGGCTAGATAAGAAGGGTAGCTTGCCAGGAAGCTATAATGAGATCACTCGTAGGCGATAGTGAGATAGAGAGAGAGGGATAGAGAGAGATAGAGAGAGAGAGATAGACCGAGTTAGGGAGAGAGTGAGAGGGCGAGAGTGAAGGATAATAGGAAAGAGAAAAGGTGTATATTTAGACCAACTAGGTATTTATGTATCTATACGATTTATTAGCCGTTTTGATTTATCAGTTAGTTCTGGCAATTCGGAACTAGCCCGACCAGTGAACAACAAATTTTGAGAGAGATTTAAAAGGTTCGTGCGCTAGTTCGGCCAAGTCACCATAGTATCTACTGCCGAAGCAGGAAAGTCTGCATTCTTCAAAACCCATGCATGTGCATAGCAAATGCTCCACTGACTTCTCCTCTTCGGCGTCCAGGCAACATCTACAATAGTCTCTGCATGGGATGTCTACAACAGTCTCTTCATGGGATGGACGCGTCGCTTTAATACCATTTAAGCAGTGAGGACCTTGAGAGTTGTCATCAATCGTTTAACCGTTCAATTGTCCTTGTTCTTTCTATTGCCGTCCAGAGAGACCAGGCTTTTCTGCAGTTATGAAATGAGTTCCTCTTCGAGCGCGCCAACAGCTCCTTTATCCCACGACAGCCGGCTATATGCACCGGATTTATTCGAAGCAGTAATTCTTCGGCCAACGGCTGTCACCCCGGCACTACTTGTGCCGCTACAACAACACGTACACCCCTATCGTCGAACTGATGAAGGCCATCGACGAAGTGGCTGCCTTCGAATTAAGGTCGAAGAGGAACTCATTTCATAACTGCAGAATAGCCTGGTCTCTCTGGACGACAATAGAAAGAACAAGGACAATTGAACGGTTAAACGATTGATGACAACTATCAAGGCTTGCTTCTGAGCCCATTCTGGTACGTACGTCCGCCATCTCGCCAGGTGTATCACAGTGACCTGGCTCGGACTTGTATGCATGATTAAATGAAACTCAACACCCATTTTGATTTCACTGTCATACAGTCCAGGACCTTTATGACTTCCATGCTATCCACATATATTCGGGTATTTGACGGTGGTATGTTTAGCTCCAAAATCTTGTCTGCGGCTGTATTGATTCCAAATAACTCAGCCTAAAAGATCGTGCATTTGTACGATAGTCATTAAGATATTTAAAGGTTATGGGATTCTAAGTTAATCTCGTACCTGCCTACATTTTCGAACCATCACCGTTTGCTATAACAGCGTCCGAAGCCAAATCTTTGTCGTTGAAAATTACCCTCTTAGGGGGTTCATTTTGGATCATCCTAGTATAACTCTACGTCAAGTCGGTCCATCCTCTCGGCTGATCGTAGGACGATGCTGTGTTTGTGGTAGCGCGTTTCAACATAGCAGTTTTCCTCAAACGTAGGATGACTCTTGCTGCACATCTATCCATGCAGATGTCATAGATATGAATTTGCCATAGCTGGCATTATCGGTTTGCCAACTTGAAGTTGGTAACACTTCATTTGACTAGCCCTGTAGTTTTCAAAGCACCAAAAAGTATGCTTTAAATGTAACCACTTAAAATTTCTCCTTCAGATAGACCACATTGTATTGAAAGCAATTCCATTTTTTTTGCTGAATATATTGCCAAAACTTGTTAGCAGATTAAATCTAAGTCCGTTCGTTATGGTGTCCTTTAAGAGATTTCACAAAAGAACGAAAAAAATACTTAAGATCCCCATACATAACCGGATATTAAGGAATTGTTGAGTTTAATCCTTTTTTTTTGCTTTTATCAGGCCTCCGTAGCCTGCAGACGTACTTTCATCAATAATTTCCGATAATAAGACTGGCCAAGAGCATAGAAAAAGTGGCGGGCCACGGAGAAGGAAAACAAAACAGAAATCCTTAGTTTATTATACACAAAGGATTAGAAGAAGATTAACTTGTGTTGCCATTGTTTCGGCTTTATTTGCCACTAGAAAGCGCTCGTATAAAATATCCTTGGGAGTATATAGTATAAGTACACAAATTATGTATGTATAAGTGCGTATGTGTAAATCAGGATATGAATAAATAACAACGGGCGATGGTGTAGTGTGGCGGTTGGGTTGGGTGTGGCAGGATATTTCTTATACTCGTAGTCCTAGGCAAAACAACAGCTAAACAGCCTTAAGGTAATTCGAGAGTGGCAGCCAGTCACTTAATGTCCTTTTATTTCATTTGGGCATTAGTACTTACATCTCTTTGTAAGTTCATAGCCTTAAGGGAAGAGGTAGGGAGGGGGCCAGTCACCCTCAGACTCTCAACTCGCTCTAATTCTTAAAAAAATATTATGCCTGGCTGGGTCTACTTTGTGTATGTGTGATAATTTTGTGGGGGGTAGCTGTTTGGTACGTTTCCCCGGGCAGCAAATTGTTGAGGCGTTGAAATCAGGCCAGTTTTTCTGTGAACTCTTGAGTGAGTGCTTTGGAGTGAAGTGTGTATTTCAAATGTAAATGTCAAAAGTGATTATTTATACTATGTTATGGCTAATGTACGTGAGTTTTTTTCTTGATAAACTTTACTTTGTGCTCTTGTGATCCTGCGTCTGAAACCTTTTCCATAAAGGATTTCTTTGCTCTTTTTTTGAAAAGCTTTGAACTCCGGAAAATACGTTTTTTCTGGCTTGTAACAAAAAAACAAAAAGAGATTTTTACATATGTTATGCTTAAAGGAGGGGGCGTTGGATAAAGGAAAAAGAAGTTGTTGGACAACCAACAGTCAAAAGTTTAAAACCTTTTTTCGCCCCTTCCATTTCTTTTCGTTGAGCACTTCTGTGAAATTGTATATTTTGCATGCCCGCTCACAGGAGTTTGGCACGGATATCCTTTGATCATAAATCACAAAAGAAAATCTCAAAATACAATCTCACTTACAGGAAGAGAAAAGCAAAACAATGAAGAAAAAAAACAGTGGTAGTGGAGAAAAAATGCCAGCCAATTCAAGTGGTGGTAGCCATTGTTATCATCATAAACTTGGCAACACTACCACTTTACTGTAGAGGGAATGGTGTGGCCTAGAAAAAAACAAAACGAAATAGGGCTAACCATATAAGCTTGATTTATACACCGCCATCGACTGCTACTCCACCAGCGGGTACATCTAGGGACTCACTTTGATCGCTACCCATAGCAGGGCCGAGCCAACAAAAAACAAAGTTGTGCAGAGGAAACATAAGATTTTATATCCAGAATTTGTGCAAAAATAACGCAAACAAATGCTATAAAAAATCGCTTGAACGCTCAATGTATTTTCATTGTTGTTACACACCCTACATCATAAAGGGCGGTGTGTATTGATACTGTTTTCGTCTTGGTAACCTGAGGAAATAAATAAGAAGTACAACATCGTTATGTTTGAACAGGGATTAACCGGCGAGGGAACTCTTGCATCTACATTTTAATTGTAGACAATTTTTTTTACGAAATGGCAAAGTGACATTTGTTTCTGAAGCTGCAGACTGCTTTTATCTCGATTTCGGGTCCGTAACCTAACTGAATCTTATACTTTCTTCAAACGCTTTTGAAGTGGCCCATTCTGAAGCTCCTTAGGTTCATAGGTCTGTCCCTAGTCTTAATCAAATCGTCCAACTGAATCCTTATTTGGCAAAAAATTACAAGCAGCTAAAATTTGAGTACCCATTTAAAAACAATAATCGGTGGTCCCTTGTTAAGACTTTAAGAGAGCTTTTTTGGGTCTCCTTCGGGCAAATGAGTCTGGCCCTTATCTCACCCAAATCTATAGTTGCATTCGTAGATAAATTTAGCAGCCATATGTCCATATGGACTTTTAATCGCTTGATTTGATTATATACGCAAGGTTTTGGGGCCAGTTTACCCGAAACCTTGAGCACCTATGGCCTTTTTTAAGGTTTTATTCAAACCATTGTTCCCACACAAAAACAATAAAATTTGTTGCGCAAATACTCAGAAAAGTTTTGTTTCTACAGGGGTTTCTGAAGATACTTTTAAAAAAATCTTTTGTCCCCCTTAGTCGATTTCTCCATATCTATAAGCCCACATGTGTCTATAAGCCATCGTGCCACATTTCAGATTCCTAGCCCAATCTGTGTAACCGCTCTCGTGCTTTTAACAGACACGCGGAGGGACGGACATGACTATTTTGTCTAAGAATTTAACGATGATCCATATTATATATACATTTTAAGGTCTCTGATCAATTTTTCAAAGTGCTGCCCACGGAACGACACACTAAGCATACACCCAATTCTTTGTTGGAGGATATAAAAAGCAGCTTGAGCCATTATTTTTTCTATTTTTTATAATGTTCTGTAAATCTTTTTTTTTTAATTTCATTTGCACAATCGCCCTTCTTGACTTTCGTCGGTCCAAAGTTACGTCCATACATCCTCTTATCTGTCCTAACGCCCGTCCTTAATTCTGTCTTCAGGTCCTTTCGTACGTCCTTTCAGACTTTCATGCTTACGTTAGTACCTACGTCCGAACCTCCATCCGTCCGTTCTTTCATTAGTCCTTAAATACTTCTTTAAGTCAATCCTTACGGCCATTCTTAGGTAGATCAGTACGTGCGTCCTAATGTTTGTCCTCATGTGAGTCCGTTCTAACGTCTGTCCTTACGCCCATCCGTTTTGCCGTCTACGTTCTTCCTTACGGCCATCCTAGTTCCGATTTTACGTTCATTCTTAAGCTCGTCCTTATATCCTACCTTAAATTCTTCCTTAATTCCGTCCTTACGTGGCCCTTACGGCCTTGCTTACGTCTATCCTTACATCCGCCTTTAAGTCTATCCTTACGTCCGCTTTTAAGTCTATCCTTATGTCCGTTACTCCCATCCGTACGCCTGTCCTTTCGTCCTTACGCCTGTTCTTTGGTGCACCCTTATGCCCTCATGTCCGTCCTTATGACCGCCTTTATAACCGTATGTATGCCCGTCTTTAGGGCCATCCTAGTATCTGGCCTAACGTTTGTCCTTACGACCTTACTTACGTCTATCTTTACGCCGTCCATTCTTATATGAGTTCTTACGCAAATTTTTACGTCTATCGTTACGTCCGTATTTACGTTCATCCTTACATCCTATTTATGTTCGTCCTCGCATCCATTTTTATGTTTGTCCTTACATCTATGATTAATTCTAGTTTCCCACCTGCTCATCCTTCCCATCGAACTTCTAAATTAGCTTTGCTCTTAAGCCGTTGGCTTTGCCCTTGGGTCCCAAGGGGTTCGGGGACATATGGGTATCCAGACATAGTCAAATCTTCTCAGAAATCATAATATGAGTCTTTATTTTAAGTCAATTAAAAACTTTTCATTTGAGCTCTAGGGGCTAAATAAAACTCCCGATTTGAGGCCTTGCCGCTTTAACGAATACATTTTAAATCTGATCTTGTTACAATTGAGTAAAGTAAGTCACGAAAGATCTATAACTAATCGTGTTGAAACTGATCTTTATCAGCCTTTATTTTTAAAGAGCAAAACACTAGGGTGCGTCTTAACAAGTCACTTTTTAAATATGATTTTGCTCAAACTTAGCACTGCTTTATTAATAGTCTTTCATGAGAACCTGTCACAACAGAAGCACAAATTTGGCATGGTATGAGTAACTACTAACCAGTCCTAACAAATCCCGATCACACTGATCTTTGTCTCTATAAAGTACTTGGAGGTAACTGGAAGTCAACGGACTCCCTAAACGCAGAAAAAAAGTATGGTTGGGGTGACAATAATCGAAGAGGATCATACTAATGTTCGATATATGGTTGTGGCACAACAATATTATGATCATTACAACAATAGTATGGTTCACACACAACCATACTATAATCCCCACAACAATATTATGGTCCTCAAAACAATAGAATTATTCACGCACAACCATACTATGGTCCCCACAACCATATTATTTTTCACACTCAACCATACTATGATCCCCACAACCATATTATGATTCTCATAACCATAGTATGTTTAACATACACAACCATACTATGATCTCCAGAATTCTCTGTAAGGATTGGGTTAAGTTACTGATCAACAATAGAGCTTTTTATAAAGTTTATTATGCCAAAATACATTAAACTCTTAATAATAGGAGTGGCTTTTTAAAATTAGATAAAATTTACTTATAAATTATATCAGTTATACTAATCGAAAGAAGTTTGTTTTAAAAAAAAAAAAATTATATATAAAAGTATTATTATTGCGTAAGATTCGAAAAAATAACATTGTCAAATTAAAAAAAAGATCGATCTTGCTGGTATGATTACCGTCATTATATTATTGTTATCATAAAACCCAACAAAAAAACAATACTTTTGTCGCACCAACCATATTTACATTGTTGCTACAACCATATTTCCATTTTTTAAATTTGGCAACAATACTAATGTTACATTTCAACAATATTAGTTTTGCCGCAAACATACTATTGTCAAAATAAAATTCAAAAAAAACAATACTATAGTTGCGACGACCATGCTTTTATAGCAGAGAACATACTATTGTTGCCGTGACCATATAGTAACGATATCTTTTCTCTAAGTGTAGTGAACACTTTCCTAAAGGACATGATCCCGTTGAGATAATGTTGAACATTATTTTCCCAAAACATGACAAATTTTACAATATCAATTTATAAAGGGCAAATTCCGTGCAGCACTTTACCTATAGTAGGGCTTTTTAAGATTCGACGTGACCTAAGTAAGGGACGTTTTATGGCACTGTTTCTTTTTTTTTCATGATATGCGTACGTCTTCCGTTTTGGTGGTGGTTTAATTTTTGATTTATGTGAAAATGCCAACGGCAAGAGCAACAATAACAAGTAGCAAGAGCGCTGTAACATAAGACGTGTTCTTTTGAGGTAACTAGTTTTGTAACCTAGTTAGTTTGCAATATGGTAATTTGCCGTTATTGAAGCATATTGAGAGTCATATGGCAACATTGTCTCTCTTTGTATAAACCAAAAAAAATTAAACAACAGTGGGGTTCATCAGCGAATTTATCAAAAGCAGGCAATAAGAAACAATAAATTGTTATTAGAATGTCCAGAACTGAAACCGTATAAAGCAGAGTGTTTCGAGTTAGATTGTTTGTTGAACAAATAAGTATGGTAACTCGTACACGTTTTATTATTTGTTGAAAAAATAGGTATGGTAGCTCGTACACGTTTGGTAAGGGCCCTGAGGCCAACTCTCTTGCTAACCGAGTGACATCCATACAAATGCTTGTCTAGTGCATCGAAAAGAACACAGCTATTGTATAATCACAAACACCCACACATACCAATACAACCACATAAAGTACACCAACAAACACTTACATATGTTTATACATGTGCACGTAGACAAATTCACGCACGCACACACCCACACAAACTCGAAAATAAACACGTATGGCCAAAAATTAACGTTTAACTGCCTGCCACCAAAGCCACACACACCCTAGCACACACATGTAAGTACGTTTGAAACCTTGTCAGGGACTGTCTTCAGTGACCCCCACCCCCCACCACACCCTGACTAACATATGCTTTAACAAATGTATCCAGTGTATGTAAATAAAAGAGAGTACAACGAGAGTCTATATATCCGCATACATACTCGTACATACATACATATTCAGCAGATAATGTTAACGACTTTGTTTACTCGCGCTTGTAGTTGCTGTTCTTATTGCTATTGTAAAGGGTGTTTTTTATTGGGGTATAGAACTTTAAGTTGGCATCACTTTTTTAACTGGCGGCCATTTTGTCAGCTGTCAAGTGATTAATATTTAGTTTGGTTTGCCATTTCATCATGAACAGGTTGACAAAAGAACAACGCTTGCAAAATGGGCCGAAAATGAGATTCATCTCGATGCTGATTTTCATCACAAAATTTTGTTCAGTGATGAGGCTCATTTTTGGTTGAATGGCTACGTCAACAAGCAAAATTGCCGCATTTGGAGTGAAGAGAATCCACATGAGACCCTTGAGACGCCATTACATCCACAAAAACTGACTGTTTGGTGTGCTCTATGGGCTGGTGGAGTCATTGGGCCATACTTCTTCCGAAATAATGCTGGAGAGTCAGTTACCGTTAATGGAGACCGGTATAGAGCCATGATAACCGACTATTTTGTTCCCGAATTGGATGGCATGAATGTGGATGAGTTGTGGTTCCAACAAGACGTCGCTACATGCCACACAGCGCACGTCACAATCGAATTATTGAAGGAAACATTCGATGAGCGCATAATTTCGCGGAATGGACCTGTCAATTGGCCACCAAGATCGTGTGATTTGACACCATTGGATTATTTTCTTTGGGGATATGTGAAGTCGCTCGTCTACGCCAACAAACCAGAAACGTTAGGGGACTTGGAAGCCAACATTCGTGGCGTTATTGCCAACATACGGCCCCATTGCTCGAAAAAGTGGTTGAAAATTGGACCTGTAGAATTGGCTTTATTCGAGCCAGCCGCGGCGGCCACATGCCCGAAATCATATTTAAACATTAATGGCATAAAATTATCCTTCCAATAAAGCCAAATTGATGGACGTTAAAACGATTTTCTTGTGTTTTATTTCAATTCGAAGTTCTATACCTCAATAAAAAACACCCTTTATAAGTATATGAACAATTTTATGCATTCACACACAGTAGAGAGAGAGGAGAACAATAACAACATAAATATGGCATTTCCTTTATGGTTTTCTTAGTTAAACAAAATAAAATAAAGAAGAGATACTTGAGCGAAACGATCTTGTGCAGTGTCGAAGCCAATAAACATTAAAGTTGTTTGTGGCCAGCGTTGCTGTTTTGGGATTTTTTCGCACTAACTTGGTTGGATGAAGTTTTGGTTTTTGAGATTTGGTTGGTAGGTGAGTTTTGGTAGGATTTGGGCGTAATCGTCAATCTGTTATACTTTACTAAATTCTCAAGGTATAGAACTATACGCTGGCGGCAACCGCTTATGCGCCAACGCTCTTAATTGTGTTAATACAGGGTGAAATACAGGGAAAGAAATACAAAAATTATGAACCTTAGCAAAATGTATTTCATATTTTAATTACAGTTATGTGCGAAATAATAGGGACAGTAGTACTAAAGATGGAAATTGAGCGAAAAGCAAGTCAATTTTACATACTGCTCCTGGTTTTATGTACCTAATTTTGAGTTTATACTGTATTTAAACGGTTTTTGTCATCCTTTAAAATTCATTATGGTTTTATTATTATTTTTTTTTACTATTTTAAGTATAAAATGTAAATTTAGGGTGTGAAAAAAATAAGGACACGTCAGATTCTTCAACAAAAAAAGGAAAAACTAAAAAAGTAAGACTAGATTACATTAACGAATGTTACAAAAACGTGTTTAAATAGCTTAATACTTAGTTGACGATCCCTTGTTTTTTAATACTGCCTGGCACCGCCTAGGCATGGAGTCGACTAAATTCTGGCAGATTGTTACGGGTATAGCGTACCAAGAATTCTGAATAAGTTGCCAAAGTTCATCAGAGTTGGACGGACATTTTCCTCTTATTGACGTTTTTACGAAATTCCACAAATTTTCAATCGGATTTAAATCCGGGTACTGTGGGGGCCACTCCAAGACAGTCATGCTATTGTCCTTAAACCACTTTTGCGTGTCTTTTGCCGTGTGTTTGGGGTCCTTATCCTGTTGGAATATCCATCTAATTGGCCTATTATCTTCAGCATACTGAAGCATACTATTTTGGAGAATTTCAACGTAATTGCCTGCTTTCATGATGTATACCCTGTATACGATGCAAGGGGCCCACACCATTATACAAACAACGATCCCCAAACCATGATGTTACCACCGCCATGTTTGACGGTTTTAATGTTGTACTTGGGGTTTGTCGCTGCATTAACAGGTCTTCTTACGTGATGTAAACCTCGATCTGAGTTGAACAAATTGATTTTTGTTTCATCAGACCAAAGAATTTGACGCCATTTTTCCTTAGGCCAACAGACATTCTTTTCAGCGAATATCAACCTTTGTTGAATATTCTTTTTTGACAACATAGGCAATTTTCTGGCGCCCCCTATACATGCGGTGCATTGCGTTGGCGAGTGGAAAGTAAATGATCGGAGGGGGAAAGAGGGAGTAATGTTTGTTGACGCTTTCCTTGAACTTCTGGATGTCGCAATTAGTGGGAAATACATTTGCCGGAAGTCGATTCCACATACGGACTGTACGAGCGAAAAACGAATTTGATCTGTAGTGTATAGTGCGGTCAACTGGCCAATCGATAACAAACGGGTGTGATTTCCTAGAAAGTCGTGTATCCCTATCGATACGAGATAACATTGCAATTGAATTTCTCGCCTAAAGAGCCACTGTTTCGTTGGCTGTGTGGCAAGTGCACCATCCTGTTGGTACCACATATCGTCTAGGTTCATGTCCTTGATTTCTGGCCACAAGAAGTTCGTTATCATCTTGCAATAGCGAACACCATTCACGGTGACTGTTTGGCCGACCTTATTTTGGAAGAAGTACAGTCCGAGGACGCCACCAGCCAATAAACCGCACCAAACAATCACTCATTGTGGATGCAACGGCTTTTCAACGATCACTTGTGGATTGTCATTTGCCTAAATGTGGCAATTCTGCTTTTTAACGAATCCACTAAGGTTAAAGTGTACCTTGACTTTGTAAAGTCACCGCTTTTTTTAGTATGTTCAATCAACCATTCGGCGTATTAACGACGCTTGAAATCGTCAATAGCTTTTAGCTCTTGAGTCGGTTCAACCTTGTAAGTGTGTAAATTCAAATCTTTATTCCAAATTCGCTTTAGTGATGTTCAATTGTTGGGCACCACGAATAGTCGAGGTAAAAGGCTTTTCTGCCACACTTTCGCGAACAACATCAATGCTTTTCGCAGAACGAACTGCACAGGTGGTTCCTACAGACCTAGTTTGCTCAAAATTCTCCGGATTGTGGACACATTTGGTCGATTATGCTGACAAAATAAATCACGAAATGCACAAAATGCATTTTGATTTGAACGCCCATTTTCGTAAAAAGCTTCAAAAATCTTATCGCGCTGCGCTATTATGGTTGAGTTTGTCAAAGACTGAAACAACGAAATGTTAAATTAAGTTGTGCATAGAACTTGACGTTAAGTTGTGACTCACAATCAACATCGTGCATTATGATTGGACCACCCTTTACAAATAATTTATGTAATTGGAACGCAGGACCAAGATTTAAGGAAAACCTTTCGATAGACATAGTTAACATATGTTTAAAGTTTTTCGTTTTTCGTTATAGCCGTTCTCGAATTTAGGGCGTTGATATATACAGGGTGGCTGATGAATATTGCTACATTAAGAAATTCAAGGTCAGGCGACCTGGGGGCCAACGGAATGTGGTGTTTCTGGGTATCAGCTTATTGGGAATTCAGAGTTGAATAAACTTCTCATTCGGCGTAATTCTGGATAGAAAAACTCTTAGCATGCACAAGTAACAATCTCCAGTAACCGTAATGGTGTGACCGTTTTCTTCGAAGAAATAGGGCGCTACAATGCAGCGTGATGAAACTTCACGCCACACTATGGCACGAAGTGGATGCAATTCCGTCTATTAGAGTATCTGTGGGTTGGAAGCACTCAATATTCGATAATTTTGTTTTGTATGACAGCATCCTCCATCCTCACGTCAGGAATAAGGCGACGGATGTATGATGAACACACACCATGAAAGTAACGATAAAACAGCGTCACGCAACCCACATTCCGACGATGCTCAAGAGAAACAATAGAGTTGGATACCCTACTCTCACCTATCAGCATCATCGCTCTCCTTTGAAGACGGTCAAGTAGCTCCAAGGATGATTTTGGAGCACCTGCCCATATATGGGAGTTGTATTCCATCTTAGGCCTGATGTAAGTTGTATAGATATTGAAAAGATCAGAAGGAGTGAAATATTTCTTGCACCGCTTTAAAAAGCCTGTGCACTTGAGTGCTTCTTTCGACACTTCGAATACAAGCCTCGCCCAACGAGCGTCACATTGTATTTTCATGCCCAGAACATCGAGAGCTTCTGATTGTTCAATATCCGTACCATCGATAGAAATTGACGATATTGTTGGGTCAGCGAATCGCTTGTGAGACAAAAAGCAGCACTGTGTCGTACGTGCATTAAAATCTACTCTATTCACTCGACCCCATTCGGAAATGGCCAGTAGATCCCGGCCAAGTGTCTCATCCATAATTCGCCTTTTGTCTTCAATATCTTGAAGACTCGGCCTACGGTCGAATGAATATGAATGACAGAGGTTACTATCATTTGCGAAAGAGTAGATTGGATTCGCGGTCTGACCCAAAAGATCGTCAATGAAAATAGGAAGAAAAATTACCCACTGATGCCGCCAGTGCAAAATCCTTACCAAACAGTGACACGTTGTGGATGCATTGCCTTCTTAGAAGTCACGTATGGGTTCTCTGAACCTGCTTATTGATTGACATAGCCACCGCGATGAAAGGAGCTTCATCTGAAAACACGATTTTAAGGTAAAATTATTCATCTTCTGCCAAGCGCATTGGATGGTGTTTCATTATCAAATGACAAAATTCAACCTTTCCAATAAAACCAGAAATTTAAAAAAATTACCAGTACATTCCTTTTTTACAGCCGATTTAAATTAAAAATTTTTAATGGCCCACCCTATATGTGTGTTCTCAGCCACACGCATATAAAGGGCTCTTAAAATTAGGAACCAATTAGGTGATTTGAAAACAGTTCCCAGTATTATATCGATCGAGTTAGAATAACTATCTGAGGTTTATTCTTCCGATATATACTTATATGTGACAGCGCATATGTGACCGATCCCATGCCGCAAAAGTGTTCCCTCCCAGAGATATGCGCGTTTTATGAAAGTGAAGTCGACGATTCTAAGCGCAAATAGAAAGGGACCTAATCTTCAAAATGGCTCTCCTGAACAAAACTTTTCATCAACTTTTCACGTTTTTTTTTTTTGATGTGGACAACATCTGAGCATCGAATGAGATCCCAAGCCCCAAAAGTGTTCCCTGCCAGAAATATGCGCGTTTTATGAAAGTGAAGTCGACGATTCTAAGCGAAAATAGAAAGTGACCTAATCTTTAAAATGGCTCTCCTGGTTTTTTAACCTAAGGTCCCTTTCTATTTTGCGCGTCACATATAAGCTTCTTGTCGAAACTCTTGGATTGTTTTGTATGGCAGCAGCTACAGCGGCGATTGTTTCCTCCGTCCGAACTGAAGAGTTTCGATGGTAAGGTCTTCTGTTGACTGTTCAATGCTAGGCAAAATTGTTAACAAGTCTCATCTGCTTGGAGGATTGCCGCAAACGTGCGCCTATACTCTCTTTGAACCGAAAACCGGCGGATAATCCAAATTCTTGTTTCAGTGTTCCAGTTATCCATTTTTGTTAAATCTAAAAATCAAACTGCAAAATAAGAAAAAAATTAACCAGATCATCAGTCACCCTGTACATGATATCTGTCTAGAATAAATCACACTTTTACTCAAACTTAGATATTGACCTAAGGTCAGTCAAATTTTCTAAAAAAAAATTTATTGACGTGTGTCACTTTTGCTTAAGATTCCCGTAAAAAATTAAAAAAAAACGGGGTGTTGTGTTGAATTCAAAAACTTTGCGCTGTAGCTCATTAACTGTAGCTCCATTAAATTGCGCAGAAAAGAAAGAGCACACATCAAAAAATCCTTCTATTTGAAATTCACTTGCCAATCTCCCTTTGAAACCCTTTATTTTTTCTTTCTTTCCCTCAGTCCTATGACATTTCTAAATTGTTAACTTTTGGCCTTAGGGCTGTGTCTATGTCCTTGTACCCATTTAAATCTGTCACATCCTTGTTATCCATTTTTTTGCTCCTATGCAGCAAAAATTATACATTTCCACTGTTCTAGAAATTAATTAGCATTTTTAAACAAAGGAAAACAGAACAAAACAACAAAAAAGTAAAACCGAATTAAAAATTGTTGCCTTAATTAATGTTAAACACAGGTAATACTCGGCAAAAAAAAACTTCGCAGCCGTGTATCCATTATCCTTTTGTCACCCTAAAGGCTTTTTTTCTCTCCCTTTATGTGTATAAAATGCCAGCTGCCAGAAAATCCTTTGCATTTTGACACATTTTTATTTTGGGAAAGTTGTTTTTAAAAATTATATTTCTGTTATTTATCATTGTTTAAATTTGTCAGGTGGGTTTAATGTAATATTTGTTGTTGCTAGTATCCTAGATGACCTTGTATTGTTGGCTCTAATGTCCTTTGGTGAATTTATTATTTTTGATATATTTTGTTGTTTAAAGGCGATTTGTTTACTCTCTGCTGCATTTGATAAAGGTAGAATTTTGTCAAATGATATGTGTACGCAAAAGTAAATAAGTAAACCAGTTTTGTTAGCAGGTTGTTTGCTAGGTGACAGTTGGAAATTTTGGCCTAAAATTGTAGGGGAGCGAGAGAGCGGTGATGCCATTTAATAAGTACGAAATGTAAGCTGCACGCAGAGAAAAGATATGGTTACTATATGGTCACGGCAACAATAGTATGTTCTCTGCAATAAAAGCATGGTCGTCGCAACCATAGTATTGTTTTTTGAATTTTATTTTGACAATAGTATGTTTGCGGCAAAACTAGTATTGTTGAAATGTAACAATAGTATTGTTGCCAAATTTAAAAATGGAAATATGGTTGTAGCAAAAATATAAATATGGTTGGTGGGACAAAAGTATTGTTTTTTGGGTTTTGTGTTAACAATTATTAAATTACGGTAATCATACCAGCAAGATCGATTTGTTTTTTAATTTGACAATGTTATTTTTGCGAATCTTACGCAATAATATAATTTTTATATGTAAATTATTTTTTTTTAAAACAAACTACTTTCGATTAGTAAAGGGTGTCCCAAGAAGAACGCAATTTTTAAATCTGGCAACATTCGAAGTGTCATTGTTTGACATTTGAACAATTGTTACTGTTTTTTAGTAGAAGGTACGAGGTTAGTAAAAATGGAGCGCTACACGAAAGGGAGTTCGTTAATTGGGTATTGGAGAGACAACATGAAAATGCTGATTTTGCCGATAAAATCATTCTCAGCGACGAGGCCCATTTTCATCTTGATGGCTTCGTCAATAGGCAGCATTGTCGCATTTGGGGTGCGGAAAATCCTCGAGTGATTCACGAGAAGCAAATGCATCCTCAACGTGTCACTGTGTGGTGTGGTTTTTGGGCTGGAGGAATCATTGGACCTTTTTTTTATGAAAATGAGGCAGGTCAAGCGCAAACAGTCAATGGTGTTTGGTATCGTGAAATGATAACCAGTTTTTTCTTGCCTAGAATTGAAGAAATGAATGTGGAGGGCATGTGGTTCCAACAAGACGGCGCCACATGTCATACAGCCAGAGAAACAATTCAATTGCTGCATCAGTCATTTCCCGGTCGTGTTATTTCGCGTTTTGGAGATCAGAATTGGCCGTCTAGATCGTGCGATTTAACACCATTAGATTTTTTTCTTTGGGGTTTTTTGAAGTCGATGGTTTACGCGAATAAGCCGACGACGACTCAAGCCTTAAAAGACGATATTGGACGCTGCATTAATGAAATACCGCAGCATTCATGCAAAACGGTCATTGAAAATTTCATTAAAAGATCGCGTGCATGCCAGCAAAGCCGCGGCGGCCATCTGCACGATATATTGTTCCGTACATAACCTCATTCTGTCTACTTTACGATATAATAAAGTTTCACGATTTTTTCTTCAATATCTGTGTTTTATTTAAAATTTAAAAATTGCGCTCTTCTTAGGACACCCTTTATAACTGATATAATTTTAATAAGTAAATTTTATCTACTGTTAAAAAGCCACTCCTATTATTAAGAGTTTAATTATTTTGACATAATTTACTTTATAAAAATCTGTATTGTTGAACAGTAACTTAGCCCAATCCTGACAGAGAATTCTGGGGATCATAGTATGGTTGTGTGTGAATCATACTATGGTTGTGAGGATTATACTATGGTTGTATGTTAAACATACTATGGTTATGAGAATCATAATATGGTTGTGGGGATCATAGTATGGTTGAGTGTGAATAATAATATGGTTGTGGGGACCATAGTATAGTTGTGCGTGAATAATTCTATTGTTGTGAGGACCATAATATTGTTGTGGGAACTATAGTATGGTTGTGTGTGAACCATACTATTGTTGTAATGATCATAATATTGTTGTATCACAACCATATACCGAACAATAGTATGATCCTCTTCGAATATTGTCACCCCAACCATACTTTTTTTCTGCGTGTGGACTCTGTAAAGGCAGGGAAAAGGTCAGACTACAATGCCTTTGTGGATGGGTTTTAAGAGCTCCATGCTTAGACTTGTGTTGCCATTCTCAAGTGTTACCACTTTCGTTATAAATAAGTTTCTTAGATATCCCTATTTCTAGGACCTTTCCTGTCGCGCTTAATCTGCTTTTCTTTGATTTTGCTTGAAAAATCCATACATCTCAGTTTATTCACACAGTTTGTCCTTAGTTGCCTCCTTGGGTTGCCCATCTCAAATGTTACCACTTTCGTTATGAATTATTTTCTTGGATATCCCTATTTCTAGGAATTTTGTTGTCGCGCTTAATCTGCTTTTCTTTGATTTTGCTTGAAAAATCCATACATCTCAGTTTATTCACACAGTTTGTCCTTAGTTGCCTCCTTGGGTTGCCCTTCTCAAATTTTACCACTTTCGTTATGAATTATTTTCTTGGATATCCCTATTTCTAGGAATTTTGTTGTCGCGCTTAATCTGCTTTTCTTTGATCTTGCTTGAAAAATCCATACGTCTTAGTTTATTCACACAGTTTGTCCTTAGTTGCCTCCTTGGGTTGCCCTTCTCAAATGTTACCACTTTCGTTATGAATTATTTTCTTGGATATCCCTATTTCTAGGACCCTTCCTGCCGCGCTTAATCTGCTTTTCTTTGATCTTGCTTGAAAAATCCATACGTCTTAGTTTATTCACACAGTTTGTCCTTAGTTGCCTCCTTGGGTTGCCCTTCTCAAATGTTACCACTTTCGTTATGAATTATTTTCTTGGATATCCCTATTTCTAGGACCCTTCCTGCCGCGCTTAATCTGCTTTTCTTTGATCTTGCTTGAAAAATCCTTACGTCTCAGTTTATTCACACAGTTCATCTTAAGTTGCTCCCTTTCAGTCTCTCTCCTACTCGGGCATTTAATACTTCGCCCCACTGTGAGGCGAATCCTTCCCTGTTTGGTTTTTCTTAAAGTTTGCTTTGATTGTCCTTACGAAAATCTGTCTCGTTAAGGAAGCCATTCCCTTTCTCGATTTGCTATTTTAAGCATTAGTTCTGATTTTTCCAACATCTATAAGGAAAGGAGAAAGATTGATCCAGAATCACTATCTTATTTTACTGAGTCGTGTCCTTCCGCCCGTCATTCCATCGGTCTGGCCATGCAGCGTTGTTATCAATGAACAGCTCGTAAATATGAACCGATTTCACCGAAGTTTTGCACATTGTTCAGGTTAGACAAGGCGCCTAGCCTACTGTTATTTAGATATTTTTTTAATAAAAAAAAAAGAAAACAATACGACATCCTTTCTGATTTCAGGACATCAGGTTCTAGAAGTCACATATTAAATCCAATTCTAACTTAGTGCTGATGATTGTTGTACCAATAAGTAAAGAAAACGACAGCAATGTTTAAAATACCGATCGATTGGAATAACTAGCGACGTCCTTTTGTTAGCTAATCAAAAAACAAGTCGCAAATTCGACCGATATCGACGATACCTTTCCCCTGGTTTGGACAAAGAACGAATCGTATGGCAACTGGTAAAAGTTCATAAACAGCAGCTGCAGCAGTCATATACACCATTCTGCTTTTATTCTGATTAAATTTTGTGTATAGCGTCCCAGTCAACTCTGGTGAAGTTTGATCTTACCGGTATACTTATATATTCTCGAGAACCCTCATGCAATTTATGTTTAAAATACCGATCTATTTGAATAAACAGGGATGCCCTTTTGTCGGTTAATCAAAAAACAAGTCGCAGATTGGACCGATATCGACGATACCTTTCCCCTGGTTTGGACAAAGGACGAATCCTATGGCAACTGGTTAAAGTTCATAACCTGCAGCTGCAGCAGCCACATATATCATTCTACTAATATTCTGATTAAATTTTGTGTATAGCAGCCAGTCAACTCTGGTGAAGTTTGATCTTACCTGTCTATATTAGTCAGGAGCCCCAAGAACTTGTTCTGGCCTGACTATATGGTGCGGCCCTTCGGGGAGTATCGTGGTGGCTGTGGTTTGGACCCAAATCGCGGGGAGAACTTCGGTTTGATGTGGGATTGCGACCGGGTGCTGTGACCCATAGAACTGTAGAGGCTTAGATAGTCCTCGATCCCTAACCAAGAGGGAAGTTATGACCCATAACTGTCATGCTTCGAATTGGTACCGGCGGAATCAATCCAATGGGGCGCTGGCCGTCGCATTGTTACGGCCCCAGTGTGATGGCACACCGTGATTCAGGCTGTCGTGGCGATAATCACGTAAAACTCGGCGACTCTTACCTGTCTATATTCTGGAGTACCCCCCCCACAATGGACCCTTCTAATTTGAGGTCTTTCTGCTATATTTTGTTTTATAAGTCCTGTTCGTCTATAGGGGATTTTCTTCGATACCTAGGTCAAGAAAACCTGTCATTTAAAATGCGTGCGTCTAACGAGACCTGGGGGCCAGCAGAGTGGACTTGGTCGGTCAATTGAAAGGCTACAGCACGTCATGTGGTTCCTGATGGTTGGCTGGCAAACGTTCAAAACATTTCCATCAATTCATGCCCAAAACAAATTACGTCTGCACCATCCTCAACTCAGCTGAGCCAGAACCGCGCTCGTGTGCCGAGATGGCGTCATCACCTCTGGTGAATGTTCTTCTAGCACTACATTTATTTATCATTTATCAGCGTTAATATCGTTCAGACCTGCCTGATACTTTCGATGATCTAAAGGGGTTTTCTCTTTTCCCGCTGACCTCTCTCTCTCTCGCTCTATAAATCATTAAGATCGTACCTAATCTTCCTGGGCGAATGCATAAGATGGTGGTTGGGATGATTACTGCGAAGACACTTAAGCAGATACGGCTTAGACAACAGAAATTGTGCCTGCTCACGGTAAGGACCTTCGTCTCCTCATGAAGATGGTCCTCAAAAGACATAAGGAGAGACACCCTGTTGATGTTCTTAGGGCGACATTCTGGCACGTCCGACTCTTTTCTACTGCGTCATACTCACGTTCGCCGACCACTCCGTCGTTCTCACGTTCGCCGACCACTCCGTCGTTCTCACGTTCGCCGACCACTCCGTCGTTCTCACGTTCGCCGACCACTTCGTCGTTGTGTAGTTGGTTACAGACCGACCAGCGTTGCGTAATTCGCTACAGACCGACCTATCGTTTTGTAAGAGGTCAACAAGGTTTCTTTGTCGGCTCCCGAAGTACTGCCGGCTAATGACTTGAAGACCTTGTTTCTACTTTTAAGCTTATCGCAGATAGATGTATCATGTATAGAGCATCGAAAAAGGCTGTCCAATGTGACCCCAAGGATTTTGGGGGCAGTTGGTATGTTGACGTCATCGACTTTCTCATTACGAGACAACCGCACCTCAGCGGTTTAAGCAGTAAACAGTGTGGCTAAAGATTTGGAGGTGGATATTTTCATACTCCTCATTCATTGAGGTAACGACTTTAGGTCCTGACGCCAGTATTGTGCATTCATCAGCGTACGACGCCGTCCGGAGGTAGAGGAGGTAGAGGTTAAACCGTGCCGGAGATAACACCCCACCGACATGGGCAAATTTTCCAACGGCAAATTGTGATAATGCTTCTTCAACTCGAAGAGCCTTAACGCTCGCTCTCTGAGGTCGGTTAAAATAACTCATGCACCGCTTCGGATCTGTCATTGTTTTGTCATCAACTGTGTCGAACGCTGTCCGATAATCCTTTCTTCAAGGGTTAGATAGCGATTTGACCGTTGTCCACTACTTAACAATTCCGGAATTTAAGTTACTCTGCTAGAAATTATGGACATTTCTCACAAACTACAATTACATCCGATTGCGCTCACATTTTACGTAGGACCTGTATCCAACCACGCTCGACCATATTAGCACATAATTAGACTCGCCCAAAGGTCCCTTCCCAATTAAAGTCCTGTCGCTCTGGGGGACACATTTTAAATTCGGTCTAGCCCAAAAAAAAACATATGTGACGTGCAAAATAGAAAGGGGCCTAAGGTTAAAACCCAGTTTTGTTCAGGAGAGCCATTTTAAAGATTAGGTCCCTTTCTATTTGCGCTTAGAATCGTCGACTTCACTTTCATAAAACGCGCATATCTCTGGGAGGGAACCCTTTTGGGGCATGGGATCGGTCTCATGCTCAGATGTTTTTCACTTCAAAAAAAAGAAAAAAAAAATGAAAATTGTTTTTTTATACCCTTGGGTCCCCTTTCTCTATGCGCTATCATATATTCCACGCTAGACCATGTGATCACATCTTTTGATGTGAAATTCGTACAAAGGTCCTTTTTAAATTTTCTTAAAATCCTGTCACTCTATAGGAACTATTTTAAGTTTGATTTAGATCAAATAAAGTATAGTGCATAATGTGCTGCATATATCTAAAATTAGATCATTTCTGTCTTTATTTTCATTAAGCCCTTTTTATTATTTGAATTTTTCTCCCGAGTGAAGGTCAGCATTCCCTTCTGGAGTTTTTTTAAGAATCTCTTTCTCGTTCTCAAAAAGGCCAAGCAGGCTTTCGGATTCCTTTAACTGGTGTGAAAATATACTTAAAACTACTTCAAACTCATACTTGTAGCTAGTATCTTTTCCTAAAACATACGATTCTTTTTTTTCTTTTCAGGTGTGAGTCATGGTACGCCTTAGGAAATGATCTACAAGCACTTCAGGTGCTCTTAAACTGGTCCCTGCGGAAGGATTTTTGAGGATATTTTGGCCGTAAGAATTTTTTGGACAAAAGTACGCGAAGCCTTAATTCCTCTTCAAATATCAGAGAGGAAATAGAAGTGGAACGAAAAATCTCATTGCAAAAATGCCAATATTATGGAATCCCCGGGACAGCACGGGAAACATAGACCTGGTCCTGGATACCAGGATCAGACTAATTGAAGCGAAAGTCGTCCTTAAGCAAACGACTCGACCGGAAGTAATGCGTACAGCGCAAGATAGATCAAATTGGAAGAACTGCAAAAATCGTCCTTAAGCAAACGACTCGACCGGAATTTTTGAGTACAGCGCAAGATAGATCAAATTGGAAGAACTTCGTAGCGTTCCCTTGTTCCACACTGGAATATAGTATGAGACTCCATCCCATAGCAGCAGCTTGGAGTCCTTCGTAATGATGCCTTGGTTTACTGCAAAACATTGGAAATTTTGGGTAACACAAGTGGTCTCCGCACAGCCAGAAAGCACGACAACCATATTCGTGATCAACGTTGGCCCGACAAAGACTACAAAAAGTCTCATTTGGGCAGAGGAAATAGAAGTGGAACGAAAAATCGCATTGCAAAAATGCCAATATTATGGAATCCCCAGGACAGCACGGGAGACATAGACCTGGTCCTGGATATCAGGATCAGTCGAATTGAAGCGAAAGTCGTCCTTAAGCAAACGACTCGACCGGAATTATTGCGTACAGCGCAAGATAGATCAAATTGGAAGATCAAATTGGAAGAACTGCAAAAATCGTCCTTAAGCAAACGACTCGACCGGAATTATTGCGTACAGCGCAAGATAGATCAAATTGGAAGAACTTCGTAGCGTTCCCTTGTTCCACACTGGAATATAGTTTGAGACTCCATCACATAGCAGCAGCTTGGAGTCCTTCGTAATGTTGCCTTGGTTTACTGCAAAACTTTGGAAATATGGGGTAACACAAGTGGTCTCCGCACAGCCAGAAAGCACGTCAACCATATTCGTGATCAACGTTGGCCCGACAAAGACTACAAAAAGTCTCATTGGGGCACAAGATGAAAGGCCAATCATTTCGGTGACGCTTTCCACGCCAAGTACATTGAATTTGAGAAAGTTGGCGTTGAAGTCAAACAGCTTAACTCTGCCATTTGTAGGTGCGTGAGAGTTAAACTTATCAAAAAAGTCTCATTGGGGCACAAGATGAAAGGCCAATCCCTTCGGTGACGCTTCCCACGCCAAGGATACTGAACTTGAAAAAGCTGGTGTTGAAGTCAAACAGCCTAACTCTGTCATTTGTAAGTTCGTGAGAGTTCAACTTATCAAGAACGGCAAGAAGATTAGCGCTTCGTACCTGGTGATGGTAGCTTAAACTACATTGAAGAAAACGGTGAAGTTTTTGGTTGCCGGTTTCGGTCGTAAAGGTCATGCCGTCGGTGATATTCCCGGTGTGCGTTTCAAGGTTGCCAAGGATCGTTTCTTTATATTCGTAAGTTAGCCTTTTATTCTTTTTTACCCCTTCTTTATATTTTTGTAAACCAATGACAGTAGTTTATTTTAACACCTCTATCTCTCTATTTCCGTCCTTCTTAATGCTACGATTTTTTACATTTGATTTTTCCTAAGAGAGCTTTGACAAACACCCCCCCCCCCTTTAAGTTTCGATATCCTTACGAAAAGATAAGTTTATTAAATATTTACACAAATATTCGAACTGCTAGCTTCCTTAAAATTCTACTCCTTAAAAGAAATGTACTTAAAGTACCCTCCAGCAATGCTTCTCTATCGAATGACAATTAGCTTCCACAACCCGAAAGCCATTGAGGAACAGGTGTCTTCTCGCATTTATTAACATATTATTAGGTAACAAAATTTTAATTTTAACTTTGCCAAAAAGCTGCGATAGGATAAGGATGGATGTGCACCTAAGAGAAGTTGTCTCAATTCAATTACCTGTCTTGGCTTCCATCTGCAGCCTTGGCTCGGGTAGACCTCATAATAACCCTTTAGCTCCTGGCATAATTACCATATTTAAATATTCAATTTTGCCCAACCTAATGTGGTTGTTGTTGTTGATTTTACAAACAACAAAGCAAATACCATCTTCTTCTTCTCCCTTGTGTTCTTGTCGATACACTTGTTATCCTTAACAGAAGGATTAAAGGGGTACTTTTAGCACGGAAGTCTGAGGGAGAGAGTTGGCAACAAATCCATCTAAAGTTTTGCCTAGGTTTCTTATAAACTCTGGCTAATAGTGCTTTGCTAATAGACTTAAAACTCAAAAAGCTTTTAGCTGTAGTTAACCTGAGTATCCTTTACCTTTTTGTGCCCACTCTAGCATGGCCAACTCCTCCTTTGATCCTTGTGACCTTGTCAGCGTTAAGGAGTTTCTGTTGAGTCGTGTGTGTTTGTTTGTTTGTTTTTTTTGGGGGGAAAATGAATGTTAGCTGTCATTAGCAAAGGATTTTCATATTTTGATTGCGAAATCTTGTCAAAAGTCCTTTTAAAGGCTGAATTTGCTGCTTTTTGGTAATCCTTAGACATTGTGAATGATTTGCACAATATGTCATTGGCTAGACGGCCATTTGGCTGTGGTGGGTGTGTTTCACCAAAGAGCTGTTATTATCATGCGGTCCGTTTCGGCTCGTTATCGTTGCCAGCCAACAATAAGGATTATTTTGTGGGTATTATATTTTTCCAAAAGGACAACAATATTTGAATATTTTAAATATTCAAACACAAATAGTTATTGTTTGTTGTTTTTGTGGAAGTTCTTACATTTTCGGTTTGCCATATTATCCTTGATAAGGACTTATGGATTTGTTATTTTTTGCCAGTATGTGCCATAGGAGAAAAGGGATTAAATAGGAGATTTTTAATTTAAACTTGAAAATTGAAGAGTTTTGAAATAAAAAAAGGTAGTGACTTATGAGGCCGACCTAATTTTACTAGTTTAATTGCAGAAAAGCAAATTGAAAACAGGTTTTGGGTCCCTTGGACCCATTGACGGGCCCTTAATTTATTTTCTTTTTAAAATAAACATGTAAAAACGTCCTTCTGTTAGGCCTATCCTTTATACTATATAGAAGTAGCCTTTGCGGCAATGAACCCGAATATAATCTTCAAAATAAATCCATTTTGTTTTAAACTTAAAAATTTAACAATTTTAAAACAAGTAAAAAAATACATTCGGTTGAGTCCGACTTTATAAAGGGTGATCCATCTAGAGGTATTTTTTCAGAACAAAATCAAGTGTGGAATCTTTATGGGTAATTTGAAAGGACATTTTATGGCATTTATTTTTTGAATATAATTTCCTTCAAATGTTGGCTGCAACTACGCCTCAGGGTTTCCATTCTGTGGGTCCAATTTTGGATGACTCGTTCGAGCATTTCGACCGGTATGGCTTTCATGACACGCGTAATGTTGGCTTCCAAAACCCGAATCGTAGCTGGTTTGCCAGCATAGACTTTGGACTTTACGTAACCCCAAAGAAAAATGTCTAAAGGTGTCACTCGATCTAGGCGGCCAACTCACCTGTTCAAAACGTGAAATTAGCTGCTTTTCGAAATGACCATTGTTTGAGCAGCTGTATGGCAAGTGGCACCGTCCTGTTCAAACCAAGTGTCGCCAAGATTACGGACTTCAATAGCAGGTAGCATAAAGATCGATATCATGGCGCGATAGCGAGCACCATTCACGGTTACGTTCCGGCCATCATCATTTTTGAAAAAATATGCACCGATGATTCCACCAGCTTATAAACCGCACCAAACGGACTTCTTGAACCACGGGACTTCTTGAACCACTTCTTGTTGGCGGCAATTTTGTTTGTTGACTTTGCCTTTTGAGCAGGAAATGGGCCTCATCACTGAACAAAATTTTGGTCGAAAACAGCGGATCATCCTGTTTCTCACCGAACGCTCATTTCCGTTTGACACATTTGAAGGTAAATATTTTCAAAAAATAAATGCCATAAAATGTTCATTCAAATTACCAAAAAAGATTCCACTCTTGATTTGAATTTTTATATTTTTTTTGTGTTCTGAAAAAATACCTCTAGATGGATCACCCTATATAAAAAAATATGTTTTGTGCCTTTTGGACCAATGGACCGAGCCCTAAATTTTTTTAATCTAAAACTAAACAAGTAGAAACGTCACTCTGTCAGGCCAAATCTTCTATAGCCTTCGCCGCAATTGAAGTGGCTGATTTTTTGGACCCCTTGGGCCCATGAACTCGACAATAATCTTCAAAATAAATCCATTTTTCTTTTCGTTACGAAATTTGCTCGAACTCCCGTAACATTCTACAGGGTGGCTCACGATTAGTGCCACAAATGCAAAACGTCATAAATATTTTTCTGTGTGACTAAAACGCTTATTCTTTATTATATTTGAAAGACGTCTAGATCTATTAAAATAAATGCTTGGGTTACCGAAAGGAGGATTTGGATAGAGCAGCGGTACCCTGCTTGGCAGTCCTGCATTTGCTTCCAAAGGGAATTTAGGCAGGAGTTTTGCGCACCTCCCTCGAGTAAATGAACCATTGTGAGGCTGGTCGGTGTTGTAACAGCCAAATATTTTGTTTTGAAGTCCTGTTCGTCTTAAGGATATTTTCTTTAATATCCAGCTGAAGGAAATGAGCCATTTAAACTGGATGCATTCAAAGAGACCCGGGGATCAGCTGTGCATGCTTAGTGGGACAATTAGAAAAGTGCAGCACTTCATGCGACAGGCGGGACAAACGACCAGAATGTTAGCATCAATTCGCTCCCAATACGAATTGAGACGGCTGCACAATCCAGATCTCAGCCGGGCCAGAACAACGCGCGTTGTCCTCTGGTGAAATCTGCGGGGGGGATAATTCCCTAGCACTTCATTTACGCTTTAGCTGGATACTGCAGCTGCGACTTCATCAGCATAAAAGTCGTTCAGACCTGCCTGATAGTTTCAACGACCTTAAGGCTCTCCCTCGTGTACCGCTGGACCTCTCTCTCTAGATCGTGAAGATTGTACCCGATCGGTCTGCCCGAAGGCATCCTGTCCATGAGATGGTGGTTGGTATAACTACTGCGAGGACACCCAAGCAGATACTGCTGAGACAATAAGAAATTGTGTCTGCCAACTGCAAGGATCTTCTTTGCCTTTGTAGATGGTCCTCAGAAGACTTAATGAGGCATCCTGTTAATGTTCTCACTGCGGCATTCCGGCAAGTCTGAATTTTTTCCCACTGCGTCGTACTCACATTTGCCGGCCACACTGGCGCTGCGTAGTTCGCTACAAACTATCCTATCGCATTGTATGAGCTACTTCTTCTCGGCTACCGAAACATCGAAGGGTGTGGGTAGATTACTAATGCTGCGGTACAAGAGCGAGCCTTTAGATCATCGAAACTATCAGGCAGGTCTGAACGACTTTTACGCTGATGAAATCGCAGCTGCAGATCCAGCTATAGCGTAAATGAAGTGCTAGGGGAACACCTGCCGGAGATTTCCCCAGAGGAGAAGACGCCACGCGCGTGGTTTTGGCTCAGCTGATATCTGGATAGTGCACCCGCCTCAATTCGAAATGGGCGTGAATTGACGCTAACGTTTCGGACTAATTATTTTCGAACAGCCTCAAATATGTTTTGGTATGTTTTAAGCGATAATTGACGGTTATATATTGGCCGTGTTCGATTGGTAATTTTACACCATTGTGCATAAATATATAAAAATGATTTTTTTTACAAAAGACTATAGACAATTTGCAGTAAAACCTGTTTGTTTAAAATAATTAAAACTTTTGGGAAGAAAGTTATTCAAGAAAAACCTTTAGCGAGTTTAAGCGAGCTCGCTTACAGTATTCCTTGACTAATTTTTTTTTTGTAAATTGCAAATTTTCATATCAAATGGGTTATGAATTATAAAGCGAATTAGTTCTTGTATAGAAAGAAATTTTAAAAAATTCGTAACGTTTTGAAGTTATCGCCTAAGCGAACACTTTCTCCTTTAAGAAGCGAGTAGCAATCAAGCACGCCTATAAAACCCGACTTTGCTCAAGCTCAACCAGACAAGCCCGCTTGATACTGCGAATAGTAGTGTGGTGTAGGGTATCTTATAGTAGGCCAAGACCAACTTTAACCATATTTGTTTCCTTTTAAAATAGAGTTCTCAGTTTACAAAATATCTTCAGCTTTTCTTTTACGTGTACAAAACTTTCATCTAAAATTTAAATGTTCTCTTTGGGTTCAATTATCCTTGAGCATAAAGTTGAAAGCCATAGCTAAAAGTAAATTCCCAATTGTTCTTAAAAATTCTATTTATCTTAGACAACACATTGAAAGCACTGACAAACTGCTTTTAGCTAAAGCCTCTCAACCTCAAAATTTTCAGGATATGTTATCCTTTTGATGAAAGCACATTCAAACAGCACATTCAAAGCACTGACAAACTGTTCTTTTATTAACAGCTTTTTGCTAAAGCCTCTCAACCTCAAAATTATCAGGATATGTTATCCTTTTGATGAAAGTAGAATGCCTATAATTTTTTTTTTAAATTCTTCTTTAATAATTACTTTTTTTTGGACATCAATTATCCTTTCCGGACTTTACGTTTGAGGATATGTAAAAATGTCGTCTTGTTTATCTTCGATTAAAGTTTATTTCATAGAATTCGGTTTTGGCTTAGTATGGTCGGGTTACCAGCATATTTGGAATCCTTTGAAACTTGTTGTTTGCCTAAGAGCAGGACATGTTATCCTGGCCAATATTGCATTTTTTTGCTAACTTATTTGCAAATTGTCTCACATTAATGACAATGTGTCCTTAATGACACATTGTCATTAATGTGAGCCTTGTGGCCATCCATAGCCTTTCGCTCAAGGATAACATGTCGTAGGTGATTATGAAATATTTATCTCTGTTTAACCAGTTAATTAAACATGTCTTTAATAAATGTGCCAGTAACATTAAAGTATCCTTTAGGTCATCACTTACTTGTTAGTTTGTAATTGCATCGTACAGGACTTTGATAGTTATCCTTCTAACAGGAGCATTAACAGAATTTTTCAATGTAGAAGTAGTTTTGAAAGAAAACTTTCTACTCTTAATTACACTTTTTGGTCATTTCATTGAAAGTTAGATTCTTTGGAAACCTATCGGGCAACTCGTGCGAATCCTTTGGCATCCTTTTAGAGAATATGTGTCTTTAGACAACTTTGAATATATTAACTGAGTAATTAAACACCAAAAGATGCTTAATCAGGGGCTGGTTATTAATTAAAGGAGCGTCGTTGCAGATAATATATTTTGAATTTTTAAACAACCTGGAGTCAGTATGGAAAGTTACATATATAACTACGAGGGGAAGTTGCATTTTTACATTTTTTTTACAACATCTGAGCATCGAATGAGACCGATACCATGCCCCAAAAGTGTTCCCTCCCAGAGATAAGCGCGTTTTATGAAAGTGATGGTACACCAAAGATACAAGTATTTAAATCTTTAAAATGGCTCTCCTAAACAAAAGTGGTTTTTACCCTTAGGTCCCTTTCTATTTTGCGCGTCACAGACTATAGGGAAAGAAATGTTATCTCTGAAAAAACACATTTGTTTTTGTGTATTTTCTAAACGTATCTGCATTATTTGTGGATGAATTAAGGGATAAAGTTGAGGCAATTAACATAGACTTACTTAATAGGCTTGGCCCAGAAAGTCTCCCCTTTGGCCCTGACAAGATCATAGCTACGGTGGCCCACAGATAGGTGAGAGTGTTAGTATACATGACTTTCATGCAATTAAACGCAGGTCTAAGTCCGGCGGGTTTCACCTCGTAAATACCGACGGCTCCAACAGCAGGAGATTAATCTGTAAGCCATTTAAAAGCTTCTCTACAATCTGCATTAGCCGTTCAGAGTGGTCGTTAAACAGTAGCTCCCAGTCAGTTAGTATAAGAAATTTATCGTGCACAGCTTATAGATTTAAGAAAAGTTGACCGTTTGTTCTTTATTAGATTATTTTGTAAATTTATTAAGAAGAGGTCAAATTTCGGTTTTATTAAACTATAAATTAGGATGTGTGGTTTTCAATCTGGCAACACTTTTATCAGAGTTGTTTCTTTTTGACAGCTGTCACTTGCTTATGCTCAGTTTGGTTTGCCATTTCAATATGAATAGACTTACTCCGGAACAACGTTTGCAAATCGTGGTGAATGGACCCAAAACGAGTTGCCCACCGATCCTGATATTTACAAGAAAAATTTGTTCAGCGTTGAAGCTCACTTTTGGTTGAATGGGTACGTAAATAACCAAAATTGTCGCATTTTTAGTAATAAAAAACCACAAGCCATTGTTGAGACGCCGTTACAACCTTAAAAACTCACTGTTTGGTGTGCTCTATGGGCAGAGGGAATCGTTGGTCTATATTTCTTCAAAAATTAAGCCGGCCATAATGTTACAGTCAATGGGGAACGCGATAGAGTCATGATTAATGACTGGAGTATGTTGATGTGGACGATCTTTGGTTCCAATAAGACGGCGCTACATGCCATACAGCCAAAGAAACAAAGAATTTATTAAAGGAAACTTTTGTGAGCGCATTTTCTCTCGTCGTGGGCTTGTGGCGTGGCTTCCAAGATTGTGCAATTTAACACCACTGGTCGCTTGTCTACGCAGATAAGCCCGACACAATTAACACTTTCAGCGCGTTATTGCTGACATACGGCCCTAAATGCTGCAAAAAGCGGTCGAAAGTGGGCCCTTTTAGCGAAATTTATTCAAGCCAGGCGCGGCGACCACTTGCCCGAAATCATTCGTAAAACATAATGGCAAACCCTTATCTTTATAATAAAGCTAAATTCTTGGTCATAACATTAAATTATATACATTTTAGTTCTTTTTAAAAACCACACTTCGGAAAAAAACACCCTTTATTTTCATGGTATATCTAATATTTGGTCTCGGACTAATAGACACTAGGCGGTTTTACGAGAGCATATCAATAATTCCGTGACATTTTCAACTTCACTCGTAGTTATATGAAATGCAACACCGCTCCCAACAAGAACCATCTGTTAATTGACTACTGTCAACTTTTGGGAGAGTTCCGTGATTTAGTTAGTGTTTCACAGCTGTTTAAAACATACAACCTCGTGGATTTTGTTAAAAATGGAAAAAAGTAAATTTCGAGTGATCATAAAACACTCTTTTTTGCGGAACAAAATTGTCAATCAAACCAAGCAAAAGTGGTTGGCTGACTTTCGATGTGGTCGCACAAACACAAATGACGCAGAACGTTCTGGACGGCCAATTGAGGTCAATACACCCGAAAATATCGACAAAATCCACGATATGGTGTTGGCCGATCGAAGAGTAAAGGTGCGTGAGATTGTTGATGCTATAATATTTTACATGAACAGTTGAATTGGTACCGCGTTTGCTGTCAATTGACCATAAACGTAATCGTGTGACAACTTCAAAGGATTGTTTGGAGTTGTTTAACCGCAATTCGAATGAGTTTTTGCGGCGTTTTGTAACTGTAAACATGGATCTAGTATAACACTGCGGAGACCAAGCAGCCGTTTATACAATGGGTTTCTCCGGGTGAACCGGCTCCGAAGAAGGCCAAGGTGACTTTGTCGCCCAATAAGGTGAGGTAACAGTTTTTTGGGATGCAAGCGGGATAACTCACATCGATTACCTTCACAAGGGAAAACAATAAACGGCGAATTTTATGCTAACTTTTTGGACCGATTTAACGAGGATTTAAAAAAAAACGACTCCATATGGCCACATCTGCAATCTCAATGGCAAAATTGCATCCGCCACCTATTTCCCTATTACCTATTTCCAAACCTAAAGACATGGCTCGGTGGAAAAAGATTCAGCTCAAACGATGAAATTATAGATCAAACAAATGGATATTGTATGGACCTTGAGAAATCCTATTTTTTGGAAGGGATACAAAAATTGGAGAAACGTTGAACTAAGTGTATTGAGCTAAAAGGAGATTATGTTGAAAAAAAACCGTGTTTTATTTGAAAACTCATGGAATTATTGATATGCCCTCGTAGTTATAATAACCGTCCAGTTGTAAATAATAACGTATATGGGGTGATCCATCTAGAGGTATTTTTTCAGAACAAAAAAAATATAAAAAGTCAAATCTAGTGTGGAATCTTTATTGGGAATTTGAAAGGACATTTTATGGCAATTACTTTTTGAATATAATTTCCCTCAAATGTTGGCCGCAACTACGCTTCAGGGTTTCCATTCTGAGGGTCCAATGTTGGATGACTGGTTAGAGCATTTCGACGGGTATGGCTTTAATGACACGCGTAATGTTGGCTTCCAAAATCTGAGTCGTAGCTGGCTTGTCAGCATAGACTTTATACTTTACGTAGTCCCAAAGAAAAAACGTCTAAAGGTGGCCAACGATCTAGGCGGCCAACTCACCTGTCCAAAACGTGAAATTAGCTGCTTTTCGAAATGAACTTTCAATAGATTCATTGTTTGAGCAGCAGTATGGCAAGTGGCACCATCCTGTTGAAACCAAGTGTCGTCAAGATTTGGGGCTTTAATTTAAGGTAGCCTAAAGATCGATATCATGGCGCGATAGCAAGCACCATTCACGGTTACGTTCCGGCCATCATCATTTTTGAAAAAATATCCACCAGCTTAAAAACCGCACCAAACCATGGTTTTCTCTGGGTATAATGGCACCCCTTGAACCTCTTCTTGTTGCTCTTCACCCAAATGTGGCAATTTTGCTGATTGACTTTGCCGTTGAGCCAGAAATGGGCCTCATCACTGAACAAAATGTTGGTCGAAAACAACGGATCTTCCCGTTTTTCACCGAACGCTTATTTCCATAATACAATTGCCAACATTTAAAGGTAATTATTTTCGTTTTTTAGCTCGTTTGTTTTATTTCGGTCTGTTGCTTTTACACATTGAACAGGGATTAACCGGCTCAAGACCTCTTGCTTTTATATTTTCAAAAAATAAATGCAATAAAATGTCCTTTCGAATTACCAATAAAGATTCCACACTTGATTTGAATTTTTATATTTTTTTGTGCTGAAAAAATACCTCTAGATGGATCATCCTATAGTTATAAAAACCGGCCAGCTGTAAATAAGGACATAGACGTACTCGAAGTAGAGAAAATTATAATACGAATCCAAACATGGGTTAGACTGGGGTCGCTCTTCTGTTCCCTTGGGCACTCACAAAGCGGCCGGCCTTATATTTTCTATTACAATCGTGAGTGCATAGTAAAAACTTTTTAAGAATCCGTCAGGTCAGGATACAGGTTTGGACCTTTGAGGTTTTTCAGTTTTCCAGTTGAGGTGTTGTTTTATAGTGAAGGCCATAGTGAATGACATTTTATTTTATTTTAATCCTTAACCATTATAATTTTTTTATCTAAACAAATTTTGACATACCTATCACTGCTGTTATCCTGTGATATCCGTTTGCTGCAAGGTAGTCAAATTTCTCATCGGCGTTTCTGCTTTTTTTGTTCACGTTTCAACTCTTTTAGAAATATTTTGTTTAACTTTATTTATATGCAGGATATTTACATTACGTATAAATTTAATTTATATCCTTTAAGTTTGTTTCTTTTAATAAATCGTAAGGTATCCTTTAGAGATTTACCACGCGTACTTTATTTTGCTTAACTTTTATTTTTACTAAACTCTTTATGTTTCATACAGATTTTCTTGCACTTAAACTTTTGTTTGCAGTCAAGCGTTGTGTAAATGGATACTCTGTTATATCCTTTCGTGAGAAAATCAAACCCTTAAAGTCAGTTTCAAGGATATTAGGTTGTTGTTTTGTTTTGGCTGGTGGATACTGTTTAAGTTAAGACCGGTAAGAGTTTTATAGCCTTAATTGGACAACATTCTTAATTTCTATTTGTTTATTGTGTTAGTTATTTTCAGATGTGTATATTTAGTATATCCTTATAGGATCCTTGTGTTTTGTTATTAGTTTTGTTCACGACATTTTTAATGCTTGTATTTTTTCTTGGCGATATTTGGACCAAGTTTCCCAGTTTTGTTTATCCTTTTTGAAAATATCAAGTCAAGGTCTACCGTAGGTCTTCAAAGTCTTTGGCATTTTTATTATTTTCTTTGGGATTTTGTAGGCTCCTGAACTTTTCTTTATATCCTTTTCATGAAAGCTGAGTGCTATTGTAAACAGTTTTTTTTTAATTCTGCACGCAATCTTTTCACTATTTGTCTCGTACGAGTATTGTCTGAAATGTCCTTTTCACGATAATTTTATGAAATACGAATATCGTGCAGAGTCTAGCTTATATTCTAGCAGTAGAATCAAGAAGAACAGCTTAAAGACGTTAACTACCTGTTCCTTAAAGTATCATCAAAATGTCAACGTAATTTTTTAGCCGTTTTATGTTAGGCAACATTCTTGAATATCCTTTTTTCTGTTAAAGATTTTTTGTTTTACCCTTTTTGTGTTTCTGTATTTTATACTGGGCTTCACAAGATTTTGTCTTTGACACTTGGATTATTGTAATACTTGCTCAAGGTTTAATCTTTAGACGATATTTTGAATCGGCGTTTATTTTTCTTGATTATTTCTTATTATCCTTTTTTTTTCAATGCGAGTTTATTATGCTTTTCTATTTTCTATTTTCTATTTAATTTTTTTTTTTCGATTGTTTTTTAATATTTTGAATTATCCTTGAGTATCCTTTTTTCAGAATTTTCCCAAATATTTTTTAATTCTATTTTTATTGCACTGAGGAGGTTTGCAAACATTGCCAAACTTTTTTCGATGCTATTTTGGTCATGATCTTGTTATCCTGGATTATCCATACTTATCCATGATGACTTTTTTCAAGTTTTATTTTGCTGAACTTTAGAGTTTTTACAGTAATGTGACAAAGATTCGTTAGGTTTGCCGTTTATAATTTTGATATATCCTTGTAGTATCCTTTTTAAGAATATTTGAAAATATTTTTTTTTTATTTTTAACTTATTTGCATTGAAAGAGTTTGTGAACGTTGCTAATCTTTTTTTGATGCAATTTTGCCCATGAGTTTTTTTTATCCTGAATTATCCGTAGTTATCCTTGATGATATTTTCAAGATTTTCTTAGTGTTTTTTTAGCTTTAAGAGATGCATATTACATAGATCCGACAAAGATATTTGGTCTTGCCTCTATAATTTTGGCATGAGTTTTTTTTACCCTGAATTATCCGCAGTTATCCTTTATGATATTTTCAAGTTTTTCTTAGTGTTTTTTTTTAGCTTTGAGATCTGTGGCATATTACATAAATCCGACAAAGAAATTTTGTCTTGCCTCTACAATTTTGATTTATCCTTGATATCCTTTAACTAAAAATTTTAAAATTTTAATTTTACTTCTTTTATTTCACTGAGACTTTGCGAAAGTAGCTAAAATTCTTTGTCACAATTTATCGGCCCGGCGTTTATTATTCTTGATTGTCCTTAATTAGCTTTAAGAGATCTGAGGCATATTCCATAAATCCGACAAAGATATTTTTTTCTTGTCTCTTTAATTTTGGGTTATCCTTGATATCCTTTAACTAAAAATTTAAAAATTTGTATTTTACTTCTTCTTTTATTTCACTAAGAGACTTTGCGAAAGTAGCTAAAGTTCTTTGTGACAATTTATCGGCCCGGGCTTTGTTATCCTTGATTGTCCTTAATTATCAATTGTGATTTTTTTAGTTTGATGTGTGTCACCAAAGTTTTAAAACTTTTTTTACGTCTTCAAAAAAGAATAGAAAATATCCTTTATATATCCTTTTTTTACTTTTTCAACTTCATTTTTAAATTTTTACTTTGCCAGCTTTGTTTTACGATATTTCGGTCCTAAGAGTGTTATCCTTTATAATCCGTAGTTATTCATTATGCATTTTTCAAATTTTTTGACTGTTATTTTTTATTTTGTTGGAATTTGTGCAAAGTTTTAAATCTTTTTTTGGGTTGGTATAATACTTTAGTCCTTTGACATATCCTTGATTATCCTTTTTTCATATTTTCAAAAATATTTGTTTATTGTTTTATTTTATGACACTAAATGGCGTGGCGAGCTTAAGTTTACCATTTTTAATGATATTTGGGCCCCCGGTGTGTATTATCCTTGATGGATTTTTATCAATTTATAATTTTTCATAGTGTTTGGTTTTCATTACTTGAAGAAGGATTTGCTTGGTTTCGGATTTCGTTGGTATAGTTTCGCAAGTTTGGCAGTTTTTTCCGTTTGACGTGGAATTTTGAAAAGTTTACTTGAGTATCCTTTTTCGGTAGTGTTTCAAAATATTTATTTTTATGTTTTTTATTGTGGAGAGCAACTTAAAGTTTTTTTAGGCTATTTTAAGTCCGCAAAGTTAAGTGTGAAGTAAAAACAGAGCAACTTAACGTTTTTTAGGTTGTTTTAAGTCCGCCTTTGTCGCCTTCGCTGAATCCCTGATTACCTTCAGCGATCCTCTTTGGGTTTTTTTTTTAAGATTTTGTTTGTTTAACTTCGTTTTCACTTGTTTGTTTAGTTTTAATGCATTAAATTGTTGTTGATAGTTTTGTTGGTTTTAATTTAACTCAATATCCTTTTTGGTTAAAATTTTAAAAATCATTTTATTTGTTATTTGTTTTCTCTGTGGGACCTTGGAGGGTGGGATTTTTTATCCAAAGTTCTAAAGATTGTGGTATGCTTTTTTAAATAAATATTTTTTTTATCCTTTATCAATTTTTTGTTCACTTGCTCTGTCGGACTTTAGCAGTGACAAGTGCTTTGGATTTCTTTATAGGATTCTTATTTAATTTTTTGAATTGAATTCTGGCACCGAGTGATGTTATATTTTAGTTTCTAAAATAGCTTTGTAGCTTATTACATTATATCGGCCCTTTATTTAATATTTTTCTATATCCTTTTTTAATATTTTTCTATATCCTGATTTAATATTTTTAATTTTTTTTGGTATTTTGTTTCACTGCTGCTTACGTTTAAAGTAAAGCTGCCGAGTTTGTTTTCTATTTTTTTCGTCCTTCGTTTGATTATCCTTAAATATCCTTTCTTTTATTTTCTATTAATTTTCATTAATTTAATTTTGTTGTTGTTTTTCCTAAAGTTTTTTTTCTTTAATGCTTTGGAAGCCTTTTTAACTGTTCTTTGTTTTTTCTTTAGATCCCTGCATATCCTGAATGCTTGTTATCGGCCTTTTATTACCTTTTTGCAAATATTTAAAAGAATTGTTGAATTTTCCCCAACCTTTCTGTTTGCAGTAGTTTTAATTTAAATTTTTCTCCTTCAGCCCATAACTTTTGTTGCTTACGATTTTCATTTTTATTTCCTTTTAACTACGCATGGGAAAAATCCTTTTACCCATATCCCTGTTATACCCTTATTTACACACACTCACATGAGCTGCTTTTATGTCCTTAGGGAGCTGAAAATTGTTGTGGAAACATTTAGTTTTCCTTGCCCTACCTTTCTTTGCGATATAATTTAGTTTTCATAGCCCCCAGGCCTTAGTCTTATTGCGGGTTATCCTTGAGAACTACATTCTTATTTGAACTGTTATTTAAAGGCTTTTAATTTTGAAAATTCCTTGCGAATTATTTACTTTTGTTGCCCATAAATTGTCATACACTTTAATTTGTTATTTGCTAAGAATTTGCGCATACATTTACATTTACACATCTATTATCCTTTGCTTGTATGTCTAGTGTTTTCTTGCCTTATCCTTTCTCCTTCTCTCTGTTCGTTTCGGTTGGCTGTATTTGCTTGTATTTCCTTGTTTACAAAACATTAGCATTATTTTGCCATTAGTTTTGTGTACGTTTTCCTTTACTTTGTCGTTATTAAATATTAAAACACCATTATCCTTTTTTCCTTCTATCCCTATATCGCTGTTGAAATGGCTGAAGAGGAGAAAGCAACAAAAAAAACTGTGCCAGTTTTTCTAGCGGCCGAGTGTAATTAACAAAATGCCGGTAAGGCTGTGCAGTGAGTTCTGGTTGACTGAAATCTTAAAGTTTAAATAGAGATTTTAAAAGGATTTTAATATCAATATAAGGATTTTAATATCCCATAGATGTGCCTTTTATCTGCTAAACATTTAAACGCCTATGTGCGGCTTTACTTCTTTATTACCTTGGCTCTAAGTTTAACTTTAATTATCCTTTTTTATGGTCTGGCTGTGTGATAAGTCATAAAATTCTTTGCCTCCTATAGACTTATTGAAAAATTATGGCTCCCCTTGGCGTTAAGATTTCGCTTGCCATTTTTCTTTTGCAGTCTAAAAATAATTTTACGATTTTGTTGTAAGTTTTGCTGGAGTTTATTATCCTTAGCTTAAGTTCTCAATTTTTAGTCCCACTTAAAAATTTTAGTTTTCAAACCTTACTGGCGCTGAGCGCGCTTTCTTAGTACTTAATTGTAAAGATAGCTAGGCATTTTACAGTATTTTATGGAGTTTAAGAAAAGTTTTTAATTAAAAAAATTTTGAGCGGACTTTTGCGGAGATTAAAGTTAACAAAAGGATGTTTTAGTAAGGTTTTTCTAGGATTTAAAGCACAGTTACGGGATAGCATAAAATTTACCCACATTCTGGCACATATCCTTTTTCATGTTTTTTACATGTTGCTAAAAATTCTGGGTTTTCAAATGATTCAAACAGTTTTGTATAATTCTTATGATTTTCATTACATAAATCTGACAAAGATATTTTGTCTTGCCTCTACAATTTTGGTATCCTTTAACTAAAAATTTCAACATTTTATTTCACTTCTTTCATTTCACTGAGAGACTGCGAAAGTAGCTAAACTTCTTTGTCATTATTTATTTTCATAGTCCTTTAATATATCCTTTTTAAGAGCTTGCGGGGTAGTATAGCATTTATCCACATCGTGGCACATATTCTTTTTCTAAAAAACTTAAGGAACTTCCCAAAAGTGGTTTTAGAAGAGTTATTTACATTCTTAACAGCGGAGGATTCGTAGATTTTAAAAAAAGTCTCAAAATTTTTAATTTTATTTTAATTTATTTTTTTCATACTTTTTTTTCATTTTTAATTGCTTACAAGTTGCTCAAAATGCTGGTTTTTCAAATGCTTCCAACAGTTTTGTATAATTGTAATGATTTCCATAGTCCCTTCATTTATCCTTTTTAAGAGCTTCTTTAAATTTCATAATTTCGAAGTGATTTGGTTAATCTAAATCCCTTGTTAGTATGGAAGCTTTGTATAAAGTTTTTCAAAAAAGGTCTAGAATAAGATTTAAACCGTTTCTGAAGAGTTTCAGACATTCGATATTTTTTAAAAATTAAAAATTCTGTTAAAGCAATTTTTTTTACTTTATATTGATAGTATGACTTTAGGTCTCTGAGTTTTCATTTTTCGTACAACACAACATCTCCAGTACTGAGTTCAATTTAGTGCATTTTAAAAAACATAGCTTATCTTATTTAATCGCTAACGGTCTTAGGTAAAATTTACCCACATCTTAATATAAATCATTTTTTTAAGAATTGTTAGAAACTCGCTTAAGGTGAGTCTTACAATTAATCTTTTCATTCAGGAAACATATTCGAATTCGTAAAATTTTGTATTATTGTGATTTTTTTTTAAATTCTATTAATTTTTTTTCAATTTTTTTTTTTTATTTTTTTTAATTTTTTTTTTTAATTTTGTTGTTTTTTTTGAATTAAAATAGCTTACAATTTGCCAAAAATTCTAGCATTTAACATGCTTTAAATAATTTGTTTTTATACTTATGATTTCCATAGTCCTTTCATATATCCTTTTTTAGAGCTTTACTAAATTTTACGATTTGAAGTGTTTAAGTCAATATAAGTCCTTTGTTATTATGAAAGCTGTACTATAAGCTTATCTAAAGAAGTTTTACTTTAGATTTAAAGATTTCTTTAAGAATTTTTAGCTTTCTTTTTTTAATTTTTTTTAAACCTTTTTTGAGCAATTTAAACACCTCATATTTGTTTTTCTTAATATGACTTCAGGTCTTTTGGTTTTAATTTCCTGTACCACATGACACCTTTCATTCTGAGATCAATTCAGTTCATCTTAATATTCTCCGCTTATGTTAAACCTTTGCTACCGGTCTTAGGTACAGGTATGTATGCTTAGTCTTATACGCTCTCTCTCGCAAAGCCATAACGAAATGCTGATATTATTTTTAACGTTTATGACTTAGTTTTGCACTTGATTTTTATTTCGCTGAATACAACGGAATTCCTATATGCCCCTGTTATGGGCAACATTAAATTCCTTGTGCCTTTACGACACCTTAAAGGTAGTTAAATTTTATAACGCTGACGAGTATAACAAGGATTTGCTATTTGGCTTGTATCCTGGCAAACGCAAACTATGCTAACATTCTTTGGGCGAGTCCCAACCTGTAAAATTTTACATTTCGAAGATATTTCCTTGAATGAAAGTTTTTCTTTTAACAAATTTTCTTATGTTTAACCCAAAGGTTGTTTAATTCTTTCTTGGCTATGCTAATGTAATTTTGTTTTTCTTCTAAACTGGCTTATTGCCTCTTTCTTTAATTTTATTAAATTTTTTTCTCACTTTTTTCTTTTATTTTTATCAAACTCCTTGTTTCAATTTCTTTACACTTTTTTTTCCTTTTTATTAATAATAAATCACTTTGTTGGTGTTGGTTTCGATTTTCTCCCCTTATCGGGTTTATACGATTTTTTGTAAGTTGCAGATATGCTCTTCGTGCACTTTTACATCCGTTTTGAACGCTTATAAGTGAACCATGTCCGACGTTCATAGCAAGACTAACAACACACGGCGTTCTACGCATAAGGGCGCTGTTTTGTTTTGGGCTTTAGCACAGCCGAATGGCTCCCAAGTTATTGTGATACTCTCTTTGCTAAGGTCATATTACTCTTGCTTTCTCTTTCGTCAAGTCTCTTTACATGGCACAGGTGCTGGCACGTTAAAGACGAGCACTGAATTATGAACTTTTCGGTTTATGCACTCTCTCTTATCTCGGCAGAGATGCCAAGAGAGTTGTGAGTGTGAGGGAGAGAGATTTAATTGTTGTGCAAAGAGACTACCTCACTGTGTGTGTGTTGGAGAAAATGTTCTAAGGCCTAACAATTTTTTATTGTCTAGGTCCCCATTCATGTGGACTTTGTGGAATTCATGGGATGTGTGGAATTTATGGACTCTGTGGATTTTGGGACAATTTGTGGATTGTATTTCTCTTTTAGTTTACCGGTATTTGGGTGCTTAGTGGGCCAAAAATTTAAGCGATGTGGTTTTGTCATTGTGCTTTACTTGAATGTTTATGAAAACCGGCATAAATACAGATTCGTTCTGAAAATAAAGGATAGAAACTTGAAATAAAGGTGGCAAAGGATCTTTTCAGCGAAAATCTCGCTACTTTAGTTAAGGAAGAAAATGGGTACATTTTATATAGTTAGGTTAGGCTAGGTTCGGTTAGTCAGCTTAAGCCTTGTGCCTCCACGATGTCGCTTCCCTGGCAGAAAAAAACAACATCGATAAGTTTTCAAAACTTTCGATTTCTTGACCGAATATTTTCTGTTCAAGTCCTAATAATAAGAAAAAACCGAATAAATATGAACATAAAGAAAAATTTTCCGATATGTTTTGAATTGTGCACTGAATTTATATAAACTAAAATATGTTATTTCGTTTGCAACACCAAGAAATATGGCTCGGGAGCCTTTACGCATACGAGGGCGACCGCAAAAGTAACTGGCCTAACATAAAAAGAACCGTTTTTTGGAATTGTTATTATTTATTTTTCACCATAATCTCCTTCCAACTCAATACACTTCATCAAACGTTTTTCAAGTTTTTTAATTCCATCCGAAAAACAGGATTTTTCAAGACCTTCAAAATATGCCTCAGATTCAGCAATAACCTCGCTATTGGACGAAAAATTTTTGCCACCGAGAAAAATTTTTATAATTTGGAAACAATAAATAATCAGAAGGAGCTAAATCTGGACTATATGGTGGATGCGGAGCAATTTCAAATCGTAATTCGGCCAGTTTTTGTTGAGTTAAAAATGCAGTGTGTGAAAGAGCATTATCTTGATGAAAAAGAACTTTTTTTCTTCTAAATGCGGTCGTTTTATCGTGATTTCTTCACTCAACCGATCCAATAATGCACAATAATATTCACTATTTATAGTTTTTCCTTTCTCAAGATAATCAATAAATATTATACCCCTTGCATCCCAAAATACTGTGGCCATTACTTTTTCTGCTGACTTAACAGTTTTCGCCTTCTTGGACCACTTTAACCAGCTTCTATCCATTGTTTTGACTGTTCTTGGCATTCTGGGATGTAGTGATGGATCCATGTTTCATCAACAGTTATGAATCGGCGCAAGAACTCTATTGGATTACGCTGATAAATCGCTAAAAGCTCCTCGGAATTGGTCCAACGGACGATTTTTTGGGGCAAAGTCAACAAACGCGGCACCCATCTTGCGGATAGCTTTTTCATGTGGAGTTCATCATGTAAAATACTCCAAACTAGCTTTTCGTGTATTTTAACAATATCAGAAAGTTCTCTGAGCTTTATTTATCTATCTTAAGTCACTTCATTAAATATTTTTCTAATGTTTTCAATAGTAGTAGCAGTTTTCGGTCTTCCAGAGCGATGTTCATCTTCCGTACTTGAACGACCCATTTTAAATTGTTGAACCCAGGATTTCACGGTGGACTATGGTGGTGCATTATCACCATGAACAGAATCCAATTCATCTTTGATAAATTGTGGCGTATAACCTTTTATATAAAAGTGTTTAATTACCGCACGAAACTCTTTATTTTCCATTTTTCAAAAATTATAAAACTTGTTTACTTCAATCACCTGTAACAAAGAAAATAATCATTAAATATTTCGGAAATTTGGACAGATGGCTGATAAAAGATTGCTTTTAAAAAACAAAACAAAAATTTGCTAGTAAAACAGAAAATGTGCCAGGCCAGTTAGTTTTGCGGTCGCCCTCGTATATTCGAAAGGGTCTCCAAACAATATTTCTAGGCGATGCAAATGGAATGACAAATTTAGTAAATACTCCATTCTTCGGTTGAGGGTTTACATACGAGTATATAGTGAAAAAGTTAATACAGTTGGAGATATTGAATTTCAAAGAAAACATCAGTCGGGGAAGAAACTTCTCTGAGGTACAATATCTCGTTAAGATGTAGTTATATAGTTTGTGACTAAGGTCATAACTGGGAAAAAGAGGGAGATAAGGTTCATATATAAAGGGTGTTTTTTTATTGAGGTATAGAACTTCGAATTGAAATAAAACACAAGAAAATCGTTTTAATGTCCATCAATTTGGCTTTAATGGAAGGATAATTTTATGCCATTAATGTTTAAATATGATTTCGGGCATGTGGCCGCCGCGGCTGGCTCAAATAAAGCCAATTCTACAGGTCCAATTTTCAACCACTTTTTCGAGCATATGGGGCCGTATGTTGGCAATAACGCCACGAATGTTGGCTTCCAAGTCCCCTAACGTTTCTGGTTTGTTGGCGTAGACGAGCGACTTCACATATCCCCAAAGAAAATAATCCAATGGTGTCAAATCACACGATCTTGGTGGCCAATTGACAGGTCCATTCCGCGAAATTATGCGCTCATCGAATGTTTCCTTCAATAATTCGATTGTGACGTGCGCTGTGTGGCATGTAGCGCCGTCTTGTTGGAACCACAACTCATCCACATGTATGCCATCCAATTCGGGAACAAAATAGTCGGTTATCATGGCTCTATACCGGTCTCCATTAACGGTAACTGACTCTCCAGCATTATTTCGGAAGAAGTATGGCCCAATGACTCCACCAGCCCATAGAGCACACCAAACAGTCAGTTTTTGTGGATGTAATGGCGTCTCAAGGGTCTCATGTGGATTTTCTTCACTCCAAATGCGGCAATTTTGCTTGTTCCATTCAACCAAAAATGAGCCTCATCACTGAACAAAATTTTGTGATGAAAATCAGCATCGAGATGAATCTCATTTTCGGCCCATTTTGCAAGCGTTGTTCTTTTGTCAACCTGTTCATGATGAAATGGCAAACCAAACTAAATATTAATCACTTGACAGCTGACAAAATGGCCGCCAGTTAAAAAAGTGGTGCCAACTTAAAGTTCTATACCCCACACTGAAAAGAAAAGGTTCATCAAATTGATGAATTTTTACATCATTTTGATGAATTTGTACTTCATTTTCCAACCTACAACACTTTTCATCAATTTGATGTAGAACTTTTCATCAATATTTCTTCAATTCCATACATCAATTTAATGAAAATTGTTCATCAACTTGATGAAAGTTATACATCAATTTGTTGGAAATTGTTCATCAATTTGATGAAAATTGTACATCAATTTGATGAAAATTGTACATCAATTTGATGAAAATTGTACATCAATTTGATGAAAATTGTACATCAATTTGATGAAAATTGTACATCAATTTGATGAAAATTGTACATCAATTTGATGAAATTGTACATCAATTTGGTAAAAAATCTACATTTATTTGATGAAAATTTACATCAATTTGATGAAAATTTTACATCAATTTGTTGAAAATTGTGCAACAATGAAGATCAATTTGATAGACATTATACATTAAAGCTCGGACATTCTAACTCAATTGCATGTAGTTATAGTAATATCAAGACAAGTTCCTTAAATATATATGTATATGTACACATATTACTATAATACATATGTACAAGAAAAGACATTATAAATATTTTTAACATTTTATTGATATATAAAAAAGTTAATACAATAACAGTTTAATTGTACTGAATTCACTGAGTTGAGGAACAAAAGAGATCAAAAAAAAAATTATTTCATTTAATAAAAACATAAAGCAACTCTTAAATTAAGAAGTAAACTAGTTATGTTTCAAATCGTAATTTTCAAATGAACTATGTAAGTTTCAATCTGATGAAACTGTTCATTGCACAAAAAACACTCCATTTTTACACTTACACTTTTTAAAACTGTTTTTGTTACACTGTTAATTTAGTTTAGTTCAATTTAGTTTCACTTTCACACTTTTAACGATCACTTAATCAATGAAATGACAAACTAGAATGAAAACGCAAGAAGAAACAACAGCTACTCCGTTTTCGTTCTTTGATTTCTTCTGTTATTGCTACCCGACAATGTTGCCATACGCTGATTAGAAGAAATTTGCTAGACCCTGAAAACAATGCACTACATATACAATTTACATTACCTTAATTTATAGATGGATGCATTTTTGACTAAAATTAAGATACTAATTTTTTAGTGAAATATTTGTTGAAATTATTAATTTTTTTGAGATACACAAAATATTTTATTCGCCCTTTCTTCAAATCAAGATCATTGGCATCCCTAGTAAAAATCCAACCGAGTTGTGATTTTGACCAACTTGTTTGTTCGTGTTTGTTTGTTGTTTTTATTTGTTTTTCTACGTCTGTGGTGGAGTGGCTAATCATTGCAAATGCATTGTATAGACAAAAAGAGAGGGTATGAAAGTGTGTGCTTTCATTTGTTTGGTGGTAGGCATATAAGCATTCTGCTTACTGTACACTTGCTTTTTAAAGAAGAAACGAAATATGCAAGCAAGTAATTATGTATTCAATGGATTTTTACCAGTTTAGCTCACAAACCGTCAACCCAGAACGAAACTTTTTTTTGAATAATTTTTGGGAATTTTATTTATGTCACCCACCCTTATTTTTATATGTTTGTATGTATATTTGTGTGTGCAGTTTTTTTTTACTCTGGCTGTCCCTTCTGAAATATTGATGTACAATGTGAAAGATTGATGAAAAATAATACTTCAATTTGATGAACGCACAAAAATGGCATAGAAACGTCATACTTCAAATTGAAGAATTTATTCATTAAATCAATGAATTTGTTCATCAATTTGATGTAGAACTATTGAAGAATCTTTTTCATTGATTTGATGTACAGTTATTTTTTCAGTGCAATAAAAAACACCCTTTACTACACAAAAACCCTAGAAATGTAAGCCCTGTACGTGGCAAGACTTTCTGCTAGGAGTTGCCGACCAGTGGGATCATGTTTGCCATTTAATTATAAATTAGTCATTAAGAGGCTTTGAACTTTCGTATTGGCTTCTATAATAATAAACCACTTTTTAGTTCTTTCACACCAAGATTTCGAGCATTTAAAGAAACCAAATCATGGAAAATTCAAGTCAATGTTCGGTAGCCTTTTTCACGCATGCCTTATCCAAAGCTTTTATGCAGCATAATATCTATACAAATGCGCATTGTAGTGCAATCGAAATTGCATTCGGTTTCCATTTACTTCTCAATAAGTATGTAGTTTTTCACCCTTTAATTTTATTGCAAAGTTCCTTTTTGTTATTATTTGCACTAATGACATCCCTCATTTGGATAAGTTGTCTGCAGTTTCAATTCAATGTCATGCGTAGTTAGAAAATTCAATACATTTTACTATATACAAAAAAAGTAGCATTCAAATGTAAAATATTGTGTTGAGCATTCTGCCAAACTTATGCATGCATGCATAGATAATAATGCACTTCCAGTTTTATTTCTCTGTTCTTCATATCGGCATATTGAAATCAATATTTTCTGAAAGTGCTTCAATATGCATGAACATTCATTCATATCGTCGTCCATTGTTATGATGGCTTCGCATATCCAAGTTGAGTTAAAATAATATTTCTTAGGATGGAGAAAAAAATTATGTAGGACAGCTACCAGTGACTGTAGGGCTATTGTGCATATCGTTCGTTATTCAAAGTGGTTGGTCTTGATGGTGAAATATTTAAAAGGATTTAAATTTGAGGCTGCTTTTGGTCAGACAAATATTATTAGAACGAAGTCAGAATATATTGGGATATTTAAAATTAAATAAATTATAACAAACTTCAACATCTCTTTTTTGCTTTCTATTTTACACCCAACAATAACTGAAAAAAACAAAGATAAAAAAACTTTTAATAATTCCTGCAAAATCAAATTTGTGTCTAAATGAAGGTTTTGTTGATCGCATTAATCGAGCCTTAAGAGCGAAAAAGACGTAAGCGACAAAAACAGAAGTTTACAGGAGAACGTTTTTTTTTCTGAAGAATTGCGACATAATTGAATTTGCTATATCTTAGTTATACGAGGGCGGTTCGAAAAGTTCTTAGCCTATCAATGAAAGAGAATAGTTAGTTTTTCAAAAATATTTTTATTTTTCAATATAACCTCCTGAAACTTCAATACACTTAGTCCAACGATTATCTAGCAATTCTATCCCTTGATTAAAATATTGTTCCTCAAGGCCTTCAAAATAGTGGCTTACAACTGTAATTGCATCTTCATTTGAGGTAAAAGTAAAACGCTTGCCAGCAAGGAATTTTTTTTAGATTTGGGAACAGGTAAAAGTCACTGGGAGCTAAATCAGGAGAATAAGGTGGGTGGTCAAGCAACTCGTACTTTAATTCGTTGATTTTAGCCATTGTTAAAACACTCTTGTGCGCTGATGCGTTGTCTTGGCGAAAAATTATTTTTTTTTGTTGTAAGCCAGGACGCGTTTCTCGAATTTGTACATTTAATTGATCTAAAAGGTTGCAATAGTACTCTGAATTTATTGTTTTACCCTTTCAATAAAATACCTTTGAAGTCCCAAAAAACCGTTGGCATAACCTTACCAGCCGATTGAATTGTTTTTGCCTTCTTTGGGGCACTTCCTCCAGCTTCAGTCCATTGTTTGGATTGTTCTTTTGTCTTTGGAGTATAGTGGTGGATCCATGTCTCATCAAGAGTTATAAAACGATGCTTAAAATCCATTTTATTTCGCTGAAAACGATCCAAACAAGCTTGAGAAATGTTCATTCTTATGCGTTTTTGGTCGACTGTTAACAAGTGCGGCACCCATCTTGCAGAAAGCTTTTTCATCTGTAGTTCTTCATGCAAAATTAAATGGACTCGATCATTTGAGATGCCCATGATATTAGCTATTTCACGCACTTTTATTCGTCGATCATTTTGGCTACAATTTCTGTTGTTGTTGCTGTTTTTGGACGTCCACTACGTGGTTCATATTCAATGCTTGTACGACCACGTTTAAATTCAGCAACCCAATTTTTTACTGTTGCATATGAAGGAGCACTTTCACCTAACACATTCACCATATCATTATGAATTTATTGTCCCGATAAACCTTTTTTAAGTAAATATTTAATGACGCCACGCATTTCTAATTTTTCCATTGTAAAAAAATCGCGGATGCGTCATTTGTGAACACCTGTTTCTATATGAAGGAGTTGCCAGATCGAAACAAAATTTAACATGTGTTCATAGCAGAGATGGAAGTTTCCAAAACACTTAACTTTTTTCTGGTTATACCGCGCCTTTTGTGCTAGGCTTAGAAGTTTCCGAACCGCCCTCGTATATTGACCTATATACTATACTGACCTCGGCGGCACACCTCCATCCGATGGTGCAAATTTTCGATGACGCTGAGGCATAATTGAGTTTCAATGTCGTCTATGTCGTTGGCTTATCCTCGTACACCTTTTCTTTTTAATAACCCCACAGAAAGAAGTCCAACGGTGTCAAATCACATAATCTTGGCATCGCCACGACGTAAGATAACACGGCCATTGAATTTGTCGCGCAAAAGAGCCATTGTTTCGTTAGCTGAAACCACATATCGTCCACATCCATATCTTCTAATTCGGGCCATAACAAGTTCGTTATCATCTCACGACAGCGAACAGCATTCACAGCTAATGCATGACCGGCCACATTTTGGAAAAAATACAGCCCGATGATGCCGCCAGCCCTTAAACCGCACCAATCAGTCACCCTTTGTGGGTGCATTGTTTTTTCGACAATCACTCTTGGATCATTCGCCCAAACGCGGCAGTTCTGCTTATTGACGAATCCACTGAGGCGAAAATGTGCCTCATCACAGAAGATAATTTTCTTCGCAAATTGATCAACCACTGTTGCCATTTATTGCCACCCTTCATGTGAGTGAAGATAAATTCGAATTTAACTTTCAAAAATGCAAAAAATCCCCGGTCCCCAGTGGGTTAAAAAAGTTAAATTCGAAATTATCTTCACACTTTGACGAGACAGCAGTGTGCGCATAGTGAAGTTAAATTCGAATTTAACTTCACATAGCAAGACAGAATTGCATGATTTGCTTTACAGCGGATCTAAGTGCGTCCATGGAGGACAACTGGAAATACTTTCGTCAATCAGACTACTGCCAGATTATTGCTACTGGTACTGGCTACTATCGCTAGAAGGCCGTTTGTCTGAAATAATTTTCAGAATATTGAATTCTTCACCTGGAATATGAAATTTGGGGAAAATGGCTCTAGAGCGGATCTAAGTGCGTCCATGGAGGACAACTGGAAATACTTTCGTCAATCAGACTACTGCCAGGTTGTTGCTAATAGTACTGGCTACTATCGCTAGAAGGCCGTTTGTCTGAAATAATTTTCAGAATATTGAATTCTTCACTTGGAATATGAAATTTGGGGGAAATTGCTCTAGAGCGGATCTAAGTGCGTCCATGGAGGACAACTGGAAACACTTTCGTCAATCAGACTACTGCCAGATTATTGCTACTGGTACTGGCTACTATCACTAGAAGGCCGTTTGTCTGAAATAATTTTCAGAATATTGAATTCTTCACCTGGAATATGAAATTTGGGGGAAATTGCTCTATAGCGGATCTAAGTGCGTCCATGGCGGACAACAGGAAATACTTTCGTCAATCAGACTACTGCCAGGTTGTTGCTACTGGTACTGGCTACTATAGCTAGAAGGCCGTTTGTCTGAAATAATTTTCAGAATATTGAATTCTTCACCTGGAATATGAAATTTGGGGGAAATTGCTCTAGAGCGGATCTAAGTGCGTCCATGGAGAACAACTGGAAATAACTTCGTCAATCAGACTACCGCCAGATTATTGCTACTGGTACTGGCTACTATCGCTAGAAGGCCGTTTGTCTGAAATAATTTTCAGAATATTGAATTCTTCACCTGGAATATGCAATTTGGGGGAAATTGCTCTAGAGCGGATCTAAGTGCGTCCATGGAGGACAACTGGAAATACTTTCGTCAATCAGACTACTGCCAGACTATTGCTAATAGTACTGGCTACTATCGCTAGAAGGCCGTTTGTCTGAAATAATTTTCAGAATATTGAATTCTTCACCTGGAATATGAAATTTGGGGGAAATTGCTCTAGAGCGGATCTAAGTGCGTCCATGGAGAACAACTGGAAATAACTTCGTCAATCAGACTACCGCCAGATTATTGCTACTGGTACTGGCTACTATCGCTAGAAGGCCGTTTGTCTGAAATAATTTTCAGAATATTGAATTCTTCACCTGGAATATGAAATTTGGGGGAAATTGCTCTATAGCGGATCTAAGTGCGTCCATGGAGGACAACTGGAAATACTTTCGTCAATCAGACTACTGCAAGATTATTGCTACTGTGACTGGCTACTATCGCTAAAAGGCCGTTTGCCTGAAATAACTTTCAGAATATTGAATTCTTCACCTGGAATATGAAATTTGTGGGAAATTGCTCTAGAGCGGATCTAAGTGCGTCCATGGAGGACAACTGGAAATACTTTCGTCAATCAGACTACTGCCAGATTATTGCTACTGTTACTGGCTACTATCGCTAGAAGGCCGTTTGTCTGAAATATTTTCAGAATATTGAATTCTTCACCTGGAATATGAAATTTGGGGGAAATTGCTCTAGAGCGGATCTAAGTGCGTCCAAGGAGGACAACTGGAAACACTTTCGTCAATCAGACTACTGCCAGATTATTGCTACTGGTACTGGCTACTACTATTTCAGACAAACGGCCTTCTAGCTATAGTAGCCAGTACCAGTAGAAACAACCTGGCAGTAGTCTGATTGACGAAAGTATTTCCAGTTGTTCTCCATGGACGCACTTAGATCCGCTGTAAAGCAAATCATGCAATTCTGTCTTGCTATGTGAAGTTAAATTCGAATTTAACTTCACTATGCGCACACTGCTGTCTCGTCAAAGTGTGAAGATAAATTCGAATTTAACTTTTTTAACCCACTGGGGACCGGGGATTTTTTGCGTTTTTAAAAGTTAAATTCGAATTTATCTTCACTCACATCCACCCTTCTGACCATTGATGATGACCATGGTTCAAGTTGAGTTAGTCTGAAATTAAGAAATATCAAATGAAATGCAGGTTCACATTCAACATCGGCCCTTAAAATTTAACCACCCTCTATTATTAAAATTAAAAATAATGAGCTAAAAACGGCATAGTGCCTCTTTTATATAATTGACTAGTGCTTTTTGGTGAACCCTTCAGTCTTATTTGGGTCACCCAGTACTTTGTGCCTACCTCATAGAGGCTCCGATCAGTACTTAAAGGTCTTGCCCTCCAACATTTGAAGGGAATGTTCTAATTGAATTCTAAATGAAAAAATGTAGCTTGATTGTTGTAAGCTGAGCTTTTTGATTTATTGCAAGGCTACAAAAAATAACAAGTCCTTTCTTACAGGCCAAAATGTCCTTTCTTAATCAATTATCCTTTTTTTTCTCGTGGTGTTAGATTTTAAAACAATTCTTGAAATACAAATTAAGCCCAACACCTTGAAGGGATCATTAATGGAAGGGTGGAGAAAATTCGTCCTTGCTCGTTCTCGCTTCCCCTCTAATGCATTCAGTTCTCTACGACATACATGTGTACATCCACAAATTGATGAATATTGTTGTGTAGCTGTTGTTGTTGTTGTTGCTGTTGGTGGTGGGGAATGTATTGTCATGTTTTTAATGCATATTTATTGTCATTTCTGCACAAGGATGTGTGGGTGTGTGTTTGTGTATGAATAAATGTAGGCGTACAACATGTCCTCCTCATAAGCAATGACTTGTAATGGTATGAGTGCAGCCTACAACAACATTTGGGGTGTTTGCATGTTTGTGTGCCTGCATATCTGACAAATGGGACTTCGTACATGTTGATGAGTTATATATGATTTGGTGTGCATACGTGTGTGTGTGCGTGTGTTTGTGTGTGTAGTACTCGTATATCTCTGCTTATAAATGCGTTTTTTGTGGTTGTTTTGCAACGGCTTCTCCACTTTCGAAGTGAGTGCGACTGTATGTGTGTGTGTGTGTATGTGGGTGTCATTATAATTACAACAACCTTTATCCTTGACATGTTTATGATGTCACCGAACAATGTGTGTTTAACAACTTTGCCAGTGAAAACAAGAGTTGTCGTTTGTTTTCGTTCGTTTTCGATTTCGTTTCATTTTCGACGTGCACAAAAGTCACCTTAACCGCTGCTTTAATGACGTGTCGCTGATGATGGCGATGATAATAGCGGCGATTTTCCGTAGCCACCAATGCAACCTAAGGGGCTGTATTCGAAGACAAAGCCTGCACAATATGAAATACAATCCGAGAATTCAAGATGGCGTTGATTAATGTCAAGAGAGTTTGCCAGAGATGCATGTAGGGGGGGATTGGTGAACAAGGAAGGCATAACTACAGCAGGAAGGCCATTGTGTGGGGAAGATTGACAGCAGTGCAGTGGGTTAAGTTGGTCGCGAAAAGATCTTGTCACTTTAAGGCAAAATTAAAGCCGTTAAACAAGATTTTACACCATAATGTAAAGGGTGGTCCAACCATAATGCACGATGTTAACTGTGAGTCACAAATGAACCACAAGATTCTTGCCCAACTTAATTTGTCATTTCCTTGTTTCAGTCTTTGACAAATTAAACCATTGAGAAATACACTATTGATACCTGCAGCAGCACAAAACGAAGGCCGCCTTAGCGGTTCTCGCCGGGGTTGTCCACATCAGTTTGCTGTCCAAAATAAGCCCACGGGATGTAACCTTCATCGGCAGGTTCAATCGGACTTAATTAAGAGTACGTAGTACTCGTATGAAGGTGGGAACCTTGTTCCTTTTGAAAAATAAATAAGCTCCGTCTTGCCTGCGTTCGCACCTTAGCCGCTTTTCACACTCCTATCATGTAGCGTTTTTAAATGGAACTACAATATTCTGGCTAGCGTCTCCCGATCTTTATCCGATACGGCTACCGTGACCTTGTCAGCATAGGCGATAACTTTGCACCTCACTTCATCCAGGCCGAGTTTGGGACCTCACGAAACCGATTACAGTCTCATTTAAATCTTCAAAATCCATATTTGGAAGCGTAAAAAAATGCATTTTAATTAAAGATCCAATGCGTCCATTTCAACAATCGGCCATTTGTTTTGACTATAATGTACCTTTTTGGGCCCCAAGAGTCCATGAGTTCGAACCTCAATCTCAGTTAAATAATAAAAAATAGGTCCATAATTGGATTCGTAGTAAAATGTATCTTAAATTGTGTACTCATCTGTCCATATGTACCAGCGGTCGCTAGTTTTAACTACAAATGTCGTTCTTTGGATCCCAAGGGTTTATGAAAAATATCTCAATCTTAGCTTAATTTCTAAAATCAATCCATATTTGAATTCCATAAAATGACATATGGGTATTTCAAATATGGAAATTTGGATTGATTTTTGATTGGGTAATCAAAACAAAGGATGTTTAAATTTAAAGGGCCGATGTTGATTTTGAATTAAACACAAGTTTTTTAGGAAATTGTTGTCATTTCTTTTTATTATGATAATATTGGTATGGTTCAATTATGTGTGGAGCAAAATATCGGCCAAATGCCCGCCGCGACCTCGGCGGCACACCTTCATCCGATGGTCCAAATTTTCGATGACGCTGAGACATAATTGAGGAACTAGGCCGTTAATGTGAGGAATTCTCTAATCCTTTAGCTCTTGAATTGTTGTTAGCTTATCGACGTACACCTTTTCTTTAAAATAACCCCAAAGAAAAAAGTCCAACGGTGTCAAATCACATTTTTGTCGCGCAAGAGAGCCATTGTTTCGTTAGGTATGTGACAAGTGGCACCTTCCTGTTGAAATCACATATCGTCCAAATTCATATCTTCCAATTCGGGCCATAAAAAGTTCGTAATCATCTCACGAACACCATTCACAGTAACTGCCTGGCCGGCCCGATGATGCCGCCAGCCCATAAACCGCACCAAACAGTCACTATTTGTGGGTGCATTGTTTTTTTGATAATCACTCTTTATCTCATTCGCCCAAATGCGGCAATTCTGCTTATTGACGAATCCACTGTGCCTCATCACTGAAGACGATTTTCTTCAAAAATTGATCATCCTTTATTGCCCATTTTCATAAAAAGTCTGATAACTTTAAGGCGTTGCTCGCTTGTGGATCTTTCCATGGTTCTAAATGAGTTAGTCTGAAATTGAGAAATATCAAATGAAATGCAGAAAAGAACCTGACCTTAAGGTGTGCTTCACATTCAACATCGGCCCTTAAAATGTAACCACCCTTTAAAACAAATTGATTGATTTTGGAAACTTAAATTATGAGATTGGAATAATGAAAGCCGTATTGACCATACGGGACTTTTTTTAGGTCCTTACGGTCCAAAAACCGATCTTAACACGACCAAACCCAAATTTCAGGCAGATTTTTAAAGGACATGCATATAAGTATATAGAATTGTAATTAAGCTCGATCATCTTTAATGACTATACATATGCTTAAGTTGACAATAAGTGCCATTTTTAGGCACCTAACGCTCATGAATCGTGGTCTCAATCCCATAAGTGTTTTCAAAAATAAAAATAATTTTATAAAATTATTTTTCGGCTTGAGGTCATTTATTTAAACTCGTTGTTCTATGTGTTGTTTAATTTATTTATCCCGATATTTCGATTGACTTCGTCAATCATCTTCAAATAATTTTGAATTCGTAGAGAAAAATTGATTTATATTGAATACCCTATATGAACTATTGAAATCAGCATTGACCATGTGGGATGATTTTATTAGGCCCTTACGGTCCACAGTACGATCTTAAGGCGCCCGAGCTTAAATTTTAGGCATATTTCCGAAGTACGTGCATTTACAAAATTGTATGACCATATGTCCATGATACAGGTTGCATAATTTGACAATTAGTGCAATTTTTGGTCTCCTAAGATTCATGAGTCGTGGCCTTCATCTCATAAGTATCTCCAAAATAAATATTAATTTTAATTTGTAGGGATTTGCTTTATTTTGAATGGCCTTCTGTGCATATAAACTATCGAAAGCCACATGGAATATACGGGATTTTTTAGGCCTTTACGGCCCAAAGTACGATCTTAACAAGTCCGAGCTTAAATTTCAGGCATCATCTTTAAATGTCCATCATCTTTAAATGTCCATGCTACTGGTTGCCTTCTTTGACAATACGTGTCATTTTTGGGCTCTAAGATTCATGAGCCGTGGTCTCGATCTCATAAATGTCTCGAAAATAAAAATTAATTTAAATTTGCAGGGAAATTTGTTTTATTTTAAATATTTTGTTTGTTTTCTATTTCGTAATTTTTTTAATTCTTGGGAAAATTTTACTCTGACTAATTCCGTTAATGTCCAAAACCTAGAGACTTTTGCACCCAATTTGTTAAAGCATGACTAATTTGAATTCGTTGTACGACTATTTTACCCTTGAAATACAATTTTTCATTTCAGCTTATGAACTTTCCTCAAAAGCAAAAGCACATTTTGTGGTCGGCATATACAATTTCTGAATTGACTTTTACAGTCCTCTTTGTCAAATGCAATTTCCCATTGCTCGATTTTAAGATACATTTCTGGGACAAGTCAATTGTACAAAAAGAATCCAATTGAAGAAATTCTTTGTATTCGCATGAAATCAGTTGAAGTGCAAAAACGGCAAATTTCGTTTGATTTCATTTTTTTACTTTTGGCCAGGGTGAAAATTGCAAAGCCAATCAACCGGTTGCCCAGACTGAAAATGTATCGCTGCACTTGGAGTATTTTATAGTATTTATGCTGCTGTTCATACTTTGTCGAAGGGTGTGTATGAGGGCGGTTCGGAAAGTTCTTAGCCTACCAATGAAAGAGACTAGTTAGTTTTTCAAAAATATTTTTATTTTTCAATATAATCTCCTGAAACTTCAATACACTTAGTCCAACGCTTATCTAGCAATTCTATCCTTTGATTAATATAGTTTTCCTCAAGGTCTTCAAAATAGTGGTTTACAACTGTAATTGCATCTTCATTTGAGGTGAAACGCTTGCCAGCAAGGAATTTTTTTAGATTTGGGAACAGATAAAAGTCACTGGGAGCTAAATCAGGAGAATAAGGTGGGTGGTCAAGCAACTCGTACTTTAATTTGTTGATTTTAGCCATTGCTTAAACACTCTTGTGCGCTGGTGCGTTGTCTTGATGAAAAATTATTTTTTTTGTGTTGTAAGCCAGGACGTTTTTCTCGAATTTGTACATTTAATTAATCTAAAAGGTTGCAATAGTACTCTGAATTTATTTTTTTACCCTTTTGCAGATAGTCAATCAATAAAATACCTTTGAAGTCCCAAAAAACCGTTGCCATAACCTTACCAGCCGATTGAATTGTTCTTGCCTTCTTTGGGGCACTTCCTCTAGCTTCAGTCCATTGTTTGGATTGTTCTTTTGTCTCTGGAGTATAGTGGTGGATCCATGTCTCATCAACAGTTATGAAACGACGCTTAAAATCCATTTTATTTCGCTGAAAACGGTCCAAACAAGCTTGAGAAATTATGCGTTTTTGGTCGACTGTTAACAAGTCCGGCACCCATCTTGCAGAAAGCTTTTTCATCTGTAGTTCTTCATGCAAAATTAAATGGACTCGATCATTTGAGATGCCCATGATATTAGCTATTTCACGCACTTTTATTCGTCGATCATTTAATACCATATCATGCACTTTGGCTACAATTTCTGTTGTTGTTGCTGTTTTTGGACGTCCACTACGTGGTTCATCTTCAATGCTTGTACGACCACGTTTAAATTCAGCAACCCAATTTTTTTCTGTTTCATATGAAGGAGCACTTTCACCTAACACATTCACCATATCATTATGAATTTCTTGTCCCGATAAACCTTTTTTATGTAAATATTTAATGACACCACGCATTTCTAATTTTTCCATTGTAAAAAAATCGCGGATGCGTCTTTTGTGAACACCTGTTTCTATATGAAGGAGTTGCCAGATCGAAACAAAATTTAACATGTGTTCATAGCAGAGATGGAAGTTTTCAAAACACTTAACTTTTTTCTGTTTATACCGCGCTTTTTGTGCTAGGCTAAAAAGTTTCCGAACCACCCTCGTAAAAGGACAAAAGGAAAAAAAGATAAAAGTCAAATGCTTATAAATAAAGGACAAAATACACTGAGGTCTCATACCATGAACATTAGACCGTAGCTTTCCGCTGTACACTTTCGAATATAAAGTTTTTATGCAAGGCATTTTTGAAAAAAAAAATATTTTATTTTGCCCAACGTAGGGTTCGCTCTTTAAACTTTCTCGTTTTAAGGGTGCTCCAACCATAATGCACGATGCGAATTGCGAGTCACTCCTTAATGTCTCGTTTTTTGCCTAACATAATTTGACATTTCTCTGTTTCAGTGTTTGGCAAATTCAACTATGGAGAGGTACACAATTGAGCAGCGAGGTACACAATTCTTGAAGCCTTTTACGAAAATTAGCGTTCCAATCATAATTTATATCGTGATCTGTTGGTCGCAATAATCGTTCAATTGTGTGGACAATCGGACAACGTAGGGTTCGCTCTTTTAATTTTTTCGTTTCAAGGGTGCTCCAACCGTAATGCACGATGTTAATTGCGAGTCACTCCTTAATGTCACGTTTTTTGCCTAACATAATTTGACATTTCTCTGTTTCAGTGTTTGACAAAATCAACTATGGAGAGGTACGTAATTGAGCAGCGCGTTAAGATTGTTGAAGCTTTTTACGAAAATGGGCGTTTAAATCAAAATGCATTTCGTGATTTTTTTTGATTAGCATAATCGACCAAATGCGTCCCCAATCGAAAGAATTGTGCTCAAATTTCAGCAAACCGGGTCTGTAAAGAATGTGAAAACTCCTGCGCATGCTCGCCCAGTTCGTTCTGCGAAAAAAACTAATCTAATAAGCCTTCATACTCGACTTGTCTTCGTGCCCAACGATAGAACATCTCACGAACATCACTGATGCAAAAGTGATTTGCAGTTACAGGCTTACAAGGTTTAATTGACTCAAGAACTGAAGCCTGCTGACCATTTCAGGCGTTGTCAATACGCCGTATGGTTGGTTGAACGGACAGCAGTGAATGGTGTCTTTACAAAGAAAATTATCTTTAGGTTCGTTAACAAGCAGACTTGTTGCATTTGGGCAAATGAGAATACACTAGTAATTGTTGAAGAGCCGATGCATTCACAAAGAATGACTGTTTGGGGGCGGTTTATGGGCTGGCGGCGTCATCGAACTAACTGTTCTTCTTCGAAATTGATGTCGGCCAAGCAGCTACCGTAAATAATGGTCACTATTGCGAGATCATAAAGGACATCTTTTGGCCAAAAATTAAGGATATGGCCGACATGTGGATCCAACAGGTTGGTGGCACTTGCCATTCAGCTTTCGAAACAGTGGTTATTTTGCACGGGATATCAATGGCCGTATTATCTCACGTCGTGGCGATGTTCATTGGCCACCACGATCATGTGATTTGACACCGTTGGACTTATTTTTTTGGGAACATTTTAAAGAAAAGGCCAAGCCAAGAACATGTCAAGACTTAAAGGATAAGATAATTCGGCTTATTAACGACATTGTACCCCTTATGTCTTAGAGTCTTTGAAATAATAGACCATCAGATAGTGGTATGCCTCCAAAGCCGTGGCGAGCATTTGGCCGCTGTATTGTTTCCCACATTATTGTCATAGATTTTTCTAAAGGATGTTTTTTTCGACGTGTGGTTTTCAGGAAGAAATAAAACGCACATAGTTTAATGTTATGACCAAGAAATTAGTTTCATTATAAATATAAGGGTTTGCTTTCTGAAGAGGGTTGTCACGGACCCGAAATCATGATAAAAGTAGTGTGCAGCCACGAAAATCAATGACACTTTGCCATTTTGTTAAAAACTTGTCTTCTATTTAAATATAGAAGCAAGAGGTCTTGAGCCGGTTTAATCCCTGTTCAATGGGTTTGCCATTATGTTTTAAATATAATTTCGGGCAAGTGGCCATCCGAAAGGCCCAATATCGACCACTTTTTACAGCATTTGGGGCCATATGTCAGCAATAACAAGCCGAATATTCTGTTCCAACCAGCAATCGTGTCGGGCTTATCTGCTTAGACAAGCGACTTCATATAACCCCACAAAAATGGTCCAGTGGTGTTAAATCGCAGGATCTTGGAGGCCACGTCAAAGCCCCGCAATACGAGATAATGCGCTCACCAAAAGCTTCCTGTAATAAATTGATTGTTTCTTTGGCTGTATGGCATGTAGCGCCTTCTTGTTGGAACCAAAGGTCGTTCACATAAACATCCTGCAATTCAGGCACGAAAAAGTTATTAATCATGGCTCTATGGCGTTCCCCATTGACTGTAACATTATGGCCGGCTTGATTTTTGAAGAAATATGCACCAATGATTCCCTCTGCCCATAGAACACACCAAACAGTGAGTTTTTAAGGATGTTACGGAGTCTCAACAATGGCTTGTGGATTTTCCTTACTCCAAATGCGACCATTTTGGTTATTAACGTACCCATTCAACCAAAAGTGAGCTTCATCGCTGAACAAAATTTTCTTGTAAAAATCAGGATCGGTGGCCATCTCGTTTTGAGCCAATTCACCGAACGTGCGACGCGCTTGATGATCGTTCGGCTTCAATGCTTGCACGAGTTGGACTTTGTAATCCCACAATACATGATCCTCCGCAAAAGCTTCCATAAAGTGGATGGGCACAGCTCCAATTGTTGAGCGCAATGGCGGATGGACTCATTAGGGTCTTCTTCGAAACTATGCTTGACAGCAGCAATAGCGCCTTCAGTGCGCACTCTACGGCGTCTCTGAGGATGTGCATTATCCACTAAAGTAAACGTGGTGTGAAACCGATCCATGGTTGCTCAAATTATCGACTCTGCTAGGCGATTATGTCGACCGAATTTGGTACGCCGAGCGTGATGCTTCGTTTGAACCGAACCATTAGTTTGATACGAGTAAAAAATTTCCAAGATTTGCAAACGTTGTTCCGGAGTAAGTCTATTCATTATGAAATGACAAACCAAACAGAACACAACTCAAGTGACAGCTGACAAAAAGACCAATTTCGAGAAGAGTGTGGCCAGATAAAATACCACACGTCTTTAAAAACACCCCTTATCATAATAAAAAATATTGTCATTATTCATTGAAAACTTTGTTATTATGATAAGGGGTGTTTTTAAGACGTGCTTTGTTTACAATTAACATCGTGCTTTTAAGTTGGAACACCCTTTATCTTCTATATTTACAGTGGGATCTAAAAGTATGATACATAGATGTTTTTGCCTTCAGGAGACCATCTTTTCTGTTTTTTAAGTCATTGACTTCAAATAGGCCCTTCCGGTACTTACTCATCATATCTCCGTTGCTACTACCCTAATGTACTAACCTAATATAAACAAATTAAAGTTCGCAACAAATCAATTAACTTTAGCGCAGAAAGTTTGCAATAATTCTAGCAGAATATTTCTTAATAATGTTTTTTTCTTTTTGCCGAACGTAGGGGGGTTGTATTTTTAAGTTTTTCGCCGTTTCTTCGGTGTTTTCAGTCGAATAATAAAGTGTGATATATCGATTTTTTGTCTGGAGTAGACCAATTTGTCTGTTTTGAAAGTCATTGACCATAAGTACCCCCTTCTGGTACTTAGCCAACATATAAAGCCCCACAACATTCCATTAAGGAACGAGGGTGAAGTTCTCTTAAATCATTGAGTGGTCACGATACAATTCTTATACCCACTAACCGGGGCCTACAGTTAAACGTTGGCTCGATTAGATTTTTGTAGATATAGATTGATTGATAAAGAAGTTTTTACATGGCCTAGCGATAGATCTCTCACTCGTAAAGTCGCTGGCATTTACGAGCTGGAAACCCGTCGGTTAAAAGTTGTAAGATGTTCTTATCCGTAGTTGAACTTTGATTAACTAGCGTGATAGTCGTGCACACTTGAATTACACCAAGGTGGCCCACTACCCTAATGTCCCACCCTGATATCAGAAACTGGAACCTCGCGAAAAATCATTAAACTCTTGCTAAGGAAGTATTTCGATAATTCCAGAAGAATAATTTTAAATTTTTTTTTTTTGTTTTTTTTTTTTTTGCCGAACGTAGGGTTGTCTTTATAAGTTGTTCGTTGCTGGTAAGACCCGACTTTAAATGCAAAAGACCCCTACCGTTCAAGATCCCTACGTTCGACGTAAAAAAATAATGCCTTGATGAAATACGTTAAATTTAAGGTGTACGAGGAACTTTTTTTTTTGGTCACATGTTAGGTGGTACGGTCTAATGTACATGTGGACATATTCATGTTTGTTTGTCAGTTACAAAATTTCTGCTCAAATTGTGAACTAAAGCGAGAAGGAGAATGAAAAGTATGCCAATTTTAAACGCATAAATTGCATTATATTAAAAGGAGTACGGCGATTTTTTTTTGTTCACATATTAGGTGGTACGGTCTAATGTACATGTGGACATATTCATACACGTTTGTCACTTACAAAATTTCTGCTTAGATTGTGAACTAAAGCGACAGAAGACTGAAAAGTATGCCACCTCTAAACACAAGGCCAACACTGAATTCATTGCAAATTTACCAGCAAATTGAATATGTGATTGTGTAAGTGTTCCCTAAAACTGAAATTGCCTTAACTTTAAACTTGAAGAGCGTTGAAGACCAATGACTAGTCAAGGTCTAACCATATCCTTAATGTGACAAAGAAAATTTCTATACACAATTCTAGCAAAATTTGTTGACTAACAAAAAAAACTCATACAAATTTCCAAGAACTTTACTTTACTCTGGTAATTGTACTAAAGGAATAGTGTAGAAACTTTAACAAAATATAATTCAAAGCAACCATTATACGTTTTCATTAGAACTTGCATTAAAAGGTGTTTTACATTCTAGCTCAATTTCAGGTTTTCTTTAACAAAGGACCCACATTTTGCCTCACAATTTTATTTTATATCAACCGTTTCTCTTTCAAAAAGTCAATTAATGTGGCATACTTTTGGCGGAGCTGAAGCCAAAACAAAACTTTAATTAATTTTCTTCCAAGTGCTTTAAGCATTGCATCATACATGCTTTCCTTCTGAAATGTTCACAAACCCGCAAGTCCCCCGATAGTGTGCATCAGAAATGTTACCCCCCCCCCCCCCACCCAACGAACGCCTAAAAGTATTCTTCGGTTTTTGCATCATTCCCCAACAGCTTGAATGAGCACAACTCAAGAGTATGCAAATAAATATATGTTTTTCCTCTGAAGGCCTAAAACTATGCAACAGTTTCGGTTTCACCACAAAACTAATATTGGCTTTGATGGGGAAATTGTGCTTCGTATGCAAACTACATATTGGGCTAGTAGAGTATTGAATTTATAGCCAAAGAGCAATAAAAATGAATAATCAAAAAAAAAACCACAGACGGGCTATATGAAAGTAGATAAACTAAACGTTAAAGTCCACAAAAAACTAATTTCGCGAAAGCCTGAAATGTTTCTAAAGGATTGAGAATATGACTTGTTAAAATTTTCTAGCGATCACATGTCTGCGAGTGTAAAAATCGGTCCTCTGGATGGAAAAAGTTTGCAAAAGCCTTAAAGTAGGCTATTGTATTTTAAACGAGGGAAAATTGACAATTTTGTCAAATGAGAAACAAAACAAAAATAAAAAACCACCCATAACAGTTATCGCGTCATCAGATATTTTTCCGTAGGAACTACAGACCCTTGTAGCCATGAGTACGAATATATGGATTCAAATTTTTTCTTTATCCTCAGCATTACCAATGTTCTTAAACAGACTGAGATTCCGTTAAGCAAGGAAGTGCTAACTTACCTCGCAATAACCTACGTTTGTTGTGGTTAGGTCAACCGAAATATGGCATAATGCGGGTCAGATCTGTTGTAGTTTGCATTGAACTGGCAGTCCGGGAATTATGGGCCAGAGCTGTATTTCGGATTGCTGTATTGTTGAATGTATATTGTTTATTACGATCGTCAGACCTAGGTACATATGATACGTTTCTTTTAGATGATTTATTCTTCTGAACCGAAAATCCATATCCATTCCGGTTTGATGAGTACATTAAGGATGTAGCAGAGAACACGCCAGTATATCTTGACTAATGGCTTGGATAAAGAGCGCAGATTCATTCCCTCTCTTAGACAATAACTTGAATATATCAACGCTAAGTCTTTGTTTAAAGGCTTAAAATATCAAACACGAGATTTAAAGCCGCCTGAAATGCGTTTACGCCTTAATTGTGGTGAATGGGCTTTGCAATATCTCAATAAAGATCGACAGTTTTTGCGCCGAATTTTGTTCAGTGAAAAGAAACATTTCTGGCTTAATATGCCAATATACGAGTATTAAATTTTCCAATTTAGATGAAACTTTGTGCATTTCTGAGGTTTAAATCAAGGAGCAATCCTAATGAAATTGGTCCATATCGGCTCATACAAAAGTTTTCCCCGATTTTATAACCTACAGCTGTTCAAGTCACATATAACAGCAGATTCTAACCAAATTTCGCACAGAGTGTACGGAGCGACCTATACCCATCTCAGGTGAAATTATACTACAGGGTGGATCGCGGAAATTTGCTTTTTTGCACTGTAGGCTGTGGTCGCTCTGTTGGTCGAAGAGAGTGGAGAGAGTGCGTGGCTTATAGTGGCTGAGGGAAGATTTGTATTCGTCTGCCTTTCAGTTGCCATAATGCATTGAGAAGAGGTCATTTTGTGTTGAAGCGTATTTTTCAAATGTGTACTCGATCATTGTAGTGCAGCGTGCTTTTTGTTTACGATTGGCTGTTCCCCCAAATATGCGGTACTGGGGTGAAACCAAAGCCAGAGAACTTCACCAGAGACCTCTGCATTAGGACCGTGTCACTGTGTGGTGCGCCATATCAAGAGTAGGCATCAATGGCCTTACTTTTTCCAGGATAACCGTCTTGCCGTAACTGTGAACTCCGAACGGTACTTGACTATGATGCAGGATTTTTTTACAGCCGGCTCTTGAGACAATGCAATTAGACAGCGAGGGTTGCCATGAATTGTTTGCGGCAAATGTTTCTTGGACGGCTTATGACTTTGAGGGGTGATATGAACTGGCCGGCACGCTCACCAGACTTAGCCCCCTACGATTACGAAGGTGCATAGCAACCGTCCAAACACCTAGGACGACCTCATTAAAAAATTGAGGCTGAAATTGGCATAATACTTCAGAATACGTATGCAACAACGTTTGGATAGCGAAGGTCGACATTTGCCAGATACACTTACATTCTTATGTAGAATTCAGAGACTGCAAGTCGAAGCCCCGTAGAGTTAAACAAGGAGGCTCTGTTTAACCTCTAGCTCTCTAAAATTCCTTTACCACCAGACGGCGTTGAAATTGTGTTGTACGAGAAAATAAACTGACTGACACGCTATTTCCCTGCGAGGAATATGAAAATAGCCGCCACCAAATCATCAGCCGCACTGTTTACTTCATGGACCGCAGAGGTGCGGTTGTCACTCAATGTGAAAGTCGATGACGTCAACTTTCCGACTACCAACTACCCCAAAATCCTTGGGATCACATTGGACACCCTTTGTCGATCCTTAGCACATGCTACAGCTATCTGCGCTAAGCTCAAAAGTAGCCGGCAGTACTTGGGAACCCGATAAAGCAACCTTGTTGACCTACAAAGCGATAGATCGGTCTTTACCGAACTACGCAGCACCGATGTGGTGGGCGAACGTGGGCACGACGAAGTGGAAGAAAATTCAGACTTGCCAGAATGCCGCCCCTTAGAACATCACCCTGTTAATGTTCTGAGGGCGGCATTCTGGCTTCTTCCGCCCAGGCAGATCAGGTACGCTCTTCATGATCTAGAGAAAGAGGTCCAGCGGTACTAGAGAGAACCTTAGGATCATCGAAACTATCAGGCAGGTTTGGATAAAATTCACGCTGATGAAGTCGCAGCAGCAGTATCCAGCTACAGTGTGAATGTAGTGATTGGGGAACATCCCCCCGGAGATTTCACCTGAGGAGAAGGTACTACCTCGGATGGAAAAATTTGCAAAAGCTTTAAAGTAGGCTATTGTATTTTAAAAGGGAAAATTGACAATTTTGTCAAATGAGAAAAAAAATTTTCTGGCTTCTTCTTCCGCCCAGGCAGATCAGGTACGCTCTCCATGATCTAGAGAAAGAGGTCCAGCGGTACTAGAGAGAACCTTAAGATCATCGAAACTATCAGGCAGGTTTGAATAAAATTGACGCTGATGAAGTCGCAGCAGCAGTATCCAGCTACAGTGTGAATGTAGTGATTGGGGAACATCCCCCAGTAGATTTCACCTAAGGAAAAGGTAATACCTCGGCAGACGGGTGTGGTTATGGCTCAGCTAAGATCTCGAGGATGCAGCCGCCTCAATTCTTATTGGGCACGAATTGATGCTTTCGTTCCGGACATTCGTCCCGCCTGCCATCAGAGACCACATGACGTGATGCACCTCTATAATTGTCCGGCCAAGCCCACTCAGCTGAACCCAAGGTCTCTATGGACGCATCCAGTTCGAATGAAGCGTTTCCTTCACCCGGATATCGAGGCAGATCTGCCATAGACGAACAGAGCTTCAAAATAAAATATATTGTTGTTACAACAACAACATATAGCCAACGAAACAATCAATTTATTGTAGGAAACTTTTGATGAGCGGATTATATCGCGTCGTGGGCCTGTGTCGTGGCCTTCAGGAAGGTGCGATATACTCACAACACCGCTGGACCTTTTTTTTGGGGGGTTATGTGAAGTCGCTTGTCTACGCAGATAAGCCCGACACGATTGACGCCTTCGAAGAGAATATCCGGCGCGTTATTGTTGACAAACGGCCCCCAAACGCTGCAAAAGTGGCCTTTCGGCTGGAATTTGTTCGAACCAGTTGCGGCGGCCACTTGACCGATTTTTTTTTTTAAAATATAATGGCAAACCCCTATCTTTATAATAAAGGAAAATTCTAGGCCATGACATTAAATTATATGCGTTTTATTTCTTTTTATAAAGGAGTCTGTAAAAAACACACTTTTGTACAAATTGTCTGTGGCCTAACAAATGTGGGTAACGGACTTTATGTCCACAGACAATGCAATTTTCATACAAATTGAAGTATGAACTTATTTTCAACATCTCCGTGAATTAAGAACCTATTCAAGGGCATAATTACTTCACCTTTGTTTCGGAAAATATCTCCCATTCTAAGGAAGTAGGCTAAAACCGGAATGCCGGTTAATCCCGGGTTTTCACTAGTAAAATAAATCCGAGAGTATTGTTTTTAAAAAACACGGTTTAGAAAAACCCGAACTCCCTCTTTTTTTAAAAAAACTGCTTTTAGTTTATTTTTTTTATAGAACTTTTGGTCCTTTTTGCTGACTACAATGTAAACCTTATATAAGCTGTTTTATTATGAACAGTGTCCTTGGACTTTATGATCTACAATATTCTTTGGCAGTTGGTGCTTTATAAGCTCTTTCTCTCTCTCTCTCTCTCTCTAAAGTTCTGTTTTAAATTAAACCACCTTAAGATATGCTACATTTTACCGGTTTGCTAGCGAACCACCTTAAGATATGCTACATTTCACCGGTTTGCTAGCGAACTTAATATCAACTTACACAGCTTTAAATTTTATTTTATATGACTGAAAATTTTCCCTAGTTTGCCTGTATATTTTTTGTAGTTCTACTTTAAAATTCCAGTCTTTATGCTTGCTTTGAAATCAACCCGAATAGACTCCTTTAATAGGGCTACATTTTATAGTTTTGTTTTTACAACTGAAATATCCTTTCTTTAGGACGTTAGCTTGCTTTAAGGAGTCCTGCTGTAGGTAGCAAAGTCATCCATAAAATTATTACTGCCGAAAATCACTTTCTTCTTCAGTTCTGTGCACGTTTTCTGGACTGTGATTTATACCAGGACCACTACCCGCAACAACAACAATAGTTCGTGTTATTATTTATATTTGTAGACCTTTTTGTTCTCTGCCAGCGCCATTCCCCATTCACTATCATCCAGCCAAGTAGCTGATGTTGGGCCATTTATGTCCCAAACATTTCTTGGCCATTTATAGTACATTACTTTTTATGATTGTATGGTCAGGTCCCTTGAGTGTCTGCCAGGGAATCGTCTATGGCCGCTCGTTTTTCCCCTTTCTGCTTTGCAGCCGGACGGCATGAAACCACAAGGAAAGTAATCATTTTCAACACAAACATAAAACGAGAACGACGACGACGACATCAACAAGATGTGGAGTGTCCTAAAGGAAAAATGTCCTTAGCCAGGAATGACCTTCATAATATTTGTCATAACAACATGCGATCGTACGTGTGTCGGTATGTACTTATATGTTTATATGCATATACATATATACATTACATATACATGTGTACATACTCAGAGCTATTTACTTTATTGTTTATATTTTGAGTAGGCTATTTTTCCTTTTTTTTTTGATGCTTTTTTGTCGTTCCTGTTTTTTCCTGGGTGCACTTTATGACCACCACAAGAACATGTCTGGGAAATTGTGTGAGTACTGAAGGCCCCCTAGAAGTATGCTTTGGAAAACAACACCAGTAGCAATACCAATAGTCCAAATATTCTTTATGGTCGTCTGAGGCATTGTGGGCCTGCTACTTCTGGGCGAAAGGTGGGGGGCTTTGTTTGAGCTTGTGCCGGAGCGAAAACAATCATGATTTGTATACGTGTGCATTCTAGGGGTTGTTGACACAATAGCTTACAAAAGTGTCCTGATAATGGTTTTCTAATAAAAATTTAAATTAGCCCCAAAGTAGGCAATATTTTTGTTACTCTGAAATACTCCCCAGTGTAGGCCATACATTTGATATAAATAAAATACTAGTTAGATACGTGCTTACCAGGAGCAAAATGGGCTCATATTTACAAAAATATTGTTGTGTCTTTGGAACAATGTAAAAGTTAAGCGAGACTCACCACTTCCAGAGGTCAGGGGCTGGGTAACCGATGAACGAGCAGTAGTGCAGGGTATTTTAATTAAGTGCAACTGAAATGAGAGAAGGAATATCTGATATTAATTACAATTTTATATTCGTTTGTCTGTCTGTTCAAACATTTCTGATGTATTCTAACAAATAACTGATTTATTACAATTATAATTCTATTTATTCGGTCGACCATTCATCTGTTCTTTTAGTCAAAGAGAAAATAAGAGCCAAGTCGATGAACTGTAGGGATTCGGACAGGTTCGGACCAAGGATTGGTCCATACACAGAAAAAAACAAGTAAGTAAGTGCTATAGTCGGGCGTGGCCGACTCTATGATACCCGCACCACTATAAATGTGATTAAGTCTCCTGTTAATCGAAAGCACTCGTCGCTATTTCTATCTGTATCTATCACGCAAGCACTAATCCTTTATACCCCATACCACTATGTGGTGAGGGTATAACAATTATAGTTGGTCCACATTTTCATACCTTGTTTTCGGACCCTGTGCCCTCCCACGGACGAGATAAATCATTTGGCTTGACATATTTAAAGTCCTGAGGCAATTCCCTGTCATTTGAGGGGTCACACTAAAATCCGGGTAAACCGAAACTTTTGGACCCTCCTAATGGACCCTGGGGCCCAAACAGGTCGAATTTTTTTCTGTATTTAAAATTGTAAGATAATTTCCTTTCATTTAAGGGGTCACACTTATATTTAAAATCATGGGTCCATTTTTTGGGTTCTGAAGGCCCCGTAGGTCCGAGAGGCGGGTCCAACTATTTTTTTTACATTTTGTGGTCAGTTCTACATCGAATGGCATATTTTTTTAATTTGTTGACCAATACACGCGACATCAACTGGATTTGGACCAAATCCGGGAGTTCCTTTGTATGGGGGGTCTATCAGAAAGTGCTCCGATTTGGACCAAATTCAATAGCGTCCGCCCTTGTCCCAATATATTACCACATGCCAAGTTTCATCAAGATCGGTGCATAAATGCGACCTGTACTTTGATTACAAGAATAGATGGACATCTTTACATCCAGCCAGCCAGCCGACCAGCCAGCCAGCCGGCCAGACAGACATGGCTAGATCGACTCAAAATGTAATTCTGAGCAACTTTCTCTCTGGTCCCGGTATTCTAACTCGATTCCTTCGATGTGTTACACACGCAAGCACTAAGCCATTATACCTCATACCACTATGTGGTGCGGGTATAAAAAGTACTGATAACACTGGTCAACACTAAATTTGCGGCGTAGGTTTAGGGGAAAAAAAGGAATAAAACGAACCCTAACTGCCTTATTTTTAAACTAATAACTGGAGCGCAGTTTTAAGAAGATAACTTGACTTTTTTAACGATATGCAGCGCTTTTTTTCATAAATGTTCTTGGAGATATAGGTAAAATTCTACAAAAAATTGGATTCTTTACCAGTGTAGTGTTTGCACAATAACTCCATTATAGCGTATAAAAATCCGTGTCCAACAATCTAATAATTTAAGAATCCGATTTAATTTAATTGAGCTATTTAAGATTTAGTCGAAGATGGAAAAATTATTAGTACTTCTTGGTCGTCCTTTATTTAATATTCTGTCCCATTTTCATTACTAGAAAAGCTTTTCCTAGTAACCTTTTCCTCCTAACTTCCCATCTCATACCTTAGACTACAAACTACGGATTTAATCAGCTTAGCTTTTATTAAGGACAGCTTAAGGAAGAACTCTACCTCTGGTCTGCCAAAGTTTCTCTCAAAATCCGGGATACTGCGAAACAACTGCGGTTTATCCTTTTTTCACTTTATTATGAAATTAATCTGTGTCAGATTGTATCTGGCACTTTATCATTACTCTTACCTTGCGGTCTGGCAGTTCCTGTCCTTAAATTCTCGTGTTTTCTTGTATTCGTGATTCTGTTCATTTCCCATTTGATTTTGTGTTTTTTGTTTTATTCATTTCTTCTACTTTGGTTTGTTAATTAAACTCTGACATTATGCTTTCTCGCTGTTTTGTTTTGTAACACAAAATCACGAGCAGACTGAAATTAAATTGTCTCTACAAGTGGGCAAAAGTTAATGAGAATTCTTTGCTCTTTGCACTTCCGCTGCCATATCTACATCCCCCCGCCCCGACCCGTTTCGGTATTTATTCAAAAGCACAACAAGATACTATTGCAGCAGCGAATGAATGCGCGGATGAAAATGACAGCAGGATAACTTACAATTGAAATATATTTGGATAAAAAAAACGTATTTCTCTGTAACTTTTGTTTTTTTTTGATTTTAAATGTCAAGTGTGGAAATAATTATTCCTTAATGCTTTACCATTATTTCATTTTGAGAGCTGAGAATCAAAAGCTTAGCAATCAAAAGCTTAGTAAAATATTTAAAGTGCAGTTAAATGCAAAGTAGGTATTCGAATTTAATTAGCATGAAAGTTCTATGCTAGTTCTAGAACAGTTGCGCACTATTACCATTTGATAGTATGCAATAGGTTTTCAATTAATGCAACACCTAAAAGTATGCTGTGTTTAAGGGGTAGAAGTTGCCAAGTACAAATGGTCTTTTAACTTGCCGGTATGGTTACGATTAACAGAGTATTTGGCTAAAGTGGAATTGATAGCCTCCCAAAGACGACAGCTGTAATAAAATTAGTGATAATTTCAGCGAAAGCTTAAAAAAGCCTTGGCTGTAATAAAATTAGTGATTTTTTTAATTTCAGCGAAAGCTTAAAAAAGCCTTGTTTCAAATTATCTGAGTTGCTTGACTTCTAGAAAGGAGCTTGTACTAAATTCTACAAAAAAGCATAGACGATATTTTAGTTGCAAAACAAAGAAGAAAGATCTCGGTAATCCTGAGTTCCTACCGCACAATATACGCGGGAATATCAATAATTCCGCGACTTTTCGAAAAAAAGCGGTATTTTTTTTAGCAAAAAAATGACTTTCAAAATAATCTCCTTTTACCTCAATACACTTAGACCAACGTGTCTCCAATTTTTGTTTCCCTTCCAAGAAATAGGCTTTTTTGAAGTCTCAGGTCTTAACTTATGCGACAGTTGACAGCTGATGCCTAAAAGCTTCTCCAGAGCGTCCAGTTCTCAAGAGAATTTAATATACATCAGTTTTAAATTAATTCCAAAGTGACTTAGTTACGAAAACTGAAGAAATACCATTTTTAACTTAAATTGGACAGTCTCAGTTCTGAACGGCCTCCTACTGTAGCTTAAGTATCTCAATTTGTTTTTCACTGGCGCTAAAAGAGCTTGAATTCTCCATTGTAGCTCAAGTGTCTCTATTTAATTTTCATTTAAGCTTATAAGCTTCACTTCTCAACAAAAGCTCGAGAGCCAAATTTTTCCAAATTTCAAGAGCCTCCGTTCTCAAATGACATTCAAGGGAAAAAATTATAGAGCTTTAGTTAATGTCGCAGACGCTAAATAGCCTAATATCCAAATGGAAGCTTAAGAGTTTCGTATCTCAATTAAAGGTGTAGAGCCTTCAATTAAGCTGATGAGCTTCAGTTTTCGATAAAAGCTCGAGTTTAAATTTTCTTTTGGCGTTCAAGAGCGTCAGTTGTTAAATAACGTTCAAGGGAAAGATTCTCAATAAGCGCTTAAGAGTTTTTGTTATAATTTGACACTCAAGAGCCTTTAGGCTTAACTGACACTCGAAAACTGCAATCCTCAGCTGGCCTCTTAAGAGCTTTAGTTTTGTCTGAATAGCCTGGTATCCAAACGGATGCTGAAGAATCCCACTTCTGAATTAAAGGAGCAGGGGTTTCACTTAGGCTAATAACCTTCTCAACTGAAGCTTAAGAGCCTTAATGTTGTTACTGACGCTCAAGAGCCTCAGTTCTCAATGACGTTCAAGGAAATAAATTTTAATAAGAGTTCAAGAGCCTCTGGACTTCTCTGACACTCAAAAACTTCATTTCTCAGCTGGTCTTTTAAGAGCTATAGTTTTGTCGCAGACGCTGAATAGCTTAATATCCAAACGGACGCTACTGGGGCTCTCTTCTCAGCGCACTGTACAAAGGCTTCACCTAAGCTAGTATGTTTTAATTCTTAACTAAAGCTCAAGAGCGTAAATTTTGTTACTGACGTTCAAGATCCTCAGTTCTCAAATGATGTTCAAGGGAAAAATTCTAAGAGTTTATGACCCTCTCGAAAACTTCAGTTCTCAGCTGGCCTCTTAAGCAAAAATTCTTATTTGGCATTTAAGAGCCTCTGTCCTCGTCTCACTATTTCTGCCGCCTCAATGTCTTATTTCCTCAATCCCACTAGAGAGTTTCAGGTTTCACTGATGATTAAAAGTCACAGTTCTTTAACAAAGTCCGAGTTTAAGTTCTCATTATCTCTCAGTGCTAAGTACTGAAGCTCAGTGCTGATTGCTGAGGCTCAGTCTGCGGCTGAGTTCTGAGGCCGAGTACTAATGCTAAGTAATGCGGCTGAGTACTCCAGTGTAAGTACTTAGGTTCAGTTCTAATGCTGACTTTTGAGGCTCAATGCTGAGGCTAAGTTCTGAAACTCAGTGCAGAGTTATAACGCTCAGCTCTGAGTACCGAGGCTCAGTGCTGAGTACCGAAGCTCAGTGCTGAGTAACGAGGCTCAGTGCTGAGTACCGAGGCTCAGTGCTGAGTACCGAGGCTCAGTGCTGAGTACCGAGGCTCAGTGCTGAGTACCGAGGCTCAGTGCTGAGTACCGAGGCTCAGTGCTGAGTACCGAGGCTCAGTGCTGAGTACCGAGGCTCAGTGCTGAGTACCGAGGCTCAGTGCTGAGTACCGAGGCTCAGTGCTGAGTACCGAGGCTCAGTGCTGAGTACCGAGGCTCAGTGCTGAGTACCGAGGCTCAGTGCTGAGTACCGAGGCTCAGTGCTGAGTACCGAGGCTCAGTGCTGAGTCCTAAGTTTCAGTGCTGAGTACTTAATCTCAGGGCTGAGTACTGAAGCTAATTACTGAGGCCAAGTACTAAGGCTAAGTAGTGCGGGTGAGTACCCAGGAAACCAAACTTTCAGAATTCTGTACGACAATCGGCAAAATGTTCCGATTTTGGATCAGAGTTCTTACCGAGTTCGTAACGAAAAACATATGAGAGGGTTGACACGAATTGTAAACTACTTCTCTGAAAAAAAATCCTCAGACAAACCGAACAGAATCCGTAACGATTTCGGTAAGAATTCTCTATAGAGTTCAGATATTGTTCTGAATTGTTCGATATCAGACACTGTAGGCAAATTTGGTTTACTTGGTACTCAGGTCTAAGTATTGAGGTTTAGTTCTGATGCTAAGTTTTAAGGCTCTGTGTTGAGGCTAAGTTCTGAGACTCAGTGTTGAGTTCTGAGACCCAGTGCTGAGGCTGAGTTCTGAGACTCAGTGCAGAGTTCTGAGTCTCAGTGCTGAGTACTAAGGCTCAGTTCTGAGGCTGCGGCTAAAACTGGATAGTTGGGCTGGTTCTGAGTATTGTGGCTGTAGAGCCGAAGCTGTCAACTTTATCGGAGGAGCCTCACCTGTCATCGTAAGATAAAAAGTCATCGCTGTTTATTTTATCTAAATTGAGAGCTAAGGGGTTTTCGAACTTAGCTAAATTCAGAGACTCAGTGCAGAGTTCTGAGTCTTAGTGCTGAGTACTAAGGCTCAGCTCTGAGGCTGCGGCTAAGACTGGATAGTTGGGCTGGTTCTGCTTCTGAGTCTGAGTATTGTGGCTGTAGAGCCGAAGCTGTCAACTTTATCGGGGAAGCCTCAGCTGTCATCGTAAGATAAAAAGTCATCGCTGTTTATTTTATCTAAATTGAGAGCTAAGGGGTTTTCGAACTTAGCTAAGTTCTGAGACTCAGTGCAGAGTTCTGAGTCTTAGTGCTGAGTACTAAGGCTCAGCTCTGAGGCTGCGGCTAAGACTGGATAGTTGGGCTGGTTCTGAGTCTGAGTACTGTGGCTGTAGAGCCGAAGCTGTCAACTTTATCGGAGGAGCCTCAGCTGTCATCGTAAGATAAAAAGTCATCGCTGTTTATTTTATCTAAATTGAGAGCTAAGGGGTTTTCGAACATAGCTAAGTTCTAAGACTCAGTGCAGAGTTCTGAGTCTTAGTGTTGAGTACTAAGGCTCAGCTCTGAGCCTGCGGCTAAGACTGGATAGTTGGGCTGGTTCTGGTTCTGAGTCTGATTATTGTGGCTGTAGAGCCGAAGCTGTCAACTTTATCGGAGGAGCCTCAGCTGTCATCGTAAGATAAAAAGTCATCTCTGTTTATTGTATCTAAATTGAGAGCTAAGGGGTTTTCGAACTTAGCTAAGTTCTGAGACTCAGTGCAGAGTTCTGAGTCTTAGTGCTGAGTACTAAGGCTCAGCTCTGAGGCTGCGGCTAAGACTGGATAGTTGGGCTGGTTCTGAGTCTGAGTATTGTGGCTGTAGAGCCGAAGCTGTCAACTTTATCGGAGGAGCCTCAGCTGTCATCGTAAGATACAAAGTCATCGCTGTTTATTTTATCTAAATTGAGAGCTAAGGGGTTTTCAAACTTAGCTAAGTTCTGAGACTCAGTGCAGAGTTCTGAGTCTTAGTGCTGAGTACTAAGGCTCAGCTCTGAGGCTGCGGCTAAGACTGGATAGTTGGGCTGGTTTTGAGTCTGAGTATTGTGGCTGTAGAGCCGAAGCTGTCAACTTTATCGGAGGAGCCTCAGCTGTCATCGTAAGATAAAAAGTCATCGCTGTTTATTGTATCTAAATTGAGAGCTAAGGGGTTTTCGAACATAGCTAAATTCTAAGACTCAGTGCAGAGTTCTGAGTCTTAGTGTTGAGTACTAAGGCTCAGCTCTGAGTCTGCGGCTAAGACTGGATAGTTGGGCTGGTTCTGGTTCTGAGTCTGAGTATTGTGGCTGTAGAGCCGAAGCTGTCAACTTTATCGGAGGAGCCTCAGCTGTCATCGTAAGATAAAAAGTCATCTCTGTTTATTGTATCTAAATTGAGAGCTAAGGGGTTTTCGAACTTAGCTAAGTTCTGAGACTCAGTGCAGAGTTCTGAGTCTTAGTGCTGAGTACTAAGGCTCAGCTCTGAGGCTGCGGCTAAGACTGGATAGTTGGGCTGGTTCTGAGTCTGAGTATTGTGGCTGTAGAGCCGAAGCTGTCAACTTTATCGGAGGAGCCTCAGCTGTCATCGTAAGATAAAAAGTCATCGCTGTTTATTTTATCTAAATTGAGAGCTAAGGGGTTTTCAAACTTAGCTTCAAGCTCCTACTTCTAAATATAAGATCTATGCTAAATCTGCTCCGCTTCTATTCAAATCCAGGACTATGAATAAATATCTTCTTAGCAAAATCCTATTTGACTGAGTAGTTGACTTAATTTCTTAAACGCCGAGGCAATTTATTTAACCTCAATTATGCATATCCTTTGGAGTACATACATATATTTGTAATCGCCTCCTTTCTTCCCCACCTTTAGGTTTAATATTATAAAACATGAGCAATTCATTCATTTATTGCAGCCCCTGAAAATGTAATTAAATATGTATTCTTTATGTTTCTTTATCTCTGTTACCCTAGACTTTAAGGCTTGCCTCCGTCGTCCGTCGTCCCCGTGACAACAAATGCAAATTTATTGCAATTTAACACCTTATTTTGTGAAATCCCCCCCTCGTTATCAGACGGGATGGGAGCTGGCTCATACCAACTCCATGCCATGCTCAAGTGATGCCGATGAGGATGATGAACATTAGTGCCACCGTTGGCGTAGCCAGCATCTCCATCTTCGTTAACATTGGCGGCAGTGCCAAACGTAATGGGGAGTAGTCACATCGGGCATGGTGGTGATGGTAAGTCATCAATGCTTTGCAAAGGGTGTGCTTAGAAAGGAGTGGGCGATTATTTTCAAGGTGTCAATTGGTAATTAAAATTTTTTTGAAAAATCTTATCGGTTTATTTTATTTTATTTGAGGGATTTTTTACTTTTAGGATTTGTTTCCAATGTCTCTATCTGTTGTGGTTTATGTCATGTGAAAATGTTGTCATACCTTTGCAACGGTTGGCAGTATTTTATCCTTTTAAGCCCTCTCCATTCCACTTTGTAATATTATGCTAGCTCTTCTGCTGTTAAGACTCAACTCAACACAAGCGCAGCGTCAAAAACAAATGCAATTTATTTTAAAGACTTAAGCATTGCATTACTATGCAGTTGTTTTTTCTTTCCATCTCAACTGTTCACATGCAAGGCATGTACCATCATGCATGCATTAAAATCGCTGAATGTGAGTGAGCTCGAACAAAAATCAGCGATGAGAGCCAGAGAAAAAGTACCTTTAAATTGTAGTATATGGCATTATGGTGGAATACAATGTAAAGTGGCTGCTGAAATGGGGAGCAGAAAAGGCTCAACGTAAATTCAATTTATAACCTTTACGTAAACCCCACGTACGTGATGACTAACGCAACCATATACACTAGCACGTAAGGACGTAAACACACACACATACACGTTCTTCATAGCACCAGTAGAGTTTCGGCCAAGCAACTAGCTCCATCTACACAAAAGGGTGTCCTAAGAAGAGCGCAATTTTTAAATGACTGATGCAGCAATTGAATTGTTTCTCTGGCTGTATGACATGTGGCGCCGTCTTGTTGGAACCACATGCCCTCCACATTCATTTCTTCAATTCTAGGCAAGAAAAAACTGGTTATCATTTCACGATACCGAACACTATTGACTGTTTGCGCTTGACCTGCCTCATTTTCATAAAAAAAAGGTCCAATGATTCCTCCAGCCCAAAAACCACACCACACAGTGACACGTTGAGGATGCATTTGCTTCTCGTGGATCACTCGAGGATTTTCCGCACCCCAAGTGCGACAATTCTGCCTATTGACGAAGCCATCGAGAAAATGGGCCTCGTCACTGAAGATGATTTTATCGGCAAAATCAGCATTTTCATGTTGTCTCTCCAATACCCAATTAACGGACCCTTCGCTGTCCATGGTCCATTTTTACTAACCTCGTACCTTCTACTAACAAACAATAACAATTGTTCAAATGTCAAACAATGACACTTCGAATGTTGCCAGATTTAAAAATTGCGTTCTTCTTGGGACACCTTTTAGTAAGTGTAGTTCAGCTCAAAGCTATGTGAATTTTTTAAGATTGGAAGTCTTTCAGACACCACTGAGTATTGTTAGGAATTAAGTTATTCTAACTTTAACAGCAGAATTAGACATCCCGCAGATATCTAAGGTAGCTTACGAGGCTCTTGAGCACACACAGTTCAGAACCTAGGCTCAAGAGCCTGAATTAAGTAGAGAAGATTTTGACCCAGATCTGCATTAAAACTCAGTATAAGTTTTCCACAGGAGCCTCAGTGTTCTATTAAAGCTTAGGATCTAAAGTTTTGTTCTTACTCAAGAGCGTTGTTCGAAAATTAGGCTCTAAAGTAGATCCTGAATTGAGTAGAGATGATTTTGACTCAGATCTACATTAACTTTCAATTTCCACACAGGAGCTTCAGTGTTCAATTGAAGCCTAGGATCTGCAGATTTATTCTTAAACAAAAGGACCATTCAACGTCATTAACTAAAAAGTGTGGTTTAACTTTATACTGTGGCTTCTCGTACTCAAGAGCATAGTTGAGAAATTAGCCAGAATTAAGTAGAGGTGATATTAAGTCAGATCTCCATTAACACTGAGTATACATTTCTCAACAGAAGCCTCAGCGTTCAATTGAAGCTTAGTACCAGCAGTTTGGTCCTTAAATGAGATAACCGCTCAAACTCTAACTATAAAGTGTGGCTTAACTATAAACTGTGGCATCTGGCACTAAAGAACTTAGTTCAGAAATCAGGCTCAAGAGCCTGAATTGAGTAGAGGTTATTTTGACTCAGATCTCTATTAACTCTGAGTACAAATTTCTCTACAGGAACATCAGTGTTCAATTAAAGCTTAAAATCCGCAGTTTCATTCTTAAACAGGGGTCCTCAAACTTTTTAACTAGAAATTAGGTCCAGAATCTGAATTTAGCTGAGGTGATTTTGACTCAAATCCATTACAACTGAGTATAAATTTCTTCACAGGAGTATAAATAGCTCCAGAGTTCAATTGAAGCTTAGAATTCGCAGATCCATTCATAAACAGAAGGACCAATTAAACTCTCTTACTAGAAAATACGGCTCAACTGTGGCTTCTCTTACTCAAGAGCGTAGTTCCAAAGTTTGAGCCTAAATTGAGTAGAGGTGATTGTGACTCAGATCTCCTCACACGGAGTATAAATTTCTACACAGTAGCCTTAGAGTTCGATTGAAGTAAGTACCCCCATATCCATTTCTAACCGCAAAGCCTACTTTTACTCTTTAACTAGAAAGTACGGCTCAACTACTAAAGAGCAAAGTCTCGTACTAAAGAGCATAGTTCTGAAATTAGGCTTTAGAGCCTGAATTGAGTGAGGTGATTTTGGCTCAGATCTCCATTTACACTGAGTGTCCATTTCTCCACAGGAGCCTCAGTGTTCAATTGCAGCTTAGAATCCGCAGGTTCAGTTCTAAACGAAAGGACCACTTAAACTCTTAAACTAAAAAGTGTGGCTTAACTTTAATCTGTGGAGTCTGACTCTAAAAAGCGTAGTTCAGAAATAAGGCTAAAGTGCCTGAATTGAGTAGAGGTTTTTTTCAACTCTGATCTCTATTAACACTGAGTACAGGAGCCTCAGTGTTCAATTAAAGCTTAGGATCCGCAGTTCTATTTCTAAAAGAGAAGACCACTTAACTTTAACTAGTAAGTGCGTCTCAACTTTATTAGACTGTGGCTTTTGATACTAAAGACAAAGTTTACATTCTCTATGAATATTCAAGACTCTTTAGTCCAAGTTGCGAACTTCGGATTCTTAAGCTTCTATTAGAGGCTTAGATTTCGGAGAAACAGTTGAGCCAAACAGTGAAACCCAGGAGCCTGAGAACTCTCTCTTCTACAAACTGAGTGTTTCTTTTCTACAAACTGAAAGTTGCCTAGTGTGAATGCGGACTTTTATTTAGGAACTGAGACTCTTCGCCTTAGTTACAAACTACTGCTCTTCAGTGTGATTTGGGCTCTGATACTGAGATGAGTACAGATTTCTCTTAAGGTCAGTTAAGTTATAAGGATTATGGGCTTCAGCTGAGTCCTGAGGCTAAAGAGCCCAAGTTCTCCATTTACACTTAAGGCCCGCAGCTGGCATCCGCAAGGAAAGAGTATCAGCTAAAGTTCCTTTAGTTCAAGTTGAGAAATTCGGCTTAAACCTAATGATCAATTAAGCAGTGACGCATTTCGGTGTGAGAAGCTTTTCGACGTCAATTGAGAAATAAAAACCTTGAGCATGTGACTGATCGATTAAACGCTGAATCATTTGGTGTATGTAGCTCTTGACAAATTGAAACCTTTAGCCTGAGACTAAAACTCTGTTGAGAATAGTGACTCTGTCACATCAATTACGAACTGAGTTTCTTTAATTTAACTTAAACCTGAGTCTTTTAAGCCTTAATTTGACTCAGATGACTTATAAGGCGTCAGCTGCGCTGTGAGTCACATAAGCATGAGCGGAGTAAAAAGCTTCTTGAGCAGCTGACTAATAAGGTTCTTCAAAATAAGCTGATCATTAATGCAGAGCATACATATAAATGGACAAAGAAGAGTTTTTGGAGCTTTTGCGCGAAAGCAGCTAACTGAGATGTACGATCGTGAGTGGAGTAATAGCAATTTTGAGTGTCTGATGAAATCTGCGTCAGGTGAGTACTGCGTAAGCTGAGTGCAACAGCTTTCAGTTGACCATTGTGGTTTAACGAAGTTAGCAGAGCATTGCCGCAGATCATAGATAGTTGGAAACATAAATAGTTGGACACCGATGAGTTTAGCTATTTTGAACTATATTGAACTATTGCTGAGTATTGCGTCAGCAGAGTACTCGTACAGCAGCTTTCAGTGGACCACTGAAGTTTTACAAAGTAAGCCAAGCATTGACGTTGAGCATAGATTGTTGGAATCATAATTAGTTGGACAGCGATGAGTTATGGGTTTTTGCATGACCGTGATTGGAGTAATAACACTTTTGAGCTTTTGTCTAGTACTGCGTTCGCTGAGTACAGCAGCTTTTAGTCGACTACTGTGGTTTTATAAAATTAGCTGGGCTTTGGCGCAGAGCATAGGAAGTCGAATTCATAAATAAATGGACACCGAAGAGTTTTGTAGCTCTTAAGCGTCAGCTGCGCACTGAGTTGCACGAGCGTGAGTTGAGTAATAACACTTCTGAGCAACTGCTAGACCAAGTACAGCGTCAGATGAATATAGCTGCTTTCAGAAAGCCCTTGAGGTTTTCAAGAGTTCGCCGTGCAGTTAGGCTCCTAAGCTTCAATTAATAACTGATTCATAAATAAATGGACACCAATGAGTTTTGGAGCTCTTCAGCGTCAGCTGCATACTGAGTTGCACCAGCGCGAGTTGAGTAAGAACACATCAGTTGGAAATAGAGAATCGAGCTCAGCGATTAAAACTTTGACTCTTCAGCATCTGTTGAGCACTGAGTTTGTAAAACCTTAGTGGAGCCCTGAGGCGTTGTAAAACCTTACGTTCATTACTGAGTATCTTGAGCTTTAGTAAATCACTGAGGTTCCTGAAAAGGTGTTTGCAGAAAAGGTGTTTAGTATAAAAAATAAAAACTAAGGCTTTGAAATATTAAATGAAGGCTAAAACTCTTAATTGTCGCTTTTGAGCTGAGGCTCAGAAATAATAGCAGAAAATGTAAGAAGACGTTTGAGACGTCTATATGTGACGCGCAAAATAGAAAGGGACCTAAAATTAAAAATTAGTTTTGTTCAGGAGAGCCATTTTAAATAAGGTACCTTTCTTGCGCTTAGAATCGTCGACTTAACTTTCATAAAACGCGCATATCTCTGGGAGGGAACACTTTTGGGGCATGGGATCGGTCTCATTCGATGCTCAGATGTTGTCAACATCAAAAAAAAGGAAAAAAAAAATAAAATTGATTTTTTTTACCCTTAGGCCCCTTTCTCTATGCGCTGTCACATATGTAGACGTCTATAAATACATATATGCCCAGGGCCCTTTAATACTAAAGGTCCTCAGGCTGAGTACAGAGGTTCTTGGGCATGAGTGGTTCTTCAAAACCAGTTGAAAAGTGAGACTTGTACCTCTGAGTTCTGAAACTCTTTTGTATTATCTGGAAACTTAGACTGTAGCGCTGCAGTTGTGTTAAGAATTATTAATATTATTGTTCTTAAGCGTCCGATGAGATTTGCTTGCTGAAAGTCAGTTTAACGCAGAGACCTTCAGCAGAAGTTGAAGTTGAACTATGGCTCTTAAACGTTGTTGAGCAGTAGGGCTCTTCAAAACCAGTTCACAATTTATGTTCGGAGTATTATTAGTTAAGAACTGATACTCTGAGCATCAGTAACGAACTGGGGGCTAATCACCGCATTCGTTAACGACCAAATTTACTTCGAAACGCAATTAATTTGGATCACGGCAATCGTTATCGAATTGCAACTACCCGAAGTTGAATTCGATAGCACAACCGTCATCAAAAAAAACCAAACACTACCATTTTTAATGACGCCAAACAAAACAACAGAGTAAAACAAAAGAAATGTAGGTATTTTTCTATATTTTGTGAAATAACGTAAAAATATTCGTCTTTTTTATTATTTTTAGGGACAAAAATAATGAAAAAACGATTGCTTTTATCTCGAATATTTCTTCTAATTACGTTTACATTGCAATCCTCCTCCGAATCGGACGATGATGAGTAAAAAAATAGCATTGGATCCATTTATAACTAATTTCTATATTTTTATCAGATTTATTAAAATATTCACTTGCATTTATTAAAATATTCACGCTTGTTGTTTTGTTTTTCTGCTTTTCTCTGCTTGTCATCATACTCGTATGCTTGCCGCAAAGAGAATCAACAAAGAAAGATGTTTCATCGGCCTTTTAGGAAACTCAATTTGTGTTATCACAGTAGTGGTTTCGACAAAAATTACGTAAAAACACCATGAATTGTTATAAAATAATAAATTAACTACAATAAAATAATTAATCGTTACATTTTTGCATTGCAATAATGCGTAAAATGTTTCTTATTATCTATTTAATTTTTTAACAGTCCCACGTCGTGCTCGAATCAGCCAACGACACATCTTTTGAGTTGAAAGTCTTTGTTTTGCAGCATTGCAAAAAAAGTAGTATGCGATAAAACATTACGATCGAATGCCATGATCCAAACATTTAAACGTATCGAAATATTTTTCTATTCGAATTTGCAGTCGTCGTCGAATGCCGTGATTAGCCCCCTGGTACCCTACGCATCAGTTGAAAACTGATACTCTGAGTATCAGTTGAAATCTCATATTCATAACAGCAGTTGAGAACTGATACACTGAGCATCCATGAAAATATCATACTCTAAGCTTTAGTTAAGAACTGAGCCTGTGAGCATCCGTAGAAATCTTATACTCTGAGCTTTAGCTAAGAACTGAAACACTGAGCATTAGTTGAGAACTGGCACTCGGAGCATCAGGTGAGAATTTATAATCTAAGCATAAATTGAGAACAGATACTCAGATCGTCTCATACTTTAAGCATTAGCTAAAAACTAATACACTGAGCATTAGTTCAGAACTGATACTCTGTCATCGGTTGAAAACCGATACATTGACCATTTAAGAAGTGTTACTCTGAATATCAGTTAAGAACTTATTCTCTGAGTATGAGATGAGAACTGATTCTCTGAGTATAAGTTGAGAACTGAAACACAAAGCATCCGTTGAAATCTCATACTCCGAGCAGTTGTTGGGAACTGATACACTGAGCATCTGTTGAAAAGTATTACTCTGAGCATCAGTTAAGAGCTGCTGCCCTAGGCATCAGCTAAGAAGTTTTAATATGGCAACAGTTGAGAACTGATACTCTCAGTACTGAAACACTTTCGTTGCAAACAACATCCGTTGAAATCTCACACTTTGAGCGTCAGTTGAGAGCTGATTCTCTGATCATCAGTTAAGAGCTGCTAACCTAGGCATTAGCTAAAAACTTATAATCTGGCAACAGTTGAGAACTGATACCCTGAGTATCGGTTGAGAACTGAAATAAATAAATTATCACAATTTTCAAAATTCTCTGCTAAGTACGAGGGCGACCGCAAAACTAACTGGCCTGGCACATTTTCTGTTTTACTAGCAACTTTTTTTGTTTTTTAAAAGCAATCTTTTATAAGCCATCTGTCAAAATTTCCGAAATATTTAATTATTATTTTCTTTGTTACAGGTGATTGAAGTAAACAAGTTTTATAATTTTTGAAAAATGGAAAATAAAGAGTTTCGTGCGGTAATTAAACACTTTTATATGAAAGGTTATACGCCACAATTAATCAAAGATGAATTGGATTCTGTTCATGGTGATAATGCACCATCATACTCCACCGTGAAATCCTGGGTTCAACAATTTAAAATGGGTCGTTCAAGTACGGAAGATGAACAACGCTCTGGAAGACCGAAAACTGCTACTACTATTGAAAACATTAGAAAAATATTTAATGAAGTTACTAAAGATAGACGAATAAAGCTCAGAGAACTTGCTGATATTGTTAAAATACACGAAAAACAAGTTTGGAGTATTTTACATGATGAACTCCACATGAAAAAGCTATCCGCGAAAAAGGTGATGCGTTTGTTGACTTTGCCCCAAAAAATCGTCCGTTGGACTAATTCCGAGCAGCTTTTAGCGATTTATCAGCGTTCTTGCGCCGATTCATAACTGTTGATGAAACATGGATCCATCACTACATCCCAGAATGCAAAGAACAATCATAACAATGGATAGAAGCTGGTAAAAGTGGTCCCAAGAAGGCGAAAACTGTTAAGTCAGCAGGAAAAGTAACGGCCACAGTATTTTGGAATGCAAGGGGTATAATATTTATTGATTATCTTGAGAATAGAAAAACTATAAATAGTGAATATTATTGTGCATTATTGGATCGGTTGAGTGAAGAAATCAAGATAAAACGACCGTATTTTGAAAGTTATTTTTCATCAAGATAATGCTCCTTCACACACTGCATTTTTAACTCAACAAAAACTGGCCGAATTACGATTTTAAATTGCTCCGCATCCACCATATAATCCAGATTTAGCTCCTTCTGATTATTTCTTGTTTCAAAATTTAAAAAAAATTCTCGGTGGCAAAACATTGTCGTCCAATAGCGAGGTTATTGCTGAAACTGAGGCATATTTTGAAGGTCTTGAAAAATCTTATTTTTCGGATGGAATTAAAAAATTTGAAAAACGTTTGATGAAATGTATTGAGTTGGAAGGAGATTATGTTGAAAAATAAATAATAATAATTCCAAAAAAAACGGTTCTTTTTATGTTAGGCCAGTTACTTTTGCGGTCGCCCTCGTAAATATTAGGGATTTTGAACTTATGTGTTTTTTTAGGTGTCCCACTGTACTTATAATTATTTGTATTCCAGCGTAAGAAATCACTTTTTAGTCTGTCCCTTTCGGATCAGTGAATATGGTTTATCAGTTAATTCTGGGATATTCAAATCAGTTTATCTTCTAAGGGTTTCACTATAATTTCTAGCATTTTATTGTCAAAATTCTCAGAAAGGGTATGTGTTTTGTTCTATCGATGAGGTGAAAAATGAGTTCTATTGTTAAATTTAATTAAACCCACTTTGCCCACTACAAATATGCTTTCTATTTTGGAATACTTACTGGACGCCATGCTAGTTTAATAGTACATGTAGGTTTAATAAAGTCAAATTAAATATTTGCATAATACTTTTTATTTTTTTTGAAAGCAACAGTGATTTTTTCACTGCCTAAAGATTGAACAAACAATTTTTCAGTGGAAATAATTAGTGGCAATTTTTTGCGATTTTATTCCCATTTTCCCAGTTTAAATGTTTTTCAATCGATATACGCTTAAATAGCGATACTTAAAAAAAACTGACATCAAATACAAATACACTAAATTTTTTCTCAAAGCCTGAAAACCCATTTTCCATTTAATGATCCCAAAAAGTATGCAATACTTTTTTTGTCTCGTGCCCACAAAACATTATACAACCTGTGCTTCTGACTTAAAGGTTGGTTTTTCGTTCGCTGAAGCCTTAATTGAGTCAATGTTGGCTTTTTGTCAATGTTTTTCATTTAATTACGCCATAGTTTGGTTTTTTGCTATTGAACACATTGTTAGCGTCATTTATTGATTTCCTCGTATCCCAGAGGAAAAATGTAAATAATCGCTGGTATTGCGTTCGTCCTTTTGTCATTTGGGCAAATGATTAATTTTTATAAATCCCCAAGGAAATGGCGAATCATACTGATTGATAGGAGGGGTTTATGTGTTCACTTTGTGTTTGCGGTGGGAAGGGGGAAATCTTTGGTTTAGGCTAGTTGCTGCATTCGCGCTCACTTCCTACAGTATGGTCGAAATGTTACTTGAGTGGGGAAGGGGTGTTACATTAGGGTGGGTATTCATCACTGGTTGAACGAAATTAATTGTGATACAAATCTTCCAAAAACAGAGGAAAACCACTTTAGGTCTTTTTCTCTAAGTCGGGAAAAGGTATTCCATTTTGTGGCTACATGACTTACAAATTTGTAAAGAGCAGCCAATCTTAATAATACAAAAAAATTAATGTTCTGTGCACGAGCGCCTAGAACTCGAGAATTATTTGTAACTAAATCGGTCGGAAGGTTTCTCTTGCGTTTTGTTTCGAAAGATGGCGCTGTATTCTATATTTTTTAATTTTTCATATTTATGGTACAAATTGGATCAAACTCGAAAATTATATTTTTTAAATGTAGAAAAATTTCCATATAAAATTTTGGTCCGCTTTGTGGTCCAAAGTATGTCGAAAGATTTCTCTTAGGCTTTATTCCGATAGATGGCGCCTATATTCTTTATTTTTACATTTTTCCTATTTATAGTACGAATTGAATTAAATCAGCAAAGTAAATTTCTTAAATGTAGAAGACATTTGCAATGAATCTTGGGCCCGCTTTGTGGTCCAAAGTCTGTCGGAAGGGTTCTCTTATGTGATATTCCGATAGATGGCGCTGTATTCTGTATTTTAACATTTTACCTATTTATAGCACGAATCAAATCCGCAAAGTACATTACTTAAATGTAGAAAAATTTCCATATGGAATTTGGGTCCGCTTTGTGGACCCTTTGTTTCGCTTTGATCCGATAGATGGCGAATATATTCTTTATTTTTACTAATGGCACGAATTGGATCAAATTCGCAAAATATTTTTCTAAAATGTAGACAAATTTGCTAATGGAACTTGGGCCCGCTTTGTGGTACAAAGTCTGTCGAAAGATTCCTCTAACGCTTTGTTCCGATAGAGGGCGCCTTATTCTATAATTTTAAATTTTTCGTATTTATGGTACGAATTGGAACAAATTCGAAAAATATATTTCTTACATGTAGAAAAATTTGGTAGTGAAAGTTGGGACCGCTTTGTGGTAACAGATTCAAAAAATGTACAACAACAAAAACAACAAATTCCTATAGCATAATTGTTTGTCGTTTTCCGCCGATCAAGCCTTAACTAAAATGTGGTACAGGGATATTGCAAGGATGTGTCGATTTAGCAATCGATATTGGGCCATCAATTTTTTTCGATAGCTTTTGGCATGAGGAACAAAAGCTTCACAACGACATATCAAAAAAAAAATCATTTTCGCGGAGCCCAAATTAAATTTTGTTATTAAATTAATTAATAAATAAAAATTTAATTAATAATTTAATAAAAAATTAATTAATTAAACTTTTATTTTTGAGTTTTTTTTATAGGTAAAACAAAAAAAATTGTTTAAAAATAACCTTTCCAAGATGACAAACAGTACGAACAAATATACATAAATAGGGTGGCGTAAAACTATAGTTGGTGTTTGACTGTTTAATAAACTTTTTAAATATTTATATATTTTCAGAATTTTGTAAAGCAAAAATGGAGATTTTGAACTGGAACACTACACAACTGCTGGATTATGCCATTTCATTGCGACAAAAAGCAAAAGAAAATCCCGATTTCATTAAAAATTTCACAATGAGCGATAAAGCCCATTTCCAATTAAATGGATTCTTAACAAACAAAATTGCAGGATATGGGCTACGCAGAATCCAAGAGCAGTTCATCAGCAACAATTACACCCACTTTAGTATACTGTTTGGTGCGGTGTATCGTCTAAAATAATCATTGGTCCATATTTCTTTGAAAATGCACATGGCGCCTCAGTTACGGTTAATGGTGCTGAATATCGAACGATGCTGAACAATTTTTTCAAGGCTAGCTGTAGAAAACCATCCACTGTGGTTGGTTGTGGTTTCAATAAGATGGCGCCACAGCTTACACTGCAAGGCGCACAGTGGCCTTAAACATTCAAACCACAACAGTAGTTTTGCGCCACCCTGTACATTGCCATACAACTAATCAAACAATAGATCTATTGAGAGGTCATTTTAAAGAGCAGCTAATTTCACGTTTTGGATCGGTGAGTACGTATGATGTAGACTTTTTTTCTCTGGGGCGACGTTAAGCCCAAAGTCTATACCGTCAAACCAGCTACGATTCAGATTGCGAAAGCCAACATTAAGCATGTCATTAATGCCATACCGTTCGAAATGCTCGAACGAGTCATTTAAAATTGGACCTCAGAATGGACCCACTTTAGACTTTTTTTTGTTTGGGGCTTCGTAAAGTCTACAATCTATGCTGACAAACCAGCTACGATTCGGCCAACATAACGTTTGTCATTAACGCCAAACCGCTCGTAATGCTCGAAGAGTCATCCAAACGTGGACCCTCAAAATGGACACCCTGGAGCGTAGTTGTGACCAGCATTTAAAGCACATTTTATTCAAAAAATAAATGGCATAAAATGTGCTTTCGAATGAAAAATATGTGATGCGCAAAATAGAAAGGGGCCTAAGGTTAAAAACCAGTTTTGTTCAGGAGACCCATTTCGAAAGATTTGGTCCCTTTCTATTTGCGCTTAGAATCGTCGACTTCACTTTCATAAAACGCGCATATCTCTGGGAGGGAACACTTTTGGGGCATGGGATCGGTCTCATTCGTTGCTCAGATGTTGTTCACATCAAAAAAAAAAGTGAAAAGTTGATGAAAAGTTTTGTTCAGTAGAGCCATTTCAAAGATAAGGTCCCTTTCTATCTGCGCTTAGAATCGTCGACTTCACTTTCATAAAACGCGCATATCTCAGGGAGGGAACACTTTTGGGGCATGGGATCGGTCTCAGTCGATGTTGTCCACATCAAAAAAAGAAACAGATTCCAGGCTTGATTTGAATTTTTTTATTTTGAAAAAAATACCTCTAGATTGATCCCCCGTTAGCTCATTTTTTGATACACTCCCTCCCTTTCAAATTGTCTGGACATTTTTGGAAAATTATTTACTTATAAATTAATGGCATTTTATTGCAAAATGATTGATTCGCAAGGATATTAGCTCATAGTTACTTTTAGACTGTCGACAACAAATTTGCATTTGCATAGAATTCCGTTCCCTAGCGATAAAAAACCACCACAAGTAAGATACCATCGCCGGTTTAGACGCTCCAAATGCCTTAAAAATGGTCTGGCTGAGACTAAGGCTAAGACTGACTAAGCTTAAAAAACGTACCACGTTATTTCACGGCGGAGGTTCTATAAGGTTCCACCTGGTCAAACTTAACGTTTTTACTTCTCTAACTTTACTATAGCTAATTATTTCTACTATAATCCTTTATATTTTTTGCGTAAATGACTTACAACTTTCTCACCATTATCGAAGCCATAATTACGACAAATGTTGCCTTAAAGTTAAGTTCCCATTAATTCTGCTGGTCTTCCGGGGACAACAAGGATTTCCCAGACCATGGCAAGGAAACAAAAGAGATTTCTGGACAACACCAATAGCAAAAGAAAGGAAAAAATTTGGTTCGGAAAATGTAATACTAGGCCAAGGCACTTTTTAATTTGTGGCCATCGGAAGACAATAAGAAATTTACAAACTGAAAGCATAACAAAAAGAATGTTGTCGATTTATGGGGCAAAGTTTAAATTTAACAGCAACTGCCGACAATTTTGTGAGTTCTGTTTTTCTCACCAGCTTTGAGATAATTTGTATGTGGCCAGCTGAATTTCTACACTAGAGCAGTAGTCAATTATGAAGCTTTTTATTAATAGTTTTAGTTTAGTTAATTTTTAAGGAGAGGGAAACGTTTTCGGGGTGTAAGGTTTTAACTTCTTATGATTAATTAAATTTTTTATTTGTAGTTTCGCCAAACCCTACAGGAAGTTTGTAAAACAATTTTCTTCAAAAGAAGAGAAAGACGTTAATGAAAATGTGGCATGGGAAAAAAGTATGAATTATGTTAAAATTATAACGGGTGATCAATCCAGAGGTTTTTTTCAATAGGTTGTTTTTTCACAGATTACGCGTGAAAGCGTATTAAACATTCTTTTAGTTTTGTTTGCCATTTCATCATGTAAAGACTTACACCGCAAAAACCACGGTGTGTGTCATGAACGCCAGACCGGTCGAAATGCTCAAACGAGTCATGCAAACTTGATCCCTTAGAATGAATACTCTAAGGCGTAGTTGCAACTAACATTTGAAGGTAATCGTATTCAAAAATAAATGGTATAAAATCCCTTTTCGAATGCACAATTCCACACTTGATTTGAATTATTTTTTTTTTTTTTTTTTTTTTTTTTTGAAAAAATACCTTTAGATTAATCACCCGTTATTAAGATTTTTTCAGTTGTCACAAATGTTATGATATATGTTAGAGGCTATAAACTTCACATTTAAAGCTTTAAAGAAATCATATCCTCTCCTTTTAATCACAAGTTCTAAGGAAGTCACATGGTCATTTAAATCCTTGTCTTAGCCTTTGGATTTATTTTCAATACTAACCACTCTGTTTCTAAGGTAATAAAGATTTTCTTTGTTTTTTCTCCCAACTAACCACGGCAAGAATCTTAAACTTTTTAGTGTGTTCTTTTCTTTTTAAGTGAACTGACAACAAAACAATAAGCTCACTTATGCTGAGAGCACAGAGGATTTCAGTGCATACGATGTGTGTTAGTTCGTTGTCATGATGTGGTTCGAATACTGACCATTATGATACACTGTTGTTTCAAGGACTTTGCCAAACTTCGTAAGACGCTAAACATTCATTCTGTTAAAATACTCTGCACCACACAGCGGTATAGGATATTACGAATGTTACTAATATTTGTAGCACCCTACGAAATGAAAAAGGATCCATGTTATAATTTCATAGAGCGATATCCTTCCATCCAACTGCCTGCCTGTCTATCCAATTGCGATAAAACTTAGTAAAGAGTGTTATTTAAGCCATGTGGTTCAAGAAGAAACGTAGGGCATATAATGTTATGGCCAAGAAGTTAGCTTTATTATAACGATAAGGGTTTGACATTAGGTTTTAAAAATGATTTCGGGCAAGAGGCCGCCGCGGCTAGCACGAATAAATTCCAGCCGAGAGGACCAATTTTCGATTACTTTTTGCTGCATTCTCAACCAAGGCGTCAATCGTGTCGGGCTTATCTGCGTAAACAAGCGACTTCACATAACCCCACAAAAAATAGTGCAGCGGTGTTAAATTGGAGGCCACGCCACAGACCAACGACGCGAGCTTCCTTCAATAAATTGATTGTTTCGTTGGCTGTGTGGCATGTAGTGCCGTCTTGTAGGAACCTAAGGCCGTCCACATCAACATTCTCCAATTCAGGCCATATTGGTCCATGTTTTCGAATAGCCCACATACAAAGATACACCTGATTAAAGTTCGTGTCGCTTCAAAAGTCACAAATAACATCATTTTTTGTTCAAAGATAGGAATGTCATAACGTCCAGAGTCTATGGTCATTATGACACCAAGAACATATCATAAAATTCATTGAGATTATGTCACTTTTTAAAGTGACACAATGTCAATTGATGCGGCGTCACAACGTCCGTGGATGTAAACAAGTTTTTAAAGAATTATCACAGTCGAAATGTCTATCGATACCGACAAAGTGCCAACGTAAACTTCGTCTAGTGAAAAGTCCCAAAATAAATGCTACTTCCCTATTTATCTCCCAAAAATTACAAAATTCCCTGTCAGATTGAGCTCAGTCCGATTTCATGTTTATCCTAATGACAATTTTCTTGTGTGCTGCCAGGCTTAAATGCTTTCAGCTATGAACAGTCCGAATCTAGGGACTCCGACTGTAAGTCCCTTTCGGAGATAATCACAGCCACCGGTTATTTTTTTTTTTTTTAAATAACCAACACTCAGGGGAGTGCGGTGCATTGCGTTGGCGAGTGGAAATTAATGGAAAGAGGAAAGAGGGAGTAATGTTTGTTGACGCTTGCCTTGAACTTCTGGATGTCGCAATTAGTGGGAAATACATTTGCCGGAAGTCGATTCCACATACGGACTGTACGAGCGAAAAACGAATTTGATCTGTAGTGTATAGTGCGGTCAACTGGCCAATCGATAACAAACGGGTGTCGCGTATCCCTGCCGAACATCCTCACGTCAGGAATAAGGCGACGGATGTCTGATGAACACACACCATGAATGTAACGATAGAACAGCGGCACGCAACCCACATTCCGACGATGCTCAAGGGAAACAATAGAGTTGGATACCCTACTGTCACCTATCAGCACCATCGCTCTCCTTTGAACACGGTCAAGTAGCTCCAAGGATGATTTTGGAGCACCTGCCCATATATGGGAGTTGTATTCCATCTTGTTTATAATGTTTATGGACATTATGTCCGTGGACTTGGAAAAGATGTGGTTTCAAAACGACGGTGCCAATTGCCATCCAGCGACTGAAGCAAACGCCTTATAGTGAACGAAGTTTCCGGTTTGCGTTATCTAACGAAACAATGAAGTCAAATAAATGGCAGATGAGATTTTTCCAACTGACACCATTAGGTCAATAAGCCTTCAGGCAATCCCGTATGGGTTATGCTGAAATACTTGCCAACTAGAGTCGAGCTAAGTTAGTTGTAAAAGAAAATCTGGGGTCTTATTAAATCAACCTGTATCTGTCTGTCGTGTTCTTCTTTTGTTGGACCATTGTCGCACCGTCTTATTTTGCATTTGCGGCCCAGATCAGAAAAGGTCCTCCTTAGAGGACCTTACTTAAAACCTTCTTTGGGAAATTGCTGACGATAGAGTACATATTAGATATTTTTGTAGCATTTCTTCTCAAACTGCCAAGAATTGGTTGTAATTGGATTTCGAAAAACGTCTGGAAAGTATATTACCTTAAATGTGAATAAGTATGGAAAGTACTAAGTCGGGCGTAAAGTATCCAAAAAAACAGGGGTTTTCAGAAAACCGGTATTTCGGGTGTTTTTCAAAATCATATTTTAAATAAATCGTTTCCCAAATTTATCCAAACTGCAAAAATAATAAATCCAAAATTAGTGGTTTGCCAATCGATATATACCCCAACAAATTTGATTGAAATCGGAATTAAAATGGATGTTCTAGAGCGTTTCTATGTAATATTGGGAGAGATCTTTGCACTGATTGATCCTTAGGAACTCTACCTAAATTAATCAATATTGGTAGTACTATGTGGTTTCTAGAGCAAAAGGCGTAAAATCGGTTAAACATATGTGTAAGAGCTTGATTTTAACCGATTTTAAAAAAGTCAATAGTCTTTATACAAAAAAATTTACTATTGCAAATTTAATGAAAATTGGAGAACAATTGAGACCTTTAGTTTGAAAACAAGCTTTAGAAAGACAGCTGACGGACGGAACGGCGGGCAGACAGATATTGTCAAATCGAATCAACTGGTGATTCTGAGTCGAGCAGTACACCTAATGGTAGGCCCAGCTTAAATGAATTTTCTTTGATTTTGAATACCAAATAAATAAAAAACCGAAAATCTGAAAACCCGATAGCAACAAAATCTGGTTAACGGACATGTCGGGCTTTAGCTCCTGTCGGGTTTGAAATTAATAACCATAATGTCGGTTTTCGGTTTAGGTTTTGGACACTCTAGTCGGACTTGACCGACTTCATGACACCCTCACCACTTAGCTTTTAGCCACCTTCTAGTTTTGAAGCTCATAGAAAAGAGTAATTCAGAAATAGGGAGAACAAAAATTCCGCGAAAATTAAATTCCGCCAAAAAGAGATTTTTTTTGTACAGGGCCGTCGTTTGAAGTCAGATTGTAGCGTGTGGTATATCGTTGGTTTTGTGTCTCCAGGATCTATATTTTTGTGCCATTTCTGAAATACTTTCATACAACTTTTTTCTTAACCCTGGCACTACAGGCGATTTGTATGTCCTAAAACATGGACTGATCTCATCGTTTTTGAATACTGTTTTTGCTGAGTACAAAACAACGCCACAAACTGAATTTCGTTGAAATCTGATGAAGGCTTTCAGCTGTTATATCGGTTATAACCCAAATTCATAGCAATATGGGTTCGCAAATTTTTAAAGCGACCGATATTAGCCTAAAATGAAAAAATGTGTAAATTTTCATCGACATCAGTTTTTATTTCCGACCTACGCTTTGATTCCAAGAATAGATAGGCAGACGGACATGTCTCTTAATACCCCTGTATCATCGTCTGGTGAGGGTAGAAAACCGTATTCCTCTACTTTTCAAGCATCATATCTCAAGCCATATCTTTAAATAAGCCAATTTTCTTCATTTTTACATAATAAATAAAATGTCCACACTTTTTCTCTCTCTATTTTTTGCACACACCAAATGCTCGCATATATAAAATTCGAAATATGAATTGCCATAAATCATAATATAATGCTTTTAGTGAACGAAGTTTATGTTCCGCCTTGCCAGCACACCGCCATGCCATACATGCATTTTCTTTTCTATTTAATTTAGTTTTCCTACGATTTTTTCCGTCGTCTATTTTCCGGGTTTTTTTCTACTTTCCCTACAGTTTTTTTTTCGCCATAAAGGAAGTAAAAGTAACAGTTTGCATATTTGTCATACCATTTCCTGTTGAAGGAAAAATATACCATATTCCAGTGGAAATCTACACACACACGCATCTACTTATATATAAATTTTACTTTAACATTTTTGATCGTTTTATTCTTCGAACATGTGTACCTTAAGGTGGGTGGGTGAAATGGTGTGGTCATGTAAACAACGCTCTTCTTTCTTAAGTCCCACAATCTCGTTAAGGGCCAAGAGGACCTTCTCTTAAATTATTGAGCTGTGCACGAGTCAATTTGTATACCCACTGAAGTGCTTCTTATGCATTTTTGTTGAGAAGTTTTTACATTGCCTAGAGAAAAATATCTAACTCGTTAACTCGCCGGTATTTACGAAGTGGAAACCCACCGCTAAAAAATTGTTAGATGTTCTAACCCAGGGTTGAACCTGGGTTAACTGGCATGAAAGCCGGGAGCACTTCCATCATGCCACGGCGGCCCCCACTAAATACACTAAATATTTATAAAACTATACACTATTTTTTTTAAAAAGTAAATATTCTTTCAGTCTCTTTATTAAAATTGTCTATAGCAAAATTCGTTTTCCCGTTTATGGTAACCCCCTCTATTGTCTATATTCACTGCATTTCTAGTGCCAGCAAGTATTGGTGTTTGTTTAGTCGTCGTCTTAAACAGACTTTTTCGCTTTTTCTATTTGGTGTGATTTCAAATGGCATTTGTCGTATTTCTGTCGCTTCTCCTCCACTCAAGTACAATTCAGGATTGAAAATAAGTAACAAAAAAAAGTAGGAAACGCAAACGAAAGAGAGAAGCTAGTGGTTGGAGGAAAAATAAAGAAAAGCTACACAAATCATGTTTGCATTTTACTTAAGATTTCCCCACACACAGTTTTACATACGAGTCTCGTAAGACGGATTTAATTTCTCAACGGCTAAAACCAGGTTTTAAGATTTTGATGAAAATTATTTTACATTAGAGACCGTTCATTTAAGAGAAACTTTTAAGGTGAAAAATATTATTTAAGAAATTGCAACCACTACTATTTATGTAGGATGCGATAAGCCAAAAACTAAAGCCAAATTGGCAAAACGTATTTTGCCGAAATTAAATTTGTGGAATGTGCTTACAGCCGCCATTGACCAAAACTATGCCCGAGATGATAACCCAGAAAATGTTGCACTAAGTAATGGAATACACTCCCCGCCACATGAATAGGGCCCCCTTTACGATTTACCTTATTTGTAAATTTCTTAAATATTTGAGATCATGAGCGGGATATTTTTGTTTGTTTTTGAGATCTTCATAAAAAAATTGTGTACTGGAAATGTACCGTTATAAGTTTTTTTTTTCTAATTTGCTTTACCATAACCTTAATTTGTGAAATTTCTTACGACACATGAATAGGACCCCCATCATAATCTTTAGTTTTCTTATGGAAGTGGCTGCGTGTAGTAAATTAAAATATTTTCTGTTGCAATTTAATCGATTTCAACCAAAATTAAATTAAAATGGGTCGAGGAAAATCTTTATCTAACGAGGAAAAGTTGAAAACTAAAATTTATAAAGAATCCGGGCACTCAATCCATAAAATCGCTGATAAAATCGGAAGAAATGTCATGTCTACGTTTTTGCGAAATGAGCCAAGCTATGGCAAGAATATGAAAGGACGAACAATAAGTGTGCTTTCTGCTACTGATAAGCGAGCTATACTAAGATCAGCATCAAATTCGCACGATTCATCATCACAAATTAAGGCTAAAACTAGAGTTAAAGCTAGTGTACGATAAGAACGGCCCAACGCGTTATTTCGAAAGCTAAGCATTTAAAGCGCCTGAAACTAAAGAAAAAACCACCCCTTAACGATGACCGCAAAAAGATACGCTTGGGGTTTTGCCGCAGTCACATGACATGGAATAACGAGTGGCATCGCGTCGTTTTCTCAGACGAAAAAAAATTTATTAATCGAGGGCCCAGTTGGATTTAACGATTATTTCCATGATCTTCGCAAAGAGGAGCACCATCTGGATCGCTTACATAGCCGAGTGGGTGGTTTCATGGTGTGGGGGGCCATATCCTATTATGGTACCTGCGAATTGCAATTTTTGTCCACCACAATGAACGCAAGTTGCTATAATGGCGTACTTCAGCAAGCTTTTCCTTACTTCAACAATCTTTTCGGATACTTACAATGGACATTTCAGCACGATAATGCACCGGTTCACACTGCTCGAGTGGTGAAGGCAGGGATTCGGGATCAAAATGTCAAAATTCTTGACTGGCCTCCCTATTCGCCAGATTTGAACATTATAGAAAATGTTTGGGGATGGCTCGTCCGCAAAGTTTATGCTTCTGGTAAGCAAGACAGCAACAAAGACGAACTAATTGAAGCAATTAAGGAAGCCTGGTCTACGATTTCACTTGACTACATTAAAACATTGTATGATTCGATTCCCCGTAGACTTTTCAAAGCTATCCTTAACAAAGGAGGCTCTACACACTACTCAACTTTCTTTAAAATGCATAAAATTCATAATTACTTATTTAAAACTTAATAAAATGTATAATTTTGCTTTCAAACTTTACAAAAGCTATTATTTGATTAGGGGGTCCTATTCAAGTGGCGCAAAACCCGAAGCTCTGTTTTTCAGTTGTTTTAATAAAAGGATTTTATAAAATTTACCAGTATACATATCAAATCCATTTATTCCCCATTCCTTTCAGAAGTAATGCACCTTTCATACAAATAAATATAGATTTAATTCATACCGTTTTTCTGCTGAAAATATTAAGTTTTAAAAAGCCCATCGTGGGGGTCCTATTCATGTGACGGGGAGTGTATCTATAATCAAGCCTGGTTTTGTATTGACCTCATACAAAGATCCTTTTCGATTTGCGATGCTGTCACTCTGCAAGTCACACTTTTCTTTCGATTTAGCTCATATTAAATACAGCGTGAAGCGCTGAAATTTGATTTTTTGCACTGCAGGCTGTGGCGGTACACTTGGTCGAAGAGAGTGGAGAGTGTGCGTGGCTTTTAGTGGCTGACGGGAGATTTGTCTTCGTCTGCCTTTCAAATGCCATTAAGCATTGGACACGTGAGGAGAGGTCATTTTGTGTTTAAGCGTATTTTTCAAATGCACATCATTGCAGTGCAGCGTGCTTTCGTTTTCGAATCGCTGTTCCCCACATGGACGTGTTCCTGGACGGCATTTAATTGTAAATTAAGTAACTTCATTGAGAAAAGCAGGGAATGTGTCATGTGTACGAAGGGGACCTGAGAAAAGGATTACAACACCAAAAAAAACATCGAGAGAGTTAGAGCAGCAGTACTGCAATCTCCGACACGCTCTGCTCGGAAGCAACCACTTGATCTTGGTATTTTCTGGATTTTTTTCAGCCGGCTCTTGAGGCAATGCAATAAGAGGATACATGGTTACAACAGGATGGTGCCACAGCGAGGCTTACCATGAATTATCAGCGGGGCTTACCATGAATTATCAGCGAGGCTTACCATGAATTATCAGTGAGGCTTACCATGAATTATCTGAGGCAAATGTTTCCTGGACGGCTTATCTCTTAAAGGAGTGATGTGAACTGGCCGGCAGGTTCACCAGACTTAGCCCTATGCGATTTTTTCCTTTGGGGTTACCTGAAGTCGAAGGTGTATATCAAACGTCCCAACACCTTGGAAGACCTAATTAATAATATTGAGGCTGAAATTGGCAGAATACCAGTCGACAGGCTTGTTAGAGTTCATGAAGACGAGAAGTGTGGATAGCGAAGGTCGACAGTTGCCAGACCCACTATTTAAAACCATGTAATTAAAAAATCCCCTTACTGTTTAATATAATTAAAATATAAAGTTAATTTTTTTAAGGTTCATAATGTTTGTATTTCAATCCCAAATAAGCAAATTACCGCGCTCCACTTGGGAGACCTATAATAAAGCCTGGCAAACTCTCGGTCTATGATTTCCCGGCGCTCTAGGAGACACAATTTCTAATATACTTTCGTATTACTTATATAAGTTGCTACAAAGCGTAGAGAAGTTTAATTTGCCCAAACAATGTCGGCATTTGATTAAAACTGCAAATGCATGTGGGTTAAAATGCATTGACATCTGTACTTAGTAGGGACATAAATACTGTTACAACATTGAACACACCCATTTCAACAGTAGAACTGAACATACCCCGTTAATGTCATATGGGTTTTGAAAGCTAACCGTAATAGCGTTAGTCTGTAAGGGGATTTTTAATTTGTTTCAACTTCTATCGTGGAGTGGTCAGATAATGAGAACCGAATCGCTGTAATAGCGCTTTTCAAGTGTGAAAAGAAAAAAAGCGATATTTTTAAAACGCTCCGGCCACTAGCGATTAGCCTCATGTTCGTCTACCGATGCATAAAACTGTTTGAGGAGACTGGAGATGTAAAAGACCGCCACCGGTCGAGCCGCTCACGCTCTGTTCGAACACCGCATGTCATCAAAGCCGTTAAATCAAGAATTCACAGAAATCCGCCCCGAAAACATAAAATCATGGCCCGTGAGATGAATATCACGCAAAAGTCTATTAGTCGAATCATTAAAAAAGATTTGGGACTTGGGGCTTTCAAACGACGTTTTGGACATTTATTGACTGCAGCTTTAAAAAAATAGGATTGAAAAATGCAAACGCCTTTTGGTGAAGCACGCTGATAACTTGCACTGAAAAATGTTGTTGACCGATGAAAAAATTTTTACCGTTCAGGAAAAATTTAACAAGCAAAATGATAGAGTGTATGCGCGGTCATCTATGAAAGCATCTGAACTGATCCCAAGAGTGGAAAAGGATCATCACCCAGCTTCAGTCATGGTTTGGTGGGGTGTCTCTTACGATGGGGTCACTGACCTGCATTTCTGCAAACAAGGAGCCGTTTTAAAAGCTGTTGTGAAGCCTCTTAATAATTCCCTGTTCCAAAACCAGTCAGCAGGATTCTGCGACGGCCCATAAGGCCTGGCTTCGAAACAATTTGCCAGCGTTCATTTTCTCTGAAGAATGTCAGTGAGACAGTCGAGATTGGAACCTATTGGATTACAAAATGTGGACGGTTTTAGAGGACAAGGTTTGTCACAAAATATACCCCAAGACTGCTTTGGTTCGAGCTGAGGCTAATTTTCCAATGGACGAGGTTCGTGCAGCTATTGACGATTGGCCAGTGCGACTTAAGGCGTGTGTAAAGGCAAAAGGCGAACATTTCGAATAAGTAGATTCTTTTTGGATTCAATATACACCAATAAATATATTAAAAAATATTTGGTCCAAAAACCTTCAGTACTTTTTATTTTACAACATAAAATGTGTGTAACAGTATTAATGTCCCTACTAAGTACATCAAACTCGGCATATTTTCTAACTGTTGACACAAAATCCACCCCGATGAAATTAACCTTTTATGATCCATGCCGAAGTATCATACAAATCCCCACCTGATTCGTAGCATTGTCACTGTGCCTAATTATATCTTAATACAATTTAGGCAAAATCAATTGCCAAAAATTTCAAACGAAAATATCCCAATACTAGTTGAGTTATAGTCCGATAAAAAAACGTTACTCCAATTTGAGGCTTAGACGCTCTAGAAGCTACATCTGAACTGAACCCACTTTTCCCTTGTATATGCTAATCTTGACGATCAAAAGATCAGTTTGCTTGATGTATATAGTGTCCAGTCAAGGCCATATTGCCCTAGAATTCATATATTTTATTCGATCTTGTTGAAATTTCGTACAGGCCGCACAAGTCTTTTGTATTCCGGCAGTATGATGGGTATATAGAGTTTAGTCACCTATCTTTATGACTATAGTTGCTCAAAAAAAAACAAAAACTTTCCCTACGGTCCCAACAAACTATTACTGATAAACGTAGACATAAGGGGACTCAAAGTTATTAAATCTTTGTAATTATTTAAAATATTGTATAGGTAGGATTTTTTTCACAGATAACGCATGAGTTATCTTAAACTTTATTTGTTTTTCTTTTCAGTATTGTTTGCCATTTCATCATGGAAAGACTTACAGCGCGAAAACCACGGTGTGTGAGTCATTCAAAATTGTACCCTAGGAATGGACATCCTGAGGCGTAGTTGCGGCCATCATTTAAAGGAAATTATATTCGAAAAATAAATGGCATAAAATGTCCTATTGAATGAACAATAAAGGTTTCACACTTGATTTGAATTTTTGTATTTGTTTATTTTGAGAAAACATCACTAGGATCTGCTTTAAATTCGAAATCGAATGCACGGACGTTAGGCCAAGAAGCACAGCCATTATGTTCAAAATGAGCGACCAACAGTAAGTAAGACTCTTATTAAAGCTAATTTAGCATGAATTTAGCATAGTGCGTTATAAGACCTCATATCATTTGTTACCACAGCTCGGTCATAGTAGAGCAGCTTTTAAAATAGCTTCCGATTCGAGGTTCTGCTGATCTCCAGGCCACCTGGCCTGGCCGAAATTAATTCAAGTTTCGTTTGTTCGACCTAAAATGCATCCTAATGAAACTGAACCAGGCTCTGAAATATTTTCCTTAAGCTGTAGAAGTCACATACTTAACTCGACCTAGTTCAAATTCTAGATAGAGATGCGGACTATTTAGACTTGATATAGGATATAACATAGCCCGACTTTAGCAATTTTTTCATGTTTTTATATGTCGTTTTTCAAGGCTCAGGTGTACCATTATGATATCATCAACATTGCTCGTATTTTTCGTAAATATAAGTTGATTTCGATTTGAATGTGCCCTGTTTACCGAAGTCTGCCTGCTATATTGTGAACGAGTATGCCGTGAACATGCATGAACGAGTATGCAGTGCAGATCTACGTTTGCTTAAGTGTGTTGGTATGTAAGCCCTAGACGGGCTATAAAGCAAATGGTATCGAATAAATATAAAATGTTGCCAAGTATGCTCGCACATAAGAGATGCATGAAATGCATTTCATTTTTGCTTCAAACACAGTGGTTGAAGGGGAGTTTTGGTAAGAACAACATGTGAATAAGCCTAAACATTTAAAGTTCTTTAAAGGAACATAATCTAAGGAGTGGACTTACCGTTTAACTGCAATGTAAATTTGTGAATTTTTGTGAATTTGCCAATAGTTGCATTCGTCCTCAGTAGATCTTTCAGTTGCTAGAATTTAGAAGGCCTGCTTTAATTTTCCCAAATCGGGTGTAATTTAGAAACCGTCATTCTATGATAAAATTGCCGACAGCTATTATAGATTACATCCTGGTAGAATATGTTCCATTACCTTGGGCGCCGTGGTGTGATGGTAGTAAGCACGACTTTGATGCCAGTAAATCCAGATGCAACCCCGGGTAAGAACATCGAACCATTTTTAAGCAGCGGTTTTCCAACTCGTAATTGCCGGCGACCTAACGAATAAGAGACTTTTTCTCTAAGCCACTTCTCTATAAAATGTATTAGCCGTTCGGAGCTGGCGTTAACCAGTGGATCCCACACATCACAGCTTACGGATTTGAGAGAAATGTCCCCTTGTTCCTCAATGGGATGTTGTGGGAATTAAGTAAGTACCTGCAATTAAAAAAGGGAACTGGCTTTAATTTGGTCATGGCGACAATTGTAAGTTAATATTGTTGTAGCAACCATAGAATTGTAATTTGAATTTTATTTTAACAATAATATGATAACGACAATATGGAAATTGATAAAAATATAATAAATTAAAATATGGTTTCTGGAACAATATAAATATAACTGGCGGGATAAAAATAATTGTTTATATTTTATAATAAAGGGTGGTCCATTTAAAACGCTTGATGTTAATTGTACATAAAACAAAAAGACAATATGGCGATTGATGAAATATAATAAATTAAAGTATGGTTTCTGGAAATAAATATAACTGGCGCGATAAAATATTGTTCTTTGTTTATAAGAAAGGGTGGTCCAACTGAAACGTTTGATGTTAATTGTACATAAAACAAAAAGTTTTTGGAGAATTATCGGAATATTTGTGATTTTGATAGAAGTATCTGTGACAATTATTTGTGACTTTGATAAAAGTATCTATGACAATTAGGTTTGAAACCAAATATAAGCCAAATGTCCATTTGAAACGCTTGTTGTTAATTGTACATAAAACAAAAAGTTTACGGAGAATTATATGAATATTCTTCACTTTGATAGAAGGATCTATGACAATTATTTGATAAAAGTATCTATGACAATTAGGTGTGAAACCAAATATGGGCCAAATGCTCACTGGCGCGATAAAAATGTTGTTTTTAGTTTTATAAGAAAGGGGTCCATTTGAAACACTTGATGTTAATTGTACATAAAACTAAAAGTTTACGGTGAATTTTATGAATATTCTTGACTTTGATAGAAGGATCTATGTATGACAATTATTTTAGACTTTGATAAAAGTACCTATGACAATTATGTGTGAAAAAAATATGCGCCAAATGCTCGCCACGTCTTCGGTGGCCTACCTTTATGCAATAGTCCATATTTTCAATGAATCTGAGACGTAATGAGAGTTCAATGTCATTAATGAGCCAAGCTATCTCATCCTTAAGCTCTTCTTCTTCAGGCCATATTGGCGTAGTCCCTTTCTTTCAAATAACTCCAAAGAACGAAGTCCAACGGTGTCACATCACATAACCGTGGCGGCCAATTAACATCGCCACGATGAAAGATAACACGGCCATTGAGTTTCCCGCGCAAAAGTGCCATTGTTTCGTTGTCTGTGTGGCAATTGGCACCATCCGGTTGTAACCACATATCATCCAGGTTCATATCCTCCATTTCTGACCACAAGAATTCTTTTAGAATCTCGTGATAGCGAACACCATTCTCTGTAATTGCTTGGCCAATCTCATTTTCGAAGAATTAAGTCCCGCTGAAGCTACCAGCCCATCAACTGCACAGCCACTCATTGTGGATGCATCGGCTTTTCAGCAATACCTCGTGGTTGCTCATGTGCCTAAATGCGGCAATTCTGCTTGTTAACCAAGCCACTGTGGACACATCTTATCGATTATGCTGACAAAAAAATCTCGATATGCACGAAATGTATTTGAAGGCCCATTTTCGTAAAAGGCTTCAACAGTCTTAACACGCAGCTCAATTGTGTACCTGTCCATGGTTGATTTTGTCAAACACTAAAACAAAAAAATCTCGAATTAAGTTGGGCAAAAAACTTGTAGTTAAGATGTGAATCACAATTAACTTCGTGCATTATGGTTGGACCACCCTTTAATGTGATATCGTACTGTGTAGTTACCATTTTTAGAAATTATAATGGACTTGTTAGAACAATCCAATCGTTCAAGCCGCCATGTCAAGAGTATGACAGGTATGCATTAATACAAATTTCACTAGAAATATTTAAAGAATTTGCCAGAGATTGGCTTTAAACTTTTGGACCCAAAGGGCCCAAAACGAGCAGTATTATCGAAAGGAGCAACCACTTGTAGAAAAGGACTTACGGGCACCCAAATTAATGCAAATTTCGTAAGGAATTATTTTCAAGTGTGGCCTTGGACCCAAGAGATCTGAAAATAGGTCATCCATGTTTAACCAAGCGACAGTGGAGGCTATAAATATAATAATTGTACTCTTCTTCAGGGTACAACGACTAGGTGTCAATGTTTGTTGAGTTGTGCAATCATCAAGGTAAGACACAACTTCAACTCGTCTGGTGGAGCTGGAGTTTTAGAGAGCTAGAGGTTAAACATTGCCGGAGATATCATCACAACCTGGGGAACTCCCAGTTTAACTATACAGGACTTTGACTTCCTTTCTCTTGATTTCACTTATGACTGGCGCCCATACATATGGTTAACGATCCCACGTTTCAAACTAGGCGGAAGGGACATGTCTGCAATGTCCTCAAAAAGAGTGGCTTCATCGACCGCGTTGAAGACTGTGGTGGGTCAAGAGCCACAAGGAACGTCCCGGTAAGGCCATGTTCTGGTTAAGGCCGCCACTTATACGTGTGGTGATGGCGTGTAAAGCAGTTTTTGTTGCTATGCTGCTTGCGGAACCTATGCTGATGATTAGCACATAGAAGGTGTTCGATCATGCTGGGAAGGAGCAGTACCTCAAACGTCTTTCCTACTGGCGAAAGCAAGGATATCGGCCTGTACGATTCTCCTTTGCCTGGCCGCTACTGAAGCCATCTCTATCCATTTTCCAGGCATCGGGAACTTGTTGGCTGGCTAACGACAGATTGAGCAATGCCACGACTGCCGGTTCAATGTACCGGATTGACCGGAAACAAACAACCTTCGGCTAGGGGCTGTTACCTCAACAATATGTGTTTTTTGTTTGTCCATTCGCCTTCAGCATTGTCGTGTGAGTATGAAACTTCAACGCAGCCTTCTCAACGGCAATGGGCACCGCGGCCCTTAACTACCCTCATTGCTGTAACTTCACTTGATATTGCAAGGTTCCTTAGATTTGATTGCAGTGGACTTCTTGCAAAAATCAAGGAGATAATGGATGTTATCAGTCGGAGCATCATCTTGCCCACAGCGGTCCGGGAAACCAAGTCAAATGGCACCTGCACAAGAGTATCGCGTCGTATTAAATCTCTTCGAGCCAAGGAGCTTCCACCACAATTTACCTTCGATTATGATATAAATGGGTGGGCCGCCGTGGTATGATGGAAGTGTGTACGACTACGATGACAGTTAACCCGATTAAAACGTCTAACAGTTTTTAGCGGCGGGTTTTGCACCTCAAAAATGCCAGCGACTTTACGAGCCAGAGATTGATCTCTAGCCCATGTAAAAACTGCCCTATAAAATGCATATGCCGTTCAAAGCCAGCGTTTAACACCAGGTCCTGCGTAGTAAGTATAAGAATTATATCGTGCACTGCTCACTGATTGCAGAGAAGTTCCCCTTGTTTCTTAATGGGATGTTGTAGGACTTAAGTAAGCAAATGTGCTCGACGAAAATCTATAGCTGGATAAACCCGGAGTCGAGTCACAGTCCTGGACATGTCGTCAGTTACCTTCATAGTTCCCGCAGCTGTGAAAATCGTCTGGGTAGTTCTGCTACTGAGGCCGGGCAAGGACACCGGCATATGCCATTAGTAGAGGCCGATTTCATTGCTGCCGCCAGTAGCAAAGATTACTCCTTTCTGGTGTCAGAGAGTTTTTTCCAGTTGGTGACTAATTTTAAGGGCTCTGAAAGCAAAACAGCACCACTACAGCCTTTTACGCCATCTCCACACATATCAGATGACTACTTTACCAGAACAGGGCGTCTGATAGGACAGCGTTAGTGGCAATTAACCTTTCAGTTACATTGGATATGGCCAGCTAAGTCATGCTGTTCGAGGAATTTGAGGAAATTTTCTTTCAACCCAGATCAATGCGTTGGGTTTCCTTGCTTAAGTTCCAGTAGAAAGGGTATCTCATAGTCAGTCGCGACCCAACGGAGGGGTATAGGGTATTTTATAATCATTCATGCCAACGGTGAGCCATTTCTTTTTGTTTGGAACTGTGGTTAGGCATACGATAAAAGTTGGGCTTCCCACATCTTATATCAAGATGAAAAATGTTTCCCACCCCCCGCCAAGAGGTAGTGCTTGGAAATCTTTAGAGCCACTTTTTAACCAAAATTAAACACCCTCAAGCCCCTGTTCATTTCTACTTTGTATACCCAAACCCAATTGATGTGTGGCAAATCGTTCCTTTTCAAACAACATTGAGTTCACAGCAGGTTTCGGGCTCAAGAAACGACAAAGGGCAAACATCATCTAGAACCACCGCCAAGCGGTGCAACAACGCAGCTTCTAAGCAGATAATGGCATTAATGTGATTTTACCTTAAAGCGTATTTTTTTTATATACCAAAACAAAAAGGAAACAAGCGAATTTGAACACTGGCATTAATATTTGAGAGAGTCTATGTATTTGCCTTCGCTATGGCTTAAGAAGGCAAACGAGTTCATATCAGCCTTTAAATATTTATGGGAATTTTTAAATGCAACACTCCAAGCGACTAGGACATGTGTTAGTATCCTACGGATAGAAGCAGCTTTTAACACACACAAACACATTAGTGAGTGTGAGTTAATGAGTTTGTGTTTGTGTCTTCGTATTTGTTCCATTTCCGGTGAATGTGAGGACGCACTCAACATTAATTATTATATTTTATGTTTTTAATTATAAGTACTCGCATCTCATTTAGCACCCGAAAAATCTTAACGTAAACACAATAAACACATGGCACAAGTGTGGTGCGGAATGTTGGCCATACATCAAGTGGAGGCACCTAAAAATAAGCACTACTTATGTGACAATCTTCAAGAAGGCTCGAAGGACTTTCAGATGATCTACAATCCAAAAATCAAAAATAAATGGTAAATATAATCCTCTAACCTCTTCCTTACTAGGTAATATTATTGGATACCCGCCGCTGATAATTATTAAATGTTCTTACCCGTGTTGAACCTAGATTTACTGCCATGATAATCGTGAACACCCCCAGCACACCAACGAGGCCCACAATTAAAACGAGAGATTTATCTTTTAGTCATGTTTTTAAATTTATGACTTCTTTTTGATTCAGTGAGTTTGAGTAAGTACAATAACTCTAGCGTTCACAGCTGACTGATTTGAGAGAAGAATTAAGTAATTAAACTAGCATACAAATTATGAGTTGTATCCTAGTCCAGAGTGCTAAATATTTTTTTCTATAGATTATATATATATATACTGATTTTAATGCTTTTTTATAAAAGTTTTAGAAAAGCTTATTTCCTTTCATTTGAGACTACTCTTGATCAAATCGGTAATAGCGTTTGGGAGTTATAATCCAAAAAGCTGAGACATCTGATAATAAAACGTAAAAAAAAATCTAAAAATTCTATTTTAAAAACTAATCAGAGGACTAATTAAAACTAGTTTGAATTTATTTTCGTGTTTAGGAGGCCAGAGTCTATAGGAAAAAATATTTAAAACTGTGGACCAAAATGGCTGTAAAATATTGTTATTAAACAACTCTGGTGAAATTAGTTCTATTCGGCCCATAATTTTAAATAGCCCCCATACAAATGTTCATTTAGATTTGAGTTCCTGCTGCACTAAGACCATTAACATTGCTCAATTTCGGATGGCACGTTAAAAGTGGGCGTTATTGCTATAACCCCCCATTCAAAAAACCCATTCGACATGAGCACTAGCCACCCCACATTTTACTTGCTGAAATGTGAAGTGATCTGTCATCGTTACTGTTACAATCGAGTCCGGTGAAATTGGACTATATGTGAGGCGCAAAATAGAAAGGGACCTAAGGTTAAAAACCAGTTCTGTTGTGGAGAGCCATTTTAAAGATTAGGTCCCTTTCTATTTGCGCTTAGAATAGTCGACTTCACTTTCATAAAACGCGCATATCTCTGGGAGTGAACATTTTTGGGGCATGGGATCTCATTCGATGCTCAGATGTCCACATCAAAAAAAGAAAATTGATTTTTTTTACCCTTAGGTCCCTTTCTATATGCGCTGTCACATATCGTTTTATGTTTTGCACTATCCACCATACAGGATATTACAAATTGAAATCCTGTCACTCCACAAGCTACACTTTGCTTCCTATCTTGCAAAAATTTGATTGAGTTCATTATGGCAGATCAAGTCTAATAAAATTGGACCATTTCGATCCAAGTCTATTAAATTTAACCTACATCGTCCACGTAAACATACGAGTATAGCCCCTGCTTCAGATTTGAAGTCCTGCCACTCTAGAAGTCACAATCTGATTAGAGGTGTATCATCTGGATCTTCCGAATTGATAGCTTTGAATACGACAAGCCTTCAATTGCTTCGTATCTTACTTAGAATTTGGTAGAATGCATTATGAGAGATCAGTCCTGATAAAATTGGACCATATCTGCCCACGTTTTCAAGTAAAACTTCTCAGTTTCAGACCACGCCCTTCTAGAAGCCACAAATTAAATTCGATCTATTTTCAATTTCGAATGTTACGTTAAAGGCGACCAGCATTATATAAGTTTTAAAGGTCCCATAAAAATGTCCTTCTCGATTTGAGGTTCTGCCACCATAGAAGTTACAAATTAAATCCGATATTTATCAAACTTGTTATAGCACGCTGCAGACAAGCTACGAGGGCGGTTCGGAAAGTTCTTAGCCTATCAATGAAAGAGAATAGTTAGTTTTTCAAAAATATTTTTATTTTTCAATATAATCTCCTGAAATTTCAATACACTTGGTCCAACGCTTATCTAGCAATTCTATCCCTTGATTAAAATAGTTTTCCTCAAGGTCTTCAAAATAGTGGTTTACAACTGTAATTGCATCTTCATTTGAGGTAAAACGCTTGCCACCAAGGAATTTTTTTAGATTTGGGAACAGGTAAAAGTCACTGGGTGCTAAATCAGGAGAATAAGGTGGGTGGTCAAGCAACTCGTACTTTAATTCGTTGATTTTAGCCATTGTTAAAACACTCTTGTGCGCTGTCTTGATGAAAAAATATTTTTTTGTGTTGTAAGCCAGGACGTTTTTCTCGAATTTGTACATTTAGTTGATCTAAAAGGTTGCAATAGTACTCTGAATTTATTGTTTTACCCTTTTGCAGATAGTCAATCAATAAAATACCTTTGATGTCCCAAAAAACCGTTGCCATAACCAGGAAGTGAAAGGCAAAAGCAATTCAATCGTTTTTGCCTTCCACTTCCTCCAGCTTCAGTCCATTGTTTGGATTGTTCTTTTGTCTCTGGAGTATAGTGGTGGATCCATGTCTCATCAACAGTTATGAAACGACGCTAAAAATCCACTTTATTTCGCTGAAAACATGCCAAACAAGCTTAAGAAATGTTCATTCTTATGCGTTTTTGGTCGACTGTTAACAAGTGCGGCACCCATCTTGCAGAAAGCTATTTCATCTGTAGTTCTTCATGCAAAATTAAATGGACTCGATCATTTGAGATGCCCATGAAATTAGCATTTCATGCACTTTGGCTACAATTTCTGCACTTTGGCTATAATTTCTGTTGTTGTTGCTGTTTTTGGACGTCCACTACGTGGTTTATCTTCAATGCTTGTACGACCACGTTTAAATTCAGCAACCCAATTTTTTACTGTTGCACATGAAGGAGCACTTACGCCTAACACATTCACCATATCATTATGAATTTCTTGTCCCGATAAACCTTTTTTATGTAAATATTTAATGACACCACGCATTTCTAATTTTTCCATTGTAAAAAAATCGTGGATGCGTCTTTTGTGAACACCTGTTTCTATATGAAGGAGTTGCCAGATCGAAACAAAATTTAACATGTGTTCATAGCAGAGATGGAAGTTTCCAAAACACTTAACTTTTTTCTGTTTATACCGCGCTTTTTGTGCTAGGCTAAGAAGTTTCCGAACCGCCCTCGTATTGAAAACTCCGGAAAATTCGAGCCATAACGCTCCATGTTAATATAGCCTCCATACTAAATGTCCCACCAGGTTTAATGTTCTCACAAATTTATACCGACTTTGCTTAAATTTTTCAAAGCGCGTTGCATGAGATCTCTTGCTAAGTCTGGTAAATTGATGGCCTATCTGTCCATGTAAACCCATAGCCTCTGCCAAAATCGACCGCTCCAGATTTGTGGTCCTGCTACTCTAGAAGTCTCAATCCGATTAGTGGTATTGTCGGTACCGTCTGATCGTCTTGTCTTAGAATTTAGTATTATAATATTTTACCTACACCACATGTCTCAAATATCTGCTTCAAAGCGATGAACTTTTACTTCTTGTAGGGTAAATGAGTTTAAAGATATGTATGTGTGAGTGTGTATGAAAGACATGTGTGTTTTTCAGGCACACACATACACTATATAAATTAAATTTTAGTGTTTTAGTCGTTATTCTACCATTTGAGTTGATGTTATTTATTCATATATAAATGTGCGCTTAATTAAATAATAGTTCATTTTATGCAGCACACTGTAAGGCAAAAAGGACATCCTGCAACACACATGCACACGCACACGGTACTAGTCTTATTGGCGGCAGTGGCATATGTGGCTGTAGCTGTACTCGCTGTACATTTGTGTGAGTACATTTTGTTACAAGAAATTGCTGCAGCAGTAGTGGAAGTGTGGTAAGTCATAAAGTAAAATTTACGAGCCCCCCTTCGTCTTAAGACATTGTTGTAACTGAATATGTGAGAGTATAGGGAAGGGTATGCTCTAGCCAGACTTTGTATATGTAACGCGCAACATAGAAAGGCACCTAAGGTTAAAAACCAGTTTTGTTCAGGAGAGCCATTTTAAAGATTAGGTCCCTTTCTATTTGCGCTTAAAACCGTCGACTTCACTTTCATAAAACGCGCATATCTCTGGGAGGGAACACTTTTGGGGCATGGATCGGTCTCATTCGATGCTTAGATGTTGTCCACATCAAACAAAGTGAAATGTTGATAAAAAGATTTGTTCAGGAGTGTCATTTTAAAGATTAGGTCCTTTCTATTTGCGCTTAAAATCGTCGATTTCACTTTCATAAAACGCGCATATCTCTGGGACGGAACACTTTTGGGCATGGGATCGGTCTCATTCGATGCTCAGATGTTGTCCACATCAAACAAAGAAAAAAAATGAAAATTGATTTTTTTTACCCTTAGGTCCCTTTCTCTATGCGCTGCCACATATGAGTAATACCACAACCACTGCCACTACTACACCCAGGTGTCATGCGTGCGTGTATGTGTAAGTGTGTGGAAGGTTTGATATATGAGTTATATTAAATTTTCATATGCCATGGGGGCGGGTGAATACTGAAGAATCCGCAAATGGGCTTAAAACCTATGAACACATTGTAGTGAATGCTTAGCTAGTAAACGTGAGTGAGTACATGTAGTTTGGCAAATACTTTATTAAATATGTTTCAGTTGGCATGTTGATGTTTCCAATGGCATGTTAAAGGTGTCGTAGGAAGAGGTGTTACAGTCTGGGATTGCAACATTGTAAGTCCTTGCGAAGTGCAATTAAATTGACTTAAACGAGTAGTAGGGGAATTTTATGTGAAATGACATGATTATTAAGACGAATATAAGCTATTCTAGAATGTTGAAACATTTTGGAAACGTTCTATTATATACAGGGTGGCTGATGAAAGCCGCTACCAAAAAAAATTAAAAACTTTATTTCTTTTAATGAGTTATTTATTTTTCAGATTCATTTTTGAAATGGATAACAGGGACACTGAAACAAGAATTTGGATTGTCCGCCGCTATCACGCACTGGAGTTCGTAGTTTCGGTTCAAAGAGATTATAGGAGCACGTTAGGCGGCAATCCTCCGAGCAAATGGACTATAATGAGACTTGCTAACAATTTTGCTGAGCATGGGACAGTCAACAGAAGAAATTACCATCGAAACCCTTCAGTTCGGATGGAGGAAACAATCTACAGCAGCGATGGTTTCCTCCATCCGAACTGAAGGGTTTCGATTTGCTGCTGCCATACAAAACAATCCAAGCAAGAGTTTCGACAAGAAGCTTATCTGCTCAAATGGGTATAAGCAGACAGTCATTGTAGTTAATTTTGCCCAAAGATTTATACTCATTCCCACGTACAACTCAAATGGAAGTCTACAAAGCAAAACCAATAAATTTCAGCTATATTCATTGCACCTCAAATCCGTAGTTATGAGAGATGAGAATTTAAGCAACAAGCTCAGTTCTGTTGTAAAACGCGCATGGAAGAGTTTTGTTGCACTATGTGATGACTTTCTTGGCAAACCACAGAAGCGACATCAATGACGCGATTGTTGATGAATTTTGAAATGGACTGCAACATGTCAATTAAAATTCATTTCTCCATTCGCATCTACTTATCAACTTCTTCCCAGAAAACCTGGGCCAGTTCAGTGATGATCAAGGCGAACACTTTCATCAAGAAATCGTTACAATGGTAAAAATTTGTGAAGGAAAAGATAAAATAAAAATGATGTTTTGCCTCCATTTACATTTAGACTTCTTCCCAGAAAACCTGGACCAGTTCAGTTCAGATGATCAAGGCGAACACTTTCATCAAGAAATCGTTACAATGGTTGTTGTTGTAGCGGCAACTGTGTGCCGGGGCCGAAGTATTGCTCTTCGGGTCAATCCGGTCCATAGAACCGGTCGTTACAATGGTAAAATTTTGTGGAGGAAAAGATAAAATAAAAATGATTTCCGAGTCTTGCTGGTCACTTAAGCGGGATACTGGTGATGTTCAATTAAAAAGAAAACGGTCAAACAAACATTTCTAAGTAGTATTGCCAATAATTGTATTTTTTCAACCAATTTTGTTTTAATAAAAGTTAAATAACTAACTCAATCAGTTTTAATGTTTTAATAAAAGTTGAATAACTCAATCAGTTTCTAACTGATTTTTAAAAATTGTATTCGTAAGAACACATTCTTTATTATTCAGTTTAGAAATTCAAAAAAATTCTGTGAATACGAGGGCGACCGCAAAACTAACTGGCCTGGCACATTTTCTGTTTTACTAGCAACTTTTTTGTTTTGTTTTTTAAAAGCAATCTTTTATAAGCCATCTGTCGAAATTTCCGAAATATTTAATGATGATTTTCTTTGTTACAGGCGATTGAAGTAAACAAGTTTTATAATTTTTGAAAAATGGAAAATAAAGAGTTTCGTGCGGTAATTAAACACTTTTATATAAAAGGTTATACGCCACAATTAATCAAAGATGAATTGGATTCTGTTCATGGTGATAATGCACCATCATACTCCACCGTGAAATCCTGGGTTCAACAATTTAAAATGGGTCGTTCAAGTACGGAAGATGAACAACGCTCTGGAAGACCGAAAACTGCTACTACTATTGAAAACATTAGAAAAATATTTAATGAAGTGACTAAAGATAGACGAATAAAGCTCAGAGAACTTGCTGATATTGTTAAAATACACGAAAAACAAGTTTGGAGTATTTTACATGATCGACTTCACATGGAAAAGCTATCCGCAAGATGGGTGCCGCGTTTGTTGACTTTGTGACCCCAAAAAATCGTCCGTTGGACCAATTTCGAGGAGCTTTTAGCGATTTATCAGCGTAATCCAATAAAGTTTTTGCGCTGATTCATAACTGTTGATGAAACATGGATCCATCACTACATCCCAGAATGCAAAGAACAGTCAAAACAATGGATAGAAGCTGGTAAAAGAGGTTCCAAGAAGGCGAAAACTGTTAAGTCAGCAGGAAAAGTAATGGCTACAGTATTTTGGAATGCAAGGGGTATAATATTTATTGATTATCTTGAGAAAGGAAAAACTATAAATAGTGAATATTATTGTGCATTATTATATCGGTGGAGTAAAGAAATCAAGATAAAACGACCGCATTTAGAAAAAAAATAAGTTATTTTTCATTAAGATAATGCTCCTTCACACACTGCATTTTTAGCTCAACAACAACTGGCCGAATTACGATTTGAAATTGCTCCGCATCCACCATATAGTCCAGATTTAGCTCCTTCTGATTATTTCTTGTTTCCAAATTTAAAAAAAGAAATTCTCGGTGGCAAAACATTTTCGTCCAATAGCGAGGTTATTGCTGAAACTGAGGCATATTTTGAAGGTCTTGAAAAATCTTATTTTTCGGATGGAATTAAAAAACTTGTATTGAGTTGGAAGAAGATTATGTTGAAAAATAAATAATAATAATTCCAAAAAAACGCTTCTTTTTATGTTAGGCCAGTTACTTTTGCGGTCGCCCTCGTAAACGCATCCCAAGTTAAAAAAAATTACAAAATTTTTAAAAACAAAAAATGAGTTTACAGGAAAAATACATAGATTTTTTTCAGTGTTATTTTCGAAAAGCTTGAAATCGGTAGATATTCAACCAAGTTACTGGCATATAAGTGCGTAAGATCCGAAAACCCGGGTTTTTACCCCTAAATCCAGATTTTGGAAGTGTTTGGGAAATTTCAAAACCGGTTTCTTGTTGTACTCAGCAAGATCTACAAGAAAAATTATATCACTTCCCAGGTATTTTGACATTATTCCTTTTTTGTTACACGGTGTTATTAGACTTTTTGGTCACAGCCAAACAAATCAATCGACATAGTAAGAAACGATTGAATCCTTAAAATCTCTTATATAAACACTAGAATTAAGCTTGCTGAAAAAGTGTCCTAAGGGTTTGCTTAAAATTGAGGGACTTTCAGAGCCAAACACATCAATCGACATAGCCAGAAACAAGCGAATCCTTAAAATCCTTTAGTCAAACACTAGAAATAAACTTGCTGAAAAAGAGTTTAAAAGGTTCGAGTAAAATTATTGGACTTTCATAGCCGAAGAAATCAAATGCCAAAAACAAGGGAATCCTTACAATAATTAATCCAAACACTAGAACTAAGCGTGTTTGAAAAATGTCCTTAAGGTTTGAGTAAAATTAAAGGACTTTAACAGCCAAACAAATCAATCGACATAAACAGAAGCAAGCGAATCCTTGAAATCCTTACTACGAGTATGTATTGAAGAACAATAAAAAACAAACATTTTCTTTACCATTAAGACTACAACAAATTGCAAGTTTGGTTTGTGCTGCTTCAGTAATTCCCCAAATTATCCTTCCACTTCTGTGGCAGCATCAGGTCATTGTTTATGCAAACATGCAAAAGCCACACCATCATCATCATCAGCGCCATCATCTGCAATAGCGCCTCAGCCAAGGATATTGCTGCGTGACTTTTGTTGATTGCAAACGCCAAAGGCACAGGGAGAGGGTACAATTGGGAAGACATTTCGTGGCAGCATTGCCAGCATAGCTCGCCACAACGAATACATGGACAGAAGCCCAAGAAGAGGAGTTAAATATCAACATGGCCATGGTGACCAGCAATTTGGTGTTGCATATAGCGATATTGTGCAACAAGGACTGCCATCAAGCTGCTAGGGATATGCCATGGCCTTAAGTGAGAGGGTTCTTTTGGTTGGAGAAATTCACAAAAACTATGCGGTTCAGACAGAAATGCCACAACAATCATGAAACAAATTCGATGCCATTGGAGGGAGCAATGGTTGTTGATGACAACTTCTTTCACTCTGTTTCTTTCTTTTTGCTAGCAATTTTTCACCGGGTCTTTGCTATATTGGGAAAGGACAGGACATCGACATGTTTGTTGCCCTCTTGTTTTCGGAGAATTTTAGCTTTTTTGACATTTGCCTTTTGTTGTACTTTGTCCAACCATCATCCATGTGGTCAAAGGATTGTTTATTGCGCTCAAAAAATATTTGCGATTTCCCGCGTTAACATCTATTTCCATTTTTGAATATTCTTGTAAGGCTTATTCGAGTCACCATGATCTCTTAAATCCCCTTCATACTGTCTGTGTGTTTTTTTATTTTTCTTTTGGTCTTGTAAATACAACCGAAACACCGTTTTCCCCCTCCGGCCAGCAGCACAAGCTTCACAGAAATTCCCCAATTTGGAAATTGTATTAGAGCAGAATAATTCCACAAATACGTACTACTGCTGATTGTTGTTTGTAATCAAGTCTTATTTGGATAAATTTCAACATGAAAATTCGTTGCTGATATTTCCAAGTCCCCGAGGGGAGTCATCGAGACAACAACAAAGGCAATGTCATCAATGGTTTATTGTATAATATTTGGCGTAAATAAAATTCCACAGTTCTTACATAGCATGAAGTGCAGGATATGCACACATTTGTCCCATAAAGGTTGAATGAAATTTCAAAACTTATGCAAGTCAGAGCGTTCGAGCACGGTGGGTAGGTGTAAAACAAATAACGAAATGTTGGTGCATGATATAAAAGTAAAGATTTGATCAGTCCTAGCATTAAAGACAATTGACAATGGGCTCACTAGGATGAAGCTCATGTCAAACGGGTTTCACAAGGTACAAGCAGGTGATAACATTGAATAATGCAAGTTTCGAGTTAGACATCAAATCCTCGCCTATGCCATCGATCTAAGATCACTGTAATGGCACCAGAACGGCGCATTCGAATTTTAATATTTTCCATAAATATCGCTTATAGATCGGCCAGTGTTTTAGCGAAGCCTAGGGTTATTATGTCTTTGAGACTTTCGGTTGTTTATAGCAAGAAAACTCCTCAGAATGATATATAGAGAAGCTTTAGTCAGCTGCCTCAGTGACCAGTTCACATTGCCTCTGCGCGAGATTGCCACGCCCTCGTATTGCTCGCACGTTAAATTGTTGTGTCACCAGCGGTGTATCGCGTAGCTCTGTTCGGTTTAAATAAAAATATAATTCACTTCAATTTCATTCCATAGCAGTGGTCTCCGTTGATTGCAAAGATACCAAGCCATCAGCGGTTTCGTAGAAGTGGTAAAACGCTGATAAAGTTGAAAAAATGGAGCGCTGACGAAGTTCTTTAAAAAGAAGGTGGAAGCATGTGACGCTTAAAAAATAAAGTCAGAGTTGGTGAGGCCGTCTATTCGAATTCGTCTTGTATTTTTTCTCTTTACTTATTCCACTTGGTAACTGAGGGCCTCTGCGTCATCCAAAGTTTTGTCTTGCTGTTGCCATTCCCGCAAAACTGTCCTTCGCCAGGTATTTCAAATCAAAATATGTTAGAGCTTAAGTAGGAAAGGTTATAAGTCGCCCATAACATACTGTAATTAATAAATCTGCTTAGTTTAATAATGAGCGGATTTAATTTATAGCTTCTCCCAATACGAATTAAGGCGGCTGCACCATCCAGATCTGAATTGGGCCAGAACCAGGACGTCTGCCGAACAAAACGTCTTCTCATCTGGTGAAATCTCCAGAGGATGTTCTGAATATTGCTGCTGCGACTTCATCAGCGTGAATGTCGTTCAGACCTTGCCGATGATCTTAAGGCCCTCTCTTCTATAGCTGGATTTCTCTCACTAGATCATGAAGATTGTACCTGATCGGCCTGGGCGGAAGCATCCTGTCACTGAGATTATGGTTGGGAACACTACTGCGAAGACTCCCGAGCAAAAACTGCTTAGACAACAAGAAATTGAGTCTTCGCACGTTAAGGACCTTCGTCTCCTCATTTAGATGGTCCTCAGAGGGCACAAGAAGACACCCTGTTGATGTTCTCAGGGCGGCATTCTGGCTAGTCTGCATTTTCTTTCACAGCGTCGTACTCACGTTCGCCAACCACGCCGGTGCTGAATAGGTTACTAAAGACCGACCTATGGCTTTCTTTGTAAGAGGTCCACAAGATTTCTTTGTCAGCTTCGCGAGTACTGCAGGCAAGTGACTTAAGAACCTTGTTTCTACTGTTGAGCTTATCGTAAATACCTTTAGCATGTGCAGAGGATCGATAAGGCTGTCCAATTTGTACTCAAGGATTTGGGGTAGTTGGCAACGGGATGTTGACGTCATCGACTTTTACATTAAATAACAACCGCAATTCTGTTATGCAGTTAACAGTGCGTCTGATGATTTGAAGAAGCGTGAGTCTAGTAAAACTTGATATTCTCGCATAAGTCATTCACTTAAGGTTCAGAAGCCAGAATTATACAATCATCGGCGTACGACAGAATTTCAAAGCCGCCTGGTTCTGCAGGAATTTTGGAGAGCTAGAGGTTAAACAGTCCCGAGATATCATTTCACCCTTGAGAAATCCCTGATTAACGTCTTTGGTGTGCTGCCGATAGTTAAGGTTCCAGCTAACATTCCATCACACCTGAGACCAAGGGCATAATGGCCCTGTTCCGTTGTCAGACTAGGTACGAATAGAATCGATTCAACAAATTTCAGCTGTTGGTCCTATTCTACAAGTATACAAGTACAGTCGATATTGTTGTTGGAAGCTGTGCCTAAAGTAATCTAACGAATACGAAAAAATAATATTGAGCATGGTTTCACAATATATATTCACGAATAGAATATCTTTAACAACCTCTTGAAAGGTGATGTAGGTGTGATTTTCCGTCTTAGATTTACCCTATTCTTCGCAAATTAATTAATTGGGTGGACCACTTTACCGTCTTCAAATTGGTAGATAAAATATGAACTTCTTTGCTTGATCTCAATGACGCTTCTTTCAAACAGACTCAAACTCTTCTATTTAGGAGAAGGAACCTTCGGAAGAACTCTTGAGCCACGAATGTTTCCGAATGCTGCTGTGCATCACTATTCCCACTGTCGGCTGTTGTTTACACTATTCGCAATTAATATCCCAAATTGCAATGCAGTCAATAACTATTGTCACACAAGAAGAACAATTACAGAGGCATACATACACAAATTGGGGGGAAATTCCACAAAATCAACATACCGGATTATATTAAGTTGAGATAGATCAAACCAACCCCCTTTTAAGATGGCCTGTAAAGCGGATATATGTCAGTTTCTACTGAGATACAATTATAACTTTAAGAATTAAATAAACGACAAGTATTCAACGAAGAAATCTTTGCAAACCATGGTGGCGTATGATTATTATTCACACGCGATTACTATTGATTACTCATACGCCACCCCTTACCGCCAACTAAACTCAGTGAATTTAAAGCATACGTAAACCACAGAAGGATCGCTCTCATCTGTCACCGGAATAACTAAAAACCTTATTTACATATTTATTATAATCTGGCCACAAAATTTAATAATTTGTTATCATAAATTTTATTTGAATATGCCGGCAAAAACTCGTGTTTGCGTGTGTGTGTGTGTGTTTAAGTATAAATACATAAATAAATATTGTCATTTTTGTGATTTATTTCATTTATTAAAGGAAATTGCCACACAAAAACCAACCTATAATAATATTCAATCATAAAAGTTAATAACAAAAATAAATACAATAAAAGTTAATATAATCATAAAGACGGCAAAGAAAACAATTTGTGATTTGTATGCACGTTTGTTATTGTTTTTTTATATTTTTTTTGCGGGTCTCTCGAAAAATGTTGTCATAAATCATTGGGAAATGTCAACGTACGTGGGTTGTGCGTACGTCCCCCCTTTTTTGAGGAAGTAAGAAGTGAGACAAGTTTTGCTATTGCAAATAAAAAAAGAATAAAATAAAAAAAAAATATTGATGGATGATGCCGATGGCGCTGATTGAGAAAGGCTGGTGCAGGAGACTAATGATGGTGCTGTCGCCATAAACATGAAATACAACTTAAGGTGTTTGCGTAGCAGGGACTGTCTTTAAGTACATATTTTTAACCGGCAAATTCTTTAATTCTTTAACTGAAATGCACAACACGTAAAAGTCTGACCTCTTAATTACAAAAGCTATGCTGTTGGCCCTAAAGGTTTCCTTAAAATAAAAGTAGTTAGGAACCATGGCTCACTGTTCTCTATAAAAAAAACCCATACTAGTTGCTCCTTCTAGTGGCTCGTCTTTTAATCCTACGTTATTTTGACATGTGCAGCTCTTTTCTGTAATAAATCTTAACAGAAAGTCAGTTCGTGGAACGGAATGCAGCTTTTGACGATTAAAGGACGTTAGGAAACTTTTTGCGAAGTCAAACAGAGCGAAGCTTAAGCCAAAATGGGGTACCCGCTGTCAATTATGTAAACAAGTTTTGCAAACTGAACGTGATATAGGCCATGCTAGAGGACAACACTCATGTTTAATGTTGTAGCTAACAAAATGCCTATAACTCCGTCCGTGGTGGCCCTCCATTCTGTCGTGTGCTGCTGACTCTGCAGAACTGATTTCTAGGTTCGGAACCGTGAGGACTTGAACCGGGTGTATCCGCAGGGAATCGAAAATGAACTAAGTGAGCTACACTATTTGCCAAAGTCAAATAGTGCAAAGGTTTCCCCGAAATAAGGTACCCACTAAGCTTTCCGTATGCAAGTTCTGCAAACTGAACGTTATACAGGCCATGTCAGAGGACAACACTCATGTTTCTTATTGTAGCTAAAAAAAAACTTATAACTGTCCGTCTATTCTGTCGTGCGACGCTAGACCTGCAGAGCTGGTTTCTAGGTTTGGGTCAGTGAGGACTTGAAACGGATGAATCCACAGGGAAACGGAAATAAACTGAGTGAGCTACGCTGGGTACCTAAACAGATGTAGTGTAAAGTGGGGTCACTGCCGACCTGGGCACATGTGTGTAACACACTGCCGCCAACTCGGGTCTAGTACAAATTAAGGCGACTACACCAGCCGGAGCAGAAATGCACCAATACCACTCTAGTTTGTTGGCGTAGTCTCTCCTGTTCTGGGACTACTTCTGTGGGGATGTTCTCAAAGTACGGCTTTGACTAGGAATTTGTAGAGAGTGTCTGCGATTCTTTCAGAGTGCATTCCGGTCAGACCTGCCTTATTGGTCGTTTAATCAAGACTGAAACTTCACAGACTAAAGTCTACAACTTCACAGACTGAAGTCTGGGACTGCATTGGCTGAAATCTGAGACTTTATTGACTGAAGCCTCAGACTACAAGGCTTAATAGACTGAAGTCTGCGACTTAATAGGCTTAAGTTTGTGACTTCATCGACTGAATTCTGATACTTTATAGAGAGAAGTCTAAGACTTTAGTCTGAGACTTCATAGACAGAAGTCTGAAACTGCATAGGCAGAAATCGGTGACTTCTAAGACTGAAATCTGAGACATAAAAGACTGAAATTTGAAACCTCATAGACTGCAATCTTAAACTTCACAGACCAAAGTCTGAAACTTCATAGACTGAAGTTTAAGAAGAAGGAGTAAAGTCTAAGGCATCATAGACTACAATTCTTTGATTTCATATACTGAAGAATACGACTTCAGAGAGTATAGTCTGTTACTCCATAGACTGAACTCTGAAACTTTATAGAATGCAATCTGAGACTTCATAGACTGAAGCCTGAAGTCTGAGATATCATAGATTGAAGTCTGTGACTTCACAGACTGAAGTCTGAGATATCACAGACTGAAGTATAAAACTTCACGGCCAAAAAACTCAAACTTCATAGAATGCAGGCTGAAATTTAACGGAATAAAGTCAGAAACTTCATGGATTGAAGTCTTTGATTTCATAGACTTAAGTCTCTGACTTCATACCCTAAAGTCTCTGACTTCATGGACCAAAGTCAATGACTTCATAGACTAAAGTCTTTGACTTCATAGACTGAAGTCTGAGACTTCATGGACCGAAGTCTGAGACTTCATAGACTGAGGTTTGAGACTTCATAGACTGAAATCTAAGACTTCAAAAACTGAAATCTAAAACTTTATAGACTGAAATCTGACAATTCATAGACTAAAGTTTGAGACTGCATAGACTGAAGTCTGAGACTTAGCAACCTGAGGTCTGAGACTTCATAGACTGAAGTCTGAGACTTCATAGACTGAAGTCTGAGACTTCATAGACTGAAGTCTGAGACTTCATAGACTGAAGTCTGAGACTTCAAAGACTGAAATCTAAAACTTTATAAACTGAAATCTGAGAATTCATAGACTAAAGTCCGAGACTGCATAGACTGAAGTCTGAGACTTAGCAACCTGAAGTCTGAAACTTCACAATCTGAAGCCTGAGACTATACAACCTTTATAGACTGAAGTCTGAACCTTCATAGACTGAAGTCTGAGACTTCATATATGAAGTCTGAGACTTCATAGACTGAAGTCTGAGACTTCACAGACTGAAGTCTGAGACTTCATAGACTGAAATCTGAGACTTCACAGACTGAATAAATATATTTAGTTGCAATACTTCATACGCTTAAGTTCGGGACCTCATAGGCTGAAGCTTTAGACTTTATAGACAGAACTTCATGACTACACAGAGCTATTCCAAAAGTTTTAAGTCAGTGAAAGCTGAGAATTAAAAGCAAGGCTGTGCCTTAATAGACTGAGCTATGAGAATTAATAGACCGATAGTTCGTAGATAGTTTAAAGAACGAAGGACTTTATACAGTGAAAACAAAAACTGGGACTACACATAATTCTGATACTTCATAGAATAAATGCATAGATAACAGTCGAACTAGCAGACTTGGTAGGCTAAAGCTTGAGACTCATGGAGTGACGCCGAAAATTTAAATTCGCAGAATTCTAAGCCGTTAGGGCCTAAAAAGATAGAAAGCCTGAGCATTTTCCAAAGCTTTGGCGTGTGTGAAAAAATATTGAAATACTTGTATTAATGGATTGACACACATAGAGTACCTGCACTGCCGTAAAGCAACAAAGTCAAGGAAACTTTGTCAAAATGTAAAGGTTTTGGGGAATTGGGAAAAGGCTCAGACCATTGTGGACAAAAGTTTATCACTTAAAAAGGTAAGTCGATGATATTGTGGAATGAAATCTAGGAGTCTGTAAAGAGTGATCTTTCTAGATATATTTCAAATTAACCGTAACAAAACATTACAGACTTAAAATTGAATTTTCATAAAAAGAAGAGTGAAGACGAGAAAAAGGCTGAGCCTTTCTATCTGCTCGGGCCTTAAGAGTCGGAAGGTTCGGGCCATTGTGGACAAAAGTTCATCACTTAAAAGGGTAAGTAAGTAATCGTGGAATGAAGCAAAAAATTTGATAGACTAAGTTTAGAGAACTCATTGTTTGAGATTCTATAGACAGAAGTCGGTTATATGACACAAAGAAGTAGGAGAGATTGTAGATATAGTCTCTGTATTCAAATTGATATCTGTGATTTCATAGTTCAAACGGTTTTAAAAGTATTAAACAGCATTTTCTAGTACTTTTGTTTTATAAGAGGAGATTTTGTTTTTTTAGATATTCTCTTTGTGATAAGAACACAGTGTGTAGTTGTTTCGCTTTTATAGCCTTTTGATGCGATGTATCCAGAGTATTTCAGCATTTTTTTCCATATTCAAAGCCATTATAAACAATGGGGACAATTTAAAAATTCACATCTCTGTTTATTTCGAGACCAAACTGGCAATGTCAACAGCATGCAATGGTTTTTTGTACTCCTACGCCGAGGATAGCAAAGTGGTGTGGTCAAACACAAAAGGATATAAAACGACTTACAAGGACCCTACTATTAATTGTCGTCTAGTGGTTGGAACAACAGTAAGGGGTGAAGGGATGATAGAAAGTTTGATGAAATTTTACCCACTTTTTTGTCTTTTCTACCCTGACACAGGTATATGTACTCTCCCTATTTGGTAGGGTGTGCAAATAAAAATATTGTTATTTAATTCGGCATATCCATTGTTTGAGCATATGGGTGAATTTAATTAAATATATTTTTTTTTACAACTGACAATGCATAAAAATATCTGAAGTTTATTCACGTATAACAGATAACCGGCCCAACCATGCAAACATTCAGTTCACCTGGAACATAAACCGATCTCCAACCCACTACCCAGCAAAAACAAAACAAGCAGAACAATACAAAATATGGTGACATGAAAGAAAATAATCACAATGTCACCAAACACACACTTTTTTCTTAATTGTCCTCCAAGCTCGCTCTGCCTATGGTCGGAATGTGCCAACGAGGGATTTAAATCGAGTTTCCAGGGGTACGTACACCAAAAAAAAAAAAAACAGAGCCAACCACCAGCACCAACATGGCAGAGTTCATAACAATTGTACACATGGAGGCCGGAGTAATCAAGTGTATCATCATCCGCATCATCATCGTCATCATCATCATCATCGCCCCTATCAGAGAGTGGAGATTAAATTAAAAATAACAAACATATTTTTTTTGGATAAGCGAACTCATTCGCATTCGACATGATGCTGCATATTTTGTTGGAATGTGAAGATTTAATGGGGAAAATATATAGTCATCATTTGCATCAGAAATTGCAGAATTGTATTTTCATTTTTTTGTTTTGGTTGACTTCTTTGGCTGAAAATGAAAAATGCCAAAGGACCGCGGATATTTGCACAAAAGAATTTCTATGGAAAATCGAAGTTAAAAGGCACACCGAACATGGAATCAAGGAGCTTGAGAAAAATGATCTTTACACACCACCAAGACTTCAAAGACTCAATTGTAAGAATTCCCAGGCTGAAGTCTGAGGCTTCATACGCAGAAGTGTGCGGCTTTATAGACTAAAATCAGCGACATCTGAAGCCTGTGGCTTCATTGACTGTTTAAGACTTCAAAGATTGAAGTTTAAGAATTCACAGACTAAAGTCTGAGACTATGAATTCACAGGCTGCAGTCTGCAGTCTTCATAGACTGAAGGCTAAGACTTCGTAGACTGAATTCAAAGACTTTGTAGACTGAAGTCCAGAACTTCATACACTGAAGTATGAGACATTCATAGACTTCATCTCTGACTAAAGTCAGAGATTTCATAGACTAAAGTCAGAGAATTTATAAATTAAAGTCTGAGACATCACAGTCTGAAGTCCCACAGGCTGAAGACGGAGACTTCATAAACTCAAATCTGAGACTTAATAGACTGAAGTCTGAGACTTCATAGACTGAAGTCTGAGACTTAATAGACTGAAGTCTGAGACTTCATAGACTGAAGTCTGAGACTTCATAGACTGAAGTCTGAGACTTCATAGACTGAAGTCTGAGACTTCATAGACTGAAGTCTGATACTTCATAGACTAAAGTCTGAGACTTCATAGACTGAAGTCTGAGACTTCATAGACTGAAGTCTGAGACTTCATAGACTAAAGTCTGAGACTTCATAGACTGAAGTCTGAGACTTCATAGACTGAAGTCTGAGACTTCATAGACTGAAGTCTGAGACTTCATAGACTGAAGTCTGAGACTTCATAGACTGAAGTCTGAGACTTCATAGTCTGAGACTTCATAGATTGAAGTCTGAGACTTCATAGACTCAAGTCTGAGACTTCATAGACTGAAGTCTGAGGCTTCATAGACTGAAGTCAGAGACTTCATAGACTGAAGTCAGAGACTTCATAGACTGAAGTCTGAGACTTCATAGACTGAAGTCTGAGACTTCATAGACTGAAGTCTGAGACTTCATAGACTAAAGTCTGAGGCTTCATAGACTGAAGACTGCTTCTCCGTAAACTTAAGTTTGAGACTTCTTAGTTTGAAGCGTAACACTTCAGAGGCTAAAGTCTGAGACTCAACAGACTAAAGTCTGAGACTTCGCAGGCTGATGACTGAGACTTTACAGGCTGAAACCTGACACTTTATAGAAGCAAATCTAAGACTTCATAAGCTGAACTGTAAGAATTCGTAGACTGAAATCCACACTTCATAAACTGAAGTCAGAGACTTCAAAGACTGCAGCCAGAGAGTTTATAGACTGAAGTCAGAGACTTTTATACTGAAGTCATAAACTTCACAGACGAAAGTCTGAGATTTCACAGGCTGAAGTCTCGAAACTCACAGGCTGAAGTCTGAAATGTGACACGCAACAGGTTTATTATGTGACTTCCAAAGCAATAGGAACTCAAATCGGAAGGAACCTTTGTGTGGGAGCTATTCGAAAACTAAAACCGATACGAGGGTTGCTATTTATGTTTCGGGTCCTGACAATACTAGTGTTCCCAAATGCAAACTGGAACTTGTATTGGAAACATTGACATTTTTTAACATAACTTCACTCAGAACGTTTTGTCATTTGAGGGCGAACGGTTTTGTTTAAAGTGTGTTGAAAAATTTATCTCATTCAAAATATGAAATTATCCCCTGAACTTTGTCGTTTGAAGATTTTTTACGATTTTCGGCGTGGGCTATCGAGACAAGAGTAATTAAATCAACTTGTGTCCACTTTTGGCGATGAAGCACCATCAAACCCACTGTTAAACGCTGGTACCAAGAGTTCAGTCTCGGACGCCGTTTGCTCCAGGATGGATTTCGTGAAGGACGTCCAACTTCGGTCACTTTGCCAGAAACCACCTTCGTCCTTCGTCTCCTTAATTTATTCGTTCCAAGAAGACAAAAGGAGACACCAGCTTTTGATGTTCTCAGGGAGGCATTGTGGCAAGTCTGAATTTTCTTACACTGCGCCAAACTCAGGTTCGCCGACCACACCGGCGGTGCTTAGTTCGCTGCAGGCCGACCTATCGCTTTGTAAGAGATCAACAAGGTTTCTTTGTCGACTAGTACTAACGGCTAGTGACTTGAAGTCCTTGCTCCTAATTTTAAAATTATCGCGTATAGCTCTAGTTTGTGCAGAGGATCGAAAAAAGCTGTTGAAGGTGACGCGAAGGATTTTGGGGTATTTTGTAGTCGGGATGTTGACGTCATGGACTCTCACATTAGGAGACAACCGCACCTCAGCGGTCCATGCAGTAAACAGTGTGGCTGATGATTTGGAGGCAAATATTTTTATATTCCCCGCAGTGGAAAAGCGTGCTAAGTCAGTGAGGTAGCAGTTGATTTTCTCGCATATGTCAACCACTTTAGGTCCTGATGCCAGAATTTTTCAATCATCAGCGTAAGACACAGTTTAAAAGCCATCTGTTGGTGCAGTGATTTTAAAAAGGTAGAGTTTAAACAGTGCCTGCGATATCGTCCCGCACATGCAGTCGTTAGGCTTTCTGCTATTTAAGGCTTTATAAGCAGCATCCTACTTATTTGCCGAACCAAAAATTCTTTGAAATGTGTTGAGTTGTTAATTTTCCTTTTTTGCTTTCCCTCCACAGCTATGTTTTACTCTATCCAGCTCATCATAATTAGCATCTTGTGAAATTTCAATTATCTCTGCCTCATAATTGGCTTCATAAACCACACAAAAGAAAATAATAAAGCAACCAACAGCAATAATATTTTAATAACTTAGTTAGTTAACATGAAAATAGTTAAGAAATATTTTAAATATAAGACGATGACCAAGAATGAACAGCATTTTCAGTGCAAATCCTTTTAGAGTCGCATAAAGCGCAAAGGATATTATTCATTATTCTCATGGTTGCCGGCTGTGCTGCTCATTTTGACGACCATGACGGTGGCGATGTCTATGGGGAAGCTATCTCTGATGATGACGGCAATTGTTGGATGGCACAAAATTTAAAGATAAAAAGGAAACAACAGCTTTTAATTGATAGTATTTGCATAAGAACTGTTCGAGGCGAATAAAACGATGAAACAGTCGTAGATGAAGAAGTAAGATATGAAGCTCAATATTAATAAGCGAAATTAGTACATTTGTTCGAGAGAAATTGCAGCAGCAGATTGCGGCAAATGGAAATTGTAATAAAGGGCCAAAAACGTTATAAGCGAAAAACGCCAGAAGTTCCTGTTTAGCGCTAAGGATGTTAAAAGTTGCTGTAAGGCATAGAAGGATGATTAAATATGAACAGAGAAGGAGAAGAAAATAAGGACAAATTGCTGTTCTTATAATTGAGAAGAAAATGACAAATCGCTTACAAAAAACTGACAAAGTCAGAAGACTGAAGTTTTAAGCCTATAAAATCGTGGACTTCAGTACATGAAGTCTTGGACTTCAGTACATGAAGTCTTGGACTTCAGTACATGAAGTCTTGGACTTCGGTACATGAAGTCTTGGACTTCAGTACATGAAGTCTTGGACTTCAGTACATGAAGTCTTGGACTTCAGTACATGAAGTCTTGGACTTCGGTACATGAAGTCTTGGACTTCAGTACATGAAGTCTTGGACTTCAGTACATGAAGTCTTGGACTTCAGGGTTCAGTGTGTTTAAAGTCCTGAAATCTCAACCTCAGTCTATGAAGTCTCTGAGTTCTGTCTATGAATGTCCTGAAATCACGAACCTCAGTCTATGAAGTCTCTGAATTCTGTCTATGAAATTTTGGACTTCAGCCTATTCTATCTTGGACTGAAGCCTATAAAGTCTTGGACTTCAGTCTATAAAGTGTCAGAATTCAGTCTGTGCAGTCTCATACATCATTCTGCGAAGGCTCAGACTTAATTCATCGAATGGCCTTAAGTTTAAGAAGCCACAGGCTTAAGTCTAAGAAGTAGCGGACTTTAGTCTGTAAAATCTCAAACTTTAATCCATGAAGTGTCAGACTCTGGTCTTTGAAGTCTGAGACTTTAGTCTATGAAGTCTCAGACTTTAGTCTATGAAGTCTCGGACTACATTCTCTGAAGTCTCAGACTTTAGTCTATGAAGTCTCAGACTTTAGTCTATGAAGTCTCGGACTACATTCTCTGAAGTCTCAGAGTTAAGTCTATTAAGCCACGGACTTCAGTCTATGAAGTCCTACATTTCAGTCTATGAAGTCTCAAACTTTATTCTACGGAATCTCAGACTCTCAGTCTATGCAGTCGCAGACTACGTTCTATGAAGTCTCAGACTTTAGTCTATTAAGTCTTTCCGTTTGTAACAATGCGAGGTATTGATCGGAGAGCCTATAAATTATCATTGATCGTCGTAAAATTCTAAGACGATCTAGCCATGTCCTTCCGTGGGGCCTTCCGAGCGTGTGTACGTCCGTCCGTCCGGCCTTACGTTCGTGTGTCCGTCCGTCCGTATGTTCGTGGAAAGCACGATATCGCTCAAACAAATTATTCTAGGATACTGCAATTTTGCATGATGATGGCTTTTGGTCAAAAACTTTTTATGGTTGTTAATGGGAAAAATCGCTTTAGAGGGGAAATGTTTCTCGCAAGGACCAAAAAACGGACTATTTTCTAGCGCTTTATTCGTTCGCCGAGATAGATGGCTAAGTTAATTTAGTTAACTTTACACGTATATACTGGAGTATCAAAAAATTAATATTACTCATACGTTATGTAGACTTTGTAATTAATATTACGTACACTGCCCTCCTAAGATAGAAAGTCACATCTCCTTTTTAGTAGTTTTGAGATATTTAGCTTTTTTGACTATGAAACATGCTGGCAGTGGTAGATGTGACCACTTCGCTTAATATTTTTTATTCATTCCCTTTGGAAGATGGGTCTATTTTGTTTAACACAAAAAACTCATTCAGGGTTCTTAATCTGCCGTTAACTCAATTTTGGAGTTTTGGCGCACTTTCTTTCTTAGAACGGCAGTACAATGTACGGCCGTCAATTTTATATAAAACTTGAGTTCTTTTAATTTTGAAAGAGCGAACACCTGCCCAAGATAATTTGATCCGGTTTGCTGTTGTTTGACAATTAATCGATCTTCATCTATTAATATGTGGTTTTAACAGTAACATGTTTAGAAAAAAAAATCTGAAAAGTATGTATTGCTAACTCTCACTTCATATAATATAGCTTGACCTTATGCAAAATATTTCCACTTGAATGACATATTTCACATGCACACCATTCATATATATATCAACTCTGGCAACATGAGCCTGTTCTTTTCAAACACTCTGACTAAATGTCCGTTCCCATACGCCTGCTTTATTATGTCCTCGTTAAACATCAACGAAATTGTTAAATTTTCGTTTAGACAATTTTATTTGACTTTATTATATTCAATTTAATAAAATTTATATTAGATAAAAAGCAAATTGACTTTGCCTTGTTGAAGATTATTTGTGTGGACAAATTTATGAGTTTAACGAGTTGGCAAGTCCGGCAAAACTGGTCATTTATTATATAAACTCCGTTGTTTAGGAACAGCTGTTGTATTTGATAACAACAGCTGAAGTGGGGTAGGGTGTTTTTGTTTCAGTCTAGACAGGCTGTGTAGTATTTGTCTTTGGTCATTAAACGGATTGCATATCAGATATGCTAGTGATTAAAAGATTTTTTGGGCCGTATGATTAATATTAATTTATTGTTTTAGGAGCGTATGATTAATAATAATATACTTTGTTATATGAGGCGTTTAAATTATTTACGTGTGATGCATTTCCAGGTTCCCTACTTAAAAAAAAAAAAAACACAGAAAATTCAAATTGACTGGGGAATGTTTATAATCATTTGAAAGAACATTCTTTGGCATTTATTGTTTGAAGATTATGTCTATCAAATGTTGGCCGCGGCTATGTCTCAGATGGTCTGTCCGTTGAGTCGAATTTTCAATGACTCGTTCGAGCATTTCGACTGGTAACTGGCGAATGACACTCGTGATAGTTTGCTCCAAGGCCTGAATCGAAGCGGGTTTGTCCGCATAAACTATAGACTTTACATATACCCACAGGAAAAAGTCTAACGCTGTGATATCACACGACCGACCCAAAACGTGAAATTATCTGTTCTTCGAAGTGTTCTCTCAATAACTCCATTGATTGATGCGATGTGTGGGATGTGGCGCTGCCTTGTTGAAATCAAATGACGCCGAGATCACGAGCTTCCATTTTTAGGCATCAAATAGTCGGATATCATGACATGGTCGCCATTGACGGTTACGTTCTCACCGGCATCATTTTTGAAGAAATATGGACCGACGATTTCACCGGCCCACAAACCAAACCGTGTTTTTTTCTGGATGAAGTAGCAGCTCTTGAACCTCTTCTGGTTCGTCCCAAATGCGGCAATTTTGCTTGTTTACACACCCATTGAGACAGAAATGGGCCTCATCGCTGAACAAAAATTGGTTCGAAAACGTCGGATTTTCTTGGAACTTTTCAAGAGACCATAGAGCGAAGCGATGTCGCTTCGGGACGTCGGGCGGCTTCAGTTCTTTCACAAGCTGTATTTTGTAAGCTTTCAATTAAAAATCTCGAGGTAAAATGCGCCAAGTCGTTCCATACGTCAGTCCGAGTTGCTGCGAACGTCGCCGAATCTACTCTCCACGGTCTTGGTGTACACTCTCAGCTAGGGCCGCTACATTTTCTTCACTGCGTGCAGGACGTGGTCTATTCGGTCAAATATTAGCCAATAATGAATTCTGGGTCTCAAGATGGCTGATGGTGTTCGAATAGTAGGTCAGTAGGCCGATAATGTTGACCATAAATTGAACGAATTGCACGAAACACATTCCTCACAGAACGTAAATTTTCGTAATAAAGTTGAACGATTTGTAAAAGTTGTTCAGGCGATGAAATGCCTAACAGTACTCAACAAAAATAGTATGACAGCATGACACGACTCACACGTGATCTGCCAAAAAAGGCTATTGAAAAAAGTATCTTTACTTGGATCACCCATTATAACTTAATTAAACTTGAATGTATACGTATCCCGGACCAGAACCTCATGTTTAATGCGGGCTTCGAACTGCTTATGCATTTTATTGTGACTGTTTAAGAACATTTGTTTAAAATTTGTTGTTGATTATAATCCACGGGAGCACAAGGCGACATCATTGTATGAAAGAACTTTCAAAAATAAATATTAAATAAACCTGCGTTCGGATTCGTGGTAAAACCGGCTACAATTTGGGTCCCTTCTGGCCTTTAGTCCAGCCTTAATCTTAGCCAAAAATTCCAACAAAAGCAATATTTGGATTCGTTGAAAATTTTGCTTTAATTTGAATACCCAATGTCTGTTGATTGCTAGATTTGACCTTACCGGCCAATGTTTGGCTTCCGAGAGCCGAAACGTCTACTTTCTACACCTTATTCAAGGTACTAAGTGCGTCTCGACTAGCATTGCCTTTTTAAATCATGGTTCGCCATTAATAAAAAGTTGAATTCATATGAGTAAATACTTAAAAAAGTGTGCTTTTCTCCGAGGTATTTCAGTCCCGTCAAGGAATACTTTTTCCCCCTAAGGCAGATTTGGCCTCTTAAAAATACCAGACATGTTATGACCATAAGTCTTTATTACGCAAAGTTTTAGGAACCTTTTTTAATTCAGTTGACTGCTATCGTTCTTTTAACAGACACAGGGACGAAAGGTCTTTCATATCGAGCCCTTACCGCGAAAAAGACATTAGCGTCACTCGCTTTTTAATGAAATTCGAAAGAAAATTGTACAACGCTCTTAAACTTTAACATTTAAATAAAATACTTATATTAACAAGGACAAAGCAAATTAAATTGTGATAAAATCCTACAGATGAATTAGACAAAAAACAAGAAAAAAAATACTGCTCCCGTAAAATTTTATTTTTGGTTCTTATATCTTTTTCGCAGTTAGGGCTCGATATGGTCGAACAGACATGGCAAGATCGTCTTAGAGTTTTACGACGATTAAAAAAACGGAATTGGTGGAAATGATATTGCGCGTTGAAGATTGCTCTACGCACAGTTCGAAGACTATACACAAAGGGTAATTCTCATTAATAAAAATGAGTCTCCCGTATAAGTCATTTGATTTGTGGCCGAAGTAATCGTTGCCAAAGACTGCTGAAGAAAAACCTTGGCGGGTTTAGAAACAGCTGTACAGTCTGCCTGGCAACCGTAGCAAATACATTTCACCAATTTCTTCTTTTTAAGTTGATTCTGAAAAAGAAACAACATAAAGGTCTCGAACCAGAATAAAAAACTGCTCAAGTCATAATAATGATAAAAGACCGAATAAATAACAAAAAAACGAAAAAACTATTAAAAAGGATTGGTACGCCCTAATGTGCAACGCATGTATGAGTATATGTACGCACAAAAAACATGCACACTTTGATTGTGCTTTTTGCATTTGTGGTTTTCAACGAAGACCCATGCGAAACGGAATTGGTGGAAATGATATTGCGCGTTGAAGATTGCTCTACGCACAGTTCGAAGACTATACACAAAGGGTAATTCTCATTAATAAAAATGAGTCTCCCGTATAAGTCATTTGATTTGTGGCCGAAGTAATCGTTGCCAAAGACTGCTGAAGAAAAACCTTGGCGGGTTTAGAAACAGCTGTACAGTCTGCCTGGCAACCGTAGCAAATACATTTCACCAATTTCTTCTTTTTAAGTTGATTCTGAAAAAGAAACAACATAAAGGTCTCGAACCAGAATAAAAAACTGCTCAAGTCATAATAATGATAAAAGACCGAATAAATAACAAAAAAACGAAAAAACTATTAAAAAGGATTGGTACGCCCTAATGTGCAACGCATGTATGAGTATATGTACGCACAAAAAACATGCACACTTTGATTGTGCTTTTTGCATTTGTGGTTTTCAACGAAGACCCATGCGAAACGGAATTGGTGGAAATGATATTGCGCGTTGAAGATTGCTCTACGCACAGTTCGAAGACTATACACAAAGGGTAATTCTCATTAATAAAAATGAGTCTCCCGTATAAGTCATTTGATTTGTGGCCGAAGTAATCGTTGCCAAAGACTGCTGAAGAAAAACCTTGGCGGGTTTAGAAACAGCTGTACAGTCTGCCTGGCAACCGTAGCAAATACATTTCACCAATTTCTTCTTTTTAAGTTGATTCTGAAAAAGAAACAACATAAAGGTCTCGAACCAGAATAAAAAACTGCTCAAGTCATAATAATGATAAAAGACCGAATAAATAACAAAAAAACGAAAAAACTATTAAAAAGGATTGGTACGCCCTAATGTGCAACGCATGTATGAGTATATGTACGCACAAAAAACATGCACACTTTGATTGTGCTTTTTGCATTTGTGGTTTTCAACGAAGACCCATGCGAAACGGAATTGGTGGAAATGATATTGCGCGTTGAAGATTGCTCTACGCACAGTTCGAAGACTATACACAAAGGGTAATTCTCATTAATAAAAATGAGTCTCCCGTATAAGTCATTTGATTTGTGGCCGAAGTAATCGTTGCCAAAGACTGCTGAAGAAAAACCTTGGCGGGTTTAGAAACAGCTGTACAGTCTGCCTGGCAACCGTAGCAAATACATTTCACCAATTTCTTCTTTTTAAGTTGATTCTGAAAAAGAAACAACATAAAGGTCTCGAACCAGAATAAAAAACTGCTCAAGTCATAATAATGATAAAAGACCGAATAAATAACAAAAAAACGAAAAAACTATTAAAAATATATATTTTTTTATAGGCTCGCTGATCATTATTTCGGGGCCTTGCAAACGGAATGACAATTTTCAATGTCCTTCATCCTTTTGTTTTGGATATTAAAAGTAGTCTTGATCCAGAAACATAAAAAGCGTTCTCGTTTTATCCGGGAACAAATTGCCAACTGCCTACAAACCTCTAAAACTGCTTCCTTTGCCGCTGTAGTATTAACCCCTCTAAAGAAACCATTTGTCCTAGCCTAAAAACCTGATACTTAGGGGCCCATCTCTTCTTGATTCCTACCCAGCAATCGTGAGTTAAGGAAAATATACCCTTACGGGGAAGTCATTGCTCTTAAATTCTAATCTTTATATGGAATCAACAAAGGAAGTTTAATACCCCGTGATTTGGGTTTAAGCCACAGCCATCTCAATACCTCCCGAAGGGCCTTATCTACTAGTCAGGCCAGAACAAAAGTTCTGGGAGCTCCTACGGAACGCAATCAGCCAACGAGAACACGACGGCTAGAGACGGCCCGTCAGGCGAACGAACAAATCCTAGATTGGCATGCGCTAGTTGAAAGCACCCCACTGACGTCTAACTCACCATTAGAAGAAACAATGAACATGACGTTCAGGTTCATGCAAGGGAGTATCTTGTCATACCCGGCAGCCGATTTAACTGTCCAGACTAATAATCCAAAAGTTGCTCAGACAACAAACAGTCCACCACGTCTATTAAGACCCTGTAAGGCTTTTTGTGAAGTTTCACACCGTTTGCATGGGAGGAAGTTAAAGCTTGCAATAGACAGCTAGGTAGCCACCTCTATCCTTCTCGATCCAGGGCGTATAAGCGTATATCCATTTGTAGATGCGTTAACAGGACGTCCTCTGCTACGGGCAAATACTCGTACCCTAATGATGACGATGAGGTAAAATTATTTGCCCGTAGTACTCACTTTTGACTTGAAGCTACTTCACTTGTCTGTCCTAAGCTTACTAAATAAAAAAATCATTTGGTAGGAAACCCTTGTCAAATCATTGTGGATTTACCTATCGACCGCTCGACGCAATACAGGGAGAATTCATGTTCTTCAGTCGTGTTGTCCGTAAATACAAAAGACTTCCATCAGAAATGTTTCCTGCCATCCACCGTATGAATAGACTTAACCTCACAGTCCTTCTCTACCTAAACTATCTTCCGAACCTAACCTATCTTCCGAACCTAACATTTCTTCCGGACCTAACCTATCTTCCGGAAACTTCGCAATATACTGCATAGGTATAAGGAAACATCGCAGAGGGTCAGTCTAACAAAAAAAATCTGACCTGTAGCGTTCACTGGGTATGTTTTGCCTGAGTGATTCACGGTATAGGAATCTATTTCATTGAACCTGTACCTTGCTTAAAAGCTGAACCAGCTATTCGATGAAAAGTGGCCCACCTAGATCTTAGTATAGTGGTGAGTTACTCATGCTCTTGTGCCTTCACAGCAAAGTGAATTTTTTAATTTATCTGCAATGTTCAATACCGTGAAATGTAATAAACGCTTGCGTGAAAGAGAATTTTATAATTTTGCCAGCGATGCAAAGAAAATGTCAAAATTTTTAACAAGAAAATAAATTAAAACTCTGCTGGAGCAACGAGCACATGTTCCTGTTGCATGTTAAATTTAATTGAATACCAGGGGATATCTACAGATTATTCGATATTATACACTAAAACCTCTAAACAGTGTTTTAAAACCATTTAAAGGTTGTAAAGACAAATATTTAATAGAAGTTTAGAAACCTCAATAGTCTCGGATAAAAGCGTATAAAAAATTAGAAAAGTTTAACCCATGATATTTTGAAGATTTCTAACTTTTTTCTTTATCTGGCCTTGTTTTAAACCTTTTTAATTTTTCTTTTCAACTTGTCGCCCCGAAAATACTGTGCCTTATTTATTATTGGTTACATGTTTTCCTTAAAAAAGCAACCCCCCCTGCTTATGTTCTACAAATAATAGCATTTTTACAATTACACCATATGCTCGGGTACGTTGCTTACGTGTCCTGCCAACAGCTCCCGTAAGCTTTGTTAAGTGTAATCACGTTTCTTTAATTAAAACCACACGCGATTTAGAGGATACTGAGAGCCACAGCAAAAGGGCATGTATGACCTTTGGCATTTTCAAAGTGAAACAAAGAAACTAAATTTAGAAATAAAACAAAATTTTAAAAAATTGTGTAATGCAAGTTAAGTTAACGTTAAAACAAATTGGAAAATTTTGTTGAGCCTGAAAGTACAGGATATAACAATAGCTCCTTAGATTTTGATATTTTTGATTTCATTGTTGTTTTATGACATATATAACAGTAGAGGCATTTCTGATCAATATACGAGGGCGGTTCGGAAAGTTCTTAGCCTATCAATGAAAGAGAATAGTTAGTTTTTCAAAAATATTTTTATTTTTCAATATAATCTCCTGAAACTTCAATACACTTAGTCCAACGCTTATCTAGCAATTCTATCCCTTGATTAAAATAGTTTTCCTCAAGGTCTTCAAAATAGTGGTTTACAACTGTAATTGCATCTTCATTTGAGGTAAAACGCTTGCCAGCAAGGATTTTTTTTCGATTTGGGAACAGGTAAAAGTCACTGGGAGCTAAATCAGGAGAATAAGGTGGGTGGTCAAGCAACTCGTACTTTAATTCGTGATTTTAGCCATTGTTAAAACACTCTTGTGCGCTGGTGCGTTGTCTTGATGAAAAATTATTATTGTTTTGTGTTGTAAGCCAGGACGTTTTTCTCGAATTTGTACATTTAATTGATCTAAAAGGTTTCAATAGTACTCTGATTTATTGTTTTACCCTTTTGCAGATAGTCAATCAATAAAATACCTTTGAAGACCCAAAAAACCGTTGACATAACTTTACCAGCCGATTGAATTGTTTTTGCCTTCTTTGGGGCACTTCCTCCAGCTTCAGTCTATTGTTTGGATTGTTCTTTTGTCTCTGAAGTATAGTGGTGGATTCATGTCTCATCAACAGTTATGAAACGACGCTTAAAATCCATTTTATTTCGCTGAAAACGATCCAAACAAGCTTGAGAAATGTTCATTCTTATGCGTTTTTGGTCGACTGTTAACAAGTGCGGCACCCATCTTGCAGAAAGCTTTTTCATCTGTAGTTCTTCATGCAAAATTAAATGGACTCGATCATTTGAGATGCCTATGATATTAGCTATTTCACGCACTTTTATTCGTCGATCATTTAATACCATATCATGCACTTTGGCTACAATTTCTGTTGTTGTTGCTGTTTTTGGACGTCCACTACGTGGTTCGTCTTCAATGCTTGTACGACCACGTTTAAATTCAGCAACCCAATTTTTTGCTGTTGCATATGAAGGAGCACTTTCACCTTACACATACACCATATCATTATGAATTTCTTGTCCCGATAAAGCTTTTTTATGTAAATATTTAATGACACCACGCATTTCTAATTTTTCCATTGTAAACAAATCGCGGATGCGTCGTTTGTGAACACCTGTTTCTATATGAAGGAGTTGCCAGATCGAAACAAAATTTAACATGTGTTCATAGCAGAGATGGAAGTTTCCAAAACACTTCACTTTTTTCTGTTTATACCGCGCTTTTTGTGCTAGGCTAAGAAGTTTCCGAACCGCCCTCGTACAGGGTGGCCGATGAAAGCCGCCACCAAAAAATATTTAATGACTTTTTTTCTATTTAATGAATCTGCAATCCAAGAGTTTCGACAAAAAGCTTATCTGCTCAAATTGGTATACGCAGACAGTCATTGCAGTCAATTATGCACAAAGATTTGCTTGGAACTTTGCCAGAAGATGCTTCAAGTGGTGGAACAGGACGGAAACATGTTAAACTGTCTTTTTATGTCTGACGAGGCCCATTTCGATTTAAACGGCAACATAGGCAAACAAAATTGTTGAATATGAAGTGTTTTTTAACCACAGATACTCCATGAGACGGAATTGCATGCACTTCGTGTCACAGTGTGGTGTGCAGTTTCATCACGCTGCATTTTTTTTTTTTTAATTTATTTATTTTGTACCAAATAATATTTACAATTCAAAAACAAATTATTGCCCCAGCGCCACGTGGACATTTTTGGGGCCAATTGGCAAAGATTTAGCTAAAAGTAGTTTGTAGCTCGAAAATTAGATTTAACAAAAAACTGTGCACTTAAAAACGAAATAAAACTTTCAATAGAAGCAATTCAATATTATCTAATAAATGTGTTTTTAATGTTGTTTTGAAAATTGAAATTCGTAAAATATTTTTGATATATTGAGGCAGACGATTATATTCAGAGCAACCGGTATGCTCAATACGTTGTTTTGTTAATTCCAGTCTACATCTTTTGATAAGCAAGTTTGATCGATTTATAGTATTGAAAAAAGTTTGATTTTGAGAAAATGAAATAGAATGATAACCAATGTTACGCACTGATTTAAACATGTACATTAACAACTGCATTTTATATAGTCCATATATAGGCAAAATTGTTTTAGATACGTCCTTATACAAAGATACCGTCGAATACGTTTGTGGAAGATTGCAAACAATTCTGAGTGCTTTATTTTGTGCTCGTTGTAGATATCTATACTCGAGACTTTTTTTGTAAGAGTATATCATCGGTAAGTAATTAAAATGGCTATGGATTAGCCCATTATATAGCAATAATTTAGTTTTTTCATCGAATTTATTTTTAAATTTATAGAGTAGTCCGATTCCTGAAGCTATTTTTTTTCCTCAAATGTTGCATATGTAAGTTCCATGATAAATTTCCTTGCAAAAGTACTCCTAAGTATCGAACTGAACTGGATTCAACAACATCTTTTCCACAAATAGAAATATTGAAAGCGTTATTACCAACTGAGTAAGGTCGAAATCGCACTAACTTAGTTTTCTCGGCATTCAACAATAGTCCATTTATCCTGGCAAATTCCGTTTTAATACGCGCATCCTCTTCTATTTGAGCTTTGAGAATAACTTCATGACAATAGGGATAAAAGAGACTTATATCATCGGCATACATTATTAATTTACCGTGTAACTTGAGATTTGCAATATCATTTAGATAAATTGTAAACAATAATGGACCTAAAACACTCCCTTGAGGCACTCCATATTGTATATTTCCCATTTCACTTCTACTTTTTTCCAGGGTTTAAAATGCTAACGCAATTTTAGTCAAAAGTACAGAATTTGTCAATTAGTTTTAGCATAAAAAAGTCAAAACTAATATGCGAACAAATGCTAAAACTAAATTAGTCGTAATATTCAGTTAGCGTTAGCAAAATAAACTAACGCTAACCAAAATATGCATATATTATGAGCAATGGAAGAAGAAGCAACTGCTGATTTTGCTAACGTCTTTGCTAAATTGTGCTAATTTGGTGACTAATTTCGACTTGTGTGTTTGGTTCGGTTTTTGTGTGTAACCGAAAATTGTGTTCGGCTCGAGTACGGTGTTGCCTACCTTTGATAGACAATAAGTTGTGTTTTTAAAAAATCGCATGAAACAATATTGCTGTGCGTTTCTGTAGCTGTTAAAGGTATATATATAAAAACAAGTGAAATTAATAGCACAGAAATAATTCGAGGTAGGTACTAGTATATATTTACATATTGTTTATACATATAATATAATGTTATGTACAATGACTAATAAATCACTGCATAATGGAGTCCACATGGTTAGATCCGTTTAACTTCCAACGGGAATGTTATATGTTCCACATTTAACATTGGATTGAGAAGATGCATAACGAACTCTGAAAATGCTGAAATAATAAATATTCGTAGAATAAATACTATGACTGTTTAACCTAATATTCTCAATATTTTTCAAACATACATATTGAGAATTTTTATAGAAAAATAGTCCATCATTTCGCGTTTATTACGGGCATTCGTTCAGAAGTTATTGACACTGTTCGAAAACGGACAAAGAGAGAAAATAGAAACACTACGAAATTTTTGAAGGCTATTTATTTAAAAAAAACTTGTATCAGAAATCCCCACTACGGTACCACTATTGGATACTTTGCGTCATGTTCCGTTGACAACACTGAAACCAGCTCAAATTTTTTGCTAACGAAAAATGGTTAGTCAAAATTAGCAAATTTTTAGCAGCACATTAGTCAATTGTGGTTAGCAGAGGTGTGTCATTTTTTTGACTAACGCTAACGCGAGCTAACGTTAGTCGGACATTAGTTTTAGCTCTGGCTTGTGGAAAAGATTGTTAGCATTAGTTTAGCAAAATGATGCTAATGGTTAGCGGACTGGTGCTTTTAAACCCTGCTTTTTTCTATTTCAACATACTGCTTCCAGTTTTGAAGATAACTTCTAATAAGTTTATTAGCACTTCCTGCAATCCCGTAATAGTGAAGTTTTTGTAATAAAATATTGTGAACTACTAGATCAAACGCTTTCGAAAAATCGTAAAAGATTCCAGCAACTCCCCCATAACCATTATCCAAACCATCACATATTGTATTTATAACGTTCACTACCGCTTCTTGTGTACCACTTCCTTTCCTAAACCCAAACTGTAATTTAAACATAAGGTTATGCTCATTTAAATACGCGTTAAGCTGTTTATGTACGATTTTTTCAAAAACTTTATCAATGATTGATAATAACGCAATAGGCCTAAAATTTTCAATATTACAAAAATCTCCAGCTTTTGGAATGGGAATTATTTTTGAGATCTTCAGTATCTCAGGAAAACTTGAGGTATTAATAGTAGCATTAAAAACTGTCACCACACTTGAGAGAATTGCATCTTTACATTTAAACAGCATCTTCGCCGATATTCCATCAGGTCCTGGGCTTTTATTTACATGTAAATTTGAAATTATTTCTTCGACTTCCTCATTACTTGTGTTACGAAACACGAAAGAATGTTGACATTGAAACAGAGTGTTGAGCATATTACAGTTTTCCCCTGGGTGATGTGTTAGGTTTTCCTTTAATAATTTGGGAACTTTTAGAAAATAGTTATAGTTTCTTCTTCGAAGAAAACGATCAGATCGTTACGGTTACTGGAGACCGCTAATTGAGCATGTTGAGAGAGTTTTTCTATCCAGAATTACGCAGAATGAGAATTTCTTTCAACTCTGTGGGGTTTCAGCAAGTCGGTGCAACTCCTCACATAGCCCGGCCTGTTATGACAGAATTGCAACGAAAATTTCCCAATAAGCTGATATCCAGAAACTAGAAATTCCGTTGGCCCCCAGGTCGCCTGGCCTTAGTGCATCTGACTTTTTATTAGGGTTATTGCAAATAGGAAGTCTGCAAAGCAAAACCAACCAATTTGAAGGAACTAAAGCAGTCTTTTTGGGAAAAAAAAACTGCGGCTATTCCTGTCTCAACTCTCCAAGCAGTAATGAACAACTTTTTAATAAGGTGCCGCACATGCAGCAACCAGCAAGGGGGAGGGACATTTAAATTCCCTTATTTTTAAAAATTAATAAGCTATATTTAATTGAATGAGTTTTAACATGAATCAAAACCTATAAAATACATTAATTGAAAAAAAAGTTATTTGAGTTTCTTAATGTAGCAATATTCATCAGCCACCCTGTATATAACTTCATGCACTTTTAAATCACAAGTAAAAAAATCTTCTTAATTAAACTAAAAAATTAGTATATTTTTATAATGTACGTTCAAGGGCTGCTATATATGATTCTGGCCTAATAATGAAAATGCGATTATTTATTATTAAAAATGGTTTTTTTGTTTTTCAAAGTTTTCTCCAGCATGATTTATACACTTTTGCATGCGCTCAAACCAGTTGTCGAAGCACTTTTTCCACTCCGATGGAGACACCTCCAAAACATGGTTTTTGAAAGCTTCAACAGCATCTTCTGGCAACGAAATCCGTTGACCACGCATTGTTTTCTTGATATGCGGGAATAAAAAGAAGTCATTGGGTGGCAAGTCAGAGCTGTACGAGTACGTCGGATGACCCATCAATTCGACGTTTTGGCTGTTCAAAAAGGTGCTGGTTTGAGCCGATGTGTGAGAGCTCGCATTGTCATGGTGCACAATGATTCGTCTTCTCTTGTTCATTTTGCGGATTTCTCCGAAGACTTCAGACAAACAAATTGTGGTGTACCACTCAGAATTGACCGTCCTACGTTGCTCAAGCGGAACAGTCGCCACATGACCAGCTTTGCCAAAGAAACAGGTGACCATTTGCTTCGAATTGCTTCTGCCACGAACGAATTTCGTTAGATTTAGATCGTTGTCGAAGACCCACACGGTCGATTGCTGTTTTGTTTCGGGCTCATACGCATAGATCCATGATTCGTCACCTGTGACGATCTTATAAACATCTTTTGAAGCACCGCGATCGAATTTTTTCAAAATTTATTTGCACCAATCGACAAGAGCCTTTTTTTGAGCGATTGTCAAATTGTGCGGGATCCAACGAGAACAAACCTTTTTAACGGCCAGGTGTTCATGCAATATCGGATCTATGCCCAAGGATGCCTCTATCTCACGGTATGTCGCATGCCGATCTTGCATTATCAGTTCACGCACGGCATCAATGTTCTCTGGCACAACGGCCGTTTTTGGACGACCTTCGTCTTTGAGCGAGCATCGATAACGAGTTAATTCATTATACCAGTTTTTCACAGTGCTGGTGCTTCATCGCTGGTGCCTCTATCTCCCGGTATGTAACATGACGATCTTGCATTATCAGTTCACGCACGGCATCAATGTTCTCTGGCACAACGGCCGTTTTTGGACGACCTTCGTCTTTGAGCGAGCGTCGGCCACGATTGAATTCATTAAACCAGTTTTTTACAGTGCTATAAGATCGCGCTTCATCGCCATACAAAGATTTAAGTTCATCGATGCACTCTTGTCGTGATAGTCCACGTCGTAAGTTGTGAAAAATGATCGCACGAAAATGTTCACGAGGTAATTCCATTTTTTTGCCAAATTGATTTTTTCAAGTCACTGTAAACGACACAAATGATGGTCGTACGTCAAAACGTTTTGAGTACGTTTATGCTAAACAATGTCAAACTTTCCAATGGAAATATCAGATGGCTCCAGGCAACACTAGGACAGAAATATATATAGCAACCCTCTATGTGGCTGTATGAGTTTCAAACATTTCCATGTATTACAAAAATAATTTTTCATCTCAGTTTTATATTCTTGGCATTTCTATCAACGGACTTTGACAGTACAGCGGACCAGGGCTGTACCTAGGTTATTGTTGTTGGGCTAGTGACTATACCTGGTCTAATCGTACCATGACAATACTTTCAGAAAAATTTATTGTTGGCATTTTCATTCAAAAAAAACTTTGACATTACAGCGAACCCTATTATTTGTTGTTGGGCTACTGACTATACCTTGAACTTTTTTTGTACCTTGGTAGGGACAGTAGACGGCAAATTAGGTTAGGCCATGTCGAAATTAATGGCGTTTTTAATTGTTTGTACTTCTTTAGCTTTTCTACTCATTCTACAGCTTCTTTGTGAATCCTTGTAAGGGGTGTTTTCTATTGGGGTATAGAACTTTAAGTTGGCATCACTTTTTTAACTGGCGGCCATTTTGTCAGCTGTCAAGTGATTAATATTTAGTTTGGTTTGCCATTTCATAATGAACAGGTTGACAAAAGAACAACGCTTGCAAATCGTGCAAATTTATTTCGAAAGTAATGGTTCAGTTCGCGAAGTTCACCGCAAGCTCCGTCCATTTTATGGTCGACATAATCGTCCATCAGAGCAATTAATTCGGTTAACCATGGATCGGTTAACATGGACCATTGGATTATTTTCTTTGGGGATATGTGAAGTCGCTCGTCTACGCCAACAAACCAGAAACACTTTAGGGGACTTGGAAGCCAACATTCGTGGCGTTATTGCCGACATATGGCCCCATATGCTCAAAAAAGTGGTTGAAAATTGGACCTGTAGAATTGGCTTTATTCGAGCCAGCCGCGGCGGCCACATGCCCGAAATCATATTTAAACATTAATGGCATAAAATTATCCTTCCAATAAAGCCAAATTGATGGACATTAAAACGATTTTCTTGTGTTTTATTTCAATTCGAAGTTCTATACCTCAATAAAAAAAAACACCCTTTACTACCGCTGTGCTTCTGTAACTCTCAACTAAGCCTTTCCACTTGTTGAGGTTTTTATTTCTCTCTCTCAAAAAAAAAACGGCAGCAAAATTTATTTATTTCTCTTTGGCCTTTTAGTCCTACCGTTTGTTGAGTTGTATTTAAACGCCAATAGAAAATAGGCCTCCTCTATGGCCACCACCGACATCATCATCATCGCCATCAGTAGGAGCACTTTGATATGCAAATTTCTTGACAAAATGGCACACAATAACTCCCAGCAATGTGAAAATTGCCAATACTTTGGTTTTCCAGTTTATTTTGCAAAGCCACTACGTAATGCCACGCACTCATGCCAAGGACAATGGCCACATACCCGTACACAACGAGTGCATAACGAAGTCTGGCATTTTAGACAGAAAGCAATAAGGACCTCGACTGGGTGTTTATACTCGTTTCGGCAGGTGTGTGTGCGCTTGTGTTTGTTTGTGTACTCGTATTTGTGGGTGTTCACATTGTTGTTGTATATGTGTGTGTGTGAGTGTGTTTGTTTAAAGTGAACAAAATTAATTGATTTTTCGCTTGCAAAACCCTGTTATTTTGTCAAACCGTACAAATGATATAAATTCCAAAGCTTTGCGGCCGATATCGAAAAATGGCCGGGGAAAGTGTATTTGAAAGGGACTCACTGCGGTAAGAGAGCAGTCAGGTGGGCCACAAGGCGTTTTAGCCACTCATTATGTGGTATAATTTGCATTTTGCTCTCGTATGTACGTATAAGGACATCCTCGTACAAAGTGGACCCACTTATTTTGCTAGCCACCACTAGCGCGTGGGTGGGTGTGTGCATGTCTGTGTGTGTGTTATCCTTCGAATATTTATGTGATATTGGAAGATTTATCAGCATCTCAAGCTCTTTGGATGATACGCGCTACTTATAGCAATTAAGAAGCGTTCGAGATAATATTCTTTCAATTAAGATAAATGCAATTTGTGGAAGACATTTGTGGGCATTTATAATTGATGTTGCGAAATCCTACTAATTATTGTCAAAACGTTAGAATTGCTAAGCGAATTGTGTTGGGTAAACATGGCCAGATAATGATGGTGTTGCAGATAAAAGCCACATTACCGATTAACTGAAGGAAGGCCAGAGTGTAGAATAACCTTTTTGTAAAGTTTAAAAATATTTTATTAAACATTTTAAGTTTAAAAAAAATTAAGGGACATTCTATGGCATTTATTTTTGAATATAATTTCCTTCAAATGTAGGCCGCAACTACGCCACAGAGTTTACATTCTGAGTGTCCAATTTTGGATGACTCGTTCGAGCATTTCGACCGGTCTGGCTTAATGGCACGCGTAATGTTGTCTTCCAAAACCTGAATCGTAGCTGGTTTGTCAGCATAGACTTTGGACTTTACGTAACCCCAAAGAAAAATGTCTAAAGGTCTGATATCACTCGATCTAGGCTGCCAAATCAACTGTCCAAAACGTGAAATTAGCTGCATTTCGAAATGACCTCTCAGTAGATCCATTGTTTAAGCAGCTGTATGGCAAGTGGCACCATTCTGTTGAAACCAAGTGTCGTCCAGATTGCGGGCTTCAATTTCAGGTAGCATAAATATCGATATCATGGCGCGGTAGCGAACACCATTCACGGTTACGTTCCGGCCATCATCATTTTTGAAAAAATATGCACCGATGATTCCACCAGCTTATAAACCGCACCAAACCGCGGTTTTCTCTGGGTATAATGGCACCTCTTGAACCTTTTTTTTTGTTGCTCTTAAGCCTAAATGCGGTAATTTTGTTGATTGACTTTGCCGTTGAGCCAGAATTGGCTCAAAATTTTGGTCGAAAACAGCGGATCTTCCCGTTTCTCACCGAACGCTCATTTCCATAATACAGTTGCCAACATTTGAAGGTAATTATTTTCAAAACATAAATGCCATAAAATGTCCTTTTAAATTACCAATAAAGATTCCACACTTGATTTGAATTTTTATATCTTGTTTGCTCTGAAAAAATACCTCTAGATGGATCACCCTATAGTTGGAACAAATATGTACGAACTAAAATTACATTACTTTCGATCAGGCCAAAAATGGCATACTTAGTTTGTCATTTTCTTTGCAACACAAAAAATTTAAGTGTATAAAACGGGTGACCAATATAGGGTTAGACTAAAGGGTTTTTTTTCACAAATTCGTGTGAGTTGCCTTTAACTTTATTTTATTTTCTTTTCAGTATTGTTTGCCATTTCATCATGAAAAAACTTACACCGCACCAACGTCTATAAATTGTGCAGCTGTAAAGGGTGGTTGAATTTTAAGGGCCGATTTTGAATGTGAACCACAGCTAAACGTCAAGTTTTTTCTGCATTTCATTTGATATTTCTCAATTTCCGACTAACTCAATTTGAACCATGGAAAGATACACAAGCGAGGAACGCGTTAAAGTTATTCAGACGTTCAAATCAAAATGCATATCGTGCACTTCGTGATATTTTTCGGTCAATTCAATCGTCCAAATGTGAGTACAAACGGAAAAATCGTGCTAAAATTGGACCAAACCGGGTCTGTAGGAGATGTAAAAAATACCAGTGCATGCTCGTCCTGCGATAGTGTGGCTGAAGAGCCGTCCACCTCAACTTGTCATCGTGCCCAACAATTGCAGCTCTATCGCTCGTCGTTGATGAACAATAAGCATAAACGCGTACTCAAGAACTTAAGCCACTTGACTATTCCAAACGTCATCAATGGTCAGAATGGTGGCATGAGTTGGCAACAGTGGATGATCAATTTTCGAAGAAACCCATCTTCAGTGATGAGGCACATTTTCACCTCAGTGGATTTGTCAATAAGCAGAATTGCCGCATTTGGGCGAAGGATAAACCAAGAGTGATTGTCGAAAAAACAAAGAGTGACTGTTTGGTGTGGTTTATGGGCTGGCGGCGCCATCGAGCCTTATTTTTTTTTTCAAAATGAAGCCGGTCAGGCAGTTACTGTGAATGGTGTTCGCTTTCGTGAGATGATAACGAACTTTTTGTGGCCCGAATTGGAAGATATGGATGTGGACGATATTTGGTTTCAAGAGGACGGAGCCACTTGCCACTCAGCTAACAAAACAATGGTTCTTTTGCGCAACAAATTTAATGGCCCTGTTAACTGACGCCGTGGCGATGTTAATTGGCCGCCAAGATTATGTGATTTAGACTTCTTTCTTTTGGGGTCATTTGAAAGAAAAGGTGTACATCGATAAGCCAGCAACAATTCAAGAGCTAAAGGATGAAATAATTCGGCACATTAACGGCAAAGAACCTCAATTATGCCTCAGCGTCATCGAAGATTTGAACCATCGGATGATGGTGTGCCGCCGAGGTCGCGGCGGCCATTTGACCGATATTTTGTTCTATACATAATTGAACCATACCGATATAATCATAATTAAAATAAATGACAATAATTTCCTAAATAATTTGTATTTTATTTAAAATCAACATCGGCCCCTAAAGTTTAACCACCCTTTATTATGGAAACGAGCGTACGGTGAGAAACGTTTTTCGACCAAAATTTTCTTAAGTGATGAGGTCCATTTCTCGTTCAATGGCAACGTCAATAGAGAAATATGCCGCATTTGGTCTGAAGAGCAACCAGAAGAGTTAAAGAGGGATTATTATACCCAACGATATCCACTGTTTGGTGCGGCTTAAGGGCTGGTGGATTCATCGGGCCCTATTTTGTTTTTAAAACTGATGATGGCCGGAACGTAACCGTGAATGGTACTTGCTATCGCGCCATGATAACGAACTTTTTGCTACCTGAAATTGAAGCCCGTAATCTTGACGACACTTGGTTTCAATAGGACGGTGCCACTTGCCATACAGCTGCTCAAACAATGGATCTATTGACAGTTCATTATAAAGAGCAGATAATTTACGTTTTGACCCGCTGAGTGGGCCACCTAGACCGTGTGATATCACACCTTTAGACTTCTTTCTTTAGGGCTACGTCAAGTTCAAAATTTATGCTGACAAACCAGCTACGATTCAGGCTATGGCAGCCAAAGTTGCGCGTGTCATTAACGCCATACCGGTCGAAATGCTCGAACGAGTCATCTAAAATTTGACCCTCAAATGGACACCCTGAGGCGTATTTTCGGCCAACATTTACGAGTCATCCGAAATTGGACCCTCAAATGGACAACCTGAGGCGTATTTTAGGCCAACATTTTAAGGAAATTATATTCAAAAAATAAATGGCAGAAAATGTTCTTTCGAATGAACAATAAATATTCCACACTTGATTTGAGTTTTTGTATTTTTTAATATTTTAAAAAAAACCTGTATATTTATCAAATTTGGAAATTTTGATTTATTACCCTTAAATTAAACAGGTAATGTTGCTCCACTTAAGCCTCCTACTTTCCTTGGGTTTCAAGGTGACTATATGAGTTGATATATGTGACGCGCAAAATAGAAAGGGACCTAAGGTTAAAAACCAGTTTTGTTCAGGAGAGCAATTTTAAGGTCCCTTTCTATTTGCGCTTAGAATCGTCGACTTCACTTTCATAAAACGCGCATATCTCTGGAAGGGAACACTTTTCGGGCATGGGATCGGTCTCATTCGATGCTCAGATGTTGTCCACATCAAAAAAAGAAAAAAATGAAAATTGATTCTTTCACCCTTAGGTCCCTTTCTCTATGAGCTGTCACATATAGTTTTCAATGGCCAAGCACAACAGCCCACCTTCAACTTCATAAGAGTCATTTACTTGCTCTTAACAACCTGATAATGATTTTCCTTTCTGGTGACGAACATCTTTTGATGCTTTGTGCCTTTGCCGTTTGCCTGGAAAGTGTTTGCTCCAATTCACTTACAGCTTTTATTTTATCTTCTCGCAAACGGTGTCACTTTTGAGATCCTTTCGTTTTTAAGGCAAATCCAAGGTAAGTTACGAGTATGGCAAGTCTGCTGAGGTGGGGCAAGTTACAGCCATTGACATAAATGGCATTAACACAAACTTTATTGAATGTTCGGTCGGACTTAGTGGTGTTATGCTACATTATGAGGTTTAAATAATTTAATTTAAATATGAGAAAATAATGTCCATTGGTCGAAGATGTGGCAAGCAGACAAGGTGTAAAATATATTTAGAGATTATCGAAAATTAAATTGAATTTATGCCATTTTATTAGATACAAGGATACTAAGGTGGGAGGAGGATGTTGAGCTGAAGATAAGAGGGTCAGTTGGCTTTTTTGTAAATCGAGTTCATTTCACTTTTGGATAAAAGTGTGTTCCAAATCCAGAATTTTATTAAAAGTTCTTAAAGAGTTCGTTTTTTTTCAGCAATTGCTGCGAAGCTTTCTGAAGAGGCAGAGGCAGCCACGAAAATCAATGTCACTTTGCTATTTTGTTAAAAACTTATCTTCTATTTAAATATAGATACAAGAGGTCTTGAGCCGGTCAATTCCCATTCAATTCAAAAAACATAATAAAATTAAAATAGTGTTTTCGTAAAGGTCAAGATTTTCATAATTTATGGAATACAATTTTCTTCATGTAAATGCTAGTAGCTAATCCTGTCAAGCGTTTTTTTCAAGACGTTGGTGGCAGTTTCCGGTCCATCTCACGCTAAACTTACTGAAACATCGCCTTGACGGCCTAAGTCGCTAGATGTTTGTTTACACGACATGGGTCCTTTACTGTCCTTTACTGAGTGAGCTTGGCCGGGTAATTGAAGTGGTTCAGCACGTCATGTGGTCCCTGACGACAGGCGGGAAAAACGTCCAGAACGTTAGCATCAGTTCGCGCCCAATACGAACTAAGGAGGCTGCACCAGCCAGATCTCAGTCGGGTCTATCTCACGCTAAACTTACTAAAACATCGCCTTGACGGCCTAAGTCGCTAGATGTTTGTTTACACGACATGGGTCCTTTACTGTCCTTTACTGAGTGAGCTTGGCCGGGTAATTGAAGTGGTTCAGCACGTCATGTGGTCCCTGACCACAGGCGGGAAAAACATCCAGAACGTTAGCATCAGTTCGCGCCCAATACGAACTAAGGCGGCTGCACCAGCCAGATTTCAGTCGAGCCAGAAACACGCGAGTCTTCCGAGGTAGCGTCTGCTCCTCTGGTTAAAACTCCAAGGAATTTACCCCTAGCACTACATTCACGCTATAGGTGGATACTGGATGGGAGCATCCTGTCCGTGATATGGTTGGAATGAATACTCCGAAGACACCCAAGCAGATACTACTCAAAAAACCAAAAAATTGTATCTACGCACAGTAAGGACCTTTGTCTCCTCATGTGGATGGTCCACTTAGCTGATGTTTTAGGGGGGAATCTGACTAGTCTTCATTTCATCCACTGCGACGTTATTCACTACAGGCCGTGCTATCGATTTTTAAGATGCCAACAAGTACTGCCTAATTTGTAACTTATCGCAGATAGATGTAGTATGTGCAGAGGATCGAAAGCAGCTGTCCAATGTGACCTTAAGGATTTTGTGGTAGTCGGAATGTTGACGTTATCGACTCTGTGGTCCATGCAGTGAAAAGGGTGGATGATGAGTTTTGGTCGGTTATTTTCATATTCCTCGCAGTGAAGAAGCATGCTCAGTCATTGAGGTAGCAGTTGATCTTCTCACATATGTCACCCACATTAGGTCCTGACGCCACAATTGTGGAATCATCAGCGTACAGTACGACATAATTTCAACGCCGTCTGGTGGTGTAGAAATTTTCGACCGGTAGAGGTCACACAGTGTCAGAGATATTGATTTGAAAAAGAACCCAGTTGCCCAGAAACCAGAAAGGGGTGGCCTTGAAAGGATGAGCAGAGAACGAGGACCTTGAATCATCCGCCAAGGATCTATCTAAGAAACCTCATTGCGGCAACCAATGGCCTTTGGGCTTTTACGCTTGAAGACTGCGTTTGTCGTACAATAACTTCTGTGGGAGCTGCTACAATAAAAGGAGAAGGAAACAGCGGAATATCATCACTTCCACTGTCCGGCTTTTCTGAACGTATAAAGAGAACTGTTTGGTATACAGAACCAACCTGACAGTACATATCCTTGTGATTGTAATTTGGGAAGGATTCACACTTTTATCATGGCAACAGGCTGGCTTGAGAATAAAAAAGGCTGTGGTCAGTTAGCACAGGACGAATTATTCACGATGAGTATACTATAACACAATGGGATATATTTATGGGCCCGAGTGAGCTATGCTTTGGTCGGCTGCCAATTAAACCTAACCTAACAAATAATAGATCTCCTCTAATGTATTATACTTAATTTGAGAAAGATCAAAAGTAAATTACGGATTGTAAAGTGGCAGGACCATAAGTCGGAAGGGATTATTATATGGGACTATTGGAATACTAGGACCTCCTAAAGAACTACTAAAATTTAAGCACAAAAGTATTTGATATGTAACAAGAGCGACAGGGCTTATAATCAGAAAGGACATTTGTGTAGCGGCTTAACGAAAACATGGACCTTTAAGGAGCACTTTGTACAGAGTTGATACTGGCCACCTGCAATACATTATGCAAAAATGCATTAAAACTTTATGTAATAAGAGGCTTCTACAGCTGCTGGTTCTAAAGTCGGGTTAGATCTTTTTATTATTTAATATAGAAACATGGATAATTGAAAAAGGGGTTCGTCCTTAGCCTAAGAGGAACAATATACCAAATTTTTTCAAAATCAGTTTAAATATGAAATCAAAAGGTGTTTGTCCTAAGCCCAAAAGGGACAATATACCAATTTTCAGTTCACATATGAGATCTGTACTTTGATGGCCAGAGAGACGAGGAAAGGACGAACGGACAAACATAGCTCATTCGAATCTAACTGTTATAATAAAACGATCGGTTTACTAAATTTGCACTTAGTCATAATACCACCCTGTATCACCACTCCTAAATCTCAACCAAACTATAGCTCTCTACGAGGGCGGCTCGGAAACTTCTTAGCCTAGCAGATAAAGCGCGGTATAAACAGAAAAAAGTTAAATGTTTTGGAAACTTCCATCTCTGCTATGAACACATGTTAAATTTTGTTTCGATCTGGCAACTCCTTCATATAGAAACAGGTGTTCACAAAAGACGCATCCGCGATTTTTTTACAATGGAAAAATTAGAAATGCGTGGTGTCATTAAATATTTACATAAAAAGGTTTATCGGGACAAGAAATTCATAATGATATGGTGAATGTTTTAGGTGAAAGTGCTCCTTCATATGCAACAGTAAAAAATTGGGTTGCTGACTTTAATCGTGGTCGTACAAGCATTGAAGATGAACCACGTAGTGGACGTCCAAAAACAGCAACAACAACAGAAATTTTAGCCAAAGTGCATGATATGGTATTAAATGATCGACGAATAAAAGTGCGTGAAATAGCTAATATCATGGGCATCTCAAATGATCGAGTCCATTTAATTTTGCATAAAGAACCACAGATGAAAACGCTTTCTGCAAGATGGGTGCCGGACTTGTTAACAGTCGACCAAAAACGCATAAGTATGAACATTTCTCAAGCTTGTTTGGATCGTTTTCAGCGAAATAAAATGGATTTTAAGCGTCGTTTCATAACTGTTGATGAGACATGGATCCACTACCATACTCCAGAGACAAAAGAATAATCCAAACAATGGACTGAAGCTGGAGGAAGTGCCCCAAAGAAGGCAAAAACAATTCAATCGGCTGGTAAGGTTATGGCAACGGTTTTTTGGGACTTCAAATGTATTTTATTGATTGACTATCTGCAAAAGGGTAAAACAATAAATTCAGAGTACTATTGCAACCTTTTAGATCAATTAAATGTACAAATTCGAGAAAAACGTCCTGGCTTACAACACAAAAAAACTAATTTATCATCAAGACAACGCACCAGCGCACAGGAGTGTTTTAACAATGGCTAAAATCAACGAATTAAAGTACGAGTTGCTTGATCACCCACCTTATTCTCCTGATTTAGCTCCCAGTGACCTTTACCTGTTCCCAAATCTAAAAAAATTCCTTGGTGGCAAGCGTTTTACCTCAAATGAAGATGCAATTACAGTTGTAAACCACTATTTTGAAGACCTTGAGGAAAACTATTTTAATCAAGGGATAGAATTGCTAGATAAGCGTTGGACTAAGTGTATTGAAGTTTCAGGAGATTATATTGAAAAATAAAAATATTTTTGAAAAACTAACTATTCTCTTTCATTGATAGGCTAAGAACTTTCCGAACCGCCCTCGTATACTTATAATATACCGATCCTTTCATTATAATTATACTAATTTACAAAGTTCGATTCAATTGAGCGATATCTGTCCATTCGCCCTTCCCTCCGCCTCTCTGTATAATTATACATGATCTAAGTCATAATACCACCCTGTATCACACACTCCTGGTAGACTCCTAAATAACTACCAAACTGTAGCACTCTATAGCACCCGTTGGTTGCTCGACGATCAGGTCCAACGTTTTCGATCTCCAGATGATTTCAGTTTCTTTGAATTTCTGAATTGCGTTCACATTTGTGACTTTACCATGATTACAACGACAGGTGAACAGACGGGCATAGCTCGATGGAATCGAAGAGTGATTATGAATCGATCGCTATATAAACAAGTAAAAAAGTTTGGCTGTACTTTGGATACCCTCCACCAGATTCCCAAATATAACCAAATTTGCTGCGGAAGTGTGATCTATTAGAAATCTTTATGTGCCAAATTTCATTTCGATAGGTCAAGCTTGTTGTGAGTTACTGTCATATTATTTTTCAAGACCCATGAGACCGCTTGTGTGGGAGGTACCAGTAGGACTTTTCCGATCTCAACAGAATTTGGCGCAGGGGTGTGTTCTATATAAAAATCTTTATGTAGAAAATTTCATCTCGATAGGTCAAGCTTGTAGTGAGTTATTGTCATATTATTTTTCAAGGCCCATGAGACCGTTAGTGTACCAGTAGGACTTTTCCGATCTCAACAGAATTTGGCGCAGAGGTGTGTTCTATATAAAAATCTTTATCTCGATAGGTCAAGCTCGTAGTGAGTTATTGTCATATTATTTTTCAAGGCCCATGAGACCGTTAGCGTGGGAGGTACCAGTACGACTTTTCCGATCTCAACCGAATTCAGCGTAGAAGTGTGTTGTATATAGAAATTTTGATGTGTAAAATTTCATTTCGATAGGTCAAGTTTGTGGTGAGTTACAGTCATATTATTTCTCAAGGCCCATAAGGCCGTTTGTATGGGAGGTACAAGAAATGGTGGCTCAATCTAAACCATTTTTAAAATAGATGATTGTGCCTATTAGAGATTATTATTTGCAAAATTTCAGTGATTTTGCTCAAGAAACTGGACGGATATAACCAAATAAAAAACTAATTTTTATGAGGTAGTGTCGGTTGAGGGTCTCCAACACCAACTGCCCATAGAGCTATATAGCCCATTTTCAATACCAACCATGCTAGGTTAACTACACATGTTTGTGCCAAATTTCAGCTCCCTGGCTGTTTTCATGCAGGCCAGCCGGACAACCGGACAACATGGCTAAATCGTCTTAGAATTTGACGAGGATCAAGAATATATATACTTTGTTGGGTCTCCGATGATTATTTCAAGGTGTTACAGACAGAATGACAAAACAAATATACCCTCCATTGTATGGTGGACGGTATAAAAATTCACTAAGTCATAAGACTCCATACCCAATGTAATCCCACGACAGACTGTTCTATGAACCGGATTGACCCGAAGCAGCAATCTTTGGGCAAGGGCTGACAGCGTGGCAGTACGTGTGCCGCTACAACAACAACAATCCCATATCAAAGCCTGGTACAGAGTAGGCTTCAAAATCATTACCAAACTAAAGTTTTGAAAAGCTTCTAGGCGATCACGTGCAGGGTGTCGGTCCCCATAAGCTTCGGTTTCATCAAAATTGGTTTACATTTGCGACCTTTACTATCATTATAGCGATTCATAGACAGATGAACGGATGGGCAGCGCTCATTGAAATTAGTTAGTGATTCTAAATCGATCGGTATAATACTCTGGGGTGTCTCCTTTGCTTTAGGTTTTGCTTTGAAGGCCTAATACACTGTAACCACTGTGAGGTGTAGAATAAAAAAACGACATGACCCTTTGTTTTTTAAAAAGTAATAAAACTGTTTAAGCGAAAAATTTCTTGCCAAGACTGAACATTTAATATATTTGACTTAGTACCCTTTAATTAAGTAAGAGCTATATATGTATGAGCCTCTGGAACCCATTATCAAAGAGAGATTAATAATGCTGATTTTCAGTCTAGATTTCAAGCATAAAAGGGCTGTCACTGTCAAAATTTCCTTAAACCTACAGATGGGCCACCCGTTTTAATAATGCTTTAATTTTAAAACAGTTTTAAAGCCTTATTAAAAGCTCAAACCCTTTTCCAACCCAGATTTTAAAATTTTATTTATTTTTGTAGAATAAAAAAAACGACATGACCCTTTGTATGTTAAAAAGTAATAAAACTGTCTAAGCGAAAAATTTCTTGCTAAGACTGAACATTTACTATATTTGACTTAGTACCCTTTAATGGAGTAAGAGCTATATATGTATGAGCCTCTGGAACCCATAATCAAAGAGAGATTAATAATGCTGATTTTCAGTCTAGATTTCAAGCATAAAAGGGCTGTCACTGTCAAAATTTCCTTAAACCTACAGATGGGCCACCCGTTTTAATAATGCTTTAATTTTAAAACAGTTTTAAAGCCTTATTAGAAGCTCAAACCCTTTTCCAACCCAGATTTTAAAATTGTATTTATTTTTGTTCACTCTTTAGTATTTCCTTGTTTGCTTCCACTTTATATCGTTCTCAGTTAATCCACATTCCCCCCGTCACCTTGTTATCTCCAGCCCAGCTTACGTATATAATTTCCCGATATGCCATGGAATTCCGGGGAACATTTGCACCACCTGAATGTCATTAATTACCATAGTAATTTCATTATGTTTGCCTTGTCTTGCAACATTATGTACAACAAATTACCTGCTACTAACAATAGTTAAATTACACCTAAATGCAGATGGGAGAGCGACAGCGGCAGCCGCAGAAGCTTTAGCGTAAGCAACAATCCACAGGCTCTGCGATACGGATAAGGTTGGCATGGCCCAGCATATCATCGAGAAGGTCCTTGCAACTGTGCAAGCTATGCTAATTGCAACACAATTATTGCATTCTAGGGCGAAGACAACAGCAGCACAATGTTGCATTAACATTTAAATGCAAATGAGACAACCGAAGGAAAGGCACAAATCCCCCTGCCAGTTTATTTGGTCCCTAATGAACGACTAAATCTCGGCAAAAGGCAAATCTTTTCCAAGCGGCACAAAAAGCAAAACGAAATTCTTAAATACGCGTACCTTAAAGCTTTTATGCAATTTTTCTGTGAGATTAACACCAAAAGCATAGGAGACGTGCCTGGCCTTGTTAAATAATATTCAAAACTTTCCGCGACGCTAAAGTTTTGTCGTGTAAATCTCTTAGCGCTGGGCTGTCAAATGTCAGACACACTTGACAGTTTTTGGCCGTGGCGGTTACGTTGTGGGCCTCTCTGCCATTCATCCTTTTATTATTTGCCGTCTTATTATTTGTGGCTGTTTTTTAAGTGTGCTCCATCATGCCACCGGACAGCGACAACATGCTTCAAAGAAATTTGTCTAAGAACGAGACCAATGTCCTTTTATGTACTGCTTTCTCTTTGTGTGAGGAGGGTGGGTTCCTTTTTTGTTGTCAGTCACTTTAAAAAACAGACGAGAAATGAAAAGTCTTTTATAGCGAAATGCCAGACATGTTGAAAAGAAATCAAACAGAAAAGGCTCGCTGGTAATTGAATTTGTTTTGGTGGTATGGTATGGGCTGAGTGAGTGGGGTTCAACAAAACGTGTTTCGGCGCCTAAAAGTATGCTTAGTTTGTCGTGTACGAAATTCCGGGGAAATTAAAGCCTAAAAGTATGCTACGAAAAATTAAATTTGAATAGCCTTTTATTAGCAAACAAAATAAGATTTGAAGACTTTTCTCGTATATCCTATAAAACTCAGTAATAAGGGTTCGAAGGGCTGCTGCATATAAAGCTCCTGTTTAACTAAAGAGTATTAACTCAAAAATTATAAAAGTTCAGTTGAAAAAAAACAATTTCTGCGAAATTAAAGCCTTAAAGTGTGCTACGAAAAATTTAATTTAAATAGCCTAATAAGATTGGAAGATTTTCTCGTATATCCCATAAAACTCAGTAATAAGGGTTCGATGGGCTCCTGCATACAAAGCACATGTTTAACTAAAGAGTATTAACTCATAAATTATAAAAGTTTAGTTGAGACAAAAAAATGTTTTCTCAGGCAGATGTACTTCTCTTAAAAAATAGAGAGGGTTATGTCGTTTTTATAAATAAAACTTGGTGCTGATTTTTGTAACATGTTTGAAGAAAGAAGATTAACTCCAGGTTTATTATACCGATAGACTCAGCTTCACTATCGGATTCCATTGAGCGATGTTCATTGGTCCGTCCATCCATATGTCTGACATGGCGCGATACTGAAACTAGCAGGTAGGATGGACAGGCTTGATGAAGAGTCAGACTATATGACACCAAGGTCGATCCACACAAAAACCTTTAGGACGGATTTCTCAACGAGAGAAGGCTGGGCATCGAAAAATGAATTCTCAACCTTCACGGTTGGCTCAAAAATGCCAGTAACCTAAATATATCTCGACGACTGACGGACAAATACACGATCTTTCAGGCAGAGATTTTGGAAATCAATATAGTCGCAGACAAGATTCTGGAACTAAGCATACCTCCGTCAAATATCCGAAGATGAAATCAAAATGTGTGAAAAGGTGCATTGAATCACTCATACGAATCCGGAGACACAGCATTACGCTGGTACCGGGTTACAGCGATAAATGGCAGACAAATGTGTCAGAATGGGCTCAGGAGCAGTATATAAACCAACAACCCCAGACATACATATCTCGCTCGTCCAACTGATAAATGCAACCGACGAAGTAGTGGTGTTCGAGGCAGGATCAAAGAGGAACTTAATTTACAACTGCAGAATAAATCAATGCACTGGAGGTTTTCGAAGCAGTGCCAAGGTGGAACTCAATTCACAACTGCAGCATAGCCCGGTCTGTTTGGCCGACAATAGGATCAAAGAAAAACAAGGGTACTTCTAACTCTAGAAAAACAATCGATTTCAAACCTCACGGGACACTGCTTAATCGTGGGTGTAAGCATTTCTTCCAGAGGCTTTTCTAGAAGTTGCCAGGAAGAAGAAGAGTAATCTGTGGAACACTTGCTATACACATGCGCTGGTCTTTAAGTAGGGAGACTAACATAACTAGGCAGTAGATACCCTGGTGACCTAGCAGAAACAGCAGGAGTACTTCTTAAATCACCCCTAAAAATCTTTTGAACGTTGGACTGGTTCCGAACCACTCTACCCAGTTGATAAACCGTAAAGTATAGAAAAATAAAATTGGACAACTGCCACACATCTCTCTTATAAATATAAACTATCTCTTGGTCCTATATATCTTAACCCCCCTCTCCCTCACTTTCTCGTTATTTCCCTTTTTTCAGGGTTCCACAACGGGCGTTTTAAGCCTCCGATTGAATTTGCCATTTCTTCCTGAGGAGCTTGCCTTTCAGCCTAACCTAACCTAACCTGACCTAACCAGACCTAACCTGACCCAGCCTAACCTAACCTAACCCAACCTAACATAACCTAACATAACCTAACCCAGCCTAACCTAACCCAACCTGACCTTACCTGACCCCTTTTTGTGGGTCAAACATATCTACAAATCTATTTCTAGTCGAATTTCACAAGGTAAGTCAGCGACAAATTTTCTCTAGCTGTTCGTTTCGAGGTTCCTTTCGTTTCGTGTAATATATTAAGGTCAAGTTTTTAGTTGTTTGTTCTGTTTAAGCAGTTTTTTGGAGAGAGAGAGAGAGAGAGAGAGAGAGAGAGAGAGAGAGAGAGAGAGAGAGAGAGAGAGAGAGAGAGAGATAAAGAGAGAGAGAGAGAAGTAAGGGGAACGGAGAAAGGAAAAACTTGCCCATACTGTCGATTTCTTTTGGGTTCTTAGTAGTGTGAAGTTGGCTGCAGATTATTTAAGCTCTTTTTTCACAAAAAAATCAGAACAAATAAATCAAAGAATATCAGAAAAGGCAATAATGACAACAAAGATTGCCATAACTTAGTTGGCTTGTGTGAACACAAGAGGCATGTTCAAAAGGGAATCATAAAAACTGACGCAAGTAAAGTTTCCTCGTCTAAATGGAGACTTAGTCAGCTGACATTTTCTCAGACACCATAGACCAAGAGCGTTAGGACAGATTTTGTTTAAGCTACAGTGGCTGTAAGCACAGCAAAGGACACACAATGAACGGGTAATTATAGATGATAGCTTACAAGTTCAATGCTTTTTATAAGTTAGGTCTAATTCAGCAATTTTAAAGCTATGTACTTAGTAGGGTCATAAATACTGTTACACACGTTTAATGCTGTAAAATAAAAAGTACTGAATGTTTTTGGACCAAATATTTTTTATATAAAGGGTGTTTTTTATTGAGGTATAGAACTTCGAAATGAAATAAACACACGAGAATCGTTTTAATGTCCATCAATTTGGCTTTATTGGAAGGATAATTTTATGCCATTAATGTTTAAATATGATTTCGGGCATGTGGCCGCCGCGGCTGGCTCGAATAAAGCCAATTCTACAGGTCCAATTTTCAACCACTTTTTCGAGCATATGGGGCCGTATGTTGGCAATAACGCCACGAATGTTGGCTTCCAAGTCCCTTAACGTTTCTGGTTTGTTGGCGTAGACGAGCGACTTCACATATCCCCAAAGAAAATAATCCAATGGTGTCAAATCACACGATCTTGGTGGCCAATTGACAGGTCCATTCCGCGAAATTATGCGCTCATCGAATGTTTCCTTCAATAATTCGATTGTGACGTGCGCTGTGTGGCATGTAGCGCCGTCTTGTTGGAACCACAACTCATCCACATTCATGCCATCCAATTCGGGAACAAAATAGTCGGTTATCATGGCTCTATACCGGTCTCCATTAACGGTAACTGACTCTCCAGCATTATTTCGGAAGAAGTATGGCCCAATGACTCCACCAGCCCATAGAGCACACCAAACAGTCAGTTTTTGTGGATGTAATGGCGTCTCAAGGGTCTCATGTGGATTCTCTTCACTCCAAATGCGGCAATTTTGCTTGTTGACGTAGCCATTCAACCAAAAATGAGCCTCATCACTGAACAAAATTTTGTGATGAAAATCAGCATCGAGATGAATCTCATTTTCGGCCCATTTTGCAAGCGTTGTTCTTTTGTCAACCTGTTCATGATGAAATGGCAAACCAAACTAAATATTAATCACTTGACAGCTGACAAAATGGCCGCCAGTTAAAAAAGTGATGCCAACTTAAAGTTCTATACCCCAATAAAAAACACCCCCTATATATTGATGTATATTGTATCCAAAAAGAATCTACTTATTCGAAATGTCCGCCTTTTGCCTTTAAACACGCCTTAAGTCGCACTGGCCAATCGTCAATAGCTGCACGAACCTCGTCCATTGGAAAATTAGCCACAGCTCGAACCAAAGCAGTCTTAAGAGATCCACAAAAGATCCAGGGTATCTTTTGTGACAAACCTTGTCCTCTAAAACCTTTCTCAATTTGTAATCCAATGGGTTCAAATCTGGACTGCCTGAGGGCCATTCTTCAGAGGAAGTGAACGCTGGAAATTTGTTTCGAAGCCAGGCCTGGGACGTTTTAGCCTTATGGGCCGGCGCAGAATCCTGCTGGAAAGTCCATGGCTTGTTTTGGAACAGGGAATTGTTAAGAGGCTTCACAAACAGCTTCCAAAACGGGTTCTTGGTAAACTACGGCCGATGTTTTGACTCCTTGTTCGCAGAAATGCAGGTCAGTGACCCCATCGTAAGAGACACCCCACCAAACGATGACTGAAGCTGGGTGATGACCCTTTTCCACCCTTGGGATCAGTTCAGATGCTTCCGTAGATGACCGCGCATACACTATCATTTTGCTTGTTAAATTTTTCCTGAACTGTAAAAATTTTTTCATCGGTGAACAAAATTTTTCTGTGCAAATTATCAGGCATTTGCATTTTCAATCCTATTTTTTTTTAAAGCTGCAGTCAATAAATGTACGGTACGTCGTTTGAAAGCCCCGAGTCCCAAGTCTTTTTTAATGATTCGACTAATGGACTTTTGCGTGATATTCAACTCACGGGCCATGATTTTCTGTTTTCGGAGCGGATTTCTGTGAATTCTTGAAGGACTTTGATGACATGCGGTGTTCGAACAGAGTGTGGGCGGCCCGACCGGTGGCGGTCTTTTACATCTCAGTCTCCTCAAACAGCTTTATGCATCGGTAGACGCACATGCGGCTAATCCCTAGTGGCCGCAGCGTTTTAAAAATATCGCTTTTTTTCATTTCACGCTTGAAAAGCGCTATTACAGCGATATGGTTCCTATTATCTGTCCACTCCATGATGAAAGTTGAAACAATTTTAAAAACCCGTTACAGACTAACGCTTTTGAGGTTAGCTTTCAAAACCCATATGACATTAACGAGGTATGTTCAGTTCTACTATTGAAATGGGTGTTTTCAATGTTGTAACAGTATTTATGGCCCTACTAAGTATACTAGAGATTTCAATGTTTATAGCCTCAATTCGGAAAAATCCTTTCGTAAATTTTAGTTATTGAACTCTTTTTGGCAGTAAAGATTCCATTGATCTGTCGCCCTTACTTTAATTTCATTTAAAATGTATTTAAATGGTTTGTCTGTATGCTTTGTATCCGGCAAACAGACATTATGTTCCATTATAGCAATTTGAACTTTGTATTGGTGGCATTGTATTTAGTTTGCATCATGCTTCGTAATGCTGTGATGCCATAGTTGAATGGATATTTATATAAATACGTACTCGTACTGTGAATAATAGGTAGGAACGGCCAAATATATCTTCAGCCTCGTTTACCTCTTTGGTCTGAAAAAGGTTTCTGTACTGACAATTAACCAAAGCTTTGAAAGGCATCAAAATTCCATTGGCCAGTGATGAACAGGGACTGATGTCCGTGCCAGGACTTCAAGGGCAGTCAAAATACTCTGTACTGAAACATATACACACAGAGAACGGATTCGTTGCCACAACCGAATTTTTTTGGTAGCCAATTGGTTGAGGTTACATGCACCTCGAGTATTCCATTAAGACAACCTAATCTTAGTTGGTGCTCTGTAATTTTCAGTTATTAAAACTGTAGTATCGGTGCAAAATACTAAAGACACCTGCAGGACAGCTCTATACTGAAACATTAATACACAGAGAACGGATTCGTTGCCACAACCGAATTTGTTTGGCAACCGATTGACTGAGGTTGCAGGCACCACAAGTATTCCATCAGTACAACCGAGTCTTAGTTGGTGTTCTGTAATTTTCAGTTATTAAAACTTTAGTATACCAATTATCCGAACCTTTACAAGAGCATTTTTGATTTACACATAAAAATAAATTTTTAGTCGGAGGCAAGAACTGTTTGCTTACACAATAAAAGTATTCTAAGGACTCATAGGGAGTGTCACGAAGAGCAAGAAAGTAGAAATGATGAAGGTTGATTTTTACCGAAGAAAAAAATTTAGTTGTGGCAACTACCGTTTTCGCGTTTCCTTGGCATGAACGATCAATAAATTGTGAGTACAGTACGATGGTCATGTTTATCATCTTGTGGTATTTCAAACGGAATATCCATTAGGATTATAAACATTTGGTGGGAGCAACTGAAATTCATCTTTTGCAACCGATTCATTGTAGTTCCAACCGATTTCCAATTTTTTTTTTTTTGTCTCAGTGTTTTAGGAACCAGAAGAACCGAGGAAGACCAAAAACAACATGCTGAGAAAAAACAAATTACGAATTCCGCCAAATGAATACATCCTGGATGGATCTTAAACAACTGTCTAAAAAACAAAATGAATATCGAACTTTCTTTATAACCCAACGCTCCACAAGTAGGTCAATAAATATAAAAAGTAAGGCAAAATTAATCATTGAATTTTGTGTTTGAAAAACTTTTCACAACTAATTTTCTAAATCAGCAACAGTTGAGAGAATTTTTGAACCAACATTCTAGTTCACTTCAAATTCCTGAGTCGTATTTCTATTTCTGGCTAAATAAACGAGGATATGTCCTTCGTGACTCTTCGAATAAAACAGAGTTTTTATTGCAAAAAAAAGTAATTATTTTTCAACATAATCTGCGTTTAGATCAATACACTTAGTCCAACGTTTCTGCCATTTTTGTATACCTTCCAAAAAATAGGATTTTTCGAGGCCCATAAAATAGACAGGTCAATAATTTCATTGTTGGAGCGGAATCTCTTTTCACCGAGCCATTTCTTTAGGTTTGAAAATAGTCACTGGGGGCTTAATTCGGAGAATATGGCGGATGAGGTACCAATTCGTTACCCAATTCATTCAATTTTGCCATTGAGACTACACACGTGTGCCCCCGTCCAAGAAGAAGTGTGGCCACACCAACAACTTGCGCCCCAACAAGAAGTTTAAGTAGACGACTTGAATGTGTGTACGTTAAAGTTACTACATATGCTGTAGGAGCAGCTTCCATTAAAACTTCCTTAATGAAAAAGGACATTTTTCTTGGCCATATGGGGTCGTTGTTTTTTAAATCTTCTTTAAATCGGTCTAGTAAGTTGGCATAATATTCTCCGTTTATTTGTTCTCCCAATTTTAGGGTATTTGTTGAAGATTATCCCGCATGCATTCCAAAAAACTATTGTCATTACCATATCGGCCGACAAAGTCACCCTGGCTTTCTTCGAAGCCGGTTCACCCGGAGAAACCCAGTGGTTACACTAATACTTGGTCTCCGGAGTGTTGTAATCAATCCATGTTTCATTCAGACTTACAAAACGCCGCAAAAACTCATTCGAATTGCGGTTAAACAACTCCAAACAATCTTTTTGAGGTTGTCACACGATTACGTTTATGGTCAATTGAGAGCAAACGCGGCAACCAACTTGCAGACAGCTTTCTTAAACCCAACTGATCAGGTGAAATCAAAACCACACTGCCATATGAAATACGTAGGGCATTAACAATCTTAGGCACTTTCAATCATCGATCGGCCAACACCATATCATGGATTTTTTCGGCATTTTCGGGTGTAGTTACCTCAATTGGCCGTCCAGAACGCTCAGCGTCATTTGTACTTGTGCGACCACAAGGAAAGTCATAAAACCACATTTTACTATTGAAATCGATGGTGCAGAGACTCCATAGTATTTATCAAGCTTTTCCGTAGTTTGATTGCCAACATTTTTTTCGCAAAAAATAATGTTTTATGAGACCTCGAAATTCACTTTTTCAATTTTTAACAAAACCCACGATGTTCTTTTGAACAGCTGTTAAACACAAACTAAATGACGGAACTCTCTAAAAAGTTGACAGTAGTCTATTAACAGATGGTGCTTGATGGGAGCAGTGTTGCTTTTCAAAAAAATTCTAGGGAAGTTGGAAGAGTCACGGAATTATTGAACTGCCCTAGTACCGACCAGTTCCTTTTTTCAATGTTACGCTTGGAAAATATCAAAAAAAAACTTGGGCAGCTTACTCTTCCCAATACTAATGGAACTAAATAATATGAATTCTTAAAAACTGGCGGGCATTTTTCGAACCATCCTACTGTACCAACTCATATGACTACAAATCGTAAGGTGTATAAAATCCAGGACACAGGAAAAGTCACGGAATTATTGAACTGCCATAGTACCGACCAGTTCCTTTCCTCAATGCTACGCTTGGAAAATATCGAAAACCTTGGGCAGCTTACTCTTCCCAATACTAATGGAACTAAATAATATGAATTCTTAAAAACTGGCGGGCATTTTTTGAACCATCCTTCTGTACCAACTCATATGACTACAAATCGTAAGGTGTATTAAATCCAGGACACAGAAAAAGTCACGGAATTATTGAACTGCCCTAGTACCGACCAGTTCCTTTTTTCAATGTTACGCTTGGAAAATATCAAAAAAAAAACTTGGGCAGCTTACTCTTCCCAATACTAATGGAACTAAATAATATGAATTCTTAAAAACTGGCGGGCATTTTTCGAACCATCCTACTGTACCAACTCATATGACTACAAATCGTAATGTGTATAAAATCCAGGACACACACAATGACTCCCCACATTTTTGCTAAGGCAAACAAATACATGTGTTAATGTATGTGTGTGTGTGTGGCCTGATGCCACTGTAGTTATGGCCTGGTATGCTTTGTGATCCCTTTTGCAATCATCTCCTCTTCCCATTGCCATTCCTACAGCGATTCACATTCACTGGTTGGTGGTATTGGTGATGTTGGTAATTGTGGTTTTTGGCTGCATCCTGGGGTTTCACAATTTAAATGTTGAAATGCAAAACAATTGCATTTAATTCAAAGTAGTCCAGCACCATCTTTAGAGAAGGAGAGGGGCGGGGGGAGAATTATTTGTTTAAACAAGAATATTGTTAAATGTATTAAAGTTTGGGAAATTCCAGTGTATGTGTAGAAAATATAATTGTTTTTGGAAAAACAATTAACTATTGGTTGACCTTACAAATTGTCAAAGAAACTAGTTTAATCCTTTCTACCCAAAGGACTTAGGAAATTGATCAAATTTGTAGCGTATTCTAGCAACTTTCCGTTGATGATCTGAATGGAAATTAATTTGGTACTGATGTTTCCTTTTGCAATAAAATACATGTTTCTATAGGACAAAGCCTGCAAGTATTTCTAGTAATCACTACCAACAGTTCAACTTTTCCACTAAAACTAGAAATAGGAAAAAAATTTCAGTACTTTTTTGTTACCGCAACCTAAATTGGAGACTTATTTCCAAAATAAATATTTTTCAACCACTATGTTGCAGTGGGCTACATCAAAATTCCTTAGGTCTTGTTGGACTTGGGCTTTTATCCTTAATTCTGTTGGATTCCGTTTTGCGTAGCCCCATGCTCACCATCGTAGATTCCTACCACCAGAGTCTTGACAGAAAATCCTGGTAACTTAACGAGCCCGACTTAGACGATTAACTATTGTGTGTAAAAAAAACATATAATTCTCGAAAAAACCACAGTTTTTATTTGAGTAGAATTTGAACTTTAGGAGTTATTGAGGCTAAACCTAAAACTCCACTGTGTCAATTAAAATTTTTCCCGCCGAAATCCCTAAAAATTTCACAAATCATTAAAAAGAATTTTATTAAACTGAAAAAAGCAGCGATTTGGCTGCCAAGAGCCACACTTTACCAAACACATGCCTGAATCCACAAATTCCTTGGAAATCATTAAAAAATTTGTGGCGGCCAGTGTGATGACAATGCTTCATATGTGGTGATAAGCGGAATCCTTCTCAAAATCCATGCGCTCTTAGTTTTGCCCTTGGATTGTTCCAAGAATTCAGAGCTTAACTTTTTCACCAGACTTTGATTCGCCATTTTTTCTTTGGCTCTGGTTGTAATTTGCTCGTACGCACTTTATTAGCCCTCGGCAAGTCATTATAAAAAGTGTCAAAGGCAAAAGTTTTCCAGTTACCCCGCAAAAAGGCAAAATCTCATATATGACAACGATGTGGTTTAATTTTTGGTTAAATGAACAAGAAAAAAAGTTGTATACCTTTAAGCCTTACTAAACAATGTTAACGACTCTGCGGGCGTACAGGGGCAGATATTTTGAAAAGTTATTATGTTACGCCAGCATGTAATGATTGTTTGAACTTATAACACTGTGCAGCGTTTTTATACCCTCCACCATACAATGGAGGGTATATTAGTTTTGTCATTCTGTCTGTAACACCTTGAAATAATCATCGGAGACCCAACAAAGTATATATATTCTTGATCCTCGTAAAATTCTAAGACGATCTAGCCATGTTGCCCGGCTGTCCGTCTGTCCGTCTGTTAAAACCAAGAAAGAGCCTGCATGAAAACAGCTAGGGAGCTGAAATTGGCACAAACATGTGTAGTTAACCTAGCACGGTTGGTATTGAAAATGGGCTATATAGCTCTACGGGCAGTTGGTGTTGGAGACCCTCAACCGACACTACCTCATAAAAATTAGTTTTTTATTTGGTAATATCCGTCCAGTTTCTTGAGCAAAATCACTGAAATTCACTGCAAATAATAATCTCTATATAGGCGCAATCATCTATGTAAAAATGGTTTAGATTGGGCCACTATTTCTTGTACCTCCCATAAAAACGGCCTTATGGGCCTTGAGAAATAATATGACTATAACTCACCACAAACTTGAACTATCGAAATGAAATTTTACACATCAAAATTTCTATATACAACACACTTCTACGCTGAATTCGGTTGAGATCGGAAAAGTCCTACTGGTACCTCCCACACTAACGGTCTCATGGGCCTTGAAAAATAATATGACAATAACTCACCACACACTTGACCTATCGAGACGAAATTTTCGGCACAAAGATTAATATATAGAACAGACTTTTGCGCTAAATTTGGCTAAGATCGGACAGGCCCTACTGGTGCCTCCCACACAAGCGGTCTCATGGATAGAAATGATATGACGATAACTCACCACAAGCTTGACCTAGCGAAATTTTGAACAGATTTTTATATAGAACACACTTCCGCACCAAATTTGGTTTTATTTGGGAATCTGGTGGAGGGTATCCAAAGTTCGGCACGTCCAAACTTAACATTTTTTACTTGTTTTTTTTTTTTGAAAAGGGGAAATTCCTTTGAAAGATGAAAATTTAAATGAATGTGGCAAATATCCAAAAGGACAGACTCATATGAAATAAGTGAAATAAAGTAAGGAAGTTAGGAAAGTGACTTAGCAGTGGATCCGACTTATACATACCCTCACCCTAAGACGGCTTATTTTTATACCTTCTGGCAATCTAACATAAATATTCATAAGCTTTCATCATCAATACCATTGCGAAAGCGTAGAGATTTTAATAAAAACTCGTAATGTGTTGTTTGAGTAGAAGCTGCTATAGTGGGCGTGGCATCCATTTTTACTTCATTTGTCTACAAAGTTAAAATAAACATATTTTAGGATACAAAATTCAAGCGAAATTCATATACGAGGGCGGTTCGGAAACTTCTCAGCCTAGCACAAAAAGCGCGGTATAAACAGAAAAAAGTTAAGTGTTTTGGAAACTTCCATCTCTGCTATGAACACATGTTAAATTTTGTTTCGATCTGGCAACTCCTTCATATAGAAACAAGTGTTCACAAAAGACGCATCCGCGATTTTTTTACAATGGAAAAATTAGAAATGCGTGGTGTCATTAAATAATTACATAAAATAAGGTTTATCGGGACAAGAAATTCATAATGATATGGTGAATGTGTTAGGTGAAAGTGCTCCTTCATATGCATATGGGTTGCTGAATTTAAACGTGGTCGTACAAGCATTGAAGATGAACCACGTAGTGGACGTCCAAAAACAGCAACAACAACAGAAATTGTAGCCAAAGTGCATGATATCGTATTAAATGATCGACGAATAAAAGTGCGTGAAATAGCTAATATCATGGGCATCTCAAATGATCGAGTCCATTTAATTTTGCATGAAGAACTACAGATGAAAAAGCTTTCTGCAAGATGGGTGCCGGACTTGTTAACAGTCGACCAAAAACGCATAAGAATGAACATTTCTCAAGCTTGTTTAGATCGTTTTCAGCGAAATAAAATGGATTTTAAGCGTCGTTTCATAACTGTTGATGAGACATGGATCCACCACTATACTCCAGAGACAAAAGAACAATCCAAACAATGGACTGAAGCTGGAGGAAGTGCCCCAAAAAAGGCAAAAACAATTCAATCGGCTGGTAAGGTTATGGCAACGGTTTTTTGGGACTTCAAAGGTATTTTATTGATTGACTATCTGCAAAAGGGTAAAACAATAAATTCAGAGTACTATTGCAACCTTTTAGATCAATTAAATGTACAAATTCGAGAAAAACGTCCTGGCTTACAACACAAAAAAATAATTTTTCATCAAGACAACGCACCAGCGCACAAGAGTGTTTTAACAATGGCTAAAATCAACGAATTAAAGTACGAGTTGCTTGACCACCCACCTTATTCTCCTGATTTAGCTCCCAGTGACTTTTACCTGATCCCAAATGCAAAGATGCAATTACAGTTGTAAACCACTATTTTGAAGACCTTGAGGAAAACTATTTTAATCGAGGGATAGAATTGGTAGATAAGCGTTGGACTAAGTGTATTGAAGTTTCAGGAGATTATATTGAAAAATGAAAATATTTTTGAAAAACTAACTATTCTCTTTCATTGATAGGCTAAGAAATTTTCGAACCGCCCTCGTACTTATATTAGGGAAAAGGTTGTATTGGTTTAAATCTACTCTTTGATATTGTCATTTTTATAAAAGAAACAAGAAGGGGCGTGGTTATGACTGACATTTTTGCCAGCTAGTGTATCTAATAATCATTTTCCTAGTAAATAGTTTGCAGCAGAATCGCTGGTTTAATATTAAAAATATTATGGAAATACCATAAGAAGGCGAAATGGTGCATTTTCATGAAAGCTACCACAATAGGGAGCGCCTACCACTGTTTTTATACCCCTGTACAAAGTTTGTATATTATTGAGGGCCTCCCCACTAAGAATACCCATTTTGACTATAGGCCGTCCACAAAAAATGGACAAATCTAGTTTAGGTAAATTAACAATAATAATAAAAAAATGCTACGGCGGGCGCATATGGTCTTTGTAACTCCACGCCTCTGAAAATATGTATTTTATAAATTTATTTGTAAAATATATCTAAATAAATAAATAAAAAATAAAATATCAGTGTGTAGAGCACTTAATTGTTTTGATAAACAAGTCAACATTTATAAATGATATATACATATTTTTGATTTATTAACCCAATGCGAGGAGGTGGCGTATTTATTTTTTTTAAGTCGGAGTGTTTTAGAAAGTGTCAAAACTAAAAATATCATCGATATGGAGGTATATATTTTGACAAGTAGAATACTAGCTACTACTTAAGGCTTTTAAGTAAGACCCTACTGGAAGTTTTAACCCATAAAAACCGGAGATATTTGAGTTTTTTTGGTAAATTATTTAATTTTGTTATGCTTAATGCCTTTAAGATGGGGTGTATGATTGCTATGAGGGTTTGTACTCTTATTTTTAAGCCAACCATCTTCATAATATGAAGATGGCTGGCCCTATATAAACCTTCCCCCTGTTTGACCTGACTTCGCCCGGGCTTAAGGACTTTCAGCTATGGACAGGCATAATCGAGGGACTCGGGACTTTAAAGCCTTCTGCTTTTGATCACTACTATGGGAATATGGAAAAAAATTGATAGGGTGATCCGTCTAGAGGTATTTTTTTTAGAACAAAAAAAATATAAAAATTGATTAATCTTACTTTAAGTTTTTTTTGTATATTTTAAACAAATTTGAAGTAATTTTGTAACTATATAAGGCCTAAAGGCTCGGTTACTTTTTGAATATCAATAAATGAAATGAAATGAAAATGAAATGGGATCTTTATTGGTAATTTGAAAGGATATTTTATGACATTTATTTTTTGAATATATTTTCCCTTAAATGTTGGCCGCAACTACGCCTCAGGGTTTCCATTTTGAGGGTTCAATTTGGATGACTTGTTCGAGCATTTCGGTCGTTATAGCTTTAATGACACGCGTTGTGTTGGCTTCCAAAACCTGAATCGTAGCTGGTTTGTCAGCATAGACTTTGGATTTTGCGTAAAGAAAAATGTCTAAAGGTGTGATATCACTCGATCTAGGCGGCCAACTCACCTGTCCAAAACGTGAAATTAGCTGCTTTTCGAAATGACCTCTCAGTAGATCCATTGTTGGAGCAGCTGTATGGCAAGTGGCACCGTCCTGTTGAAACTTAGTATTGTCAAGATTACGGGCTTCAATTTCAGGTAGCATAAAGCTCGATATCATGGCGCGATAGCGAGCACGGTTACGTTCCGGCCTCATCATTTTTGAAAAAATATGCACCGATGATTCCACCAGCTTATAAACCGCACCAAACCGTGGTTTTCTCTGGGTATAATGGCACCTCTTGAACCTCTTCTTGTTGCTCTTCAGCGCAAATGCGGCAACTTTTTTGTTGTTGTAGCGGCATATAGTGCCGGTGTGACAGCCCTTGGCCGAAGAATTCCTCCTTCGGGTCGATCCGGTGCATAGAACCGGCAGTCGTGAGATAGAATTTTGTTTATTGCCTTTGCCGTTGATCCAGAAATGGGCCTCAGCACTGTACAAAATTTTGATTGAAAACAGCGGATCTTCCCGTTTCTCATCGAACGCTCATTTCCATAATACAGTTGCCAACATTTGAAGGTAATTCTTTAAAAATAAAAAAAATTCAATAAAATGGTTGAAAACAGCGGATCTTCCCTTTCTCACCGAACGTTCATTTCCATAATACAGTTGCCAATATTTGAAGGTAATTCTTTCAAAATAAAAAATGCAATAAAAAATATCCTTTTAAATTACCACATTTGATTTGAATTTTTATTCCACACTTGATTTGAATTTTTATTCCACACTTGATTTGAATTTTTATATTTTTTTTGTTCTGAAAAAATACCTCTAGATGGATCACCCTGTACATTTAGTTTTGAGCATTTAAATAATTTGTGCAAAGGCGGGCGAAAAGTTATTGTAAAATAATGTGGCGATTTTTTTAAATAATTTATTTTTTATTTTAAGTCAATAATTTGGCACAGCAGGTTCTCTTCGATAAAATAGTTGGGGTAGCTTTACCAGCAACAGCCGCATCGCGTGATTTTTTGAACATATTTTTTTTTGTTTTCCGCCTCGTAAGGAGTTAAAACCATACTTGGATATTTTTTTTTTATTCCGCCTCGTAAGGGGTTAAAGTGATAGTTATTCTTATTAGCTTTCCAATGAGGCCCATAATGGGTTTATCCGATAAGAATTGAGAAAGATACAACGACCAAGATATTTATTGTCAGACTTTGGTAGCCCGTAATTCGGAAAATATGAATTCGCCGCCAAAAAATGTATTTTAAATTTATTTTCAAATACAACGTTTTATTGGTGGTAGAAATTTGAATTCGATCCGAGAGTTGTGCTTAATCCAGATTTAGCCCCAAAAAAATATGATCTGCTAAGCAAATACTCAAAAAAATTTAATTTTTAGCGACGTACCTTTAGCCCCTTAAGGAAAACTTTTTCCCCCTTGGCCGATTTCAACCCTTTACAATCCTAAACAGCTTTGGGCTATAAGCCCATATTTAACAAAATTTCAGGATCAAAGGTTGATACTTTTGACCGCTATCGTAATTTCGAAAGACCCATGGACTGGCGGACGGACATGACTAGATTAATCAATAATATATTTACTTTATAGGGTCTCCGATCAATATTTCGTAGAGTTGCAAACCATAAATTTAATATACCATCTAATCTTCGACGGAGGGCGTTACAACTATTTCAAAAAAAAAAGCGGATTTGGTCAAATTATACAAAGAATCTGAAATACATTTTTCGTTGCGTTGCAAGCGTAGTGATACATTTAATATCATTCACTTTTCGGTAGAGGGTATAAAAACGATTTCGCATCTTTAGGACGAACCAGCCTCATAGAGGAACATGGCCCAAATGACTTAAAATCTCATTAAATGGATGTGGTCAAATCATACAAAGAGATGAAATGCATTTTTCAATACGTTACGCTTTTTTCGTGGCGTTGCAAGCATAGTGATACATTTAATATCATCCAATCTTCCGTAGAGTGTATAAAAATGATGAGGAACATGGCCCAAATCACTTAAAATCTCATGAAACGGATTTGGTCCAATCATACAAAGAGTCTGAAATAAATTTTTCGATGATTTACGCTTTTTTCGTGGCGTTGCATGCATAGTGATACATTTAATACCATCCACTCTTCCACGTAGAGGATATAAAACGCATCCTATAGGACGAACCAGCCTCATAGAAGAACATGGCCCAAATGACTTAAAATCTTATGAAACGGATGTGGTCAAATCATATATAGGGTCTGATACTAGTTTGCATTTTTCAATGCGTTACGCTTTTTCGTAGTGTTAAAAACACAATGATCAATTTTATATACCATCGACTCTTTGGCGGAGGGTATAAAAATGATTTCGAATCTTATGGGGCGAACCGGCCGCAAAGGCGACAGGCAAACGTGACTCAAATGACTTAAAATCTCATAAAACGAAGTTGGTCAAATCATATGAAGGGCCTGAAATTAAGTTTTTGAGACGTTACGCTTTTTATCAGAAGATTGAAGAGTATTTAAATACACAGCATGGAAAAAATCATTTAAAGTGTACCCGAAGCCTAAAGCAGTTCATTGACGGAGCGGCTGTTGTGCCGTAGGCTCATATAAAGCCGTTCCTTAAAGACCAAGTCAGAAACGCACTTTCGAAAAACTGACTTTTGTCTGTCGGCTAATAGTCCAGGAAGCTCTTACTAAGCCGTGGCCAAACTTGTGGAAAGGCGGCCTAATGGCAGCATAGAAAAAAAACTGAAGTGTTTCCGAAGCCTAAAGCAGGCCACAGACCTTAACATTTTGTCTTCTAGCGGAACAGCAATTGCGCCATAAGCATTAATTATATAAAGCCATAGCTATTAAGACCAAGTCATATAGCTCAATTGCCGCTCGACATGTCTCCCACTGAACCCTCGCTCACTCATTTTCCCTGCGCGATATCTAACAAACAAAACATTGGCTAGAGGCTATATGCATACTAGCTTATTCCGGTTCTTCTGAAATATATCCATTCTTTTGGGGATCAATTTGTACATGCCTTGCTCTGGGTGACTCTGCTGAGTTTGGCATACACAGTTCTGTCCTTAATCTCCATAAAGTGCAGTTAAAACATAATAATTTATTGTACAAACTTACCTTGCTTTTTAATAATAAATCCGCTTGTACTGCTTCTAGTCATTCAGCCTCTTATTGATATTCGCAAAACTTCAATTGTTTGAATTCTTTCTTCTCTGGCTTTATACTTCCCTTTATCATAGTTGGCCCACTCTTTACTCTTGACCATCCTGGTCTATTTAATTAATTAAATACATACATCAATTTGTGTTCTCTTGTATGACGAAATTAATGAAATAAATATTCTTCTTCTTATAATAAATTTAATTTTTGTTTACATCGTTAAACAGCTGAGAATGACTGATTCAAAAAGTGATGTTCACCTTAGATAATATCGATAACTACGATCTGAATTTCAAAAATGATAAATTGTAGTTGTAGTTAGAGAAATCAAAGATAATAAACTGCAGAAGATGGGTAAATGAGATTTTACAAGAATTTGATGAAAACTTTCAGAACAATTTTACCAAAGACGATAAACTAGAGATTAGGGACAAAACCAAAGACAATAAATTGTTGAAGATGAGTGATGAGAGCTTTATCGAAAATATGATATACAAAAATAAGTAAAAATCATTTTGGAAATGCTATTTTTTGTGTTAGAAGTGTGTGAATTTAGTGTTTTTTTGTATTTCAGTATTGATATTCTAGCTTTCTTGTAATTGTGTGCAAAACGAATGTGGAAATATAAACCGAGGAAATATGCGTTACTAAAATAGAAGCACATCGCCCATTTTTTACTGTTAACAGTTTTTTGAACGAAATGACCTTTAACAAGAATTTTAGGAACGCAACAATCTTTTTGGGAGATCTATTTTTTGTATTTAAGGTGTGCGAATTTAGTGTTTTCTGTGTTTTTTGTTGAAATTTTGCCTTTTTCAGTTCTTTTAATTGTTATCAAACAAAAGTATGTATATAAAAATAACCGAGAATTGTTGCGATACTAAGTGAGCCTATCTTCCACTGTTTCTTGCCTATGGGCGAAATGAGATTTTACGAGAAATTGAAAAACACATGATTAGTAGAAGACATGGGGGAGCAACTCTGGAAAGCTCTTAATATTGCAGAAAAGTAGCAACTGTAAATGAACGACAAAGAATAAAACGAAATAAAACCGAAAAATTAAAAATGTCAGGTAAAAATAATAAAAAAAATTAAAACCCTTTAAACACAAAAAAAAACAGTTTGGAAATTAATACTAATAGTACGGTTTTATTATTAGTATTAATTTCCAAACGGTTTTTTGTGTTTAAAGGATTTTAATTTATAGTTTTCTGTTTTTAAATTTTGACCTTTTTGTGTTTTTGTGACTGTGTACAAACAAAAGTGAGAAATAAATCGAGAATTTGTCTGCATCTGAAGTAATGATTTTGAACGATATTGCAAAGAAGAAGCATTTCATCAATTTTAACTATTTTTAAATTTATACTTGAATTGCATTTTTAAGATTAACAAATTATATGACAATAGAGGTTAATAAAGAAATATCATATTTTAGTCTTAAAGGTCCCGGAAAAGTTTTTCAAGCTTTGCTTCAAATAATGCAAAACACTGTTTTTTATAAAACTCCGCATAGTATCACTTTGCAATACTATAAGGTATTCCCTTGTGCAGCGCTTTAAGTAAATAAAAGGCATTTTTAATATTCACACATGAAAGCATCGATTTTTATTATTGCATGCATATGCGGCCACAGTAAGAAAATTGGCTATGTTATTGGCGGCGCGATTGTTTTTGATCGGCGGCCGAAGCTAGATTTCTTTATAAGCTTATGTAGAAGGCATATGCTGGAAACATCGGCTTATTGTTTTTCAATTGAAAAAAAACGGTTCTATATATCGAAGCAAGTTAATATAATGTCACATTAGTCGGACATTATCTTTCTGGTTAAATTATTGTTTTTGCCATAACAGCAAATAAACCATGTCAGTATCAAATGTACAATATTAGCATTGAGAGAAAATATTTAAACCTTTTTCCATAACGAACTAATTTTTGCCAACGTCTCAGCAGATATTATCATAAAGCCGATTTAAGCCATTTAAATCGGCAGCTGCTAGGATAAGAACAGAAGCGTAAGCGGCGCACTTTTGAGCAAATTCGCCTTTAAATTCTAATTGCGACATCTTTTATAATTGCCTGTTGCAAGTAGCGTTCTGAAAAATGGGAATACTACAAATGTACACAACACAAGTATCCTAGAAAGTGAAAATTGAAACAAAAATAACACAAATTCGAACACTTTAAACACAAAAAACAGGATCCCCAAAATGTTTTTTACTCTTCTGTGTTTTTTGAATTCACGATTAAACTCGTACCGAACATCCTCTACAATTTATCGCTTTTGTATGTATGAACATTTAAAACTCAGTTTTGTTTTATTTAAATCGCTGCACAATCTCGCCATCGAAAGCATTAATATGTGGGGTCTTATAAAAAGCGGTGTTTTACATAATTTATACCAAAGCATTAGACAAACTTTAGCTTGATCGGGACCTTTAAGATTCCAATATGATAATCTTTATTGTCCTGCCAAATAATATGTTAAATTAAACAATTAATTTTAATTTTGAAAATAATTAAAAATCAGTCAATATTGTCGTTATTAAACGGGAAGTCCAAGGCACAACTGTCGAAATAATTTCGTTTTGTCGTGAAAGTCTGAACGACACTTGTAACCAAAGACGATAAGCTATAGAAGTTGTACGAAATAATTTATTGCAAATGATTTATCGTAAAAAACATCTCTTCAGTAACAGACAAATTGTCGGCTTATGATTTCAATTTCGTTTGTACAAAATCACAATAACGCAAAAAAATCAAAATTAAAACCCAGAAAGCTCTAAATTCACTCACTTTACACACAAATATACAGTTTGTAGATTAAAAAAAATTAGTTTTGAATATTTTTCAATAACTTTTCCTGAAACAAATAATCTTTTCTCATAAACTATTATTAATTTTCTACAAGTAATAGAAACCTAAAACGACAAACTATAGAAAATGGACGAAAATTTCTTTTCTGAAATAATTAAAAAAACATACTTGACAAATTCTCGATTTATTTTGCACTTTCGTTTGTACACAATCACAGTAACACAAAAAGTCAAAATTAAAACTCAGTTAGCTTAGAGGTCGTACACTTCAAACACATATAAACAGTCTAAAAAAATAAAATTCAATTTAAATTATTTTTCTGACAACACTGTTCTTATTCAAAAAACTAATTTTACTTTTTGCTATTTTCTTTTGTTCCATTCTTCGTGGTTTATTTACATTTGCTTTTTTCTACTATGTTGCCAGCTTTACAGAGTTGCTTCCACATGTCTACCTCTTATAATGTGTTTTTTTAAGTTGCTATCGAAAATCTGATTTCGTCCGAAATGCTTCGTCTTGGCAATATCGTAGAAAAATAGCAGTTCAAAAACGCACAAGTTCACTGTTTATTAATCCACTTTTATTTGTACATAATCACAAGAATGCTATAAACTCAAAATTGATACACAAAAACTCAGAACACAGTAAACTCAACACTTTACACAAAAAAAAATCTAAAAATAATTGATACCCATCTTTTGTTTTTCAACTTCTCGTGAAAGCTCATTTTGTCCGAAGACGATAAATTGTACCAGGTATTGTATCATAAAAACTCAGAAAACAATAAATTCACACTCTTTAAACAATAAAAAAAAAAACAAATTACCAAAAATTAATGATACTCACCTTGTGTTTTTCAACTACGCGTGAAAACTCATTTTGTCCAAAGACGATAAATTGTACCATTAGGACGATATGCTTCTTCTTTGCAATAATGTGGAGATACATTACGCATTAGCGCACAAATTCTCGGTTTATTTATCTACTTTCGTTTTATCACAAGAATTAAAAAAAGGCAAAATTTAAACACAAGTATAAGTAGGTATAAAGTCACAAACTTTGAACACAAAGTAAACAGCTTTACCAAATGATTTTAAATTTCAAAATCTTGTAAAAATTTGTTTTGTCTCTTTTTTCCTGTTTATTGTCTTTCATGAGCATATCGTAAGTTATCCATATTGTCATGTGTGAACACTGCTTGTGGGATCACTCAATGTCAGCTGTCTGAAAAAGTAAACAAAAATTGTTATTGTAAGAAGAAGAAGAAGCACAATTATTTCATTATTTCCGTCATAAAAGATAATCTGTCTGCATAAATTGATCAATTTAAATTATTTGAGTAAAAAAGTATCTAAGAAAAGTAAACCTAGTCTTCAGTAGTGCAAGGTGGTCCTACCAATGGTAGTGAAGCAATGGATGAAACCTGATAGTGAGAGCAAGGTGGTCCTGCAAGGGATGAAAGCTGAAAAGTCAGAATTCCTACAATTGAAGTTTTGCGAATAAAAGTGGAGGAAGGATCAGTGGAAATATTATCAAGATCAGGGTAAGTTTCTGCATGAAATTACTATGTTTTAAGTGAACTTTATGGAGGGTCATGACAGAAACATCTGTACCAAAGTCAACGAAGTCGCCCAAAATCAAGGCATGTGAAAAATTACTAAAGGCATGGACATGTTTTCGATGAATCTAAAGAAACTATAGAGCCTTTGGAGAATGTTTTAGTTGCCACTAAACCGCGCTTGGAAAAAGAGTGGGAGCGAGGTTAGTGTGGCCATGCTCACTTGGCAATAGTGCTGGCTGAGTTTGTCTTTATGGAAAAAAACATTGGATCTATGTATGGACTGCTTCGGGCTACTGGTTCAGTTAGTTCTCCTGTGCTGCGTATTTTTTTCCCTCACCCTTATGAGTATCGTAAGAGGCTTTATATCATTTGGTAAGGAACAAACGTTAAGCTCATAGACAAATGCATTTTAAGGTCCATTTAAGGTCCATTTAGTCTTGACGGTGGACGGTTGATTCTGCAACCTGCAGAAGTCTACCGTCGTCAACCGTCAAACTGTAGTTATCTCCCTCTAACACATGCAAAATGCAACCCTCAACTGAAATAGCTGATTGCCTACCGTCAACCGTCCACCGTCAACCGTCAAGACTAAATGGACCTTTAGTCTTGACGGTTGACGGTGGACGGTTGACGGTACGCAATCAGCTATTTCAGTTCAGGATTGCATTTTGCATGTGTTAGAGGGAGATAACTACAGTTTGATTGTTGACGACGGTAGACTTCTGCAGGTTGCAGAATCCACCTAAATGGGCCTTTACACCCGAGTATGTTTTGACAACATACCTTTCATTGTTTTTATAGCCTTTAAAGGCCCACTCACCGTCTGTCCGTCTATGCGTCTAGTGCCAACAAAAGCTGTCAAAAAGGGTTACTACTTATAACCGGCACCACTCTGTGGACCAGAGTATTATAAGTTAGTATCATTGCAAATGTTTGTAACTATAACAAATATTTAAGCAAGACCGAAATTTAAGTTGATTCGATTTAACGATGGTTGTCTGTCCGTCCGTCCGTCCGTCCCTTCTTTCGTCTAGCTTGCAATCTTTCTAAAGGTCATGAAATTTCACAGAAGTACGTTTTTTTGGAACTAAGACGAAAGCATTGAAATTAAAAAAAAATCAGTTCAGCAATCTTGAAGAGATCTGACACACGTTAATTTTTTGGACCAAGGAAAAGCTCTGGGTGGAAATCGGTTCAGATTTAGATATAGCTCGCACACATATGTTCACCCGATTTTATGTTTTTAGGTCTAGCTGCCACATTTTACATACAATTTTAATGAAATTTGGCACACGTCAGTTTTTTGGACCTAGGAATGACGTTATTGACGTTTAAGAAAATCGGTTCAGATTTAGATTAAGCTCCCAAGCACATATGTTCATCCCATATTATGTCTTTCGCTCTAGCTTTAACATATTACATCCAATCTTGATAAAATTTAGAACTCGTTTGTTTTCTGAACCAACGAAAAACGCTATAAAAATTGGGAAAACTCGGTTCAGATATACAGGGTGGGCCAAAGTTACAAAGGGGTTAACAACTTAAATAATTCTTCCGTTAATTATTATATTTTTTCTCAGATTATCAGGCCTGTCACAGAAATCAATCGGAATGATTTTAATTCCGTACTTACCACTCCGTTCGGTTTTGTTTTTTTTACCTTTTACAGATTCCGATCGATTTAGGTAATTCCGAAAATTTTAAAACCCCAGGTTATTCTAATTTACTATGGCAACTCTATGCATATAAAAAACAAAAACCATATGTTTTAAGTAAAATAGTTTTACAAAAATTGTTTAACAATAGTTCCTTTACTTGCACAGCCTATCTAATTTTTCATTTTGTTTTCGCATTTCGTCGCGCTGTTCTTCCATAAGGTGGACGATATTTTCCATTTTGCTGTCGACACGTTGCTCTTCCAGCAACGTAGCAATTTTCCCCAAGTGTTCATTATCTTCTACTAAAAGGCTGCTAAATTCCGGGTTGGATACGTGTGGAGTACGTGATCTGTGGCGCTTAGGAGTAGGAGATGGTGTGCGGGAAAGACGCCTCCTTGAAGCTGATGGTGTTACACTTCGCTTTCTTGCCAAATCATTTCCTTTTTCCCTAGCTCTGTCAGATGTTGAGGGAGGAGTAAAATCAAGATCTTTGTCGTAAGGTGGACGATATTTTCCACTTTGTTGTCGACACTTTGCTCTTCCAGCAACGTAGCAATTTTCCCCAAGTGTTTATTTTCTTCTACTAAAAGGCTGCTCAATTCCGGGTTGGATACATGTGGAGTACGTGATCTGTGGCGCGTAGGAGATGGTGTGCGGGAAAGATGCCTCTTTGAAGCTGATGGTCTTGCACTTCGATTTCTTGCCAAATCATTTCCTTTTCCCTAGCACTGTCAAATGTTGAGGGAGGAGTAAGATCAAGATCTTCGTCGTTTTCTTTGTCAGATTCACAAATGTACGCGATCAGATCCGCTTATCCTAAACTTTTGGCGCCAGCAACGCCTTCTACACTTCTCTGCATTCCGAAAGCTCTAACAACAGCTTCCCCAACCTCGGATAATACGTATTTGTTATATGGGCCACCATTTGTTGTACAAATTTCGTTTTTGTTGTGGCACAGTTTATTCTTCAATAATGTTTTCCAGTCCGTTCAGGTTTTCTTCCATCCATGACATTCTTTGCGTGGTGGTCCAGAAGAATTCAATTTTTCTGTTAATTCTATTTAAAGCGTTTCTACAACCACACGATCTCCCTCTACAAATCCTCTGGCTATATCATTGTGACACTCCATGAACTCGACAAAAATGTTAGCTTGAGCAACGTTTCTATGCTTTCCCCTTAAATATTTATTTGCAAATGAAAATATTGGGTAAAAAACTTATAAAATACTCACATTTCGTATTTGTAGTATTTTCGCCAGCCAGAATATTACACGCCACAACAAAAGACAATCACAAACACAATCTTACGACAGCCGGTTCTATGGACCGGATTGACCCGAAGAGCATTATTTCGGCCAAGGGCTGTCACCCCGGCACAAAGTTGCCACTACAACAACAACGATCACAAACAATACAAATTACAAATTAATTTTCCAAAGTTTTTTTTTATATTTTTTATTTTGATTTTAGTTTATTTCGTTCAAGACAATTATTGGGCTTGTATTGTTGTCTTAGAACTATTGAAAATATTAAAGATTTATTAAAATAAATGCTAATTAAGCAAAACTTTATTTTAATTAAAGATTACAATAATCTTCTTTATTCAGAAAAAGTACTTTCATCAACGTTTTTTGTGTTTATGGAACTAAAAATATCAATTGCGGTCACATAATCAAAAGTGGTTTCATTCCGACCAAATCTTTCGGAATTAGCTTTCTGAAGAAGCAAAATACGGAATTGAAACCACTTTCGATTGGAATTGTGTTCTGTGACATGCCTGTATGTACGAGGGCGGTTCGGAAAGTTCTTAGCCTATTAATGAAAGAGAATAGTTAGTTTTTCAAAAATATTTTTTAATTTTTCAATATAATCTCCTGAGACTTCAATACACTTAGCCCAACGCTTATCTAGCAATTTTATCCCTTGCTTAAAATAGTTCTCCTCAAGGTCTTCAAAATAGTGGTTTACAACTGTAATTGCATCTTCATTTGAGGTAAAACGCTTGCCAGCAAGGATTTTTTTAGATTTGGGAACAGGTAAAAGTCACTGGGAGCTAAATCAGGAGAATAAGGTGGGTGGTCAAGCAACTCGTACTTTAATTCGTTGATTTTAGCCATTGTTAAAACACTCTTGTGCGCTGGTGCGTTGTCTTGTTGAAAAATTATTTTTTTGTGTTGTAAGCCAGGACGTTTTTCTCGAATTTGTACATTTAATTGATCTAAAAGGTTGCAATAGTACTCTAAATTTATTGTTTTACCCTTTTGCAGATAGTCAATCAATAAAATACCTTTGTAGTCCCAAAAAACCGTTGCCATAACCTTACCAGCCGATTGAATTGTTTTTGCCTGCTTTGGGGCACTTCCGCCAGCTTCAGTCCATTGTTTGGATTGTTCTTTTGTCTCTGGAGTATAGTGGTGGATCCATGTCTCATCAACAGTTATGAAACGACGCTTAAAATCCATTTTATTTCGCTGAAAACGATCCAAACAAGCTTGAGAAATGTTCATTCTTATGCGTTTTTGGTCGACTGTTAACAAGTCCGGCACCCATCTTGCAGAAAGCTTTTTCATCTGTAGTTCTTTATGTAAAATTAAATGGACTCGATCATTTGAGATGCCCATGATATTAGCTATTTCACGCACTTTAATTCGTCGATCATTTAGTACCATATCATGCACTTTGGTTACAATTTCTGTTGTTGTTGCTGTTTTTGGACGTCCACTACGTGGTTCATCTTCAATGCTTGTACGACCACGTTTAAATTCAGCAACCCAATTTTTTACTGTTGCATATGAAGGAGCACTTTCACCTAGTACATTCACCATATCATTATGAATTTCTTGTCCCGATAAACCTTTTTTATGTAAATATTTAATGACACCACGCATTTCTAATTTTTCCATTATAAAAAAATCGCGGATGCGTCTTTTGTGAACACCTGTTTCTATATGAAGGAGTTGCCAGATCGAAACAAAATTTAACATGTGTTCATAGCAGAGATGGAAGTTTCCAAAACACTTAACTTTTTTCTGTTTATACCGCGCTTTTTGTGCTAGGCTAAGAAGTTTCCGAATCGCCCTCGTAATATCTATATAATATCGAAAATCTATTTTTTTTACACAAAGTATGAAAAATAATGTCACTTTAATGACCCCCGTTTTCAGTTTCGCAATCATGGGTTAGTTTTAGAATATTTTCCATAACATCTTTCAAATTTTTTTGTGGTAGCCTTCGAATCTCTGCAAAAAAGTTGGCCTTGAATTGAAAGATTGTCTCGGGCTTGTTCACTTAAACTCGCTCCTTCAAATTATCCCAAAGAAAATAGTCGATTGCTGACAAATCTGGCGATCGCGCTGGCCAAATAATTTCCAAATTTCTGGCAATTATTCGCTCCAAAAATATGACTTAAAAGCTGTCATTATGTCTCGGGCAGTGTGGGCAGTAGTTCCGTCCTGCTGAAACCATATGTCTGGTCTGCTTTCAAGAGCAGGACGTAAAAATTTCCTATCATAAGCCGATACCGCTCTCCATTCATGGTTACAGCACTTCCATCTTCATTCTCGAAGAAGTAAGGCCCAATGATATTTGCAGATGCGATCCCACACCATACTGTACACCTAATGGGGTGCAATTGGCGTTGATGAATGGCTCTTGAATTTTCAGAACCCCAGAACCTACGGTTCTGCTTATTAACAAAGCCATTCAAATGAAAATGAGCTTCATCACTCAAGCGTTTGCTTTAAAAAATTGATCGCTGATTGAAATAAATTATTTCTATTATTCTGGTTGTTTGTTCAGTTGTGAATCTCACCATTATTTATTCTCCAAGTGTTATTTATATAATCTGAGAAAAGAAAATAAAAAAAAATATATAAACGAAAAAGTTTTTAAATGTTTAAACCCCATGGTAACTTTTGGCCCAGCCTGTATCTCACCACTATCAACTCCAAATTTTACAAAAATTTATTTTAAAGTTACCTTCGCCCAGGAAGTTATTGTTGGGTGCATAACTTAATGAGTAGACAAGGGGGCTGGACATCGACCATACAACTTTGAACTTAAAAACACCTCATCATATGAACTCTTAGGGATATGAAGATTTTATTTGGAATATGTGATATTGTCATGGATCAAAGCACAACCTACTGGGCGGTGTAATAACTCCCTGTGCCGGATGGAGGCTATATAAGCTTCGGACAGCCGAATTGAATTGCTTTACTTGTTTTTTTTACTTGCGCAATGTTTTAAAAATTGGGCTCTTAAAACAATCCTTATGCAAATAATTCTGCATTTATGGTGCTCAGACTGTATTCATGAAAATCAAAATTATTTCATTTCAAAATAGTCTAGAAACATTTGACCCCACCTATTCCCTAGAATGCCTTTTTTGTTTATGTTCTTCAATTTAATATTGCATTTTATTTATTTGCGCTTGCCTTTTGAAATAAAACAAAAACTTTTCATTTGGAAATTGTTTTGTTGCCACTCTCCGCAGTGCCACCTCAAAATTTCAATTAGTATTTGCTTTGTATGCATGCATGTTGGCAACTTTTTCCAACTTCCGTTTCCTGTTTACTTGCCGAACATATGCAAGTGGGTTTACCGCCCACAGAAATGTATGTGGGCGGTTAGTTAAAGTTTGTGCCGCTTGTTTACCTATTCCTGGCATTCTTGCCGGTTTTGTTGTAGATACGAGTATTTAAGAGTAGTTAATTTTGCAATTGTTGCTCAGTTTTGCAAGTGGTGGCGTTCTTCCACCGCCGGGCGCGGCACAACATGCTCTACTTAGTTGCTGGCTTTGTTGTCTCGTGGCCACAAACTGTGGGCGTTGCTCCGACTAAGTAAATCTAAACAATCCACATTCTTGTAGCCTGTACGTGGAGACGTGAAAACTAACAACTAAACAAAATCTCTGCCACCTCTAGGGGTTTCTAATGAGGTTTGGCTGGTTGCTAGTGGAAAATAATTACTCGAGGTGCGCTGCAGAGTCTAACCGCTGACAACTGTGGCAGTGTACTTGCGACGACTAGGGTAGATAAATATTCAAGTTAAAAAGAAAAGTTCCTGGAGGGCTGGCAGCTGCTGAAAGGAGCAAGTTTTGTTTGTTGACTTAATTTACGACAAAAAAAAGACAAGTACCCGCAAATGCATGTAGGAGGAGATAGATAAAGATGGAAATTTCCACTTATAAATTATGTCGAAGGCAGGGAAAAGATGGATTTGTATAGCTACGCTGGCACAGAGTTAAGATGGCAGGAGGTTGTGTTTTTCGCTAGGCATTGATGAAAAGACTCGAGATAATATCAGTTTAATTTATCGATTATAGAGGTTTTTGTGGCCACAAGTATGGTTGGAGGGTAAATCTACTCATCTTTTTCCTTTGTAACTCAGCTCAAAAAAGCTTTACGTCTTAATTCAAGGAGTTCTGTCATATTATGCTGGCTTTGGTATATGTGACAGCGCATAGAGAAAGACCTTAGGGTAAAAAAATCAATTTTCTTTTTTTTTCTTTTTTTGATGTGGACAACATCTGAGCATCGAATGAGACCGATCGCATGCCCCAAAATGTTCCCTCCCAGAGATATAAGCGTTTTATGAAAGTGAAGTCGACGATTCTAAGCGCAAATAGAAAGAGACCTAATCTTTAAAATGGCTCTCCTGAACAAAACTGGTTTTTAACCTTAGGTCCCTTTCTATTTTGCGCGTCACATTTACAGACAGTGTATCGCATCGAAAAAAAATAGTTTAGACCCCACATATTTTTGACCAAATCCGGTTTTATGTCTATTTAAGTCATTTTAACCATGTCCGCCTGAGCGACAGTTTCTTACGATAACTATCGAATGGAGCTAAAAGTGCTTACCATATTTTGCATGTCCCAAAATTTTTCTAAAATGTCCATGGAATTTAAAATGGGCCATATTGCCAGACTCTCTCCGATATCGCCCTTTTGGTATTCTGATATTATCGGAAACTCTATTTGCAGAATCTTACGTAAAAATAATTTTTCAAAAAAGTATTAAAAGGTTTACATATCGAGAAAAAAAAACTTGATTCCTAGCCAAGCCCCTTTTGGTACCTTCCACACATTGGCCCAGCTCCAGTGCAAAGAAGAACCCACATAAATTGCCACCTAGTTCTTCAATTAAACTCAATTGTGAACTCCATTATATTTTTATAATGGCCTTGTAAGCGCCTACGAATAGATTGGTTGACACGCCCTATTTTGATGTCAAATACATCATTCCACCCACCTCAGGTATTCGCAAAATAATTTAAAAAACTTCTAGTATTCAGGCGTTTCTGGCAAAAATAGCAATAAGAATATCCATTAAATATTAGACTAATTCACGAATAAGTCTTTAAGCTCCCACACAAATGAAACCCATTCAAACTCACTTCCTAATGCTTGGATTTCTCCTAAATTTTATATTCTACAATATGCTTATTATATCATTGTATACGTATAGAATCAAAAGGGTTAGCTACGCCCAATCTAGTACTCCCACACAAACTACTCTTTACTAGATCTTATCAGAGTCGCTTAGCATTAGCCAATGGAGAGCGTCAACTTTAAAATTCGATTGGGTGGGTAAGAGTCGATCAATCGACTAATACTTGGTTACTTGTTTTTTGTTTTTTGCCTATTTTGAACTTCTTCGTCCTATATTTTGTCTTGTTGTTGGTTTTTTGACTTTCCTGATCTCAATCAACGACTTAAAATAGAAGCGGTTACGGGATCGTTAATATTCTACGAGTCCTAAAATCTCAGAATTTTCTCTAGACTTTTAGATAAATGTACAGTCTCCCAGGCAGAGATTTACACTATAAACATTAGCGGGCAGCAGCTTTTGGAACAATATATCTTTTCAGCTAAATTAAAAATCTATGCCGCCAGTCTTGCAGCTCCTAAGTTCTTAGACTCAAGTACTTTAAATCACACCGTAACATGGACTCTGCCTTAAAGCTCTCTCTTTAACTCGAATTCAGTAGGACGATATAACCCTCTGCGAGCTACCATGACATAGCGACAGCTAACGAGCTAACAGCTAACGAATAAGCATACAGAGTAGAATCCTTTGAAGGAAAAAAACCGCGGCTCTAAAGTAAGCATAGCGCTCGTGGAACTTAAAAATCTCCTAGACTAACTGGAAAGAGCAGGAACCAGTTAGACTTAAGAATCAGTATACTTAGTAGGGACATAAATACAGTTACACACGTTTTATGCTGTACTGAATGTTTTTGGACCAAATATTTTTTGAATATATTTATTAATGTATATTGTATCCAAAAAGAATCTACTTATTCGAAATGTCCGCCTTTGGCCTTTACACACGCCTTAAGTGGCGCTGGCCAATCGTCAATAGCTGCACGATCGAACCTCGTCCATTGGAAAATTGGCCACAGCTCGAATCAAATCAAAGCATTCCTTAAGAGATCCAATGTTGTGGTATCTTTTGTGACAAATCTTCTCCTCTAAAACTGTCCACAATTTGTAATCCAATGGGTTTAAATCTGGATTGCCTGAGGGCCATTCTTCAGAGGAAATGAACGCTGGCAAATTGTTTCGAAGCCATTCCTGGGACGTTTTAGCCTTATGGGCTGGCGCAGAATCCTGCTGGAAAGTCCATGGCTGGTTTTGGAACAGGGAATTGTTAAAAGGCTTCACAACAGCTTCCAAAACGGCCGATGTTTTGACTCCTTGTTCGCAGAAATGCAGGTCAGTGACCCCATCGTAAGAGACAGCCCACCAAACCATGACTGAAGCTGGGTGATGACCCTTTTCCACCCCTTGGGATCAGTTCAGATGCTTCCTTAGATGACCGCGCATACACTCTATCATTTTGCTTGTTAAATTTTTCCTGAACGTTAAACATTTTTTAATCGGCGAACAAAATTTTTCTGTGCAAGTTACCAGCGTGCTTCACCAAAAGACGTTTGCATTTTTCAATCCTATTTTTTTTAAAGCTGCAGTCATTAAATGTCCGGTACATCGTTTGAAAGCCCCAAGTCACTAGTCTTTTTTAATGATTCGACTTATGGACTTTTGCGTGATATTCATCTCAGGGGCCATGACTTTCTGTTTTCGGAGCGGATTTCCGTGAATTCTTGATTTAACGGCTTTGATGACATGTGGCGTTTGAACAGAGCGTGGCCCGACCGGTGGCGGTCTTTTACATCTCCAGTCTCCTCAAACAGTTTTATGTATCGGTAGAAGAACATGCGGCTTATCCATAGTGGCGGGAGCGTTTTGAAAATATCTTTTTTTTTTCATTTCACACTTGAAAAGCGCCAGTACAGCGATACGGTTCTCATTATCTGACCACTCCATGATGAAAGTTGAAACAATTTTAAAATCCCATTACAGACTAACGCTATTGAGGTTAGTTTTCAAAACCCATATGACATTAAAGGGGTATGTCCCACCGGACACTGCGTGAAAGGAGTGGAACTCCTAGCGAAGCACTTCTGTAGAAGCTGTTTTGATGTAGGGGAAAAGAGTCGGTGTTGGGTCAAGTCGGAGCCTTGGAGTCGATCTTTTAATCAGTCGATTAGTTTGGTGAGAGCAATGGCGTGACTCTGGACATCTCCAAGGCCTTTGGTAGAATCTGTAAGGGAGCTTTCATATCAAAACTGACTGCCTTTGGTGTCAGTTATACATTAGCTCAAGCTATATCGAGGTTTCTCAAAGAACGCTCAATTTCGAGTTCGAGTTGTTTATTGTCTCATCTCACATTGTTATCTGTTGATGTTATGGATATCGAACACTCATATGACCTTGATGTTTTGGGCATGAAAATACAATGTGATGCTCGTTGGGCGAGACATGTATACGAAGTGTCGAAAGAAGCACTCAAGTGTATAGGCTTTTTAAAGCTGTGCAAAACATATTTCACTCCTTCTGACCTTTTCAATATCTATACAACTTGCATCAGGCCTAAAATGGAATAGTACCCCCATAAATAGACACGTACTCCAAAAACATCCTTGGAGCTCCTTGACCGTGTGCAAAGAGAGTATCAAACACTATTGTCTCCCTGGAGACTCGTCAAAATGTGGGCTGCCTGTCGCTGTTCTATCCTTACTTTCGTGGTGCGTGTTCATCTGACATGGTCAAAATGTGGGCTGCTTCTCGCTGTTCTATCCTGACTTTCGTGGTGTGTGTTCATCTGACATCCGTCGTCTAATTCCTGACGTGAGGATATTCGGCAGGAATACACGACTTTCCAGGAATTCACACCCGTTTGTTATCGATTGGACGGTCGACCGCACTTTCCATCAATCTCATTTTTAGTCCGTACATTCCGTATAAGGAATCGTTATTCAACGAACGTACTTCGCACTAGTAGTAGTGTCAATAACCACTACTCACTAATTTCCCCTTCCTACCCCTTACTTTCTGCTCACCAATGCAATGCATGTATAGGGGACAAACCCTGACTGTTGGTCAATTAAAAAAAAAATAAAAAAAACTTGCAATAATTATTTCCATTTTCTTCCTTGACTGGACTTTCAAAGCAAGGAACTTAAAAGCTTGCACATGTTTTTTGCTACTGTTTTAAAGTTTCGCTTTACGGATCAATTTCTATTGATACAATTTAAAAGTACTTTTTAAAATTTTAATACTTTTACTTGTAAATACTTGCCCAATTTTCCTTAATTTTTTACTATAACACCCCACTGTGCGACTAAAGCATAGTCAACCATTTTGTTGATTAATATGTGAAGAGCAAGAGTAACGTCTACTGCCTACTCAATGCATTTATGTAATTTTCTATTTATTTAACATATGCTGCATAGCAAATCAAACACTTTGGCTCAACAGTTTTGTGGAAAATCCTCTCGAATAGCAGCAACACATCAACAGCGTCACCATCAGCAGCGACATCAAACACAAATAGTTGCAACACCAGGGAAAGCCTCTTCAGACAACAAACGTACCAAACAACCCATTCAATGAATTTCAATGAATCCTGCCGCCTTGCCTTCATGTTTGAGCAACACAAATACTCAGCAGCAGCAGCATCACCATCAACAATAGGGCGGCGGCAACTGCTGTTGCACTTCATCTTTGATGATGAAGATGAAAATAATGTTGATGACATGTTTGTGCTGCAGCCGCCGCTGCAAAATGTTTGCATAGCAAGTCTGGGGCTGCTACACAAAAAAGAAAAACCCCAGGCTTTGATGACATGCAACAAATTGTGGCAGAAGCACGCTGGCAGCGAACATGCCACCATTTAAAGGACACGTGTTGTATCTACTCGAGAAGAATGTGTACGATTCAAAAATCTGTTTTTTCTGCATTTCTGTGTTTGTGCGTGTGTGTGTGGCTCGAATATGTTTTCCATGTGATAAATGTCAAAAAGGATTTTGTAACAACGTTTTTGTTGTTGTAGTTATTCGCCTCTTGCTTCGCTGCTTCTCGGTTTTGCAAACGTGTCATAATGGCTGAAAAGAGGGAAACACCTGTTGTGGTGGCATTAGATTGAAAAGGATTTCATATATTCAGCGGAGGGCATCAAACAGAAGGGAGAGAAAAAAAACACCGAAAATATTTATGCTTTAAGGATGTATTTAAAATCAAGTACTTTATAAACGTCGTTATATTCGATCGAGCCTAATTTTATATACCCGACAATGTAGACCTTTTTAGAGAGTTTTTGGGTCCATTAGTCCTTCCCCACTCTCAGCCAAAACTACTAAATGAATTCACATTGAAATTTGTAATGAAATTCGCTTTAGAAACCTGCCTATCTGTCCAAATTTAATATTTATTGCTCATTTAGACCATAACCACCCTTTTTTGGGCCCCTTGGGACCATGATTCTTTACCTCTATCTTAGCCAAATCGTTCAAATAAATCCTTGGTTGCATTCGCAGTGAAATTTGTTCACATTTAGAACTGCTTGCTTCGTTTAAACACAAGGGCCATGTGTTAGACCCACTGAATCCATAAGTCCGACCACGATCTCAGTAAAATCTACTCCATAAGTGGAGTTATTTCAGACCTATAAATAAATTTATATTTGGATTTGTTGAGAAAGTTGCTTTCAATTTCTTCTTTAGACCTTAAGGATCAGTTTTCGGATGCCTTGGCTCGTTAAAATAAATCCTTGGTTGCATTCGCAGTGAAATTTGTTCACATTTAGAACTGCTTGCTTCTTTTAACTACAATAGCCATGTTTTGGGCCCCATGGGTCCATGATTCCGAACCCAATCTCAGTCAAATCTTTAAAATAACACCATAAGTGGAGTTGTTTCAAACTTCAAAATAAACCATCTTTGGAGATGTATAAAAATTTTCTTTCAATTTCTTCTTTAGACCTTAAGGATCGGTTTTCGGTTACCTTGGCTCAATGAATCCAATGGATCCATGAGTCAGACCCTAATCTCAGTCAAATCTTTAAAATAACTCCATTAGTGGAGTTATTTCAAACTTAAAGTAAATCCTTATTTGAATTGGTAGAGAAATTCACTTTTAATTTCTCCTTCGGACCTTTAGGGTCGGTTTTCAGATCCCTTGGCTCCCTTAGTCCGTCCGACCCCAAAATTTCAAAATAAATGTGCATTTGAAGTGAAAGTGGATTTGGCTTTTCCGAATGTCCATATTGGACCATAATTCATAAACTATCCCAGCCAGCAAATTTACTAGTAAGGGATTTATCCCTAAGCCCTGTACAAATTACTGTATAAAAACCATTAGTCAGTCGGAGCCGATAATAAGCAGTACGTCCCAGAGAAAAGTTTTCCCTTGTTCCTTTTGGGGATGTTGTGAGACTTGAGTTTCCAAATCTTCAAAACAAAAATCGCAATGGGTTTTCAGAGTCCATATGTTTATATTTAAAACTGAGCGTTTTTTTTAGGATTCAGTGTCCTAGAGTTCGACCTCAATTTCAGCCATTTGAGTGAACTTATGGAATTTGTTTAAATTTGACTAACCATTTATCCATAGTTACTGTTGATCAATCGTTTTGGGCGTACAGCCATTTTTTGGGCCCTTTGGATCCTCACATCCGAGTCCTAATTTTAGATGTATTTAAAAAATACATACATAAATACGAGTATTTTATATAAAATTGTAATTACATTCTGTAAACATTAAATGTCCATGTTTAATAGTAAACCTTTCCGACAACCACAGATGACTGTTTTTTTGGGCCAATAGATCCCTGAGATTCAAACATATATCTATTTTGGATGTGGTTTACAACTGTTATTGCATCTTCATTTGAGGTAAAACGCTTGCCAGCAAGGAATGTTTTTAGATTTGGGAACAGGTAAAAGTCACTGGGAGCTAAATCAGGAGAATAAGGTGGGTGGTCAAGCAACTCGTACTTTAATTCGTTGATTTTAGTCATTGTTCAAACACTCTTGTGCGCTGTCTTGATGAAAAATTATTTTTTTGTGTTGTAAGCCAGGACGTTTTTCTCGAATTTGTACATTTCATTGATCTAAAAGGTTGCAATAGTACTCTGAATTTTTTGTTTTACCCTTTTGCAGATAGTTAATCCATAAAATACCTTTGAAGTCCCAAAAAAACCGTTGCCATAACCTTATCAGCCGATTGAATTGTTTTTGCCTTCTTTGGGGCACTTCCTCCAGCTTCAGTCCATTGTTTGGATTGTTCTTTTGCCTCCGGAGTATAGTGGTGGATCCATGTCTCATCAACAGTTATGAAACGACACTTAAAATCCATTTTATTTCGCTGCAAACGATCCAAACAAGCTTGAGAAATGTTCATTCTTATGCGTTTTTGGTCGACTGTTAACAAGTGCGGCACCCATCTTGCAGAAAGCTTTTTCATCTGTAGTTCTTCAGGCAAAATTAAATGGACTCGATCATTTGAGATGCCCATGATATTAGCTATTTCACGCACTTTTATTCGTCGATCATTTAATATCATATCATGCACTTTGGCTACAATTTCTGTTGTTGTTGCTGTTTTTGGACGTCCACTACGTGGTTCATCTTCAATGCTTGTACGACCACGTTTTAATTCAGCAACCCAATTTTTTACTGTTGCATATGAAGGAGCACTTTCACCTAACACATTCGCCATATCATTATGAATTTCTTGTCCCGATAAACCTTTTTTATGTAAATATTTAATGACACCACGCATTTCTAATTTTTCCATTGTAAAAAAAAATCGCGGATGCGTCTTTTGTAAACACCTGTTTCTATATGAAGGAGTTGCCAGATCGAAACAAAATTTAACATGTGTTCGTCGCAGAGATGGAAGTTTCCAAAACACTTAACTTTTTTCTGCTTATACCGCGCTTTTTGTGCTAGGCTAAGAAGTTTCCGAACCACCCTCGTACATGAAGTATTGTATTGATTTTGCATAAGCGAAGTATTATTGTCGATGAGTGAGACACAAGCGACTTACATCCTACCATATTGACCGACTTTCCCACTGACGTTTTTTCCGTACAAGAACATTTACTTTCGTTTATACCTACTCGTATGTCGACGATTGAAAAGTTTCTATTTATAGAAACTAAATGAAATTTAGTTTACGGCGTTATTTTGCTTACAGGGTAAACATTGCGATAAACAGACCAGATCGGTCTAAATATTAATGTACCCTTGCGAATTTCATTAGATTTCAATTGCGTTATTTTGCACTATTATACATCGACAATATCGATCCATAACTTGATAAAGCCTCCTTACAACGTTAACTCCGCTTTGTGGCACAGCCAACGTAAGACCGCTCATAGGACAAAATAAAGTAAGAAGTGTGTGGTGAGGTTCCAGACAACTTTTGATAGGAAAAATTTCATTAAATTCCAAAATTGATTAATGTGTGGCACAAGACCGCTCATAGGACCAAAAAGAATCAGAAGCTTGAGGTTAGGGTATCATGAAGTCGGTCTTATCTAACTTAAGAAGATGTGTGGCACAAGACCGCTCATAGGAACAAAAAGAATCAGAAGCTTGAGGTTAGGGTATCATGAAGTCGGTCTTATCTAACTTAAGAAGATGTGTGGCACAAGACCGCTCATAGGACCAAAGAGAATCAGAAGCTTGAGGTTAGGGTATCATGAAGTCGGTCTTATCTAACTTAAGACCTTCCTTACTCATTTCAGTTGATTATTCTGCATACCCAGGGGTGCTTGATACAATACGAGTATATCCGGCCACGCCCGACTTGAGCTTTTTAAATACTTTTATTTTGAATTGAAAATAACCTGGATTTTGATCACCTTGTACTTTTTCTATGAGCCTATTAAAATAGCTCTCAAGAATTACTCTAAGTTATGAAACATTAACGAGAGTATCAATATGGTTTTGCTTTGTAACGTGTTCCTGTTGTCTACGTGGTTAACCAGTCCTGCCTCTGTCCCTTATTGGAAACCTTTTCCTATTCTACCCTACCAATTTTCCTCTCAATTAAAAAGAGATAAAACTTAAACCACATTGAACAGTAGAGATAGAGCGAGAGACAGTAAATTCTAAAACGTACACTATCATCTAGATCAGTGCCTTCCAAAAAATTTTTGGTTGTGTATTAGTGAGCATGAGAGAGTAATTTTTACACCCGAAAAAAAATGTATGTAATAGACGTCATTCTGAATAATGCCTATCATATAACTGAAATAAAATCTTCCATATTTATACTTTTATGACAATTTCGTATTAAAAGAATGTTTTTTAGATGATTTGAAGTCAAAGCGTTTCGTTGTTTCGAACATATGAATTTCAAATCTGAAAAAATTTGTTCGCAAAGGTAAGTTGTTGTGAAAAAGGAAAGGCACTTATATGAATTTTTTTTTAATTCAGGATAGATGGCACCGTCTATATCTTTCCAAAAATTTTTAATATTTGATTTATCTGGAACATTTACTTCGCTTCGAAGTATTAAAAGTTCAGATTGAATATTAAACTCGTGTTTGCTAAGATCGCAACGGAAAGGATTTTCAAAAAGGTCTATTTTCGGCTGTACAGTTTCTAAATCCTGAAATCTGTCTTGGAAATTATAAAAAAGAGATTCAAATATATCTAAATATTTTTGCCTTTTGTAATTTTCGGGCCTTACGCATATGTTTGAAGTTTTTGGAAAATTGCTGAAATCACCAGAATCAATTTGGGAAAGAAGAAGAAAAAGTTTGGTTTTAAAATTAAAAATTATTTTTGACAAATCGCATATATTGTGTTCCTTACCTTGCAATTCTAAATTAAGTTCATTGAACATGCTTGTCGTGTCTGCCAAAAAAGCCAAGTCTAAAATAAAATCTTTGTCTCTCAATGCCTGAACTAAATTGTTTTTCATTTTTTCAGTTTCTAGGTAAACGAGTACTTCTTCTCTTAAGTCATATAGTACATTCAGACACTGGCCGCGACTTAACCATCGAACTTCTGTAAACATTTTAAGGTCATAATGTACAGCTTTTTTGTTTTTCAAAAAGTTTACAAATTTTCGATGGGTAAGCGCTTGATGTCCGCCTCGTATTTTTTTTACAATTTCCTCTGCTGTTTTCATAGCAGGGTCATTGTTTAAGAACTTCGATGCTAGAGCAGTTTGATGAATTATGCAATGGAAGTTATTAACAGCAAACCCATGTTTCTTAAATTGTCCTATTAATCCATTATATTTACCCAACATTACATTGGCTCCATCGGTACAGACTCCAGCAAATTTATTTATATCGACAATAGATAGAACCTTTTCTGCGATAACATCAAACAATAACTTACCACTAACATTACCATAAAATGTTTCTAAAGTAAGCATTGATTCACAAATATTGTATTCGCTATCTACGCATCGAATACAAATAATAAGCTGACAAAGATCATTTACGTCAAGGCTTTCGTCCAAACAAATGGAAAAAAAATCGCAATTATTTAATTTTTCCCTTACGTCAGCCTCTACACAAGTTCCTATTTCATTAGTACGACGGCCAACAGTTTGAGTAGACAAAGGAAGTGATTCAATAAGTTGTGTATTAAAATTAAGCCTTTGCAAAATTTTATTTATCAATTGCTTTAAGAAAATACCATCGCAATTTCCAAACTGATCAAGCTAGAAATCTCCTTTTTTAATTTAGAAACAGGTTTTGTCACATAAATTTCTTCTCCCTCACACCATTGCTTCAATTTTTCCAAATAAAGTTTTTTATTTTTTTGAAACAAGTTCTCTTTTTCCTTTTCATTTAATTTATTTATAAAATTATGAAAATGATCGCAATGTCTTTTGATAACGTATTCAGTGACACTGAATGTTACCAAAAGGATTTTTGATCATACAATATTTTTCGAGTGTTTTCATTTTGATTCGTGTTTATAATCTGAAAAAAATTGTTATAGCATCCGCTGGCATGTGCACTCGTTGAAGTCACATCAACGACTGAATGAAAGAGCGTAAGAATGTGTGTGAGTAGTGGTTTGCACAATTGTGCAAAGAAATGGAAGGCACTGATCTAGATATAGATGACACAGACTTAAAAATAAAATTGAATTGCCACCTTACAATAAACCCGGAAAAAAGGAACACCAAAAATTACCTCTGTAATCCTGAGGACAGACAAAAACCACACCTAGGATAAAGCTCCTAGGCAGCAACATTGCCCAGTAATTGCCGTAATAGAACTTCCGGTGTAATCATCATAGACTTCGAAAAAAATATTAGAAAAAAGCCAGCACAAAAACCCTCTGCAATTATGTACTAATCCTTTTCTAGGATAACTGGAGATGCACACCGACATGCATGCGAAAAAAAACAAAAACCATTTTAAAGGACCACAAAACATTGTTTTAATGCATTTCCAGACCAGTCCGTGTGGTCAGTGTTACATACATGCATATAAACGTGTATGCAAGTGTAGATTAGAACTAGGATAGACCATACTAAGCGGCAGCAATGTTGGTGTGGTAACCTATACACCCTAAGTGCTCGCTTCTAAGCCGGCACTAGTTAATATGCCATACATGGGATGCAGTACATTTAATATTTTGTGGCACAATCGCAGTCCTGCCCGTCAACTCGTATCTGTGTAATTGCACCAGAGTTCACATGGTCCATTTAACCATGTCCCAAAACTTAATTTCTTTGGTAAGTGGTTTTTGGCAACTGTCCTCTTTCACACTGGGCATCTCATGCAAGAGCTGGACAGTTTAAAAAAAGGTCGAGAACATATCAAGTGACTTAATTCGATGACACATTAAATTCGACATGATATTTGCAAATGTCGATGGTATGTATTTTTTAAAAAAAAGAAAGAAAAACTTAACCTTTAAAAATCCAAGATCTCAAAGGACATTTCTTCTGCAATGTATTTGTACAACATTTATGGCGACAGTACAGACATGTGTAAACCTTAGAGGTCATCGTGAGAGTGAGAGGGGCGCAGAAATTTGCTTACTTGGCAATGAAATTAAAAAAGTTATGAACCTTAGAAACATTTATTTTATATTTTAATTATATTGAACAGTAAGGGAATTTTGAAATTACATGTATCTGGTAAAATAGTGTATCTGGTAAATGTCGACCTTCGCTATCCACACACTGCTGCATACGTTTTCTGAAGTTTTTATGAACTCTAACAAGCATATCGACTGGTATTCTGCAAATTTCAGCCTCAATATGTGACAGCGCATATAGAAAGGGACCTAAGGGTAAAAAAAAACAATTTTCATTTTTTCCTTTTTTTGTTGTGGACAACATCTGAGCATCGAATGAGACCGATCCAATGCCCCAAAAGTGTTCCCTCCCAGAGATATGCGCGTTTTATGAAAGTGAAGTCGACGATTCTAAGCGCAAATACAAAGGGACCTAATCTTTAAAATGGCTCTCCTGAACAAAACTGGTTTTTAACCTTAGGTCCCTTTCTATTTTGCGCGTCACATATTGTTAATTAGGTCTACCAAGGTGCTAGGACGTTTGATATACACCTTGAACTTCAGATAACCCCTAAGAAAAAAATCGCATCGGACTAAGTCTGGTGAGCATGCCGGCCAGTTCACATCACCCCTCAAAGAAATAAGCCGTCCAGAAAACATTTGTCTCATGAAATTTATAGTAACCCTCGCTGTGTGTGCAGCGGCACCATCCTGTTGGAACCATATATTCTCTAATTGCATTACCTCAAGTAAAACCTACAGAGCAGAGCGTTTCGGAGATTGCAGTACTGCTGCTCTAGCTCTTTCGATGTTTTGTGGTGTTGTAATCCTCTCAGGTCCCCTTCGTACACATAACATATTTCCTGGTGTTCTCAATGAAGTTACCCAATTTACAATTGATTGCCATCCAGGAACACGTTCGCATGGGGCAACAGCGAATCGTAAACGAAAAGCATGCTGCACTGCAATGATCGAGTGTGCATTTGAAAAATACGTTTCAACACAAAACGAACTCTCCTCATGTGTGCAATGCATAATTTCAACTCAAAGGCAGATGAAAGCAAATCTCCCTTCAGCCACTATATACCACGCACACTCTCTTCGACGGACAGTGCCGCCGCAGCTGCAGTGCAAAAAAGTAAATTAGCGCGCTCCACCTGTACTTACTTTTTTTGGCCAAAAAAAAACAAAGAGGACCGCTTAAAATGCGTTTGTTTCACGAAAAAGCCCCAGGAATTGCCTCATAATATATTTATACCGAAATTGTAAGATCGAGAAAAATTGCCCAAGAACCGTTCAAATTTGAAACGGAAATAAACAAGTTCATACTCACCTCTTATATTGTAGTCAGTTGCAGTTCTGATATAACCCCCATTCAGATGTACCCCCGACTTGGGTTCCAACCGACCTTACAGAGGCAAATTTTTATCAGATTTCAACTAAACATAAAGCGCTCGATGTTGACTGTAACATTGGAATATCGTGGGCATTTTGGGCACTCGTCGTGCTCATTTCTGTGACGGTAGCTTCTGTATACTCCATAACCTGTCAAAAACTTGTGTAAGGTAGAAATTAACCTTTCCGTGCCGTCTGCCGATCCATCTGGCAAAATTTTTGGAATGAGCAGGACATCGTCTATTTTATCTCTCATCCCAGCGCGATGGCCAACTTCTTATTTTTTCCCTCCTATCCATTTGTCTAGTTTTCCTTTCCGGATCGTGCCTTTTTGTTCTTTCATACTTTTTTTCACGCTTCATAAGCAAGAATATCTATTGAAAGCATACTACTTAGATGTAACATACGCTGTGTCTTCTTATACTGTACTCTCATTGCCGTCCGTCAGTGCACCGATGGCAATTTTTTCCTTGTCCTCAGTACGAGTACTTACAGACCAGGCTGGTGCTGCATACAGCATGGTAAAGGTTACTAATCTGGCATTAACCTGCCGGCTTGTTAATAACATTGGGTATCATGCGAAGTTGGTCAAATAAAAAAACAAATTGTGGACAAAGGTCAGATCGCTCTCTTACCCTTGATGATCGGACAGTTGCCACGTTTGGTGACAGAACAGTGACAGTTTCAAAGCGGCGCGCAAGTTATTTCAACCGACTTTTTATTGAGCAGCCAGAGAGCGTTAAGGCGAAAATAAGAGAACCGCGTCGTATCCGCGCTCTCCGAGTCGAGGAGGCACCACCACAATTTACCGTTGGTGAAGTTGCCCATGTCATCCGCAGCGAAAAGTCATCAAAGGCGCTGGGTCCAGAAGGAATCTCAATGCTGATTTTTGAGTACTTAGATACCCCGGGAATAGGGTGCCTGATCAAACTGCTCAATCTGTCGCTAGCCACTGACTTAGTTCCAAAAGCATGAAAAAGGGCCAGAGTGGTATCGCTACTGAAGCCAGGCAAAGACGCAACAGTGGGGAATCGTACAGGCCGATTTTCGTGCTTTCGCCAGTAGCAAAAACGATTGAAGCACTTCTCCTCCTCAGCCTGATCGAACACCGATCTTCAACATGGGTTCCGCAATCAGTACAACCGCCTAGTTCTATGGACCGGATTGATCCGGAGTAGAAAATCGTGGACAAAGGACAGTCATTCCGGCACACAGTTGCCGCTACAACAACGCTACCTTGACAGAAGCGCGTGTTTCTGGCTCAGCTGAGATCTGGATGGTGCTGCTGCGTTACTTCGTAGTGGGCGCGCATTGATGCTAATCTTCCGTATGTTTGTCCCGCCTGCCACTGTGCTGCACCTCTTTCATTGTCCTGCCAAGCCCAATCAACTGACCACCAGGTCTCTTTGAACGCATTCAGTTCAAAGGACGCGTTTCCTTCAGCAGGCTATCGCATCAGATCCCTTATAGACTAACAGAACTTACAAAGCAAAATATATTTTAAAACAGCGGTACACTACTGGGTTATAGCCTGTGTAAGGATATCATTACACATGAAGTTCAACAGCAGTGGGCTCAATGTAGATCCGCTTGGGATCACCGGCACAACAGTTTATGTTTTCCGACCTTCTTTCGTATCGTAGTAGACCGTTCTAACAAAAAAAATAGCTTGATAACATATTGTCCAGGTAGAGTGTAACTCCCAGGTTTCCAAACTTCTCCAGTTTTCGATCCCATTGTTCCGATTTAAAGCGTTTTCAACATAAAGGGTGACAAACACACAGTACTTCGTTTTCTTATCTTTACCTTTGATCGTTGTTGTTGTTGTTGTTGTAGCGGCAACTGTGTGCCGGGGTGACAGCCCTTGGCCGAAGATTTGCTGCTTCGGGTCAATCCGGTCCATAGAACCGGCTGTCGTCGTTCTTGCTGGCGGGGCTACCAGTCTTACAGCATCGATGGTAACCTAGCCCCACGAAAGTCGAATTGTCGGTCAGATCAACCATGCCGCTACTCCATCGCTGGGAGCTGTCGGTTGTTATGTAATTTCACCAACATTTTTTCTATGGTTTCAAGTAGACATATAAGCCTTTAAGAAAGTGGGACTCCTAAGCGTTTGTTAGGGTTTTGAATAAGACTATAATACTTTAAAATCTGGAGACCATTAATTCTCTGTTCTTCCTTACACCGGCCCTTTGTGGAATTTTCGTTTGTGGGGTCATAGTTTGTCATAGCCTTTGTATTAAAGTCTGAAACCAGTATCTTTGTGGATTCTTTGCTACTAGATTATTTTCTCACGCCGTATGTCGTGACGCAAGGATCTTCCATAGCATTGTGCCTTATTGTCTTTAAAAATTTGCTACCAAAGCAAACAGGAATCAAGTGCTTATGATTTAAAAATTCATGTGTAGCCAAATTTTTACGAAAACCGAATATTCCGTATTTGCCTAGGTCAACATGGTGCCATGTCTAATATTAAGAATAAAATGTCTACAACTACGTTCTCCATATACCATAAATATATAATTATGTTTTTCCACATCTGGCGAAGCGCTTAAACCCAACTTGGAAGCATAAAACCAGCCACACACCACCCTCGTTACCAATCACATAGTGTTCCCCCAGAATTTCCAATCAACAAGAGGCTGTGAAGCCAGTCTTAGTAAGAAGAAGGTAACGGCGAAGTGGTATTTTATTTGTATTTCAATATAATTAAATTATTTAAGCACATTATAAACTGCGATTTAAATGTTTAAACAATAAACAAAGAGCTAAAAATTTCTATTTTATAGAAGCCTCCTCTTTCGTTTACAATTTCTCTCACCATCATAGAAAGAAAAATCTGACTTTCAGCTTATTGATATCTTTCGTCTTCTGTATTAAATCGAATTACAAGTTTCTGATTAAGTTTTACTCTGGCAAACATTTGCCTTTGGCAAATACAATTTCAAATACAAAATCATAGCCTACGGTATGTTTTCCTATTTGCCGAGCCAACTTTCGCAATGAAACATTTGTTGAAGTGTTGGAATACTTTCTAAGGGTCTGTTTGGAGAGCATTTCTGTAAGATTTTGTTTATTTTGGCACAACGTTGTTTGGGGCACAACTTGGACTACAAATATTTGGGCCCTAAGTTCATGTACACATTGGATACTTAATTAAAAATGATGTAAGGAAATTATATCAAATAACAAATGAAATTAACCCTAATCCAATTCGATAATGTTACAAAATTATACTGAACTGAAATGTGTTGTTTGGGGCGTATGAGTTATGCACGTGTATGGATAATATCACGCATACGCCTCAGATGGATATAAGTATGCACAGTGTCTCAAAAATATAAGTATTTTGCTTTCAAGTAATTTTATATTTTTACAAACCAAAGTGCAAATTATATAAGATTTTAACAAAAAATAATTTAAATATTATTCGGTCTAGACTAAACTGGATTTAAACGTCACATTTATGTCAAAAATGTTTGAAACAAGATTTTTTGTGAATTTTAACCTAAAACTTATTTTTTGATGTCTCATAAAAATTTTGCTTTTTAATTTAAAGAACTTATTTTATTAACAATTTTTTTTATTTATTTATTAAAAACAATACTTTTAAGCATAGCCAATGGTAGCTTAAACAGCTTTTAAGCGCCTTGGCAATGATTTCACTTAACTACGGTATGTTTCGATCGCTTTTTGCCTTATTTGTCTTGAAAGCACGAAGTTCACGTTGCTGCTTTGGATGGCAGCGCATTCTGTCACTCCATTTTTCCCAGAGGGTTTTGATCTGTACTTCACCAATTACCTGGATGATATAACTTTTAGTGCTTGAATCGTTTCTGGATTTTTGGCATAAAATTAGTCCTTTACGGGTCGGGTCCCCACAAAAAAAGTCCAAAGGAATCGCAGCTCCTAGGAGGTCAATTAACATCACCATAACCGGTAATTTGTGAAGTTGGTGCCCATAAGATAGATTGTGGCATGGCGCGCTATCCTGCAGAAGCAGAGGGCGTCCATAGCCATGTCTCCAACGGATAACAAGGCTCTGTAAAGCTCATCCATGACTGAAACGTTGCTTCCACCCCCATTTTCGAAGAAAAATGGTCCAATGATGTCAACTCTCTACAATCCGCATCAAACTGTCACTCTCTGTAGATGCATTCGCGTCTCGCCAATAACGTGCAGGTTTTTGAGACCCCAGATGTGACAATTTTTTTTTGCTGTAATTGTTGCTGTTTTAATAACAGGATATCGGTGCAAATCCCCTATAGACGAACAGGGCTTAAACAGAATAAGCCCTGTTCGTCTATAGGGGATTTGCACCGATATACAGGTGAAGGAAACGCTCCATTTGAACTTTATGCGTCTAAAGGGATCTGAGGGTCAGCTGAGTGGGCCGGAAAATTGAAGAGGTTCAGCGTACCATGTGCTCCCTGATAACAGGCGGTTCAAACTTCTGGAACGTTAACATCAATACGCGCCCAATACGAATTGAGGCGGATGCACCATCGAGCACGCATGTCTGCCGAGAAAGCGTTTTTGTTGGAATAACTATGTATACTGTTTTATAAGCCCTGTTCGTCTAAAGGGGATCTGGTTCGATATCCGGGTAAAGGAAACGCGCCATTTGAACTGGATGCGTCCACAGAGACCTGGGGGTAAGCTGAGTGGGCTTGGTCGGACAATTGAATGTCATGTGTTCCCAGTTGGCAGGCGGTTCAAACGTCCGAAACGTTAGCATCAATACGGGCCCATTGAGAAGTGAGGCGACTGCACCATCCAGATCTCAGCTGAGCCAAAATTACGCGCGTCTGCCGAGGTAGTACCTTCTGCTCAGGTGAAATCTCTGGGAGGTGCTCCCCTAGCACTACATTCACAGCGATTTTATTGGCGTAAATGTTGTTTAGACCTGCCTGATAGTTTCGATGATCTAAAGGATCTCTCTTCGTACTCACGACGTACTCACGTTCGCCGAACATACAAGTGCTGCGTAGTTCGCTACAGACCGACCTATCGCTTTGTAAGAGGTCAACAAGGTTGCTTTGTCGACTCCACAAGTACTGTCGGCAAGTAACTTGAGGACCTCGTTCCTAATTTTGACCTTATCACTGATAGCTGTAGCATGTGCAGAGGATCGACAAAGGCTGTCCAATGTGACCCCAAGGATTTTAGGGTAGTTGGTAGTCGGGATGTTGACGTCATCGACCGGGGATGTCACTCCACCCTGGGGAACTCCTTGTTTCCCTCTGCGGGGCTACGACTTCCTGTCTCTAAGTTCTACATATGACTGGCGCCACACGTTTCAAGCTGGGCCGAAGGGATTCGGTAATGTCCTCGAACAGAGTGGCATGATTGACCGTGACGAAGGCTTTTGCTAGGCTAAGAGCCACGAAGACCGTCCTGTCGTTTGGCTTGTTCTGGTTAAGGCCGCCACTTATACGTGTTGTGATGGCGTGTAAAACAGTTGTTGTGATGTGCTGCTTGCGAAACCCATGCTGATGATCAGCACAAGCAAAGTGTTCGATCAGGCCGGGAAGAAGCAGTGCTTCAAGCGTCTTTGCTACTGGAGAAAGCAAGAAGGCCTGTAAAAATGTCCTTTACTTGCGTTTTTTCCTGGCTTCAGTAGCGAAACCAATCTGCCCTTTTTCCAGGCATCGCAAACTAAGTGAGTGGCTTGCGACAGATTGAGAACTTTGGTCATGTACTCTACTCGCGGGGTATCCAAGTGCTTCAACAACAGCATTTAAATTCCATCCGGAACCAGCGCCTTTGATGACTTTGCGCTGCAACTGATGATGATGTCGCGGAATATCTTCTCGGCAACATGAACTTACCAGGGAATGGGAAGACTGCAAAAGCTGCTGTCAGTGGCTCCTCTAAAGGCATCCCAATCAGTCTTTTTCCTATTGAGATGCGTACGTACGGCTTTGAGAGATTATGAAGTCGGATGGTCTGGAGGGGAGAATGGGTTCTAACGACACGGCAGGTTGACAGGTGTTGTCGTTCACCAGGGCAGGCGATGCCACAGTTAGGTGTGGCGAGCTATGGCAATCGCCCATAATTTGCAGGGAGGCGTCTCCATTCACCATGCTTGTGTGACAGTATCTAATTTCAGGGATCCTATGATTCATTGGCCGATGGCTCAAAGCCTTTAATTTAAAAAAGTAAAATTGTATCATATAAAATTCGTGGGGAAATTTGATTGTTTTGGAGAACCCATGGAGAGTGGTTATTAGGTTCCTAAGCCTGTAGATCCGGCCCTAAATTTAATATTTTATAAAGTAGTTGCATCCTTGTTTAAACGCAAATCTACTCTTGCATTAAGGAATTTATCATGTGATCGATCACTCATATGTTTTACCTTAACTAATAAGCTTAAAAAAACCCTGTATACAACTTTTATCTACAAAAATGTAATTTAACTTTAGAACCTCAACCAAAGTTTTCACCCTGCTCCACCGAGAGTAATTTAATTCACCCCATTCAGATGGTGATGTAGAAGTGCAGCAAAAGGGAAAGTTACTTTTGCCCAGCCTGTTGTGGCTTTAAACACACGTTAATGAATCCTCCTGGTTATTGGCATCACCGTAATTGGACACTTAAACATGGCTGAATGGGAAAATCTGCAAACTTTACGACTGCTCGTGCTATTTGCACTTCACACATGGTGTATGGGAGGACGACACTCTTAAAGTCACTGGTGTGGCGGCAGTCACTTGCCTAACATGGCCAAGCACGAGAGAGGCGGCATGCTTGCCCACTTGAGATTGGTTCGGGGAACATCTCCGTGTAATGAACATACAATTTTGGATAGTTAATTAAAACTGAAGGGTTGGAGGGTAGGATGCACGAGAGTAGTCGTTGCTAAAATGCGTAGCAGAGTTGCATTTAAGGGTCTAGGGGTGTTAAGGTTGCTCGCAATTCAGATTCGTGGTTATCAGTATTTTAAGGAATAATTGCTTATGTGATGTCCTGGACGTTTCAGAGGAGCCTTTTTAATATGATCGACATTTTTTAATCGAAATACAAATGTACCTCCCGATTGTGGGTGAAGCCAGACTAGCAGCGGCAAATTTTATTAGATTTCAACAAATTGTGATGTGTGGCGGTGTTTTGCACACAGAATAAAAATTGCTGGACTAAATCTTTATATGTGACAGCGCATAGAGAAAGGGACCTAAGGGTAAAAAAAATCAATTTTCATTTTTTTTTCTTTTTTTGATGTGGACAACATCTGAGCATCGAATGAGACCGATCCCATGCCTCAAAAGGGTACCCTCCCAGAGATATGCGCGTTTTATGAAAGTCAAGTCGACGATTCTAAGCGCAAATAGAAAGGGACCTAATCTTTAAAATGGCTCTCCTGAACAAAACTTTTCATCAACTTTTTACTTTTTTTTGATGTGGACAACATCTGAGCATCGAATGAGACCGATCCCATGCCCCAAAAGTGTTCCCTCCCAGAGATATGCGCGTTTTATGAAAGTGAAGTCGACGATTCTAAGCGCAAATAGAAAGGGACCTAATCTTTAAAATGGCTCTTCTGAACAAAACTGGTTTTTAACCTTAGGTCCCTTTCTATTTTGCCAATGTACCTTCCGATTTTGCATATAACCAAGCTAACAGCAGCAAACTCATCAGATGTGGGCCTTCGCTAGCGGTGCTCGACTTCTATCGCTCTTCTCCATGTTGTCCTCTGGCATAAAACATTGTGACTTGCCCTACGATTCCATTGAGATTCGCCTTTGCTATATCTGAAATGTCTTTCCGAAGCGTGATGTCTTTCGTATAGCCTCCATAAAACTTTCTCTGCCGATTTCAGAACCTACAGCTTTACATGTCACATATTGCTCTCGATTCTGACCAAATTTCGAAAGAGCATTAAGAGTGACGAACACATATCTGTAGTGAAATTCGTCCTGTGAAATTGGTTACATCGGTCCATGTTTACGAATATTTGCCCAACAAAAGTCCCTCCGGATTTTAGATCCTGCAGCTCTAGAAGCTATAAATTACGCCCGATTTCGCATGATATGTTATGCTCGTAAATTACCTAACTGTGGTGTAACTAACATAGGTCCATATTTTTTCCATATCCTCCACTCAAAGGTCCTTACATATTTTATAATCTGCGGTTTAGAAGCCACAAATTATATCCGATTACTATCCAATTAGGCATGAACCGTAACGACCATCCAACACCCATGTCCTGTAACATTGCCACATATCCTTCCTTGTTTTATGAATAGACCCCAAGTCCCTGAGGTCCTGCAGCTCTAAAAGCCACAATTTATGCCCCATCACTTTCAAATGTTACGTAATGAGCAACAAATAAGTAACTCTAACATATTGAGTCCGACTTTGCTCAAGCTTCAGATGGAGGTGCTTAATATACTGAATAGATGAGTGATGTAGGGTATTTTATAGTTGGTACATTTCCAAGTTTAACTTTTTTATGTTTATTGTTTATATTTGCATACCTTTCAGAACATAGGCCCATTTTTCCCATAGCCCCCACACAAAGGTCCTTACATATTTTAGAATCTTCAGTTTGGAAGCCTCAATTTACATCCGATTTCCATCAAATTTTGCATTTACGCTCGTTTTCTTTAACATTAGACTAAATACCAAGTGTTCGAAAAGACCCCATTAAAGGTCCCTGAGGTCCTGCAGCTCTATAAGCCACAAGTTATACCCCATCACGCTCATATGTAACGTTATAACCGACAAATAAATAACTCTAACATATTGAGTACAAACTTGCTCAAGCTTTAGGTAGAGGTGCTTGTGCCCCTGAATTAAAGAGTGGTGCAGGGTATTTTATAGTTGGCACATTTCTGACTTACTTCTTTTACTTGTTTTATTGTTTAAATTTACATACCTTTCAAAGCATTGGTCTATATTTTCCCACAGCCCCCACACACACGTCCCCATCACGCTCAAATGTAACGTTATGACCGACAAATAAATAACTCTAACATATTGAGTCCGAACTTGCTCAAGCTTTAGGTAGAGGTGCTTGTGCCCCTGAATTAAAGAGTGGTGCAGGGTATTTTATAGTTGGCACATTTCTGACTTTAACTGTTCTTTTACTTGTTTTATTGTTTAAATTTGCATACCTTTTAAAGCATTGGTCCATATTTTCCCATAGCCCCCACACAAACGTCCTTCCTTGTTATAGAATTTTCAGTTTAGAAGCCACAATTTACATTCGATTACTATAAAATTTCGCATGGACAGTTTAGCTTCCGAGTCCCATGTCCTACAACATTGGACCATATTCGTCTAAGTTTTCGAATAGACTCCATTAAATGTCCTGCAGCTCTAAAAGCCGCAAATTATACTCCATCACGCTTGAATGACCGCCAAATAAATAACTGTAACGTATTGAGTCCGACTTTGTTCATGCTTCAGACCGAGGAGCTTAATCCTCTGGATAGCAGAGGGGTAAAAGGTATTTTATAGTCGGCCATGCTCGATTTTAACTTGTCTTATGGCTCAAATCTAACCTTACTGCATTCAACATTCAATTAATTTAATTTAGTACAACGCTCTTAGTTTTTTTCAAGACCTTATGACCACTTAATGTCCATTTGTCTGCTTGAGCTTCTAGTCATTTGTCCCTTCTGTAATCTTTCACCAGGTTAACCAACTCAAATGGGGGTTTTTTTGACTGTCAACTCATTTTTCTGGCCAATACCATTCACCATGGAAGCCCAGTTCCTGGGTCATACCGGTCTCATAATCACTCACACTCTCAGTTAAACCTTACAAAAATGCAGCGAAAAACAATTTGCAATCCCCAAACATGTTAAAAATAATATTATGGCAATTTAAGTCACAAATAATCTCGACGCATTCGTCGCCAGGTAACAGATGAAAAGCGTTATGTGGAAATGCGGAACACAACGCGTACTTAAATGCACAAGGATACGGCCGTTGGCTACCAAAGAAACCCACCAAAAACAAAAAACAGTAGCCAAATATAATGCCAGCTATGTAGCAGCAGAGAACAGCCGCCGACACGCTCCACATATGAATTTAAATGTACATTAACGCAAATTCCGTGAAAAACGGATACACGGTGCGGTGCTGTCTGGTAGGATGTGATGTACCCTGCACTGGCAAGTAACTGAAAAGCCAGAACAAACTCAGAGCTTCTTAATCACTTCAAGTACAAGTATTTAGTATTAAGAGTTTCGAAATGGTTTTTTTAGTGACAGTTTTTTTTAGCCATGTCCATCTGTACTAACCTTAAACTTTAAAAGTATCTACGAGGGCGGTTCGGAAAGTTCTTAGCCTATCAATGAAAGAGAATAGTTAGTTTTTCAAAAATATTTTTATTTTTCAATATAATCTCCTGACACTTCAATACACTTAGTCCAACGCTTATCTAGCAATTCTATCCCTTGATTAAAGTAGTTTTCCTCAAGGTCTTCAAAATAGTGGCTTACAACTGTAATTGCATCTTCATTTGAGGTAAAACGCTTGCAAGCAAGGAATTTTTTTAGATTTGGGAACAGGTAAAAGTCACTGGGAGCTAAATCAGGAGAATAAGGTGGGTGGTCAAGCAACTCTTACTTTAATTCGTTGATTTTAGCCATTGTTAAAACACTCTTGTGCGCTGGTGCGTAGTCTTGATGAAAAATTATTTTTTTGTGTTGTCACCCAGGACGTTTTTCTCGAATTTGTACATTTAATTGATCTAAAAGGTTGCAATAGTACTCTGAATTTATTGTTTTACCCTTTTGCAGATAGTCAATCAATAAAATACCTTTGAAGTCCCAAAAAACCGTTGCCATAACCTTACCAGCCGATTGAATTGTTTTTGCCTTCTTTGGGGCACTTCCGCCAGCTTCAGTCCATTGTTTGGATTGTTCTTTTGTCTCCGGAGTATAGTGGTGGATCCATGTCTCATCAACAGTTATGAAACGACGCTTAAAATCCATTTTATTTCGCTGAAAACAATCCAAACAAGCTTGAGAAATGTTCATTCTTATGCGTTTTTGGTCGACTGTTAACAAGTGCGGCACCCATCTTGCAGAAAGCTTTTTCATCTGTAGTTCTTCATGCAAAATTAAATGGACTCGATCATTTGAGATGCCCATGATATAAGCTATTTCACGCACTTTTATTCGTCGATCATTTAATACCATACCATGCACTTTGGCTACAATTTCTGTTGTTGTTGCTGTTTTTGGACGTCCACTACGTGGTTCATCTTCAATGCTTGTACGACCACGTTTGAAATCAGCAACCCAATTTTTTGCTGTTGCATATGAAGGAGCACTTTCACCTAACACATTCACCATATCATTATGCATTTCTTGTCCCGATAAACCTTTTTTATGTAAATATTTAATGACACCACGCATTTCTAATTTTTCCATTGTAAAAAAATCGCGGATGCGTCTGTTGTGAACACCTGTTTCTATATGAAGGAGTTGCCAGATCGAAACAAAATTTAACATGTGTTCATAGCAGAGATGGAAGTTTCCAAAATACTTAACTTTTTTCTGTTTATACCGCGCTTTTTGTGCTAGGCTAAGAAGAACCGCCCTCGTACTATAGCTACCCATTGTTAGTTGCCTTAACTGCCTGACTCCTGATCTCGGACGAGAGTCTATGCGAACGAAAGCTAGTCACTCACTTTCGTATCAAAAAGTAGCTCACTATTTCTTGACTGATCGGTCGCATACCCTTTCGTGTTGAGAGTGAATGAAATTGTTGCCAGATTTCGAAATTGCCTAAAAGTGCGCTGTACTTTTTCATCTTCTATATGCTTTTCTGTTATCAAAAGAAAAACAAAACACAAGTGAGTGATTTTGACATTTGCTTTCGCACAGAAGTTATAAGTGAGCCCCAATTTTGTACTGAAGTACTTACGTTATCTTTAGCTTAGATTTTCGTTCGCTTTGTCGGTCTGACGCCTATAACTCGTACTAAATCGAAAATCTAAATTTTGTCGCGTAGAAGGTAAGCGAACGTTTACGTTCGACACCGTGGCCCAGGCAGTAAATGTATAAAAATATACAGTGAAACTTTGATAAAAGGAATTTCACTAAAACGAAAAAATCAGTACAACATATTTTTATCGTATTTCTTTAAATTTTCTTATACAAAGGTTCCACAGATAAACATCTAAGGAACAATTAGCTATAAGGAAGTGTTTTTTAATACCATTTGTGTTATACTGAAATTTTACTGTATACGTTTTATTGAAAGACTGGTTAACTTCTATGGCGAAATACTGTCCCAATAAAAAAAATGTTGTCTCCTTGCACATGCGTTTAGTCTGCAGTAATCGCTCGTGTAGGACATTCACGTGTCGCCACCCTCCAACCAGAACACCGCATGTAACGTTTTGTCGTTCTTTCACTCACTTGGGCTATACAAAATTCTGAAAACAACTCAGCCCAACAGTAGGCAATGTTTTTCCTTTTTTGTTTCTTACTGGAGCGTGGAAAAATAAACGGAAACATGCACCGAAGTTAATGGTGAATTTCCTGCTTTTTAAGTTATTGTTAATTGTTGCCATTATATTTAAGGAAAGTGTGCATTACATACATTATGGGAGCAACTCATGGGGTTTTGTTTCCTAGACACTTACGAAGTGAGAGGACTGCAAAAAAAAACAAGTGAAATTTGTGTTAAGTTTATTGGGCCTTGGCTTATAAAGGTAAATTTTAGGGACTCTATTTTCCAGTAGCGATTAAATGATCACCAATTATCAGTCATGCTCAGTAAGTTATCAGTCATGCTCAATCATAAATAAACTATTTAAATCTCAACGATTCCTAGTGAAGAGCATCTTTACTGGAACAGATTCGTTGATACTGACAACCGATTTTTTTTGCCAACCAAGTGATTGAGATTAAATAGACCTCGAATATAATAAAGTAAACGAGAGGAGGGGTGAGAGTTTGTTATACTAGTTTGTAATATTCTCTGCTTAAATCCTATAAAATATTCTGTGGCAATAATGTTTTGAAAGGGGGTTCCAACTTAAACGCACGATTTTAATTGTAAATAAAACAAAGGATTTTCTTAGAATTATCTTAATACTTTTGATTATGAAAGGGGTATCTATGACAATTATGTGCAAAACAAAGTATCGACTCCGAGTCGCAATGGAGGTTCATTGTCGTTAATGCGTTGTATTATCTCCAACTTAAGCTCGTGAATTGTTCTTGGCTTATTGACGTTGCCATTTTCTTTTAAATATCCCCAAAGAAAGAAGTCCAACGGTGTCAAATCACTTGATCGTGGCAGCCAATTAACATGGCCATGACGTGAGTTAACACGGCCATTGATTTTCTCGAGCAAATGAGCCAATGGTGTGGCAAATGGCACCATTTTGTTGAAACCACATATCGTCCAGATCCATATCCTCAATTTCCGGCCACAAGAAGTCTGTTATCATCTCGCGATAGCAAACACTATTCACGGTAACGCTTGGGCAACCTTATTTGCGAAGAAGTAGCGTCCGATGAGGCCGGCAGCCAATAAACCGAGCACTGGTTGTTGATGCATCGGCTTTTCAACAATCAGACGTGGATTCTTATTTGCTGCAATTGTGCTTGCTAACGATCCACTGTGGGCACATTTGGTCTATTGTGGTGACCACAAAAAAATCGTGAAGTGCACGAAACGCATTTTAATTGTAACGCTCATTTCCGTAAAAGGCATCAACAATTTAAACGCTTCACTCAATAAAGTAACTTAACCTTATTGAATCAAACACTGAAACAAAGAAATTTCAAATTAAAATGTGCAAAAAACTTAACGTTAAGGTGTGACTCACAATTAACATCGTGCATTATGGTTGGACCACCTTTTAGAAAGTGTTAAAGGTTTACATAGGTCGATCAAATTAGTAATTTGATTAGCTAATTTTGGTGTTTATTTATTAGGATACATTTGTTTCGTCTGGATTACTTGAATTTAAATTTTAGTCTGATTTTTTATTAATTAACCAGCACCATGGTTTTTTTCCCTATAATTACAATGCATTGCGTTAGTGGGTGGAAAGTAAAAGAGTGGTGGGGGAAAAGAGGGTGTAGTGTTTATTGACCCTTCGTTTTAGGAGCTTCTAACTTTATCTAGAGTAATTATTTTTAAAATTTATAGTGTTTGCCGATGTTCATTAAGAGAAAATTTTACATCAGCTAGCCCAAAATTATGCTACATTTTTTACACTGGTGTCATGTCCAAACGCGTCATTCTACAACAGAATACAGGGTAATACAATGTAGTTAAAAGCACTTTAATGGCTTGGACTATTACCTTTAATTTAGTATCATTAGGAAATCATTTCATGTTTCTCTGTTCCGAATATAATTGTTTTTCTGCTCAAGCCTAAAAGTAGGTTTCGTAAAAGGACTTAAATTTTGTACCACAACTTTATGCATAGTTTAATCCTTCGTGGATGGCATAGAAGCTTCTAAGTTTGCCACATTTATTGTTTTACACCATCAGTGCCAAAACGAAACTAATTACAATGTCATAACTATTATCAACTTCTAAGCTTGCTTTCACAGTTTCTTTAAAAGGGACATTTAACTAAACTCGCTCCTAAAAGTATGCTTTAAGTATTTTATGTGCCAGCGACAAAAGCGCTGGCCGAAAGTATACTTTATGTTTTTATCGCCGAATAATGAGAAAAGCTGTAATTATAATAGAGCGTTTTTTATTACCGCCATAAACTACTTAACCTAAATTATATTAGACAGCGCTTTTTCTTTTGGCTGGTTGGTTGCCTGACTGCTTGCTAGCTCTTCGGCGGTTGAAACAATTATAGTTTTTGTGCGAGTTGTTGTTCTTATGTTTTTATGATCCTTTTTTTATTATTTAACAACTCATGCACTGACATTATTAGAAACTTTTGCATTTTTTGTTTTTGGTTGCTTACTTTGTTATGCAAACATTGTTCTAGGATTAAAATTTTATTGCAAAATGTTGAAAGTTTCCTTAAGAGGAACTGGGCTGTGCTTCCTTTGGTGGCGTTGGGTGGGGGTGTTTGAAAGTGAGACTTTTGAAGCCATTTAGGGAATTTTTGGTTTTGCTATTCCGATGTGGTTTTATGAATATTTTTGCCTCTACCAATGCTTCGACAACACCTTAGTCGCATTAAGCTGCCAAGCATTTAGAGAGAAGACAATTTCCTATTGGCGCCCAGCTTGTGGTACAGTGAATAGAGATTGCCTGGGTTTCACTGAGCTTTTTGGTTGTCAGTAGATTTTAACTTGTAAAAATTATTGTTTGAAGTTTGGTGGTTCTTAAGTGTGACTGTTACGAAGGATTAAAAATGTCCTCGGTTTTAGGTGAACATTCCTTGGCAGCGTAGTGGGAAATAAAGCAATGTCTCTTAGAATATTTTTATATTACAGTAATAGACATAAAGACATAAGCATGGCTGAAAGGACGAAATAATTGTGTATCTTTTCATTGTTCGAATAAATATAATAATAAATTTAATCCAAGAAGAAAAATTAAATCTGCATTAGGGTGAGTCGATTTAGCTATCGCTATTGTGCCATCGATTTTTCAATAGCTTTTGGCATGAGGAAAAAAGTTCCACGGCGACATACTCCCCATTACTTCAATTTTACAATATGTATTTATATTTCATATCTCTAACAAAGTATTCATCATTGCCATATATTAATCGTTTCTTTTCGACTTCGTCCTTGCTCCCATTGCTGTCACTTTCACAAATGATGTACAACTTCCTGGCATTCCCTTTTGCTGTGTCAATATTTGCTTAGGACCACAACAAAGAACTACAGCAACCACCCACATTGCATCCGTATCCTTAAGGCACGTAATCCATTTCACAGTTTTCCCGTTCTCAGTTTCCAGTTTTCTAAACAAATAACGAAACTTGCAACACATTATGGCCAAAACATATGTTCGAAGTTTTTGTCTCATTTTGCGGCAACAACAATGTAAGGATTTCGTATTGAAATGCTGGGGAACAAAAAAAAACAAAAATAGAAAAGTTACAAGCAGAGTGGGAAGCGGAAAAATAGATTGCAAACAAATATTTCATGCTATTGCACGTGGCTGTGTAGGCGGCGGTGGTTGTGGCTGGCGGGGGGCGGGCGTTCTTCGTCGAGTATGCAAATGTATTGTTTTGCCTCAAAATAATGCTTAGGAGCCTGTAAATATGCAACGCATATCTTTTCTTTTATTTTTTGTGAGCTTCGTCATTTTGTGCTATTTGTGGAATATATGCATGAATATGCATGCACATTTGTACAAACATATTTTGTAAGTTTTAAAGTATATACTAGTTTGTAATATTCTCTGCTTAAATCCTATAAAATATTCTGTGGCAATAAAGGGTATAACTACAGACGGCAAGAAAGAAATTGTCATAGTTTTGAAAGGGTGGTCCAACTAAAACGCACGATGATAATTGTAAATAAAACAAAAGATATTCTTAGAATTATCTTAATAATTTTGATTATGGTAGAGACATCTATGACAATTATGTGTGAAACAAAATATCGGTCTAATGCTTGTCACGGCTTCGGTGGCATGCCTCTTTCCTATGCTCCAAATTTTTAATGACTCGGAGACAAAATTGATATTCAATGTCGTTAATGTGCTGAATTATCTCAAACTTAAGCTCTTGAATTGTTCTTGGCTTATTGACGTACAACTTTTCTTTTAAATATCCCCAAAGAAAGTAATCCAACGGTGCCAAATCACTTGATCGTGGCAGCCAATTAACATGGCCACGACGTGAGTTAACACGGCCATTGATTTTCTCGAGCAAAAGAGCCATTTTTAGTTGGCAGTGTGGCAAATGACACCATCCTGTTGAAACCACATATCGTCTAGGTCCATATCCTCAATTTACTGGCCACAAGAAGTCCGTTATCATCACGCGATAGCGAACATTACTCACGGTAACTGCTTGGTAGACCCCATTTTCGAAGACATCGAACCAAACAGTAACTCTTTGTAGATGCATTGACATTTCCACCATCACTTGTGGATTCACGAGCCGTCAACCTCGACTCGTCTGCCGCCCTATCGTTTTCCGCAGAACGAACTGGGCGAGCATTCATAGGTGTTTTCACATATCCCGGTTTTCTGAAATTTGCGCACATTTCGTCGATCATGCTTTCCCAAAAAATCACGAAGTGACTTAAACGCAAATTTTTGTAAAAGGTTTAAACAATCTTAACGCGCTGCTCAATTGTGGACCTCTCCATGGTTGAATTTGTCATACACTGAAACTAGGAAATGACAAATAAAGTTGGGCAAAAAACTTGACGTTAAGGTGTGACTCACAATTAATATTGTGCATCATGGTTGGTTATTTGCATGTATTTTCAAAAACTTGCCTCAATTTAGTGCTCGTATGGTAATTTTTAACTCAAATTTTATTATGAATCCGAATAGAGATTTATTTTAAAGATTTGGATGGGACTCAAATACCAAAACACAGCCCATATGGTCCACGGTAGCAACACTATGTAGTAAATATAGACTTAAAGGCATTCATACCAAAGAAAATTTAACTACGAATCTGATATCAGCAACCTTTTTCCTTGACGGCCAGTAAGGTCGAGAAAATAAAATTCAAGCAGAAACTTTCCGAAGCCATTGGTCCATGTTAAAGAGGAATGAAACAAGTTCAGACTACCTAACTAAACGTAGAGAGCTATTAGTTGGTCAACTGTCAATACCAGATATTGTAAAGTCGCCCGCATAATTCACACTCTAAAACGACACAAATCCACTTTTAGTGTTCACTGCTAGCAAGAGTTTAAGAATCGCTATTGTAACCAATCTAAGGGAAGCACATAGCACAACAACTGCTTTGCTAGAGATAACTTTAAAGACTACAACTGAACTAAATCAGATCTTCATTTGTCCAGAAAGTTCGATATGCTTGATTATTCCATGCAGATGCCTCATATTATGAATTCAACCCTTACAGATCGTATCAAATGTTGTGTTTACAGGCAGGCACGGCTTCGTAGAGTTTCGAGGACAAGTACCGCAAGGTTGTGCCGACTATTATATACTTATAAAAGTATATATTCTTCATTTATCTCTATACACTCCTTGATCAACCGTTGGATGTTTTTGTGGTGTTGCACGTCGATTATTGTTCCATTAACTACTCAGGCATTTACATTGACAATGTAAGTACTAAAATATCGTCGCAATTTCAAAAATATCTTTCGCACGGGTAATCTTGAGTTGTTCACTACAGTTTCCTTCCAAACTTCTTAGACTCGAAGGCACTCGTATCCCCAAGGTGCTCAATTCAAAGATTCTTTGGAAAAGTCTTTGACAACCTTCTCCAGTCCTCTTACCACACCGCCTACATCAACCGGAAAGTGAAGGCGTAGCACAAGGCCCTAAAAACATTAGCTGTCTCCTTCGGGGGCCATGAACAGGAGACATCGCTCTTTCCTTGACTATACCGCTACAGTATGGACCTCAATCCTTAATGACACACAATAGAGACAATTTCAAACGAGGCAACACATTCCGTGTTGCCACCGGTTGTATCCAAATGACTAGTGTCACCTTACTTTCACGAGGGGACCAGAAGCCTTTCAGTCAGACAATAAAGTGTTGATGACTCGACTGTTTCTGTTGGCATGTCATCCCAACCTCATGGCAGATTCACCTCGTCTGCACATCCGACAGGACTTCAGATGCTGTTGTATGGACATCCCAGAGGTCATTCTATTGGACATTAACTGATTGTCCATATCAAAGGCCCAAAAACCTTATATACCCTCCTCATTCACTTAACTAGTAAAGCTCAAAAAAATTGGTCCGTTTAAATCCTCCGTTCATAATTACTACGAGGGCGGTTCGGAGAGTTCTTAGCCTATCAATGAAAGAGAATAGTTAGTTTTTCAAAAATATTTTTATTTTTCAATATAATCTCCTGAAACTTCAATACACTTAGCCCAACGCTTATCTACCAATTCTATCCCTTGATTAAAATAGTTTTCCTCAAGGTCTTCAAAATAGTGGTTTACAACTGTAATTGCGTCTTCATTTGAGGTAAAACGCTTGCCAGCAAGGAACATGTTTAGATTTGGGAACAGGTAAAAGTCACTGGGAGCTAAATCAGGAGAATAAGGTCGGTGGTCAAGCAACTCGTACTTTAATTCGTTGATTTTAGCCATTGTTAAAACACTCTTGTGCGCTGGTGCGTTGTCATGATGAAAAATTATTTTTTGTGTTGTAAGCCAGGACGTTTTTCTCCAATTTGTACATTAAAAGGTTGCAATAGTAGATACTCTGAATTTATTGTTTTACCCTTTTGCAGATAGTCAATCAATAAAATACCTTTGAAGTCCCAAAAAACCGTTGCCATAACCTTACCAGCCGATTGAATTGTTTTTGCCTTCTTTAGGGCACTTCCTCCAGCTTCAGTCCATTGTTTGGATTGTTCTTTTGTCTCTGGAGTATAGTGGTGGATCCATGTCTCATCAACAGTTATGAAACGACGCTTAAAATCCATTTTATTTCGCTGAAAACAATCCAAACAAGCTTGAGAAATGTTCATTCTTATGCGTTTTTGGTCGACTGTTAACAAGTGCGGCACCCATCTTGCAGAAAGCTTTTTCATCTGTAGTTCTTCATGCAAAATTAAATGGACTCGATCATTTGAGATGCCCATGATATTAGCTATTTCACGCACTTTTATTCGTCGATCATTTAATACCATTACATGCACTTTGGCTACAATTTCTGTTGTTGTTGCTGTTTTTGGACGTCTACTACGTGGTTCATCTTCATTGCTTGTACGACCACGTTCAAATTCAGCAACCCAATTTTTTACTGTTGCATATGAAGGAGCACTTTCACCTAACACATTCACCATATCATTATGAATTTCTTGTCCCGATAAATCTTTTTTATGTAAATATTTAATGACACCACGCATTTCTAATTTTTCCATTGTAAAAAAATCGCGGATGCGTCTTTTGTGAACACCTGTTTCTATATGAAGGAGTTGCCAGATCGAAACAAAATTTAACATGTGTTCATAGCAGAGATGGAAGTTTCCAAAACACTTAACTTTTTTCTGTTTATACCGCGCTTTTTGTGCTAGGCTAAGAAGTTCCCGAACCGCCCTCGTATTGATCGCCTGTTTTGACCATCCACTTATTTTGTTCTTTCTCTAAATGATATGATTTGCAAAAACCGTTCCCATCCAAAGTGTACTTTTTTTAGGTACCTTTGATCTCCTTAAGGGAAATTTCCCCCCGTTTTCCGATTTCGCCCTTTTACAATCAAACACAGTTTTTGACCTTAAGCCGTATTCTTGCAGAACATTAGAATGCCAACACAATTTAACCATGCGTGCTTAACTAGCGACCAACGTGGAGTAATCTCGAAAAATTCTGTATATGGCAAACACTTTCGCATTACGTGAAAAAAAAATCTTCAAATATTCAATATCGGAAACAAAACAAGTAAAAACCTCATTAAGTTCGGCAACCTCTATGTTCATACGCTACTAACGCGTTTTTTGGGCCTATATTTGTATTACGAATCCAACGCTGTTAAGCTTAAATATTAAAACTTTATTATAAATATTTACATGAATATAGCAAATTTAATTGGGCTAGATATAGTCGTACTCGTACGTAGGAATGACTACCAATGGGATGGAAACAGTATGTCACATCTACTTAACAGATGCGCAACTCACCTATCAAAGGAGCAAGTTTTTTCTCAAAAGGGAACAGTCAGCTATCGTAACCGTTTTTTAAGATTCAGTACTCACCCATTTACTCCTTTTTCCGTTCTTGTCCTCAAATTCTATTACAGTGGTTTAACCAAAACTAACTAATCTAAATCGATATAATCCGAACACACTTCTTGGTAGCACTTCCTACATTCACAGAATTTACTCAAAAATAATCAAAGTTTCTTAGAAAAATTATCATTAACAACATTTCTATGTCAATAGATCCCCTTTCGCATCCAACAAACCGAAGATATCCTTTCAAACAAAGTAGTGATCCTTAAAAAAAATACATTGTCGGAATACTATTATAAAACAGTAAACATTTTACATTTCGTTTTGTTTTTTTTTTTCTTATTTTCGTTTGAAATATTTGCATTGTGAGTTTTGTTTTCTATTCCGTAAAAAATACAAACTTTCAGCACTCACATACGGAGGGACGAACTGACTGACTGACAGAGAGACAGAACGACATATTTTGTTTAAATATGTGTGCATGTAAATACTATACGGAAGTGCATAAAAAAATATGTATGACAGTATGAGTGAATATTGACGAATGCCAGGCTAGTGTGGCAGCAACACTTGTAGTGTGAGTGCGTATGTTGTAACTGCACAGCGGCGGAATTGGGGCAGCCCTCAAGGAAGAAAGCCGATGTGAAAAGTGAAGGCCTTTTCATCTCGGCTTTCCAAGTAAGGCTGGTTCTACGAGAAAGCTTTGATAATTGTCCTTCTAACGTCAAAGATAATTCTCTCCCTTATCGCGGAGTCATTTTTCTTCCTTTTTTTTGGAAAAGTATTGAAAAGGTTAACAGACTTCGAGAGAGGTTAAATCGTACTGATTGCGAATATTGTAATCCTCAGTCGATAATAGTCGATAATAAGATAATTCTCTCCCTTATTGCGGAGTAATTTTCTTCCTTATTTTTGGAAAAGTATTGAAAAGGTTAACAGACTTCAAGAGATGTAAAATCGTACTGATTGTGAATATCGTAATCCTCAGTCGTATCAGAATTCTTTCAGTTTATAGAAAAGTATTGAAAAAATAAATCGACTTATGAGCAGTTTAAATGGTACTAAATACAAATTAGAGTTTGTGTTTAAGCGATGCCGAAAGATAGAAGATGTCTGGTTGTAAGACAGGGTAGGCCGTAAGAGTTCTTGTGAGAGTTGCTTTTCTAACTGGTAGGCATGTCTAAAGGTGGTTACGATATTTTTTAGACATTTTTATTTGAGGTTGTTTGTAGGCTTTGAAGGCAGTCCTTTCAATTGGAAGCTTATGACGGACTTGCTGATGATGGACTACAAATTCCTTTTGAGGCCTTATGACGTTTCGTGGTAAAATAATTAAGCTGTAGGTTAATTTACAATGTAAGTGCTCAAGGTTTGCCAGAAGAAGTAGATTTTTTGGCAAAGGATAAGTCTTTAAAATGTAGCCTAGGGCCGCAATGCCTCAGAACCGGCATCCCATTGTAAGCTTGTATGCGGTGGCCTATGTCAGGATGGTTAGAGCATTGCACCACATCTTAGAGCACTTTGTCATGTATAAGGTGGTCCAACTAAAACGCACGATGTTAGTTATAAAAAAACACAAAGTTGTAAAAGAATTATCATAGCATTGTTTATTATTATAAAAGGATCTCCAGCAATTATGTGTAAAACAAAATATCGGCCAAAGACTTGCTACGGCTTCGGTGACAAACCTGTATCTGATGGTCCATATAAAGGGTGTTTTTTTATTGAGGTATAGAACTTCGAATTGAAATAAAACACAAGAAAATCGTTTTAATGTCCATCAATTTGGTTTTATTGGAAGGATAATTTTACGCCATTAATGTTTAAATATGATTTCGGGCATGTGGCCGCCGCGGCTGGCTCGAATAAAGCCAATTCTACAGGTCGAATTTTCAACCACTTTTTCGAGCATATGGGGCCGTATGTTGGCAATAACGCCACGAATGTTGGCTTCCAAGTCCCCTAACGTGTTTCTGGTGTGTTGGCGTAGACGAGCGACTTCACATATCCCCAAAGAAAATAATCCAATGGTCCATGTTAACCGATTCATGGTTAACCGAATTAATTGCTCTGATGGACGATTATGTCGACCATAAAATGGACGGAGCTTGCGGTGAACTTCGCGAACTGAACCATTACTTTCGAAATAAATTTGCACGATTTGCAAGCGTTGTTCTTTTGTCAACCTGTTCATGATGAAATGGCAAACCAAACTAAATATTAATCACTTGACAGCTGACAAAATGGCCGCCAGTTAAAAAAGTGATGCCAACTTAAAGTTTTATACCCCAATAAAAAACACCCATTATAATGTCGTTAACGTGCCGAATTATCGCATTCTTTAGCTCTTGAATTTTTCTTTTTTAATTGTTATTTCATATGGGCGAGCACATTTGGTTGGCTGGCAACAAGACGCCGACATAGATTACTTTATAAAGGGTGACCTATCTAGAGGTATTTTTTCAGAACAAAAAAAAATATAAAAATTCAAATCAAGTGTGGAATTTTTATTGGTAATTTGAAAGGACATTTTATGACATTTATTTTTTGAATATAATTTCCTTCAAATGTTGGCCGCAACTACACCTCATGGTTTCCATTCTGAGGGTACAATTTTGGATGACTCGTTCAAGCATGGCGTTAATAACACGCGTAATGTTGGCTTCCAAAACCTGAACCGTAGCTGCTTTGTCAGCATAGCCTTTGGAATTTACCTAACCCCAAAGAAAAATGTCTAAGGGTGTGATATCACTCGATCTAGGCGGCCAACTTACCTGTCCAAAACGTAAATTAGCTGCTTTTCGAAATGACCTCTCAATAGATTCATTGTTTGAGCAGTTGTATGGCAAGTGGCACCGTCCTGTTGAAACCAAGTGTCGTCAAGATTACGGGCTTCAATTAAAGGTAGCATAAATATCGATATCATGGCGTGATAGCGAGCACCATTCACGATTACGTTCCGGCCATCATCATTTTTGAAAAAATATGCACCGATGATTTCACCAGCATATAAACCGCACCAAACCGTGGTTTTCTCTGGGTATAATGGCACCTCTTGAACCCCTTCTTGTTGCTCTTCAGCCCAAATGCGGCAATTTTGTTAATTGACTTTGCCGTTGCGCCATAAATGGGCCTCATCACTGAACAGAATTTTGGTCGACAACAGCGGATCTTCCCGTTTCTCATCGAACGCTTATTTCCATAATACAGTTGCCAACTTTTGAAGGTAATTTTTCAAAAAATAAATGCCATAAAATGTCCTTTTAAATTACAAATAAAGATTCCACACTTGATTTGAATTTTTATATATTTTTTTGTCCTGAGAAAATACCTCTAGATGGATCACCCTATATTTTCTTATCGTTTTTTCAATTATCGTCGCCACCATTTTATAAACAATTTAAATGTGGAAAAGTGTGTTTTACATGTATTTTCTAAACAATAAGTGTTTTTCGCAACTAACTGGCATTTTCTGGCAAATATCATTAAAATATGGTCCATTCTCATTTTATTCAAATTTAATAGGAAAAATATTAAAACAAATCAGTTGACAGCGATAATCAGACGGAGGACGGTGTTTTCTTAACAGGCAACCTCTAAAAATGATCGGAATATTGGGATAAATAAAAATTTGACCAAAAACACAACATCGAGTTTAAATACAAGACTTCAAGCCGAAAAATATTTATTGAAGATAATAACACCAAAGGTTAACTTATCACTTACCACTTAAAACAAATTGGTTTTTCACAAAAACAGACAGGTTTTAAGATAAAGACGCCAGACGATTGTGTTTGTTCGACAAACAAATTTCTTTGGTCGATTTCTATGCGACTTGTTTGTTTGGTCGGGCTCCTGTCTGAACTGCAGATAAAACGTTATCCTTTCAAGCACAAGAAGATGTTCTCAATGCTGTCTGCTCTTTGAATTCTAAAGGAAAGCGAGACTACGGCCGCTCGGGAAAGTGAATTGTACTTTCTTGCGTGTATATGAAATATATCGAGAAAACGTAAGCGCCAAAAAGAAAATTTTACAGGAGAGGCTTTTTATTCTCTTTGCTAATTCATTTGGAAGATTCCGATACAATTGAGTTTGCTTTATACATATTTGTAAATATATTTATTTAATTTTTAATATTTAAGCTTAAGAGCGTTGTATAATTTTCTTTCGATTATCAGTAAAAAGCACGTGGCGCTTAAGTCCTTTTCGCGGTAAGGGATCATGCCTGGTGATGATATAGATGGGGCTCCAGATAGTCAGCTGCAAGTAGACATTGAATCATTGCATTCAAGATCATAAAGAGTTTGACAAGGCGTGATAAGAGCAACACCGAGAAACGAATAAAAGCGCACTGAGTGCCATAAAGATGAGAATCCAGTCGGACTGGCCTCCTTATGATCTGGAAAAATTACGTTGTGGTTTTGCTGTCAAGCTCAAAAAGAGGCCATCAGTGATGTCTAATGAATAGCATTTGTGCGAGTTTGCCTTATCATCCCGGCCTAAGGCCTCATATTTGGCCATTTAGCCCATCATTACCGCCGCTGATGTCTATGCTACAAAGGCACACTTACAGGCATGCATTCTTAAAAATCCTTTAAACAGCAATATCATTGTGTTAGATTGGTAGTTGTTGTTTTGTTGTTGTGTTTTCCCTTCGTCCTGTTTCTGCAGTTATTGTTGGAAATATTTGCATGTATGGAAATAATGAAGAAAATTCCTCTGTTTTATGCTGCAGCAATAATGCAGCTGCTTTTAGTTGAATTTTCTCTTTTCGCTTTAGTCTTGTTTCACTTTAATATTTGCATAATGAGCGGAAAAGAAAAAGAGAGACAGAGAGAGAGCTAGCAAGATAGAAAGCTACGGGCAAATACCAATATTTGCAAGTAATCACTTTAAGTTGTCGTCCTGTGCTTGCCGAGCTCAGCGAGGCAGACGTACTGATAAGGATTCTCAACAGAGATCAAATATCCTTGTTATGTCATGTAAAGTAATGCTGCATATGGAAGGAACTAAGGATGTGGTAATTGAAAGTCATTATGTCAACCAGAGCAACACAAACACACATACAAAGGATATTACGGAAAGTAACTAAAGCAAGTAAGGATTTGAAAAAGGTCATAAGTTTAAAGATATTTTTATATCCTCCACTAGGAGGTATATTCAAATTTTCATTCCGTCTGCAAAACAAAGAAATTCATCGGAGACCCTATAAAGTCTAAGTAGGGACATAAATACTGTTACACACGTTTTATGCTGTAAAATAAAAAGCACTGCATGTTTTGGACCAAATATTTTTTAATATTTTTATTGATGTATATTTATCAAAAAAGAATCTACTTATTCGAAATGTCCGCCTTTTGCCTTTACATACGCCTTAAGTCGCACTGACCAATTGTCAATAGCTCCACGAAGCTCGTCCATTCGAAAATTGGCCACAGCTCGAACCAAAGCAGTCTTAAGAGATCCAATGTTGGGGTATCTTTTGTGACAAACCTTGTCCTCTAAAACCGTCCACAATTTGTAATCCAATGGGTTCAAATCTGGACTGTCTGAGGGCAATTCTTCAGAGGAAATGAACGCTGGCAAATTGTTTCGAAGCCAGGTTTGGGACGTTTTAGCCTTATGGACCGGCGCAGAATCCTGCTGGAAAGTCCATGGCATGTTTTGGAACAGGAAATTGTTAAGAGGTTTCACAACAGCTTCCGAAACGGTTTCTTGGTAAACTTTGGCCGGTGTTTTGACTCCTTGTTCGCAGAAATGCAAGTCAAGTAAGAGACACAGACAAGAGACAGTTCTACTATTGAAATGGGTGCCTTCAATGTTGTAACAGTATTTATGTCCCTACTAAGTATATAAAGAGAGGTCCAACTTAAATGCACGATGTTAATTGTAAATTAAACAAAAACTTTGCAGAAAATCATCTTAATCTGGTTTATTATAATAGAATGATCTATGACAGTTGAGTGACAGGGAGAGATTAACATGACATAACAGACCATGGCCCAAAGTCAAATATTTCATCATATCGAAAGTACTGCAAAATTTGCAGCATACTTTTAGGATTTTTTAATAGATTCTTTTAAATGTGGGATACCAAACCATGATTACACTTACCGAATAAACACGTCCAATAAATTATTGGGTATCCAATGAGTATCCTTTCGAAAGTACTGCAAAATCTGTAGCATACTTTTAGGATTTTTTAAAAAATTCTTTTTAAGTATGGGATATCAAACCATGATTACACTTACCGAATTACCGCCCATTTTAGCCAAGTTGTCCATCAAACACGCCCAATAAAATAATGAGTGTCCAGAGGATAATAAATCTTAATGCTCTCTGTCAAATATTTCATGATTTAAAAATTACTATAGAAACTTTAGCATATTTTGGGCATTTATGGAGAATATTGTAAATTGTGATACTGCAACTCTTCCCCAAAACAATTGTGGTTGTTTTTCCTTGAGTTATTAACCCAAGCCAGAATATTCTCTAAACGTTTTTGCTCTGGTCTCTTCAATTTTGCGTCTTTTTATACCGTAGTATACCGATTTGAACGTTTTGCGTTCATTTTCCTATTTAATGGCAACCGCATGATTTTTAAGTATGCTGCGGTTTCTCCTTACCCTGTGGCAAAAAATTATAGCTGTATATAAGTTATTTTTTATGTACATATGGTTGTTGGTATTTATAGTCTTCTATGAGATTGGGTATGGGGAATGGGTAGATTCTAATTGAACATTTTCCAAGGGTTCACAGCATTGAACGTAGTTTTTTTTGTGTTCATCTTTTTTTCTTCTGATATGACTTAATTAGCATGTATTCTGTAGCAGTGGAGTTAATTTATACTTGACTAGTTGTGAAAACATTACATACAGAGTAGCCCGAAAGATACCCAGCAATGTTTTGTTGTTAAGGGTCGTGCGATAGACATGTTGTTGCATTATTTTAATTTTTAATTGATTTTTTTTTAAAGATTAAATATGTATAAATCTCTAAAATGTTTTTTGGGTAAACCTAATAGACAGATGTATTATTTGCTATGCTCTGTCTCAGTACGAGGTTGCTATATATATTTCTGGCCACTTAGTGTTGCCTTGCGCCATTTCCATTGGAATGTTTGAATTTTTTTATCATAAACGTACTCAGAACGTTTTGACGTCACCACCATCATTTGTGTTGTTTACAGTGACTTGAAAAAATCAATTTGGCAAAAAAGTGGAATTAACTCGTAAACATTTTCGTGCAATCATTTTTTACAACTTTCATTTCATTTCTTTATTGACATGTAATTCGAAGCCCATTGGGGCATATTAAAGCTAAATTACAATATGCATCAAAATGTTAAATAGAACATCATAAACTACTAGAAAAAATTCAGTATAAAATCTAATAAATAATATAAATTAAAATAATCCTAATATATTAATAAAAGAGAAACAAAACCTGATGAAAGCATATAAGTGATAATCAAGAAACCGAAGAAAAAAAAACATATAAATAAAAGCATTACTCCGTACTTGAACGATAATGTTCCATTAAATGTTTACGAAATGACATGGAAGACAAATTAAACGTTTTTAAACTGCTTGGCAAAATGTTATATAGTCGGGCTACTCTTACGAGGAATGATCGATCCATAAGCGGTGTTACCTTTGGAATAATTAACTGTCTGCTGCGAATTGAGTGACTGAAGACAAATGAGTTTGCTAGGAACAAATGAGTTTGAAGTTTGTATATCTTGTAAAAAAAATATAGCAACCGAAGGTGCACAAATTCCACAAAGGAACAGCCTAAAAAGTCATTTACAAACGGCGATATGTGAGCATACGGTTTAACAGAATATACATAGCGCATAACTCTATGAAGCACTGTCTTTATAATATTCATATTACTTTGAGTAGTTCCAGTATATACCTCTAGGCAGTACAAAATATTTGGCATAATTAAGCCATGAACCAGTTTTGTTTTTACCCAACGAGGTAAAACTAAATTGGTGTTGTATAGTTGACGAAGTGTGAAACTAATACGTGAAGCAATACTGCGAATATGCTGCTCAAAGCAACATTTGTTATCCAGTACTACTCCCAAACACGTTATACTCTGAACGAATTCTATAGACGTACCATTGTATTGCAAATCTTGGTTGATAGAAGATGATGATGAAAACAGTATTGCCTTTGTTTTAGAAGGATTAATACTAAGCTTGTTAGAGGACATCCATACGCTCAATAATTTTAAAACATAATTAGTTTTTGCTTGTAAAACATCCAAATACTGGATTTCTCCGCAAAATAATAGCTGAACATCATCAGCAAAAGAGTATGGTGTACACCAATCGCCTAGACTTTTGAAAAGGTCATTAATAAACAGCACAAACAAAATTGGACCAAGGACAGAGCCCTGAGGGACCCCACTCCTAACAGACACAACAGACGATGCGACTCCATTGACACGAACAAACTGCTTTCTACCACACAAATAAGAAAGCATTAAACTACAGGCACTTTTCCCAAGTCCATAATCTTTATGCAATTTATTTATCAAAATTCCATAATCTACCCTATCGAAGGCTTTTTCTAAATCCAAAGACAAAACCATACACATTTTTTGATCATGAGTATTCTTCCTTATTGAGTCAGTAAGGCCAATTAAGAGAGCAGAGGTACTCCTGTCGTTCCGGAAACCACATTGACAATCATTAAGCAGCGATTTACTCTCAATATGGTCTAACAACTGCCGCTTAAGAATATTTTCCACAACTTTTGACAGGATGGGAAGCAAAGAAATGGGTCTTAAGTTGTCAGTAGAATTCGAGCTTGACTTCATTTGAATTGGTGTCACTATGGCTACCTTCCAATCATTAGGAAAGCAGGAAGTCATTATTATAGTGTTAACTAAATGAAGAAAGTGATTTGATATAAACGGAAATACTACTTTAAGAAATTTAAGAGATATCTCATCACAACCAGAGGCGTTAGACTTGATTGACATAAAAGCCTGTATCAAGTCATTAGAGGAGACGTTATAAAAAGAAAACCCATCTTCCCCAATAATTTGGTTAAAAAAACTACTATCACGTGGATTATCACGACAAGAGTGCATCGATGAACTTAAATCTCTGTATGGCGATGAAGCACCATCCTATAGCACTGTTAAAACTTGTTTAATGAATTCAATCGTGGCTGACGCTCGCTCAAAGACGAAGGTCGTGAAGGTCGCCCAAAAACGGCCGTTGTGCCAGAGAACATTGATGCCGTGCGTAAACTGATAATAAAAGATCGTCATGTGACATACCGTGAGATAGAGGCATCCTTTGGCATTTCTTCCACCAGCATGCATTCGATATTGCATAAACACCTGGCGGTAAAAAGGTGTGTTCTCGTTGGATCCCGCACAATTTGACAGTCGCTCAAAAAAGGCTCGTGTCGGTTGGTGCAAAAAAAATTTGAAAAAATACGATCTCGGTGCTTCAAAAGACGTTTATAAGATCGTCACAGGTGACGAATCATGGATCTATGCGTATTAGCCCGAAACAAAACAGCAATCGACCGCATGGGTCTTCGAAGACGAGCCAAACCCAACGAAAGTTGTTCGTGGAAGAAGCACTTCGAAGCAAATGGTCGCCTGTTTCTTCGGCAAAACTGGTCATAGGACGGTCAATTCTGAGTGGTACAACACAATTTGTTTGCCTGAAGTCTTCGGAGAAATTCGAAAAACGAACAAGAGAAGACGAATCATTGTGCACCATGACAATGTGAGCTCGCACACATCTGCTCAAACCAGCGCATTTTTGACCGGCCAAAACGTCGAATTGATGGGTCATCCGCCGTACCCAATGACTTTTTTTTATTCCCGCACATCAAGAAAAAAAATGAGTGGTCAACGATTTTCGTCGCCAGAAGATGCGTTCAATAATCTTGTTTTGGAGGTGTCTCAATGGGAGTGGAAAAAGTGCTTCGACAATTGGTTTGAGCGCATGCAAAAGTGTATAAATCATGCTGGAGAATACTTTGAAAAACAATAAAACCATTTATGATGGAAAACAGTCGCATTTTCATTATTAGGCCAGAAATATATATAGCAGACCTAGAAAAACTCGATAGTTTTAATGAGTTGTTCTGCACTGTACCTCGTCATTGTACTTTTCCCACAGTTAAGTCATAATCCACAAAAAGAAAAATACAAATCATAAATTAAGAAAGTTATTTGTGTCTTATATCAGTTGCCATCATTAGAGCCACCCTGTATTTAAGTTGAGTGATACATTGTGATTTGTAAAAACAATCAAGTAACGACCTACGAGAGGAAGATGGGCAGAGGAAGCGATGGCCCTTCACCACAAAACCTCTTGGATTCTCGAGATATTTTATGAGTTACATTTTGAAAACATTTACATGTACTCGTACATATCCTTTGAATGAATCCTTTAAAACCACATGAATGAAGTATTATTTTGAGAACAGGATTTTAGTTCAATTAATAACATCCTGCACTGTAAAAAGACATAAATTGTCAGTTGCTTTTAAGCCATTAGCAAGATTTAAAACAAATGATAAGCAATCCCTTGAAGTGTACTTATGAAGATTATGAGGCTTATTAGGGTGGCTCGATTCTGCAATTGATATGCTATCGATTTTTCAATAGATTTTGGCATGACAACAAAAAAATTTGCACTACAACATTTCAAAAATATCATTGTTGAGGAGTCCAAATTTAAATTTCGTGACTTTTTCTTAATTTTTATTGTTCGAGTTGTTTTAGAAGTTTAATAATTTATGCAAATGATCGCAATATAACAAATGAGCTCGTGAGAACAGATATACGACTGCGAGAATCGAAAAATTCACAGCACAATATCGAAAAATTGTTGTCCTTACAAATCGGCCCACCCTAATGCACATCCCTTGGGCTTTTATGTTTACACTTTAACGTCTACACTTTAACGAAGAAGGACATATTAGCAAGATGATTTAAGCAAAATTTTAAAGAAATGGAGGTAGACCCCATCTAAGGTAAACCGATAGATTCACAATCACTATCTGGGTCCATTGAGCGTTGTCCGTCCGCCAGTCTATTCTTCTTTCTTTGTAAATAAAGTACAGGTCGCAATTATGAACCGATTTCAAAGAAAAGATTGCAAATTGTCTAGGTATTGGTTGAAATCCCTATCGAAATTAGGCTTTATATGTCCATTAGGGTGGAGTGAAATTCAAAAAAAAAAGTTAACCTCGGAAAGAGATGTAGTCTGGGGTCCTAAAGAGGGGAAAAATAAAGAAAAAAATTTAAAAAAAATTTTAGGGGTCGCGCCACTCCCTAGAAATTTGGAAATTATCGCTATTTTGGCGTTGATTTTAGAAAAATCCCAAAAATTAACGACTTAACTTATTCGAAATTTAAAAGTTTGAGCTTGTTCAGTGCCCAAACAAAAGTATTTGAGGCAAATATGAGGATAATCGACTAATATTTGTAGCTTTGGTGGCGATTTCATTGTTCAGTCAATTTTCTAAAGAAGGGACGATTTGACTTATTTTATTTTTTGAAATTTTTGAACAATGAGAAAATTTATTTTAAAGTTTTTCATGCCCTTATTTCATTGTTTACGCTATTGCAAACATTTATTGACATAAAACTTTAAAATCGGTTCAGGGGTTAGGAAAATTCACGCCTTCAAACATGTGTATTTGTTTATTTTGGCGCGACCCTTAAAATTTTTTTTTTAAATTTTTTTCTTTATTTTTCCCCTCTTTAGGACCCCAGACTACATCTCTTTCCGAGGTTAACTTTTTCAAATTAAAAAAAAAACATGTTTTCACTCCACCCTAATGTCCATGTCTTGATGTATATCGGGTAATCAATCTAGAAATATTTTTTAAAATAAAAAAATACAAAAATTATAATCAAGTGTGAAATATTTATTGATCATTCGAAAGGATATTTCATGCCATTTACTTTTTGAATATAATTTCCTTTAAACTTTGTTCTCAGGTTGTCCATTCTGAGGGTCCAATTTCGGATGACTCGTTCCAGCATTGCGATCGGTATCGCAGTTATGACACACGTAATGTTGGCTTCTTAAACCTGATTTGTTTCAGGTTTGTCAGCAAAGACTTTGGACTTTACATGGCCCCAAAGAAAAAGATTAAAGTGATATCACACGATCTTGGCGGCCCAAAACGTGAAATTAGCTGCTCTTTGAAATGACCTATCAATAGATCCATTGTTTGAGCAATAGATCCATTGTAAGGCAAGCGGCACCGTTCTGTTGAAACCAAAAGTCGTCAAGATTACGGGATTCAATTTCAGGTAGCATAAAGATCGATATCATGGTGCAATAGCGAGCACCATTCACGGTTACGTTACGGTCATCATCATTTTTGAAAAAATATCTACTGATAATTCCTCCAGCCAATAAACCGCACCAAACCATGGTTTTATCTGGGTATGATGACATCACTTGAACCTCTTATGATTGTTCTTTAGCCCAAATGCGGCAATTTTGTTTATTGATGCTGGTGTTGCGCCAGAAATGGTCCTCATCACTGAACTAAATTTTGCTCGAAAAGCGCTTCTCACAAAACGCTCATTTCCATAATACTGTTGCACAATTTTGAGACGTTGCGGTGTAGGTCTTTCAATGATGAAACGGCAAACAATACTGAAAAGAAAAAAAAAACAAAGTTTAACATAACGAGTAATCTGTGAAAAAATCCTATTAAAAAAATATCTCTAGGTTAATCACCCTATCCAAAGATCCATCCCGATTTCAGAAACTGCAGCTCCAGAAATCCTAGATTACATTGGACATTAATAAAATGTCTAGTGGGATGTTACGAGTGAACTTTTGCCAAGTTTGGTGAAATAGGTTCTGATCGACCAACATTTTCGAACCTTCCACATACAAAAGGTCTCTCTTGAAAAAATATCATCCCTCATATTAATGTCCAATGTATTTTATCATTCAAACTGAACCTTGTCGTTCCCTGTTTTCCAGAGTCCCCACACTAAGGTCCACAACTATTGAGATCCTGTTACTAAGACTTTATGAGGGACCAGTATTTTTAATAATGGTAGAACTGAACCTTGTCTTCCCTTGTTTTCCACAGTCCACACATAAAAGTCACTCACGATTTGAGGTCCTGTTACTAAAAAGTTATTAGGGACCGGCATTTTATCCTGGTAAAACTAAACCTTGTCGTTGCCTGTTTTCCAGAGTCCCCACACAAAGGTCCCTAACTATATGAGGTCCTGTTACTAAGACTTTAGAAGGGTTCAGTAATTTTAATACTGGTGAAACTGAACCTTGTCTTTCCTTCTTTTCCAGAGCCCCACACAAAAGTCCCTCACGATTTAAGGTCCTGTTACTAAAAAGTTATAAGGGCCCAGTACTTTTAAAACTGGTGAAACTGCACATTGTCGTCCCTTGTTTTCAGAGTGTCCCCACAAAGGTCCCTAACGATTCGAGGTCATGTTACTCAAAAGCTATGAAGGGGACCAGTATTTAATTCTGGTGAAACTAAACCTTTTTGTCCTCTGTTTTCTAGAGTCCCCACACAAAAGTCTCTCACGATTTAAGGTCCTGTTACTCCTCAAGTTAAATTTTACATTTAATTTTGCTCAAATACGTCAAGGTAGGTTATTGGCTCCTATTTTTCAACAGCGCCCAACCAAAGGTCCTTCCCTATTCAAGGCACTGTCTCTCCAGAAGACAAATATAAACTTTAATAGTGTCTTAATTAGGTTGTCAGTTGCTGTTAAGCCATTAGCAAGATTTAAAACAAATGATAAGAAATCCCTTGAAGTGTACTTATGAAGATTATGATGCTTATTAGGGTGGCTCGATTCTGCAATTGATATGCTATCGATTTTTCAATAGATTTTGGCATGACAAAAAAAAAGTTGCACTACAACATTTCAAAAATATGATTTTTGAGGAGTCCAAATTTAAATGTTGTGACTTTTTCTTAACTTTTATTGTTAAGATTTTTTTTGTACTATAAACATAAGGTCCTGTTACTCCTCAAGTTAAATTTTACATTTAATTTTTCTCAAATATGTCAAGGTAGGTTATTGGCTCCTATTTTTCAACAGCGCCCATCCAATGGTCCTTCCCTATTCAAGGCACTGTCTCTTCAGAAATCAAATTCACCACACAAATGTCCCTTAAGATTTGAGGTCCTGTCGCTCTAGACGGTACAAATTTCTGTGTTTTAGAAGGATTCCTGTTTTAAATGTTCAACAAAGTACTTCCCCAAGTTTATAGACCGTCCTTGTCATCCGCTTATCCTTTCTGCAAGGGTGTCAGCACCTGCAAAATCCATAGATGAGCCAAGACATGCCAGTTTCAGTAGAGTCAAACAGTCTGGTTTGTTAGTGTGCTTTGAGACTTTTTGCAAATCCTAGCCAGAATTGATTTTTCCAGAGGTGACTTTAAAGCTTTCATAGCTGTTTGGCGTCTTACATTAAAGTTAGGTTAACCTTTCGCATACAGTAAGCTGCTTTGTCTAAATTTAGTATCTAGGCCTTAAAAATAAAACAACTATTAGGTAATCGATATGACTCACGTCAAGTCCTTAGTCAATCTAACCTCTTTGGCCTAGATCATGGCTCACAGTTGATGATGCTAATGTCATAAAGTCGAAGCGGCCACTTAAATAAAATTGTTTCTTTCGCCTCAATATAAAGCAAGAATCAATTCAATGTCTTAAGCAGTCGTTTGTAATTTTTAACTTCTTTTTGTCTCATTCTAGTCAGATTGAATTTTACCAGGTGTGCCTTAAAAGCATTCAGGTGATACTTAAAAGTAGAAAATACAACAACTATTATGTAATCGATATGATTACGTCATTGGCGCCGTTGTCAAGCTTACCACTATGGAATAGATCCTGGCTAAAATTATAAATGATCTTGCCGGCATAACATCGCACAGTTAATGACGTTGTGGTCGTGCAGCTGAAGAAGCCCTTTGAATACGATTTTTCGTTTCTTTTCAATCTTAAATGAAGAATTAATTTGTTGACTCATGCCGTTGTAAGTAATTTTAAATTTTGTATCGTTCTTTTTTAAACATCCTGCCCATAATGTTCTTTCTCATATTTCTAAGGAACCCAAAGAACAGAGAATATGTAGTCTTTTTAGTTCCCATTCCACCCCCTTTCCAACTTATACCATATCCTCACCCTACCCCGATTATTTCACTTGCGAATCCAATTGTAGCCATACTAGCTTATCCAATCGAATGGCATGTCTTGGCCTACTTAAAAATTCATTCTCCATTTTTAACAAAACAGAAATTTGTAAACTTTCATTATCCCGAAAACATATCGTTTTATTACTTGTATACCGAATTTGTTAACAAGTCCTCGGAGGCCGATTTCAATAATAAACTCAGAACAATTTCATTCGCCATGCCCTGTCATGTTAATAAAATAAAAACTCTAAAGTACCCATCTCGAAAAATATTCATATGGATGTCGACTTTTGCAGCAGGAGCAGGCAAATATAAAACTCAAACTAATTATAGTAAAATATAATGGACCATAACGAGAAGTGTTATGGGCGATGTGCAAAACAATACGGGATCAATGGATGATATTGAAGACATTGAAGTTAAAGAGCAAATCCAGCTCTTGGATGGATTAAAAGGGCCAGCAATTAACAAGTGATGTACTTTTCTTTTTAAATAGTGTGTTAGTAGACACAAGGAAAGATTATCGGAGAGTATATAATCGAAGATGGACGGACTTCTAAGTACTTTGGGCCAACATGGAATAAACTTGTTCGATTATGGATTTCCCTTCAAGTGCTGAATTAAAAATATGTTAATTAAAACAATACGAGGGTTGCTATTTACTTTTTTAAAAAAATATTTATTTATTAATTAGCTTCTATTTATCCCCTTCAAAGTGTTTCCCCTCAGATACACTTGTGACAGTGTTTTTTTCTATCCTCAAAGCAGTCCTAATATGTGACAGCGCATAGAGAAAGAGAACTAAGGGTAAAAAAATCAGTTTCAAATCAAAAACATCTGAGCATCGAATGAGACCGATCCCATTCCCCAAAAGAGTTCCCTCCCAGAGATATGCGCGTTTTATGAAAGTGAAGTCAACGATTCTAAGCGCAAATAGAAAGGGACCTAATCTTTAAAATGGCTCTCCTGAACAAAACTGGTTTTTACCCTCAGGTCCCTTTCTATTTTGCGAGTCACATATGTACTTTTTGGTAAGGCCTTAAGCCCTTTCAGCGAACCGGTATTTATCTCCTCATTCTTCTCAAAACGCCCTTATTTCATGGGTCTCTTCAATTTTGGAAACAGGAACAAGTCTCAGGGGGCCAAATTTGTAAAATAAGGTGGCTGAGGCATAAACGGTATTCCTTTCAGCTCGTACAAAATTAAGAAATAGCAACGACGAGTGAGCAGCAATTTTGGGATGCCACACGCTTCACGAGTTAAATTTCCGAAAACATTATATGACAGGAGCCAACCGATATGCCGATATCCTCTGCAACTTTTCTAACAGTGATTCGATCATTCTCTATAACAACTTTTTTCACTTTCTACACATTTTCATCGGTTTTAGATGTAATGGATCTTTTAGAATGAGTGTCGTTTTCGTCGTTTACTTTTTCTCAACCTTCGTTGAAAAGCTTGTAACACTTGTAAACATTTTTCTGGCTCAGAGGCTCCTCATAAGCCTCCCTCAACGTTTCAACACTTAATTAATTTTGTACACAAAATTCGAAGCAAATTATTTGATCCATTTTTATGCCTCTCACTAATAAACTTAACTAAACGCAAACAAACTCTACTGCGAACTTATTTTCGAGACAATTGAGCCAACATAAAAAAAACGCTAATCGAATGGCGTAGCCCGAGAAATTTCAAAATTCTACTTACTTAAGTCTCACAACATCCCATTAAAAACAAAGAGGCACTTCTCTCAAATCAATGAGCCGTACACGATTGAAAACTTATACTCACTGACCTGGACCTACTGCTTTTCCTCCGAATCCGAACGGCTAATGCATTTTATAGAAAAGTTTTAACATGGCTTAGAGATAAATCTCTATCTCCTTAAGTTGCCGGAATTTATGAGGTGGAAACCCGCCGCTGAACAATTGTTTGATGTTCTTACCCGGAGTTAAACCTGGGTTGATTGGCATGATAATCATACACACTTCCATCACATTACGGAAAGGTTTACACATGCAAAAGTGTTCTTCACGGAGAATATTTTTTTTATAGCTGGACCCGAAATATACGAAGTCATATTGAATAGACTTTGTATATTTCGGGTCCAGCTATAAAAAAAACTCAATTGTACCTGGAAATGATTTTATAGTTTTCCAAAATATTCTCCGTGAAGATCCAAACACTTTTACATGTGTAGACCGTCCCGTAATATGATGGAAGTGTACATGACTATCATGCCAATCAACCCAGGTTCAACCCCGGGTAAGAACATCTAACAATTTTTCAGCGGCGAGTTTTCAAAATATTCTCCTTAAAGATCCAAACACTTTTGCATGCGTTCGAACCAAGGCATTTTTACCACTCCGATTGAGACATCTCCAAAATACATTTTCTTATTGCTTTAACATGTACTTCGGGCTTCGAAAAAAGGTAACCTCGCAGATTTTTCTTAATGTAAGAGAATAATAAGAAGTCATTGGTTGCCAAATCAAGGCTGTACGGCGGATGACCCATCGATTCGACTTCTCAGCCTATTATTTAAGCTGATAAATAAGAGCTCGCATGTGGTGATGCAGAATGATCCGTCCTCTCTTCTGGTTTTTATTATTTCTTCGAACGCTGTTGACAAACATATGGTTGTGTACCACTTAGAATTGACCTCTTATGTACCACTTTAGGCACTGTGGCCACATAACTGGTTATACCCAAAAAACTCCGATAATTTTCTTTGATGTGCTTCTTCTACGAACAACTTTTGTAGGATTTGGCTCATCTTGAAAGACCCATGTGGTCGATTGCTGATTTGTTTCGGTCTCATATGCATAGATCCATTATTCGTCGCCTGTGACCACTCTTTATAAGTATATACACTGCATTTGAGCTACTGTGGTTGTATTTTTTCAAAATTTCTTTACTTCAATCGACACAACAGCCTTTTTTTGAGAAGTTGTCAATATATGTGGGATCTAACGAGAGCAAAGCTCTTTCACGGCCAAATGGACATGCAAAATTTTATTTATGTTTGTCATGCCTCCCCCCTATTTCTTCCTTCCCATCTATCTCTCTTCGTGCCACCCCACTTTCTCTATCTCCCGCTCTCCCTCTGTCTCCCGCTCTCGCTCTATCTCCTGATCTCGCTCTGTCTCCCGCTCTCGCTCTATCTCCCGCTCTCGCTCTGTCTCCCGATCTCGCTCTCTCTCCCCTCCTCTCTCGCCACTATCTCTCTATACCCCCGCTCTCTCTCGCCTCCTCTCTCCACTCTCTCTCACCTCCTCTCTCCTCCTCTCTCCCCTCTCGCTCTATCTCCTGCTCTCAATCTATCTCCCGCTCCCAATCTCGCTTTATCTCCCGCTCTCGATATCTCCCCCCACTCTATCGCCACTATCTCTCTATACCCCCGCTTTCACACCTCCTCTCGCCCCTCTCTCTCCCCTCTCGCTCTATCTCCTGCTCTCGCTCTATCTCCCGCTCTCCCTCTGTCTCCCGCTCTCGCTCTATCTCCTGCTCTCGCTCTATCTCCCGCTCTCGCTCTATCTCCCGATCTCGCTCTCTCTTTCCCCTCTCTCGCCACTATATCTCTATACCCCCGATTTCTCTCACCTCATATCTCCCATCTCTCTCCTCCTCTCTCCCCTCTCGCTCTATCTCCCGCTCTCGCTCTCTCCCCCCCTCTCGCCACTATCTCTCTCCCCTCTCTCTCTTACACCTCCTCTCTCCCCCCTCTCTCAAGCCCCTCTCCATAACCCACAGTCTGTGTCTGACCCCTTTTTAACCTCTATCTCTCTCTCTCCCCCTTTCTTTATTTCTCTTTCTATTTTTTCTCTCTCTTTCTCTTTACCTCTGTCTTTTTCCCTCTCTATTCTCTTTTCCTATCTCTCCCTCTTATTGATGTTTGCGCCCAAGGATGCCCCAATCTCACAGGATGTAACATGCCGGTCTTACTTTATAATTTCACGCACAGCATCGATGGTTTCCGGCAAAACGACCGAAGTTGGACGACCTACACGAAAGTCGTCCTGAAACAAACGGAGTCCGTGATTGAACTCTTGATACCCGCGATTGACAGTGGGTTAATCATTGTCGCTGTCTGGACAATCCACGCCGAGCATCGTAAATAATCCTAGCATGAAAATTGTTTGGGGGTTAATTCCATTTTTTGACCGAGTTGATTTTTTTAAACTCTCTAAGCAAAACAATTCGCGCTAAGATGACGAAACGAGTAAAACAGTTTTCTTCGGTTGATCCGACTTATATTTAGCTTTAAATCTTTCTTCCATTCGCCCTTCATTGCTTGAAAGAACCGTTTTTATCAAAATCTAGTAAAGGGTCGACTAAGTGCTAGGATGGGGCGCGGCACTCATTTTTTGTTTATGCCCCTACAAAGATGAAATAAGTTATTGCAAGAAACCAAATTCAAGAGAAATTGAATCATTAAAAAAAATTTAAGTGGATTCCGATCTACGCTCGGATAGTACCGTGTATGTTAAAGGAGCAAAAAGGGGCGTGGCTAAGGCTTAACATTTTTGTCAGGTAGTCTATTTTATATTATATTTTCTAAATACAAATGTAGCTGAAAAATTATTATGCCAATACCAAAAGTAGGCGCAATGGTGAAATTGTACAGAAGGTACCAGCATAGGGCGTGCCATCCAATCATTTTGTACGCGTGTATAAAACCGTTGGAAAAATATAATGGAGTTAAACGACTTTCAAGCACTAGGTGGAAAGTTATGTGGATTCTAATCTGCACTAAACAAAACTCGTTTGTGTGGGAGGTACCAGAAGGGGTGTGACAAGATATCCAAACTTTTGTCATGATGTTGACCGCTTTTCTTAAGTTCTGACTTTGGAAAAGGATTCAATTTCCAAAGGTAGCCGTAATGATACATTTGTATGGGAGCTACCAGAAGGGGCCTGTTAATTTAGCCCATTTTCAATCCCATAGGTAGTTTTGGAAATTATTTGGATAATTCTTCGTAAAAAACTTAAACACGATTGTCAGCTCCTTTTGAGAGTTACTAAGCGAATCAGCCGCAAAGACGGACGGAGGGCTCAATGGCTCAGATGACGAAAAAAGTGATGAAACGGTTTTGGTCAAGTCATGTGTAGGGTCTATAATTCTTTTTGCGTTGCGTTACACATTTTGCCAAATGAAATATACCTTGCTGGGTGAGGGTATAAAAATGTCAAACTTCTTAATGGAAGTTTCAGTATGCAGCTGTCAACACTAGTTTTGCCAGGACCCGAAATAAAAACCCTCGTATTTATTGAGTTTGAAATACAGTCAGTCTCCCCCTACTGAGTTACGTCCATGGGAGGCCCAATAATTTAATATTGTTCAATTATTATTACATTTGAAATATACTTGTTAAATCAATTATTTTCTGCTCCTTCCCCTACCTAAGGCTAAATTTCTCCTTCACCTTAAGTTCTGCATTGTATTTGATACTGTATTAAAAGCATCATTCATCATTTATTTCTTGATATGTTTTGAGGAGAGGGCGGGGGTTTAACAACGAAAACTTCTTTAGAATATTTCTATACACATTGACATGAAAATGATTTATGATTATAGTTTCAAGTCGGCAAACAGCACTCAAAGTCGAGAAGCATATTGCCCAGCCGACAATGGTTTTAGGGGCAGCGAGTGTGTGGAAACGCATAAAAAGGCATTAACACTTTAAGACTATTATGCACACGAAAGCGGATTAATTGACTAAAAGCCCCATGGATTATGTGACATTTAAGAATATTGAAAAAAAATTGGATATCGAAACTAATTTTTAATACCCTGTGTGGTGAAGGGTATTATGACTTAGTTCTGATGTTAGTAGCACTTGTGACGAAGAGAGGTATGGGGTCTTTTTATTATAACGATAGATTCAGCACTAGTAGCCGATTCGATTAAGAGATGTCCATCTGTTCTTTTGCTCGATACAGGCATTGGCTCTTTTTATCGCATTTTGCATTATACGGCGTAATGTTTCTGGTTGCAGACGCCAAATTTCGTCTCGAATATTCTGCTTGAGCTGTCCAAGTGTCTGTGGTTTGTTAACATACACTTTGTCTTTTAAATATCCCCATAAAAAAAAATCAGGCGCAGTTCAATCTGGTGAACGAGGAGGCCAAGGGAAATCTGAATTTTTTGAAATTATGCGTTCACCAAAAATTTCTCGCAGCATGTGCATAGTTTGCCTAGCAGTATGCGCAGTGGCTCCATCTTGTTGAAACCACAAATTAGGATGCTGTTCCACTATTGGCCGCAAAAAGTTATCGATCATTGTTCTGTAAGAAGCCCCGCAGACCGTTTCTGACGTTTCATCAGTTAAGACAGATGGATCATTTGCAACACTCTGCTGCACAGCTTCCACGTTCTCTTCAGCACAAATATTTCGATGAGAACCTCTTCCTGGACGGTCGGCAACTGAACCCAGTTCCTCAGAACGGCGAACTAAACTTGTAATCATGGAAGATGTGGGCGCTGATCTTGCGTTAAAAAAACGGCGATAATTTCGCTGCGTCAGAACAACTGATCGTTGAGAAGAATAATAAAAATCGATAATTTTAATGCGTTGTTGTGGACTGTACGTATTTATTTTAAATTTCCAAGAGTTCAGTTATAATCTGCAAAAAGAAAAAATAAATTATGTTAAAAAATAAAAAAGTTATCAGCTGGTCTTATTTGGGCCAACCGTTACTTAAAAGGGACATAAATACTGTTACACACGTTTTATGCTGTAAAATAAAAAGTACTGAAAGTTTTTGCACCAAATATTTTTTAATATATTTATTGATGTATATTGTATCCAAAAAGAATCTACTAATTCGAAATGTCCGCCTTATGCCTTTACACACGCCTTTAGACGCACTGGCCAATCGTCAATAGCTGCCAAACCTCGCCCATTGAACAAATTGACTACAGCTCGAAACAAAGCAGTCTTAAGAGATCCAATGTTGGGGTAACTTTTGTGACAAACCTTGTCCTATAAAACCGTCTACAGTTTGTAATCCAATGGGACTGCCTGAGGGCCATTCTTTAGAGAAAATAAAAGCTGGCAAATTGATTCGAAGCCAGGCCTGGGACGTTTTAGCCTTATGGGCCGGCGCAGAATCCTGCTGGAAAGTCCATGGCTGGTTTTGGAACAGGGAATTGTTAGAGGCTTCACAACAGCTTTCAAAACGGTTTCTTGGTAAACTTTTGCCGATGTTTTTACTCTTTGTTCGCAGAAATGCAGGTCAGTGACCCCATCGTAAGAGACACCCCACTAAACCATGACTGACCCTTTTCCACCCTTGGGATCAGTACAGATGCTTCCTTAGATGACCGCGCATTCACTCTATCATTTTTTCCTGAACGATAAATATTTTTCCATCGGTGAACAAAATTTTTCTGTGCAAGTTACACAGTACAACAGGCAATCTGGGGGGTGAGAAATTCCAAGTCAGGGTGATGGTACTAGGTCAGTATATTAAAACCCTCAAAGGGTTTTGCGTTCGTATGTGCCAGTTTTTTTTATGACCTTTTACATTTTTTCCTTATCTTGATGTTTTTTCGCTTAGTTGTAAAATGTTGGCAAAAACGTAGTTTGACATAACTCGAGAACGACTAGTTCGATTTTGCTGAAATAAATTGAGAAAAATTAATAATTACATTTTCTTTAATCCATTGATATACTGTTTCTCTACCAAATCAACATTTTTGCAATTAGAAATAAATTTATGAAGAAAATTTTGCCAAAAACAAATTTTTTTTTTATTTTTATTATTTTTTATGGCCAGAAGTCTGGAGTTATTGGGGAAAATTTATAAAAAAGGCGATAAATGACACTTTTTTGAATAAAAAGCACATACGAACGCAAAACCCTTTGAGGGTTTTAATATACTGACCTAGTACCATCACCCTGACTTGGAATTTCTCACCCCGCAGAAAATAACCCCAAAAATGTTCCACAGTGTTATCAGCGTGCTTCACCAAAAGACGTTTGCATTTTTCAATCATATTTTTTTTTAAAGCTGCAGTCAATAAATATCCGGTACTTCGTTTGAAAGCCCCAAGTCCCAAGTCTTTTTTTGAATGATTCGACTCATGGACTTTTGCGTGATATTCATCTCACGGGCCATGATTTTCTGTTTCGGAGCGGATTTCTGTGAATTCTTGATTTAACGGCTTTGATGACATGCGGTGTTCGAACAGAGCGTGGGCGACCGTTGGCGGTCTTTTACATCTCCAGTCTCCTCAAACAGTTTTATGCATTGGTAGACTAACATGCGGCTAATCCCTAGTGGCCGGAGCGTTTTGAAAATATCGTTTTTTTTATTTCACACTTGAAAAGCGCTATTACAGCGATACGGTTCTCATTATCTGACCACTCCATGATGAAACTTGAAACAATTTTAAAATCCCGTTACAGACTAACGCTATTGAGGTTAGCTTTCAAAACTCATATGACATTAACGGGGTATGTTCAGTTCTACTATTAAAATGGGTGTGTTCAATGTTGTAACAGTATTTATGTCCCTACAAGTAAAACGGCGTACCTTACCGAATATTTAGAGTTTAGTATGACATTATAGTATTCACAGTTTTGGAAATATGGCAATTGGAAAAACTATCATTATTATTTGGTCTCCACTATACTTATATATCTTGTGTAGTAGTAGAGGCGTCCCGTTTCCCATCCAACATTTAAAAAAACACGCGATGAAATAGCGACTTTTAGATCTAGTTAAAATTGCAACTCTAGACGTTGATAACCGGAAAAGAACAACAATTACTATCAGGCCACTCAGTAAACTTGGCCTGCTATGGGCTTAGAACGGCGTCATATTCTTTTATAGTAGCAGGTGGTGTCGACAATTGGCTGATTTTATACTTTTTTCATTGTGTTTCTAGGTGAAGCTGCCAAGTTTCATTTAACAAAATTCCAATGCCATTTGAGTTAAGTATTTCTGTAAACATTCTAACCAGCAATTTGGACAACTTCGTTGTAAAGGGTGTTTTTTATTGAGGTATAGAACTTCGAATTGAAATAAAACACAAGATAATCGTTTTAATGTCCATCAATTTGGCTTTATTGGAAGGATAATTTTATGCCATTAATGTTTAAATATGATTTCGGGCATGTGGCCGCCGCGGCTGGCTCGAATAAAGCCAATTCTACAGGTCCAATTTTCAACCACTTTTTCGAGCATATGGGGCCGTATGTTGGCAATAACGCCACGAATGTTGGCTTCCAAGTCCCCTAACGTGTTTCTGGTTTGTTGGCGTAGACGAGCGGCTTCACATATCCCCAAAGAAAATAATCCAATGGTCCATGTTAACCGATCCATGGTTATCCGAATTAATTGCTCTGATGGACGATTATGTCGACCATAAAATGGACGGAGCTTGCTGTGAACTTCGCGAACTGAACCATTACTTTCGAAATAAATTTGCACGATTTGCAAGCGTTGTTCTTTTGTCAACCTGTTCATGATGAAATGGCAAACCAAACTAAATATTAATCACTTGACAGCTGACAAAATGGCCGCCAGATAAAAAAGTAATGCCAACTTAAATATACCCCAATAAAAAACACCCCTTATAATACAAACACAAAGTGCCAATTGGTCTTGTATTTTTGTACTTGTTGTGGCTAATGTTACTTTACTTTGTTTTATTGCGCCAAGTCCGTCCTCCTTTTCGATATTAAAAACAGATTTATTAGACATTGTCGTGCCTTAAAAAAACATTTTGAGAGCCCACCCAGTCCCCAAAGCACAATAATACAGGTAGTGTCGACAATCAGCTGATTGTAAAATTTTTTCATTGTGTTTCTAAGTGCACGCAGAAAAAAAGTATGGTTGGGATAACAATATTCGAAGAGCATCATACTATTGTTGGGTATATGGTTGTGGCGCAACAATATTATGCTCATCACAACAATAGTATGGTTCACACACAACTATACTAAGATCCCCACAACAATATTATGCTCCTCACAGCAATGGAATTATTCACACACAACCATACTATGATCCCACAATCATATTATGATTCTCACTCAACCATACTATGATCCCCACAACCATATTATTATCCTCACAACCACAGAATATTTCTCATACAACCATAGTATGATCCTCACAACCATAGTTAGACTTACACGTAACCATACTATGATCCCCAAAATATTTGTAAGGATTGGCTTAAGTTGTTATTTAACATTAGAAATTGTATTAAGTAAATTATTTAAAAATGTATAAAACTCTTATTAACAGGAGTAATTTATTTAACAGTAGAAAAAAATTATTTATTAAAAATATTTCAGCTATACTAATTCAAAGTAGTTTGTTTTGAAAAAAAATAATTTTCATATAAAAAGTACTATTGTTGCGTAAGATTCGTAACAATTAAATTAAATTAAGAAAAATTAAATCATACCGACAAAAAATGTTGTCGGTATGATTGCCGTAATCATATTATTGTTAACATAAAACTCAAAAAACAAAAGTTTTGTTGCACCAACCATATTGTTGCTGCAACCATAATTTATTTTTAATTTCAACAATATTAATATTGCCACAATCATACTATTATCAAATTAAGTTCAAAAAAACAATACTATGGTTGCGACGACCATACTTTTATTGCAGAGAACATACTATTGTTGCCGTGACCATATAGTAACCGTGTGAAACTGCCGAGATTCCTTTTATAAAATTCAATTGCCATTTGAGTTTAGTGCGAGTATTTTCTAAACACTTTAACCAGCAATTTAGAACACAAAGTGCCAATTTGTCTTGTATTTGTGTACTTATTGTAGCTACTTGTATTATTGTCCCAGGCCCGGTCCCCATTTCCATATTAAAAACAAATCCATCCAAAAATGGCGTGCCTTACAAATAAACTTTTTGTCAGTTCATGCCACATTTGATGACAATTTAAAAAAGGCCACCATAACGTTTTACGAGTCTCATAAGTTTTTTTCTGTTGTGTGCTTCAACTACATTTGCCACTTCAAATTCATTTTATTTACCTTAGCTGTTATAAAATATATTTAATAATAATTTTTATATGAAATTTTATTGTGCCTCTGCATATGTAAATTTAATTAAATTTTCTTTTATTTGTCATTTAAAACGTCGACAGTCACAGCAAACAAATATCCGCAACAAAAACGAGAGAAAAACAAATGCAAAACATACCTTGAATGTGGCCCAGGCTGAACAAAAAAAAAACGAGAAAAAGACAGACAACAACAGAATAGCGGCGACTATAAACCGTGTTTTTATCCGGAACATCAAATTGCCACAGGTATGCCACTCATCACGGCCACAGAAGCAGAGGCAGCAACAGCAGCAGTCGTCTACCAGCTCCGTGATGTGCAACGAACGTAGCACCATGTCACCATATCCTTACCACAGACATTGTTGTGGTGTTTCCCGTATAGCTGCAGGATATGAGGCTTGGCGAACGGACACTGAGGCTGAAGCTGGCTGGTAAGTAAAACAGAATATCGTTAATATCATTGGCAGGATTCTAAAAATCAAATTATTAAATGCCAGAAAAAGAAATCGAGGATATTGACATGAGTCGGTTAAACAGAGAGAATCATTTGTGGAAAATCGTCTGCAAATAGCGAGATCCTTGTATGCTATTAAGACTTAATCAGACCAAATTAGTTGTTGTAGCGGAATATAGTGCCGGGGTGACAGGCGGATGAATTCTATGCATCGGGTCGATCCGGTGCATAGAACCGGTTGTCGTTGATCGAATTGGTGATTTTTGTAGTCGTTCGGAGTAAATAAAAAATGATAGTTGCTAACTGAAAATCTACTAGGTTTCGTAATTTCGATTATTTGCTTTATAAAACCAAAGTGAGTTTTACATCACCGATGAGAATCTCGAATTTCTTATTGACGATACTTAAAATGCCAGTACTCGTTCCTCATAGAGTCGGAAGCCCCCATCGGACCAGGCGGTCTAAAATGTCCGATATGTTTTAGGTATATTTTCATATAATACCATTATGTGCCTCATGATAGAAGTTGGATTGGTGGTGCGAAGTTGGTCCTCTTTGGGTAGACGTGTTATATCCTACATCAGGGGTTGCTGACTCAGTGCTAAAGTTTGTAACACCTTGAAGGAATAAAGATAGACAACACGTAAAGTATACCGATTAGTTCCGAATCACTATCTAATTTTATTGAGCGCTGTCCATTTGTCTCTCTGTCCGTCTATCCTTGTAATTAAAGTGCAGATGGGTCAGAATATTAAATACTGTGCGCCTCTTGATAGAAGTGGGTTTATTGGTGCAGAGTTGGTCCACTTTATGGTAGACTTGCAATACCCTGATGTTTTTTACACCATAAAGGAATAGAGAAAGACCACCCTTTCAGTATACCGATCGGTTTTGAATCACTTTTTCCATTCTATTCAGCATTGTCCGCTCGCTCCTTCTTCTCTCTGTCCGTCTATCCCTGTACTCATAGTATAAGTATATAAGTAAGTGGGTCAGAGTTTTAAATGCGTACCTAACATTTTTTGATAGCTCAAAAAATGTATAACACTTTTAGTTAGCTCAAAACATGTATAACCCTTTTTGTAAGCTTAAAAAGTCATTAATTCCGTCACTTTTTGCAAAAAAAAATATTTGTCAACATTATCTTCTTTTAGCTCAATATACTTAGTCCAGCGTTCCTCCAATTTGTGTATCCCTTCCAAAAAATTGGATTTTTCGGGACCCGTAAAATAGGCATTTATTTCATCCATAATTTCATCGTTGAAGCTGAACCTCTTTCCATCGAGCCATTTTTTTAGGTTTGTAAATACGAAATAGTTACTGGGAGTATATGGCGGATAAGGTACCAATTCGTAACCCAATTCATGCAATTTTGCAATTGACACGGCACACGTGTGCATCCGTGCATTATCTTGATGAAAAAGAACTTTATTCTTGGCCATATGAGGTCGTTTTTTTAAATCCTCGTTAAATCGGTCCAATTAGTTGTCATATAGTTTGCCTTTTATTGTTTTTCCCTTTTGAAGGTAATCGATGTGGATTATCCCGCGTGCATCCCAAAAAACTGTTGGCATCACCTTATTGGCCGACAAAGTTACCTTGGCCTTCTTTGGAGCCGGTTCACCTTGAGAAACCCATTGTTAAGACTACTGCTTGGTTTCCGGAGTGTTGTAATGGATCCATGTTTCATCCACAGTAACAAAACGCCGCAAAAAACTCATTCGAATATCGGTTAAACAACTTCAAACAATCCTTTGACACAAGATTACGTTTATGGTCAATTGAGAGCAAACGCGGCAACCAACTTGCAGACAGCTTTTTTTAACCCAACTGATCATGTAAAATCGAAACCACACTGCCATATGAAATGCGTATGGCATCAACAATCTCACGCACTTAACACTTCGGTCGGCCAACGCCATATCGTAATTTTTTTTCAACATTTTCGGGTGTATTGACCTCAGTTGGCCGTCCAGAACGTTCAGCGTCGTTTGAACATGTGCGACCACAACGAAAGTCAGTGAACCACTTTTTTACCATTGAAATCGATGGTGCAGAGTCCCCATGGCATAGCTTTTGCTTGGTTTGATTGACGGTTTTATGAGCACTCGAAATTTAGTTTTTTTTTCCATTTTTAACAAAATCTACGAGGTTGTATGTTCTGAACAGCTGTTAAACACAAACTAAATGACGGAACTCTCTCAAGATTTAACAGTAGTCTATTACCAGAAAGTACTTTATATATCTTTCATATAACTGCGAGGGAAGTTTGAAAAGTTACGGAATTATTGATATGCTCTCGTAGTTTAGTTAATTTTCGAAACTTTAAATTGAGCGGTGATAGAATTTACATAAAAATTGTCTATGTTTGCCGTTGGACTGTCAAGTTTTTCCCCGCCTCTGGATACCACACGTGATACTGTATAATATTCTTCCGACCAGTCTTTTGCCCTTCCAGGGTTATTTGAATCCAATACATGGGAACATTATTTAATTTTTCTTCTTTTATTTGGATATTCGTTTTGCGGATATTAGCCATCATACAATTATATATTTGTGACAAGTTTTGAATAATATATATATGTATATATCATGCAGGAAGTATCAGGACTTTAGTAGCAGCTGTTAGCATACTTCTTTCTTCACGATGTCCTGTCCATTCTTAAATGTTTAAGAGCCATGAGATTTCCCTGCCTTCGTCTTCGCCTTTTAGGATTGCTTGTAGAAATTTGTAAATATTGTGCCTCATTAGGTTAGTCTCATTAGACGTTCTGAGTTTTTAATGTTATCAATAATTTTTGATTGAGAAGAATAAGTTTCTTAAAACGAGGGTTGCTATAGATATCTGGCCTAGGCAACAATTGTTGTCTGGCGCCATCTGACATTTCCACAGGAAAGAGATAATCGACGTATATGATTACGACAAGAGTGCATCGATGAACTTAAATCTTTGTATGGCGATAAAGCACCATCCTATATCACTGTGAAAAAATGGTTTAATGAATTCAATCCTGGGCGACGCTCGCTTAAAGACGAAGGTTTTGAAGGTCGTTAAAAAACGGCAAACATTGTCTTAGTGCATGAACTGATAATGCAAGATGGTCATGCGACATACCGTGAGATAGAGACATTCTTGGGCATTTTGACAATTGCTCAAAAAAAGGCTCGTTTCGATTGGTGCAAAGAAATTTTGAAAAAAATACGACCGCGGTGCTTCAAAAGACGTTTATAAGATCGTCACAGGTGACGAATCGTGGATCTATGCGTATGTGCCCGTAACGAAACAGCAATCGACCGTGTGGGTCTTCGAAGACGAGCCAAATCCCACGAAAACTGTTCGTGGAAGAAGCACTACGAAGCAAATGGTCGCCTGTTTCTTCGGCAAAACTGGTCATGTGGCAACTGTTTTGCTTGAGCAACGTAGGGCGCTCAATTCTGAATGGTGCACTACAATTTGTTTGCCTGAAGTCTTCGGAGAAATTCGAAAAACGAACAAGAGAAGACGAATCATTGTGCACCATGACAATGCGAGCTCTCACACATCGGCTCAAACCAGCCCCTTTTTGACCTGCCAAAACGTCGAATTGATGGGTTATTCGCCGTACAGCCCTGGCTTGGCACCCAATGACTTCTTTATATTCCCGCACATCAAGGAAAAAATGCCTGGTCAACGATTTTCGTCGTCTGAAGACCTGTTGAAGCGTTCCAAAACCATGTTTTGGAGGTGCCACAGTCATAGTGAAAAAGTGCTAAGTGGTTTGAGCGCATGCAAAAGTGTATAAATCATGCTGGAGAATACTTTGAAAAACAATAAAACCATTTTTGATGATAAATATTCGCATTTTTATTATTAGGCCAGAAGTACGAGTATATGTGACAGCGCATAGACCGCAGGGACCTAAGGGTAAAAAAATCAATTTTCATTTTTTTTGATGTGGACAACATCTGAGCATCGAATGTGACCGATCCCATACCCCAAAGGTGTCCCTCCCAGATATATGCGCGTTTTATGAAAGTGAAGTCGACGATTCTAAGCGCAAATAGATTCTAAGCGCAATTAAAATGGCTCTCCTGCACAAAACTGGTTTTTAGCCTTAGGTCCCTTTCTATTTTGCGCATCACATATATAGCTGCCCTCGTATATGCCGTTTATACATTATGAGGCGATGAATAAATTCATGTAATTACAAAAAAATGTTATAAGCCGTTTATGAAAAATAATTTCATAGCAGGAGACATAAAATTGTTTGTTTCCAATATTTTCGCAATGAGACAATGAAACAAATTCACATATGTGACAGCGCATAGAGAAAGGGACCTAAGGGTAAAAAAAAATCAATTTTCTCTTTTTTTGATGTGGACAACATCTGAGCATCGAATGTGACCGATCCCATGCCCCAAAGGTGTCCCTCTCAGATATATGCGCGTTTTATGAAAGTGAAGTCGACGATTCTAAGCGCAAATAGAAAGGGACCTACTCTTTAAAATGGCTCTCCTGCACAAAACTGGTTCTTAGCCTTAGGTCCCTTTCTATTTTGCGCTTCACATATATAGCTGCCCTCGTATATGCCGTTTATACATTATGAGGCGATGAATAAATTCATGTAATTACAAAAAAATGTTATAAGCCGTTTATGAAAAATAATTTCATAGCAGGAGACATAAAATTGTTTGTTTCCAATATTTTCGCAATGAGACAATGAAACAAATTCACATATGTGACAGCGCATAGAGAAAGGGACCTAAGGGTAAAAAAAAATCAATTTTCTCTTTTTTTGATGTGGACAACATCTGAGCATCGAATGAGACCGATCCCATGCCCCAAAAGTGTTCCCTTCCAGAGATATGCGCGTTTTATGAAAATGATGGTACCCCAAAGATATACGTATTTAAATCTTTAAAATGGCTCTCCTGAACAAAACTGCTTTTTACCCTTAGCTCCCATTCTATTTTGCGCGTCACATATTCCCAATAACAGTTGTAAATTTTTTTCAAAAAGCAATCAGCAATAATTTTATCTGAGAGCAGGTATGACTGCTGTTTAGCTGAGCGCCACTTTACCATCAACACGAACCGAAGCAACGAATGTACTGTGACTGTTTGTCAGCTATATACTTAAGGGCAGGCAAGTACGCATTCAACGAGAACTGCCGCCAGTAGAAGCCATGATTTTTATTTCCTATCTTAAAAATTTCAAAATCAAAATCAAAATCAAAAATTTCCTATTTCAAAAATTTCAAGCCATGATTTTTATTTCCTATCTAAAAAATTTCAACAAAAAAAAAACTGCGCCCTTAATTGGTATCACGTTTGCTTCTCCTTCATCATTCATCATTGGAATCATCACCATTCACATGTTACAAGTGCTAAACCACAAAAACTTCTACAAAGTTACAAACTGTTATCCCCAGCGCGATCATAATGCCCCTTTCAATATAATTATGAACGTTTATGGCCTCATAGGCATCCACAAAGCCGTAGTTTTGTTTTTATTGTTTTCACATGAATATTGGAACATTTATCAAATGTTATTCAATTTTCCACACTTAAGTTATGCATAAATAATTCGTAACTTTTCGCTAAAGCATTAAAAGATCCTGAATGCGAACATAAATCTCGCAAAAGTTTTCGCTAACACATGAATGTGAGTTTTGGTAACACATACGAGTATAGCCATTAAAAGTTTGGGCCACAGTTAATGCCCCGGTGCCGACGCCACCGCCCGTTACAATGACGCGTGTGCTTAGAGAAAAAGACACAAACTCAATGACAATGTGTTGCCAATAATGTTAGGCCTACATTTGGTTAGTTTTTTGTTGTTGTATTTTTGTAATTCCAGAATAGTAGCGTGTTGCATACACACCCCTTTCTTTGGTTTTCTCCTAAACGAGGAAACTTATTCGGGGGTATTCCATTTCAGGAAATTTCTTGAATTGTCTTCTTGCCACAAATGTTGCCTTTGTTCTATTTCGAAGTGATTTACTTGCAAAAAGTTGCGTGGGGCGAAAAGATTTCAAACAAATGCCATAAATCATGGAAATATTCAAATACTTGATGGTGATTATGAGCAAATATTGAAATGGTTTAAAATGGCTCTGGAAATGTTAATCATGGCTTTGCAGGCATTTTTTTTTGGTGAAATTGTTTGCTAATAGCTGTTGATATTTTAGTACACGCTGTCGACTTTATGAGGGGCTAAGTAAAGGACTTTCTCTTAAAAATCATTAGCCGTTTGGAGCCGGCATTAAACAGAAGGTCTTGGTCAGCGAACATAATAATTTAGCGGTCATTGAAGCTTACGGAAGCAGGCCTAAGACGTCGGCTGATCAATAGGTTGTACATATATGTATTGTTGAGGTGACTGCCCCTGGCCGAAGAGTTTCGGGTCAATCCGGTACATAGAACCGGCAGTCGCGGGATCAGACAATAGGTCAATAGGTTGTTGTTGAAGCTGCAGGACCCGCAAAAAGACACATAGTAGGGACATAAATACTTTCACACAAGTTTTATGCTGTAAAATAAAAAGTACTGAATGTTTTTGGACCAAATATTTTTTAATATATTTATTGATGTATATTGTATCCAAAAAGAATCTACTTATTCGAAATGTCCGCCTTTTGCCTTTACACACGCCTTAAGTCGCACTGGCCAATCGTCAAACCTCGCCCATTGAACAAATTGGCCACAGCTTGAACCAAAGCAGTCTTAAGTGATCCAATGTTGGGGTATCTTTTGTGACAAACCTTGTCCTCTAAAACCGTCCACAACTTGTAATCCGATGGGTTCAAATCTAAACTGCCTGAGGGCCATTCTTCAGAGAAAATAAAAGCTGGCAAAATGTTTCGAAGCCAGGTCTGTGGCGTTTTAGCCTTATGGGCCGGCGCAGAATCCGGCTGGAAAGTCCATGGCTGGTTTTGGAACAGGGAATTGTTAAGAGGCTTCACAACAGGTTTCTTGGTAAACTTTGGCCGATGTTTTGACTCCTTGTTCGCAGAAATGCAGGTCAGTGACACCCCACCAAACCATGACTGAAGCTGGGTGATGACCCTTCTCCACCCTTGGGATCAGTTCAGATGCTTCCTTAGATGACCGCGCATACACTCTATCGTTTTGCTTATTAAATTTTTCCTGAACGCTTAAAATTTTTTCATCGGGAACAAAATTTTTCTGTGCAAGTTATCAGCATGCTTCGCCAAAAGACGTTTGAATTTTTCAATCCTATTTTTTTTTTAAAGCTGCAGTCAATAAATGTCCGGTACGTTGTTTGAAAGCCCCAAGTCTTAAGTCTTTTTTAATGAATCGACTCATGGACTTTTTCGTGCTATTCATCTCACGGGCCATGATTTTCTGTTTTCGAAGCGGATTTCTGTGAATTCTTGATTTAACGGCTTTGATGACATGCGGTGTTCTAATAACAGAGCGTGGGCTGCCCGGCGGGTGACGGTCTTTTCCATCTCCAGTCTCCTTGAACAGTTTTATGCATCGGTGACGAACATGCGGCTAGTCCCTATTGGCCGTAGCGTTTTGAAAATATCGCTTTTTTTCAGTTTACACTTGAAAAGCGCTATTAAAGCGATACGGTTCTCATTATCTGACCACTCCATGATGAAAATTGAAACAATTTTAAAATCCTGTTACAGATTAACGCTATTGAGGTCAGCTTTCAAAACCCATATGCCATTAACGGGGTATGTTCAGTTCTACTATTGAAATGATTGTGTTCAATGTTGTAACAGTATTTATGTCCCTACAAAGTATAGGAAAATATGGACCTAGAAGGACCAGTTATATTATTGTTCGTTCATAGAGTACCATGCAAAATTTGAGAGTTATCGGCTATACCTCCTGTCATCTAGAGCTGAAGGAGCTGAAATCGGGAGGTATCTTTGTGTGGGGGCTATGTTAAAAACGTGGACCGATATTGTCCAATTTCATTAGAGATTGGTAGGCCGGTGGTCGTTTTTAACGCTCTGTGTTAAATTGCTTCCAAATCGGATATAATACGAGTATGTTAAGTAGCTATACTTATGGATTCTGAAATAGTGAAAAAACAATGTTTGATATCAAAAAAACATACGGATGTGGACCAAAATCAAAACGATTTGTCCCTGACGAAATCGGTTCATAATTGCAACCTGTACCTTGATTACTTCTTGAGACAGGCGGACATCAATCAGTGGAGTTAGAAAGTGATTCAAAATATATATTTGGGATATAACCACATATTGAGTTTTCGTGATCTTTATCCTTTCATTGCCTTCATCCATCATCCAACTACCAAGTAAGTTTGAACATTAGTAACGCTGATATAGTAGCAGCGTCCAATGTCTAGTTTGAGTCTGAATTAAGTGCATGGGGAACATTCCCATGGAGATTTCACCAGAGTGCTGGACGCTGCCTTGGCGAACAAAAAACATCAATCATGCTCAATCTGTCGCTAGCCACTCACGAAGTTCCCGATGTCTGGAAAATGGGCAGAGTGGTCCCGCTACTGAAGCCAGGCAAAGACGCAAGTAAAGGAGATTCGTACAGGCCGATCTCCTTGCTTTCTCCAGTAGCAAAGACGCTTGAAGCACTGCTCCTCCCCAGCCTGATCGAACACTTTCTTAGTGCTGATCATCAGCATGGATTCCGCAAGCAGCACAGCACAACAACTGCTTTACACGCCATCACCACACGTATAGGTCGCGGCCTTAACCAGAACAAGCCTAACGACAGGACGGTCCTCGTGGCTCTTGACCTCACAAAAGCCTTCGACACGGTCAATCATGCCACTCTGTTCGAGGACATTGAAGAAACGTCCCTTCCGCCCAGTTTGAAACGTTGGGTCGTAAACTATATGTGTGGGCGCCAGTCATATGTAGAATTTAGAGACAGAAAGTCGAAGCCCCGTAGAGTTAAACAAGGAGTTCCCCAGGGTGGAGTTTTATCCCCGGCTCTGTTTAACCTCTACCTCTCTAAAATTCCTGCACCACCAGACGGCGTTGAAATTGTGTCGTACGCTGACGATTGCACAATTCTGGCGTCAGGACCTAAAATGGATGACATTTGCGAGAAAAATCAACTATTACCTCACTGACTTAGCACGTTTCTTCACTGCGAGGAATATGAAAATATTCGCCTCCAAGTCATCAGCAACACTGTTTACTGCTTGGACCGCAGAGGTGCGGTTGTCACTCAATGTGAAAGTCGATGACGTCAACATCCCGACCACCAACTACCCCAAAATCCTTGGGGTCACATTGGACAGCCTTTTTAGATCCTCTGCACATGCTACAGCTATCTGCGATAAACTCAAAAGTAGGAACAAGGTCCTCAAGTCACTTGCCGGCAGTACTTGGGGAGCCGACAAAGAAACCTTGTTGACCTCTTACAAAGCGATAGGTCGGTCTGTAGCAAACTACGCAGCACCTGTATGGTCGGCGAACGTGAGTACGACGCAGTGGAAGAAAATTCAGACATGCCAGAATGCCGCCCTTAGAACATCAACAGGGTGTCTTCTTATGTCCTCTGAGGACCATCTACATGAGGAGACGAAGGTCCTTACCGTGCGCAGACACAATTTCCTGTTGTCTAAGCAATACCTGCTGGGTGTTTTCGCAGCAGTCATCCTAACCACCATCTATTGAACAGGATGCCTCCACCCAGGCAGATAAGGAACGATCTTCATGATCTAGAGAGAGAGGTCCAGCGGTATAAGAGAGAACCTTTAGATCATCGAAACTATCAGGCAGGTTTGAACAACATTCACGCCGATGATGTCGCAGCAGCAGTATCCAGCTACCGTGTAAATGCAGTGCTAGGGGAACATCCCCCGGAGATTTCACCTGAGGAGAAGGTACTGCCTCGGCAGACGCGCGTGGTTCTGGTGCAGCTGAGATCTGGATGGTGCAGCCGCCTCAATTCTTACTGGGCACGAATTGATGCTAACGTTCCGGACATCTGTCCCGCCTGCCATCAGGGACCACATGATGTACTGCACCTCTTCAATTGTCCGGCCAAGCCCACTCAGCTGACCCCCAGGTCTCTGTGGACGCATCCAGTTCAAATGGCGCGTTTCCTTCACCTGGATATCGAAGCAGATCCCCCATAGACGAACAAGACTTCAAAATAAATATATTGTTGTTACAACAACAACAACGCTGCCTTGGCAAACCAGCTTGCTACTGTCCCAGTTGATGTCCGGAAGGTGCAGCCGCTTCAAATAGAACTGGGCCTGACAGAATTAACGCCAGTGTGTCAAGGCCAGATGCCATGTAACTGAACCTGGAAACCATCCCTGCAGAACCATCAGTACAGGACGTGCAGGACATTCAAATAGATAAACATAACCGAACAGCAGCCGCTACAACAACCAGAACAATCATGACGCCCATGTTTCTGGTGTCCTCGAAAGGTGGATACTCGCACAAGACATTCGGTTATTCCTAAACTATTGTCTTCACCTTGTGTATGGAGAGAGTCTGGTCAGTACTTATGCCCTCCATCAATGGATGGAGAGTGTATCCACATTGTCATTGCATATTGTCATTCCAAAACCTACAAACGTCCGGAATGTTGTCATCAATTCGCTCCCAATACGAATTAAGGCGACAAATTATCCGGATCTCAGCCGAGGCAGAAGACCCTCTGGCGAAATCTCCGGGGCGTTTCCCTAGCTCTACATTCACGCTATAGCTGAAAGCTGCTGCTGCACTTCGTCAGCGTGATTGTTGTTCAGATAGTTTCGATGATCTAAAGGCTCACTCTTATACCGCTGGACCTCTCTCTCTCTCTCTAGATCATGAAGCTCGAACCTGATCTGCCTGGGCGGATAAATCCTGTGCATGAGATGGTGGTTGGGATGACTACTGCGGGACACCCACGCAGAAACTGATGGGACAACAAGAAATGTTGTCTAAGCACGGTAAGGTCCTTCGTATCCTCAGTTGATGGTACTCAAAAGGCATAAGAATACGCCCTGTGAATGTTCTCACGGTGGCATTCTGGCAAGTCTGAATTTTCTTTCATTGCGTCGTACTTACGCCGACCACACCAGCGTTGTGTTTTCCGCTACAGACCGACCTATCGCTTTGGGTCTACAAGGTTTCTTTGTCGACTCTTAATGTACTGCCGACTAGTAACTTAAGGACCTTGTACCTACTTTTCAGCGTATCGCAGATAGCTGCAGCATGTGCAGACGATCATAAAAGGATGTCCAATATGACCCCAAGGTAGTTTGGGGTAGTTGGTAGTCGGGATGTTGTGTCATCGACTTGCACATTAAGTGACCTCTGCGGTCCATGCAGTAAACAGTGTGGCTGATGATTTGGAGACAGTTATTTTCATACTCCTCGCAGTGAAGTAGCTAAGTCAGTGAAGTAAAAGTGGTTTTTCTCGCATATATCATCCAATTTAGGTCCTGATGCCAGAATTTTGGAATCATCTGGTTATGACACAATTTCAATTCCGCCTAGTGGTGCAGAAGTTTTAGAGGGGTAAAAGTTAAACAGTGCCGGTGATATCACCTCACAGGACACTTTTTCAACATCTCTTTGCACCAATCAATACGAGCCTTTTTTTAAGCATTCGTCAAGTAATGTGGGATCCAAGGAAAACAAATTTTTTTTCACGGCTAAATGAGCATAGTCCCTGTATGTATCTATGAGGCTTCGACTTCCTGTCTCAAAATTCTACATATGACCACAAATATAGTTAAAGACCCAAAGTTCCAACTAGGCGAAAGGGTTGTTTCTGTAATGTCCTCGAACAGTTTTAAATTACATTCATTGTCATTACTGCAATTGATTAATTTGATAGGGCTTTCCATTACTTCCTCCCCCCCTCTACAGGAGGCCACTTAGATTATTGGTTTATTAATCCCCCTGTCTGCTTCGAAAATACCCCATCTTTATTGTCACTCTGAACAAACGAAAAAAACTATTATTTAATTAGGCTCACATTTATGTTTGAATAAATAACAACATCCGAAACTAGACAAGAACCTTGTAGCCCGGTAGTAAAATTTAATTTATGTTCTTTCGCTGATGTTTATATTAAATACGATGTCCTTGTATTCAGGCCCGGGTATTTGAGTATCATTACAGCACACGTGCATGTTGAGCTTAGGCAACGAAACAATGGCAGCCGTTTCGTTTGGCTGTGGGGCCCAGGAAAACATAAGTAATAAAGACATAATTAAAAACATAAAATACATAATGAGACGGAGAAAGAAGCAGGAGCCCGGGGAAACAGCAAACATTAACACACCGCCAAAGAGAGTGGGCATGTGTACCGAAGCGGGGTCAGTAAAGTTCGTAATTTTCGGTGGCATGGCAAGGGGCAGGTGGCTACAAAGGGAATTTCAATTATGTCTTCAAAGGAGATTATTCTTGAAGGAAAAATAACATTCCTCGTTAAAAAGACTAGAGCTAGCTCTGAAAGAGTTAAAGCAGGGGAAGGACGGCAAAGACCTTAGACCCACGTTGTCACATTAGTCCTTTTACTGCACTCAAATGGGACCTGGTACTATATCTTGCGGTTTTTACTTTTTTCGTCCTTGTGAAAATGTCACTTAGCACTAGGAAGGAAAATAGTTTGCTACACTTGTGGTTGCTGTTGTTTTTTGTTTTTCTAAGGATAAATTCAGATCATTAAATTTGTAAACGTTTTTAATTACCAGCACTAACAGCATACTCGTATTTAAGACTTATGACCTTTTATATGTAAGTGAACAAAAACAAGCTATTTTTTTGTAGATGGTGTGTTTTTTTTTTACAGATACGAGGGTTGCTATTTTTAAATTGGGTTCTGGCAAAACTTGAGTTCCCAGATGCAAACTGGAGCTTCCATTGGAAACTTTGACATTTTTTAGCATAACTTCACTCAGAACATTTTGTCATTTGAGGGCAAATTACAGGATACTTGTATTTTAGACTGTAAGTGAACAAAAACAAGTTATTTTTTTGGAGATGGTGTGTTTTTTTTACATATGCGAGGGTTGCTATTTATAAATTGGGTCCTGACAAAACTAGAGTTCCCAGATGCAAACTGGAGCTTCCATTGGAGACTTTGACATTTTTTAGCATAACTTCACTCAGAACATTTTGTCATTTGAGGGCAAATTACAGGATACTTGTATTTTAGACTGTAAGTGAACAAAAACAAGTTATTTTTTTGGAGATGGTGTGTTTTTTTACATATGCGAGGGTTGCTATTTGTAAATTGGGTCTTGACAAAACTAGATTTCGCAAATGCAAACTGGAGCTTCCATTGGAAACTTTGAAATTTTTTAACTTCACTCAAAACATTTTGTCATTTGAAGGCGAATTGTTTTGTTTGCAGTGCGTTAAAAAATTCATCTCAGTCAAAAAATGGAATTATCCCGTGAACATTTTCGTGCGATGAGTTTTGACGATGTTCGGTGTGGGTTATCAAGACAAGAGTGTTTAAATCAACTTGTTTCGACATTTGGCGATGAAGCACCATCAAAAACCACTCTTAATCACTGGTACCAAGAGTTCAGTCTCGGACGCCGTTCGCATCAGGATGAATTTTGTGAAGGACGTTTAACTTCAGTCACTTTGCCAGAAACCATCGATGCTGTGTGTGAACTTATGAAGCAAGACCGACATGTGACATACCGTGAGATTGGGGCATCCTTGGGCATTAGTATGACAAGCATCAATAAGATATTGCATGTTCATTTGGCTGTGAAAAAATTTGCTCTCGTTGGACCCCACATAATTTGACTCATGATCAAAAAAAAAGCTCGTATGGATTGGTGCAACAAGATGTTGAAAAAGTATAGCTGCGGTAGCTCAAAGGCGGTGTATAACATTGTCACAGGTGACGAATCATGGATCTATGCACATGAACTCGAAACAAAACAGCAATCGACCGTATGGGTCTTACAAGACCAGCCAAGTCCACCAAAAGTTGTTCGTCGAAGAAGTACTTTGAAGCAAATGATTGCGTTTTTTTTTGATAAAAACGGCCATGTTGCCACAGTGCCTTGAGTGGAACGTGGGACAGTCAATTTTGAGTGGTATACAACCATCTGTTTGCCAACAGTGTTCGAAAAAATGAGGAAACACGTGGTCAACGTTTTTCATCACCCGAAGTCCATCGCGAAAATTTAAAATAATGCATTATCATTGACATTTGATGCCAAAGCTCGAAGCTCTCAGGTGAAATTGGGCCATATCGGTCATTGATTACGAATTGCCCCCGCATAAAGATCGGTTTGAGGTCCTGTTGCTCTAAAATTGTTCCATATCGGTATCTCGATTTGAGGCCCTTTAGCTGTAAAATCCACATATTACATCCGCTCGTGCTCAAATGTAGCATAGAGCGTGGTATACGAGATCTGCTATATATATTTCAGTCCTAATAATGAAAATGGGAATATTTATCATGAAAAATAGTTTTATTGTTTTTCAAAGTATTCTCCAGCATGATTTATACACGTTTGTATGCGCTCAAACCAATTGTCGAAGCACTTTTTCCGATTGAGACACCTCCAAACCATGGTTTTTGAACGCTTCAACAGCATCTTCCGGCAACGAATATCGTTGACCACGCATTTTTTTCTTGATATGCGGGAATAAAAAGAAGTCATTGGGGGCCAAGTCAGTTCTGTAAGGCGGATGGCTCATAAATTCGACGTTTTGGCCAGTCAAAAAGGCGCTGGTTTGAGCCGATGTTTGAGAGCTCGCATTGTCATGGTTTACAATGATTCGTCTTCTCTTGTTCGTTTTTCGAATTTCCCCGAAAACTTCAGGCAAACAATTTGTGGTGTACCACTGAGAATTGACCGTCCTACGTTGCTCCAGCGGAACGGTCGCCACATGACCAGTTTTGCCGAAAAAACAGGCGACCATTTGCTTCGAAGTGCTTCTTCCACGAACAACTTTCGTTGGATTTGGCTCGTCTTCGAAGACCCACACGATCGATTGCTGCTTTGTTTCGGGCTACTACGCATAGATCTATGATTCGTCACCTGTGATGATGTTTTTCGTGTTTTTTCAAAATTTCTTTGCATCAATCGACACGAGCCTTTTTTTGAGCGATTGTCAAAGTGTGCGGGATCCAACGAGAAGAAACCTTTTTTACGGCCAGTTGTTCATGCAATATCGAATGTATGCTGGTGGAAGAAATTCCCAAGGATGCCTCTATCTCACGGTATGTCACACGACGATTTTTTATTATCAGTTTACGCACAACATCAATGTTCTCTGGCACAACGGCCGTTTTTGGGCGAACTTCACGACCTTCGTCTTTGAGCGAGCGTCGGCCACGTTTGAAATCATCAAATCAGTTTTTAACAGTGCTATAGGATGGTGCTTCATTGCCATTCACAGATTTAAGTTCATCGATGCACTCTTGTCTTGATAATCCACGTCGAAAGTTGTGAACAATTATCGCACGAAAATGTTCACGAGTTAATTCCAAATTGATTTTTTCAAATCACTGTAAACAACACAAATGATGGTCGTACATTCTGATTACGTTCTGATTACGTTTATGCTAAAAAATTGTAAACTTTCCAATGGAAATGCCAGCAACACTTAGTGTTGCCTACGCCAGAAATATATATAGCAACCTTCGTTACTATCCGTTAGTTCTAAAATTCAACTAAGAGCACTGTATGAGGCCTATTAGTAGATCTGATGATATTGGAGCATATCAGTTCATAATTTTGAACAGCCCGCAAGCGCATAGCTCCAGGCAGAAGTGTATCGCGACTTGAGGTTCTGGCATTCTTGAAGGCACAAAATAAATTCGATTGTGCTAAAATTTTTAACAGTGCTTTATGATCGACTATTGCTACCGAAGCTCTACCATATTGGTCAATCTTAAGATAAAGCCACCTAACGAAAAAGCTTAGCAATTTGAAATCCTATAGCTATACAGAAAAAATCGAGTTTGTTCAAGCTTAGAAATAATTAATTAAAAACGATTCATATAGCTTTGTTTATTATGACTTTACTGCTAGATTTTTCCAATAATTTATTCCCTATAAAATTTATTAGGACAATCGAGACTGTTTGATTTTTAAGAATTTTCTTTTAATTTAAATTTTTTTCTTTTTACAACTTGTGAGGTTCAGCGTTAAGGCAGGAATAAATGAAATTAAAAACTTTCTCAAACGTTTGAAGAATCAGTCAAATAAAAAACTCAAACAAAACAAAAATTGAAATATAAAACAAAAATATAAAAACAAAAACTTAAACCTATTTTGATCAATGTATTTTTGATCAGAAAGAAATACAGAGAACATAAGAATAACTGTGTCCTTACTTACTTTTTCGAAAATTCACAAGTTGAAGTCCTTCAGCTAGACATAATTTTAAATTCGATCTAGCGTAACTTAAGTTAGGTAAGATCTATAACAATTCCAGTTGAAATTGGTCTATATCGACTTAAGTTTTAGTTTCTTGATTTTAAGCATATCGTGTTAAGTGCGATCTACTACAATTCCAGGTGAAATTAAACCATATCGACTTTAGATTTTAGTTTCAGCTTTAAAAGTGTTTTTAAGTTATCTTCGAAACCAGCCGGTCTTGAATACATTTTTCCACTCGTTTCATATTGCAGCCATATCGAGGGCTATACATAAAAGCTCCCACCTGGTAGGGTAAGCGTATTAAAATGTAAAAACTGCAAAGAAGCAAATTCTTTTGAATATTCTTTCTTGGAATGCATGTGTACATTGTTTCACCATAAAATACTTTTCCATATCATTGTCAGACACCTTACATGTATTCAAGTAAAAAAAAAGAAAAGGGTTTCCCTAACTCTAGTAGTACGAGTTTACAGGATTTAGCACCAAAAACCCCACCTCCTTGTAACAAATGATGCAAAACAGCCACATATTTACTTTGCAAAAAACCCCGAAGACTCCTTGTAACCTTGCAACTCCTTGCCCTGCCTCGTATGTCTTCATGTTCAGGCATGTTGCAGCCAAAGTGTGAACACACACAAAAAGTTTTGCAACCATTTCCGAAATAAGTAAAATGGCATTATATTGAAATGCCATGTCGTAGAGTTACTGCAAAGAAGCAGCTGAAACAATGTATATCCTTTTGCAAACGTCCTTACTGCCGCTCTCGATCCCTTGTCCTTTCAGTTACAGCACACCAGCCGCACTCACGTAATAAACTTTGAAAATGTGGTGACACTCTAAGGCAGGTGGTTTCCAACCACCGCCCCCGCCCCGCCCAGAAACACTTTGACACAATACTGACAGTTTTTCGGTAGCTCTAGTAAAATGAATTTAAGGGAATAAATAAAAAGGATACGTTCTTCAGTGTGGTCATGTGGTTAAATAACTCGCCTGCTACGGCTAGCGGGCGTTGCTAGAGGTGCGGCTGCCGTGGCTTTTGCGGCCAACGAAGGGTCATATAATTTTCAGTTAACTTTTGTGGAGCTGTGGCAAAATAATTAAACAAATTGAATTTTACTTTGGTTATTTTTTCGCAATTCCCCGCCGGTGTCAGTTTTGCTCGCACATAAATTTGGAAGAAAATATTTTAAAAGCTTGGCTGAAAATAGACGCTCTTAAATGCCAGTTTGAAACGGAAGGCTTTTTAATTTAAGGCATACTTTTAGGTGCTACCAAAGAAATGTTAATAGGAGAGCATACTTTAAGTGGTTGGCTTAGCAAGGTATGCCGCATTAAAACCTATAAATATAGACATAAATTTGCTGAAATTTAAAGCATACTTTTAGGGATTTTTGGCTGAAAAGGAGAGAATAAAATATTTTCTAATGAAAAAGATGGGGCAGTATCTGTTTAGAAGAGCACATAGGACACAGAGAAAACAACTCTTGTCCACCAAATAAATAATCACAAGCTGAATTTTCAGCCGCGAGGATCTGATTTCAATTTAAACCTTAGGCACAGACATCAGCCTGGATGATACTTTACATATGAGAAGATAAATGCCCTTCTTCATGGATTCCGGTTAAATATGACAATTTTGTCAATGGGTCGTGGCACCGCCAACTTTTCCTCAAAGAGTGTTTCTTTCCATACAAACTAAAGGGTGTTTTTTTAGACGTGTGGTTTTCAAAAAGAAATAAAGAGCATCTAATTTAATGTCAGGGTCAAGAATTAACATTTATTTTAAAGATAAGGGTTTTGCTATTTTCTTTTAAAAATGATTCAGGGCAAGTGGTCGCCGCGGCTGGCTCGGATACATTCTAGCCAAGATGCCAAATTTTCAACCACTTTTTGCAGCATTTGGGGATGCATGTCAGCAATAACGCGCGTAATATTCTTTTCCAAGGGTCAATCGTGTCGGGTGTATTTGCGTAGACAAGCGACTTCACCTACAGAAAATAGTCCAGCGGTGATCAATCGCACAATCTTGGAGGCCATGTCACAGGCCCACGACGCAAGATAAAGCGCTCTCCCAAAGTGCCCTTCAATAAATGGATTGTTTCGTTGGCTGTATGGCATGTAGCGCCGTCTTTTTGCAACCAAAGGTCGTCCACATCAACATCCTCCAATTCAGGCACGAAAAAGTCCTTAATCATGGCTCTATAGCGTTCCCCATTGACTGTAACATTATGTCCGGCTTCATTTTTAAAGAAATGTGGAGCAATGATTTCCTTTGCCCATAGAGCACACCAAACAGTGACTTTTTGAGGATGTTACGGCGTCTCAACAATAGCTTGTGGATTTTCAATACATCAAATGCGACAGGTTTGATCATTAACGTACCCATTCAACCAAAAGTGAGCTTCATCGCTGAACAAAATTTTCTGGTAAAAATCAGGATCGATGGTCATCTCGTTTTGTGCCCATTCACCACGATTTGCAAACGTTGTTTCGGAGTATGGCTATTCATTTTGAAATGTGAAACCAAACTGTGTTCAAATCAAGTGACAGCTGTCAATAGGACTAACTTCGAAAAAAGTGTGGCCAGATTAAAAAACCATAAGTCGAAAAACCCTCAACTATCTCACGACCGATGCCCTTTATTTTGGGTAACCCGTCCTGCGTTGTATGGATCGCAAAATGGTTGTAGCTCGGCTACGGGGTCTGACCGGATACTAAAGTCTGTTACCACAGGTTGTCAGGAGCCCCTAGAACTGTTGTTCTGGCTCGTCAACATTTTCGTGCGATCATTTTTCACAACTTTCGACGTGGATCGTTACGACAAGAGTACATCGATGAACATAAATCTTTGTATGGCGATGAAGCACTATCCTATAGCACTGTGAAAAATTGGTTTAATGAATTCAATCGTGGCCGACGCTCGCTCATAGACGATGGTCGTGCAGGTCGTCTTACAACGGCCGTGGCGCCAGAGAACATTGATGCCGTGCGTGAACTGATAATGCAAGATCGTCATGTGACATGCCGTGAGATAGAGGCTTTCTTGGGCATTTTTTCCACCAGCATACATTCGATATTGCATGAGCACCAGGCTGTAAAAAAGGTTTGTTCTCGTTGGATCCCGCATAATTTGACAATCGATCAAAAAAAAGGCTCGTGTCGATTGGTGCAAAGATATTTTGAAAAATACGATCGCGGTTTTTCGGAAGGCGTTTATAAGATTGTCACAGGTGACGAATCATGGATCTATGCGTTTGAGCCCGAAACAAAACAGCAATCGACCGTGTGGATCTTCGAAGACGAGCCAAATCCAACGGAAGTTGTTCATGGTAGAAGTACTTCGAACGAACAAGAGAAGGCGAATCATTGTGTACCATGACAATGCGAGCTCTCACACATTGGCTCAAATCAGCACCTTTTTGACCGGCCAAAACGTCGAATTGATGGGTCATCCGCCGTACAGCCCTGACTTGGCACCCAATAAATTCTTTTTATTGCCGCACACCAAGAACAAAATGCGTGGTCAACGATGTTCGTCGCCAGAAGATACTGTTGAAGAGTTTAAAATCTTTGTTTTGGAGATGGCACAATCTGAGTGGAAAAAGTGCTTCGACAATTAGTTTGATCGTATGCAAAAGTTTATAAATCATGCTCGAGATACTTTAAAAAACAATAAAAACATTTTGAATGAAAAATATTCACATTTTCATTTTTAGGCAAGAAATATATAAAGCAGCAATATATAAAATTCCTTCTAAGGGGGGCAGTATAGATCAGCAGAGGTTTTAGGTAGGCCTTGGCCTCTGACCTAGAAGGAAGTCATACCGGGAAGTTCCCTCTTAAGGTATGCTGGCCTGTGCTTGGTAATGACTGCCGTTCCAATGGCGCACCATGGTTGAAGCTATCACAGCGGGAATCAAGTAAGACACTCGGTCGCTGTTTTATTTCTATATTTGTAGAAACTTCAAAAGTTTTCCAGCGGCTTAAAAATACTCACAAAGGTTTGCCATTTCGTTATGCTTCTTTTGACACTTGTCGGTTGTATGAAAATTAAAAATCTTAACCAAAGGCAATTTGATTTGCCGTGAAACTTTTGAGAATGAGTACACTTTTACACTTAAGTTAGCAGTCGAATTAAAATTTCTTTAAAATGAAAAAAAACATTGTCAATATAGAAGAAGGTTGATGAGGCGTCGCTCAGCTTAATTAAGTACTCGTATTGCCAGAAATTCGCTCCAGCTTCTGTTGTGCTTGGAGTAGGCCTACATCAAGTAAGGCTTGTGTAAAACTAGTTTTCTTTGGCCTGAGATTTGGTCAAGCTAAGGAATTTTTGCACAACACATAACCTACATTAAAGGATTCCCTTAAAGGCCAATAAGGCGTGTATCAGCTTAATTATGCACTCTTATTGAAAATACTCGACCAGCTTCTTTTCAGTTTGAGGTAGAACCTACATATAAATGGGCTTGTACTACCAGTTTTCTTTGGTCTGGGATTTGGTCAAGCTAAGGAATTTTTCACAGTCCTTAAGGACGTGTGGAATTTAAAAAAACTTTGTAGCTCTTAATACGCAGCTCTAAAATTGGTTTATATTCGAAAAAGCTATCAAAAAAATTGTATTGCATACTTTTGGGATTATTATTACAAGCTACAAAAATCTAAGAAAGATTCTTGTTAATGATGGAAAATGGCAACAGTTCAAAATTGTAATACTTTAAATAATGACTTTTCTTTTGTAGATTTTTGTCTTTGTCATTTATATATGCCTCTAAACAAGAGTAATTTTCTTGAATGCACTTAAAATGCTTATTCAACACATCAAAATCTTTTACTATTTCACATATGCAGCATAATTTTAGGCTTTAACACATGGCACAGCCTTAGAAATTTTTTTTGATGAAATCCTAACTATCATTCCTTACTAAAAAAAGACATAAATAAAAAAAATATAAAAAGGAAAGAGAAAAAGGACACTCTATGTGCAGAATAATTTTAGGGTTAACACATGGCACAGACTTAGAAAGTTTTTTGATGAAATCCCAACTATCTTTCCTTACAAAAAATAAAATAAATAAAAAAATATAAAAAGGAAAGAGAAAAAAGGACCCTTTACTTTACTTGCATTTATAGTTTGTCAAATATCCTATAGGCAGAATGTTGCAAAGGTCATTGTTTTAATCAAGGCCATTTTTTATATCACTTCAATAGAGACAAAAACATCCCTGCCTCTATTGTGGCATGTAAACGAAACTCAAGGAATGGTCAGTATTTGTGTTTGTTTCTACACTTCTTTGGGTGTTCATTTTAAGGGACCAGAATATCATAAAAAATTATGGCCTATAAATGGTTAGGAAATATATATGCCGGCCATCTACACAAGTGAACGCATAAAAATATGGAGAACCAAAACGAAAAAAGGGGTTTCCGATATAAATTTGAAGTGGAAATATTTCGCAGCTATTTTGTGGTTGTAAATGTACTTAAATCTGAACAGGATATTAAGTGTGGAGGATAGTGGGCGAAGGAGTCTGGGGGTAGTGAAACACTTGTAGGCCATTTTGTGTGGTAGTAATATTTTTATGGCCTAGTCTTTTGTTGACTGCAGTAAGTGTTTCTGTTTTTACATTTCTTGGTGTGTTACCCCTTTAGCCAAGTCCATTAAATGTTACGATCTGCAAAATAGTCCATAAACTATAGCATACTTTTGGGATTAGACCACACGAGCTACAAATGCGTATCCATAGATTTTAGGCTCAACGAGTGGAGATAATTTGAGCTTTCCGTTTAGTTTTTTCTGCAAAATCGTAATTTCTTTTATAAATGCCAGTTATTAAAATGAAATGATTATATTTTGTATTTATTTTGAATAGTTTTGTAATAAATAAATAACTTAAAGGTGGTTTCTGAATAATAATCGTTGTTTAATAGATTTGGGTTAGTTTAATTGAGTTACCAGTCACGCTATTAAGATTAAGATATGAGGCAAAGGTATTTTTTCATTGCCTTTTCACAAGCTTAAACTCCCAAAAGTCAATAATATTGACTTATGCCAGCTTATGGTAACTTGCAAGCAATTGTATCCTCAAAATATTCTGATTTGCTAGAGAGAAATGATGTCGTTTTCAATGGAACAAAACTGATAAAATTGTATTATTTAGGGCCCACCGCAAAATGTTCTTGAAAAGCAAGCATGTGTGGGCCACGGTTAACTGGTTTAGCCTAACTAGTAAAAAGCGCTAATGTCGGTTGTGGTTGACTTGGAGATATCCTAAACTACTCTTCTATTAGAGATATTCCGCGCCTCTTTCTGGAGCTCGAACAATTTCGCACCTAATATGTTACTTCTAGAGCAGGAAAGACGTAAGGAAGTTAAAAGCGCTAATGTCGGTCGTGGTCGACAGAACCGATGAAATTATTTTTTTTTGGGCCACCGCAAAATGCTTTTACAAAAGTAGCATTTCTATTAACTAGTTTTAAAGTCCGTCAAGGTCGACTTGGAGATACCCTACACCACCCTCCTATTCAGAATAAGCCGTGCCTATTTCAATGGCTTAAGCAATTTCGGTCGTATTATGTTACTTCCAGAGCAGGAAGGACATATTTCGTGGTGCTTTGTGAAACACAGGCAGACTTAACATGGCCAGGAATAATTATAGGACGCACCGTGCTTTGTTTGAGTATGATTGGATTAGCAATGTGACCTTAAGACCAATTGGACCTCGAATCAGGACGGACCTTTGTGTGGGAGTTATTAAAAACATCGGTCCACGTGGCCTAAGTTATTAAAAACATCGGTCCACGTGGCCTAATTACACAAAAGATGGGTTTTGCTAGTTCGAAACGCTTTACGCGATTTTTTTTTTCGAAATCTGCTGTAATATGTTGCTGCAGGTTAGTACTAATTTCCGGCTGGACTAGGAAAACCACCTGAAGATTCACCGGAAGGTGCTTAAGCAGTTGCGCGATATTGGCAGCCCTCAAACTCATCAAACCCAAACGCGACAAAAATAAGAATAGTAACAACAAAATGTGGACATAAACCAGCGCGAGAACACCAACTGACGAAGAGGATATCAAGATGATATCCTTCAACACAGAGAAAGGAAAGAATCATATGCTCCACAGCATTGTTGAGCGCACCGCTCACGAAAATGAACCGAAGGAAAGGACGGTCGTGCAGAAGATTGAGGCCGGCTATTAACGCTCATTACGATTTCTTAGGAATATGGATCAAAAGTATCCAAAATGTATAACGAGACGTGACAGGTGTTTGTTACGCAAACACACCTACATACCAAGTACGGAAGTGCACATAAGAGGGTTGCTATATATATTTCTGGCCTAGGCAACACTAAGTGTTTCCTGGTGCCATCTGACATTTTCATTAGAAAGTTTGAAAATGGAATTAACTCGTAAACATTTTCATGCGAACATTTTTCACAACTTTTGACGTGGATTATCACGACAAGAGTGCATCGATGAACTTAAATCTTTGCATGGCGATGAAGCACCATCCTATAGCACTGTGAAAAACAGGTTTTATGAATTCAATCGTGGCCGACGCTCGTTCAAAGACGAAGGTCCTCCAAAAACGACCGTTGTGCTAGAGAACATTGATGCCGTGCGTGAACTGATAATGCAAGATCACCATGTGACATACCGTGAGATAGAGGCATCCTTGGGCATTTCTTCCACCAGCATACATTCGATATTGCACGAACACCTGAACGTAAAAAAGGTTTGTTCTCGTTGGATCCCGCTCAATTTGACAATCGCTCAAAAAAAGGCTTGTGTCGTTTGGTGCAAAGAAACTTTGAAAAAATACGATGCTTCAAAAGACATTTATAAGATCGTCACAGGTGAGGAATCATGGATCTATACGTATGAGCCCGAAACAAAACTGCAATCGACCGTGAGGGTCTTCGAAGACGAGCCAAATCCAACAAAAGTTGTTCGTGGAAGAAGCACTTCGAAACAAACGGTCGCCTGTTTCTTCGACAAAACGGGTCATAAGGCGACTGTTCCGCTTGAGCAACGTTGAGAACGGTCAATTCTGAGTGGTACAACACAATTTGTTGCCTGAAGTCTTCGGAGAAATTCGAAAAAAGAACAAGAGAAGACCAATCATTGTGCACCCTGACAATGCGAGCTCTCACACTTCGGCTGAAATCAACGCCTTTTTGAACGGCCGAAACGTCGAATTGATGGGTCATCTGCCGTACAGCCCTGACTTGGCACCCAATGACTTCTTTTTCTTGGCCACAGCTCGAACCAAAGCAGTCTTAAGAGATCCAATGTTGGGGTATATTTTGTGACAAACACAATTTGTAATTCAGTGGGTTCAAATCTGGACTGCCTGAGGGCCATTCTTCAGAGGAAATGAACGCTGGCAAATTGTTTCGAATCCAGGCCTAGGACGTTGTAGCCTTATGGGCCGGCGCATTATCCTGCTCGAAAGTCCATGGCTGGTTTTGGAACAGGGAATTGTTAAGAGGCTTTACAACAGCTTCCAAAACGGTTTCTTGGTAAACTGGGCCGATGTTTTGACTCCTTGTTCGCAGAAATGCAAGTCAGTGACACCCCACCAAACCATTACTGAAGCTGGGTGATGACCCTTTTTCACCCTTGGGATCAGTTCAGATGCTTCCTTAGATGACTGCGCATACACTCTATCGTTTTGCTTGTTAAATTTTTTCCTGAACGGTAAAAATTTTTTCATCGGTAAACAAAATTTTTTTGTGCAAGTTATCAGCGTGCTTCGCTAAAAGACTGCATATTTCAATCCTATTTTTTTTAAGCTGCAGTCAATTAATGTCCGGTACGTCGTTTGGAAGTTTCAAGTCTGTTTTAATGAATCGACCCATGGACTTTTGCGTGATATTCATCTCACGGGCCATGATTTTCTGTTTTCGGAGCGGATTTCTGTGAATTCTTGATTTAACGGCTTTGATGACATGCGGTGTTCGAAGAGAGCGTGGGCGGCCCGACCCGTGGCGGTCTTTTACATCCCCAGTCTCCTCAAACAGTTTCATGCATCGGTAGACGAACATGCGGCTAATCCCTAGTGGACGTAGCGTTTTGAAAATATCGCTTTTTTTATTTCACACTTGAAAAGCGCTATTACAGCGATACGGTTCTGACCACTCCATGATGAAAGTTAGTTAGCACGGCACACAAGTTGACATAGTCAACTAAACTCTTTTTACAACACACACAGACGTTGTAAAAGAAACCTATTGATGGATCTCGATGTGGAGTCTCTTTAGAGGTGGTAAGAGTGAGTTGCATTTTCGTGGGCAATTGTGTGAAGAAAACTATGAAAAGTAAGGTTTACAACAGTAGTTCTCATTCGTTTGGGGAGAGCCTGGCCTTAAAGAGTTCGGTTTTTTAATTTCTACAATTGCAGCAAAGCTTACTGAAGAGGGCTGTCACGGACCCGAAATCATGATAAAAGCAGTGTGCAGCCACGAAAATCAATGCCACTTTGCCATTTTGTTAAAAACTTGTCTTCTATTTAAATATAGAAGCAAGAAGTCTTGAGCCGGTTAATCCCTGTTCAATGTTGAAACAGTTTTAAAATCCCGTTACAGACTAACGCTATTAAGGTTAGCTTTCAAAACCCATTTCACATTAACAGGGTATGTTCAGTTCTGCTATTGTGAAATGGGTGTGTTCAATGTTGTAACAGTATTTATGTCCCTACTAAGTATAGTCGCCATTCTGGAGCGGTACAATCCACAAGCACGAATGTCGGATGAGCACTGGATGCTTGTCGAGGAAAGAATACTTTGATCTAACCTAACCTTAGCCTGAGACTTCGGTGTAGAAACCAATTAGAGAATGATGCAAAAATTCATGGGATTGGAACATGCAGGAACCATGCTTTAGAACAAAGTGCTTATATTTCATTTATTCAACTGACCCGGGCCATCGGTGGTTTTGCAGACACCCTTAGTAAATACAGGGTGGACCAAATGTCACGCCTGCGTGTAAAAATTGAATAACTTTTTTGTTTATTATTATTTTTTATTGATTTTTTTAAATATAATATTATCTTTGTATGACCTAAATTTTAATTATGAAAAATAATGTCAGAGAGATGACCACCATTTTCATCGATGCACAATTGGGCTCTTAAACAGGCGTTTTGCATAACTGCACGCAAGGTTTCAGGCTCTATTGCCCTGATCTCAGCTTCAATGTTGTTCTTTAGCTGCTCTATAGTTTGAGGCTTGTTTACATACACTCGTTCTTTGAGATAATCAGGGGCAGTTAAATCCGGTGAACGTGCTGGCCAATTAAATTCTGAATTTTTTGAGATAATTCGCTCATTAAAAATTTCATTTAAAAGCGTCATTGTGGCACGGGCCGTGTGTGCTGTTGCTCCATCCTGCTGAAACCACTTGTTGGCTGCCTCAGGGCGTACAAAATTATTAAGCATAGCGCGATATCTGTCCCCATTCACCGTTACTGTATTACCAACTTCATCCTCGAAGAAGTAGGGCCCTATAACTCTTTCTGATGTCACTCCACACCATACTGTTGCTCAGTCGTTAAATTTTGCATGGTGGTGTAACACGAATCGATGAATAAAATCTGAAAAAAAAATAAAAAATATTAATAAACAAAAAAGTTATTCAATTTTTACACGCAGGCGTGACTTTTGGTCCACCCTGTATAAGTAAGTCTATAAAAACATAGGCCGATATGGTCGAATTTTATGTCTGGTATCTTCACCTGGAAAAAAGTATGGTTGGGGTGACAATATTCGAAAAGGATCATACTGTTGGTGGGTATATGGTTGTGGCACAATAATATTATGATCCTCACAACCATAGTATGATTCACACGCAACCATACTATGATCCCCACAATCATAGTATGATTCACACTCAAGCATACTATTATCCCTACAACCATAGTAAGAATCACACAACCATACTATGATCCCCAAAACTATTTATTAGGATTGGGTAATTTTGTTATTCAAAAATAGAGACTTTTATCAAGTTATTTTAAATCTCATTACACTTCGTTCATAGCCAGATTTGAGGCCATGCTTTTATTGAATATTTCATCCAAGAAACAAAAATATACTCGTATATTCCAACTGTAGTTGAAAATACTTTTAGTTGCCAGCAGGGGTGAATGCTTCTTCACCATCCGTAGACCCCAAGTAACGAATGTGATTAAACCACGATCAATGGCTATATAGAAGTACTTAAGTGCAGGCAGCCTTTAAATAAACGAGAACCAGACGGTAGTAGAGTATTTCACCGAACAAAGTAAACACAATAAAATTCCCTCAAACTACCTTCCGATTGTTGTTGTTTTTATAATGCACAACAACCATGTTCTGTATCGTGTGTGTGTGTTTTTTTAGTATATCAAAAAAAAACATACGCACACACATGCATATATGCTCTATAAAACCTGTTTTGTTATGTTCATAATCGTAACCATACAGTATGATTGCCATAATCATATTATTGTTAACGTAAATTTTAAACAACAATACGTTTGTTGCACCAAACATGTTTCTATGGTTGCTACAACCATATTTTCATTTCTAAAATTTTCAATAATACTATTGTTACATTTCAACAATATTAATATTGCCGCAATCATACGGTTGTCAAAATGAAATTCAAAAAACAATACTATGGTTGCGACGAACATGCTTTTATTGTAGAGAACATATTATTGTTGCGGTGACCATATAGTAACCATATCTTTTCCCTGGGTGTTGCAACATGTTTTGGCTAGACCGAGTTCATTAGGTAAAACATATGAACCTGATCTATATCTGGCACAAAAAACATTTCTAAATTTAACAAATAAAAATAATTTTTGGCACGTTTAAAAGTATCGAAAGCTGCCTGAAACCCTTAAATGGCAACAAAATAACGAAAAGGCTAAATATTTGCGAAATAATAAACCAACCGATGCAATCAACAGACGCTGAGGGGAAATTTTACTTTATTTTTTTTGGCAAGAAAGATAGTGAAAGCAATGCACAAGTATGTACCACCCAGCAAAACAAACATTCAGAATTCGGTCAGAATGCTGTACGATAATCGATTTCTTACCGAGTTCGTAACGAAAAACATATGAGAGAGTTGACAAAAATTCTGAACTACTTCGCTGAAAAAAAATCCTCAGACAAATCGAACAGAATTCGTAAGGATTTCGGTAAGAATTCGCGATAGAGTTCAGATATTGTTCATAATTGTCTGACATTGTCGACAAATTTGGTTTACTGGGTTTACCCACTAATACATTGAAGAAGCAGGACTTGAAGCTGTGGCACACAAATACACTACTCCTTTTATGTATTGATATGCATTGACATTCTACTGCCAGAAGGGGAGTCATCGTCGGTATTTTGCCAAACGATCGATGACGGCAGCAAAAGGACTACACATGAATACAATTTAATGGTTTACAAAACGAAAGGACTTTTGCCAACCAAAATAAAAAAAGGAAAAAACAAAAAAACTCGCCTTACAATCAGGCAACAAAATAAACCGGATATTTAAAAAAAAAAGTGTGAACAAAAAAAATATTCATTCACGCACCAGGACATATCGAAATTGTTTTGAAAATAAAAGAAGATGAGGCTCCTTTTCCATTGGAAAATTGTTAAAATAACACAAAGTGAAAGGATGCGTTGCCTCGGTTGTCATGGTATGTGAAGAGGAATTTTGTTTCGACTGTATGAGTGCGTATGTGTGCGGTAAAAAAAGGATGTCGAAGGCATTCAAATGTAATAAAGAAAACGATTTTGTTTTGGTTTTTATTTGGGGGCGGTAGCAAAGCTATCTCTCTAAAGCTGAAGTTAAGTAAAGTATTGAGATTTTATTAAATTTTGGGATTTTTTTCTTCTCTTATTGTGTTTTTTTTTGAAGGAAGAAAGAGCTTTAGAAATTGTACCCAACTTTGAATTTAGCTAGGACATACGTATTAAATTCATCGACCTTTCTTTGTCCTTTCGAGGTCAGAGCAATTTTTAAAAGGTTTTATTTTCAAATCTAGGCAATTTTATTTAAATGTTGGCTAAGCCTTCAAATGGGTCCTAGTTTGGGATTTATTTTGTATCGATGGGAAATTGTAATGAATTGTAATATTTTATTAGGGACAGATTTTGGAAAAAATTAATTCTAATCAAAAGCTTAGGAAATATATGAAAGTTTTAAAGAAGGCCCTTTAGAAATCCTAAAGTCCTGGCAAAGACACATCCTATGCCTTTAGAAGTTACTGGTAGGACTTAGGTAGATATATGCGATGCTTACATTTGATACGAGGGTTAGGTAGATATATGCGATGCTTACATTTGATACGAGGGTTGCTATTTGTATTTCGGCAATATTGACGATACAAGTGTTTCGATAAGCAAACTGGAACTTCCATTGGAAACCTAGACATTTTTTAGCTTTGGCAGAGCAAATTGATAGCTCTACGTTCTGCACAGTGAATGAGGACGCCCCCACGCGGATTATGGGCGATTGCCATAGCTCGCCAGACATCACTTTGGCATCGCCTGGCCTGATCAACGACGTCACCTGGCAACCCGTCATCTCACTAGGATCGGACCACCTTCCCATAATTCTCTCCATAAATAGACCACCCGATTTCATAACCTCTGAACGCCGTACGTTTCTCAATCAAAAAAAGGCTGATTGGGAGGCCTTCAGAGAAGCCACCAACCGCAGCTTTAATAATCTAGCTAATCCGTCGGACGTTCGGGTAGCCGAGAAAACGTTCCGGGCCATCATTAACGCAGCAGCCGCTCGCCATATCCCTGCTGGTCGAATACCTGAAGTACGACCAAACTTCCCAGCAGAGGCAGCGGGACTCGCAGACGAGCGTGATGACATTCGTCGCTCCAACCCTACTGACCCTAGAATTAGGGATCTCAACTCCAAGATCAGTAGGTTGGTCAACGAATATAAGCGGAACAAATGGCTAGACCACTTAAAGCAGTGCAACTTGAGTTCCGGAATTGGTAAGTTGTGGACAACGGTCAAATCACTCTCTAACCCTGTAAGGAAGGATGATCGGACAGCTGTCACGTTCGGTGATAGAACAGTGACAGATCCGAAGCGGTGCGCGTGTTATTTTAACCGGCTTTTTATTGAGCACCCAGAGAGTGATAAGGCGAAAAGGAGAGTATTGCGTCGTATCCGCGCTCTCCGAGTCGAAGTGGCACCACCACAATTTACCGTTGGCGAAGTTGCCCATGTCATCCGCAGCGCAAAGTCATCAAAGGCGCTGGGTCCGGACGGAATCTCAATGCTGATGTTAAAGCACTTGGATACTCCGGGAGTAGAGTACATGACCAAAGTGCTCAATCTGTCGCTAGCCACTCACGAAGTTCCCGATGCCTGGAAAATGGGCAGAGTGGTCCCGCTACTGAAGCCAGGCAAAGACGCAAGTAAAGGAGATTCGTACAGGCCGATCTCCTTGCTTTCTCCAGTAGCAAAGACGCTTGAAGCACTGCTCCTCCCCAGCCTGATCGAACACTTTCCTAGTGCTGATCATCAGCATGGATTCCGCAAGCAGCACAGCACAACAACTGCTATACAAGCCATCACCACACGTATAAGTCGCGTCCTTAACCAGAACAAGCCTAACGACAGGACGGTCCTCGTGGCTCTTGACCTCACAAAAGCCTTCGACACGGTCAATCATGCCACTCTGTTCGAGGACATTGAAGAAACGTCCCTTCCGCCCAGTTTGAAACGTTGGGTCGTAAATTATATGTGTGGGCGCCAGTCATATGTAGAATTTAGAGACAGAAAGTCGAAGCCCCGTAGAGTTAAACAAGGAGTTCCCCAGGGTGGAGTTTTATCCCCGGCTCTGTTTAACCTCTACCTCTCTAAAATTCCTGCACCACCAGACGGCGTTGAAATTGTGTCGTACGCTGACGATTGCACAATTCTGGCGTCAGGACCTAAAGTGGATGACATTTGCGAGAAAATCAACTATTACCTCACTGACTTAGCACGTTTCTTCACTGCGAGGAATATGAAAATATCCGCCTCCAAATCATCAGCCACACTGTTTACTGCTTGGACCGCAGAGGTGCGGTTGTCACTCAATGTGAAAGTCGATGACGTCAACATCCCGACCACCAACTACCCCAAAATCCTTGGGGTCACATTGGACAGCCTTTTTAGATCCTCTGCACATGCTACAGCTATCTGCGATAAACTCAAAAGTAGGAACAAGGTCCTCAAGTCACTTGCCGGCAGTACTTGGGGAGCCGACAAAGAAACCTTGTTGACCTCTTACAAAGCGATAGGTCGGTCTGTAGCAAACTACGCAGCACCTGTATGGTCGGCGAACGTGAGTACGACGCAGTGGAAGAAAATTCAGACATGCCAGAATGCCGCCCTTAGAACATCTACAGGGTGTCTTCTTATGTCCTCTGAGGACCATCTACATGAGGAGACGAAGGTCCTTACCGTGCACAGACACAATTTCCTGTTGTCTAAGCAATACCTGCTAGGGTGTTTTCGCAGCAGTCATCCTAACCACCATCTCTTGAACAGGATGCCTCCACCCAGGCAGATCAGGTACGATCTTCATGATCTAGAGAGAGAGGTCCAGCGGTATAAAAGAGAACCTTTAGATCATCGAAACTATCAGGCAGGTTTGAACAACATTCACGCCGATGATGTCGCAGCAGCAGTATCCAGCTACCGTGTGAATGCAATGCTAGGGGAAAATCCCCCGGAGATTTCACCTGAGGAGAAGGTACTACCTCGGCAGACGCGAGTGGTTCTGGCGCAGCTGAGATCCGGATGGTGCAGCCGCCTCAATTCTTACTGGGCACGAATTGATGCTAACGTTCCGGACATCTGTCCCGCCTGCCATCAGGGACCACATGATGTACTGCACCTCTTCAATTGTCCGGCCAAGCCCACTCAGCTGACCCCCAGGTCTCTGTGGACGCATCCAGTTCAAATGGCGCGTTTCCTTCACCTGGATATCGAAGCAGATCCCCCATAGACGAACAAGACTTCAAAATAAATATATTGTTGTTACAACAACAACAACAACATTTTTTAGTATAACTTCACTCAATACTTGTAGTTGTGTAAGCTATTATGACCTAAATTGTTATAAATAAAAATTCAGAACGTTTTGACATTTGAAGGCGACTAGTTTTCTTTACAGTGTTTTGAAAAATTCATCTCAATTCAAAATATGGAATTATCCCGTAAACATTTTTGTGCGATGATTTTTTACGATTTTCGGCGTGGGTTTAGAGACCAGAGTGTTCAAATCAACTTCTTTCGACTTTTGACGCTGAAGCTCTATCAAAAACCACTGTTAATCGCTGGTACCAAGAGTTCAGTCTCGGACGATGTTCGCTCCAGGATGAATTTCGTGAAGGACGTCCAACTTCGGTCACTTTGCTAGAAACCATCGATGCTGTGCGTGAACTGATTAAGCAAGACCGAAATGTGACTTACCGTAAGATTGATGCATCCTTGGGCATTAGTATGATAAGCATCAATAAGAAATTCCATGTTCATTTGGCCGTGAAAAAAAAATTCTTGTTGGATCCCACATAATTTGACGAATGCTTAAAGAAAGGCTCGTATGGATTGGTGCAAAGAGATGTTGAAAAAGTATAACTGCGGTAGCTCAAAGTTAGTGTATAACATTGTCACAGGTGACGAATCATGGATCTATGCGTATGAGTTCGACATAATACAGCAATCTACCATAAGGGTCTTTCAAGACGAGCCAAATCCAACAAATGTTGTACGTGGAAGAAGAACATCGAAGCAAATGATTGCGCTTTTTTCGGTATAACCGGCCATGTTGCCACAGTGCCTTAAGTGAAACGTAGGACGGTCAATTCTGAGTGGTATTTAACCATCTGTTTGCCAACAGTGTTCGCAGAAATGAGGAAAGATAATAAGAGAAGACGGATCATTTTGCATGACGACAATGCGAGCTCTCGCACATCAGCTGAAACGATGAGCTATTTGAACACTCAAGATGTCGAATTGTTGAGCCATCCACCGTACAGCCCTAATTCGGCACCCAATGACTTCTTCTTATTCCCTAGTATCAATAAAAAAAAATTTTGAACGCTGTTAAAGCGTTCAAAAATCATGTTTTGGAGGTGTCTCAATCTTAGTGGAAAAAGTGCTTCGAAATTTGTTTTGTGCGCATGCAAAAGTGAATTGATCTTAAAGGAGAATATTTTGAAAAACAACTAAACCATTTGCAATGATAAATTATTGTGTTTTTATTGCCGGACCCGAAATATAAATAGCAACCCTCGTATAGTAAGTTATTAGTATAATTTTTTTTTTAAATAACCACCACTCAGGGGACGCTCCCTATACATGCGGTGCATTGCGTTGGCGAGTGGAAAGTAAAGGATCGGAGGGGGGAAAGAGGGAGTAATGTTTATTGACACTTGCATTGAACTTCAGGATGTCGTAATTAGTGGGAAATACATTCGCCGGAAGTCGATTCCACATACGGACTGTACGAGCGAAAAACGAATTTGATCTGTAGTGTATAGTGCGGTCAACTGGCCAATCGATAACAAACGGGTGTGAATTCCTAGAAAGTCGCGTATCCCTGCCGAACATCCTTACGTCAGGAATAAGACGATTGATATCTGATGAACACACACCATGAAAGTAACGATAGAACAGCGTCACGCAACCCACATTCCGACGATGCTCAAGGGAAACAATAGAGTTGGATACCCTACTGTTTCCTATCAGCAGCACCATCGCTCTTCTTTGAACACGGTCCAGAAGCTCCAAGGATGATTTTGGAGCACCTGCCCATATATGGGAGTTGTATTCCATCTTCGGCCTGATGAAAGATGTATAGATATCGAAAAGATCAGAAGGAGTGAAGTATTTCTTGCACCGCTTTAAAAAGCCTATGCACTTAAGTGCTTCTTTCGACACTACGAATACATGTCTCGCCCAACGAGCGTCACATTGTATTTTCATGCCCAGGACATCAAGAGCTTCTGATTGTTCAACAGCAATACCATCAATAAAAATTGACAATATTGTTGGGACAGTGAATCGCTTGTGAGACAACAAGCAGCACTGTGTCTTACGCGCATTAAAACCTACTCTATTCACTCGACCCCATTCGGAAATGGCCAGTAGATCCCGGCCAAGTGTCTCATCCATAATTCGCCTTTTGTCTTCAATATCTTGAAGACTCGGCCTACGGTCTAATGAATATGAATGACAGAGGTTACTGTCATCCGCAAATTAATATATTGGATTCACGGTCTGACCCAACAGATCATCAATGAAAATTAGAAATAAAGAGGGAGAAAGAACAGGGCCCTGTGGTACTCCTGCAGTAAGCCTATGTTTATTGGAAGAGAACCCATCTACAACAACTCTTATAGTGCGATCTCTAAGAAAGCTCGATATAAAACGAGCGAAAGTATCACCGACACCAAAAGCCATCAGCTTTGATAAGAGTGCACCGTGCCAGACTCTATCAAAGGCCTTGGAGATATCCAGAGCCACAACCTTACTCTCACCAAACTGGTGGATAGATCGACTCCAGCGCTCCGTCAAGAAAGACACCAGGTCTCCCGTAGAGCGATTTCTACGGAAGCCATACTGTCGATCACTAAGCAGGTCATGATTAGACCCCTGTCTTTTATAGAGGCTATATGGGCGCTATATATGGGGTCTTTTTGGGGGGAGGGCTAGATAAAAACATGTGTCCATGCCCCCTTTAAAAGGATCCCGCTATATATGATGCCCAGCCGCCCTAGAAATCACATTTTGAATCAAATCTTTATTTAAATCCTTTCAGAGGCAATAAATTTTCTGCTTACCACATTGGTGTAGGGTATCATTTGGATGACCATCTGTGCGTCTGCTTTATTTTTCACTTGCTTTTCATAAATAAATACAACGATTTTCACTCTGCTCTTAACCAAATAAGTATTTATGTGCCTTAGTGTAGATTTCACTAGATAATGCCATAAATATATATACACATCAGCTAAGTACGAAAAAAGTCTTTAAATATTTCACGCTGCTTTCTCTTCATGCTCGCCGAAGAGCAGACATTAGAATAAACACGCAATAACAAACGAAAAGTTATTATCCTTTAGTGTTGGCAGCGTCGCAAGGAGTATGGATGGCTGCCTTAATATTTAATAGCGCCAAGGAGCAGAGAAAACAAGAACTAATGGCAACCTAACGATGGTATTAATAATAAAGGACGACTTGTAGGAGCTGTGAATTTACGGAAGGGGGGAAAACGAGAAAATCAATACAGCGAAAATTGGTATAAAAAAGAATTGGAAATGTATTAACATTGAAATTGGACTTGCCAAAAACAGACGGGGTAAGAGATACTGTAATTGGAACTATTTAAAATGATATTGAGATATTTGTTCAAGGTTCGTTTTTTTTCAAATTAGTAACTACGAGGGCGGTTCGGAAACTTCTTAGCCTAGCACAAAAAGCGCGGTATAAACAGAAAAAAGTTAAGTGTGTGTTAAGTGAAACTTCCATCTCTGCTATGAACACATGTTAAATTTTGTTTTGATCTGGCAGCTCCTTCATATAGAAACAGGTGTTCACAAAAGACACATCCGCGATTTTTTTACAATGGAAAAATTAGAAATGCGTGGTGTCATTAAATATTTACATAAAAAAGGTTTATCGGGACAAGAAATTCATAATGATATGGTGAATGTGTTAGGTGAAAGTGCTCCTTCATATGCAACAGTAAAAAATTGGGTTTCTGAATTTAAACGTGGTCGTACAGGCATTGAAGATGAACCACGTAGTGAGCGTCCAAAAACAGCAACAACAACAGAAATTGTAGCCAAAGTGCATGATATGGTATTAAATGATCGACGAATAAAAGTGCGTGAAATAGATAATATCATGGACATCTCAAATGAACGAGTCCATTTAATTTTGCATGAAGAACTACAGATGAAAAAGCTTTCTGCAAGATGGGTGCCGGACTTGTTAACAGTCGACCAAAAACGCATAAGAATGAACATTTCTCAAGCTTGTTTGGATCGTTTTCAGCGAAATAAAATGGATTTTAAGCGTCGTTTCATAACTGTTGATAAGACATGGACCCACCACTATACTCCAGAGATAAAAGAACAATCCAAACAATGGACTGAAGCTGGAGGAAGTGCCCCAAAGAAGGCAAAAACAATTCAATCGGCTGGTAAGGTTATGGCAACGGTTTTTTGGGACTTCAAAGGTATTTTATTGATTGACTATCTGCAAAAGGGTAAAACAATAAATTCAGAGTACTATTGCAACCTATTAGATGAATTAAATGTAAAAATTCGAGAAAAACGTCCTGGCTTACAACACAAAAAAATCAAGACAACGCACCAGCGCACAAGAGTGTTTTAACAATGGCTAAAATCAACGAATTAAAGTACGAGTTGCTTGACCACCCACCTTGTTCTCCTGATTTAGCTCCCAGTGACTTTTACCTGTTCCCAAATCTAAAAAAATTCCTTGCTGGCAAGCGTTTTACCTTAAATGAAGATGCAATTACAGTTGTAAACCACTATTTTGAAGACCTTGAGGAAAACTACTTTAATCAAGGCATAGAATTGCTAGATAAGCGTTGGACTAAGTGTATTGAAGTTTCAGGAGATTATATTGAAAAATAAAAATATTTTTGAAAAACTAACTATTCTCTTTCATTGATAGGCTAAGAACTTTCCGAACCGCCCTCGTACTAATGCGATAGGCTAACTTGAAAAGTTACGATTAGTCTAATATTTGCCTTCGTTATTGAAAGCTATCAGGAAAAGCTGTCGATTTTGTATTGTACACCGATATTGATTAGAAATGCGAATGAGACCAATAAGATCTAAGAATAAAACATTATCCGAAAACCACCTAAAGTTAATCACTCCCGGTATTAAAAAAAGGATTAATCAGTTGCTTGATTTCATACCCTGATGTCATGGGCAGCCCTTAAAGTTAACAACCACAAAGATATTTGGTGCTCTAAATCCGTTTTTAATTAGAGACACTGCCGTATATATACGAGCTTTCATAGTCTTATTTATCAGCCACCTATGGCACTGGTCGTTATTTTTAACTGGCTTCCGTCTCGTATAGCGCAACAGGTGGCTCTAGCTCTAGCCAAATTAGAGGCACTGCCATATAATAAGAGCTCTCATAGCCTTATTTATCAGCCACCTATGGCACTGGTCATTGTTCTTAACTGGCTTCCACCAGGCGTTTCGTATAGCGCAACTGGCGGCTCTAGCTCTAGCCAAATTCTTGGTTGGAGTCGAAAGGTTTTTTCTTCTTGCCTGTGCGACATCTGATTCTGGTTTCATACCTTATTAAACGCATTTTGTGAAAGTCCTCCAAGATGATAGAATAACGCCACAGAATAATCAGCTGTAGAAGCTCCTCAGATCAGCCGAACTTAAGATTGTTCCTAAAGGCATCGCACTCTGGAAGCACAATTTACAACGAAATCATGGCCAAATAAGACTGCTGGGCAGCTCGTTTATTCTTTTGGAATTTACTGAAAGTCAATACATCATATGAGGGCTGCTATATATATTTCTGGCCTAATAATGAAAATGCGAATATTTATCGTCAAAAATGGTTTTATTGTTTTTCAAAGTATTCTCCAGCTTGATTAAAACACTTTTGCATGCGCTCAACCAATTGTCGAAGCACTTTTTCCACTTCGAAAACATGGCCAAAGACACCGCCAAAACATTGGTTTTAAACGCTTCAACAGCATTTTTTTCTTGATGTGCGGGAATAAAAAGAAGTCTTTGGGTGCCAAGTCAGGGCTGTACGGCAAATGACCCAATTCGACGTTTTGGCCGGTCAAAAAGACGCTGGTTGTAGCCAATGTGCGAGAGCCTTCATTGTCACGGTGCACAATGATTGGTTTTTTTCTTGTTCGTTTTTCGAATTTCTCCGAATACATTGAACAGGTATTAAACCGGCTCAAGACCTCTTGCTTCTATATTTAAATAGAAGACAAGTTTTTAACAAAATGGCAAAGTGACATTGATTTTCGTGGCTGCACACTTCTTTTCCGAAGACTTCAGGCAAACAAAGTGTGAAGTACCACTCAGAATTGACCAACCTACGTTGCGGAAGAAACAGGCGACCATGTGCTTCGAAGTGCTTCTTCCACGAACAACTTTCATTGGATTTGGCTCGTCTGCAAAGACCCACACGGTCGGTTGCTATTTTGTTTCGGGCTCATACGCATAGATCCATGATTCGTCACCTGTGACGTTCTTACAAACGTCTTTTGAAGCACCGCGATTGTATTTTTTCCAAATTTCTTTGCACCAATCGACACGAGCCTTTTTTTGAGCGATTGTCATATTGTGCGGGATCCAACGAGAACAAACCTTTTTTACGTTTAGATGTTCATGTAATATCGAATGTATGCTGGTGGAAGAAATGCCCAAATATGCCTCTATCTCACGGCATGTCACATGACGATCTTGCATTATCAGTTGACGCCCGGCATCAATGTTCTCTGGCACAACGGCCGTTTATGGACGACCTTCACGAGTGTATCTGGCAAATGTCGACCTTCGCTACGCTTTCTGAAGTTTTCATTCATACGCTTTCTGAAGTTTTCATGAGCTCTCTAACAAGCATGTCGACTGGTATTCTGCCAATTTCAGTCTCAATATTGCTAATTAGTTAATTAATCCAAGGTGTTGGGACGGTTGATAAACACCTTCGACTTCAAGTAACTCCAAAGGAAAAAATCGCATGGGGCTCTGGTCTGGTAAGCGTGGCGGCTAGTTCACATCACCCCCTAGATAAGCCGTCCAGGAAACATTTGCCTCAAACAATTCATGGAAACCCTCGCTGTGTGTGCTGTGACACCATACTGTTGAAACTGTATATACTCTAATTGCATTGCCCAGCTTACCCAGCTTAAAAAATCCTGTTTCATAGTCAAGTACCGTTCGGAGTTCACAGTTGCGAGTAACTCTCTCCATGTTTTGTAGTGTTGTAATCCTTCTCTCAGGTCCCCTTCGCGCACATGACACATTCCCTGCTGTTCTCAATGAAGTTACCCAATTTACAATTGATTGCCGTCCACAGACACGTCCGCGTGGGGAAACAGCGATTTGTAAACGAAAAGCATGCTGCACTGCAATGATCGTATGCGCATTTGAAAAATACGCTTCAATACAAAATGACCTCTCCTCACGTGTACAATGCATGATGGCAACTGAAAGGTAAACGAATACAAATCCCGTCAGACTTTATAAGCCACGCACAATCTCCACTCTCTTCGACGAACAGTGCCGGCAGTGCAAAAAAGCAAATTATCGCGCTCCACCCTGTTATCTCACAAAAACTTCAGCTCATTGCAAAGGGCCGATTGTGAAAGGAAGCCTTCTGTATAGAGACTAAAATGATCTAACAAAATTTCCTGTGGTCCGTTAAATGTAGTTTCTTGTCACCTACGCGGGAAGGTTGGTATGACAGGATTTTGAATCTCCTCGTGCACATTACATGCTCGGTTTTTCTTGAATTTATGCCAAACTCCTTGGTTATGGTCTGTGAGTTGTTGATGTGCTGCGGTAACATCCATGATATCAGTATGACCAGATCGTTGGCATATACAATAACTATTATTCTCTTGAGGATACAGGAAGGAAATTCAGTCAGCACCAAATACAGGACTACGTTCTTCAGTCTAGATATGAGGGAATGATCTATAAGAAGACCACACTGAGAGAACAGTTACTATACAAGAGACAATAAAGTAAGTGAATATATAGCTTAAGGGTTGAAGTCACCCCATCGATGAGGTGGATTCAACCTATGACACAGGGCTTTTGATTTGAGTCAAAAAAAGTTGCTGGGCGACTTCCACCTATAATACGCAGTATAGAATATAACAGCGACGACGTCTACAGACAGATCTACTTCGTTTTAGGATACAAGAGGAACGCCTGAAAGCGAGACCTCCACAGTCCTAAAGCTGTCACAGAAAAGACGAATCTATGTGCGCAGGCTATAAATAGTGCCTAAAACTGAAAACCACGATAAACAGGGCTTGAATCTTCGACAAAAATTCAGAATCTTTTTTGTTTTGGCAAGTATTTCCCCCTTACCCTACAGAATTGGAATTCTTAAAAGCGAGACCACATTGACTTTTTTGTAGCTTTGACTTTAAACAAGCTGAGTAATTGATATTCTACGGCATCATGTATGATCACTAATGGCTCTATCGCACGACTACCGGTTCTATGTACCGGACTAAGCCGAAACAAACACTCTTCGGTCAAGGACAGTCACCTTAACAACATGAGTTTTCTGTTTGTCTATTTTTTCGGCGTGGGAGCAGCACTTCTCAGAATGCCTGCTACGAATATTACTGGTCCGTGCCGGAATCGAAGAAAACCTAGTACCTTGGATCTGCTTGGTTTGTCAGAATCGTATACAATGTCGTACTGCGTCTGTAAGGTGTAATCGTTGCATAGAGTGGGTGCACTTCAGGAGCTGTCCACGTCAGAGACTACAGCGAAACGGACTTTGTTGTCTCATGCTGTATACGGGCAGGTCGCAGTGGGTCTCTGGATTTGGTGTCATTATCGTCACCAACTATGAGACTCCGACGCAACAGCATCTTACACCACAGATTGCTGTTGCCACCCCTGACAGTGCATACATTTTGCAATTTTATTGCAATGGCCTACGCAACGAAATCATCAGTGAGGTTATATAATTTATGAGTCAGATAAATATCATGGCCGCTGGGATCCAGGAAACTAAGCTGAGTGCCACCTGCATGCAGCCTGCACAGTTGTGAAGGATCAAGCGCACTTCGTAAGAATCGCACGAAAAGTGCACTATTCTGTGCAGTACAGTCCTATTTCGCCTGAGCTTGAGCCTAATGACCCCTATATGGAATGTATAGGGGTAACAGTCAAGTCTGGCACTGATGAGATAGAGTTGTATAACGTATACATCCCACTGGTTGGTTTTTAATGTTGTTGTTTTTGCGGCAACTGTGTGCCGGGGTGACAGCTCTTGGCCGAAGAATTGCTCTTCGGGTCAATCCAGTCCATAGAACCGGCAGTCGTGGGAATGGTAGCTATGCCTTATTTGTTGGTAGCTGTGCCTTATTGGTTGGTAGCTGTGCCCGCGTTATTTGCCTGATAATTTCCAATCTGCTACAAGGCAATAACCGCTAGGAGGCTTTAATGGCCACCATGGCCAATGTAACTGGGCCATTCTCTGCTAGACAACCACCAGAGGAGCATAGCTTTGGCAGAGCAAATTGATAGCTTTGACGATTACCATATATCGCCAGTTATAACTATGGCATCGCCTGGCCTGATCAACGATGTCACCAGGCAACCCGTCGTCTTGCTAGGATAGGGCCACCTTCTCATAATCCTCTTCATCAAGAGACCACCCGACTTTAAAGTCTCTGAACGGCGTACATATCTCAATCAAAACAAAAAGACTGATAGGGATGCCTTCAGAGAAGCCATCAACAACAGCTTTAGTAATCTACCCATTCCCATTGTTCGGGTAGCCGAGAAAAAGTTCCGGAACATTATCAATGCAGCAGTCTTTCGCCATATTTCTGCTGGTCATCTGCTTGGTATCTCTTGAATTTATGAGATACCAACAAATTTCCCAGCAGAGGCAGCGGGCCTCGTAGATGAGCATGTTGATATTCGTCGCTCCATGTACGGGTTGCCGGGAAGAAGTTCCGGGCCATTATCAACGCAGCATCCACTCGCATTATTCCTGGTCGAATACCTGAGATACCGCCAAATTTCCCAGCTCATGGGCATGATGATGCACCAACTCTGCTGACTCCAGATTTAGGGATGCCAACTTGGAGATCAGTAGGTTTATCAACGTATATAAGGGGAACAAAAGGCTAGATCACTTAAATTGTGGACAATGGACAAATTGCTCTTTTACCCTGGAAGAAAGGATGATCGGACAACCTTCACGTGCCGTGGCAGAACTTAATTCGTATTGTGCGCGAATTGATGCTAACGTTCTGGATGTTTGTCTAGCCTTTACAGCCTGGCCGAACAGTTGAAGGACCTTTTTAATTGTCCGGCCAGGCCCACTTGGCTGACCCCACACGCATGGTTGCTTGTGAATCATACAATGGTTGTGAGGATCATACTATGGTTGTATGTGAAACATACTATGATTGTGATGATGCACCAACTCTGCTGACCCCAAATTTATGGATGCCAACTCGGATATCAGTAGGTTATCAACGTATATAAGGGGAGCAAATGGCTAGATCACTTAAATTGTGAACAATGGACAAATTGCTCTTTTACCCTGAAAGAAAGGATGATCGGACATCCTTCACGTTTCGTGGAAGAACTTAATTCGTATTGTGCGCGAATTGATGCTAACTTTCGGGATGTTTGAAGGATATTTTTAATTGTCCGGCCAGGCCCACTTGGCTGACCCCACACCCAGAGAAAATATGGTTGTTCTATGGTTGTAGGGATCATAACATGGTTGCTTGTTAATCATACAATGGTTGTGAGGATCATACTATGGTTGTATGTGAAACATACTATGATTGTGAGGATATAAAATGGTTGCAGGGATCATAGTATGGTTGAGTGTGTATCATACTATGGTTACGGGAATCATAGTATTGTTCAGTGTCAATCATACTATGGTTGTGGGGATCATAATATGGTTGAGTTTGAATCATATTATGGTTGTGGCGATAATACTATGGCTGTGTGAGAATCATATTATCGTTGCTCTTCAAATATTGTTATCCCAACCATACTTTTTTTCTTCGTGCAGGTCTCTGGACGCATCGACTTGAAATGAGGCGTTTCCTTCACCTGGATATCGAAGCAGATCGCTTAAAAACGAACAGGACTTACAGAACAAATTTTATTGTTGTTACAACAACATCAGTAGCGGCATATCTCTTCTGGCTTCAATGGGGTATAAAAAGTGTTGTTATCTCCAGTTTTGAGATAAACCAGTTTTGTTCAGGAGAGCCATTTTAAAGATTAGGTCCCTCTCTATTTGCGCTTAGAAACGTCGACTTCACTTTCGTAAAACGCGCATATCTCTGGGAGGGAACACTTTTGGGGCATGGGATCGGACTCATTCGATGCTCAGATCAAAAAAAGAAAAAAAATGAAAATTGATTTTTTTACCCTTAGGTCCCTTTCTCTATGCGCTGTCACATATACTAACGTCTTTTAACCCTATCTTTTATCTGAACTTTTATCATTATTTGGTTCTCAGTCTAATATTTGACTTTTAAGGATAATTTTTGGGTACCAATCCTGTTCTTTATCTTCCAAGAGACATGCTTTTTTTGGTCGTTCTTCCAAATATGCATTGCTCCTCTTTCCCAATCTTCTAGTATTTCGCTCACTGTTTTTTCTTGAGTCGCTACGTCCTGCACAATTACATTATGGACAGCTTACTTCCTGGACCTTTTTTATATTTGTAGTCGCCCTAAAAGTTCTATCTACATTGGGTATTAATATATAAACATATCAATTAATATATCTCTCTGTGTATCGCAGGCTCTTTCCCTCCTTAAAGTGAACAATGCTAATAATTTCTTTTGTCCAAGGACATTGAATTCCGTTGCCCTTACACAAAGCTTTGTCAAAACTCATTTATATTTCAATACGTCTGCCGTACACGGAAGAAATACCTTGGTTGTATCCTTAAATGTATTTGGAAACTAGTGGGCCATCATACTTAACCCACCCCCCCCCCCCCCCTTGTTGAGTTTCCCTCGTTCGTTGTACCCTGTTGTCAATCTCGAATTTATGAGGCCAAATATTTTGTTTATTACCCTCTAAGGAAATGCCAGCAGCACATACTCGTATCTGAAAACGAAATGTTTTGTTGCTTCTAAACAAAGAAATGAAATCCTTGCAGCTAGTTTGAAGGATATATTAACAAATTATTTGTATTTATGTTTATTTGCAATGCGTAGATGTTGGCTGCTTGTTTGGCAGGACATTTCCAGCAAAAGCGCCTCCAGGTGTTTAAGGAGTGAGTGTCCCTCGTGGAGTACAACTCGACTCGGGGAAGAAAACAATGAAAGTATGTTATGTCTTAATGCCTTTTGTACGGCTAGGCCATCATTGTTAAGACAGCAGCTTAAGGCTTACATTTCGGAACGCTCACACACACATACACACACATTCTTATATACGTGTTTAGAAGTCCTGCGGCTGATGAGACTCTGTGTAAGTGCTTTGTAATTTCATGTGCTCAAAAGAAACAAAAAGTCCAAAAATTTGTGAGGCGTTGAACTTGACGACGAAGAAGGCCGTCTATGGTACGCGTGCAGCCACATCGTATTCAAATGTCAAATGACACTAATAATTACTCGCAAGTAGAGGACAGTGCTTGGGCGTGTAATAGAGCGAATTTATTTGGGTTAAACGTCGAGGATAAAGTGAAATAGTCATTGAACTGAATATTTGTTATTTGGGTTAATTAAGGATTTCTCAATCTAATTGTGACTTCGTTGAGGGGAGGGTATTATTTAATCTTATGCTTTTTCAAAAGTTTTTTCTATAGATTTTTATACAAGACCTTAGGCTGTCGCATGTGCTCTAATGGTCGCTCGATGGTCGCCTCTTAGAAGACCTCAAAGACCTATACATGTACGAGCATGTTTAGCTCGTTTGCTTATTTCAGTCTTTTGCCTGAAAACTTTAGAGTTAAGCTGCAATACTTGCTGTGAATATATCTGAAGAAGGTCATCACGATAAAAGCAGTCTCGAAACTTAATTCCATTTTGCCATTTTGTTAAAAACTCGTCGTCTACTAATATGTAGATGCAAGAGGCCTCGATCCGGTTTATCCCTGTTAAATGTGCTTTTCCCTATAATTTTTTTTCGCGCGTGCTCTATTAGTGGTGCTGGTACGAGTAGTAAAGAAATACCTTGATCTTCTTCAATTGCTTATGCTGATATTTTAGTTTTGCTGAGCGATCAAGAGCTATCGTTGGTATTGACAGCCAGTAAAGATGTCAGTCTTTTTAGCTGAAATATTTCATAAAAGATTGGCTTCATCGACTAAAAATTTCGAAGAGACAAGATTCGGAGAAAACAACTATCTTAGAAAGCATCCTCTGCAGCCGCCTTAAATAGCCTTCCTGATTATCTATTTTGCTTTGTAAGTCAAGGTTATCTATAGGTGATCTGCTTTAATATCCAGGTGAAGGAAACGCGCAATTTTGACTGGATGCATCCACAGAGACGCAATTGACCCCGAAAATACAATTCACCTACACCACCTCTACAGAGACTCACATTCAGAGCCATCTAGCGATTTTCTTTAACAACATGTGTTGTAAAAAGAGTTATGTTGGTGTTGCCAACTGGTCCTAAAGAGTTCAGTTTTTCTTTCAATAACTGCTGCGTAGCTTTCTGAGTTGGCAACGCCTGTCTTTTAAGACAGGCTTCCAGGACTACAAAATTCGAGAGTAAAAGATTCAAAGAAAACAACCATGGTAGAGGACTTTCTTTGCTGCCGTCTTAGAAGCCAGCTTTCCTGGTATTAAGCCTTCCTGGTTGATTGTGTAACAAAAATATATTTTGTTTTCTGATTACTGTTCGTCTATATTGGATCTGCTTCCATATCCAGGTGAAAGAAATACGTCATTTGAACTAAAAGCGTCCAAAGAGACCTAGGCCAGACAATTGAAGAGGTGCAACACTTCATGTGGTCCCTGATGACAGGTGGGACTAACGTTCGCAACGTTAGGAAAAATGTGCGCCCAATACGAATTGAGGCAACTGCACCCTCCAGATCTCAGCTGAGCCAGAACCATACTCGTCTGCCAAGGTAGCCTCTTTTTCTTTAGTGAAATTTCCGTGGAATGTACCCCTAGCACTATATTCACGCTACAGCTGAATACTGCTGCTGCGACTTCATCAGCGTGACTAGCGTTCAGACCTGCCTGATAGTTTCGTTTATCTAAAGACTCTCTCTTGTATCGCTGGACCTCTCTCTGTCTCTTAACTATGAAGTTCGTACCTGGTGTGCCTGGGCGGAGCCATTTTGTCCATGATGTTGTGGTTAGGATGGGTACTGCTACTTACACAACAGGAAATTGTGTCTACCCACGGTAACGACTTTCGTTTCCTAATGTAGATGATCCCCAGAAGTTTTAAGGGGACACCCAGTTGATGTTCTTGGGAAGCCATTCTGGCAGCTAAGACGACAAGAATTTGTGTCTGCGCACGATAAGGACCTTTGTCTTCTCATGCAGCTGGTCCTCAGAAGACGTAAAAGACAAGAGACAAGAAAGAAGTTCTCAGAGCGGCATTTTCTTCCACTGCGTCTTAGTCACGTTCGCCGACCGCACCTGCGCTGCGAAGTTCACTTTAAACCAACCTAACGCTTTATAAGAGGTCAACAAGGTGTCCTTGTCCTTGTTCCTACTTTTAAGCTTATCTTAGATAGCTGTAGTATGTGCGGAGAATCGAAAAGGGCTGTCCAATGCAACCAACAGCAAATATTTATTGTTAAAGTTACTGGCCCTGGCCTAAAAGTTTTTGTTTCGGTCAATCCGGTAAATACAACCGGCAGTAGTGCGATTAACTCTTTTTGGTAGATAGCCTTCGTGGAGGACAGCCTTCCTAGAAGACATCCTTAATAGAAGACAGCCTTCCTGAAAGAGAACCTTCCTGGAGGAACGCCTTCCTGGAAGACAGCCTTCCTAGAAGACAGCCCTGCAGGAAGACAGCCTTCCTGGAAGACAGCCTTCCTCGAAGACAGCCTTCCTGGAAGACAGCCTTCATCGAAGACAGCCTTCCTCAAAGACATCCTTCGTTGAGGACAGCCTTCGTTGAGGACAGCCTTCGTCGAGAACAGCCTTCCTGGAATACAGCCTCCCTGGAAGACGGCCTTCCTGGAAGACAGCGTTCTTGTTAGATAGTCTTTCTAGAAGACAGCCTAACTGGTAGATACCGTTGCTGGTAGACAACCTTTCTGCAAGACATCCTTCCAGCACGACAGTCTTTCTTAACGACTGCTTCCTGAAATGCAGCCTTCCTGGGAGACGACCTGCATAGAAAGAAGAAGACGGTCTTCGTAGAATAGAAGAAGAAAGCGTTCCTGGAATACAGTTTGTTTCTAAGAAGGCCTTCGTACTCGAAGCTAAGTTCGCAAGACAATCTTTGTAGAAGATAAACTTCAATAAAGCGGCTTTCATAAGGTACAGACCACAGCGAAAACACCTTTAATAGATGACAAACTTTGAAATGGTAGCGGAATTTTCCAGAAGATAGCCTCCCCCAAAGATATCCTTCCTAAAATACAGTATTCCCGGTAGACAGCCTTCCTGGTAGACAGCTTTTCTGGTAGACAGCTTTTTTTCTGTAAGACTGCAGACAGTCTTCGTAAATTATAAACTTTTCGGAAAACTTACTTTAAGGAAAAAAACCTCTCTGGAATACAGTTTCTATCTAAGATGGCCTTCCTGGGCGAAAGCCTTTTCTGGAGGCAGCCTAAGTAGCAAAACGCTTTCGTAAGACAATCAATGTAACCTTTATTAGAGCCGGCCTTAATAAGATAAAACCAAAAACGAAGACATCCTTCGTAGATGACCGATTCCGCAAATGATAGCCTAAATAAAATGCGGAATTTGAAAAAGGCCAACTTCGTAAAATACAGCCTTAGTAAAGGATAAGCTTAGACAGGCCGTTTCTGGCTTTGCAGATTAAAGGCTTCGTAGAGGAAAACCCTTATCAAGGGTATCCCGTTGTGATATTGCAGACTCGTGGCAAATAAGTCGTCCTATGTTACCTGGCCATAGCCTTCTTGAACTTTAAGCCATGATTAAGTCGTGGATCCTGCCCAAATCTCCTGCGGAGCCACAAACCTTGTCTGTTAGTATCTGTAGGGCAAGCAGTTTACCTCTTAATTCCATTTGTGGACTGAATTAAAAAAAGCTTAACACTATTCACGCGATATCTGTGAAAAAAAAACCCTATTGAAAAGACATAACAAGTGATCAATCTAGAGGTATGATCACTCGTTATGTTGTGAGCTAGATATGTGGAGAATACATTTTGAAATATAAGGTTAGTACTTATTAGTGTTGCATCTACAGGATTTTCTATCTCTATCTAAAGTCTCACAACTAAATCTATGCTGGTTCTAATGTTTAAGGATTAACACACGATCTCTAAAGTAAATTAATAATATTTTTTTTGACATGGTGGCAGAAGTCACTGATGTCTTGACTAGGCTTCAGCATAAACTCATTGTAATGTTTAATATTTTAATAAAACCTTGGGTGTAAAATTTCAGGTTACTATCTAGGACCATGCTGCTGGAAGACAGTTAAAGTCTTAGCCCTTCTATGGAAAGCACCATAGTTTAATCCTTAAGTCTTCTTAGCAATCTCTGAAGTATTTACCTCTTACTTGCCTGGCTTGAGCATGGCATAAATTATTTGTACAGGTTGCGGGAATATCTAAAACATAGCTTCAACTTCAGCTGGTTATTTAACCCCTTGTTAGTCCTAGCGTGACCTAACAAAAGAGTTAATGCCACAAACTGTAACATAGAAGATGACTCAAAATAGGCCTCTTATGTTGGGAGCATATGTTAAGAGGGCTCTCAGACAAACGTTCAAAACCTGTGAATTTTTTGTTCGCTGGCTGTTGAAATTGCTCACTTTTGGTGGCAAGCACGCTTAGCAGGGATATCCTTTCGCCATAAATCAGCAAAAAGAAGTAACGTAAAACAACAGAACAACAATGCCATAAGTGTGTGTTCTACACACACATACACACACAACTGCATATAAAATGTTGGCAACACTTCAAACACGGCCATCCATAACCGCATAAGCTTGATTTATGATGAACGCACTCGAATGCAGACATGAGTTGTTGCAATACAATCAAACAAGGATATCACATTTTCCGCACATACACACATTCCCCTGCGCTCACATACACAGAGACAAAGACTAAAGGACCCTGCGGAAAAATACCAAGCCACCGCAGCACGTTGCTTTAAATCCTGTTTGCCTTTGAATGCGTTATGAGAGTGCGTGTGTGTGTATGTGAAAAATGTTCGTGAATATTTTTTGATTTATCCATGGAAATACCCATAAATCCGGCCAAATCACCGAAACACAACACAATTCACACATACACACACCGTTGTTTTACAAGCAGACATGCTCGGAATTAACCTTGCCAGCCCCAAACCCTTTTTTTGCCCTGTCTTTATCTGTCTGCATTGTGCTCTTGAATTCTTAACCCCACCCTGTAGTTATGCTTCAATAAATACTCGCTCAAAGCCGCATACTCGTATAAAAAAATATTTAAATTTATTTATGCCACTTTTCTTGTTCACTGCATTCGTTGTCGCTAAACCACAATATAAGCCTTTAACTACTCTAATGACCTGGGGGAGAGGGGAATTGTTTTATTTGAGGTTTGAAGTATAAAAGTAGCAGGTTTGTGATTAAACAGGTTCTTAGTTGTCATCCCAAAAGTGAGCTTCTTAATAAATTTAGTTTTTTTACACTTCTTCGAAAGAGATTTTATAGAAATTTGTTTGCTGCGCACTCAGCAGACAATGGACAACGACTCACTGTGGAATGATATTTAAAAAATGGCAACTATTCAGCTGTTGTTAAACTAACAGTCGGATTTTGCTTTCCTAAGATAATTCCGACCTAACTCCTACTAACATTCCATTCAATGGCTACATTTTGATACCAGGTAGCAGTAATATATCAAAATTATAGTTTTTCCTATTGAAGATATTTTTAATAATAATGCTACACCTGTTTTTTTGTAGGTCCCGACTAGATTTTATGGAAAAAAATCTTTCAAATCTATTCAGAAATAAAAAAACATGCGTTTTAAAATTGTATAAACTCGAGTTGCATAACTTGTATAAACTAGAGTTGCCCTCTGGCTCCGTCCCTGCATATCGTGGGGGCCCAAACTCAAGCTCGAAAACACCACTTCTATAAGTATGTGAAATTGTATTTATTTAGTTTAAAAACGGCTGAACTATTTGACTTTTTTAACTTTGTCCCACTGTGCGACGTCATCAATCTGCTTAAAGCTCCCTTGGCCATGGAACCATCTAAACTTTAAACTTTATGTGGTAAAGGAGTAAACTTTATGATACCAGAGAATTTATATTATGGAGATAAATGTCATTAAAAACTCTGGTGTTGTTACGTGACATTTAAAGGTAAAAGCTTTTTTGTCCATAGCAACTCAATTGCATTGAAAAGCTTTTTGCCTTCAGAAGCCACGCCATAAAGCCTAAGATAAGAGAACCTTCACTAATAGGAGTTAGCATCATAATGCCAGATAAATTATATTATAGAGAGAAGTGCTATTTAAAAGTTTAGATGTTATGATGTGCCATTTAAAGGCAAAAGTTGCTTTGTACAAAGCAAATCATTAAATTTTTAAAGCTTTCTGCCTAGAGATGCCACGCCATAAGGCATAAGCTCCGGGAACCTTCACTAGTAGGTGTAAATTATATGACACCAGAGAAGTTATTTGATTGAGAGAAGTGCCATTAAAAAGCGCTAGTGTTCTAAAGTGGCAATTGAAGGCAAACCCCTATTTTCTCAATAGCAATTTAATTGAATTTTCAAACCTTTTGCCTTGAGACGCCACGGCATTACGCCGAAGCCTTTTAATGGTACTATTCTCTTAATGTAAATCTCTGATTGATCGGAATCTTTAACAGATTTTATATAATTTTTTTTTTGATTCAAGCTGTGCAGATAAATGGCAACGACGTCACCAGGTCACATAAGGCTCCATTGACCACCGTAGAACCATTTAAGAGAACCTACACTAAAGGGAGTAATCTTCAAGATACCAGAGAAGTTATATTAAAGAGAAAGTGCCATTAAAAGGCTCTAGTGTTCTTATGTGAAATTTGAAGACAAAAGCTGTTTTGTCCATAGCAAATTAATTGCATTTTAAAGCTTTTTGCCTCCAGAAGTCACGTCATAAAGTCTACGCTTTTACAAGTAGGAGTAAACTTCATGACACTAAAAACGTTATATTATAGAGAGAAGTGTCACTAAAAACCTCTAGTGTTTTGATGTGACATTTGCAGAAAAACATTTCTTTGTCCATAGCAAATCAATTTCATTTTAAATCTTTTTGCCCTCAGTCGCCACGCCATAATGCCAAAGATTTTTATAAGTACTACTCTACAATGTAAGTTCTCTGATTGATCGGAATCTTTAACAGATTTTATATAATTTTTTTTCGATTCAAATTGTGCAGAGAAATGCAACGACGTCACCAGGTCGCTTAAGGCTCCATTGACCTCCTAGTGATACCAGAGAAGTTATATTATAGAGAAAGTGCCATTGAAAAGCTCTAGTGTTCTGATGTGGCATATTAAGGTAAACATGTCTGACATAGCAAATTAATTGCTTTTTGCCTTCAAAAGCCACTTCATAAAGCCTAAGCTTTAACTAGAAGGAGTAAACTTCATTACACCAAATATTATAGAGAGAAGTGCCATTCAAAAGCTTTAGTGTAATGAAGTGGCATTTAAAAACAAAACTTTCTTAGTACTATTGCCTTAAAAGCAAATAATTTAATTTGCAAAGCTTTTTGCCTAGTAGGAGTAAACTTTATGAAACCAGAAAAGTTATATTACAAAGCGAAGTTCCATTAAAAGGCGCTAGTGTTCTGAAGTGGCAATTGAAGGCAAAAGATTCTACATAGAATGTCAATTAATTTTTATAAATCTTTTTGCCTTGTAGTACCATTAACGCCTAAGCTTTTTAATGGAACTACAGCACTATGTAAATTCTCTGATTAAACGGAATCTTTGAAACAGGTTTTATAGTTTTTTATTCAAACTCTGTAGAGAAATGGCAACGACGTCAGCAGCCCGCTTAAAGCTCCATTGGCCGTGGGACCATTTTAGAGAACCTACACTAAATGAAGTAAACTTTATTACACCAGAGAAGATTTGTGATAAAAATAAGCTCTAGTGATCTGGTGTGGCATTTAAAGATAAAAAGCTATTTTCTACTAAGCAAATCAATTGCATTTTTAAAGCTTTTTGCCTTGAGATGCCACGCCATAAAGCCTAAGCTTAGAGAACCTTCACTTGTTGGAGTAAACATCGTTGCATCAGAGAAGTTGTACTACAGAGAGAAGTGTCATTAAAAGGTCTGGTGAAGTTTTATTATTGAGAGAAGTTGGATTAAAAAGCTCTAGTGTTCTGATGAGGCATTTGAAGGCAAAAAGCTACTTTCAACATAGCAAATTAATTGCATTTCTAAAGCTTTTTGCTTGAAACGCCAAGCCATTAAGCTAAGCTTTCTAATGGTACAAGTCTCTACAATGTAAATCCTCGGATTGTCTGAATTGAACGGAACTGCAACAGGCAGGACTGGCTGGCATTCATTCCAGGTATTAGAAAATGTTACGACTTCTATGCAGGAGGGTCAAAACTAGAAGGAAGGTTTGGTTTTGGAATCCATTTGTCAGATGTAGTAACAGATCTATCCATTAGACTCACATTTAATTTCTGAGTAGGCTAAAGTCTTAGCGTTTGCAGAATTTTTTCGGTGACAGGGAAAAAACCTCAATACAGCTTTTCTACTCGCTTGAGCTCGCCTCACAACCTGTTGTTGGTCCTGGCCTGATTGATAAATGATTTATAAGCATAACGGTCTTGGGATTGCTTCCTTTACGACTTCTATGTAGATGGGTCAAAACTAGAAGGAAGGTTTGGTTTTGGAATCCACTTGCAGAATGTAGTAATAGATCTATCCATTAGACTCACATTTCATTTTTGAGTTTCTCAGGCAAAAGTCTTTGCGATGCCGGAAATTATTCGGATACAGGGAAAAAACTCATAGTAGCTTTTCTACTCGCTTAAGCTCGCCTCACAACCTGTTGTTGGTCCTGGCCTGATTGATAAATGATTTATAAGCATAATGTTCTTGGGATTGCTTCCTTCAGTTTCTAATATCGAGAACTCGAGGAACTTCTCGACGTGGTAACTTCGCCACGACCGTACCGGATTGAGCCGAAGCAGTTATTCTTCGGTCAAGGACTGTCAACCTGGCAGCATGTGTTCCGGTGCAACCACATTAACAACTACAGCTTTTGAAAGTCAGGCTGCGGTCAAGTCTGTTCAGCCTGTGTTTCTTTATTCAAGAACGTTCCACAGTTATCGAGCTTCTCTTAACAATATGGACAGACAGTTTCCAGGAATGATAGTGAGGATTTACTGGCCAAACTTGGTACAACCTAATACGAGTATGTGGGTTTGGTCCCTCTCTACTTGCAAGCTATATCTCAGAAGAGATTCTATGAAGCTCTAAGTCTAGCGAAAAAAGATGAGCTAGGGCGAATACATGCAGAGTCACCAAGAAAATGTAGACTAGGTACGAACTAATTCCTATTGTGAAATTTCTAATTCGCTAGAAATTTCACAATAGGAGACCAAGGACTGAGCCTTGAGAAACTCCTGATGTAAGTTTATATGATTATGCCTCCGCTAGTACCATAGTGACCTCTCAGAGAAGTAGTCGTTTTTCCTCCCGAGTCGATTATGATCATTTACAATCGCAAACAGTTGATGACCATAGGCCGTCATTATGCAGAACTTCAGGACCATAGGTTAAATCCTTTGAGAGCAATTGTGCTTTCACAAGATATACGGAGGGAGGGACACATGGACGGAAGTGTGGAAGAGAGGGATCAAAGTTATTGACGTTTTACATGTTTTCAGTTATTTTGGTACGAACTTTAGGAGATGCTTCCTATGAAAATTTCCGAAATCCGTGGCTTTCCGAAGTCCGTGGCCTGTGTGCTAGTGACTTAAGTACATCCCTCATTCAAGAAATCGGTAGGAAATCTGACAATTCTATTAAAGTCCTCAATTCGTTTAGACTAAACAATACAAGCCCTTTAAACAAATGCTATTAAATGTTTATTGTCCTGCAATCATAGTATGTCCTTAGAGTCATCATAAGTATAGTATGCATGCAGCTGCCTTGGTCTATTGGGACCGCTTGACCTAAGAGCTATAATTTATCACTTTTTTTTGACAATTTAAAGAGACGCTGATCTTGTTTTCCTAACGCTCACCAATCACAATAATTAATCAGGACGTCTTCGAAATAATTGGGCCTGTTATTATTTTTGTACAACCGTTTATCCGTCCTTCCATAAGTCCGCTTATCTCATCTATTCAGACCTTTTTACCTAACATGATTTTTTTATTTCTTTGTGACTTCATGCAGTTATAAACTTTCTATAGCTCTCTTGTTAGCTCCCGCATTCAAGAGGTCAGTTGGAAATCTGGAAATTCTACAAAATACTTCAAGTCACACTTTAAATGCTTTTAAATATCCATTATCCAGCAATTATTTTATGCAAATGCTTTGGTCTATTAAGGACCGCTTGTCCTTTGAGTCATAATTTTATCGGTTTTTTTTGGTTTCCTATCGCTCACCAATTAATAAGGGTGCCCTCAATAGAATTTGGCCTGTTAATACTTCCATGTGACCGTCTATCCGTCCGTTCAAGGTCCTCGATAAAATTGGGCCTGTTAACATTTTCGACTGTCCGTTTATCTGACCGTTTAGGGCGTCCTCGAAAAAATTGGGTTTGTTAACATACCCGTCTGTCCGTTTATACGTCCGTTCATAGATCCGCTAATCGTATCTATTCTCCCTATATTTGCCCCTTCAATTGTTTCGCTTTGCTTTAAACGTGACTTTCGCCTTTTTTGCTTTTTGACTTTATAAATTTCTTTTGCTCTATTTTTTCCAGAGATTAACGACCTTTATGCTAGCACTGCTTCATTGTCTCGTTTTATTAAATTTGGTTTCAAATTATCACTTGTTTCCACTAATAAATAATTCCCCCTTAACATGTAATATTTCACAACACATGGCATCCTCTATTAGGCGCCAATTTCCTCACCCAATGTAAAGCATACTTTCCGGCTCAACAGATGGCCGAGACGACCTAGCCCCGAAAAATGTTGAACTATTCCCTATAGAATTTATGAACGATTTCACCCATAAATATTTTTTAAACCATCCAACACTTCTCAACCGGAAATAAAATATACTTTCTTCTTTGGGTGTCTAAGTTATGGCTAACAATGTTGCCTGCTTTTAGGCTATTTGGCGTTTTCCGTTTTGATTCGGCCTATTATGATGCGTGTGTTGTAATAAAATTTTTGGGCCCAAAATTTATGTACGAGTAATAAAATTTTATTGAAATGTTCGCCGCACATCATAAAGGTTATTTGATTCTATTATTAAAGGTTCATTTAATATATTGGCCATAGCCTTTGAAAGATAATAATAAACCAACCGACCGATACGATCTTAGTTGGTGTGCCGGCCAAGGGGGTGAGGTGTAGTTTACGAGTAGATAAGAAGACCATGCCAATTATGGCGTAATCAAATGTGTTATGCATGATTACATTTATGAAGAGATAAACGTTATAGGGGAATAACTGGTTAATGGCAGGATGTGATGAATTTATGGTTTCGCCTAAAAGTAGGCCATAATTTTGTTCAATTGATTAAATATACTTTTTGATTTCTTTTAAAGTTTTCTTCCATTTCATGGCTTACCTTTAAATCGAGAACTAAACCCGTTAAATGGTTGTTCTTTTTTAGTTTTCCTCCATTTTCCGAAAGCATATGTTATGCATGCTTACATTTATGAAGATATAAACGTTATAGGGGAATAAACGGTGATAGGGTAACACTAGGGGGTCTGTGTAAATGGCATGATGTGATGAATTTTTCGTTTCGCCTATAAGTAGGCCATAATTTTGTTCAATTGATTAAATAGACTTTTTGATATCTTTTTAAATTTTTTTTCATTTCATGGCTTACTTTAAAATCGAGAACTAAACCCGTTAAATGGTTGTTCTTTTTTTACTTTTCCTCCATTTTCCTAAAGCATGCATGATTACATTTATAAAGAGATAAACGTTATAGGGGAATAAATGGTGATAGTGGAACACTAGGGGGTCTGTGTAAATGGCATGATGTGATGAATTTTTGGTTTCGCCTAAAAGTAGGCAATAATTTTGTTCAATTGATTAAATAGACTTTTTTAATTCTTTTAAAGTTTTCTTTCATTTCATGGCTTACTTAAAAATCGAGAACTAAACCCTTTAAATGATTTTTCTATTTTACTTTTCCTCCATTTTCCGAAAGCATCTGTCCAAACACCAAATCTCTCGTTTTGCAATCTGGTGGCCCAGACAACATGCTGTAAATGTAATTTCCTTGACAAACATTGATGTGGCACAAAGATTAATGGGCTTTTTTGGGCAACGACGAAGAGAACACACACACACATACCCAAAAAGGCTTATTGAGGGAAACCAACAAATCTATTGACATTGCAAAAAATAAGCAATTTTTTATACAGCGAGGATGTGATTGAAAAGAATAGGGATGTGATTGAAACAATTGTTTTCCTATAAATTTAAGGGATTTTTTTGTTTTTTTTTTTGCAGAAAAGGAGGAACTGGGAAAACCCATGTGGCATGTGGGATGTTCAAATGAAACGACAGAACAGGGTAAAGTGGAACCAACAAATCAGGGCGAAGTAGGAGAAAATAGGGACATATGAAAATCCAGATACCATTAAATTAAAACGAGTAGAAACACGCAAAATTTAATGGAAAGGTGAACCCACAATTAGTCAATCTCGAAATAATGACAGCAAAACGTTACTTCTGCAATTAATCATTAAGCAGATAAAGGGAGACTAATTTAAAACTCCAAACGATTGAATAGTGCGGAAATACTAAATAAGTTATTCCGTTTGCAACACCTTAAAATTTTGATCAGATGTATAGAGTATTGACCCTTTACCCGCCTTTTCCTTCATATATCTAACACTTTACGGCTCGCCCGTCTGTCTGTTTCCCCCCTTTTTTCATCATAATTCCCTTAACGTCCTTTGATACAAACATCCTTTCATATCTTCCACTTCGAGTATATGTAGGCTTCAAAGAGTTCTCCTAAAATTCCCTAACTTGATTTGCCTCTTGTTAGATAAGCTGCTGGGGATTTGGGTAAAGATCCACTTAAGCGAAGCCACCGAAATGTTTGAATTCTCATGCTGCACACTCTGCGCGGCACATGCATCACATCGCCTGCCACATCATAAAGTTTCCGCTGGTTTATGGCTTTTGACACTTGCTAGACTTTTATCTCTCCGTTAGTAAGTGTGTGTGCGCTAAGACAAAAGACGGAAGTGCAAGATGAAAAGCCACAACAACACTTCCGGTTGGCAGAAAAATGCAATATTGGAAATTTCTTGGAGAGAAAACCAGGAAAGGTAACTTTTAGCGAAAATCAAACCAGGTGTGTGGTAGAAAATAAAGGAGCTATTGAACGACAATGGGTGGAAGGTATTTCAAAGATAAGATTGATTGGAGAACAGTGAACGTAAGGACATTTTAGGTAAAACTGGTTAGCAAGAATCAACATTCTAAACTACAAACTTTGATAATAAAAGTGTAATAAAAATAAAAAGTTCAGCCAGGCCGAATCTTTTATGTTTTCTACTGGTGAGGGCAAAACATTGTTCTTTTTCCTGAGGTTCATTACATACCTTGAAGGGAATTTTTTCAATGTGCCGATTTCGCCCTTATACATTCCAAACAGTTAATGAGCCATCATTCTGAAAAATTTCATCATCCTAGGTTTATACATTGGAGCGCTATTGTGCTTGGAAGGACATACGGATACACATGGATAGATGAAAGGACACACACGGCCAACATCAAGAGCCATCATCTTGCAAAATTTCAGGATCCCAGGTTTTGACTCACGGATGAACGGAAGGACAGATAGAAATAGATGGAGGGACACACGCGGATGGACTGACAGAGCCATCGTCTTGCAAAATTTGAAGATCCCAGGTTTATACACACTGATGAACGGAAGGACACATATGAATAGATGGAGGGAAACACGCGGATGGGCTGACACACAAAAATATGAATGACTGAATGAGGAGACACGGTAAAGGACAGTTGGAGAGAAGGACATTAGAAAAATATATGTTTTCATTGGCAAAGGATGAACAGACTGAAAGGATAGCACTGTTCTGCAAAAAAATAACTTTTGAGCGCTTCCTTTAACAAACACACGCGGATGGACTGACACACAAAAATATGTATGACTGAATGAGAAGACACGGTAAAGGACAGTTGGGGAGAAGGACATTAATAAAATATATAATGTTTTCATTGGCAAAGGATGAACGGACTGCAAGGATAACAGTGTTCTTCAAAAATTAACGTGTGAGCCCTCCTTTAGACAAAATCAATTGATCCTTTGTTAAAATGATCTCCTAAATTCGAATTGAGTGTCCGTTTTGTCCCGTCACGTATAGTTTTCGAGATATCGTGACAGTAAAATTTGTCTGACTTTTTTATTAATGAATTCGGATTCTGGAGATCATTTTATAAGGATCAGTTGGTTTCGTACAAACAAGGATTATGTTGCAGAACAGTTTAATCGGAGGATAGTACAGACCGTTGTTCAGGTAGTGCACTCGATGACATTAGATAAGTTTAGATGAAGAGACTGACATTTAGGTTAATGGGCAGGGTATGCGTGGACTAAAGGGGTGGACCGTTGGAGAGAAGTCTAGACAGATTAAGGGGTTTGTGGATACAAGCAAAGTTAGATGAAGTTGGAGACATTTAGCACAATAAATCGAACTTACTGTAGGTGGCTCGAGGAACGGACAAACTGGTAGATGGTCGGACGAAAATATTGATGGTTGCTCTGTGATCAAATAGACAGATGAATCAATATGCAAAGGTCCATCCATTTTACGATTAAGTGCATAGGAAATGACAAATTTTATATAAATTACATACTCTCGAACTATTTATGGCAGACCTTATGAGATGTGTATAAGTATATTCTTGATCGCAGTATCATGACTTAGCCGGGTTCGTCCGTCTTTCTATTCGTCGTCCACGTTTTTCGTTTAACTATCAGTCGTTTAACTATTCAGTCCGTACCTCCACATGTCCGTCCCTCCCTCCGTTCGACCTTCTTACCGTCCGTCCCTCTGTCTTTCAGTCCATCCCTTCGTTATTTCTTTCATCCCAACGGTCGTGCTTTCATTTTTAAGTCCGTCTATCCATGCAACCGTCCATCTGTCTGGCTTTCCGTCCTCAAGTCGTTTCGGACATCCGTCCTTCTTTCTAACATCCTTCCTAGTGTCACTTCTTACAATCGTCCGAACTTCCATCTATCCTTCCTTCCTTCTGTTCTTCCATTGTCCGTCCGTTTACCGTCCGTTCAAACCGTTCGTCCTTTCGCCAGTCCCTCCGACTGTCCACTTTTTTTGTCACTTATTGAATCTGTCTTTCCTTTTGTTCGTCATTCTGTCCGTCTGTCCTTCCCTCATTTTCTCTGACCTCCGGTCCATCCTTCCGCCCTTCTATCTGTCTATCCGTCTGTATTTCTATTTGTCTATCTGTCGGTCCTTTCGTCTGTCCGTTCCTTTATGAGTTCGCCCTATTTTCCGCCCATCCTTCTGTTCGTCCTTTCGTCATATCTGCTATCTAAGGGCCGTGCTCTAACCCTAATGTCTGTTCATCCACCATTCCGCTTGGACGTCTTTCTGCCCAACCTCATTCCTTTTGTCGGCTCTTTTATCCGTTCTTCTGTTAATGTTTCTTTACTAACGTCCTTCATCATCACTCCTACTATCCGTGCGCCCTTTCATCCGTCCTTCCTTCTATCCGTTCATCCATCCTTCCTACCGGCCGTCAAACCGTCCGTCCTTCAGTCAGTCCTTTCGACTGTCGAACCTTCCATACTTCTGTCCTTCCTTTCTTCTGTCCATCATTCTGTCTGCCTTCAGTCCATCCTTCCGTCCTCCCTTCCTCCATCCCGTCCTTTTATCTGTCTATGCTTAAACTTCTTTGTTCTCGTTAATTTTCATCATTGAGCCTGAACGGAAAAATGTTCCAGCATTAGACTAGAAGCTGTACACGTACTCGGGAGATGGACTTTTTTAAAATCGGTCCATGTTTTTGTGTAATGCAAAGGTCAAACCGTAACCGACTTTGGTAAAATTGACCATGTTAGGCCCACAAAAAAGTCCCCCCATCCGACTTCAGATCCTGCCTTGTGGATGCCATAAATTAAAGTCGATCTTGCTTTCATTTCGCCTAGTATATTTTGGTGCAATAATTAAATTGTGTCAGGATCCCACCCGATTTGAGGTCCTGCCAAAGTCACATTTTATATTCGATCTCGTTTAATTTTAGTATATTACATTATGGATGAGCTGTTACTAAGCCATATTGGATTATATCGCTGTATTTTTACATATAGCAATCTATACAAGCTAAAAGTCAAAGCTGATCTTGATCTAGTGTCTCATTGAACGTAATAAGTTTTGGAATGCTATTGGACCTTACTTTCATTTTGATCCTCATGTTGCCATGTGTGATGTTACCCTATCAATTATGTCCTATTTAACTTTAGTCCTTTGCTTTTTTCTACTGACCTTGAATACATTTTCCAGAAAGTAACCATTTTTCCAACCTATCACTTACGGTTGTCGAAAAAACGCGGGGCGGAAAATCCATTAATATCCGTTTCATCTCTCATGGCAAAAAAAACCTTGTCAACATTCCTTTGAACTGCCACCAACGGCGTTTCGCTGCTTTAGGGATAATTTTGCACTATGTACTTAAAAAAAGTTTTCCTTTTAGCGATTTCCTGCGATGGCTGCATATAAGTTCCGTTGGCTAAAACAACCAAAAGGAGAAAGTGTAAAAACCTCAAAGGAAGACAAACGGAAACGTGCAACTTTGTGGCAAGGTTAACAATCAAACGGATGCGATGGCATAAAGTCAGGCGGTGACATACACATTTAAGAGTTGTAGTAACAGAGCAAAGCATATGGAAATTAAAGGATTTTGAAACGGGGTTTCCTTACTTCAAAGGAGGTTAAGATTTCTTTGATTTTTTTTGTGAGTGATATGGTGGTGACTTCCAGCAGAGTCCAATGTCAAATCTCTTTACTGAGCTTAACAAGTTCAGTTGCTAAATAAAATCAACTCGATTTCAATGGCATAACGAAAGACGTTTTCCGGCAAAGTTTTCCTTTGAACTGCTTACAGTTTTGTTATAACCGTTATAGGTGAATAAAGCGGGTAGTTCATCTAGTGTTTTCGTTTTGTGTCTTCAGTTATTTTGATAGTAACATATTTTCTAGCTCAATGTCTTAAACAAATCAAAGTTGCTGCCGTTTAAGGCGATTCTACACCATGGTGGCTTTAACCCATGGCCCCTCGTACTAAGAGGAGCCGTCAGTTGAGACGCACGTAATACCTTAAAAAAGGCTTTTGTGCTTCATATGGCCCAAGAACCGGCCCCAAGGACTAAATCGGGCGATTAATAGGCAATATTGACTTATGCGTATTTAATTAAATTCAAATTTTGCTGCGAAAATATATAAAGATGTATTTAAAAGATGTGGCTGATATTAGGTTTGGACAAATTGGCCCATAAAAAGGACCGAAAAGTCTGACTTTTTACGATTTTGTATCGTAGTGACAATGGAAGTTATAGAAGGTTCGGCCCGGCCGAAATATACGACGTTTTTACTTGTCAAAATCTGTTTTGATATACCCCCAGGACAACGGTTTGACTATGAATCCAAATATTTGTGTTTATTTTTTATTTTTATGATAAGGATGAGATTGTGTTAGGACTTCTAGACCTAAAAAATCACATTCACGGGGGTGAGGGGTGTACATTTTAAGCTGTTAAAATCTGTTTTGATATAGAAACTAGCCCATTTCGTTTTACTACGAGTCTAAATATGAATTTATTTAGAAGATTTACCTGATATTTAGGTAGGACTTCTAGACCCAAGAAAGCGATTTCACGTTGGAGGGTATAAACGATTCCGCCAGGCCTAACGATGTTTTTCTCGTTTCTGTTGATATTTTGTTATATCCAGTGGTGCTGGGTATTCTTATAAAAATGATACCATTAAAGCGAATGTTTATGTGTTTTCACACAAAACAATAAAAGTTATTACACAAGCCGCCACCAATCATGAGGATATTCATGATTGGTGAATATCCAAAAGTATTTCCTATCCTCTAGCAAACCAAACTTGTCACACCAAGCTGAAAGTGTAAAAGGACAAGGGCTCCGCCGTATCTCTCACCAGTAGTTGTAGCCGCAGAACAATCATAATAAACCTCATGTAATTATATTTGCATCTGCATATCAACATTGAATAATTTGTGGATTTATGTCCGTTTGGCCTTTACACGCAGAAAAAAGTATGGTTGGGGTAACAATACTCGAAGAGCATCATACTATTGTTGGTTATATGGTTATGTCACAACAATATTATGATCGTCACAACAATAGTATGGTTCACACACAACCATACTATGATTCCCATAACAATATTATGGTCCTCACAACAATAAAATTAGTTACACACAACCATACAATGATCCCCACAACCATATTATTATTCACATTCAACCATACTATGATCCCCACAACAATACTATGATCCTCATAACCATAGTATGTTTAACGTACAACCATAGTATGATACTCACAACCATAGTATGACTTACACACAATCATACTATGATCCCCAAAATTTTTTGTAAAGATTGGATTAAGTTGTTATTTAACAAAAGAGAAGTTTATTAAGTAAATTATGTAATTAAACAGTAAAAAAATATTTATTAAAAATATTTAAGTTATACTAATTCGTAGTTTTGTTTCGAAAAAGTTTAATTATTTTTCGTAAAAATAACATTGTCAAATTAAAAAAAAATACGGTTTTGCCGGTATGATTGCCGTAATCATGTTCTTGTTAACATAAAAAAGATGAAAACAATACTTTTATCCCACCAACCATATTTATATTGTTTCTACAACCATATTTTCATTTTTAAATTTGGCAATAATACTATTGTTACATTCTAACAATATTAATATTGTCGCAATCATACTATTGTCAAATTGAAATTCAAAAAACAATACTATGGTTGCGACGACCATACTTTTATTGCAGAGAACATACTATTGTTGCCGTGACCATATAGTAACCATATATTTTCTCTGCGTGTACAATGGCCACATCTCCACATAGAACTACTAGCCTCTCTTTCTCTCTCTCTTCCTTTTATTGTTGTTCCATATCAATGTCCTGTTTATAGCTCAGCTTATTATAGTCATCTAATAAAAATGTTACTCGGACATAAGTATTTAAAGGATTTACTTTGTCACTCTGTTTCCGCACGAGGGCTTAGGGCTTTATAAGCTCTTTAAAGCAAACACTCGATGACACATTTCTATTTTATTGACCATAATTTGAGGCTTTCGCTTTTGTGTTTAAGTTGTCTGCCTGTCGCCTCTATGGCCTGCTATTGATGATTTTTTTCATTGGCCAATAACGTTGACAAGTGGAAATGTTCATATTTATGGGATTTGCGGTTGTTGCGTGAATTCGGATGTGTCATAATCGATATTTGATATTTTTCCTGTGAAGCCTCTATGGATAGTGGCAAACCAAAATGAAATGTTATACATTTAGTCGCAGTAATTTTAATTAATTTTGTTATCATGAAAAAAAATTCAATTCAAATTGTCAGTATTGAAAGGTTTGTTAAACATGCATAGGGTGATTCATTTAGAAGTTTGAGAAGTTAAAAAAATACTTAAAGTACAAATAATTTTTGTAAAAGGAACAAAAAGAGCGATATCAGTTTTTTACATTTCAAAATAATAGCGTTAAAATATTACACGCGACTAAGCAGTAGAGCTCAGATTGGTTGCCACAACCAATTTGTTCTATTAGTTAGCTCATACACTTAAATGTTTAGTAAATACAACTGAAAATATCGGTAAAAGTGACAAGTAAGAAAGTTGTGAGTAATGAAATGATATTGGAAAATAATGTTATCAGGATTAGAAGGATTTTCAATTTTTTCAAGTTTTAAAACAAATTAGTCAACGTAAAATATAAACTATATCGTCCATTTTTGGCCACATTGATAAACTTTCTCAAGTGCCGAAGAGAGTTTTATTTTTCTTTTCGACAGTAAGATTTTCAGAAAAAACCTTTTGAGCTTCGCCATTATAACTCTTTTTTTTTATCAACTGTAGTTATATTTTATTGTTAAAATTAAATTGTTTCTAAAATGCTGCTGTTTTTTTGTTTTTAGAGCGAAACAATTTTTTTGTCATTACCAATTGTTGGAAGCATCGAATATTTTTATACAAAACTATTAGTTGCAACAGGCGGTTGTGGCAACCAATAATTTTACATCATTCGGTGAAAGTGTTTATTGTTAAAAGTTATTTGTTTCTAAGATCCTGCTGCTTTATGTTATAAGAGCGAAACAATTTTTGGTTGCATCGAATATTTCTATACAAAACTATTAGTGGCAACAACAGGCGGTTCTAGCAACCAACAATTTAAACATCATTAATTTAAAGTGTTATTTGTTTAAAATAAAATTGTTTCTAAGATCGTGCTGCTTTTTGTTATAAGAACGAAACCATTCTTTGTCATTACCAGTAATTGGTTGCTTCGAATATTTCTACACAAAACTATTAGTTGCAACAAAAGGCGGTTCTGACTACCAATAATTTAAACATCATTCGGTTAATGTGACCGAATAGTGGGTTTCCATTACGAGTATTGACATTTGGTGATTTTAACTTAAAATCTTCTTGTCTAACGGAAATTTTGCAGTTCAGACCGAGTCTGTTAGACTTTTTCTCAGTCTGTTAGACTTTTTCTCAGTGTGTGGTTTATAAACAAGGTCCATCTGTCGAGTAGTCTATGGGCTTTCAAGTAGTCTTACTAGTGATATGGGCTTAATAGTCTTAAATCGTACTGTTTACACGCACAGAACAATAAGTAAACAGTGATAATCACGGACGGATCGAATATGTGATACCTTACACTACTCTGTTATTCAAAGGACTCCGCAGCCCTGTCCGGAATTTGATCGAGGTTGCACATAGTGCCTTGATTGATATTGTACAATTGTCTCTGACTTATTTAAAGGCTTTGTTTCTTTTTCTGGCTAGTTTTTAATTAAAATGAGGCTGCAATTTTTCAAATTGAAAAGGGCCATCTCATGGTGGCTACACCAAAAACAAAGAAAAATATGGTCAAAAAGTATGGCTAGTTATACGTCGTTTATAACACACTACGCTAGATTTGAGCTGCAAATTATTTGAAATATAGCATTTTAAGGATAGCGCCTCACGCAGGGAGAGACCTTTGTATGGTAGCTATAAATACAGAACGATATAGCTCAATTTTATAAAGTGTTGAATCTAGAAGTATTTTTCATTAGGATTTTCTTTTTTTCTTTTCAGTATTGTTTGCCATTTCAACGTGCCAAGACTTACACCGCTTAACCACGGTTTGATGCGGTTTATAGGCTGGTGGAATCATCGCTCCATATTTTTTCAAAAATGATGATGGCCGGAACGTAACCGTCAATGGTGCTCGTAATTGCGCCATGATATCGGACTTTTTGGTACCTGAAATTGGAGCCCGAAATCTTGACATTTGGTTTCAACGGGACGGTGCGGAGATTATTTGTAACCGGTGAGTTGGCCGCCTAGATCGTTTGATATCACGCCTTTAGATTTTTTTCTTTCGGGCTACGTAAAGTCCCAAGTCTATGCTGACAAACCAGCTTCGATTCAGGTTTTGGAAGTCAACATTACGCGTGTCATTAACACCATACCAGTCTAAATGCTCGAAAGAGACATGCAAAATTGGAGCCAATTGACTATACCATTATACCTCGGAAACTGGCAGATCTATAGTCCCTTACTTACCTGCCCTCCATTTCCCTGGTGTTTTGCTGTGGCCCGGCACTCAAATAAGATGAATATTAAACTGCTGAGCCATCTTGTTTAGAGAATTTTGTGGCAGTCGAATTTTTGTGATGTAGACCTCAGAAATACGGATTCCAGAAATCACTACACAGGTAATATTTTAAAATTCGCTTTTAAACTTTATGTACCCTCAGTCGTAGGATGGAGTCTATACTAATTTTACTATAACGTTTGCACCATCACGAAATATTGATCGAAGACCCTATAAAGTATATATCGGGTAGTTTTTTCAAAATTAAAAAGTGCAAAAAATTCAAATAAAGCGTGGAATCATATTTGTTCATTAATTTTTTGAATAAAATTTTCTTCATATGTGACAGCGCATAGAGAAAGGGACCTAAGGGTAAAAAAATCAATTTTTATTTTTTTGATGTGGGTAACATCCGAGCACCGAATGAGACCGATCCCATGCCCCAAGAGTGTTCCCTCCCAGAGATATGCGCGTTTTATGAAAGTGATGGTACACCAAAGATACACAAAAACTGGTTTTTACCCTTAGGTCCCTTTCTATTTCGCGCGTCACATATATTGGCAACTGTGTTATGGAAATGAGCGTTCGTTGAGAAACGGAAAGATCCGCTGTTTGTCGACCAAAATTTTGTTCAGTTATGAGGCTTAATTCTGGCGCAACGGCAACGTTAATAAACAAAATTGCCGTATTTGGGCTAAAATGCAACCAGAAGAGGTTAAAGAGGTTTTATTATAGCCAGAGCAAACCACGGGTGGTGCGGTTTATGAGCTGGTGGAATGATCGGTCCATATTGTTTCAAAAATGATGATGGCCGGAACGTTACCGTGAATGGTGCTTGCCATAGTGCAATGATATCGGACTTTTTCTAACACGGCGGTGCTACATGCCATACAGCCAACGAAATAATCAATTTATTTAAGGAAACTTTTTGTGAGCTCATTATCTCGCATCGTGGGCCTGTGGCGTGGCCTCTAAGATCGTGGGATTTAACACTGCTGGACTATTGTTTGTGGGGTTATGTGATATCGGTTTTCTACGCACATAAGCTTGGCATGATTGACGCCTAGGCGCATTATTACTGACATACGGCCTCAAATCCTACAAAAATTTGGACTCTCTGCAACTTTAGGAAAAGTTACCTCGTTACATGAACTATTTCTTTAAGTATTTGCTTAACACAACATATTTTTGTGGCCAAACAATGGATAAAATCGAACTGTTAGCTGAGAAGTCGTTATGACCTAAAAATAGGGCATATTTACTAACAACAATCCGTTTGGTCACAGCAAGCGATTAATAGTCAATATAGACATAGTCAAATTTAAGCAAATTTTGCAAAGAATCAAAATATGGATTTATTTTAAAGACTCGGCAAGATTTTAGTTCAAATCGTGACCAGAAGGGATGAAGGGATAAATGGTGACTAAGATTAAGTCTGGCCAAACATAAGGATGTTTTACTTGTTTTTAAAAAAGAATAAATTAATATTCACCAAAACTATACTTCTTCACGGGTTGCTTGGAACCGCTTAAGAAAAGACTTATGTAGAGAGAAAATTTTGTGGGGGAAAATTGACGATTGAGGTCTGTCAGAGCGATTTTCCATTAATTGACCCCCTATGATAATACGACTTGTCACCTTACGCTAATAACACAAGCTTTCAGCCATTTTGGTTCTAAATATTTTTCCTATAGATTTTGTCAACCTAAACACGAAAATTAATTTAAAAAAATTTTCTCTGACTAGTTTTTAAGATAGAATATTTGATTTTTTTTTATAATTGTTGTAAGTGAATAGTTGACCTTTAGTTATTTTATAAAATTATTTTTATTCGGATAAATAAAAATTAAACAACACATAGAACAACGAGTTTAAATAAATGACCTCAAGCCGAAAAATAATTTTTTTTATAATTTTTATGAGTGTCTCAGCTATTTGAACCATAACTCCCAAACGCAACTACCGATTTAATCAAGAGAGCCCAAATGAAAGGAAATTAGCTTTTCCAAAACATTTCTATGCAAGGTATTTAAGTCAGTTCCATAGTTTTGCCGTTAGTGGCATTTAAAATTTAAAAAATTGAATTTTTTGTGTAAAAATCACGATTATAAATTGAAAAAATATATATAAACAATAATATAAAAATATACGAGTATAAATAAATTGTGCATAATGATTGAGCATAGCGTTTGGAAGTTATGGTCCAAAAAGCTGAGACGTCTCATAAAAAAAACGTCTCAAATAAAAAATTCCAAAAATTCTATCTTGAAAACTAATCACTGGAAAAGTTTTTTAAAGTCATTTTCGTGTTTAGGAAGCCAAAGTCTATAGGAAAAAAATATTTCGAATTCTGGACCAGAAAAAAAACTGTATTTGAGGAGGTACTTTTCAAAACATGATTATTCCGCTTTTGAAAAAAAATTTTTTTTATTTTTTTTTGTTTGGTAGTATTGAATTGAATACTCTGCGAAAATAAAATGTTTCAAAATGTCAATAATTACACCAGGAAAATAATTGAAAAATGCATGATTTCATCAAAAGTAGATTATTCCACTTCAGAATGACATTATCCATTTTTGGAACAAAATATGATTAATCCAGAAGAAAAAATAAAAAAAAAAATTTAATTTCTTTAGATTAAAATGAACCTAATGTTGTTTTATTTCAACTTAATATATCTAATACCTAATTAGTTTCAGCAAAACAAGATTAATCCACAGTGGTTTGAATCAAAACATGATTATTCCAACCAGCCGCATCAAAACAAGATTATTCCATTTTAAATCATGCATTTATTCCAAATATAGAAGTGCCAACTTTTTAAATCCTACACAAAACAATGACTAATCTTTACGCCTTTAATAATGCACCAAAATTTCGGGTTAAATATATAGGGGCATACCCAAGAAACTATTTTCTCAATTTGTGCAAAAACACAAAAAGTGGAATAATCATGTTTTGAAAAGTACCTCCTCATTTATAAACTAGTGTAAGCCAACCACTATGAAGGTAAATTTTCCAGATGGTTTGCCGGCATAACGCCTCACATATTGGATCCCATGGCAGCCGGTTCTACGTACCGGCTTGAGGAGCAATTCTTCGGCCAAGCGCTGTCACCTCGGCACACAGTTGCCGCTACAACAACAACAACAACATATTGGATAGAGACATTAAAAACTGGATCTACAGCTTAAAGCGCTGAAAGGGAAGCCTACGTTTTATAAGTAGTTTGAAAAATTCGAATTATTAAAGCTTACCGTTGTTTGATTTCTTTTCTTGCACAATATTAGTGCTGTTTTATGACTTTGCGGTATTGCTATCTAGTCAAAGTTATCAAAACTTAACCAAAAACGCCACAACTATTTTATCTGCACTACACCATATCATTTTATAAAACTACTGCATGCTTTTGGGATGTAGGCTTAAATTTTTTTTCTCACTACAAATTAAAGTCTCGCTAATCCAAGGCGTTTAAAATCGCAAATGCATTTAACTTAGCTTTAACAAAATTTTACAAAACACTTGTAAAATCCTTTCCCCCTGTCCTTGTAACATCCGATGCCCCGACCAAAGCGATTTTCTGCGACCTTCCTTTTGCCTCTTACATGAGACGCGGCGCGGCGGTCATGCTGGAAAGTGTCAACATTCCCGCAAAACATTGTTTTACAAAACCTCCACACGCCACATGCATCCATTTGAAGTGTGAAGTGCAGCGAACGAGCTCTTGAACACCAAAATTCCATTTGTGCAAAACACTGCTGACCCTAAAAGTATGCAGCAAAAAATAAAAAAGAGGATTCTAAGTACTTAATAAACACCATAACAACACGGGATTTAGTGAATTTTAATGGGGCTGAAATGCGAAGAGAAATAAAACAATTTTTCTTATATTGAAAGCCACTGCAGAAATATAACAGAATTGAATTCGATGTTGTTCAATGGGCAGAGGGGAAGTGAAAGTTAATACTTGTTTACCTCTTGGAAATAGTGAAAACTAAGGGGTGAATATATGAAAATATATTTTGTAAAGCACAGTTTTAGGACAAAAAGCTTTTAGGTTTGTTCTAACGAATTGTATTAAAAGGTTCCCATCGTTGCGGTATTGCAAATTCCTGTTACTAAATTTATATGAATAAATGCTGTGTGTATCCTGCTTAAAATGCATTTCGAACGCAATAAACCCCATTTAAAAGCATACCTTTAAGTTTTCGGAAGGGGGTTACAAATGTCCTCCCATTGACATTATTTCCTTTCCACCATAGAGCCAGCTCTTAAATGACATTTTTACGAACGAGCTGTCGAAAAAGTTTCTTTTTGCAACTAAGTGATAAATTATTCGGAAATTAGTGCATACTTTGGGGAGTTAAGTTTTGCTGATAAACAAACGCCAAACAAAGGACGAAATTTTTGTTTGCAAATTCTTTTAGTTCAATAAAGAAATTCCATATCAAAATTGCAGTCATAGGAATGAATGACTTCGTCGTAGGAGCATTAAGGGAATAGTAGGCAAAAAATGCGGATATGAAAAAATTGCTTAGTTAGGAAATATTCTTATAATCGAGTGGTGTCTTCTCTTCGACTAGAACAAATGATGGCATCTTAAATGGGAGATAAGGGGAATTAATCTTTGTTCTGGGTATAATAAAACACATTTTAAATTGCTGAATAAATCTTGAGGATATGTAGAAGATATGCAGTGTATTTAATAGCAAACTGGGATAGTGCTGCAGATTGATTGGGACAAATAAAAAAATATTATTATTTTTTTTTACCTACTGTGAAATCTTATCTTTTGAGCAACATAATTTTTTCATCGGCATATTATACTGCGCATAACTGTTTTTGGATCTGGCTAATTTCATCGGAAAATGAAACACAGGACAGACCCGTATGATCATTTATAATTTAAAAAAGTAGTACATATTCCTTAATGTTAAGCAAATTTCCGTGATAAAATATCTTTAATGAAATCGTATGGAGATTATTTTTGTTGAATATTTTAGCATTCATCTCTAAGTATAGCGTGTCCTTTTCTCCCTTGTTGCGAGAAAACTGCAAAAAGGACTGTTTAACGAGATTTTTGATTATTTATCTGTTCTACGCATATGCTGCCCAATTCATTTCAGTAGGGGCCATCACAGGTTACGTTTCTCGATCAAAAAAAGGCTGATTGGGAGGCCTTCAGAGAAGCCACCAACCGCAGCTTTAATAATCTAGCTATTCCGTCGGACGTTCAGGTAGCCGAGAAAAAGTTCCGGGCCATCATTAACGCAGCAGCCGCTCGCCATATCCCTGCTGGTCGAATACTTGAAGTACGACCAAACTTCCCAGCAGAGGCAGCGGGACTCGCAGACGAGCGTGATGACATTCGTCGCTCCAACCCTACTGACCCTAGAATTAGGGATCTCAACTCCAAGATCAGTAGGTTGGTCTACGAATATAATCGGAACAAATGGCTAGACCACTTAAAGCAGTGCAACTTGAGTTCCGGAATTGGTAAGTTGTGGACAACGGTCAAATCACTCTCTAACCCTGTAAGGAAGGATGAGCGGACAGCTGTCACGTTCGGTGATAGAACAGTGACAGATCCGAAGCGGTGCGCGTGTTATTTTAACCGGCTTTTTATTGAGCACCCAGAGAGTGATAAGGCGAAAAGGAGAGTATTGCGTCGTATCCGCGCTCTCCGAGTCGAAGAGGCACCACCATAATTTTGGCGAAGTTGCCCATGTCATCCGCAACGCAAAGTCATCAAAGGCGCTGGGTCCGGACGGAATATCAATGCTGATGTTAAAGCACTTGGATACCCCGGGAGTAGAGTACATGACCAAAGTGCTCAATCTGTCGCTAGCCACTCTCGAAGTTCCCGATGCCTGGAAAATGGGCAGAGTGGTCCCGCTACTGAAGCCAGGCAAAGACGCAAGTAAAGGAGATTCGTACAGGCCGATCTCCTTGCTTTCTCCAGTAGCAAAGACGCTTGAAGCACTGCTCCAGCACCTGTATGGTCGGCGAACGTGAACACGACGCAGTGGAAGAAAATTCAGACTTGCCAGAATTCCGCCCTTAGAACATCAACAGGGTGTCTTCTGAGGACCATCTACATGAGGAGACTAAGGTCCTTACCGTGCGCAGACACAATTTCCTGTTGTCTAAGCAATACCTGCTAGACTGTTTTCGCAGCAGTCATCCTAACCACCATCTCTTGAACAGGATGCCTCCACCCAGGCAGATCAGGTACGATCTTCATGATCTAGAGAGAGAGGTCCAGCGGTATAAGAGAGAACCTTAAGAACATCGAAACTATCAGCCAGGTTTGAACAACATTCACGCCGATGATGTCGCAGCAGCAGTATCCAGCTACCGTGTGAATGTAGTGCTAGGGGAACATCCCCCGGAGATTTCACCTGAGGAGAAGGTACTACTTCGGCAGACGCGCGTGGTTCTGGTGCAGCTGAGATCTGGATGGTGCAGCCGCCTCAATTCTTACTGGGCACGAATTGATGCTAACGTTCCGGACATCTGTCCCGCCTGCCATCAGGGGCCACATGATGTACTGCACCTCTTCAATTGTCCGGCCAAGCCCACTCAGCTGACCGCCAGGTCTCTGTGGACGCATCCAGTTCAAATGGCGCGTTTCCTTCACCTGGATATCGAAGCAGATCCTCTATAGACGAACAAGACTTCAAAATAAATATATTGTTGCTACAACAACAACAACAGGTTACAAAATCGTTATTTCTAGTTTAAGCGAATCATTTTGGTCCTTTTTTAAGGAAATTATATTAATGTGGTTGGAAATTTTCGTTTTTGAGTTGCAGTGTTTTACTGAAATAGTATTATACTTGATTTAGTTTAGGCTGCCTTAAATGTCATTAGGATATCTTCATAATAGAAGAGTCCTTTACATTAAGGCCGGGTTCATTTTTGAAGAAATATAGACCAATGATTCCCTCTGCCCAAAGATAACACCAAGCACAGATGGATGTAACGGCATCTATACAATGTCTTGTGGATTTTCATTACTCCAAATGCGACAATTTTGGTATTTAACGTATCCATTCAAACAAAAGTGCGCTTTATCGCTCAAGAAAATTTTCTTGAAAAATCAGGATCGGTGGCCACATCGTTTTGGGCCCATTCACCACGATTTGCAAACGTTGTTCCTGAGTCAGTCTTTTTATTATGACATAGCAAACCAAAGTGAACATAAATCTTCTGATAGCTGTCAAAAAGACCAATTTCGGAAAAAGTGTGGCCAGATTGAAAACCACACATCTAAAAAACATCTTTTATTTGAAATCTTTTTATTTTTGTTTCACTATGGTCTGGGTGACCAAAAAGGGCCTGGCAGCAACTTCTACACTTTCGTTGTCATTTCAATTTTCCAATGACCAAAATTTGTGAAGGATTTTTTCATATTAAAAAAAGTTTCGGTATAACCGTGTTTTTAGTAATTTTATTTGCCTTGATTTTATGGTTCTGTTCCTATAGACATTTAAATAATTGTTTAATCAAGCTTTAATGAACAAACAACTTTAATGCGACACTTTCTTGTGAGCCTTTTTTCCACAAAAGCCTTGGCTTGCGACAAAAATGTCCCTTCACTCTACAGGGGGTGAAATTCAATAATTTCTCCGCAAATTTTCTTCTTTTCGTTTTTGTTTTTTTTTGCATGTCGACAATAAAACTTGACAAATCGAAGATTTCAACGGATGCCCGCACCATTATCGATGGCAATTTGTTATGGAGATGTGGGGGTCAAAAAACGAGGTCATACACCAGCAGTTTTAAACAACGCCCATCGTTGCTGTGAATTGAAACTTACTGCTGAGCTCAACGAATTACCATTTTATTTAAAGAGAAAATATCTAAAGCTTTACGAATGCAAACAGCGGGAGGCCCTGGGAATGGAAAACCAAGTGATTTACAAATGCAACATTGAAGGCTTAAAGGGATTGACCGAACACACAACAAAACGTTAAAAGAACAGAACCATAAAACTAAAACTCTAAAGGAAATAAAACTAGTGCAGCATAGCATCTCCAGTCTCCACTATCAGCTGAATAGTGCCGTGCACCAGTCACGTTCGCCATTGACACTCTTACACGCACATGGAATTGGCACAGCATGGTCAGCTCGGTCTGGAAAGAAAATTGTGACATAATCATAGTCAAATCCAAAGGAGTCATTGAATGATGTTGTCCTCGCACCCACCATTTTGGGCTGATTCACTCATTCGCCCACATCCTTCATTATTAGAACTATCACATCCGTTGATTCACAGCAGTCAGACATGCCAGCGAGTTTGTGATGGTAGTGCGTGTGTGTCTGTGACGGACATTAAAAACGATTTCCGCCGGAAATGCGTTTCATGGCTGGCACGTGTATGGTTTTTGAAATGCAGTTGACTCACCTAAACGAACTGATGCAGTTGTTTTTTTGTTTTTTTTTTGTTTGCTGAACATTGAGTCAATCGTTCATAGATTTGGTGGCAGCTGCCAATGGTATTGCACATTGCCAGAAAGTTTTTGATGACCTAGCAGGTGTCGGACATTGTTGCATACTATTGATCCATAGTTGGGTTAGAAATTTATTAGATTTTTGTGGCCCTCAGACTGAGGGAATCTGGAATGCTAAGTTCAAAACTGCATGGAAAGGGGAGGATAAACAGGACAGGCATCAACACAATTTAGGATAAATACTTTAAAGTAGGATTGTTTAGCGCCATAAACTGGGCGTCAAAAAGTATCTGATAATATCTTAATACCAGACAAATGCCTGGACTCTTAGGTAGAGATTAACGCTATTGGCATTATTGAAAAGCAGATTTAGACTCAGGTCATCCTCTAGCTAAATGTAAAACCTACATCGACAGCCAGACGATCATCAAGGTTTTAAATTTTAATTCAGCTGCGCAATATTAAGTTTTGCTTGGCTCCACGACATAGCAACACTTCTAGGTAACAAATAAGCGGACGTACAACAGCCAGTGGAAGCATGCTTCACAAATCTATCTCAACTGCTCCTTCATTAGCGCTCAGTGGCCACACCTTCAAGTCCCCATAACAAAGATGAAATTGGTAACCAAAAGCGAAACTAAAGGAATCAATGGTACGATGAGGAGTGTAGTTCCGCGTCAGAGGCAAAGAACAGAGTTTACAAGGCAACGCCGTCGCCTATGGCTACGCAGCAGTACGAGGGCGGTTCGGAAAGTTCTTAGCCTATCAATGAAAGAGAATAGTTAGTTTTTCCAAAATATTTTTATTTTTCAATATAATCTCCTGAAACTTCAATACACTTAGTCCAACGCTTATCTAGCAATTCTATCCCTTGATTAAAATAGTTTTCCTCAAGGTCTTCAAAATAGTGGTTTACAACTGTAATTGCGTCTTCATTTGAGGTAAAACGCTTGCCAGCAAGGAACTTTTTTAGATTTGGGAACAGGTAAAATTCACTGGGAGCTAAATCAGGAGAATACGAGGGCGGTTCGGAAAGTTCTTAGCCTATCAATGAAAGAGAATAGTTAGTTTTTCCAAAATATTTTTATTTTTCAATATAATCTCCTGAAACTTCAATACACTTAGTCCAACGCTTATCTAGCAATTCTATCCCTTGATTAAAATAGTTTTCCTCAAGGTCTTCAAAATAGTGGTTTACAACTGTAATTGCATCTTCATTTGAGGTAAAACGCTTGCCAGCAAGGAATTTTTTAGATTTGGGAACAGGTAAAAGTCACTGGGAGCTAAATCAGGAGAATAAGTTGGGTGGTCAAGCAACTCGTACTTTAATTCGTTGATTTTAGCCATTGTTAAAACACTCTTGTGCGCTGGTGCGTTGTCTTGATGAAAAATTATTTTTTTGTGTTGTAAGCCAGGACGTTTTTCTCGAATTTGTACATTTAATTGATCTAAAAGGTTGCAATAGTACTCTGAATTTATTGTTTTACCCCTTTGCAGATAGTCAATCAATAAAATACCTTTGAAGTCCCAAAAAACCGTTGCCATAATCTTACCAGCCGATTGAATTATTTTAGCCTTCTTTGGGCCACTTCCTCCAGCTTCAGCCCATTGTTTGGATTGTTCTTTTGTCTCTGGAGTATATTGGTGGATCCATGTCTCATCAACAGTTATGAAACGACGCTTAAAATCCATTTTATTTCGCTGAAAACGATCCAAACAAGCTTGAGAAATGTTCATTCTTATGCGTTTTTGGTCGACTCCGGCACCCATCTTGCAGAAAGCTTTTTCATCTGTAGTTCTTCATGCAAAATTAAATGGACTCGATCATTTGAGATGCCCATGATATTAGCTATTTCACGCACTTTTATTCGTCGATCATTTAATACCATTACATGCACTTTGGCTACAATTTCTGTTGTTGTTGCTGTTTTTGGACGTCTACTACGTGGTTCATCTTCATTGCTTGTACGACCACGTTCAAATTCAGCAACCCAATTTTTTACTGTTGCATATGAAGGAGCACTTTCACCTAACACATTCACCATATCATTATGAATTTCTTGTCCCGATTAACCTTTTTTATGTAAATATTTAATGACACCACGCATTTCTAATTTTTCCATTGTAAAAAAATCGCGGATGCGTCTTTTGTGAACACCTGTTTCTATATGAAGGAGTTGCTAGATCGAAACAAAATTTAACATGTGTTCATAGCAGAGATGGAAGTTTCCAAAACACTTAACTGTTTTCTGTTTATACCGCGCTTTTTGTGCTAGGCTAAGAAGTTTCCGAACCGCCCTCGTAAGACCGATTCGTAACAGACCACCCTCTCACTTCCCTAAATGCATTATTTCTCTTAGTAATCTTTCTATTCCATTCTATTCTCTTACATAATTCTTTCCCTATCACATCTACTTAAAGAAACCGCAAAGGACTAAATTTAGTCGGGCCTGAATGAACTCTATTGTACGTCTATTGTAATCTTAACCGGCGGAAGTCCTCAGCAAACTTACGTAATTTTGCAGAAAAACAAGACGCCCCGAAAGAATCAAATTAAAATGACATTTCAAAGAGTTCAGCCTTGAAGGAAATATTTCTTAAACCTTATAATAAAAACTCAAAATTTGAATCAGTTGACGTCAGCTGATCTGCGGCCTTAAGAAAAGTTTTCAGAAAATTATAAAAAAAAAATGTCGTTTAGTTGGGCCAGACCCGAAAGTATATACCACTTTTGGGGCCTTTTCGATTCAGGAGTCCGAACACAAGGCTATCCTTATTTTCATAATAAATTCATTGGGCGTGTTTTTTTTTAATGCTCGGTTATTAAGCGAGTAAGCGGTCGCTAAGATGATTACTTTAAAAATTTGAAAAAAAAAACCGAGAGAAATTTCTCTGTATACAAGACCTGAAGAACCATATGTAACATAAAGTAATTCAAAAGATACCATAAGCGAGTTATAACCGAGCTCGCTAAATGTAATTCTGAAAACGTGTTTCCTAAAAACTTAAAATTTTCGAAACAAGCTGTTTATGACGCAAATTTAATAGTTTTCTGTTAAATATTTTTTTCTTTTTTTGTACAATTGTACAAATCGCATTAGCGACCAAGCTGTTTATCGGTTAATAGCCGAGCAACAAAAGAACACGCCTATTATTAGATTCCTAGTTAAACCGGCAATTATTTAAGCACCAATATGCATATATTTACCGGTGGTCTCCCCTATGGAAGCGCCTTTTTTGAGCCCTTTCGTACCATCACTTCAAACCTAATCTAAGGCAAAACTTTTAAATTAATTCAGATTCGATTTTGTAGCAAGTAAGGCATGGAACAGCTTGAAGACCCTTGACCAAAATTCGGAAAAATTTACCATAGAACAACTTTAAAATCCTCGCAAGAGGTCGCAAAGATTAAAATTTTTTTATTTCGACTCTACGCGCCAACCCTATTTTCGGTTGGCGCGTAGAGTCGAAATAAAAAAATTGTAATCTTTGCGACCTCTTGCGAGGATTTTGAAGTCGTTCTATGGTAAATTTTTCCGATATTTCTGTTCCAAAATTTTACAAACGGAGTGACAAGCTTATATCATCTGTCAGAGTCTAGAACAAGTCACTGCTCAAGAGTTGTAGATGTTCTTAAACGACTTGAAAACTGGAAAACTCATATGATAGTCAGGCTTACTAGCCATTATACTACGATTGTAGTCAAGTTATATACCACCTTATTGTTTTTGTAGCATACCTTAAGGAGTTTTGTCAGCTTGCGTAAATACAAGCGGCATAAATTATTTTTTTTTAAAAAATTACTTTACGAACACGTGCGTTTTCCAAACGTACAACCGGTTGCCTTCTTCCAAAGGAACTGCCAAACCTTTTATTTACTTGCTGCTCCGCAAAGTGTGCCTTAACATGTTAATACCTCCAGACGCCTCAAAGCAGACTTAACTTTTATGTCAACTTTTTCGGTGTAATGTCTACGAAGAATTGCGTTTCACTTGGTAATTTCTTGGCTAAATAATAAAGCTGTGGCACTTTCGTCTCTCTCTCTCCCCCTTTTTCTTACCCCCTCGGCCCGGTTTGCCATGCCACATTGTTTTACTTTTAATTACTCAAAAACAAAATATTTGTGTTGAAATTTACTTGCAACAATGTAAACGACAAACAGACAGGCTTAACGCAGAAAAAAGTCATACAAGATATCCTGTCTAACAGGCTTGAGGGTTTTTGGAAGGGAGACACTTTCTTTCTCTCTTTACTCTCTCTCACTTTCGTAGCAGTTGCTAACTTTGTATCCTACAAAAAAAATACGGCTAAAATCCTTTACCATGACCAGAAACACTTTCACTAGATAGAGCATACATTTAGGCTTTGTTGTTGTTTTTTTTGCCACAGGACTTCAAGGGAGCACTCCTAAAAGCATACACCAAAAGGGGTGGGGGGCAAAAGAAAAAAGCCGGCCCGGAGTAGCTGCAAATGTGTTTGCGTGTTTTCCCAGCTTTAAAGTCATAATCCTTGCCAGCCTCGAGAATAGTAGTTTTTGCTAGTTGTTTTTCGGTGTCGTCCTTTTGTTTTTTAGATGAAATCAAAAGTGTAAATATTGTTTGGAAACTTGCTGGGTAAATACAGCATGGAAAGCCAAAAAAAGACTAGAGTGCCTTTTGTGGAAAGTTGCCAAAAAGCAAGCAAGAGGAAGAAAAAACCAACGAGTCAAACGAATAGACAGTAGGACTGGAACAACATTATGATACCCTAAACCACAATAGCGTACAGAAAATTCAACTCTTCTGTAGGGAATTCTACAAAGATATGATATAAAATGTGGCTTTTTGAGTGGGCCCAGGGCCCTAAATTGGGAAGGCTCTTGTATGGAAGGCTCTTTGAAAACATAGATCGATGTGGTCCCAAATCGGCAAAGTTCGTAATGAATCTCTTCCAGCGCGCTTTGCTGTACTTAAGCAACTCCAGAGATAAATTAAGGCTGATAGAAGGACAGCCTGTAATGGAAAATGGCCTATGTACAAGGCCTATATAAATACATTACCCTTCAAGCTCCAATATCAACAAGGAATTTTATAGAACTCCCTATACCAATGTGGCGTACAGCAGATTCAACTCTTTTGTAGGGAACTCAACAAGGATTTGATATGAAATATGACTTCTTTAGTGTCAAGGCCCTTAATTGAGAAGTATCTTGTATGGAAGGCTCTTTAAAAACATGAATCGATGTGGTCCCATTTTTTCAAAGTTGATTATGGATCTCTTGCAACGACCTATGCTATATTTAGGCAAATCCTGATGTAAGTAAAGGATTGTAGAAGGCCATAGCCTGAAATGAGAACTGACCTTTTCTTAAGGCCTATATGAATTCATTAAACTTTGCGCTCCAATCTTCAACAGAGTAGTATATACAGGGTGGCCCAAATAAGACTGAAAAATATTCATAACTTTTTTGTTACAATTTTTTTTCTCTTTCGCAGATTATATTGAATTTATGGAGATATTGGATGGCTTCATTCAATGTAAAGGGTGTCCCAAGAAGAACGCAATTTTTAAATCTGGCAACATTCGAAGTGTCATTGTTTGACATTTGAACAATTGTTATTGTTTGTTAGTAGAAGGTACGAGGTTAGTAAAAATGGAGCGCTACACGAAAGGGAGTTCGTTAATTGGGTATTGGAGAGACAACATGAAAATGCTGATTTTGCCGATAAAATCATCTTTAGTGACGAGGCCCATTTTCATCTTGATGGCTTCGTCAATAGGCAGAATTGTCGCATTTGGGGTGCGGAAAATCCTCGAGTGATTCACGAGAAGCAAATGCATCCTCAACGTGTCACTGTGTGGTGTGGTTTTTGGGCTGGAGGAATCATTGGACCTTTTTTATGAAAATGAGGCAGGTCAAGCGCAAACAGTCAATGGTGTTTGGTATCGTGAAATGATAACCAGTTTTTTCTTGCCTAGAATTGAAGAAATGAATGTGGAGGGCATGTGGTTCCAACAAGACGGCGCCACATGTCATACAGCCAGAGAAACAATTCAATTGCTGCATCAGTCATTTCCCGGTCGTGTTATTTCGCGTTTTGGAGATCAGAATTGGCCGTCTAGATCGTGCGATTTAACACCATTAGATTTTTTTCTTTGGGGTTTTTTGAAGTCGATGGTTTACGCGAATAAGCCGACGACGATTCAAGCCTTAAAAGACGAAATTGGACGCTGCATTAATGAAATACCGCAGCATTCATGCAAAACGGTCATTGAAAATTTCATTAAAAGATCGCGTGCATGCCAGCAAAGCCGCGGTGGCCATCTGCACGATATATTGTTCCATACATAACCTCATTCTGTCTACTTTACGATATAATAAAGTTTCACGATTTTTTCTTAAATATCTGCATTTTATTTAAAATTTAAAAATTGCGCTCTTCTTAGGACACCCTTTACAACAACGCGTCAAAATTGTAGAATTTTATTATTCTTCTGGCAAGTCGATTATGACAACCCAACGAGAGTATGGTCATCTTTTTAATGTCAGAACGGCACCCAATAGTAACATGATTAGGAACTTAGTCTCCCATTTAGAGGAACAGGAATCAGTGCCTGAATCCTAGAGTATAACATCTGCGTCAATTATAACCCTCCAGGTGCACTGTTTGGTAAGGTGCTGTGATTGATAAAGTTATGGATCCATATTTTTTGACAATAAGTTGGGTCGACCTGAAACCATTGCAGGGGTACTGTGTAGGACTATGATTGCACTATTTTTGCATCCGAAAGTTAAGAGTAATTCTAACATGTTTCCAGTAAGATAGAGCCATTGCGCAGACAGCAAGAGCCACAATGAATCTTCTTCGTAACCTTGTTTGTGAATTGAATATTCTGAAAATTATTTCAGACAATCGGCTTTCTAGAGCTATAAGCCTATTTTAGTAGGAATAATATGACAGTAGTCTGATTAACAAAAGTGTTCCAGGTGATGAATTCAATATTCTGAAATTTATTTAAGACAAACGGCCTACTAGATTAATAAGCCTATACCAGTAGCAATAATCGGGCAGTAGTCTGATTGACGAAGGTATTCCCATTTTTCCTCTATGCTCACTTTCAGGGTATTGGTTTCGTCTACGCTTCTGAAAGTGGGCATTCCCTTCTTAAATCTTACATATTACGTCAATCAAATGGGACCAGTAGAACCATTCCAAGATGGAAATCAATAAAAACTACAGGGATGCTCGATCTCAGTAAAAGGGCTACCTTCCGTAGGCAAGATTTTGCTCAGTTTCACAAGCGGAGTCATCGCCAGGATCCTTTTCTCTATGGTGATACAAAGTGTGGATCAATGAAAAGGTACAAACATTGTGGCATACTTTCAGGGGTTTTGACAACTTCTGAAGAAGCTGTTTAGATGTAGAGGAAGAGGAATCAGTGCAGCAAATGCTACGTTCCTGCAAAGAAGTATCGTTTTTAGAATCTTTAAAGCTGGCTCTTCTGAGTGACCAAGTTAAGGCTCCATTAAAACCAATCGTCAAATTCATAGAGAAATCTTCCCGGTCCAATATAGCCTGAACGAATAATTAAAATCGAAATGCAACCAAACTTCCTCCTCTTTGCTTTAATCTTTTGTTTTTCTTAATTTTGTTGCCGTCTTACTCAAATCTTCCTCTAACATTTTAGCGAAGAAATCCACAGTGGATCAATAGATGACCCCAGATGAACTCGTCAGTTGTTGTCTCAATGGATGAGCATCCCATTCAACCTCACCAACCTAACCGTGGCCCGTACCCATTGATCCTGTGGATTTAACATATGTCCTGATGGATAAAACAAGCGTCTCTAAATGTGATAATACAAGGTAATGTAAGGTAATTAATTATTCAATTTGTAGTCCTCTTCTATCACTTCACAACAACAATAGATCGATAGATGACGCCAGGCGAACTCTTCAGTTGTTGTCTCAATGGACGGCCAACCCAACCGTGGCCTGATCCTATGGATCATGTAAACTTGATATAGGTCCTGTTGGGTAAAACAAGCGTCTCTAGATGTGATAATACAAGGTAGCGCAAAATTAATCACGCAATTTTTAATCAAGTGAATGCTGCCAGTGTTGATACACATTTAAGCCCGTTTCATTGCATTTTTTTTGATACGGCTACAAATTTTTATCCATAACTATTCACCATTTTGTCGAATATTCTTCTTAAAGGTTAACAATTTTGTTAACATTTTTGGCAAAACCCGCAACTTCAAGTAGCCCCAAAAACAGAAGTCTAGCATGGTTAAATCTGGAGATCTTGCTGGACATGACAAATGGCTAAATCGTTTCTCCTACCAAGAGTGTAGGCTCATCGAAGATCTCAACGACCTTGCTGAAGTTGTGCCCAGCTTGATGTACCCAGGAAGCTAAAAATTTACTTTGAAACTTTTACACTTTTCCTGCTGAAAAAATCTCAAATCACCGCACACTGCTTAGAAATCCTCTTAGTTTTCACTTTCTAGTGCTCTGATTATCAGAAAGGTTCGTAAAGGAGTATGCACCTTAAAACGTAGACCTTCTTTGGCATAGTCCTAAGCGTGAGCATATAAGGTGTTCGATGCTTTCGTCGCTTTCCTTGTCCTGACGACTGTTTCTACGGTAGGCCTCATATGATATTCTCGATCTCCTTAAAATACGGTATGCTAATCAAGGACCTTAACGATCTTGCTGGAGTTCTGCCAAGCTTGATGTACCAGATGTTCGAAATGTACTTTGAAACTTCCAAACTCTTTCCGGCAAATCAGCCTCAAACCACCACCCACTGCTCAGGAATTCTCTTAGACTATACATTCTAGTGTTGTGGTCATCAAAGAGGTTACGAAAGGAGTACGGGCCTTAAAAATTTTGACGTTTTCGTCCTTATCCTTGTTCTGACTGCTGCGACAGTAGCCCTCATATGATACTTTTG